>JAPFFF010000006.1:0-2400000 GCA_039105265.1 Tritrichomonas musculus | reverse complement strand
GAAATTTGATTATCATTAATCATGGGAACGTTCTGAGTTACTCCAAAGTGCCATGTAATTTGCATCTATTTGTTGCGTTGGAACATTTTTACTAATGATACACGAGATTCTGATTAGCTTTCTCTAAGGAATACTAAATAAAAATGATTTGAATTCAATTATAATTTTTTCTTTTGAAAATTTGAATGATGTAAAATTTTCTTTCTATGAATTTATATTTATCTACATTCAAAAATTGTATAGAAGTTTATTCATTTCTGAAGAAAATTTAAAAAAGCAATTAAATGCACAATTTAACAATATTTTAAATAACTTATTTAATCATTATAACTAATCAAACATTATATTGTTAATTATGAAAGTATATAAAATAAATATTCATTATGAATTTAGATATTAACGAAATTTCAAATACGAAATTTGAATTCCTCTCAAATACTTGTACAACCGTTGAGAACCAGTTTATTTTTTTTGGGTGTAATTTTTTAACACATTGCATCAGCACAGAGAACTTTTGGTATGTATATATGGTCTAAATAAAACTTTTTGAGAAATTAAAATTAATACCCTATTCATGCTTTTTTTATTCCTTTAAGGGACCACTATCATATTTTTTTGTAAACATTTCAATATTGAGAAAACTCATAGAAAAGAAAATTCAATAGTTGTTATCTCGGAAAAAGTTTAAAACTTTAAAATTTCACCATTCCGATCATTTTTGTAAAATTTTTACTCCTTTCAACTTTTAAATTTTTATTGAAAAAAGGGAATAGGCATAAAAGAAGAATAGAAATAAATGATATGTAATTTATATAATTTATATATACCAAAATATAGCAAAAATACTCAAGAAATAATTTTTTTTAAGTCAATTAATTTTGTGATAACTCATAGAATTTTAAACATAGAATTTGATAGTGGTCCCTTAAAATAATATAAAAATATTTGTTTTCTTATTTAATACTGATTTTTTCCATTAAATCCTAAATTATATCAATGTAGGAAGCCCATTAAGCCATTTGATTATCTAAATCAACCATTTTTAAGAAAAAATATTAATCAAATAATAATAATCTCATTTTTGAAGATTTTCGATTATTTCGCGTTTAACATATTCTCTAAATGGCATAAATTAAGAAATAAATAAAAAATACAAGGAAATTTTAATCTTTTCCATGTAAAATAAGGCTCGAAAGAATGGACGATCATTTTCTTCTGAAAAAGTTGCATGTTCTATAAAGAATTCCTCATTTTTTTTAATATAAAAAATGAAAATAATAATTACCAAAGAAATCACAGCAAGAACAGATATAGATATCAATTCCATATCTGTCTTGAAAATGAGATTTCTTTTCTTGTATTTTCATTGTAATTGAATTTTGGTGATTAGTGATGTGAATTAGAGGCGTCAAACGTGCCAAGGCAATGCCCGATTTTTCATATCACAGGTTAAAAAGTGCCAAAATTAGGTGTTTAAGGGGATTGAAGACAGAAGGTCTGAAATCACCGCAAACGTATACTACTGCTGATTCATATTATATATTGATATTATTTGCGAAGAAACTTTATTGATGAATAAATTGTTATTAGAAAAAAAATCCTGACTTTCCTATCAAAATTTGAATACTCAAAAAAAGAGTATTCAAAAAGTCAGAATTTTGAATACTTAAAAAAACACAAAATTGAGCTTCATGTGAACGTTTTTGATTAATTTAAAATTGAACTTTAAAGTTTTTATTTAAAAATTTTGGAAAATTTTGATATTATTAGAAAATAAAAACTTTGGGTTAAAATTTTGGCAAAAAATCATTTTTATATTATGGATAGTGTAAAATATTCTATTGATAACGATTATACCTCATATTTGTCAAAAATTCATAATATAAAGCCATTATTTCAATGGGGAATAACTGTATTTGTCTATGAAGATTTTCCACCTTATCATGATATGACCTTTTCCCAATATGCTATTGCCAAAAGTAAAATGCTTTAGATATATTCTCCAAAATATGTTTAACATTGATATTTCTCTAGATCATATTATTTTCCCTAAATATTCAAATAAGAGAGAAAACTTATTTGATTTAGCAATTAAATTTGGAAAAAAAGGAAAACATTATGAAACAAATGATATCAGATGCCTTAAAACTCGAATTATTTTTGTTCATCAAATAAAGACCAATTTTGATTTTAATTTACCTAATTGTGACACAAATCCATTAACTACAGCAATAATCAATAAAAATGAAGAAGCTATTAAGTTATTATTGAATACAAATGCAAATTTGTTTTATGAATCTCCAAGATTCAAATTAATGCCAATAACAATTTTATTCAGAACTAATTATGATGTAGAACAATTGTTCAAAAAAAATTAAGAAGCTATTAAGTTATTATTTAATCCCAATTTTGATTTTAAATTACCTAATTAGTTACTGTATTTGACACCGTTTTTAAAAACCAAAAAAATGAAATAATTCAGAAATGCTGGAATACAACGATAAATGATTTAAGTTATATCAAATATTTAACCTCATTGACATGTTATAATACCTCGGTGTTTTTTAAAAAATCTAGTATGAGTGATTAATTAAAAAAGATGAAAAAATTGATTTTAAAATGATTATTCTTATTTTATCATAATAATGGTTGTTTTGGAATATCTAATGGCCTATTTGGCTTCCTAAATTGATATAATTTATTTAGACTTAATACTTCAAGCCGTAGTATGCTGCAGCACTATGCTACAAAATTACATCCTAACTATAGCTTCGAAATTAAAAAGTGAAGTGATTGGACATTTATATTTATATCCTAAGGGTTGAGTTTACTTTTTTATGTGGTGAAAATTAAGGAATAATTTTTAGAAATATGATTATATTATTTAATAAGAAAAATGTAAATTAGTTTCTCTTTTTTTGTTTGGAAAAAAAAAAAAAAAAAAAAATTCTATTTTTATAAATTTGACCTATATGGCCAATATATCATTCTATTCTTTTTTCTAATTAAGATAATATCATCATATACTTTTTTTTACAGAATTAAAATAAATCAAAACTTTCTGTATATAAATCATGTAAAAAGAAAAAATAAATATCAAATCATTCTTTATTAAATAATTCTCTTATTTTTTGATCATAAGTTAAATCAGCAGGTTTTCTTCATAAATGTATAATTTAAAAATCATTCAATTTAAGTAAAAACTTCATTATTAAAAAAAAAGCAATTAAGTTGGTAACTCCTGGATTTATACCCTTATGTTCTAATAATACTTTAATGATTTCAGTATTTCCTTTTTTAACTGCAATGTGCAATGCTGTGTTATGAAATATCTCAATCTTTGAATACCTTCATAAAATTTTTGATTCTGAAATAAAATTAGCAACTTAATAATTAAAATTTCATTTGAAAAACAAATTTTTGAAATTTCATTTAAACAATTATTATTTAAAAATGTCATTTAAATAAATATTTCAGAATATCATTCAAACATTTTGATTTAAAAATTTCATAAAAATATTAACAATAAATATGATAATAATCAAATATTTAGAATTCTATAAATTGTTTTTATTTGAAAATATCATTAAAAATGATATGATGAATTATATTTAAAAAAAATATTTAATGTCATTAATATTAATGATTTAAAATTCTTTTTAAATGTGTTGATTTGAATAAAATAAAAACTTTTGATTATGAATTTTAAAAGAAATATTCATTTATAATTATTGGAAGATTAACGTCAACATTTTCAACTGACAATAAAAATTTAACTATATCAATATTTTCTTTTTTAACAGCAAGATGCAAAGGAGTTAATTGCAAAACTAATAGATAACTCTATTTAATATAGTATTTTGTGAATTCTATTAATAAATTAACAAAAAAATTACATTCAAATATTATTGAATAAGAATTTTATTAAATAAAAATTGATTTTGAATTATATTAAAATTTAATTTATAATATCATTTAAATATTTAAAAATTTGGAATATAATTCAAACAAATACTTTTTGAATTGCTTTTTTTGATCTTTTGTTAAACTAATGAATTGAAATTCGATAAAATTTTCGTATGTGAAATCACGTTAAATAAAATATTTTTCAAATTTTATTTAAATTCTTGTTTTAAAATGCAATAAAATTGTTGCATTTAAAAATGTAATTATTTTGTTTATTTTGAAATTTTATTGATAAATATATTAATTTATAACGCCAACTAAATTGATATCACTACTTTTATAAGATAATAAAAGTTGAACAATTTCGGTATTTTGATTCTCAATTGCAGCATGTAATGGTGCTTTATTAATTAAAATTATTGAATTTCATTAGAAATAAAAATATTCAAAAAAATATCGTTAACATTACTATTGAAATTTTGTTAAAAAAATTCAATATGAATTATATTAAATTTTTAAATGTGTAATTACATTTAAAAAAATGAATTGAGAATTTCATTTGAAAATTTCAATATAATTTTATTGAAAAAGTTAAAAATTGAAATATAATTAAAAGATTTAATTTTTAATTGTGTCAAAATATATGATATAAATTGTATTATAATAATAAATCAGCAATTTTATTTGAAATTATGATAGTTAATTTTATATAATAAATTAAAGGTGAATCAAATTAACCAACTTAATTTGAAATGTAATTAAAACGCAATTTTTTTGAATTATATTAATATTTTTTAATTGGTAATTATATTAAATTTATTTTATTTACGTCATAAAAATCAATAGTTTTCAATTTCATTGAATTATTAAATTTTAAATGACATAAGAAAGTCAAAATAAGAACGCCATAAAATAATAGAATTATGAAATTAAATTAGATTTTTTGATTAAAACTACATTGAAAACTATATATTAAAATTTCATAAAATGTTTTAGTATGTAATTTGATGCAAAAAATGTAATGAAAAACATCATTAAAATCTTAAAAATTTTTGAAATTTCATTAAAAAGTTTTATTTAAAATTGTATCCAAACAAACAGATTTAAAACGACATTGAAAAGCTTCAAATTTTAAATTTCATTCAAACATTTAAAATATTAATTTCATAAATGCATTGTTTATAAAAATTTTATGAAAAAAAGAAGCTATTCGAAATATAATAAAACAAAAAATAAATTAAAAATTCTATGAAAAAAATACTCAATTAAAAATAGCATTAAAAAAAAAAAGTATAAATTATTTTTTGACTAATATCAATGTCTTTTGTTTTCAATAAAATATCAACAAGTGTATAATGATCATATTTACATAAATCCATGAAATTGGATTGATTTAAATTATCTGGAAAATAATTAAAGTTGTAAGTCTTAAAAATTTTCGACATTGTTTTTGCAGAACTTTTTTCATTTTTTGACAACATGTTTTCTTCAATGTAATTAGCAATTTCATTATGATGACATTTAATTGATTCTTGGTAACAGACATTAAAAGAAGCATCTGATGGAAATATTGATTTTTCCTTTAAAACATTAATAATTTCTGGATTATTACCATGAATTGCATATAGCCATAAAGACTGAGTTAACATCGCACCATTTTTATATAAATAATTAAAAATTTGAATTGATCCAAAAAATGCCGCATATTCAATTAAATACAGTTGTGAGGTGAGGTAAAATTTTGGTCGAAGTAAAAAATTATTTGTTTCATAAACTGATAATTTAACCGATGAATTAAGAGAGCTGTTATTTTGAGTTATGAAAATAACAAACTTTTCAATATCGTCTTTTCGAATTATTTCACTTAACGGATCATCAGATTCACCAATTTTTCTTTTTTCATCAAAATCTTCTGGTTCTTTATTATCTTCTTTTTGTCGATTACTCATAAAACCAAATATTAAATATCTTTCGTCTTGTATTTCTTTTAAATGTGGTTTGATTTCTGGAGCAAAATAATCTATATAATCTGAATATTTATATCTGAAATTATTTATTGTTTTTGCTATTTGGTTATCAAAGATTAATATTTTATTTTGAATGAGAAATAGTAAAAGTCTTTTGTTTGTTTCAAAAATGTTGAAAATACTTGAATTTGTAAAATAATTCTTGATTTCGTCTTCGAATAAAAGTATTATTTTCTCTATTTTTGAGAAAAAACCATTACCACGATAATGATTGTTTGCAATATTTACAATTAGATGAAGGAGTGATTTCAAATCATAGCGATTTTTTCGTATTTTATAATCATCAAATATATTGGTTAAAATTTGATAATTTTCTTCACAATTGTCTTCGTTTTCTATAAACTCAAGAAGAATTTTTTGAATATTCTTCATTTTTTCAAGATATTCTTGAATGCTCATTGGTTCGGTTTTTTCGAATAAAAATAAATTTAAAAAATTGAAGACAATATGGTTATATTTTATTTTTACTTTTTGACATACTAATAGGTTAAATATAGGTTAAATTTAGTAAATGAATAATTTTCACTGTAAATACTTATTAAATGATGTGATTTAATCATAATGATTTTCTAAATGGAAATAGTTAGAATTTTTCTTTTATATATTGTACACCAAACAAGTTTGCTGATTATATTATTTTAATTCGGGTGCATAAGAACATATCAAGCATATTTTAACTGGAATGATGAGTTGAATGTATGGATTTCAAACTTTGGTAAAAAAAAAACGGAATGAAATTGCAATCAGCTGTGATATAGATAAATAAAAATTATACTTTTTATTCTTTCAAATTGCCAAAATATTCAAGTGATGAAATTGCCAACCAGGTATTATTAACAGCACCTGACGTATTGCCATTGCATCGAAAACGAATGTATCGGAAATATTCATTATCTGACAAACTAGCTGAAATATCGAATGTATCGCTCTGATTCCTTTTTGAAACACTTGTGACTCCTTCCCGTGAATCAATCACTCGCCAGTCATCGTCTCTACCTGTGTTCGATACTTCAATAAACCAGTTGATTGGATTCCATCCATCATTATCATTTCTTGTTTTGATTGAATAATGTGTTGGACGAATTTTCTTTTTTTTGAAATCATATTTAAGCCAATCATTATCATCATTTGACCAGAAATAGCTATCGCTTTCAAAATCAACAGCACATTTTGGCGGATGATCTGATTTATAAGTTGAAGAAGTAGCATTAATAATGCCTCGATCACAAATGTTTGTTTTTTCTGATCCTTGAAGATGATGAATGATTCCGTTAAATCGATGATCTGGTTGACCATCGAATTCAATTTTATTGATTTTATTTTCTTCTTTATGAATAAGAAGTATCTCACAAAGTTTTTGCCATAAACTAAGTGTCAGTTCTCTATAATCTAGATTTGAAATAAACTTTTCAAATTTTCTTTGACTCATTTTTGTGAAGTCAATCATTTCATAAAATGATGTGATATCATATTCTTCATATTCTTCATTTTTTTCTCTAGAAAATATTTCGTTGATGATGTCAAAAAGAAAGTCAGAATCTTCAAATTTAAAATGTTCACTATGTAAAATTAAATGTAATATCTTTTTCGGAATTGCTTTCAATTCTTTATCATCATTTTTACTCAGTTTAGATGAAATTTCATCAATTAAGTCTGAATCGTAATGGCATCTGAATGTCGGATTCATATCATATAAAAATTCAACTTCTTCTAAAAGTTCTTTTATATTTTTTTCTTCTTTTTCTGTGGCTTTGTCAATTTCGTTGATCTTTTGAAAAAGTTCTTCATTATTGACAAGAATTGAAAAATACTTGATTAATCTTTTTAAACCGTTGTCTTCAATTTCAATTCTGCCACCTTCTGCGAGATTTGAAATTTGTGTTAGAAAGCTTTCACTTCCAAGTTCTGTTAATATTTGGTGAACTTTACTACTATCCTTATTATTGTGGGGAAAGTCTGAAAGATTTAGGAAATTAATGGTCGGATCGCATTGATGAATGTGTGAAACTCTAGGTGAAATAAATTCCGCAAATAATTTGTTCATTTTCAACTTTTTTTCACCAAAGTTGAAAATGAATTCTTCATCTTCTTTATTGGTAATTAAATTTTTTAATCCTGCTGCTGATAGAATGATCGTTTGCTTATTCATGAAAATTTTGGGAAAATGACAGATATTTTTTTTTCTTTCAATTATTTTGACAAAAATTATTTTCTCTCATTTTTCAAATATTTGAATTTTTTATCTCAATTTGTACAAAGTTATAGTCTACTGGAAAACCCCCTACCAATGGAAAGCCCCCTACCATTTTTATTCACCTATTTTTGGCCTTTAATGGTGGCAAAAAGTACGTTGGTGGAAAACCCACCTACCATTTTCTATTCAATTTTTCGATAAAAAAATTGAATAGATTGCATTTTTAAATACTAATATCTAAATATAAAATAAACATTTTTTAAATAATAATAATTATTTTATCAAATGAACATTTTATCTATATGTATATATGATATTATGATTCTAACTCCTTTATATAGAGATTTGGTAGGGGGTTTTACTCTAGACTATAGGGAAAAAAATAGGGGTTATAACGATAGGAAAAAAAGGTTATTTTTTTACTCTAACCAATTTTAATAATAAATACAAATATTTTTTATAAATATTATTTATGTTATTTCTATAAATTTTTTTTTAAGAAATATCTATTGGCAGTAAATATCACTTTTTTAATTTCACAAGGTTTGTTTGATTTCTATCATAATTTAAAATATTAATATATATGTTTTTTTTTTTTTTTTTTTTTTTTTTTTTTATACTATACTTTAAATACATGTATAACAAATAAATTAAATACTATATAATATAATATTTTCAATGATAATTCAACGATAAGTAAATAGTTATGCATGAAAAATAATATAAAAATCAGTTTGCAAAAGAATAGGCTTATTAAGTCTCGATTTTCGATATTGATAATTGAGAAACAATGATTTGATTTTACCAATTTAAACTTTTTCAAGTGGAAAAAAATTGAATAGAAAATTAAACTTTTTCAATTAGGAAAAAAATTGAATGAAAATTAAACTTTTTCAATTGGGAAAAAATTGAATGAAAATTTAAAACTTTATCAATTGGAAAATTTAAATTTTTTTTTCCTATTTTTGATTTCATTTCATTTTTAAAAATGCAAATTACTTGTGAGTGTGGAGATGGTAAAAACATTTCATTTTACGTTCAGCCAACTGACACAATTGGAGAAATCAAGTCTAAAATACAACAAATAAACAATATTCCTAAGGATATACAACGCTTAATTTATAATAAAAATATCCTTGAAGATCGAAATACAGTTCAATTTTATGGTATACAAAATGGATCCATTCTTCAGCTTAACATAGTTTTTATGTGTGGAAATTGTCCAACAGAAAAACCTTCCAAAGTTATTGGACTTTTGAATGATGATCATGAGAAAGTGAAAGAGCCACTTAAACCAGGAAAATTAACTCGACAAATCATCAGAAACACAAATTCATCTTGTGTGTATGAACAAATAGGAGGAACATGCTACGCTTACGCAGCAACAAGTGCATATATTAATACAGTAATGAGAATATACGGAGCTAAGGAAGCTCCATCATTTGGTGAATGTTTTGCAATTGCAAATTATAATGGTTCAGATGGAGGATACTCCAAAATATCATTAGAGAAGCTTGAAAACCATTTTCATTATGGAATTTGCGCAGATAAAGTAAATAGAACGACCATTTATAATGTACTCAAGATTTCAGTCGTTGTTTCATTTTCAACAAGCAAGCAGGGATGGATAAATGTTGGAAAAGGAGAATTGCTTACAAAGCCAGACGGTCCTGCAGATGGTCGTCATGCAGCAGTTGTTGAAGGATATGATTTTGATAAGAGATGTCTGATTTGTAAGAACTCATGGGGTGATAAGACAGCCAAGCCACGGTTTTATTTGAAAGTTTCAGCAACGCATGATCATTATTTCGTACATACTTATTTCACACTGAATAGCATCGCAGGATTAACCAAAATGAATTATGTTCCAAGAATTTCAAGATGCATTACAAATTTAAACGGTTTTTTGATCAATTCTGCTTGGATGGACCAAAATACAGCTATTTATGAGTCTGACTTCATTAGTGAAAAGCATAATGATAAAAGTGGTCCTTTAAATTTCTTGGGATATGATCTTCAGGAATGGATATATATACAACTAAATCCAAATGTTTTTCCTCTATGTCATATGAAAAATCCAATATCATATGCATTGAGTTTAAATGACGATTTCAATCTATTAAATTAATAATTAATTATATAATCATTTGAACTCTCTAACATTTTTATGTTATTCTTTCTACTCTTTACACCAGCTATTTTGATTTTTTTACAATCTTTGCTGATCTTTCCAGATTTCACACTCTTAAAAAGTTTTTTTTCCCAAATTTCCATGATTAAAACAGTTATTAATAATTATATTTGATATTTCACATTTATCTTCACAAATTTCTTGTAGTATAATGGCTAGGACGTGGGTCTGATAAGCCCGAGATGGAAGTTCAATTCTTCCCAGGAGAATTTTTTTGATTTTTCGAAATGAATTCCATCATTTCTAATAATGAATTTTCAATTAAGTTTGTAAGTGCCTTAAGTTTTACTTCTTTTCTTTTGATGCTTTACTGATTTTTGAACTTTTTCAAAGCGAGAAATATTTCAAAAAATTTATCGTTTCTAAGAAATAGATTTAGTGAATTCCAGCAAAAAAAAAAAAAAAAAAAAAAAAAAAAAAAAAAACATCAAATATTGTTCTTTCAATTGGCATATAAATATTCATTATTTACAAATTTATTTACATCTTGTAAGAATATTAATAATTATTAACTTTCTGCATAAATAAATCTTATAATAATAAATACATATACTGGTTTATATAATCCAATCTATCAAAATGAAATAATTAGAAGAAGACATTTCTATAAAATTATTATAATAATAATAATCATTTTTCATCTGCTTGTGTTTTGGGGTCATCAAAGATTTGAGCTAAAATACGAGGTGAAAGTTCATCATCTAGTTTCTTTTTGGGTGATGTGTCAACCAGGTAGTCTTTATTTTTTTCAAAAAATTCATCTGCAATTTTACTCTCATCTACAACTTCATTTGTATTCATATAAATAGTATTATCTGTTATCCAAGTATTTTTAAGTGCTTCTGTTGCCGATGGCCTTTTTTTAGGATCAACATCGCACATATTTTCAATCAATAAAACTGCTGACTGAGAAATTCCTTTATTGGCCAATAGTTGGTAATTTAAAAAGCCTTTTTTTACATGATTTAAACAGCTTTGTGGTTGCGTTTTATAATCTGGAAAAGGAGACTGACCAGTTAACATCACAAAAAGTGAAATGCCAAGAGACCAAATATCTACAGATTCATTATATGGAACATGATTAGCCATCTCTGGGGCCATATATTCTGGAGTACCTATAAATTGAGTTCCTTTGGTATCTTTTTCAAAGATTTTTGCATATTCAAAATTGCTTAAAAGAATATTTAGATTATTATTTGGATCTTTTTGATCTTTGTTATCAAAAATTAAAAAGCTTTCAAGTTTTATATCCCTGTTCCAAATATTCTGTGAATGTAAATATTCAACACCTTTTAGCATTTGAAGAAAAATACTTGAAGCAATATTTTCAGGAAAACCAGTTGGAAATTTATTCATTAAATAATGATGAATGGTTAAATGAGGAGTATATGGGAAAACAACGCAAATATAAGCAGTATAACGAAAGCAATCTTCAACTTTGATAATATTTGAATGTTGAACAATATTAATTGTTTCTATTTCATCTTTGATTCTAGGTATTTTTTCTTCTAAAAGTTTTATAAATTTTATGATTTTAACCTGTTTTTCATCTTTATCAAGACAAACATAATAAAATGAGGATTTTGTTGAATGTAGCATTGACCTAATAAAGTATTTATGAATTTCTTCGTTTTCTGATGGCAATGGAGTAGTTTCATCCCAATATGGGATGCCAAAATCAAGAATGTTGTGCATTTTATAAAATGATGAATTGTAAAGATCTGAATTTTAATTAGCGTTACAAATAATCTTTTGAAATTTTGTGATAATTGAAAATTTCAAAATATCTTTATTTTGAAATTTCTTAATAAAAATCAGAGTTTTTATAGATATATTTATCATTAAACGCTTTTTATTATTTTAAAATTATTTTTATCTTTCTATTATTGTTTTTATATTAAAATATTAGTGTTTTTTTATTTTAAATAAAATTATTGAATAAATAATTGAATTGTTTTTATAAATATTTTTAAACATGATTATCTCAATTAATATTTAAGATATTATATACTAATTTAACAATTTACTTGAATTCTAATCATTAAAAAATAAATTATTTTGAAATTGCAAAATATAGCATATGTGAAATTCTTGAATGTCTTCTTTTCTTTTATATTTAGATAATTTAATATTTTAATATGTTTTAATATGTTTTTCTGCCTTAATTGTTAGCCATACTTAAACCCATACATGATTTCGCTAATATTTTCTGCAAAAAAAAATAATTATATATTACGAATCTCTATAAATAATAGAAAAAATACCAGAACAATTATTTTTGTTGTGGAGATTAAACATTTTGCTGCTCATGAGGGAAATTTAGATTTTGAGGTTGCTGAGGATAATTCTAATTAGAATGGTTTTGCTGCATTCATAAAGAAATAATTAAAATAATGCATTTACCGCTATTTTTATTTTTATTGAAATAGCTATTTCAAAGAAATGAGTTTTAATCACTCCTAGTGATATATTTATCGAGATTTGTGTTCTCCACAACATTGTTTAATCACTATTAGTGATATATTATAACACAGTTTTTGGTTGTTGGTTCTTTCAAAAGTTTCGAAACGAATTGTTCGTTCATTATCATTATGAAATGAAATATCTTCTTCTTCCATTAGTTTTATCAACTTTTCTAAATTCATTGAGCCATCAATATAACAACGATAATTAGATGAAGGAATCTCATAAAGGTATAGGCAAACTGTGAAACTCATAATTTTCCATAAATCTTGAGCTTCTTTTTTCATATCGTCATTTTATTGATTACTTTTATAATTATTTTGTTGACCAAAAAATAATGAAAATATTTGTTTTAAAACTGGGAGATTAAATTTATCACCAACAATTAGATTTTGTTGACTTTCGCCACCCTGATTTATTTTTTTATATTGCATAATAAGATTATCAAATGCTTTAATTACGTTTATTTCATCGGTTTCTATATCATCGAATTTGAGTATATAATCATTTCCCAAAAAGAATGATAAAGCTATAAGGTCACGTACAACGAGATGTTCATCAAAATTGGTATTTTTATTGTATATTTCCCGAGAAAATATTCGATATATTGAGAAACTTTACACTTTTCGGACAAAATCCTCTCAATCTTATTTATTATAATATTGATGTATGAACTTATTTTGACTTGTTTTTTGGAATTAAATCATAAAAAAATCAATTCTTTTTTTATCATAAAAAAGTTTTCAAATAGGGGTCTCATATATTCTCTTTATTTCTCTCACTTCATATCAAATATTCTCTAACTTTGATAATATCAATGAACCAATATTTTCCATTTTCTCCTTCAAAAACAACAATGAATTCAGAATTTAAATTTTGAAGAAGAATGATAAAGTCATTATCTTTTGAGTAAATGTAATATCTTGTCTTTAATAAATTTTCATTATCAATATATTCAAGAAACTTGTGTTCACTTTCACCTGTAACGGAATGGCCACTAAAAGAAATTTTTTTTTAAGAAAAATTCAATGTTTTTTGTTCATCATTGATTACAGAATCAAAGTAATTTATATATTTGATATCAGAAAAATTTTGATATCAAATACTTCATATCTCCAAAAATCAATATAAATAATTACATTAAATAAACTATATTTGATAAAAGAGGTCAATAATTGATATTGAATATCGAGACTTAACAAGCCTATCGTAAAGAATTTTTTAAAAAATTCTCTATTCCCATTTTTTTAAAAGTGATTTGTACATATCTTTTTTCTTTATAAGTCAAAAAAAAACGGCCAGCTATTTATTTTCAACTTTTTTGACAAAAATGTAGTATCATGATTAGCCAGAATTAGTTAAAGTACACCCATAATGCTTGAAATACCAGACACAAGAACACTATATAAATTGTAATCTGCGTTTTTGGCTTGTGAAAAAGTTCTATTTGAAAAATTTTTGGCATCTTTTTTAATTTATAGTCTCAAGAAAAAGTGGATGACTTCGCGAAAAACTGGGTGTCGCGTTCAATTTCTATAAATTTTGTATAAAAATAATGATCGTTCTAGTTTATAACATAAATTTGAATTTGAATTATTTTACACAATTTTTTTTCTATAGATTGAGAAGATTCTATCAAAAAATTGAATTCGTCACCTACTTTTTCCCGTTACTATAATGGGGTTTTTATCTGGACATTTTCCATTAATAACTGTCCTTTTTTTCTGATACTAAAAACAAAAAAATATTTAATTTGGATATCAATTACGAATCTCGATAAATAATTGAAAATCAATATTGTGTTTTGCTATCTAATAAGTTCACATATTATTTGTAAAATATTATATAGAAAAACCTCGAAATATACATGTACATATAAAATAAACTGAGCTACTTGATATTTAAAAAAAAAAATTGTTTAATCAAATATGTTATAAGGTCAATATTGACCTTATGGATCAAAATTAAAAAAAAAAATAATAATAAAAATAATAAAAATAAAAATAAATAATTTAATAATCTTCTTCTTCTTCAGGAGAAACATAATTGTCATACAAGTGATTTGAAGCATCAATTAACAGCTTCTTATGCTCTAATAAGTTTGTGTCTTTTGAAAGGTTTTTAACGAAAACTGAAAAGCTTTGAAGTTGAGGATATTTCAAAGTTTCTAAGTTACTCTCTGCAATTGAAAAGAGATTCTTTATAATTATTGGATCTTCTTCATCACAATAAGTGGAATGAAGAAATTTGTTTAGATTACGATAAACAAGAGTCATTAAACAATTCAACAATGAACACAATCGAAGTTTCTTTTCTTGTTCGCTGTTATTTAAAATATCTATACTAGGTTTTACATTTTTAAGCATCACATGCCAGCGTTCAAAATCATCTGAGCTATTACAAATATGTTGATAAAAATCTTTATTTAAAGCTACTAAAGCTCTATCTAATGGAGAGGAGGGAGTTTCTTGTGCAATTGTTCCACTTTCGATTTCTTCAATCATAGATATATTTTAGAAATAAAAAACTTTTGGTTTTTAAAGCTTATGTTCACAAAAAGTTCTTTTTCAATTTGAAAACAAAATAACTATCAAAAAGTTTAATTCAACAAAAATTTTTGTTTATTCTCATAGAAAGTTTTTGTGAACTTATGTTATTATAGAGAATCATACAAATGAATAGGAATATTGAAATTCCATTTGATTCTACATTATCCAATTTTATTCCTAAAAAGAAGTTAGTCTATTGATTCTAACTTATGACTTAGCATTATTTTTTTTTTTTTTTTGTATATTTGAAATCCAAGATCAGTGGCTATTTTTTCAGCAATTTCAATTGTCAGTTTTTTACCTCTTATATTAGCTCCTTCTTGGTTTCCTGATTCCATAACAAATTCAATTTTATATTGAATTTTTCTATTTAAAAGGAATAATATATTTTTCAACCAAAAAGGATGTAGGTCAGGTGAAATTTTTATTGTTTTTTTTCTCACTCTCGATACTTTATTTTGGATCATTTGGCGAAATTTATGCATTTTGAAATCAGTATAATTAACTAGTCTAAATTGAGGTATCTCAAATTTTTGAGGGTTAGTAGCATCAATATGCTTTTTGGCTTCATTTTCATTTTTTTTGATAGTTATTAATTTTTTCTCATTATCTTCAATGATATCAATATCGAATGGATCTGATTTTTCTTTTTCATGAACTTCTCTAAACATTTTATCATTATTTCTTTTTATTTGTATTAATTTTTTTATTATTTCTTTTTCATCATCATTTTTTTGCTCTCTGGCCATATGATTTGAGAACTGTAAAATTTCATTAACTGAATTATCGACATCAAGATAACCTTCTTCTTTATTATTATATAAGAAATGGCAAAATATTTGATGAATTTCATCAGTTTCATCTTTGCATGCAAAAATTTCATGAACAAGTCGAAAAGTGATGTCATATGATTTATATTGATTATTTCCAAAATCATCGCTGTTTTCACGAAACCTTCTTTGAGCTTCTTTGGGCATATCTAAATTGTATAACTTCAAAATCATTAAATTAAGATGTTCTTGTTGATAGAATTCATCTGGAATGATATTTTGAGTATCAATATTTTTAAGTATTTTTTTCATTAATTTGATATCTTGTTTCTGATTCTTCAATAAATCTGCCACTTTTAATTCTGGTCTACAAACTTGATTGCTTTTGAAGAAGACGTAGAAAGGAATGATTAAAGGAACAAAAGTGCCTGTATTTGAGTTGTAATAAATTCCAATTGAATCTTTTGTCAATTCGCCATGATATAAATCAAAATTATGTATGTCAAATAATTCTTTAACAATGAAAAAGAAGAAAATCAAAAGATTTCTTTCAACGTATTCTTTGAATTGATTAAAGAAATTTCCAAGAGTCGTTATTGGAATCATATTTGAACTGAACTTAACCGCAAAAACACTTCCATCATCATTTAATTTGTTACTGGCAATCAATGATTTTTCTTTCATCACTTTTTGAATACTTGTAAAATAAATGTCATTATTTGTGTATTTTAAAGCAACATTTTCCTGAATGATCAAGTCAAATCTTTCTTCAAAGAATATAAGCTCCTTATCATAAGGGCATTCGAACTTGTTGAAATCAAAAAATTGAAGAATCGGTGTCAAAATATCTTCTTTTTCGAAAGATATTGACTTACTTGGTAAATATTTTTGGCACGTTTCAATGAATTTTTCCAACAGCACTTTAGAATCATCGTTTCCTAAATAGTAATTTGTTACTATGTCACTCAAATTGCATTCATATTCAGCTGAATCTTTAGCATTTTTGATTCTGGCTTCAATTTGAGGATTATTACGATACATATCAAGATTATCAATATCATTAATGATCGATTTGACATTTGAATATTCATTTTCCGGATCAGTACTTATGCATTTTAAGATAATCTCTTTGATACCTATTATTCCATATTTTTGATCGAAGTTTTCTTCATTTGTTAATGAATCTATAATAGCTTTAGATGAACTGGTTCCAATTCTTTCACTAGGCTGCATTGTTGTAACTATTTCATGAATTAAAACACCAAATGAATAGATATCATATCTAGCTTTTTGTTCGTTTGGTACATTTTCAATGCTTAAACTGTTTGGATTTTCAACTAGGTTTGGATGCCAATAATACTTTAAGTGACAATCTTTGGTCTTTCTAATTTCTATATTAAGATCATATGCAAAATTTCCAATATAAGCGTTTTGATCATTATCAATGAAGATATCCCAATCATTTAAGTTTTGATGATAAATGTAGTGTTCATGTAATTCACTTAGACCAATTGCAATTTCTTTTATCATAACAATTTTGTCAACTTGTGTAAATAAATTTGGTTGACTTTTATGACAGAGTTTTGTAAGGAAACTATTAAGTTTGAGGAATGGATAATATGGAATTTTATTTGATATTTTGCTTTTTGAATGAACAATGAAACTTTGATAATCATTGTTTTTGAAATTTGTATGGTATATTATTTTTTCATTATCGATTAATTCTTTTTGGAAATTATCATAATATTTCTTAATTTGATATAATTTGCAAGTTTTATCGAATGAAATCTGGTGCATGAAGTTAATCTGGTCAAAATCAATTATATTAATACAATCATCTTCTAAGGAAATAACGCTTATTTTATTTACATTTTTGAAAATTTTTGTTATTTTTTTTTGAATCTTAATTTTATCTAAAAGATTATACATTATATTTGAAAATAAAGACCAAATTTTAAAGTATTGCTTGGAAGATATATATTCGCCAATATTGTTTATGATCCTTTCTTTAAGTTTTTTCAAATCACTTTCTTTTTCTTCTTTTAAAAAAAGCATATATGATTTTTTCAAAGGAGACATATCTGTATAATCTTTTAATGTTAAAAAAAGATTATCAAAAAAGTTTGTAAATTCATCTTTTTTTATTGATCCTTCATTTATTTTAGATGAAATAGTTTTCAAATCAAAGGAATCTAGATTGTTTTCTTGCAAAGAATCATTGCTTTCTTGAATAGAATTCATTATATATTTATATGATAAAATGAAAATTTTAATTGAAAATTTGGGGAAAAATGGAAAATTTTCTTTTCCAAAAAAAATGGAAAAATCCGCTTTTTCTAAATGGAAATGAAAAATAAATGCTAAAATATGGCTATATGATATTTGTTGTTTATATTGTACTTTTCTAAGAATTAAATAAATAGTAAAACAAGAAATATTGATAATAAATTTTCTAAAATCAAAGTGAGAAAAACTAAATTATATTCATATACATTGTTAATTATGCTCATAAAAAGAGCCAATTTATTTTTCTGGTTAAAAGTTGGAAAAATTAAAAAATTTCCAAATGAACGTTCTCAAAATATAAATATAGGATTGGAATTGATTCCCAATTACACTCAAAAAATTAATGGATACACTGATAAAAAGTTCTATATTATCAATGTACTTGAACACATGTAGTTTCTATAGAAATGATTTTAGACACTTTTTTGTTTTCTTGAGCAGAGGCAAACATATCATTGATATATAAATTCTTATAATACATAGTTAAATTGGAAAAAGAATAATATTCCCATTTTGATTGAAAATCCAAGGATCAACTAAAGTATAGTGAGTCTTTTCTGAAGAACCTTCAAAAAGTGGAAATCATTCAGAAAAAATTATCTAAATAAAAAAAATGAAAAAACAAATCTTTTTATATTTTTACATAATTTTTTCCGAGACTACATACCGCCTAGCGGGCGTCGAGCGAAGCTGAGCGATGATCAAAATATTCAATTATTTCAACTCACTTTCAGAACTAACGTACGAATTTTAACACACTTTCATAAACAAGAGTCATTAAACAATTCAACAATGATCAAAATTATTAATCTACATGTCCTTGGGATGATCAAAAAAAAATATCATTATTCAATTATTTCAACATACTTTAGATAATTATCATTATATATTATTTTATCTAATATAAAGAACTAATATATTTCAAGAATTTTGCTTTTTCTTGTTTTTATAATAAGATATAAAAGCATTTTTATGCCTTTTTAAAGTTCGAAAAACGGTTACTCGTGCTCCTTTTATATACAGTAACAAAAATGGAAAATCCGACTTTTTGATAAAAAAGATGAAACAAAAAATAAAAATTGAAAAGAAACTTTCAAAAATTTAGATGTTCCCTTTTTTTTATTCTCAAAAAAATTCAGAAAAAAATTTAATGAATATTTGGTAATATTCTCAGAAAAGTGGAATTTTCCATTAAAAATACGTTTTTAGTTTTGTTACTTAACTGTATTATAATGCTGGAATATCACATCATACGCCCAAATTTAGAAAAATTTGATTTTTAATGTGAAATTTCAACTTTTTGAATTTTTTAAAATTTTTTCTGAAAAATTTTTTTCTTTTTGATACCATAATCAAAAAATAATTATCGTTTGTGTAAATATCACAAATTTCTTTGATGTATTCAACTTCGTTTATCGTAAAAATAGAGAAAAATATGAATGAAAGAATTTATACTTCAAAATGATAGTTGCAGGATTAAATAGATATAATCAACTAGATGAAAAATCAAATAGTAAAAACGCTTATGACTATCCTACAATTATACCTCCATTAAAATCGCATATCGACGTTTCAACAATTATTTCGTTTGCTACTTATAGTCAACACTCTGTTTGGATAACTAATGATGGAAAAGCTTATGCAATAGGAGATAATACAGATGGCAGAATCAGTAGTTCATTACCCAAAAAACAGCTAAATGAAGAGACAGAGATTGAAATCAAAGGCAAAGATGGAAATCTATGCAAATTTATTTCAGTTGTATGTGGTGCTTTTTACACTCTTTACCAAGTATCAAGTCAATCATACGCTGATAGGTCACAGCTCGTTTATGCTCATAAAGGAGAAAAACAAATTTTTCTGGACTTAAATGGTCGAAAGCCATTAGCTCTATTTGGCGGACGCGAAACAGCAGCAATTATTGATTCAAATGGCGGAATTATTATTATAACAAAGATAATTTTTGATTTACATACGCTTGAGCTTAAATCGGCATTTCTTCCTAATGACGATAAACCTATTAAATTAGCATGTTGTAATAAGTTTGTTATTGCACTCGGCGCAAGTGGACATATATATCAATCAGGATATCCAAAAACAGGAATTCTAGGCTTCAAATTAGTAAAAGAATTATCCTCAAAATTATTTGTTGACGTATCAGGTACATTTCATCATTGCTTTGCTGTTTCAAAAGACGGAAAAGTTTACGGACGTGGTAATAATGCATATTGTATCCTTGGTATTTCAAAAAAGACAGCCAAAACAGATAAATTTAAAGAAATCAAATCGTTATCAACTCATAAAATAGTTGAAGCTTACGCAGGTTATTCACATTCTCTATTTAAGACAAAAAAGGGAAAATTATATGCATGTGGTTGGAATTACAGTGGAGAAGTAAAACTTGATTATATTTTAGGCAAAGAAATTGTTTACCCACCAGCTAAAATGCCAATCAAAGGTGCTGTCAATTTTTGTTCAGCAGGTGAATCCTCAAACATATTTTTCGTAGATTGCGAACCACCATCGAATACTCCAAATAAGAAAATAAATATGCCATTGTTTTGGGCAATGAAGAAAAATTTATAAGAAATGTAGTTATGCGATTTATTTTAAATAAAGTTAAATTCTTTTACAATGTTCTTGTTATATAAAAAAATTATTTTTAATATATTGAATCATCTTTTTATCTTTTTTTTTTATTTTATTTTTTTTGTTGTTGTTGATTCATCAAAACAAATTTATTTCGGAATATAAAAAAAATGCTTCAAAATTCTCAGAGTTAATGATAATTACCAATATCATCTAATTTTATATTAATATAAAAAAAGTTAAAAAAAAGTATTTTTTTCATTGTTTAATGAAGTAAATGACTTAAGTTGTCCATTCACCAATCTTTATCCAATCAGTGAAAGTGATGTTGTTATCTGGATTAGTTATCTTATCTCTTCTAAATTGATGATAAGTAATGTGAGTAATATCAGGATCACGAACATAACGTTTAGGACCACCATAAATTCCAAAAGTTCCAATTCTCCACCAAATTCTTTGACTCTTTGGTGGTCTCTCCCAATGCCCTGGATGTTCAACCCATCTACTTACTTCGTCAGTTTTGTTTTCTTGCACAACAGAGGAGTTTATTATATGAATCCAGTCTTTAATTTTAATTGGTTCTTTGTACACAACATTATTTTGTTCATCAATACAAAATTTTCTTTTTGTCCTTTCCATTGCCTTGGTATTGAACTTTAACAAGTTGTCCATTTAATGTTTCCAACATTTCAGTCTGCTCTTCTTTCCATGCTCTTTTGACCTTCGGTGCTTTCGTTTACACTTGGTTCTCCCAATTTGTTATTTTTGAGATTTGTTGATCTTCATAAAAAAATGTTCTCTTCAAATTTGCCTCTGTTCCACTTGTTTCTTCATTCATCAATTTTCTTTTAATCATTGTTTTTTCTTTCATCATGTATTTTAGATTGACAACGCGGAGATTTGAAGTTGATATTGATTCACAACTTGCTGCAAATTCACGAATTTTATCAAATTCATTGTGTTTTGAATCATTGGCATCATAACGTGTGTCCTCTATTTGGAGAGTGAAGTGATTTTTTAATTGTTTAAAAACGAAGGGGTATTGATTGTAAATTAGTTTTATAAATACAATTATATATTTAATAACTGATTGTTTTTATAAAAAGAATATTCAGCTGAAATAGCATTAATTGTTAAAAAGATATTTTCAAAACAAAAATTCACTTCACTTTCCTAATAGAGGACATACTTAAGTTTCCTGAATCAACAAAGAAAGATGGTAGATTTATGTCAATATTTTGACAATTTGGAAGAGTTTTAATGAATTTGACAACTTCAGGTTGGAACAATTCAATTACTTCTTTCTTAACATAAGCACCAGGAAAACAATGAGTAAAAACAAGAGCTGTTTGCTTCTATAAGTTTGGGTCGTTAAAGAAATAATTAATTAATGTCAACATCATTTTTAAATTCAAGTCAAATCGTGGATTGGTGACATTAAATGTGATTAAAAAGGTATTAATATGCGTGGCTTTATTTTTTAATGTCTCAACCATATCAGTAATGTAAAACTTATCATTATTCTGTGAGCAATAAAACCCAGGGATATCAGGGTAAACGTACATTATTCCATCAACTTCTCCCTTTTCAATGGTTGTTCGAACAGTGACTGAGTTAGGAGAATAACAATGCACAAATGCATTATTTTTTTTTGATTATTCTGCTTCCTAAAAATGACTTACCGGTCCCAGTGGAGCCAAGTGGAACAATAACAATTTCTCTCATTAGGTAACAAATATAAAAAAAAAAATGAAATGAAAAAATGAGTTGAAATTTCTCAATTAAAATTTTCATTTTTTTGAATTCAAATATATGCAAATATTCAAAGGGCATTCAATCTCATTTAAAAAGTGAAAATCAAGTCAACATATCAAGTTTTTTTGTTATCAACTACATTAGTCGTGCGTTTTCAAATCTCATTTAAAAAAAAAAAAAAAAAAAAAAAAAAATGAATCGAAAGAAAAATTAAAAAAAAAAAAAACTGAATATTTGAGAGTCATGATTTAATTCAATTTTTCTATGGAAAATATTTGATCAATACTTAAAATATCTCAACATCAAAAATGGAATTATGATTTAATTACATAATAAATGCTTCTTGATTGTCAATTTTTTAAGTAATTACAAAACCCAATTTAGATTCATTGAATGGTGAAATTTCACTCATATTTTCGTATAAACTTTATAGTATAAATATGACAAATTACAACAAAAATGAAGTTGTTTCAGTTATCAAAAGTCATTTTGTATCAAAAATTTATTAAAAAAAAAATATATAACTGTTCTATTTTTAATATAAACACTTATTCTAATTCTAATTTAATTTAAGTAATCATCATTTCCAAAGATTGAATTGTTGTAAGTTTGATTTTCATTCACATAATTCGAATTGATATTTACTTTTGAGTAACCTTCTCCATGATGAATTTTCTCAATATTAAAGTTGCATTTATTATATTGTGGGAATGTGGGAAATGTTTGAGATGTTGTTGTAACAGAAAATTGAATATTCATCTGACCAAGTATTTGTCTATCTTTTTTTCCACTTACGACTGGCTCTAAAATATTGACTGTTTTAACTTCTAAGTTATTCGAATCATTTTCTTTTGGAAATGCATCTGAATGAATGATTGTTGAAGCAATTATTGGATCATTATGAAAGAAACTTTTCTTTCTGAAAACAAAAATAATTTTTTTGGTCTCTTCTGTGATATTTACTGTAAAGAAATGATGAACATGGTCCATCATTTTATAATCTACAACAAAAGCATCTTTATTTAGTTCTGGAACAGTGGTAATGCTTACACGAATCTTATCATTTTTTTGAACAAGGGCAGGGTTTAATTTGAATGATTGAAAATGAATGTTTAATCCGTACATTGATTGTAATAAATGAAGTTTAATTTTATTTAAATTTAGAATTAAATAAAAAGAAACTTTTTGTAATAATTTTATGCTATAAAAAAACTTTTGTGAGAAATTTATATAAACAACAGAATTTTGTATAAAATTTATGAAATAACATTGAATATGAGACACAAACTACTACAGCAATTGTTTTAAATTAAATCATCCTCATAATTGCTACGGCCAAAAAGTTTTTGATAAAATATAAAATATATATTCACGATAAACTATAAATTTTTCTAAATTGATCAGGTTTCAAATAGCTTTTTAGGAGATTCAATAATTATTTGAGTTAATGTAAGATATTTATAGGCAAAAAGTAGTTTGAACAGCTACATTCAAAGAATAATGTTAAAACAAAGAACTCTGATAAATCTACCATTTGGCAAACTAATTATTGAAAACATTTGAATGTTAGAGTAAGGGCTTTTTTATATGCCACGGCTATTTATTTTCATAAAAAAGGTGCCATTGTTATATCACAAAAATTTGGAAGTATTTCTCTTCTTTTTTTTTTTAATATATAACGTTGATTACTATACATTCTAAGCCTTTGAAAAGCTCTTTGGTCATTAAATTAGTATATGAAAATATTGATCTAATTAAAGATTGCATTTTTATTGGCAGCCACATATAACTGTGCAAGTCATTTTTTTGAATATATTTTGGAATTGAAGCACATTAAAAGAAGTAATAATGTCATCATTGGTTGCCAAAATTGGAAATTTTGTATTTTTAAGATTCACTCAAGATAAATAAATCAAAATCCACCTGCAGTAGAGACTCACAATCTAAACCTCCAATATATTGACTGAGAACATCCCTGTAGAAGAAGTTCAAAATGTAAATCCTCGAGTTCGTGCTAAAGCACTATTTTAATAAAAATGCTATTTTTTTCTTCTTTTTAAATCAATGCATCATTTTTAATTCAATTTTTGTTTTGTGTATTTATTTGGCCGATTCTGATAGTCCTTATTCAATCTTTCTGAAAGGGTGTGTAGAAATAAAAGCTTCAATATTCAGCCTCAATATTCCAAAAAAGGATGAAAATTAGCTTTTTTACTTCAGAATCTTTATTAATAGCATTATAAAGATGGTTGGAATACTAAAAATTTTGATTATTATATTTCAAAATTTTTATTTCATTATTTTGCATTATTAAGTTAATCATATAATTTTATTGTATTATCATATAATGATTTGCAAAATGATAAATCGGTGTTCTCATTAATTTTTCTCAATAAGTTTTAAATCTTATTATATTCTTTCTTATGTGCTTAAAAAATCGCATGGGAAATTAAAATTAGGGTATAAATGTGATTGATTAAATATGAATTCAAAATATTTTTTTAATTGTCTGATAAAAAATGTATTATAAATATATACTTATCTAAAAGTTACTCATGATTTTTAAAAATTATTGCCTGAGACAATATTTAATGGAGAATGATTGTAAACATATACAAAATGCAAGATATTACTTCAAATGAAATCATTCTTTTAAAATCGTAAAAAATTGAATTGATTACAAAACGTTAATTCATCTATCATTTTATTCTATTGAATTAATTGAATAAATAAAATAGATAAATTCAAAAAGTTGGGAGATAAAAACTTTTTAAAATGAATTTGACCATTCTATTTTACTATTTCGGAAAATGATAAGTTCATAATTTATCGTTGATGATTAATTCATCAAACTCCAACAACAACCAATATGCTTTTTTCCGTCTTTCGATCATGTTCTTTTTGACTTCAAGTTTTTTTTACTTCCAAAGAAAAGAAATCAGGAAATACAATGATTACCCTCAATATGCAAACGAAATTGAACTTAATAACATTAAGTCATCAATTAAATATGATCCAAATTTTTACAAAGAAATTACAGTCAATAATTTTAAATCGTTTATTCAATCGAAAATATTAATAATTTTTGTTTTTGATATGATAACCAAAATTGGGATTTTTAAATACCTTAAACCAAGATATGCAGACAGTATCAAAGATGATTTCATTGGAATTATAGTTTGTGATATCATTATTTTTGTTTTAACACCTTTTAAAACTGTTTACTCAACCCTTATCAATTCAATTTGTTTTGGTATCACAATGATATACTTATTAAATATAGCATCATGTTTTAATCATTCAAATCAGAAATATATTAAATTTTGCACATTCTATATTACAGCTATATCAATAATCAAGTGTTTTCTATTTATGCCAAATGAATCCCACATCAAATATTCAATTTTCTTAACCATTACGTTTATTTTTGAAATGATATCATTTTATGATATTTGCAGAGTAAAGTTCATTTACATAGTAATATTCATTGGCCAACTTTTTCTTTACTTACTTTCAATGAATCAGAATTATTCAATCATTTCAATTGCAACAGTTTCTTTCATAGCAACAATGATTTTATGTTATGACTTGATTTTTAACAATTCTTATAAGAACGAATCAAAAGCAATACAGAAAAGATTATCTCGTGATATTTCATTTGTTGCTATTTTCGTCCTTTTCAAATTTTTCTTCTTCATCACTTTTGACTATAATTTTGAAGTTTTTCTTTTCTTGTCATTCGGATTCGTGATTGAAATGACAATCTTTTTTTTCGATTTAAGAATTTTGGGTGGCTACTTTATTTTCACTTGTGCTTATGATATCGCACTGTATTTACTGTACATTAACATGAAATTGGGCCTGTTTGTTTCAGCAACTTTCATTTTTATCACTGTAATTACATTTTTTGTAATTTCTAGACTAAAATTGATTTTTTCAAAATCAGAATTCATGGAATATACAGATCATTCTTACTTGCAATTGAATGTGATGTTAATTTCGGCGGTCCTTAAATATATAATTTTAATTATTCAAATTTTCTGGTAATTTTTAATAAAAGCGTGAGTGCTATTTAATTTTGATTTTTATATATATTATTGCATTTAGCTATATCCTAATATTTATATATTTCAATTCTGAAAATTTTTTAATTTTTTTGAATGGTTTACAAAAGTATGAATTAATCTTTGAAATTCATAGTTTTACATGACAATGAAACAGTCATTAGGTCTCATTAAATTTATTAATTTCCAAAAAAAAAAAAAAAAAAAAAATATCTTGATAGAAATGTTTTATTTAAAACTTTTGTTCATTTATTCGGCTTTAAAGATGATTTTTACAGAAATATCAATGATTGATTGATTTTGCAAGCATCAACATCAAGATAATATGTAATACATAGATTTATAATAATAGGATTAAGCTCAAGCCAAATATAGTTTTAAATTTGCTTTATTTGTTTGGTTATGCAATTTTCTAGCTAAACTGCAATCATGAATGTGGAGTTTCAAAGCCAACCGAAACAAATTTTTACCAATCATTTAGAGAAGCATGCATAAATTGGCTAAAAGATGAAGGACAAAGTCCAATTGGAGGCTATGGACGTACTGTTGAAATAGATGAGAGTTTTATGAGTCAACGTAAATATGACAGAGGAAGAATCCTCTCTGCTCAATGGATTTTAGCAGGCTACTGAGTAGTATACAGCAAGGTCTCTCTAGTAGTTTGGTCGAATATCAATGGAAAGAGAAATCAAGTTACAATTGAAAATACTTTTGAGAAAGGGGTACAATTAATATCAGATACCTTTTTCTATTGATAAAAATCTTTTTTATAAAAAATGATGCATTATAGTATAGGCTATTGTGCACTTTACTTTGGCACCGCTTTTACCATTCTACTAATGAAATTTTTTATTATTCTTGTTTATGCTTATTTTTAATCTTTTTGTAAACAATCATTGAAATATTATTTAAGATCGTTTTGAAAAGGTAAATAAAGGTAAAAATATAGATTTGAAACAAATATCATATGTTTAAAGCAGTAGGAAATATGCATGGATGGGAATCGGGAAAAATTCGGAAAATACTTTTAAAAAAATCATGGGATACAAAATTTCCTGGGAAATCCCTATGAAAATTATGTTTTTTTGTCGAAAGAAAAAATTGAGAACTTTCACAAAAAACATATGCATAAATTTCATCTTTAAAAAAGAGTAAAATAATGAAGAAAATTAATAGCTGTTTTTTATTAACATATAAATCATTTATAATAACAATTATCTCTTTTTTTAAAATTGAAATATATACATATATTATCTGATTGAAAGTAAAAATATTATAAATATGTTAATCTTCTTCTGTTGGGAACATTGATCCTTTTCTTTTGTTAAGTCTTGATCTTCTACTGTTGGATATCGTGGTCTTATACTATTGGGAACATTGGCCTTCTTCAGTTGGGAACATTGATCTTCTTCTGCTGGAAATCGTGATCTTCTTCTGTTGGGAGCATTGATCTTCTTATGTTGGAAGTTGTGATCTTCTACTATTGGGAACATTGATCCTCTTCTGTTGTTAAGTCATGATCTTCTTCTGTTGGAAATTGTGAGCTTCTATTTCCCATTCTGTTTTTCTTTTTCATGCATATTTAAATACTAATGAAAATTCTCATTTTGTTTCACCTGGAAAAGACTACTCAAAAGAATTGGGAGACTAAACTACACGAACGGAAGAGGAACTGATTGAGGTTTCTGGAAACATGCCATTAATTCCAAATATTATTTTCAATGCGGATATTTTGAGCAAAATGCTGATGGAGAAATTTTTTGGTGCTCATATGACAAAAGAACCGCGATCATCACAAACAACAGAAAGGTGTGCACATTCATAAAACATAAAAGCTAGTTGAATATGGACCTCTCGATAAACATTTAAGGCAAACAACAAACCATATCAATACTCTATATGAGATATACTCAAAAATAGCTCACTTTATATCAACTTCAAACTTATCACTCATTCAAGGATGTTCTGAAGAGCTGTTTTCTATTATATATACATCTCTTGATTTTTTAGACATAATTATTCTCAATACCTAAAAACTCCAAATCAGCAAATTATTCCAAAATTGGACCTGAAAAGATCAGAGAGATCATAATTGAAACAGCGGACAAATTGTTAGTTTAATCTATCTCCAAATATAAATATACAAGATATGTTAGCATTTGTATAGATGGAGGACAGACTAGTGCAAGGCATTTTATTGACTTTGTGGCTTAGATAGATCTAATAGATAAGTTTTTTTTGTTTACTTTGTCGAGAGAATAAGTTTTTTTTTTTTTTATTCACCCTGCTATAACCACCGCATTCAGAATTCTTTCAAAAAAACTTATCGAGAGAATATAGTCTTTAAAAAAATGGTGAACAAAGTAAACAAAATTGCTTTTTTTTCGGGAAGAGATCTTTACATTTGTTTAAGGGTGTAGTCTCAGATGGTTACATTTTTTATAAAAACATTGAATTTTTGATAAAGATCATTCAAAAAAAGTATTCAATTATTGCAATGGTCATAAGTATCATCCCATTTTTAACAATGACTTTGATATTTAGTATATAAATTATATTACCTCTTGTGCATATCGTAACGTTGCCCTTTTTTTGTTTAATTCCTTACAGCTGGAGAAAATTCACTTCACTTTTACTAAAAATGATTTTTAAGAAAATGTAGTTGAATTATTATTTAAAAAGATTTTGAATTAAATGTAAATAAAGAAAATAGTAGCCTTTACTTTTTTCACATCACAAATTCATTAACGTAATTTTTTAACGTTTATATTCTTAAATCCTATTTTGGTTGTTGTATTTGCACGTTTTTGGTAAAAATATCAAGTTTTCAAATTAAACTTTATTAAAAAAATCATTGAACAGATAAAATTAAAATTTTGAGGCACTTTAGTTATATTTTATATAATCGCTTTTTAGTATTGGTTTTATATGTTAAAAAGGAATTAAAAGTTTATAAAACAATATTATAATAGTAAATAATCTAGAAATCTTGAGTAATGTGAATTGGTTTGCTCACAGAGTGATTATATTCTTTTTATAAAATGGTCAATCATTTCACCTTTGCCAAAAATGATTTTTTAAAATAGCATTTTACTTTTACAAAAATGGTTTTATTAAATAATTTAATTGATATTTTATTTATTCACAAAAAATTATTTAGTATATTATCTTTTTTCAGAGATATGATTATTTTATGTATTCAATATTTTCAATAAAAAATACATTGTACAAACCTTGTATTTTTTCTATCGTTCTTTGTAGAACAAGGTTGGTACAAAAAGTGAAGTCTAGAAAATAGATATTACAATACGATTTTTAAGCAAATTAATTGTTTATTGATTAAAATAGAATTCAGTACTTTTATAGGGAGTAGTCTCATTTTAAAAGTATTCAATCTTTAGAAAAAAAAAAAACAACTTTTTGAATCCAAGTTTGATTTGTTAATTTTTAAATATTGGTTTTAAAGCATACTTTTTGAATTTTGATATCTTAAATATAGGGAAAAAACACAAATAGCCAATTAAATCTGCAATTTGGAGTAAATAATCAAACTTGATTTTGAATATTAAAAAAAAAAAAAATGATAAATTCATAAAATGTAAATAAAAATAAAAGAGAATTTGTATCATATGCTATGTGATCCTGAAAAATTGGATTATCTTAAATTGCAACGATTTTGTTTACAATTAAATTACTAATTTAATAAAATCAATAGCTCTAACTATAAAAAAAAGGTTGTAAGTATTATTAAACGAACATAAAAATTAAATACGGTCTTCATATCATCCGACTTGTAATTAATTATTGGATCTGGAAAATATTTGCAAAATAAAGGAATTAAAATAGCATAAAAACAAATATTCATTGCTGTTCACAAACGTAAATGTAATTTTTACACTTTAAGTCTTTGTACTTCATTATCTTTGGATAATATATAAAGTATTTGAAAAAAGTATTTGAAAAAACCAAGAAATAGAAAGTAAAAAGTAAGATATCAAATTATTGTTTGCTAGTAATAACGATTGTAAGCTAATAAGATGAATAAACCTTTTTTATCTCAAAAATATTGGTAAATGTAAAGTTTTAAATTTGTTTGTATAATTGGCCGCAAAACAAAAAATATCAAAATTTAATTTTTTATAAGAAGAAGGAATTATCTAATAATATTTTAATATTTTATTATTAAGTATATATACATTATTTTTATCAATTTATTTTTAATAAATATTAGAGATATCAAGTTGAGACTACACCCTTAAATGATAGATTTGATATACTGATATTATTATGATTTTTTTAAGCCTATGTTCAAAATGAACTGTGTTCAAAAAGCAGCGTTACTTGTTTAATTCTAATACTATGCTCTCAAAAAGTTTAAAAATTCGAATTTTAAGATCAATTCAGGTAATTTTCTATTATTCCATATGTTTTACATATAGATATTTGTTTTTCAAGAGCTAGAAATGATATATTCAACTTTTTTTTTTTTTGGAATTGTATTAGATATTTTTTCAAATAACATGTCTGATGCATTAGGAAATTTTTTCCCGTTGGGAAATGAAGAGTAGCTGCAACATATTCAAACCATGATCGTATTTTTTTTTGAAATGTGATATGAAAATTCAATTTTTTTCTAAAATTTTTATCAGTTGTATTTATTATTTCAGAAAGCAAATAATAAAATATATGTTGCAATGAGTTGTTTATTGATATTTAATATAGTGCATGCTATATAATTATAAATTGTAAACTTTTTTGTTGGTTATTAGTATTTTTTTTATTAAAAGCAAGGTTCCAATGAAAGGATCCTTTTTATAATAGACTGAAAAATATTTTAATATATGTAAAAATGATTAATCATGATATGAATTCAAATTTTATAGATAATTATAATATGAATTTGGATTGATTATTTTTGGATTTCTTTGGGTATAAAGCTGGATTCATGGGATAGTTAAGAACTTGCAGATTCACTAGGTTGGAAATCTTTCATTTAATAATTCAAATCCAATTCAAAAAGATAATTTAAAAAAAAAAGAATTCTATGTTTTGTTACAAAATTTTTCACATTTTTTCATGAATAAAATTAAAATTATGCTTAACGCTACCAAGGAATTATTTTCCTATATTTGAAATTTATTTATTTGTAATTAATATTGTATTTATATCAAATAATGGATGATCGCATGCACATATTTAGCATCGTGAAATTATACACTTTTTCAAATAATTTTAATCTTTTATTTAAAAAGTGCAAATGCTTAAAATAAAGTTTTATATTATATTATAATAAAATCATAAAACCTTTTCATAAATGAGAAAAATCAATTTGACAGTCGACTTTTTGAGAGGCCTTGTCAAACAATTTTCGTTACATCTACTCTGGAAATGACATGCCATATATATATACATATATATATATAATTTCTCTGACTTTTTCCCCAGGAAATATTTGTAATTTTTCTCGGGACGTCCCGATTCCCATTCCTATTGTCATATTAAAATTACAAATATTTTTATTATTTTCTTTGGTTCTTGATTATATGTTATATGCCCATCCAAAAAGTCTCATTTCTTTTATCATTACCTTAAAATCTAATGTTTTAATTTATGGTACGAAATATATATTATAAATCACATATGTTAAAAATTGAAATAGAATACGTTTAAATCTTGTAAATAAGATAATTTTTACAAAAACTTTTCTATTTCTTTGATTTTTACGGAATGAAGATAAATGATGAAGTTGATTTATTCTCTGTTTTATACAACTCAAAAAGTTGTACCTATAGAATTTATTTTAGATTTAAAAAATCATAACTTTATTTCCATTTTAAATGCATTTCGTAAAGACATTATATCATCTGGCGTTTCAGAATCTATATATTATTGTAAAATGATGCAAAAACAAACATGTTTTCATGCATCATGATAAAATCATACAAATTTATATAAGGAAGATAAAACAATACTTGATTTTATAAAATTCAATTTTATCTCTCAAATGACTAAGGAAAAATTGTAATTTACAATTTGCAGAAACAAAAGAGAAAATGTAAAAAATTCAAAATAATCTCTTTGGATGTCTTGATTTAATCATCTATTTTGGGCTTTTTGTAAATCAAATACATTTTTTTCCTCATCTATTAAATATTTTGGATAAATGATTTATTAAGAATATAAAATGAAGCATGTCTACATAAAATATTGTTATTTTTATTTGATTTGCTTTAATATTTGTATATCTAATTAAAAAATATTACTATAAAATTTCATATTCTTTATTGCAATACTTGAATGCTTAATTTTTCAATATTAATGGATTATCATCAAGTTAATGCTTAGGCTTGTTATTCTGATATCAATTATCAGGTTTGGCACTTTTTTTAACTCAGATAATCGATAATAAAATGCTATCGATTGGAACTTTTAATAGATGAATTCGATTATCAAGTATGAAATGTGATACAAAAAAAAAATGCTTTTGATATCGAATCTTGATTAATCGAAATTAACACCTGAAAAAAAAATTAAAAATAGTATTTTAATGGCATAAAATAAACATATTCTAACTTATTATGTAAAAGAATCAGCTTTTATTAAATTTTATAACGGATATGTGAAGTAAACAGTTAAAAAAGTTTACAAAATTTTAATACGTTAAAAAATTTTCAATATTGATAATCGATATTTTATTTTTATTCATTATTGATATCAGAGATTAAATTTTTGATTTGATATTGATATCAGAAAAAGGGATCAATTATCGATATCGAAAATCGAGACTTAACAAGCCTATTAATGCTTAATTTTTTAAATTATATAATTAACCAACCGATCAATATATTATATATAGGTGGGCCACCAATGAATTTTTATAACTTTTGCACCATTAGATAGATTACATATAATAATAAAATAAAATATTAATTATAGTTCATAAATATTAAAGATAAAGTTTTTATGAATAATTTAAATTTTCATATTTTTTTTGTAAACTATTCAAATAGTATAGATAAAATCTTTCAAAAATATTTGAAATAATTTTCTCAAAATTATAAGAATTTAAAAAGATCATTCAATTTATATAAGAAAATTTCATTTATTAAGAATAAAAATATCTATTTTAATTTTAAATTAATTGTTTAATTTAATTTTGTTTAAAGTTATATTTTGTTGATTATAATCAAAGACAAAATATAAAAAGAAATAAATGATTTTTTCTATACCTAAAATTTTGAATATAACAATTGAAGCATTCTATAAAAATTCGTTTTGAAAAAGTTAGAAATAATCAATTATTCGATTTTAATGATTTTGATAATTTATTAGTATATGATTTATTATAAAATATTTAAAATATTTTTAACTATTATATTTATGTATATAATATTATAATAAAAATATATTATGTTTATTTCTATTTAATTCGCTATATTTATAATTTTTATTAAAACTTAGTTTTTTTTTGAAAATTTAAAAATTCAAATAAATATAAAATTTTTTTTATTTTGATTATCTTTGCTTTTTAAATTTATATTGAAATATCTCATTTATATATATTTTTCATATATAACACTATTATGTAATAATAATATTAATATAGATTAATTTTATTTTATATTAAGATATTGCTTTTTCTAAAAATCTCAAAATTTCAATAAGGGAAAAAATATAAAAAATATTTGAAAGCGATTTTTATAAATTGAGAGAAAATTGAATAAAAAAAAGCAGATTTTAATTTTTTATGATTTTTTAATAAAGGTCCAATATTCTAGGACGTATATCTGATTTTAATTTACCTTTATTTATACCAAATTTATTGTTTGACCGTTTATAATTTCTTACCAAGTGGCTCCAAAATTGAATCATTCCGTTAACTAATTCAACTTTTTGAATATGTTTTCCCAACTAACCTTTATCTTTGAAGTTATGTTATAACTAACTATATCAATAAAAAGCCTGGGCGATGAAGAAACTAAATATCAAAAAAGAAAACATTCAATTTTTTTATATACTTCTGAAAATTAAAAATACATTTTATTTTAACTTTTTAGAGAAATCTATTAATTATTTTATATTGTTTCCAGATCATTCTTGATGTATGACATATATAATATCATAAAATAATAGTAATATGTATTTTAATTTATTTGAACTTGTGATATTGTATATCATGTAATAAAAAAAAAGTTGATGAATATTAGTTCAAAACTTAATTTAACAACTGCATCCTATCATATATGTGTTATATAAATATATATTATGAAATTGCTGAATAATTCTTAAAATTCGAAGAAAAAAAGAACTTTTTTAAAGTCAAAAAAAAAGTGGCCCACCTATTATTATATATATAAAACATATGGGGAATAAAAATTAAGAGGTTAAAAAATACAGAAAGTTCAGAAACTCTTTCAACAACACATATTTATTTAGATCTTTATTTGGGCAATTATAAAAAATAAATATTTAATAAATGAAAGCCAAATGTTTTATTATTTGCTTTTAAAAGGCAAAGTCATTTAGAAGCAGTTGCTTTCTAACAGGTGAAATCTTTAATATTTTTATCAATATTTTAACACTTATATAATGCATAAAATATTCAAACATGACTTATCCAACTTTTTGAATAATTTATTTTTGTTGTCATAATAAAAAAAAATATATGCCAATTAAAACTTTTTTTTGTTTAAAAAAGACAACAAATAAATACAATTAAGCATAACCAAAGCAATTTGATAATCTCTTTCTTTCTTTCTATTAAAAAAACAATTTTTATATTTATATGATAATATTAAACATAATAACCATTTCGTATTTTTTAAATGATATCTTGTAAAATTTATAAAAAGTATATAAGTCACTCTAAGCAGTATTAATATATACATAAACATGAATTTGACAATGCTTGATTTTTATTTTTCGGATTTTGAAATAATGAAAATGATATGATTTGATATCAAAATAGTTTTATCGAACCAATTGAAATATTGTTTTATGTTTTTGAATATTTGTATACATATTGAAATTACAAATCATGATTATCCTTATTTATGCTTAAAAATATCAATTAAAAGTTAAATTATACTTTTAGTAAACATGTTCATATATGATTATATTATTGAACCGCGAGAACTCTTTTGACTTATTGATATAGCTTACTTTTTTTCAATAAGACACTCATTTTTTTAAGGAAATTTTTATGAATAATATATGTATTCATTAAAATCAAAAATTTAACAAATAACTCGCTTTGCAGCAAAAAAATAGACATTTCAAAAAAATCATTTGTTTTTCGAAAAAAGTAAAAAACAAATATATCTCAAAAAATAAAAGTATTAATGTTTTTATTTTTTTTATTTATCCTTATTATAATATTTATATTTTAAATTTATATTATTGACATTTCTTACTTTCTCGGCCTTTTGGTTAGCCAATCTAATTTCTTCTAGAGCTTTTTGTTTGAGTATTTTTGTTTCTTCTTCAACTTTTTTATCGTATTCAACTTTTTCAGCTTCAGTCATTAGTGTGAGAGACAGAAGGGTGTTACCGTGTCTTATTTCTTCGATGTTGCTGAAGCAGTCTTGAATGAAATTACCTAGATCTCTAACAACGTGGTACAAGAATTTCTGACTGATTTGGTTTTGGTAATGTTCACGATAATAGCCTCTTCATATTTGGTATTGGAGCCAAAAATCGATGAGTTTCAGACATGCAATCCTCATTGGCATTTTATCTTGATATCCTGTCCTTGTTCCTGTTTTTTCAACTCTTGAATAGAATTCAACAACTGGGAAAAAGGACTGCTTGATGATTGTGTCTTTAATAACAAGGAAGGAAATTTCTTCGTTCGCCGGTGCTTGTGAAACATTTGCAAAAAGAGTGATGATGTCGCGTGTTGTGTCTGGATTTCGAAGGAATTTCTTGTTGCTAAGAAGTACAGAACACAAGTCGATTATTTCATCCAATTGATTTTTATTTAAACAACCAAGTTAAAAGTAAGTTATCAATATTTCAATGCTGTTAAGAAGCATGTGCTCAGGAAGTCTTTGATATGCAATCGGCGGTTTTTCACTAAGTTTTTTGGTGAAGAAGTTGTATCCTGATGTTTTTACAATGAAACGTAAAGACTCAATCAATAATTCAATCATATTTTTCATTCTGCATTCAATAGTAAGTAGAATAGGTATAATTAATCTGTCTATTCTCAAGTACTCTTTCACAATCTCATTTTTAGTGCTATAAAGAATCATGTCCAAATTTTTTAACAAATCAACAAGTCTTCGTGATCCATTGTTGATTGCATCATGTGCTGTAAAGAAGATGTCTGAAGTTGCTCGATCAACAGCAGTGATTTTAACTTCGTTGTACAACTTCTTCCAACTGTTTAAATCGGCTTGAATGTCTTCATCTTTGTCTTTGTAGTTTCTTTTGATGTCTTCAAGTGATAACTTCGATTCATCTAGCCATGAAAATTCACCAAATGCAGCAAGTGGATACTCTTTATTCATCGTTGTAATGGAACCATCATTTGGAATGAAAATGATCCAATGGATCTGATAGATGAAGGAATTATTATATCTTTTAATGATGTATATTCACAGAATGCAAAATTATTAATTGAATTTAATAATGATTTTGTTTCGTGTTACTTGCATTAATGATGTGCATTTATAAAAAGCCCTTTCACCAGTAGATGTAACAGATGATTGAATTTCAAATGATAATAAAGATTCGCATCTTTGAAAAGCATTATCTCCGATTGACTCGATATGACATGGATTTTCAAATGTTATTTTTGATAATGACGAACATCCATTAAATGATCCTACACCGATTGATACAACAGATGATGGAATTGTAATATGTTTTAATGATGTACACTTATAAAAAAAATGAAATCCAATTGATGTCAAACATGATGGAATTAGAATTTTTATAAGTTTTTTACATTATGAAAAGCATTCTTCTTCATATTTAAATCCTTATTTTTATCAGCAAGTTTCAATGAAGTTTCATTTAAATATTAAAAGAAATTTCATTTTAGATATCATTTATAAATTTCATCATATTCTATATATTCTAAATTAACATTTCCTGTTCTCAATAAAATATATACAAGATTTAGATAATCATATTTGCATGCATATAAAAAAAGTTCGTTTATATCAAAATCATCTTGTAAAAAATCATAATTACAATAATGAAGAGCAAAAGCAACTGGATTTTAATTGTATCTAATTTCGCAATTGCCTAATTGAAACTCTTCAAAAAAATCATTCATTATTTGATTTGCTTCATTTTCTTGAATGTACATGCAAACATCACGAAATAATGAACTTTTAGAAAATGAGTTATATTTTAAAAGTTCATTTTCTATTTTTTTTTTTTTTTTTTTTTTTTTAATTCTTCTTCTTTAATAAAGTGTGGTTTTAATATTTTCATTTTCGTCTTTCATTTCTTCATAAACTTTTTCATCAAGTGTAATTATTTGGTTTTCAATAAGGAAAAGAACCAATAGCTTGCATTTTTAAAAAATGTTGAAAAGTTGTAAATTTGAAAAAGTTTGTTTGATATCTTCTTGAATAATAAGTTGTTCAATTAATATGAATAAATTTGTATCTCTGTGGTGATTTTGTGCAATTGATGATATTAATCAAAGTAATTGATATAATTCATTGACATTTTTTCCAATTTTTTGATTTTGGATATATTGAATAAGATTATTATATTCAGCTGAGTAAAATATGTAATACAATGCAAAATACGAAAATTTATATTTTATACAAAAAACCTGCAAATAAAATTATTGATTTATTCCTATGATCTAGATATTTAGAAAATTTGATTGCTCCTTTTTAATTATTACATTATGTATTACAATTTAATATACTTAAAACATTTTAATTAGATTTCCTTCTAGATAAGCCGACACAAATATATAAACTATATCAGGATATAAATAAAACATACTATCAAAATTTTATTCTATTTACTGTTGAAATTTTCTATAAGTTCCCTCAAAAATAATTTATTTTTTGAGATGATAAAACTGTCATTTCATTTAAAATTTTTTGTTGTATCAAAAACTATGGAAGATTATATTGAAGATAAAAAAAAGCTATATACTTCAATTATTGAATTTGTTGAAAATGAAGAAGACATAAATAATGAAATATATTTTGACAAATTAAAATCATTAATAAAAAGTCAACAAATTGAAGGATCACATGAAGAAATGGAAGAATTCCTATGTATAATTCAAGTTATCTGCGACAATCATCATCGCAACCCAAATTTTATCAAAAGACTCCAACAAATTTTACAACAGTATAAAGAACAAATCAAACAAACCTTGTCAAATAATGAAATATTTCGAATTTTTATCAACAATAAGTTGATTGTTCTTTTTCTTTTAAAAGCAGGTATCATAACTATTACCGATTCAATTTTTAGTGTCATGATGAACAAAATTGATTCAAACGGTAACCGTTATTGTCACTTTTTCTATCCAGAACTTGAGAATTTTGCTGGAGAAGAAAAAATGGAGGACGTTAAAAAAGAATTATTAACTAAATATCCTAATATTTTTGATGATTATGATAATAATCGCAACGAAGGAGAAAACGATTCATTCATTTGTTCATTGATTAGGCAAGATTCAATTGAACAATTCATTTCATATATAAACCGAAATCAAATTTCGCCTTCAAGTCAAATTTCAAAGTCAATTTTTGAAACGAATTCATTTTTGATTTCTCAAAAAAGTACATCATTGATTGAATATTCGGCATTTTTTGGGTCAATTCAAATTTATCGATATTTAAAAATGAATGATGTTAAATTAACTCCATCATTATGGCTATATACGATTCATTCAAAAAATGCAGAACTGATTCATCTTCTTGAATCAGATCAAGTTTCTCCTCCTCGTAAAAAATATGGATTTGATGATGATAATGAATATGGCTTTACTAAATGTTTGATTGAATCGATTAAATGCCATCACAATGACATAGCTGTTTACATTGAAAATAATAAGATACCCCAAAATAATTTGATCGGATTTGATCCAATTACACTTAAATTGGTATATGGATTTGGTTATACAGTAAATAGAAAAGTTGTTTCAAAAAGTTTACAGTATCGAAATTATTCATATTTTAACGATCAAACTTTATTTGATTTTTTCCATTTGTGCTTTTATAATTATAATAAAATTGTCGATTTTCTTATAAAAAAGAAAGAAGATGAAATTAAAAAGAAAATAATTTAAAAAAAAAATTAATAATGAACTAATTTCAAACAACTTGAATATTAAATAATGTTTTTTTATAAAATAATTGAATTGTATTTTAATATTGAATATTATAAATGACATTTCATATAAAAAAATTGTTCTTATGACATTTATTAATATCATATTTTGATATAATTTCATAACAATTATTTTCATAAAACTACAATTCAAAAAGCTGCTGATGAAAATTGCATTGAGGTTATTTATTACTTGTTACAGAATTTTAATGAAATAGAAAACTATTTATTTTATAAAAACCGTAATATAAAACAAATCGCAATTCCACCATCTATAACCAAAATTGGATGGTGGTCTTTTAGGGAATGCCCTTTATTAAGAGGAATCGCAATTCCGTCTACTGTGACAGAAATTGTAGATAGTGCTTTTGAAGGATGTTTTGATTTAAAAAAAATCATCATTCCTTTAAATATAACAAAAATTAGTGAAGATACTTTCGGTCGTTGTAAGCATATAAAAGAAATCGGATTTTTATCATCTGAAATAGTAATTAAAAGTAGAGCTTTTTGTGATTGTTCAAAATTAAGGCAAATCACACTTTCATATGCCATGACTTCAATTGAACATAATACTTTTAATCAATGCGATTGTTTAGAATACATCATAATTCCATCATCTGTAACTTCAATAGGTGATAGTGCTTTTTGTGGATGTTTAAAATTAAAAGAGTTAATCATTCCTTCTTCTGTTACTAAAATTGGAGAGTATGCTTTATGCTTTTGTACATCATTAACACAAATAACAATTCCATCATCGGTAAACAAAATGGATAAATTTGTTTTTTATAAATGTGAATCACTTAAACAAGTAACGATTCCTTCACGTTTTCATTTCGCTGATCTTTCAATACCTTTTAGTACTAAAGTAATATATACTTAAAAAAAAATTACTTAATCAATAAAAATTCATTATGTCACTTTTTATGATTTTTTTTTAATGAAACTTTTTGAATGCTCTTTAAATTACAAAATAAATTAAAAAGTAACCTATTTTTAATTCAAGCAAGATAAAAAAATAATAATTAATTGTATATATAATATACAGCTCGCATTTATTACTGTTGCAAAAAATCACAGTAATAAAGAAATTTTGAAAATTTTAAAATAATTTTAAAAAAATGAAAAATTTAAAGAATATTATAATAGAATATATTATATAATGCATATAAATTAAATATTAAAAAATATTAATATATAATATCCAAATTTATTTCAAAAATTATAAAAAAAGATTATTATTTTGTAATACAAAAAGTTCTATCTTTATTCATTCAATTTATCTTTTCATTTTAAAAAAGTGGATTTTTGAATGATTCAATTTTGTTAAAAAAAAATTAATTTGTTAAGATATTTAAAGGTCAAAATTATTAGCCTTTAGAAAGGTGAAAAAGTTCTTATTACTGCGGTTTGGCGGTTACAGTAATAAGGAATTCAATTTTATTTGACCTATAATAGGTGAATAATAATCGCTTATTACTGCATTTTGGCGGTTACAGTAATAAGGAATTCAATCTCATTTGGCCTTAGAATAAGGCCAAAAAAATCTGTTTTAATCTACAAGGTCAATAATTCACTATATTTTTATAACAAAATTGATAATAAAAATGAATCAGCATTCATAAAATATTCAATTACTTCTATCAATTTTTTTCATTAAATAATTAAAGACCTCAGAATATATTCAATATCTATAATCAATTTACTATAAAGGATAAATAATTCATTCTCACAATATATTCAATGAGTTTATTCAATCAATTTTTTTTATATAATTAATTTATTATGAATTTATACTAAAAATATGAAGTGAATATGATAATAATTTTTCTATATTTTGAGAGATTACTTATTTAATTATTAATTTTTTAAAATTTAGGCATCGAACTTCAAAGTGCAGTAATAAGAAGCAAAAAAATTGAATGAGTGAAGAGTAATATTCATTTTTAAAATGTGAAGATTATTTTAATTTTAATGAGGAAATAAATGAATTTATTCCAAATTTTCAAATATGTTACATATATGAAAAATCGATATCTCAATTTTGGAAAATAATTAGTAAATGCATTGCAGGATATTTGAAAAAAAAAAGCATATTTTTTTTGCTATAATAAAAGACATAATATTTTTGAAATATATTTACCAATATTATAACATTTTTGTGTGAAGTTTCATTTTTATCGAAAAAAAACTTTTGTCTATTTGATCTAAGTAATGATAATCATTATATTACAACTGATTCATCATTTTTTTATGTAAAAATCAAGAACTGAATGATTTGCATTTAAAATTATTTATTTCATATTATTATTTATTTAAACGAATTCTCTTATATAAAAAAAATGCTGAAATAAATAATAAAAAGAAAATTACAATTGCATAAACTTTTTTTTGCCCTCGGGCATTAAAATTGAGAGGAAGCAAAATACACACGAGCCACATGTTTGGCCCGTAAATTGTACAAGGGCCAAAAGTGCCATTTGCCACTTTTTTGCCCGAGCCTGCCCTTTTAGCAAGCCTTTTTCTATTCAATTCGAAAACTTTTTAATGATAAAAAAAGAGTTGATTTTTTTATGATTTAATTACAAAAAACAAGTCAAAATTAGTTCATATATCAGTATTAAAATAAATAAGATTGAGAGGATTTCTCAATATATCTGATATTTTTTTTAACAAAAGTGTAAAAAAGATTCAGACTTTTTTTTCATTTCTTTGTTGTATCAATTTTTTTAGCCTTTCTTCTTTGTTTTCTTATAATTCTCTTCAGATTGGTTCATTTTGTTTTTTCCTCTATCAATATTATTATCTAACATTTCATTTTGTTTCTCATAAATTTTTTTAGCTTCATGATTCTCATGATTTCATGTTCAGCAAAAGATGAGATTATCGATCAAAGTCTTTGTTCTTCTTTGAATATAAATATCTTGTCTTTCAATTTTATTTTTCAATTTTATATTACTTCTCATATTTCTTTGTACAACGGTCATTTTTAAATCCTAATATATCTCAAATTTTAAAGCATAATTCCATTAAAAGAATGATTGAGTTTGCTTTATTAGCAGAACTTGCGAATATTAGACGTCTTAACTTAGGAGAAAAATCGAGTTTTCGAATATTTTTGTGTTTGTTAAATGCAAGTGAGCTGATAACTTCAACCGAATCATGAATCGTTATTTCAGTTATATTAAAAAAAAAACAAAAGACAATTATATCGAAGCATTATAAAATATGGATTACTAGGACTAACTTTGATTTCATATAAAACTAAATTGTAAATACATTCTGTTTCAAGTTCATATAAATGAACATAACAAAAATTTTTTTTTAACCATGAGAAAAAATTGGCTCAGAAATTGATTTTAATTTCCAACATTGTGATTGTGGTATATTTGACTGTTTTTTTCTAGCAAAATTGTTAAATTTGGTAAAATTAACAACTTGAGTTATGCCAAATTTTTTGCATTTATATTAGATATAAAATGATAAAGGAAAATGGCACTCTATTTTTATTTTTATCTTTATATTATCAAAGATAATTATTTTTTTACACCATTTAAAAACTTAAAATTTCAGAACTTTCAGATAACATAATTCATAAAATTTTTCATATTGTATTTATTATGTGTAAATATCATTATTGCCATATTTTTTTTAAAAAAATATAATAAAATTATAAAAACAATAAATTCATCTGTTATATGAAGTGACTCGATATTCAAATGAGAACCATCCCTATCAAATTTTCAATTGACCTTCTTGACATCTCAATTTCTGAGAATGTTTATTTGTTAGAAAATCTTGTGGAAAAACAAATATTTTGTAATATATTTTAGATTTTAATTAAAAATAATTATTTTATTTTCATTCTCTATACTTATTTAAAACAAAAATGATTTCTATTTTCGATAAAAATGGTTTATATGCCTGAATGAAAAAGTTAAAAAAATTATTTATTCAAAATTTACCAAAATAAAGGCATGTTCAATATTATATTAAGATTTATTTGATAATATGAATAATTATATAAAATAAATAAATGAAAATGTTAATCAAGATAGTCATTACATTTCAAGATTTTATTGAATAAAATTTTTAAATTTATAAAAAAAAATATAAACATCCGAAAATCATTTCATTTTTAAAAATGCTTTTACTATTAATATGCAACTCAATTTTGAATTATGTTGAGTCTTATCAATCCCCTAAGCTGACCAAGATTAAAAAAGAAAGCTCAAGCAACAAAGCAATTCTGGAAACAGGGAAATGTGGAAATGATGTATCCTATGTATTAGAAAATGGCATATTACAAATTACAGGTTCAGGTCCTATGACTAACTACAGTCTCATGGAACAAGAATGGGATAAATGTAACTCAGATGTAAGTTCAATTATTATCGAAAATGGAGTTACGACCATTGGATCTTATTCGTTCTTATCATTTGTCAATTTAAAGTCAATAACAATTGCAGAAAGCATAATATCGATTGGTGATTTTTCATTTTGCAATTGCACTTCATTGAAATCAATTACGATCCCCAACAATGTTCAAACAATTGGTAATTCTTCATTTTTCAATTGTTGGTCTTTAATATCAGTAGATATTTCAAAGAGTATGTTGTCGATTACTAATAATTCATTTTACAATTGTTCTTCTTTACCATCAATACGACTTCCATCTAATGTAGCATCCATTGGTTATCATGCTTTTTCATACTGCAAATCTTTAGCATCAATAAATTTACCTGCCAATATTTCAATGATTGATGAATATGCATTCACCGCTTGCTTCAATATAGAAACATTAATAATTACTGGTCCTGGTCCTATGTGTGATTCAGATAACTTTTATTCAATTTTCTCTCCATTCAACACTTTTATTAAAAATGTTACTTTAGAGAATGGCGTTACTTATATTGGCGTCCGTTCATTTAATTTTTTCAATCAATTAAAATCAATAGATCTTTCAGATAGTATAATATCAATTGGTGCTAGCGCTTTTGAATATTGTTCTTTTGATTCAATAAATCTTCCTGATAGTCTTATATCGATTGGTTACTCTGCATTTAGGTATTGCCGTAAATTAATATCATTAAATATTCCAGACTCAGTTACGACAATCGGAGAAATGGCATTTAATAGTTGTGATTCCTTGTCATCAGTTAAACTTTCAAATAATATAAATAGAATTAATTCTAGTTTGTTCAGTCAATGTTCTTCTTTAACTGATGTTAAAATCCCAGATAAAGTTAAAATAATAGATTGGTCTGCTTTTTTTGGATGTTATAAATTAGTTTCTATTAATATTCCAAATAGTGTTACAGATATTTATCCTCAATCATTTTACTCTTGTATTTCTTTGGTTTCAATTAATATCTCAGATAGTGTTACTTCTATTGGTGATTCAGCATTTTATAGATGTTATTCTTTAACCTCAATAAATATACCAAATAGTGTCACAAAAATTGACAGCAAAGCATTCAAAAATTGCACTTCACTTTCTCAAATAAATATTTCCAAAAATTTAAAAGAAATATCTACGGAATTATTCATGAATTGCACTTCTTTAGAATTCATAAATATTCCAGAATCAGTGGAAACTCTTGAATCTCGTGCATTTGTAAATTGTTATTCTCTGATTTCATTTCATATACCTGAAAGTGTTACATATATTGGATTATCAACATTTCAGAATTGTTTTTCCTTAGAATCGATTTATATACCAGATAGTGTATTAGTTATTCATCAAGAAGCATTCAAAAATTGCAGTAAGTTAAGCCAAATAACTCTTCCAAATAAATTGAAAATAATGTCGAATGGCATGCTAAGTAATTGCACCTCCTTAAAATCAATAAATATCCCAGAATCAGTGGAACAATTTGAAACTGGTGTATTTGCAGGTTCATCTTTAGAATCAATAAGGGTTTCATGTAATTATTCATTATTTAGATATGATTCTATGGATAATTGTACCTCATTAAAAACTTTAATTTTTTATGGTGATGGTCCTATAAAAAGTGATGATCGTTCTATACTATCATGTTTCCAACCAATTATTTATAATGCTATTATTGAAGAAAATATAACCAAAATTGGAAAAAATATTTTTCAAAATTTTAGAAATTTAATATCTGTAACAATTCCAGATAGTGTAACTGTGATTAATGGATATGCATTTCAGAATTGTTATTCATTAAAATCAATCACTCTACCGATTAATTTAGCGATAATTTCTATAGGAACATTTGATAATTGCTCTTCACTTGCATCACTAAAAATATCTGAAAATGTTGAACAAATCAATAATTATGCATTTAGAAATTGCAAATCTTTAACTACAGTTTCTATTCCAGAAGGTGTAAAAACAATTGGAGTTTATGTATTTGATAATTGCACCTCTTTAGAATCAATAAATATTCATGTTGGTATTAAATCAATTGGTCAACATTCATTTGATAATTGTCCATTATTACATGAATTAAATATTTACGGCGTTGGTATTTTGAATGCAACTTCCGGTATGATATTTGAAAGTTTACGTCAAAATATTTTAAATATAAATATAGAAAATACTGTGACTTCAATTGGAACTAGTTCATTTTATGGGTTCACTAATATAACATCATTAAAAATACCAGATAAAGTGACATCAATTGGATCTGGGGCATTTTCCAATTGCAAATCTTTAAAAACAATCAATATTCCAGATGCTATAAAAAGAATAGAAGCAGAGACATTTTCTGGGTGCTCCTCTTTAGAATCAATAATTATACCAGATGGTGTTACATCAATTGGAAGTGAAGCATTCAAAAATTGCGAATCTTTAAAGACAATCAGAATTCCAGAAGCTGTTGAATCTATTAAATACCAAGCATTTTATTGGTGCACATCATTAGAATCAATAAATCTTCCAAAACAATTAACAGTGATTTCTTCTGATTTGTTTTATGGTTGTTACAATCTGAAATCAATATTTATTCCAGAAAATGTAACATCAATTGGTAGTAGGGCATTTGGCAAGTGTTCATCTTTAGAATCAATAAATATTCCTGTTAAAGTAGAATCAATTGGAGAATATGCATTTATTTCTTGCTCTTCGTTGTCTACACTAATAATTAATGGAATAGGTCCAATGATCGATTCTACATATGTTTCACTTTTTTCTACTCTTAGTTCATTAATAAGTAATATAATCATAGATAATGGTGTAACATCTATTGGACCTTATTCATTTAATTCATTTAGCAAATTAGAATCTGTAAATATATCAAATACTGTAACATCAATCGGTGAAAGTGCTTTTTCTCGCTGCAATTTATTGGAGTCAGTAAATATTCCAGATAGTGTGACAATGATTGGTATATATGCATTCCATAAATGTTTTTGCATACATTCAATTAAGATACCAAAAGGTACAGAATTTATTGGTGAAAATACTTTTTATGATTGCATTTCATTATCATCAATAACTCTTCCAGATAGTATTACAACCATTGATGAATCTGCTTTTTACAATTGCAGTTCTTTATCATCAGTGACTCTTTCAGATGGTGTAAAATCAATTGGTGAATATGCATTTTACTGTTGTAGTGCTTTAACATCAATAAATATTCCTGATAGCGTTACAACATTTGGAAAATTCTCTTTTTTCAATTGTAGCTCTTTATCATCAATAAAAATTCCAAATAGTGTAACAGAAATTGCGTACTATATGTTTACCAATTGCCATTCTTTGACATCAATAAGTATTCCAGATAAACTGACAATGATAGATAGTTACGCATTTTGCAGATGCTATTCTCTCCAATCCGTTGTTTTTCCTGATACTTTGAAAAAAATCAACACTTATTCATTTTTTTTATGCACTTCTTTAACATCAATAATCATTCCTTGCGATATTTTATATGTTGATTTATATTCATTTTCTCATTGTGATTCTCTATCTTTCGTTTTGTACCTGGGAACAAACGAAAAATCATGTTATGCTAATGTTTTCAATGATTGTCCTAATTTAACGAATATCTTTGTAATTGATGAATATACATCAGAATACTTTTGTAGCATTCCTACAGAAAAATACATATTTCCATCATCTGAACCAGAACCTACAGATTCATCGTCAGAAAATAGTATTTCTATTGAGACTAACGTTCCAACAATTGAACCAATAAGTTCTATCGAATCCACAAAACCAGACTGCAAAACACTAATCCAAGGTTGTATTCAATGTTTAGAGTCTAATTCTTCATTATGCTCATTATGTGATGATAATTATCAAATAAATGAGCAAACACATTATTGCGATATTCCACCTGAAAAAGATTGTCGAGACTTTGTTGATAATTGTTCAATTTGTGATGCAATAAATCCACAAATTTGTTCAAGTTGCTTAAATTCGTTTGAACTCATAAATGGCCAATGTGTTCCAGCTTCATGTGCATCTCATATTGCAAACTGCCAAGAATGCTCCAAAGATGATAAAACTTTTTGTGTCAAATGTGAAAAAGGCTATGCCAAATTAAGTGAACAATCATCCATTTGTTCCATTCAATGTGAAAACACTGATTCATCTACTCAACTATGCAATGATTGCAACATTGATGATTGCATTCAATGCGGAAGAGAGAACAATATTCAAATTTGCTTATCATGTAAAACTGGATTTAAACCAAGTGAAGATTTAAAGAGTTGTATTCAACGAACATGCCTTGATGACAATATGGCTGGATGCTTGGAATGTAATTCATCAGATGTAACATCATGTTCTGCTTGTAACATTGAACTTCATTTTGTTCTCCAAAATGGTAGATGTATTTGTGCGGAAGGATATGATTTGAACAATGGAATATGCAAGACTTCAAATCAAATGTCATGCCTTAAAACGATTCCAAATTGTCAAATTTGTGAAAGCGTTTCTGCATGCAGCAAATGCTCAACTGGCTTTTCATTGATAAATGGACAATGCGAAAAAACATCGTGCAATTCTATATCAAATTGTGATGTCTGTTTCGAAGAACAAGATAATCAAATATATTGCACTCAATGCTCAAACGGTTATCAACTTACCTATGATGGCAAATCTTGCGTCGTTTTGGCTGAACAAGATTGTAATAGAACTATCACTGGATGCTTGAAATGTTCAAATGCCAATCCAGGTGTTTGCTATACATGTAATTCAGAATTAGGTTTTACTATTTCTACAAGAAATGATTTTAGCTTTTGCTCTTGTCAAAATGGTCTTGATCTTGTTGATGATAGTATTTGTCTTCCTCCAATTAAAGCCGTTTCTCCAACTCCAACGCCAATTCCAGTTGCTGTTACTAAAGAAATGATTATTCAATCAGAAAAAAACGAAAATATTAAATTCAATGAAGAATATGGATTTGATAAATCTCAATCGTATATAATATCAATCAAGAATGAGAATCAAAATGTTGAACTTCCAAGTTTTATTGATAATGTTATTCTACGAATCGATGAAAGAACAAAAGATCAGAAACCAGTTGAAATCAAAGGAGAAACTAAAAAAGTTGTCCTTGAAATATCAAAGAATGCTAATATTATAATGCAAGAAGATAGTTCCAATGTGGAAATCACAGGTTCGGGTAGGTTTATCGTTAACACAAAATCAACATCATTGTCACAAAGATCCAATTCAAAATTGAAGCTAGGAAAAGTTATTCCTTCTTCTTCTGGTGGCATTTCATTAGATTCAAGTGCTTCCGAAATTACTTTGTCTGAAATACAAACTTATGGAAATACTGGTTTTACTGGTCTTGAAAATGGCGCAACAGTTTCTTTAATGACCAAAATCGAAAGTGGGTCACATTTTATTCCTGACAAAATTACTTTGCACAAAGTTAAAATTGGTCTTATATCAATATTAGAATTATCCAAACAAGTACAATTTGATAAAGATAATACTGATATCACAATCTATTACAATAGAACATTGGATAAAAAACAAACTCCAATTTTAGTTAGTCGTTCAAATGATTTTGATTTCCCTGATTTCACACAGATCCACAAAATTTTGGTAGATAAAATTAATAGTGGAGCTCATATTCAAGAGGCTGAAAACATTGCAATTGCATACATCAAAGATAATAAGGATAACAATTTGAACAAATGTTACCAATGTTGTTTGGATTTGAAGTCAAAATTTGAAGAGAATGATTTCCGAAATCCTCAATGTATCAATGAAACTAAAGGTGAAGCACAAGACAGAGGTTCTTCTTATTTAATGGTTCAAAAAGGTGAAAGCAAACCAAACAACCCTTCTACTGATGATAAAGGTAAAACAGATGATGATAAAAAAGGACTTAGCGCTGGTGCAATTGCAGGAATTGTTATTGCTTGCGTTGTCATTGTTGTTGCTGTCGTAATTGCTTGCGTTTACTTCTTTATAATTAAAAAGAAGAAAACCGAATCATCTAATGAAGACTCTGCTGAAGGTAATACAAATGCTTCAGCTGAAATTTAAGACCAAAAAATATATCATACTTTAAATTCAATAAGGTATTAAAAAAAAAATTCTGAATTCAATAAAAAAAAAAAAAAAAAAAAAATTATAGAAATATTATCACATATTTTTTTATTATTATAGTAATTAGAGAAAAAGATATAAAGTTTTATAATTTAGTGAAATCTTCCACTCTATTAAAATTTTCCTTCCCTACGTTATTTCATTATTTCTCAGTAGAGATCTTTTTCAGTTAAACATCACTCTAAATATTATTGATGAGGATTTTTTATGATTGATTAGGTAATAAAATAATTAATAATAAGTTTTGTTTCTTTATTTTTTGCTAAATATTTTGGCGGGTAAGCATCAGCCAAACAGAGTTCATGATATTTGATGTCACTTATTGAAATTCCTATTTTTTTTGCCAAATATTGTAATAAATTTGTCGATTTAGGAAGACCAAATATTGGCCTGATAATATTCGACATATCACCTTTGATTATTGTAGGATCAATTGATGGTATCGCTGCTATAGGCCCTGTATCTATTGGAATTAATTCGTCATACTTTAATTTGATTGCACCTGTTACACTTAAAGGAAGATCGAACCATCGATTAAAGTTCCCACTCCCATATCCACTTGTGTTTAAAATTATTTTACAATCTTCTGGATTTTGGGAAATATTAATATTAATCAAATAAATTTTGAATATAATTGGTCAAGCCAAATAAATTGAATGTTACTATTAATTTTTCTGAATAACATAATAGACAACTTCGTGGATTAAGGTGGCCGTTAATTAAGTTATCTTCTTATTATTATCTTCTCTCAAACTTCCTTTTTTCTTTTGAAACTAAATTATCTTTTCTTAAACTTTCTTGTTTTCCCACAAATTTCCTTAAGATAAACTTTTTGACAATAAAAATTATGAAGAGAATAAAAAAATATTTTTTAATTTTATTCAATTATTAACTTTTTTATTCAATTATTTTTAAATTCGTATTGAATTTTGATTTTTAAACTTTCTCTTAGCTTTGTTTTGAAGTTTTGCTAGAGAAAGAATCATTTTTATTGTTTATAACTTTTTGAGAGCATTTGAGACCTATTAATTAAGAAATCTTTAGGAAGTTTGAAAGAGGATAAGAAAGTTAAAATCTTTAGTAAGTTTGAGAGTAGATAACTTAATTAACGGCCACCTTAATCCACGAAGTTGTCTAATAAATAATTAATTTTTTTTTTCGCGATTTATACATTTTATAATTTTTTATAATTTTTTATTAAAATCAAATATCATGAGAAAACTTTAAAATATTCATATTATATAATTATATTTTTTTCTATTTTTTTAATATTACCATAGTAATTTTGTTTTATAGCAAAAAAACTTTGAAATGAATAAATATTCAATTTATTACATAATTATTCCTTTTAAAAACTGTGATAATTAAAAAATATAAAAAAAATTATCATTGAAAGAACCATATAAAAAAATCAATGAGCTATTTCAATAGGAATAAAAAAATTGAATTAGATTATATGATTTGTTTTATACATATAAACAAAAATTTTGCAACAATAAAAATTAATTTTAAAGCGTTTTTATAATTTTCATAATAAATAATATTTGATGATCAATATATTTGCATTTTTGATCTTGAAATCAAAGTAATAACGTTAATATATAGGCCTTATTTTTTTTACATCACAAATACTATAAACGTCTTTTTAACGTCTTTTTTCGTAAAATAACGATTTTTTGATTTGTAGTATTAATGAAACTTTTTGAATGCGAATAATTTTTTTTTTATTTTATGAAGAATCAAAAATAATATTATTTAATTTGAAAAACATTTTACTATTTTATCTTTTTATTTTTAAATTATTTAAAACATTTTTAATATAAAAAAATAATTGTAGATCAAGATAAAAATAAAAAACTAATATCGAGAAAATAACGTATTTACAATTGTAATTACAATTGTAATTTTTAAAAGGACAAGTTGTATACAATTGTAAATACAAAAACCAAGGCTTATTTATTAAAAATTAATTAAATAAAATTATTTATATTAATTGTGAGACTAGCCTTGTTTGAATCAATTTTATTTAATTAATTTTTAATAAAAAATCAATCCAATTTAGGATATTTTGGACATTTTCAGATTAAATATAAACCGTCAAATGGACATTTTTTATTCAAATAATTCATAACTTTACAAATATTTTGTGAATTTCTAAACGGTCTACTGTCCATCCAAAATAACGAGATATGCCTCAAAAAGTCAAACTTGGCTATTCATCATTATTCATCTCACTGGACAGGGAAACCCAGTTTTGTGAAAATATATTTTTTGAAAATAATTCTGGAAATCGAGAAAAAAATGCCTTTTTTTATGAAAAAATAACTTTTACGGTAAATATGATTTATTCAAGAAAATCAGACTTTTTCGGAAAACAATTGTTGTATTATGAAAAAGTGAACTTTTTTAAGAAAAAGTGGTTTTTTCTTGAAAAAATAGTTATTCAAAAAAAGAGCCTTATATATATATATATATAAAGATCAATTAAATTCTTTTATTTAAGAAAATGGAAGAGTTGCCATTGTAGCAATTCCACATTGGTTATTTAGCCAGATCATTTTTATATATCCCTTATCTCCCCATGAAACTCCCCAAGAATTACGGACAATCCAATATTTAGTACCATCTTCAGATCCATATCCAACACAACCAACTCCATGATCTAGTGTTTTTGAGTGGCAATTTGGTTCATCATAAATACCACTTTGATAAAGTTGGAAAGACCAATTTGAAGCATCAATAGCAACTGAAACAGGACCATACTGTTCAACTTTTGCAGCGAGATCATCTTCATCACCTTCAACAATGCAAACATATTTTGAGATTGATCCAGCATGTTTATATTGATCAAATTTGCATTGTTCATTATAACCTGTATATTTATAATCACTATCAAGGCAAAGTTGACCATTTTGCTGCTTAATGATATAATCATATGCTGATGTCATGAGACCACCAGCACATCCATAGCAATCTATATCACAACAGTCAACAAGATTTTGTTCTGACAAACTTTGGAGTTTTCCAGTTGAGATTGCATTAGCTGATTCAACTGCAGTAATTGCTGAAAATGCCCAGCATGATCCACATTGATCTTGATCTTTAACTCCAGTAATAACACCTTTATCACGCCAGTCCACACTTTCAGCGATAGCTTTCTTTGAAGAAGTTTTGATTACATTACGTTGTTTGAGATTCATTCTGAAACCAAGGTAAGCTTTATATTCTGATTGTGTGTAAGCTGCAAATTTGTTAAGTGAAACTTTGAATTTCTTATTTGCAGCATTATGCTCTTTTACAAGACGGGAATTGGTTAGAAAAATTCCAAAACGAATTTGGTATTCTTCACCTGTGTAGAATTGGTTTGTGGTTCTCATCCATGAGAGGAAAGATCGTTCTTCATGTTGAAGATAGTAAACACAAGATGCTAATGATGCTAAAAATGCAAACATTTTAATAAATTAAAAATAGGGATTTTTATGATTCACTTTTGCCCAGAAAAAGTCAAACTTTTCCAATTGAAAAGTGAATTTTGAACATCTCAAATAAAAAACTATAAAAACTATAAAAAAAATTTTTTTTTTGTTAAGGTACAAATCCAGTACGTTTAGTAACCGCAATTTTTTTTGTCATTCTCAAAGAATAAGATGACATGTTAAATAAAAAACGATTATTTTCATTCATTTCATATAACATGTCATAATGTTTATTTAAATTGTAAAATAAGTGTCAAAAACAAACCTAGTCAATTTAAACTTTTTCAGAGACATGCAACTATTCAAATAATAAACGTTCTCCTATTCAAAAAATAACGTACTGGATTTGTACCTTAATAGTGAACTTAATTTCGAATTTTAATATATTTTTTTAACAATATTGATATCAATTTGTAATCGGTTTTTAACGTGTGGTATAAACAAAATATTGTTAATTTTATTTTGATAATCTTTTCAAATTTATAGTTTTTCTCTCAAAACTAAAATAGCTTCTATTTTTATTAATCTTTTAGATATTAGAGTTTAGAATTTATATTTATTTTATAATTATAAATCTTAATATAAATATATAATTTAATTTTAATATTATTAATTTAATTGCATATATTTAAAAAAAAGCAGAAATGCTTGATTAACTTTTTGAGGCTAAAAACTGGTAATTTTTTTTCTGCTAATTTTCTTAGGTTATTTACTATGATTTTTTCAATGAAAAAACTTCTGAAAAAAAATTACGAGGGTTCAAGATTAACTATTTCTTAGGTTTTTTGTTCAATGAAAAAACTTCAGAAAAAAAATTACCAGGGTTCAAGATTAACTTTCAGATGGTAATTTTTTTCAAGCGATCCGTTTTACTTGAAATTTAGGGTTCAAGATTTTTCTTCAAAAAGTTTGGAATTGATAAAATATATACAATATTTTGAGAGAAGTAAGAAAACAAACTTTTTGAAAAGAATTTTTTTGAGAAAAAATCATAAATATATTTATGTTTTAAGGTACAAATCTCATACGTTACCCAACCGCAATTTTTTTTGACATTTATTTAATTTTTCGACATGTTATATAAAAAATAAATAAAAAAATTTTTAATTGAACTATATAAAAAATAAAGTTCAGAAATCAAAATCTGACACCAATTGAAATTTAAACTTTTCCTGGGAGGGTGCTTTTCTTAAAATTTTAACGTGCCTTTTTTCAATTTTTAACGTATGAGATTTGTACCTTAAGGTACAAATCTAGTACGTTATAGATTGAGAGAAAGCCCGTTATATATTTGAGACCCCTTGTCCTATTGAAAAAGTTTTATTTTGAATGCGTGTCAGATTTGAAATTCTGAACTTTATTTTTTTTTTTATAAAAATTTTATGATAAAAATATTTTTTTATATAACATGTCCTTTAGTTTTAATAAAGTGTCAAAAAAATTTGCGGTTTCTAAACGTACTAGATTTGTACCTTAATAAAAAATAGGATTATTTAAAAAATAAATGAAGTAGCTTTTTGAGGCGAAGCCTCAAAAAGCTACTTCATTCATTTTTAATTCTCTTTTTTGCAACTTTTTGAGTATAGCTTTTCCACCATAAAAAAAATAAATGAAGTTATCTTTTTGAATAAAATTAAAAAATTTAAATATAAAATAAAAAAAACTTTTATACTTTATATTAATTAAAAATAGGCTCTAATTGAAAATACTCTTTTAAAAAAAGCGGTTTAATTCAAATGACACCGATTAAATATATTCAAATATTACGATGAAAGTTTGAATTAAAATTTCATTCAAACATTACGATGAGTTTTGAATTAAAATTTCATTCAAATATTACGATGAGTTTGATGCAACAACTTCTCGCCAAAGGAAATGAAATCAAAGCCAATTCAATTGCTTTGTCTTCAAAGCAAGCATATCAATCATGTCTAAATGTTTACGAAGATATTTTGACAAACACTATTCAGGAAGATCCTTATCCGATTACTGAAAACAAAATCATTGCTTTCATAGTATATCAAAAAGAAACTAATAATCGAAGTTATTCTACCTTAAAGCAATATATACAAGCATTCTCATCATATTTTAAAGATCATGATGTAGATAATATAGTTTTGTCAATGAGTTTCAAAATTTTTAAAAACGGTTTAAGAAGAGAGATGTCAGGTGGATATTGTCCAAAGGCAAAAAAACCTTTTGATCCTGCATGGTTTAACTTAATTTATGAATCAATACCACCAACAAATGCACCTGATCAAAAGTTTTTCTTTTTAATGACATTAAGCTTTTATTGCTTTTTAAGAATTTCAGAAGTGATTAATTTGAAAAAATCTGATTTAAAATATGATGACGAAAAAGAAATTTTAAAGGTTCATATTTCTTGCTCAAAAACAGATCAAGATCACACTGGCGCTGATACTTATGTCACAAAAAACAATTCATTAAATTGTCCAATAAATTATATGAATTTTTTACAAAATTTAAGAGATGATGAATTCATTTGTAATAACACATATTATTTAAGACAACATTTGCATGCAATATTAAAATCAATTGGAATTGACGATGTTGCTAATTATAATTGGCACTCATTTCGCCGTGGAGGTGCTTATTATGCCTCTTTGAATGGTGTTCAAGATTGCGTCATAAAACATCAAGGACGTTGGAAATCTGAAGCCTATATTAGATATGTATCAGTTGATGGTGTAAGAGCTGGAAATGAAATTTCTAATGCATTAAGATTTTAATCTAATTTTATCAAATTTTAATTAAAATTTTACATTGAAAAAGTTTTTTTATTTTATATTTAAATTTTTTATTTTATTCAAAAAGTAACTTCATTTATTTTTTTTATGGTGGAAAAGCGAAACTCAAAAAGTTGCACCTAGAGAATTATTTATTTTTTCAGTAATATATATTAAAAAATATTATTTATATCACATTATAATATATGAATGATTTAAAATACAAGAATAAAATTCCATGATAATAGACTTGTTATTTTGAGAATCGATATCAAAAACGTCACTTTTTTGCATCTGATACTCGATTATCAGTTTAAAAATCTGATATCGAGATGATCGATTATCAAGATATCAGATATGAAATGTGATATAAAAATAATTGTAAACTTGAAATCAATTACCGAGATCTCGAGATCTCAAACAGATTTATCTTTTTTTATAATTGGTATTTGTGATTTCATAATATTTAAAAATAAATAATATAATGTATTGCTGTTTATTTTAAGATTAAAATCAAAAAATATATTCTTTTTTATGCAATATTTGAGATTAAAATACGATCATATATTTATCAAAAAGTTTAATTGAAAATTCTGATATCAAAAGCTGAGAAACAAAATTCTCGATCTCTGAAATCGATCTCGAGAATCTGTGCATATTTATGTATCGATATCAAAAAGTCAATCAATTATCGATCGCGAGAATCGGAGAATAACAAGTCTAGATTCGGGAAAGGGAAATTTTCTGGAAATTCGTTTAAAAAATCCTGGGAAAATCCCGATTGACTTGTTATTCAGATGATATTAAAAATTAATCCCAAATTTCAAGCAAAACGGATCGCTTAAAATCTCGTTTTGCTCATTCAAAAAATGAACTTTTTCAAAGTAATGTAACGTATACTCATACTTTTTAAGTAGGACAAAAAAATATAATTCTTTGGTGAATCACTATGTGTTCCAATAATTAGACTAGATTCATAACCTCCTATGTATTAAGCTATTAATGCATGATCATTGCGTACTACAAAACCTTTTTTTGGGGATTATCTCCCCAATCCATATCTTCAGTTAGATGTTCATATCCTGATTTAAGTAATTCTATGGTTGCGTGTCGAGTAAATCGAATAGGAGTGTAGCATGTTTGAATAAATTGACAAATTTCTTCACCTAATTCCAGAGTCAGTACCAAACGGTTTTTAATATTTTCAATATCATTTATCAAAAAATTTAATTCGTCAATATTTTTTTATATAAAGCGATTAGTTTAATTTTAGTTTTTAGATAAACTAAAATCAAAAACGTTGAATACAACAAACATTTATTTATGCCATTTATATTTGTAATTGCCATTCTGATATCAGAAATCTATTATTTTGAAACCTGGCAATTGATATCGATATCAAGAATTTCACATCTTATGGACAGTTTTATTATATTTCATAACTATTTTTGAAACCTGACAATTGATATTGATATGTTAATTCCTGTGAAAAGATTTCATGATTCTCGAAAATTTTTAGCAAATTTATACGAATTTAAAATTTTATATATAATCCAGAATGCTATTTGGTATTTCATCGTTTTCCTGATTAGAATATTGCTTTAACTATTCTTATTTCTGCTAAAGAATTGTAGAAAATGTTCTAAAAGAAATAAAGCATTCAAATATTATCTGAATTTATATGCATGCAAAAATTGAGCTCATTCATATAAAAGGTGATGTAAAAAAGTTTTTATAAACCCCCTACCAATGGAAAACCCCCTACCATTTTTATTCACCTATTTTTGGCCTTTAATGGTGGCAAAAAGTACGTTGGTGGAAAACCCACCTACCATTTTCTATTCAATTTTTCGATAAAAAAATTGAATAGATTGCATTTTTAAATACTAATATCTAAATATAAAATAAACATTTGTTAAATAATAATAATTATTTTATCAAATGAACATTTTATCTATATGTATATATGATATTATGATTCTAACTCCTTTATATAGAGATTTGGTAGGGGGTTTTACTCTTTACTATATTTAAACTTCTGATAAAAATTTAAGAAACCTCACAATTTTATTATTTCAAGTTTAAATTGTTTAAAAAATATTTACAACTTTTGATGGAATTGTAAATATTCAGACTGGTTTATTTTACAGATGCAATGATATTATATCAATTGATATGCAAGGTGATGTAACATCAATTGAATCTAGTGCGTTTAGTTATTGCACTAATTTAGAATCAATTACAATTCCTTCAAGTGTAGAAACAATTGACGAATTTGCATTTCGCGAGTGTTTAAATATAAAAACGATCAAAATTCCCTCAAAAGTTACCATAATTGAAGATTCTTTATTTTATAGTTGCATTAATTTAGAATCAATTGAAATTGATGGAAATTTAGTGTCAATTAAACAGAAAGCATTTGAAGGATGTACAAATTTGAGTTTATTTTATTTTGATGGAACAACCGATCCTACATTCGTCGACAATTCATTTCTAAACACCCAAATCAGTAATGTATATGTATCGAGTAGTTATGGCTATGAAACATTTTGTGGATTTCCAGTGATTGCTGAACATTTTTATCAATGCGGTCCTTCATTAGAATACACAATTCGAGAGAACAAAGCTTGTAATCAAAGGAGAAGGCCAAATGAACAGTTTTTCTTATGATGATTCACCATGCCTTTCAAATGCAAGTTTTATCGAAAGCATTGAACTTCCTCAATTACTTACTTCTGTTGGAACCTATGCATTTTATCGCTTCACCAAAAATACACAAGTAACAATACCAAAAAATGTTGTGTCTATTGGATATGACGCCTTTGCTTAATGTTAAAGTTTAACAACGATTACAATTCCAGAAAAAGTTGAGACAATTGGACGTTCTTCTTTTGCAAAATGCAAAAGTTTATCAAAGATTACAATTCCATCAAAAGTTACAGTAATCAATGGCTATTTATTTGATGGATGCACCAATTTAAAATCAATTGAAATTCTGGGAGATTTAAAAACAATTGATGAATTTGCTTTTCAAGATTGTAAGAAAATGGAATCATTGACAATTCCACAAAATGTCGAATTGATTGGGGGCAGTGCTTTTAGTGGATGTGGTGGTTTGATATCAATTATAATTCCATCAAAAGTAACCTCAATTATAGCATTTTTATTTAATGAGTGCTACAATTTAAAAACTGTTAAATAATTAGGTGATGTAAAGTTCATCCTTGCATGTGCTTTTCAAGACTGTATAAGCTTAGATTCATTTATAATTCCATCTAATGTAACACATATTGAAGTCAATGCTTTTTACCATTGCAAGAGTTTAACATCGATTATTATTCAATCAAAAGTTCCAAAAATTGCAGAAAATTTGTTCTATAACTGCATCAATTTAAAAACAGTTGAAATTGATGGAAATTTGACATTGATTAAAAAAATGCATTCTATGGATGCACAAATTTGAGTTCATTTTATTATAAAGGAACAACTGATCCTTCTTTTGTAAATACTTCTTTCTATCGGACACCAATTAATAAGATATATGTTACAAACAATTATGAATATGAAACATTTTGTGATTTCTCAGTAACTCTTCATCCATCATTATTGACATGGTATCCTTGTGGAAATGAATTAACATACTCAATTAGTGAAAACACACTGATAAAAGGCCAAGGATACATGAATAGCTATCAAATTGATCAATATGCGCCTTGGAATTCAAAATCTAGTGTTATTGAATTTGTTGAACTTCCTGAATTGCTTAATAATATTGGATCGTATGCATTTTATAATCAGACCAAAGTAACAACTATTTCAATTCCAGAAAATGTTATATCTATTGAAATGTATGCATTTATGCTTTGCACGAGTTTAGAATCGATCACAATTCCAGAAAGAGTAACTTCTATTGAAGTTCACTCTTTTTCTGAGTGTTCGAGTTTATCATCAATGATAATTCCTTCCCAAATCAGCATAATTAATATAAATACGCATTTAATGGATGCCAAAACTTGAAATCAATTGAATTCCTCGGAGATGTAACAACAATAAAAAGTTTTGCTTTTCAAAATTGCTATGGTTTAGAATCATTTTTAATTCCATCAAAAGTCTCTAAAATTGAAGAATTCACATTCAATAGATGTTTTAATTTATCATCAATTGAAATTCTTGGGGATCTAGTATCAATTGGTGAATCTGCTTTTCGAGAATGTAGAAATTTAAAAAGATTCACAATTCCACCAAATGTTGAAGCGATTGATCGCTATGCTTTTTATCAATGTGCTAGTTTGATATCAATTATAATTCCATCAAAAGTCACAAATATCAGTGACTTTTTATTTTGCGAATGCGAAAACTTGGAATCAATTGAAATTCTTGGAGATGTAACATCAATTGGAATGCACTCATTTAATTAATGTTTTAATTTGCATTCATTATAAATACCATCGAATATTGAATCAATTGGAAGATCAGCTTTTTATAGCTGTACAAGTTTACTCACAATTGATATCAATTCCAACTAAAGTCACAACAATTGAAGAGTATTTACTATGTGAATGCAGCATTTTGACATTAATTGAAATTCACAATAATATTGATACGATTAAAACACAAGCTTTTGCTTATTGTACAAGTTTCATATCAATGACAATCATATCAACTGTTTTACAATACAATGAACCTTCACAAACAATTACAATCCCAACAAAAGTTACTGCGATTGAATCTTCATTATTCATTGGATGCATCAATATAACATCAATTGTAGTTGAAGGAAATTTGACATTAATCGAAGAGAGTGCATTGAAACAATGATCTAATTTAAATTATTTTTATTACAAAGGAACAACAAATCCTTCAATCAAATCTACTTCATTTTCAAAAACACAAATAGATGAAGTATATGTCACTAATAATTATGGATTTGAAAAATTTGGTGATTTTAATGTTAGTCTTCATCCTTAATTCATACCACCTTCAAAAACACCTTCGAATTCACCATTACAAACATTGTCACCATCAGCAACAATATCATTATTACCTTCACCAACAATATCACCATCACCAACAAAATCACCATCTCCATCATTTTCACCATCCATTTCGTGTTCACCTTCACTTTCTCAATCACCTTTTCCTTCGCCGATGCCATCCTTATCGCCAACACAATCAGTCGAAGGTTTGGCAGCTTCAATGTCTTATTTCATTACAATGACAAATGTAAGAACTGTTTCTTTTTCTTACACACAAGTTGCATCCAACACTCATGTGCTAATAGATGATCCAGATAAAGGAACAAAAATGTTTTCATTGAGTGAAACAAATGTATATAGACCAATGCCATACATTATTTATTCATATTCACAAACATACCGTAAATCTTATTTGAAGCTTCTAAAGCCAAAGGCAAAATTAATAACACCAGAAAAACTAATCGGTATTGTTTTTGGATCTGTTGGATTATTCTTCATTATTCTGGCTATAATAATTCTCGTTTATAATAAGAAAAAGGAAGTCAAAGCATTTATGGATGATGACATTTTTTCAACTTCTGATGACGAGATGGAAAATACGGAAACTGTTTTCTCTGGTTAAAGTTTCACAGATAACAACATTCAAGTCAATTAAGATGATTGATGGATTTGAAATCATAAATAATAATTAAAATAAAATAGAAATATATTAATATTTTTAGAGTAAACTTTTTTTTTCCTTCTCTCAGTTTTTTTTTAAAAAGCAAATCTAAAAAGATAAATTAAATTTACTTTTTACGAAAATAAATTTTAAAATTTTTTGTCAAAATCAATGCATTTTCTTTGTAAGATTAATTATATGATGACATAATGAATTTATTAGAACTGGCATGACTTATGAAACACATATAAAATATCCTAACACATTTTATATGGATATTTATTTGATGTTTTTGAAATATGGATTATGACATAAAAAAAAAATGTCATGACTGAATCTTTCAAAATTGAAAAGTTTACATTATTTTGTTTTCTTTTGGAAAATATCAAATTTATCATGTTATTTCAAATCCATACAACTTTATTAAAAAACTTTCATGGCTTTTGATAAAAATAAATGATTGTGCAGCAATGTACTATTATAAAATGTTGAAAAAAAAAAATGTCATATATTAAAAGTATAATTATTAAATTCTATTTTCAAATATACTGTTACAATTATCAGTTCAACCACAAAAAAAAGTTTTATACCCAAATTCTATTACTATTAACCAAAATTCAATTATTATACTTGCCAAATATTTCACAGATTCATTTTCATCAATATTTGATTCATTTCATAAATGTCGCTGCATTTTAATTACAAATAGATTTAATTCCAATCCACTTTCATTTGAGTTATGAAATAAATGGAAAAACTCTAAATAAATAGCTATAAAAAAATAAATTTTAATAAAATTCTTCTTTGATTTCTACAAACTTTTTTAATAGAAATAAAATAATTAATTGAAATTTTGTGAACAAATAAAAAAATGGCAAGATGATGAAATGACACAAAAAAATAATTCTATTTAGAAAATGGCAAAAACTCTGAGATCCTTTTTGTAAGAGAATTAAAAATGAGTGACAATCATTTGTGTTGACTAATGAAACTTTAAGATCTAATTTGTAATTTTTTTTATATAAAAAATATTTTTTATATAAATAAATGAATACATGATTATATAACAAGTAATTTTCTATATTACACTTTTGTCTAATAAGATAAAAACTGATTTCCAAAAAATATTGATGATTTATTATATTTTTTTCATACAAAAAATATTTATTTGTACATCATATGCAAATAAAAAAATATTACATTCATGCTCATGCTTAATGAATAAAGAATATATATTTGAATTATAAAATATGGAAAAAAATATATGAAATAAACCATTAACTTGGACCCAAATAGAATAGTATATTACACAATAACATACAAAGAGTGAAAAATTATCAGATAAATATCAAATAATGAAATTGTAAAATGATTTTTTTTTTTTTATTTAGCGTATGACTCAAAGCATGAGCCGATTGGTCATAAAATAAGTTATTATATTCAATAAATGAATCTTGTTAGTTCATTTAGATTGTTATCAATATCTACATTTTCTTCAGATAGAATTTGAAAATCGAGAGCTTTAAAATCAAAGTTCGTTGATTCTTCTTGAATGGTTTCTTTAACTTTTTCTACAATATAATCAATCTTATTTGGTCCTTCTATATTTTGGGGGATTTTTATTTTTTTGTATTTTTTGATTTCTTTTCCTTTCGCATCAAGAACATCAAATTCTTTATAGTCATCCGAAATCATGAAAGCCAACCTTGCAATCTTATCATCTTTCTTATCAGAAAGCTTTCTTCTTCCCATTAAAAATTTTTGCAACGACCAAACTGTTTTTTTTTTTAAGAATACACTTTCAAAATTGAATTAAATTGTAAATTGAATTATAATATAGTTTTCGTCATAATCAGTTATATAAATAAATTATATCTTTAAAAAATAAAAAATCTACATTTTATGATTAAACCATAAATAACACAAAATATTCTAAATCAATAGAATTATTCTTAAAATTTAAATTGATATTGAATTATATGGATTTTGAGGATGACATTTTTTTGTTTTTGATATATATTTATTGGTTTAAAGAGAAAAAAATAGAATATCTTCAGAAAAAAATGATACTTTGAATATTTAACTATCTAAATTATACATTTAGATTCATTACAAATGTGATATTTTGAAAATATATATTTATAAATATAATTATAATTATGATCATCAATATTTAAATGTAACACCTATGATTAATCAAATAATTTTTGTTCGAGAAAAGTTATGTCGTGTAAAAGATATTTAATAATGACTAATTATTTTTTCATTTAGAATTTAATATAAAGATATATATGTTATAATTATATTATATTCTTTTTCTATATATAAAGAATGCAATTAAAAGGGAAAAGGTAAATACTATGCCAGAATATTAATCAAATAATCAACATATTTTTTTTTCATTAATTCATTATTAAGAAAATTAATTACAAGACACATTTATTTATTGATAAAAAATGATGTTCACAAGTAATATTCTAAAAATATTTATTTATTTATTTTAATTACTTTTGTTAGGTGAAGTTGTCTACTGACTTATGATAATTTCCTGGTAATAATCATGAAGATATCAGCATCTATACCCATACTGGCTACATTAACAATCTTAACAATAATTGGAAATGAGAAACAAATTGGGAAAGCAACAATAGGATAAAATTCGTTGTCACCTTGAATTGAATGAAAGTTGAATGCTTATTTTAATTTTGAAAGTCATATTTTATTTTGTATTTCACAGTTTTTTGTTTGTTTTTGATACAATGAACATTCTTCCCCATTAAGTTGGATTAAAGTCTAAGTTTCTTCTTGAATTTTCTTTATATTGCTTTGAAGTAATATCAGCATTTGAAAAGAGCTGCAAAATGAAATATAAAAAGCAAAAAAAATCTCTTGGAAGGAGTCGAACCTTCGTAATGAGATTCCGGAATCTCATCTGATCACCGCTACATCACAAGAGATTGTTGCTATTCTTGTATTTTTAATATTTTTGACAATGAATCAACATATTATAATCAACTCAGTTTTCAGTTATTTCAAAAACCATAGTATTTTTCTTAAATAAAGAAGAATTATTTTAAATTTTCTGAGAATAACAATTATTTAACTATAATTAATAATACACTATCTTAAATTAAGCGTTCATTAGATTTTCATTGAGTTATTGATGATCTTATATAAAAGGCAAAATATTTGACCATATATGTATTTATTTGTTTTTTTAAAGTATTGTTGTTGTTCTTCAATGCACTCATCAAAAGCAACTAAAAATTGCTTCAAGTAATTTTATACAGATATTATTACGACATATCTTACAGTAAGTCTGAAAAATTTGAAATTTAATTGGCATCATATATTATTGCGAATGTTTTTTTTTTTTTTTTTTTTTTTTAACATGGAAATTATATTTAAAATATGCTAAATTAACGTCAGTAAACCTTTTATGATATTATATTCTTTTTTATTCATTTTATTATCTTCTATTCAAAATTTCAATACTAAAAAAATCTGAGTATTCAAAAAGCTTGAAATTGGATACTTTAAAAAAAGCAAAGCCGAGAATGGTGTGAACAATTTTGTTTGTTATTATTAGAAAAATATTTATTAATTTCAACATTCCAAAGAAGTTATGAAGCAATAATAGAAACAACAGAAGAAAAAGCACCAATTATCTTTGCTGTTTAAAAAAGGAAATTTTGAAATTGTAAAATTATTGGCTTCTCAACCAAAAAGTGATATAGATTCAATATCAGTATTTCAAAGGCTTGAATATGATTTATGGGGTAATAAAATTAGCGAAAGATCAAAGAAAACGCATAACGAATATAGAAATGCTTTGATCATTTCCATTGAAAACAATTTTTATGATATTTTCCAATTTTTATTATCGAAAAACATTTTTACTCAATACAAATACTCTCAAATTGATTCCCGATTTCGCAGATATTTAGATGACGGAAGTTGTGAATTATTAGAATATTATGAAGAATATGAGTAAAAAGATATATTAATTATAGCAATTGAAAAAAGGCGCATATAACATTGTTCAGCAATTACTCTCCATTAAGAAAATTGATCCAAATTCAAAACATATTAAATTGTCAACATTTTCAGGTTCTGAGAAAGACTATCAAGAAAAATCCGCTTTGATCATTGCTATAGAAAGAGAGAATATTGAAATTATCCGTCTTTTAGTGTCTATTAAAAAGACTAATGTGAATTCTATTCATTTAAATAGATATGATGGAGGTAAATATATTGAAGAAAATAATGCTTTAATCATCGCCACTATGACGAAAAATCCAGAAATTGTTCAACTTCTGTTGTCAAGAAAAAATATTGATATCAATGCCAAATATTTTCTAAAGTCTCCAAAGTCAGACTCTAAAATTTTTTGGTGAACTAGAAGTGAAAAAAGAGAAAACGCATTATTTAAAGCTGTTGAATTAGAAAACGAAAAAATTGTTCAATTATTATTGTCAATTCCTGAAACCAATGTGAATTCAAAACTGATTCATATCCAATCAAAAGATTGCATTGATAATAACAAATTTTATGAATATCGAACGGAATATAAATCCGAATTTTTTGCTGCTGTTGAAAAGAGAAATATAAATATTGTTCAATTATTTATGCAAAGAAAAGATGTTGATGTGAACTTTATTTCAACATTGATGTCGGATACAAGGATTTATAGATACTCAGAAACACAAATTAGTAGAAGTGAAACATATCTAAAATTTGAAAATAAAATAGAGAAAAAGACAGCATTACATATTGCTGTGCAAAACTGTGACACTAAAATAGTACAGTTATTGCTGGCAGATCCAAAAAGAGATGCAAATACTAAATACTCATTGCAGAAGGATCAAACTTATATTCAAATCAAGAAAAAGAAAAAGAAAACTTTTGAGCAAACAGCTTTGCATATTGCAGTTGAAAAACAAAATGCTGAAATAGTTCAGCTTTTGTTATCAATGAGCGATACTGATGTCAATGCTAAACAGATTAAAAACTCCATTAATGATGTCTGAAGAAAAAGAATGTAAACATCATGAACCTTTTGAAAATGCAAAAGAGTTAATACTTCAAAAGAAAAAGAAAGTGAAAAAAGTAATGTTTTCAAAGCTTTGTTTTCTATATTTAAATCTGTATCTTAATTAAAAATGATATTAAAAAAATAAAATCAACATCATTTAGCGATTGTGAATTAAATAGAGATTTCATAAAACTCAAGGAGATCAATTCTATTGAGCAAATAAAAAAAATCATTTTAATAGAATATGAGTATTAATTTTTTATGTATATCTATTTTCATCTATAGTAATACTTATTTAAAGCAAATAAAAACAAAACAAAATATTAATAAAATAAGTTCTTGATTTCATTTGACCTAATGATTTTTTTAAATTATTCTAAAATAGAAAAAATCAGTAATCGGCAAATAAATTAGCGTAAACCCATATATTGACATTGATATATATCAATAATTGAATTGTTATTTGGCCAACACCATTGAAAACAATGTTACATAAATAGGCCTCGCAACTTTTTTCTTTCATTCAGAATATTTGATACATCGCATATAATTTATTGAGATGTTAGGTATAAAATTCTATAGAATTTTATTTTCCTTTGAAAAAAACTCTCAAATATCTCGCGAATGGAATTGAGAGAATTCAATTTTTCTCAAAATATAAAGAGGTTTTGAAAGTACTCATAGAAATTAAATAATCTTGCAATAAATCAACAAATAGTTCTCCAATAAAGCTTGTAATGAAATATTTTTTCAGCACTATATATTTCTTACCATTCATTTTATTTAATATTAACAATAATTTTATTCAAATTCCAGGTTATTTTTTATTTGATATAATTTGTGTAATTTACTTTTTTTTTGTAATTGTAATTGCTTATTTCATTGTCAAATGTCATAATATCTAAGGTTTTAATTAATATTTTCAAAAATAAGATTTTTATGAACACATTTTTATAAAAAAAATAGTATCACAGGTAGTATTCTAATGATTTAAGATTATTTCCATATTTGAATTACGTTTTAACATTTTGATTTCATCTTTGTTTAAAGAATAAAATCACTTAAAATAATGATGTATTGAATGCTTTTAAAATAATGATTAATATAAAATAAACCTAATATTGATTCTTAATATATTGATTATTCTTCTTCTTGCAAAATATATATTAAAAAAAAATGAAAATTAAAATATTTTATTTATTATGAAAGCTCAATGAATATATTGAATCTAATAAATCAATATTTATTTTCCTTTGAAAAAAGCTAACAAATTTTTCGCGAATGGAATTGAGAGAATTCAATTCTTCGCAAAATATAACGAGGTTTTGATATAGCACATATAAATATTTGAAAGAATGTTATAACCAAAAAAAAATTAAGAAGTTGTTAGACATCTCCTTGATAAAATTGATTTATGAAATATATCAAAGCAATTTTTTTACTTATGCTTTTTTAAAAATATACTATTGAATATTTTTTCATTGAATGAAACATTTTTCTCTTTGAAATTCAGCTTTAAATTAATAATACAAAATGATATTCATATATTTATTTTTTCAAAAATAAACTATTTAATAATCTACATTTTTAATTCAAAAATATTGAGAAAATTTTCAGAAATTAAATTGTGAAATTTGAGAACTTGCGAGGTCTATTACATAAATATATATATATTACATCGGAACAGGTCCAATGATTTGAGAAAGGCCAATTGAAAAGGCAATAATAGGATTAACTTCTTTATGACATTCAACTTCGTAAACATGATGCTTCATCTTGCGGAGGATGAAAGTTGGATGATTTTTTTGATTCTGCAAAATCATGTTTTTCTTTGATTTTACTGGCATGTGGTCAAATTCTCCTTTCAATATTTCACGATCTTTTGTTTGTTTTGGAATCCATGAACGTTCTTCGCCATCATGCTGGAATGATAGGCAAACCGAAAATTTTTCGCCATATTTTAAATACTTTATCGTAAATTCCTGGTCATGAATTTTTATCAAATTGAAACCTTTGCAGTTTCTTACGATTTCGGTTGGATTTGTAGTTTTTTTTTCACTGATATGAATGGTTTCACCTTCGCCTATGTAAATTCGATCATATTTTTGTTTGGCCATGAAAATAATTTTATCGTCTTTCATTAAATAAAAGCGAGAGCATTTCATAAGTTGATTTTCTGTTTTAATTTGATAGCATATTGATCGCGATTTCTTTTTTGAATTATTATTTTTGCTTTCTGTTATGATTGGATTATTCAATTTGAAATGATATTGTTTTTTTATTGTTTGATTGCTCATTTGATAAAATAAAATGAATAAAAAATTTGACTTCTGAAAATTAAAAACAATTGAAAAAATAAACAAAAAGTTAAAATATAAAAAGAATTCAAAGCTAAACTAAATTTTTATTTAATTTTTCAAAAAGATAAAAATTTTGTTTTTAATTCAATTCTCACAAACTTGATTTTTAATTTCAATGATTATTTTTATAAATTTGAATATTTTATTTCATAAAATAGCTTTTTCTCAATTTCTTGTGAATATTGGCTTAGAAAAAAATATAAATATTAATATATATTTATATTATGCATTGTTTTTAGATTTAGTAATGAAATATATAAAAAATTTAATTATTTTTTTAAAGATTATAAATAAAACATTTCTCTTGTAAATTTAGGAGAACAACTTCCACATAGCATATTGAAAACAACTATGTGTTAACCAATAATGTGAGTCTATACTTTTTTTATGACCTCTATTTGCTCCAATTTCATAATATCTAATTGCTTCTTCTATATTTCGTTGAACACCATTTCCTTTTTCATTCATCAGTGCATAATTATATATTGCCTCTATATGTCCTCTATCTGCAGCATTTTTATAATATATCCTTGCTAAAACTTTGTTCATTTCGATTCCATATCCGTTATCCAGCATGTATCCATATCTGAAAATGGCTTCAACATTATTTCTGTGAGCAGCCATTTTATAATATTCGCAGGCTCTTGCCATATTAGTGAGAATTCCATCACCGTGTTCCAAATTCCATGCATATAAGTACATAGCAGATTCATGCCCATTGTTGGCAGCCTTCTTAAAATAACTGTTTGCTTCTCTTTTATTCATTGCCACTTCTCTTCCTTCAAATAACAATTTGCCATAAATGAACATTGACTCAACATGATTTTTATCAGCAGCGTTTTTATAATATCGAATTGCTTCTCTTTTGTTGACTGGAATTCCACTCCCATTGAATAACATGTCAGCATAATCATACATTGCTTCTTCGCATCCAGCATCAGCAGCAAGTTTATAGTATCTGGACTCTTCTTCCCTATTGTATCTAAATGTATTACCAATTCTATGTCCAATGTTTTTGATAGTTTTCAGTATTTCTGGCTTATTGTTGGCAATTATTGTAGCAAGAGAATTGCAATCAGAAAAGCAGTTCACATCAATATCGCAAGATTCGCATTCAAATGAAACAACACTTAACGATGTACATCGTGAAAAGGCACCATCTTTCATCATATGAACAGATGAGGGAATTGTTACACGTGTCAGAGAAGTGCAATTACGAAACAATGAATTTTCTATGACAGTTAATGATGATGAAATTGTTACTTCTCTAAGAGAAGTACAATTTTCAAAAGCTCCATATCCAATTGAGGTTACTGATGAAGAAATGCATAATTGACTTAAATTTGTGCAATCTTTAAATGCACAATTACCAATTTTCTGAATAGAAGATGGAATCTCTACACTTTTTAATGACCTGCATCCTTGAAAAGATTGGTTGCTTATTATTTTAATTGATGATGGAATTGTGATTTGAGTTATATTTTCTATACCTTGAAATGATCTTTCTTTAATGTTCTTTACTGAAGAGTCGATTGCAATTGAATTAATTATAGAATCAGGACCAATGTTCTGGTTAACTTTTTTAACTCCAGATATAAGGAGGTTAACTTCAATTCTCTTTATTTTATTGGTTTTAATTTCACATATTTTAGAATAAATTGCTTTATAATTATTTGATGAGTATTCTAGCATTACTTTAATTATATCAAAATTGTTTAAAATATTGATAAAATCAGGTGAATCAAGAGAATTGTTTGACAATAGCATTTGAATATGCTTTGTTTTTAAAATAATTTTTGATTGATTTGAATTTTCAACTTTTTCTAGTTTACAGAATTTTGAAACAATAAATTTTTTTGTTTCAGATGGAAGATTATTGAAGCCAGGAACACTTTTTATTTGATTGTAAACATCAAGGAAAATTGAAGCTTTCTGATTTCCATTTCTTATGGCCGTTTTTAAAAAATAGATTACTTGGTCTATCTTCTGGTTTCCTTTTTCCTCAATTAAAAGCATCTTTGCATACTCAAACATTGATTGATTATTTCCTTCTTTTGCAGATTTTTTGAAATACTCTTTTGCTATTTGATATTTTTTTGCTTTTTCATTATTTTTGCATACAAAAAGAGAATATTTGGATCATTTGTTGATAAAAATTTTGATAGGATGCTTATGGCTTTTTTTATGTCTTGAGGAATGATATCTCCTTTAATTAGTATATTTGAATAATATACAGCTGATTCAATGCATGATTCATCTATAGAATAATTAAGATATTTTATTGCAATTTCAATATTTCGTCTAAAGCCATATTCTCCTTCAATTAAATATTTACCTAATAAAAATTGCTGATTGGGATTATTATTGGCCTCATTAACCAGGTTTCTACTTTTTTCATCAAGAAGATCAAATTGATCTTTTGGAAAGAAACTTTCTGGTGTTGGTTTTATAGGAGTAAAAAGAGAGTAAAAAAAATTTCGCTTTGCTTTATTGATTTTTTTGGGAACTTCTCTATTTCTCATTATTATAAGATCATTATCACTGATGAGACGTTTTTTTGAATTAAAAATTCCTTCTGATCCTTCGATAAAGTCAACATAATTTAAGAATTCTTCTTTGTCAATTCCTTCATATATATATTTATCATTTGATTTTATATCTTCAACAATTTCATCAAATAAAGGTCTTTGATTAGGATCAGTTAACCAGCATTTTTCAATTAGATCTTTATAGCATTGTGGAATATATTCAGGTATTTTAGGACGATATCCATTTATTACTTTATAAGATAAATCTAAAGGCGTTATGTTTTTTGGATAAGGAGGATCGCTTGTTAAGATTTCATTAACCATAATCCCAAATGCATATACATCTGTCGCAAAAGAATAATCAGTCGAATTAAAAATTTCGGGTGCCATATAAGCCGGAGTTCCTTTCATTTCGTTGGATTTGAGTGATAGACTTTCTAGATTTTGATGCAACTTTTTTGAAAAACCAAAATCGGCAATTTTCGGATATAAATCATCATCCAAAAGTATGTTTGATGGCTTTAAATCTCGATGAATAATATTGTTTTTATGTAAAAATTGCATCCCCGAGGCTATTCCATAAATAATAATTAATTTTTTGGTATCATCCCAATTTTGATCTGCCAATCCTTTCCTTTCATCTTCAAGAACCCGATGTAATGAATTGTTTGGTAGAAATTCCGTAATGATAACAGGTTTTGGTTCCCCGTAAAAATTTACTGGGCTGTATCCAATAAACTTTAAAATTGAAGGATGATCTATTGCAGCCAAATTGTTTATCTCTCTTGTTAAATCTAAATTTTCTTCATAAAGTGATATTTTAGCAGCATATTGTTCATTTGTATTTTTATCTATGACCTTAAAAACTTCGCCATAGGTATCTCCTCCTATTTTTTCCTTTTTTTCATATTGATTAATATCGAAAAGTAAGTTGTTATCCATTTATAAAAATGATTTGAAATTTTGTCTTGATAAATACTCAAATATACTATGATAAAATTTTTAAAATTTTTATCTTGAAAAAAACTCAATTTTTTTTGAAAATTCCTTGACACGTTCACTTTTTGTATATTTTTTTGTAACAAAAAGTGAAAACAATTCAGAGATTTGAAAATTTTGAATAGTTATAGGACATGATTTAATTTGAAATTTGATAGAGAAAAAAAAAAAAAAAAAAAAAAAAAAAGAACTAATACTAAATCTATTTTTTGAATCCAATAAAGAATATTTTTTATAAATAAATATTAGGGGCCGTTCGAGTTTAAAACAATTGAGAGGCGGTTTGGTATAGGTCAGAGTTTCAAAATTTTATAGTTTATTTGATTTCGTATTTTTAGATATGGTTCGCTGATTTATACAGAAGAGAATTCAAATGTGAAAATGAATTTAAATGTGATCTGAAAATTTTTAAAATTTTTTAAAAATTTTTATTTATTCTGGATTTTTCTTTAGATGCAAAGACTTTGGTAATAAATGAAATATATCAATATGTTAAGCACTTAATTGTTGACATAAACAAATATAGCATTCGAATCAAAAATTGAAATTTTAGCATTTTTTCTATTGCTGAAGATAAAAAAATAAAATCGAAATATCGGATTATTTGGTTTATTGTTTCCATATTGAATCATATATATCGCTTCTATATATATTATTGCATAATAAACAAAAGTAAATTTAATAACTCTTTATGCTAACTTTTTTGAGAAAAATCGAAATTTTGATTTTTGATGTACGTTTAAAATTAAAAAAATATGCGAGGATAAAACAGAAAAATAAATATATTATTTTGAGATATTATCTAAATAATATCATTAAAATACGTCATTTAAAAGTTTCAATACACAAATATAAAAAACGAAACATTAAGGTTCTCCTTCCCAAAAAAAATGTAAATCATTCAATATTGACTTAACTCATAGAATAAATATTTCAATAGAGCATTTTTCGGAAAAAGTTTTGGTGAAAAATAAAAAAATTGGCCTCAACGATTAAATCTTATTTTATTCAAATTTTTATTGAATCTTTAATTCTATGATTTCTATCTGTAAAAAAAACAAAATCGGTAAGATTTCATAAATATATTTTTATTTAATCATTTGAAATATATATCTATATAAATATTATATTTTACTTCATTTTTAAAAACGATATTTATGTATATTTTATTTGTGAAATCTCATTGAATTTAATCTTATGAATTTGAAAGGAGAACCTTAATGACAAGGTTTTTCATTGAGTCCAAGACATTGCCTAAGTCTATTTTTTATTATTAACAGGAAAATAAATGAATATAATCAAATGAATGTAAACTATTGATAGATAAATAATATATTTAAGTATTAATAATATTTTAAAGGTCAATATATGGTCAATATCTTATTTCTCAAAAAGTTCAAAAAAAAAAGAATAAATGAGTTTTGATGAATATTTAAAGAAGTTTAGAAAAGTTCAAAAGAAAATTCTCAATTTTATTGAAGAAGAAGAAGATGTTGAAGTACACTTTGAAAATCTGAAAAGAGTATTAATTAATATAAAAATTCAAAATAACTTTCAAGATAACAAAATGATACTCAAATTAATATTTGCAATTTCCGATAATTACAGACGAAGATTGGTTTTTTTTGACAAAATAGAAAAAATTTTAATGATTTTTAAAGATGAAATTAAAAATTTATCAAATCAAGAAATATTCAATATTTTTGGTAAAAATAAAAGAATTCTTTTATTTCTTATTGAGCATAAGCTATTTGTTATTGATAATATAATTTTAAAAAAATGAAAAACAAAATTAGAGATTTTAATTACATTCAATTTTTTGGGCCAGAACTCAAATTTCTTATTGAACGTCAAATTCAAAAATCAAAAAACATATTAGTGATCAATATAAGCATTATTTAGAAGATATATCAGCAAATGATCAGGAAGGTTTTTATGAAAAAAAGACAAATATTTGTCAATTAATTCAAAATGATTCAATTGTTGATTTCATTGTTTATGTAAATAAAACAAACATATCACTTAATTCAATAATTCGTAAGATGAAGAAATAACAATATTAGATTTTGCTATCCGAGATGGAAATCCAGAAATTATTTCACTCTTGGATTTATCAACAATTTAAAAAGTTCTTAATAAATGATGCAGAAAAAGCTTATTTTTATTTGTCATTTAAAAAACTACAGAAAAAATTAGCATTCTCATGTAGTTGAAAGTATTAAATTTGCCAAATTTATCATGCTAGAAGGAAAAAGGACTTACTCCTCAAAAAATTGGAAAATATTCAAAATTTGAATGGTTTATAAAACCGTAATTAAGAAAAATTGAAATAATGTAGATTGAAATTTGTTTGAAGGAAATTCAGCAGCAGAAAAAAAACAAGATGAGCAACAACTTTGGGAAATTATAATTGAGTGTTTATAATCTAATATGAAACGAAAGATAGAGGAGATCAAAAACACAGTGAATGTTTTTGCAAAAACTGTGAAAAAAATGTTACAAGAACAAAACAAATACCAATAACAAAAATATTGAAGAGGTTTTTAGTGTGATTTGGAGAAAGCATGTCAAAGTTTTGGTAAAATTTTTAATTTTTTGGGGGACGACAATTATTCATTTGGCGATGAAGAAGATGAGTCAGCAATGAAGATCAATTACAAAATGAGATGAACTACAGATGAAGAAGAATTTTGAAGATTATGAAGATTTACTGATGTTTCTTATTTTTATTCACTGATTCTTTTTCTTCTGTAATTCTTTTTGATTTATAATTCTTCTTCTTCTCTGTATTTACTTATTAATTTTAATCATAATCATCTCTGATTAGTTTTCATCTGCATTTTATCACCTGCTGTAATTCTCCTTCATTTGATATTTATTTTATAAATTTGAAATTGACAAATGATGATGAATCAGAGAATAAGAAGAAAATATTAATTTAACAGAATGAATAAATCGATTAGCAAAATATTAATTTATTGAAGAATAAAATGAAAAATAAAACAATTGGTTTTAATAATTAATTTTATTAATCAATTATTAAATAGCAAATGAGATATTATAAAAATGAAAAATGATCATTCTTCAATACAAAAATTACGATATCATAATTTCACAAATTTTAATCAAAAAAATTTTTTTGTAATAAAAACTAATAAAAAAAAACAACTTTATTAATGATCCAAAGTCAATCATTCCGAGAAATGGATAAACATTTCATTACAGAAGTTGAGGAAGGAGGTATCAGATATATTTTAAACGAAAAAGAAAAAACAGCTGGTATTAAAAGGAATATTTCTTCATATGGCAATATTCTTCTCCCACGATCAATTAATTATAATTCTAAAGATTATTTAGTTACCGAGATATTAGAAGGTTCATTTAAAAAAGCGAATAATATTATATCAGTTAATTTTCCCAAAGATTCGGAACTTCGAATAATTGGTAAAGAAGCTTTTTCGGAATCATCAATTGTATATATTTTTATTCCTCCGCAAGTCACGCAAATATGTGAAGGAGCTTTTTCATTTTGTGAGCGATTTGAAACGATTGAAATTCCTTCAAATTCAGAACTAAGAATTATTGGTCCCCAAGCTTTTTCATACACTTTAATCAAGAGTATTTTTTTTCCGAAAAATCTAGAAAAACTTGAAAATGGTTGGTGTTATGGCGCATCAAATTTGACGACCGTTAAAATCATGCCAAATAACGAACATTTTATGTTTATTAACGATCAATACATGTTATCAAAATCTTCGCCAAAAAGTGACAAATATGACGTATTAGCTTTCGCACGCCGCGACATTGAACGCGCAGTCATTCCTTCTTTCATTAAGAAAATCGGTTCTTATTCATTTCACTGTTGCAAAAAGTTAGAAAAAATTGAAATGCCTGAAAATTGTGAGCTTGAAATCATCGGCGATCATTCGTTCTCCTTCACGTCAATTGAGAGTATCAAGATTCCTCGTCGTGTTAAACGAATTACTTGGAAAACTTTTCATTCGTGTCAAAACCTCAAAAAAATTGAGATCCCTGAAAATTCTGAACTGGAGGTTATTGAACGTTTTGCATTCTTCTCTTCTTCAATTGAAAGTATCCGTTTTCCAGTCCATTTGACAGAAATTGAAGAGCGTGCTTTCAATTTCTGTAAAAAATTGAAAAAAGTTGAATTCCCTGAAAATTCTGAACTTAAAATTATCGGCGGTTTTGCGTTCTTCGGAACTTCACTTCAATACTTGTCAATTCCATCAAGTATGGCTGATTTTAAAGAAGGTTGGTGCTGCGAGACTCCAAAATTGACTGACATAAATATATTTCAAAACGGCAATCAAAATTGTATGTTGTATGAAAACACGTTCATTCTTGGAAAATCTTCTCTGAAAAGTGACACTTTTGATGTTTTGATCTTTGCACGTAGAGATATTGTAAATGCTGTCATTCCTCCATTTATTAAAGAAATTGGCCCATACGCATTCAATCTGTGTGAACAATTAGAAAGCGTCGAAATTCCAAGCGATTCTTGCCTTCAGAAAATAGACAAAGAAGCCTTCTCAAGATCTTCAATTGAATGTCTTTCTTTCCCTTCAAGTGTTGTCGAATTAAAAGACGGATGGTGTTGTCAGTCGTCGAGTTTATTCAATATAAATATATATTTGAAAGAAGATCAAAATTTTGTCTATTTTGACGATAAATTCATCCTTGGAAAATCTGACCAAAAAAGTGACATTTTTGATGTTTTAGTCTTCGCTCGTCGTGACATTGAAGTTGCTATCATTCCTTCTTTTATAAAAATCATTGGTTCTTATGCATTCAATGAATGCGAAGTCCTGGAATGTGTCATAATTCCTGATGATTCTGAACTTCAAAGAATTGAAAAATATGCCTTCTCAAAATCACCAATTGAGAGCATTTCAATTCCACCTCACCTCACTCAAATTTGTGAAGGTGCTTTTTTGGAATGCCAGCAACTTCGTCATGTTAATATTCCAACCGATTCTGAACTCACAATTATTGAGAATCAAGCATTTAAGCTCACAAATATTCATAGCTTTACATTTCCATATCACCTCACTAAAATTGACATTCATGCATTTTACATGTGTTCCAATCTGGAATTAATTGATATACCTGAAAATTCACATCTTCAGGTGATAAGTAAAGAAACTTTCGCTTGTACTGCAATTAGCAGTTTTTGCATTCCTCCTCTTGTTGCAATGATTGATGAGAATGCATTCAATAATTGTGAATATCTTCAGATAATTGAAATTGATGAAAATTCGGAACTAAGATCAATTGATAAGAATTTGTTCAATGAAGAGTTAATTGTCATGATTCCAGATAAATTAAAAAACATATTCTATTAATTTTATTAACATTTTATGAAAATTAATTTTTTTTTATTATTATTTTTTAATCATTCAAAAAATATTCAAAAATGTCTAAACTCAAAAATATCTCTTCAAGTGATTGTTAATTTCTAAAATTTAACAATACAATCAACAAAAAGCAAAATCGTCACACATGGCTCAATAAATGACAGATAGAACGAATATGATGTAATAGTCATCTTAAATTTGCGATTTAATTATTCAAAAACAACAAAACAAATGAATTTACTTAAGATCCAAAGTCTCACAATATAGATAAATTCTTTTTTTCAAAGTGTTTCATACAAATCAATAAAAAAGTTTTTTTTTTTAATTGTAAAAATCATGTAAATATTGAAAATACCATCAAATTCAGAACTTAATGTGATTAAAAGTCTCTTGCTACTTTTTTTTTCTGCAAAACAATAAACTGATTTGACATGTAATCAATAATTAAATTAAAATCTGATAAAAATATAGTAAACTGAATTTTGAGAGAGCTCATTGAATTTTTTTTACTAAACGCTTTTCAAATTTAAATTAATTCAATTTAAATATATGCAAAACGCTTTTCAAATATGTTCTAATTCGAAAGTTTTTACAATACCATCGCTTTTTAAGCATTTATTGGATATTTCGCCAGATATTTCAAATTCACTTGTTTTTGGTCAAAATCATTATTATTGTTTAAAATCAAAAGTTAATGAAAATGTTTTTCAATCGTTTATTGATTATTTAGTTGATGACAAGATTCCAGACATCGATGTATTTAATTTCAATGAATTTATGCAACTTAGCCAAGAATTCAATATACTTATCGAATTCCTTGAGGACAAGAAAAAGCAGTTAGGCGAGTATTTAATATACATAAACGGTCTTCTCACAAACAAAAATGAAAATTCAACTTTTTATGAAGAACAAATTGCGATTAAACTTGATGATTATCTTGAAAAATTCGGAGAAGAATTATTTAATATTCCAATTCAATCGCTTTACAACATTTTCAATCATCCGAGGAGAAATCTGACGCAACACAACGCTGCTTATGATCTAATCAAGCAATATTTGGATAAAACAAAAAATGAAAACGCTTTCATTCTCTTTGATGCACTTGACGGAACGAAATTGTCGAAAAGTAATATTGAAGAGTCGTTTGCATTACGTGAAAAGAGATTGAATCATATGCCAAGCGTTGATTTTTCATATTTGGCTGACGAATTCGCAAACAGAAGAAAACTTGAAGACAAAATAAACGAACTTGAGAAAAAAATTACTGAAACTCAAAATCAAAACGAAATTGACAAGAAAAATTTAAATGATAAATTTGAGCTTGATAAGAAAGAAATAGTTTCAAATTATGAGGCTGAAATAAAAAGTCTCAGTGAAAAGCACGCAAAAGAAATTGAGTTGATGAACGATAAAATTGAATGGCTTTCTAAACAAATAGGTGAAAATGAAAAGAAAAATGATGCTGAAATTCAATCGATCAAAGAAATGTTGGCTGCAGATATAGAATCGATTCAAGCCTCTGTTTCTGATAATTTTAGTAAAAGTCATCGTCTTAAGAAAAAACCGAATTACAAGAAATTTATACCAAAAATATCATTTGAACAAGAATCACCTAAATTACCGCCTCCACCTCCACCTTCTCCACCATGAATTTACAAAAGCTTTTGATTATAATAATATTAAATTATTTTAAATAATTAAGATTGTCGAAATTTGTATTAGCGATAGGAGTAAAAAAAATTATATTAGCTTTATCAAAGAAATAACTAAAAAAAATCTTTTATTAAAATATCTTAATCATAAAATCATAAAATAATTTACAATTATAATTAAAATTTCCAATTTTATCCAAAAGATTTTAAAACAATATGATGGCTGGATAAAGTTCAGGTCTTATTTTTTTGGTGTTTTGTTTTATTATATTAAAGTGCCCTAAAAAACCTGTAGACGTTAAATTTTTCTAAAGATCATTAAAAAAAATTTGAGAAAAAAATTTAAGGTCAAAATTTCACTATTTTGAATTTGACCTTGCTTCTGAAAAAAAAATTAATAAATAATATAGAAAAAATATTGTCTAAATATTTTTCAGGCGTCTACAGGTTTTTCAGGGCACTCTAAGATAATAAAAAAAAATTGTTTATTTATATCAAAAAGTAGAAGTTGAAAAGATTTATTAGTTTTCAAGCAATTCACCAAAATATTCAAGAGCTGATATCACTAAATAATTAGAATTATATGTTGACTGTCCTGTCTGTCTCAGCCTGATAAATCGGTAGCTTTCGTTATTGTGAAGTTTCTGACCAATTTCAAACGTGTCAAGTTGGTTTCCTTTTTGCAGACTCGTTGCATTTGTTCGCGAATCAACTATTTTCCAGTCATTGTCGTTTCCTGTGTTTGACACTTCAATGCACCAGCTCTGTGGATTAAAGCAGTCACTATTGTGTCTGGTTCTGATTGAGTATCCAGTTGGCCTGATTTTTCTTTCTTTGAAATCGTATCGAAGCCACTGATCGTAAGTGTCGTTGATTGATTCATAATAATTGGAAATATTGTTTAAATCAACTGCGTTTTTTGGGTAATAATCGGAAAATGTTGACGATGAAGTGACATCAACTATTCCTTTGTCTGAAACGTTTCCTCCTGCTTCTTCGGTCAATTTCTGGATGATTCCCTTCAACCGATTTTCTGTTTTTCCATCGAATTCAATTCGGCGTCCTTTCTTTCTTTCTTCTTCTTCTTCTTTTCCATCATGGTTGATGTAGAAGCATTCGCAAAGTTTATCCCAAATGGTCTTTGTCATTTCGCGGTAGTCAAATTTGTCAATGAATTCACTAAACTTGCTCGAACTCAGATTCTTAAAATCGATGGATTCATAAATCATGATTTTTGATTCTTCATCGTTCGTTTGCACTTTTGAAATAACATCATAAAAATCGTCTTCGCTATTCCTCACAAAGTTCTCGTTCGCAATAATTCTGTAAAGAATTCCAATCGGAAGACGATCAATTAATTTGCTGTCAATTTTCCAAAAGTCTCTGGAAAGACGATCAATTATATCTGAATACTCAATGTCATGCGCACAAAATTCGTAATAAAATGTAACTTCGTCAATCAGTTCGTCGATTGGCTTATTCGCGATGTATTGTGGATTGATTTTGAGAAGATTTTCGTAAAGTTCGTTGTTACCTAAAAGAATGGAAATAATTCGAAGGCCCATTTGATCTTTATCTGGTATTTCGACTGTTGAACCTGACAAAATGCGCTCAAACAGTGAAATTGAGTCACTTGTAAAGAATTGTTGTCTTTGTTTCGTTCTTTTTCCTCCTCCGTTTTCATTGATCATATCTTCGAAATTGATGAAATCGATTGTGGGGTCACATTGATGAAGATGCGAGATAACTGGCGAAATAAATTCGGCGAAGTATTTATTGGTTTCGATTTCTCGTTGCCCAAAACGAAATATGAATCTGTAACATGGTTCATGATTATTTAATATAATATTTTTTAGTCCTGAAGATGTAAGATAGAGTACTTTAGTCATATTTTTTAAAATTATAAAAAGTAACCACATTTCATGAATTTTTATTTATTGTGCAAAAAAGTCAAATTCTGAAAAGTCCTTTTTTTTGTAAACCATTCAATATTGATAAAACTCATAGAATTGAAGTTTAAATGGTAATATACTATGAAAAAGTTAAATGACCTTGATATTTGTCCTTAACGATCAAAATAAAAAAAAAATGGTTTTTTCTTTTCTTTGTTTCTATGTTAAAAAATTGCAATTTTTTAAAAATAAGATTATAAAAAATATCTACATAATTAACCCATTTTATTGAAATATTAATTAAATTAAAATACCTTTTCTTTTATGGCCTTTTTTCAAAAAACGTGGAACGAATAAATATTAAAAAAAAATAATTAATAGCATAATTTCCTTGCTTTAAATTAAAAGCAAATTTAACAATAAAATTCTTTTTTGAAAAAATATTATTTTGATATAATTATCATCATTTTTTTCGATTCATGCCCTAGGCTTTTAAAATATTTTTAAACATTTTTTTAAATTTTGGAATCGATATGATTCAAATTCTATCAACAAAAAAATTTTGTCATACATTTACCAAAAAAAATCAACAAAAAAATTTGAAATGATGGTAAAACCAAATATACATATTGTTATGAATCTTTTTGCCTTAAATCCCTAGTGGATAGCAGAAAAAAATATAAAAATAGGAAATTTCCTTATTTTTGTGAGAACTCATTGAATTATAGCATTGAATTGAGAAACTTCCTCCTTAACATTATCCTTTGATTTTTGATAGATAGTTTCAAATTAATTTTTAATGTTTTATTAATGAATCATTGAATTGTATAAAAAATTTTAAAACTATGAGAAAACGCAACCATTAAATCTATAATTTTTAAAAAATGGGTGTGACACTCTTTTTTTGGCTTCAAAAAGTTTCAATTTCTCTTTGAGTTTTAGGTTTTATTTTGTAATTTAAATATATTTTCTTATTTTTTTGATTCTCTTTAAAATAGTCACCAATATAAAAAAAAAAATAGTCCTATATTCATCATCTTATCTATGATATAAAATAAGTGATCACTTATTTCGTACTTATGGCAAAAAAGTTAATTTAATAATTATTTTGTCAACATTTCAATATATAATAGTTTTTTCTTCTTTATTTTGCTATATAAAAATGATTAAAAATTTACATACAAATCATTTTCATGCCAAAATGATGATGTTATATGCAATGAAAATAAGTTCTTGATTGTTGATGTTGTTATATCACTTTTTTTATCAATGAAATTGTATATAAAGGTAAAGGGAAAAATAGTCGTCAAAAGAAAAATGAGTCGACCAAAGCTTTGTGATAAATATCAATTCTTAATAAAAATGAATATAAATATGCATTTGTTAGCTCTATATATTTGCTCATTTAGTTTTCCAAAAAACTGATATAATAATGCAAAGTGGTTTTGTATTATTTTTTGTATTATTATTATTCTTTTTTTTTCTATTAGTTCTCTCAAAAAGTTGAGACACAATCTCTCTTGCTACAGTAAATATAAAAATGGTTTTTAAGGTGTACTTTAAAACACATAAAAAAAAATTGTGCCAAAAAAAGAATGAGTGATCACTCATTGTGGGTGATCATGAGAAAAAAAAATAAGTTTCTTTTTAAAAAAATCGATTTTTTATTTATTTTAATGATTTGATTTTAATCATTAAATCCTTCATAAAATAGTTCGTTTATTTTTTGCAAATGTTCAGAATGTTTTGAATGTTTTGAATTTGATGTTAATTTCTTTTCATTATTTCTACGAGAGAACTTTTCATATTGCATGTAATAAATAAAATCATAAACAAAATTATCGATAAAAAGACACTGCAAATCGTATTTTTTGATAAAAGAAAGAATTCTTTTGGCGAATACAATTGTTTCATCATCCAGAATGAGTTCAAATGTTAAATATATTTCTTTTTGGTTGTAAATGTCTTTAATTTTGTTGAGATACTTTTCAGCCTTTTTCATGTCGCGAACTTGTTCATCTCCACAAATATAAATGAAAGACAAGAAAACATCAGAAGGCAAAGAGTTGTTTTCTGACCCTGTTTCAAGTAATTCTATTGCTTCATTAATTTTGCCATCAAAATAATAAATCTTTGCCAAATTGAAACAAGCAAAACTATTTTTTTCATCATTAATAGCTTCTTTAAAGTATTGAATTGCCAATCCTTGATTTTTATTGACACCTTCGCCATTTTTATAAATGACTCCAAGATTATTTTTTGATTTTCCATCTTTAAAACATGCTGCATTCTTAAAATAATGTATAGACTTGTTTATATCAGGAGTAACATTAATTCCTTCATAATACATCTGCCCTAAAAAATATGATGCTTTTGTATCATTGTTATCTGCTGAATATTTGAGATAATATAATGATTTTGTGATATCTCGTGGTACTTCATTTCCAAATAAATAAATAATTCCAAGATAAAAATGCGAATGAATATGGTTGAATTTAGCAGCAATTGTAAAATAGTGAATTGCTTTTTTAATGTCACGAAAACCTAAATCACCAAAATAATAAATCAAACCAAGATAAAAAAGTGCATCTTTATTATTTTGAATTGCAGAACGTTCAAAATAATAGGTGGCCTTTTTTATATCTCTTCGAACTTTACGTCCTTCGTAATAAATATAGCCAAGATTTAAATAAGCAACATGATTATTTTGTTTTGCTGCAAGGTCTAAATATTGAATAGCTTTACTAATGTCAAAATCATTCACACTTTCATCAGAATATATTATTCCAAGAAAAAGTTGAGCAAATTCATCGTTTAATTCAGCTGCCTGTTTTAAATAATTTATTGATTGAGGAATGTCTTGTTTAACATAAATGTTTTCATAATAAATGATTCCTAGAAATGTTTTAGCTCGTGACATATTTTGATTTGCAGATAATTGAAAATATTTAATGGATTTATTGATATCTTTTTGAATATTTTCACCATAATAATAAATAATACCAAGAAATAGTTGTGCATCAGAATCATTTTTTTCTGCTGAAGCTGTTAAAAAGGAAATTCCCCAGTCAACATTACGTGGAACATATTTTCCTTCATAATAAATAAATCCCAAATAGCATTGTGCTCTTGAATTGTTTTGTTGGGCAGATTGAGACAAATAAAAAATAGCTTTATTAATATCATGAGAGGTAAAACATACATATAAATATAAGATTCCAAGATAACATTGCGCATTTGGGTTATTTTGATTGGCAGCCAGTGTCCAATAATAAATAGCTTTGTCAATATCTCTTGGTATTTCATTATCATAAAAATAAAGAAATCCAAGATTAATTTGAGCATTTGGTTCTCCATTTTCTGCTGCAAGTGAATAATAATAAATTGCTTTTTCAATATTATGAACACCAAATTCTTTAGAAGAATAAATATCCCCTAAAGAATTCTGTGCTTTTGGATCATTTGCATTGGCAGCAGCAGTTAAATAAAAAATTGATTTATTTATATCGCGATATTTTATTTCATGAAAATAAATATATCCAAGATAAACTTTCGATTGTGCATCATTTTGATCAGCTGCACATTTAAAATAATAGATGGATTTATCAATATTTTTTTGAATATCTGGGTGATAACAATAAATGACTCCAAGATAAAATTGTGCCTCAACATTTCCGTGATCTGCTGCTTTTGACAAATAATAAATCGATTTATTGATATCTCTAGTAACATATTCTCCTCTTAAGTAAAATATACCAAGATGATATGATGCATCATGATTGTTTTGATTTGCTGCCTGCGTGAAATATTGAATTGATTTATTAATATCAAATGAAATGATTTCACCTTTGAGGTAAAGAAGTCCAATCACATATTTTGCTTTTGGATTACCTTGATCTGCAGCAAGCTTCAAATAATTCATTCCTATTTCAGCATTAAAAAATGAATTTTGAGGTATACAGTACAATTTTCCCAGATAATACTGTGCATTTGAATTATTTTTGCGTGCTGAAAGTGATAAATAATGGAATCCTTTATCAGAATCATACATGGAATACTTTGTGTTAATATAGATTTTACCAAGAAGAAATAAAGCCTCAGAGTTATCTTGATCTGCAGCCAAAGATAAAAAATATACTGCTTTATTTATATCACGTGATATATATTTATTGTCCCAATAAAATGAGCCAATATATAAATACAAATCAGATTCCTTTTGATTTGTTAATGTGAAATAACTGATTGTTTGGCTAATAATTTTAGAATCATACAAGTTTTGATACTTTGTTAATTTAAATTCTTCATTATTTTTTATTCCAAAAACTTGCTGCATTTGTCTAAACACAATTATAACGAGATCATTTATATATTTTTGTGAGTTTATCTCAACAATTTGTTGACTTGATTTCAGAAAATTATAAAACAATTCAATGACCATTGGTCTCGATTCTGGATCAAAATTGAAGCAATCCTGATAAATATATTTAAATAATTCAAACTTTTCAGGAACTTTTGTGAACTCATCTAATTGGTTGACACTTTGCTTTTTATTAAAAATGCCAGTTAAATATTGATATGTTAAAATGTCAGAATATGATTTGTTTGTTAGAATCATATGAATGATCATTCCAAGAGAATAAACATCAGATTTGAATGAATATTCACTTTTTTGAAATTGTTCGGGTGCAATGAAATAAATGCATCCGATATCGCCTGTTTTATTCTGATCATCGCTTTCTGTAGTATCTACTCTAATTGATCTATCAAAATCAATTAAAATGGCATCATTATTTGAATCAAGAATTACGTTGTCAAATTTTAAATCTCTTAAAACAAACTTTTTGCTATGAACATATTCAACTGCAAGAATCATTTCAATAATAATTTTGATCTTATCGAAAGTATCAATTGATTTATTCAAAATGGACTCAAGTAAGATTTGTCCTTCAATATATTCAATAACTAAATAATTGAATCCTTCGTGTTCAAACTTCCCAAAAAGTTTTGAAATGAATTGATTTCCATTTGAAATTGAATTGTAAAATTCCAATTCTCTGTTATATAGCTTTTGTGACTCTTTATCTTTTCTGTTAAATTTTTTTAAAACATAAAGAAGTTTGTCTTTTAAATTGTAATGTAATTGAGCTGAATTTCCAAGTGTTTTTATTTGAATGAAATCATCAAATTCATAGTGATTTCTAATTAATGATGTGTCTAAATTTATTCTTCGACGCATCTCTACTGTTTTTAAATAACTTTTTTCTAGAAAACAATTTGAAATTTTAATTTGAATTGATTCGATTTTTGTTTCTGAAAAATTAACTTTTTTTGAATTAGGTGTGCATTCTTCAAGACTGTTTTTGAATTGAGATTCGCATTTATTATCAAAATATAAGAATGATTTGTATTTAGTTTTGAAGTATTGTTCATTTTGTCGTAGAAGATTTTGATCAATTATGAATATTTCGTTTTCAAAAAGGAAAAAATATAAATAATAATGTTCATCAATTTTTAAATTGCTGACTGATATTGAATCATATGCTTTAATATTGTCAATTTTCTGTTTTAATGAAATCATTAAATTATTGGGTCCCAAAACTTTATTTATTTTTTTCTTATCAAGGCGAAATGAAGAATATATTTCATAATGTTGATTAAAACTATCAAAAATAGAAGTTTCATTTACCAAAACTCTATTTTTCTCCATTTTTATAAATAAAAATAAACCTTTCAAAATATTTTTTTTCCATTTTTATTAAAAAATAAACCTTTCAAAATATTTTTTTTTCCATTTTTATTAAAAAATAAACCTTTCAAAATATTTTTTTTTCCATTTTTATTAAAAAATAAACCTTTCAAAATAATTTGAGTCAAGATGATAATAAGAGAAAAAAATTGGATGAAAGTATGAAGCTGAGTACAACTAGACGAAATACAGGCTTTAATGCGTTGGTATTAAATTAACTCAATCCATATTACTATTACAAAAATTATAATAAAAAAAACTATTTTCGCGAAAAATTGACCATAACGATCAATTTTTTTATAAAAATTATTTTATTATGATTATTACTTTAATGAGTCATCTAACTCTTGTATATACTGATTTAATTCATCATTATTGCAATTTGGTAGAATTAGTTTATGATTTCTTATTAATTCAACAATATGATCCATTGACCATCGATCTTCTGGCTTACTAGACCAGCAACAGTTAATAAATTCTCTGAACTCATAAATTTTGGTACAACCGCTGAGAACTAGTTTACATTTGCTAAGCATTTGCACCATCCATCGATTATAGCAAGTTTGACAGAACTCAAAGATGGATGGTGCAAATGCTTAGCAAATGTAACACAAATCGAAGTTGATCCAAGAAATGCACGATATCTATGCCTGGATAATAAAATCATCATTGGGAAGTCATCACCAGAAGCAGAAGAATATGATACAGTTGTTTTTGCAAGACGTGATATCGTTTCAGCAACAATTCCTTCGTTCATAAAGAGCATTTCATCATATGCATTTGAATTCTGCAAACAACTGGAGAGACTTGAAATTCCATCCGACTCACGACTTCATACGATTGGGTATCATGCATTCAGTTCATCATCAATTACAAGCATTGTGATTCCACCACATGTCACAAAAATCTTCCATACTAATTAATTATATATTCTATTGGATTCAATATCCAATGCTATCCAGTCTAATATCAAATGCCAGGGTCACAGTTGGTGATGTTATTAATAGTGTAAAGTATTGTTATTTATCTGAATTTGAAATTGAATAACCAATTCCAAACTGAGTTTTAATATGATTTTTATAAAAATAAAAGCAAAAAGTGGTTGTTGTGGGGTTCGAACCCACGCCCTTACGGATCAGAATCTGAGTCTGACGCTTTAGACCACTCAGCCAAACAACCTCATATCATTTCGCAATATTTAACTTAAATAGGCATAAGTACGTAATTATACATGGAAGATATACTACATAAATCTGCTTCTTTTTAAAATTGGGACAGGTTCATTCAAATTAATTTCAATTTCATCTCCTTCAAATAACATTAACCTATACTTGGACATAGATTTAATACTGCTTTTATCGGCGGTAAATTTGTAAAAGATAACAGCTTTTTGTATTTTAAAAACAATTCCATTATATAAACATTCAACTAACCATCAATATAAATTGACTTTTCTTTCAATTAATTTAAAAAGTAAAGCACTTCCAATTGCCAACAAAATCATAAACCAAAAAATATTAATAATTTTGATACTTTCTTAATTTCGTTTAATTATTCTTCAAAAGTTCCTTCAAATCTTTGATAATTTAGAGTAATCATCTTAATTGGTGACAATTTATTTTTTAGTGAAAATCCGAAATACTCATCTCATTTTACAATAGGATCAAAGATAGTTTTTACGTTTAAACAATTAAATATCTAAATCAATTTAAATATTTAAATGAAGATTTAGACATTAAATATTTCAATAAAATAAAAAGAATATATGAAATCAATTTTCAAACAGTTTTTTATTAACCGCCAATAATTAATGGAATAACTTCAATGTTGACACCATCTGTGATACCATTCGATGCGAAGTCTGATAACGAATCAATTTCTTTCTTAGTGAATGATTTTCCTGCATGAATGAATTTTTGATTATTCTTTTTGATTCCTAAGTTCTTTTCAACTTTTGAAGACAAATCTTTGAAATCTCTCACATCGTAATCATATATTTTATTATTGAACTTGATATAAAGATGTGTTGTATTTATTTCAACTTTTGTTGTCATTATGAAGAAACAAAAATAATGAAATGAAAAAATACTTTAAAATAAGTAGTATACGTTTGCGGTGATTTCAGACCTCCGGTCTTCAATCCCCTCAAACACCCCTAATTTTGGCACTTTTTTGGTCTCCAACTACCCAATTTTGGCACTTTTTTGACCTCCAGAGTGTTGTCAGAAAACCCCCTATCACTATAGGGTATTTTGCATTCACCTTTTTGTGTCAATAAATTGCCTCAATTAAGGTCTTTCAATGGATGGAAAGTGGTGATATGAACATAATTTTGATAAAATTTTTGTATGACATGTGATATGAAAAAGGTATAAATAAAATTTTTGTATACAATTTATGTTTTTTAAAATTATTGAAATCAACTTTTTTGAAACTTTTTCTGAAACAAATAATTTTTTATCCCCAATGCAAATGACAAACCCAAAGCCACTTTACTTGTCTGTTAATAAATTGTGTGATAAATTGGAAGAATATATTGAGGCCCACAAAGAGAAGGACCCCGCCATCGATTCAGCCTACGAATTCTACATCATCATCGACAAAGAGTATCTCTTTCCTGACAAATTTAACGCCAATAGAATAGTTTGCAGGCCCTTAGTCGTCTCAATTTATAAAAATCAACAGTTTCTATACAAAGAATTGTGTGAATTATTTGACTGCGAAAAGGTATATCTATGCTTTAACAAGAAGGGAAGCCACTACTCAATCGACACAGCAAAGAACGGAAAAAACAAGATACAGGACGTGGTTATTGTAAGGGAACCAAAGAAATTTACAACAAAGGACGGCAAAGAGATTGAATATCATCAGATGTTTCAATATGACGCAGGCTTTTTGATCGAAGAAATAGATACTAGAATTAAGTCGAAACATCCTAATTGTGCCGATCTAAGCAAGGATTATGGTAGATTTATCAAGGAATGTGGCATATAAACAGCCCTTATTTTTTTGTAAATCAAATGAGTAAATCAACAATAAAACTTACTACCGGACAAGTAATGCAAGGCAATAACACGCAAAAATTATTAGGATATTGTAATAGACTCAACAATGAACTGGGATTCAATATCACTACTACGAATGCTCAGGGAGGATTACTGTCGGATAGAACATATGCCGATTATTTGTCGAAGGTTCTAAACGAATTCAATTTTGGTCTTCAAGCAAATGTTGTCAATAGTAATACAATAGAGAGATTCATTCAAAGGTTTCAAGAAGAACATCCTATTGATAGACCCTTGACTTATAGTGAAGATTTAGTGGATATGAGCGATTATAGATTCAGTTCTTGGATTCAAAATACTGCCCCATTTTATAATGAATTATCCGAGAGAGTCGACAGAAGAACCCTTGCTTCGCATAACAAAAAAGCTTTTCCGAGAAATATTATTCGTACGGCCATAACTTTACTCAATTCTCATAACTTTGCCGCATATGACAACATCGATCATAGATATGTTAGGCGTATCAATCTTGAAAGTCTTCAACATTTTGTCGATAGAGTATATTCAAATAGGGAAATTCCTTCTAGCGATAATAACGTTATTCCTCTTCCTTCTGTCCCTACATCAAGTCCTCCAGAAACTTCACATAGGGAACCTCAAGAGTATTCTGGATTTTTCTTTAGACTTGGAGCAGGAGAGACTTTTCCGGAATTAAATCCCTTAAACAAATTGAGAAGACCTCCTCCAACACCTCAAACGCCTTCAACACCTCAAACGCTTTCACTAACGGAGTTAGGGTCAGCAGAGCTGCCAACACCTCAAAATAACAACAATAATAATACAATTTTATTTCAAAATCAAATGGCACAACAAGTAAATTTACAGCAATTAGTCGATTATTACAATTCTTTTGCTCAAAATCCTGTAGATATCAATGCAATAGCAAACAATGTCGAAGAAATTCAAAGAATAGCGATTGAATCACTAAGGCATTCACGACAAAGAGTCGGTAGAGTTGGTGGACCAAAACAAGGAATGAATGCATTATGGGATATCGTTCTTGACAATAAAAAAGACATCAAAAGAAGAAGGAAGGCAATGACCTTTACTGGAGCTCAAGATATTGTTAATAAAAGAAACGCAGCAAATCCTAATAGCGCCCCATGGTCTGTATCAGATGAAGATGTCAACGGAGATAATATTCCAGATATTATTATTAAAAATGGCAGCAACCATCCAATATACATTAATGGATACACAACAGCAAAGTCCGATTGGCCTGCACGATTTAATTTCTATACAGATTATGATGCAGCTGCTAGAAAACAATATAGGAATGAACATGGCGGAAAATCAATCACTGTTCCAATATATCTCAAGGAGAAATTGAATTATTCTTATAATAATGACCTCAACGGAAATCCATATCATTTAGGTGAAATGACTGGCTACACAATGCCTGAATCATGGAGAGATTACAAGTTAGATGGGTACAGTTTCGTTAAGGAGAAGCGAAAGAATGCCTTTGCTAGATTCCGCGATTATGTTGTTAGTCATGTTGTTGAAGATGTTATTACCGCTCTTAGGACTCAAAACATACTCGATATCACTCCTAAATTCAAGGCAAGACTAATCATGATGGCAACGTCAAAGTTATGGAAACACTATATACTTAATACTGTTGCTCAAAAACGTCATTTCACTTCAACAGAATCAGAAGAGTTCAAGAAATGGTGTAAGAAGAGTGAAGGAAAACGAATGATTGATGCAGAAGTTTCAAGCCTTTTATTACATGTTCTTCATACTAACGGAAATCATTGGACTGCTGAACAAAGAGCACAACTCAGAAATAAGACTTATAATGATTTCGGACATGCTATGGTCGCTTCGGCTCAAGAAGTCAATGAACGTGAAAGAGAAAATTTGATACATGACCAATATACTGGACAAGAAAGACAGGGCATGCAGTACGACCATCAAAATGATGATGAAGGAGGTGAATGGCATGATGATATTGACGCAGAATATAATCAAGAACGTAATGGTGAATGGGACGTAGAAGATGATAGAGCATTCTTGGATTAAACATATCACTCCTAAACATTTTTTTGCAGTCTTTTGAGAAGTAAATGAGTTTAAAAGTAATTAATTCTATTGTCTCAGAAACTTTGAAACAAAACGCAAATAATTTATCGGGTGCATTAATCGAACCAATCCACGATGATATTCATATCAAATACAATTCTGTAAATGTAATTGTTGGGAAACAAAATTCTGGAAAAACTGTCATCGCTCTCCAAGAAATTATTAAAATAGGCCTGCTCGACACATTTCACTTACTAATCTATATCACGAAAAATGGCGACGAAAATGATAGGAGTTTCCAATCTCTCAAACACCTCATCAAAATACCATATATTACCGTTTCCGAGAAGATGGCAGTCGATTTTATCACAGAATTAATTGCTGCAAAGAACCTCTACTATCTTGTCAAGCGAGAAGGATTGGAGGAACGATTAGATGATGGACAAAAAAATGATATGTTCAAGGTCCTTCACATTACTGATTTCAGTAAAGATTTCCTCCATACATTGATACTTTTTGATGATATTTCAAATAACAAATTATTTTCGTCCGAAGAATCGTTTTTCTCCCAACAGCTCCGAAGATGCAGACACACAAATATTTCCTACTTTTTATTGATTCAAGGATGGAAAGGCATCAAACCACATATCAAAAATGAGATTACAACTTTGTTCGTTTTTCCTTGCTTCAACCGTCAACAACTACACTATATTTATTCCCAATCAGCAAGTAATTTGGACTTTGAGGAGTTCTACAATATGTATAGGCAATTATCTGAAGAAAAAAATTATAATCCAGATTCTCATTCCTGTCTAATTGTTCAGGTATCAGAGGGGGGAGAAACTTCTATCTCGACATAGTCGCGATGTCCATATGGACTCTCAGTCTGAGGATTTAAGAAATGTATGATGTTATTTATTGTCTCTTTCATTTGCTGTATCTCTTTTTTTAGTTCATCCAGCTCGTTGTCAATATCATATTGTGCATTTTGCTTCATTTTTTTGAGGCTCAACACATTCTTGATTCTAGTTATTCGATACCCTTTTATGAGATATAATTTATTGAGTTTATGCGTCGTAAGTTTATCCATCTCTTCTTTATTCTTGTTATAGTATAAATTGAATTCATCAACTGTATCAAACTCTTTCGTATGCTTTGAGATTGGTTCAATTACTTTGATGTCGTTCATTTCCTTTTCAATAAAAATCACTTAATATCATTCTCTTTTACTCATTTCAACAAAGGAATATCAAATCTTCCTGGATTAGTTGTTGGCCCTGCAATTTGCTGAGACCAACTATTATTTGTCTGTCTTATCCCCGCGCCATTTACTCCCAAAGACTTATTCCCTCCAGCAAATTTTCCAGCATAATCGCCTATTTTATTGATTACATTTCCTACAGGTCCTCCTATCGCCCCGCCAAGTACTGGAGCGACTTTTGACACAATTTCAGCACCTTTTTTCAGTACCGGTAATGCTTTTCCGATTACGTTTTTTGCTCCGTTAATGATGTTTTTAAACCAACTTCCAAATGCCATTTCCTTTTAAGTAAAATGTTCATATAACAAACTTTACAACTCCTTTATTGTCATTTTTATATTAAATCAAATGACCTACTACAACGCACAGACCAAAAATTTAGGAAATGATGAAGGCGATGTTCTCTCATTTTTCCAGTCAAAATTACGAAATCTCATTCAAAGAAATGGAGGAGACAATACATTTTCTTTCGTCATGGAAGAGTTCAAAGACAAAGACGCCCCACTCCCAGTTGGTACAAAAACACGTATCAAATTATCTCATTCCGGCCATACAATCACTCAAATTGAAAAGTCTTTTACTACAATTCTCCTTGATTTCATCATTAAATTGTCCCAGCCCATTGACGTATCTGCAGATACAAACGGATTGATGAAAATATTTGTCGGATTCAAGAATGCTGTAGAATTTTATGAAGATTGTCGCTTCTGGATAAATGATAAACTCTTAGGCGCATATCGACAAGACGAACTCCAAAGAGAATCTTTCGCCTATAATTCCATCAAACCTCGTGATGCAAAAGCAACATCAAAATATTCTCATTCAACTTGGGAAAATGTCAGTCAATTCTCCCCATCTGTTTGCGGTTGTTATGTCGATTTAAAGGATATTGCTGACGGTCAACCACATAAATTTACCATTGAATTAACCATTCCATTTGTCGACCAACTGGCTCTTCAGGCATGGCAGTTATATCCAAACGCAATTTGTGGAGAGATAGAAGAAGAGGTCAAAACATCTTTACGCGCTCTTGTCTGGGCACAAATCAATCCAAATATCGTTAAGGAAACTCTACAATTTTTGGAAGACAAAGAAATTGCTGAAGAAATGCCTGCTGTCATCCCAATATCAAGAAAATTCACACAAATAGGCCGTCCATCTGTCATAGTATCTCATTATTCTGCCAAACCAACTCCTTCACAAAAACTTCATATCGAATACCAAAGATACAAAGGCGCAAATGTCTATGATGACGATGTTTTGGAACATCCAACAATTGATTTCGGATATACTGACGAAGAATTTACAAAATATGGAGTTTCAAGAGATGATGTCAATAAAAAAGAATTTGCAGAATTAATCGCAGCAGCTAATCCAGACAAACCATTGGATCCAGGAGATACTGTCAAAATTATCAAAAGTGAATTGAAAGGCGCCTTACTTGCCACAACAAAATCAGAGAATATCAACCTCAAAACAGAGAAAATTACTTTAGATGTCCTTGGAGGAACTATTCAATTGGGTCGTTCAAATTTGGCAGGTTTTGGTCTCAAACCAGACGTTTATCAAGGACTTGTCAGAGAATTACAAACTCCTTTATTAATTCCATCTCAGGAACTGACAAGAGAAATTTTCGAAGGAACTGCCAAAGTAAACGGTCTCGAAATCAGTAAGTCAATTCCATTGAGAAATGCGACAAATATCACAATGATGTTTCCAAAATCTCCTGCTGACATTACTTGTTTCGACAATATTATGTATCAAAATGTCCAGCTTGTAGTCAATAAAAGAACATATCCAGACACAGAATTTGCCAATACTTGTGCTGCAAGATTTTATCAACATCAACTTATCGCAAACGAACTAGATGGATCCTTAGAAGCCACACAAGAATTTGAAGACTCTTTCACGCAACCATTAAACGACCCAGCAACAGGAAAAAGATATACAAACTGCCGCTCAGACGGAACATCTTTTGGCATAAACTTCCAACTCGAAAGAAGCAATGCAGGCTATGTATTTGACGGAATAGATACTGGAAGTACTTCAATAACCGTTACGTTCAGAGGTCAGCCAATGTATCGTGGGGATGATGACACATACTTTATTCCCGACCCAGAATATCCCAACATGCATCCTCCGTCACCAGAAGCCTGGGTCTGTTCTGATACATATTTCACTTGGAGCGTTAATGGAGTCGAATATTATCAAACAGGCATTCCGGCAGGCTACGCGTAAAACACCTAGGGACTTAGTCCGTACGCTTAAAAAAACAGTAAAAAAATATTTTTTTGCGCATGCTCAGTATTTGTACATCCTCAATGCTGAATCCTCAGTACTCTAACTTCAAGAAAACAGTGAAATTGTCAGGCTTTATTTCGTTCCCTTCTGCGTCTGTGAACCATATCCTAAACTCTCTTTTTGTCCCGATAAATTCGTATTTCCTATTATCGTCCGGAGGAGTCAAATTGGCGTACCAGACAAGAGAATCTTCGTACTCATCTCTTTGAATAAATGAAGCGTGCATTTCTGTTTCTCCGTCCAGATATCCATTACAGGTGGCTCGACAATATTGGAAGGAAATATATCGTTTATTCAATGAATTGGTGAATTCTGAGGGCAAAATATTGTTGTACTTTTTGGTAATGAAGTATGTCTTGGGCATTTATTTATTATAAAATGACAGCAATACTGACTAAACAGAACGCTTTAGACGGTGCATTTATGGGTGGCTCAAAGAATCCTTCCTCAATAAATTGTGATGAAATAAACGCCAAAACAGCTGATATCGAACAAGATTTGACCGTTGGAGGAGATATAAATTTGGGAGGAATCTCTCTGAAATCTCAGCTCATCAATCATGAAGAACGAATAACCTCTTTGGAAATGTCCCCCGGCTCAGTTAATGAATTATCATATGAAGATGGTCTTGACGCCTATTCCCTTGATTTAAACTCCTTGTTGAAAGCAGAAAATGACGAATACAATATTTTGGAAATTAAAATAGATATACCGTCTGACTATTCAGGAAATGTTTTTACAATAAACTGTTCAACGTTAGGCTGCACAGCAGACCCCAGCAAGACTGGCGGGGAGGCAAAAATAGACGCAAAAAACGGCAAATTTACGAATCCCAAAATCGACTCAAATAACGCAATTTCCTATATTGAAAACGAATTATCTGCCCGAATTTATATGAGTAAAGAATCTCTTGATAATCCTTTTGACCTCTTTACTTCAGGTTTCATGAAAATAAATTTCACAGGAAAGGTGAAACAATATATTTCAAACAAGGAATCTGGACTCATAAATATCAAATGTAATAATGTCGATGCAGAAAATTGTCTCAAACTTTATACTTCTCCTTTACCGAATTTCTATGAGATGAAGTCGTTCGGCTGCACAGAAAATGAACAGTATTATTATGCTGATTGGGGCTATATTCCCGGAACAGAAGAATTTGACAAGCTCTTAGAGGGACAAACTTTTGAGTTCCATGATGAGGTATTTGGTACAGATTTCAAACTCACAAAGCAAAATAATGAATGGGTCGGCAATAATTTGTCATACAATATTCCTGGCTCCAAATCAATCAAAGGAGAAACTGAGTTCTTCAAACATACATATCAAGGAATTTTCATTGAGGAAAACGACACAAATAGATACGTCCTAAGGAATTGGACACACAATTATACCGACAAAAATCCTTTTGAAGTCATTGTTGAGAAAGGGCTTTGTACATTTAACGATTGCGAAGTGGCAAAATACGAAGATAAAGACGGATATTGGGGTGTTCTACTGAAATGTACCAAGAAGGAGTCATGCAATTTTTCGGCAAGTCTAAATATAAACGGAATAGAATATACCTCTGAATTTGGGTATTCTCATAGCAGTTATGAATCAGAATCGTGCTATAAAGTTGTTTCAGAAAATTGTTATAAATATATTCCTTTCCACTATAATAGCCGAATAGATATTGGGAATCCTCCTTATGGCTCCGAAGGAGACTCTTGCACAGCAAGCGGACTGATACTTTATATGCCCTCTGACAAAGAAGTAATTTTTCCGATACCAGATGTTTCGTATAAAGAAGGAGGCAATACTTTTGAGTTTCTGGCAGGATGTGGGTATTATTCTGTTGTTCCAAGACCTGAGGCATGTAGTACTTTATACACAAACTGTAATATACAGACATCTGGCGTCGTTATTGGAGAAAATATTGAGTCTCATCTTTTTGTTCTAAATTCTTTGGGAAATACAGTAGATATAGCAAATAATAGAATATCTGAGTTGCAAAATCTTTATTCAAACCTCCAAAAACAACTAAACGACATGAAAAACAAGACAAATTGGTTTGATTATGTCAAAGATGTTGTGTGTATAGCTGGTGCCACAGTAAATTTTGTCGGCGGTCCAAAGGCGCTTTTATCGTTGGCGGCAGAGGGAATATCAAAGGTAAAAAGATTTTGTTTTGCTGGTGAAGAGGTTTCGGAAGGAGCGGAGGCAATAGTTCGGGACGTTGATGTTCTTGCTGCTCCAAGAGAGATTCGAACAGCGCTGGAATTTATTGAAGAAATAGAGGCGTTTGACAAGAAATGTTTCCGATATCTTTGCTATGGAGTTGATGACAATGAGTAGATTAAAATAGACGGAGAGTATGAAGATTTTCGAATAAATGTTCCGTATTTAGATGTATATGCAGAAAATTGTCCTTCAGCTGCTTGGATTATGTCGATGACAAGAGAACAGAAACCGATTTTGTTGGGCGAAGAACTGACTAATAAACAGCTGATTACAGCAAAGGCAGTCAAAAAATTGATAGATAATCATATGAAACAGCTCAAAACAGTCGATTTATCGGGATATATTTCAAAAGAAGAAGCGGATGGAAAATATGCGTTAAAAACAGATATATTATCAACTGAGAAAATAACTCAAGAATTATCAATAGCTACAAAATTCGTAAACGGAACAACAAATGATGAAGATAAAAGAACTTATATAACAAATTTGGATAGAGATTTATGCAACATATTAAAGAAATCATCACTTTTTGTGAAAGGCTCTTGTAATAATGAAGATATTTCAGGAGAATATTTGTATGATAGTGAAGACGCGGAATATTATCATTACAAGAAAGGCGAAAATACTTTTTCTATATACTTTTTCTATTACGGTGGAACATTCAGATATAATGGAAATTATGTTGTGGACCTAGAATCTGTAAGTTATTCATACGAACCTGAAGTTTATGACGAATATTGTATTCCAAATATTAATTTCGTAACAAATAATTTTGCTCAGAAAACAGAATTGACCCGTGCTATTGACCAAGTAAAAAGTGAAATTCCTGAACCTGTTGATTTGACTAAATATGTAGCAAAAAATGATGATGGTTCATTAACAATTAATACAAATAATAATATAGTTTCTACGCTTAATTTACAAAATAAAACTGATATTGATATTATGTTAGGTGATGAAACAGAAAATTATATGAAGATTAGATATAGAAAAATATTAAAAATGTTATTCTTGTATTACAAAAATGTTGAACTTTTTAAAATATCTGCTAATGATGATGTTAGCCAAAGCTATATTCTTATAAATAGTTTATTGGAATTAAATAATGAACTATACATTAATAGAAATAATAATGCTACTTTAGCTGAAATGTTTTCAAATGCTAATATTGCATCAATAAAATTTGGCACAAGTTTATCTAATTTGTGTGAAGTAATTCAAGAATTAACTAATGATAAACCAACAACAAGTATAAGAATAAATGATAGCAATATATTATCATTAATTAAAGATTCAACAAATATTATAAAAGTTAATGCTGATTTATATAAAAATGATGATAAATATTTAACCGAATCAGAATGTAATAATAAATATGTAGCAAAAAATAGTTTATTAGAAATTAATGCTATAGGAATTAATATAGCTAAATTATATAGTTCTATTGGTGCTAATATGAGTACTTCAATTAGTTTTGGATATAATGATGTATATAATACTGATTTTGAATATAAATCGTCAAAAGTTGCTAATACAGGTGAATTGTATATATATGTTGATGGTTATAAATTTCAGTCATTTCAGATGTTTGGTACTGCAAGAAATACAATAATTGATTCTAATTTAAAGGTTAACGGTACAATTACATCAAACGGCTCAAATACAATTACTCATTATGCCCCGATAGAAGCGGGCGAAGAAATATCGGACTATAAGATTGGAAAACCTGTATTTTTATCAGGTCATGTGTATCGCCTAAGGCGTTCGACGGAAGGAGATAAAAGAGACCCCCACAGCCTTGCTAAGTCCAGTGAAACTGGCCAAAAAAATATGTTCGTCAGTTCGACTGCAGAAGACACCACAGACTGTATTTGCTCTGTAATTATAGACGGTTCATGGAAGGAATTTGTTGGTGTCATCGTAGAGGTAGATTCAGAAAACGGATGCGTCAAATTCGCAACACACGGAGACTATTTATTTTATGTCGATGACGCTAATTTGTATCAAATAGGAGATGTAATTCTATATGACGGAAGGATTTTGGACGAGGATTATGCCATGACTTTAAAGATTCAACAAAGTATTGTGGGCAAAGTAAGTGCAAAAATAAACGAACATATATTGGCTATTTTCAAATCTTAAACACATATTTTGAGACTTATGCCATACTTGATGAACTGTGAGTAGATGTCATTGTAGGCATATTTCATGTCTTCTGTCTTGTTGTTTTTCGTTATGAGAATCTTCGAAATATATATCAGTTTATCGGAGGAACAACATGAATTACAGGCGATATCTTTGTCCAATACTAATTCGACTTTATCTGCATCGGTCAAGAGTTTAATCATATTCATGAGAGATGTGGTATTACAAACGAGATAAGCATTCACTTTTAGTGGATTGTCCTCATAGACAGAAACGAGCATTTCGAGGAATTTATTTTTTTGCTCAAGGGAGTCAAGCTGATTGTAGTTCTTTAAATCAGACAGTGAATTGGAACGAGAGACTGTTTTTGAGGCGTTAAGTTGAGGGATATTAGGGTAGGTAATCTGTATATTGGTATTCTGTTCTTGTGAAATTGATGTATTGTTCTTGCTTTTTGCTTCTGATGACAGTATACGAGCTTGTCGGAGAGTTCCAGACATTATTTGAATAACAAAAAATTTTCAGGAGTAAAGATTGCTAACAGCTCTATTTAACAGATTTCTTACCTTCATATCTCTGTCATATTTTCGTTGAATCTTCTCTCTTTTTTCTATTTTTTTGGGGTCCGTGGGAGGTGTTTGGCTCAATATCCTTCGATAATATTGAAGACGAGATTTGAGTTGTTTCAGAGTAGGAGTGGCGAAAGTTTTTCTACCGTGCCAGTTTTTGAGAGGGAGGAGAGCGGGCTGTTCTTGTGACACTTTCTGCGCAAGGGCCATCTCTGATGTCATTTTCTACCAAATAAAAAATGAATACAAGTAATTTACTTTACAATAACACGGATGAAATAATAAATCATATCATATCGGAAACAAACTTGCCGATAGACGATATGTTGAGAGGCGATGACGGGGATGTCCTGATTACCAGTAATAAAATCCGGATATTTTGTAGATGCCTTTCTGACCCTCAACAAAAAGTAAATTATAAAGCTGAGAGGATACTGGAATGGCTAGGAAATCAGAAAATAGACTCTTTAGACGACTATTTAGACTATATGGACGATCCTTCTTATTGCTTCAATCATGGGAGAAAATTTACTTATAACCACGCTTTTACTCGAACAGACATTCAACACGTAAATAATTTCTTGAGAATCAACCAAGACAGAATCGATAGATTGCTTTTTGAAAGGATAGAACAACTAAAAGAAGGCATCAAAAGAGTCAATGAATCCAGATATAAAGATGCTTGTGAAAGAGCCAAAGAAGAATTGTTCAGACAAAAATTGACCAACAAAAACAAGCCACAATTTGGTACTGTCAGAGATTTTATTCAGCAAAATGGCTGCACAGCAGACTCTCGCTTTGCGAGTGGAGGGAATAAACACATATATCTCTTTGAAGATACGCCCAGAGTTTATACAAGAATTGTGATTCAAGATGATGATATTCGACAAATTTATGACGAATTTATTGAGGAATGGGAAAAGAGACAAAGACCTAAAAGACCTGTTTTGAGAGATACATTCACAGATAAATTGAACAAATTTGTTGTTTATAATCATGAGAGACTACTAGATAAAGAGGAATTCAATAGAGTCAGTAGGGGTTGGGGAGAGAGTAGTTTGTCCGAAGACGAGAGATACAATAGATACGTCAATAAATTTTATTTCCAGCCAACGACATATTCAACCTATGAAATTCCTCAGGAGCAAAATATTATTGGGTTCAAAACAGAGAGTAAAATAAGAGCTTTGAAGAATTTGTTTCCCGAGAAGCAGGTCAAAATAGCCGAGAATACATCATACTTTCCGCTGAAAAAGAACGCGAAGATGTATCAGCTCCATAAAGTTTCGTCAAGAAATTCCTATATTATTGATTTGATGTTTGTTGATAAATTATGTTATTTGGTCATGATAAATGTCAATACAAGATATTTGTACGTTGCGTTGGTCAACCAGATATTGTTTGGAGAAGATGAGAAAGAAGAAAAGCATCAGAAATTCGCGAAATATAATAAATCAGCAGATACTTACCTAAAAACCCTCGATAAATTGCTGCAATCAGGTGTTGTAATAAAGAGCTTGACGTTTGATGGAGAGGGCTCTTTTAACTCAAGAAAGGCACAAAACTATTATAGGACACATGGAATAGAATGGCAAACTGCACCAAGAATGAGAATGGGAAACTATCCAGACTTCATGAAAAAGGAGCAAAAACAGGTAAAAACAGACCCGATGCACAGTTCTTTGGGACTGATAGATAGAGTCATCAGAACACTGAGAGATATGGCTTACAATATGGGAATTGGGATAATTACTCCATCGATAATGGAAGAATTAGTGAGGCAATATAATAACGCACCTCATAAAACACTCTCAAAATATGCCAGGAAAAGTGCCAGTCTTGCTGGGGTCTCCTATGGAACCGTCTCTCCGAGGATGGTTCAAGAAGATAAAGAACTGGAATCGTTGATTGTGATGAATATCTGTAAAGAGAATTATGACATAATGACGAGTAAAGGATTCTATTTGCCAAAAGGGATGTCGGTAAAATTGTATAACGAAAAGGATGGAATGATGAAGAGAAGGTCCAATGTACAACCAGGAAAGTACAGAGTTATTGGATTTAAGAATGGTTTGTATGAGGTAACGGACCAAAAAAATATGAGACAATTAGGACCGCGCTTTAAATTGGCAACGTAGTTGACCCTTGCAAGGCAAGTGGATTATTAAAATATTGGGTAATATCTCCTTCAGAATAGTCTGTTTTGATACATCTCTCGAATTTTTTTCTTGTCGATACGGTCATATTTTTGTTCATTTCGAAGCAAGGTTGTCCTTTTGTTAGGTCGAATGTAATGGAATTTCCGTTGAAGAGTGTTTCATAAAGCTTCATAACATCTCCTTGAAACTCTTCGTTGAATTTATATTTGATGGAATTTTGAGTGAGTCCCTTGCCTCTTATTACATAATCAATCTCTCCAGTAGAATCTGTAATCATATGGACGTACATTTTCTTCATCAAGAAGAATGCTTCAATAGATTCGGGCATCTCATCATGACCATTTATCGAAGGGAAATCACAGTGAAATTGTCATAAATTTTCCCCGATAAGTTCGCGGTTATATTTATTGTTGAATTCTTTTTGTAGACGTTTTAAGTCGGCAGATTCTATCATAAATGAGTCTGTATCTTGGTAATAAATATGGCATCCTGTATCGAAAGCAAGACACATGACTTCATTCATTATTCTCTTGGACATGGACAGAACTTGAATGCCTAAAAGAGAGAAATTGAAGTGATTATCTATTTGTTTGAGGGTCTTTATTGCGTGAATATTTGAGTTGTTTAACTGAATATCTTCGACAATTTTGTTATAGTTTTTTGCCCAATATTTATTGAGTTCATCTCCTTCGTGAAGATATTTATAGTCTTTATCTACTGGTCTCTCAATTGTTTTGCCGTAGCAGGAATTCATGATGAGTTTGTAGAGATTTTGAAGCGGATTATTCTGTGTCTTATATTCGAGTCGTTTATTGAATATTTCTCTGATACAATCTTGAATTCGATAATCTTTCTTTCCGTCCCAGTAATATCCTCTCAGAATATTGAATTCTATTTGCTGAAACTCAATAAAATCTTCCAAAGTAATATTGTCAACAACCATTTAAATGGTTTGATTTTCGGACAAATAGTCGTTATTTCTGTTTAGGCCATTTATTTTTTGAACGATTAACGGAAATGCATAATGCTTTTTTATTTTTGTTATTTCGATTTCGACAATGTATGCGGACTGTTGGGAGAGGAAATTATAGTTGAGTTGGTCTTGTTGTATTACCTTTGGACGTCCTTCAACTGTGTATAATCTACTCATTGCGGAAGGATATAATGATACTGCATCAAAATCGCAAAGGTTCTTCTTGATATGCCATTTCTTGTTATATGCCGTCATACATCTACCTCCATATATCGCCTTTGAGCAAAAATATCTCACATGACCGCCTAATTTATAGAGATTTTGGTTAGGATAATAGACTCTTTGATTGAAGACTTCGTTTGCGAGAGACGATATGCTGATGAAATTAAATGGGTCGACTTTGAAGTCTTTGATGAATCCTTCCCGCAGTTTATTGAATCCGATTCTGAGGATATTAACATCTTGCTGGCAGTAAAATTCTGCATATTTCCACATGTCAAAATGATTTTCGTCTATTCGGCAGCCAGATATTTTATCGATATTGGCGTTGAATAAATTGTAGTCTTCATCTGTCCATATTTTGTCTTCATTTTCTCCGGCTTCATTTATTGTGCCACAGTTAGTTTGGAGGCGATCAAGAGTATAATATTTGTATGGAAATATCTCTTTTTGTATGTCAGGAATGTCAAACATTGAGGGTAATTGAGATAATTTACAGGAAAGAATTGGTAAAGAATCTTTGAGATGAATGGTTTTGTTGTTATATTTTATATCCGCCTTCATTGTTTTTGTGCCTTTGATGATGGATTTGGCGAGTCCGAAAGAGGCCAACATTCTGATATCATACGCTAAATTGTGGAAATAAACGACTGCATCATCGGGTAAATAATCTAGTAATTGTTTATTGCAGTCTTCTCCTCGGAAAGTTTTATTGATTCGGCCTGTTCTATTCTGTAAGACGCAGAGGAAAGGTTTGTGAATTTCTGTTGATGTATCTGCTTCAAAATCGGCATACCAATATGTTTTGTTATCATTTTCTGAGAGTTTCTTTTTATCAAATTTTATTAGTTTCGTGCATTGTTCTTCGTTATATTCGAGGTCTATAAGGTCAATATCGTCGATTACTTCTTTGTGGAAAATTGTATTGAGGACCTTATATTGACCGAATGTGATTGGGACGAAGAAGTTGTTTTTCATTAAAGTTCGAACGAGGTCTGATGATGTCATGAAGCATCTCGCGGGGCGCCAGTGGTCAACGTTGTACTCTTTATTGTATTTGTCTTCTGTGCATTGATTGAGGTGATTGGCGGAGCCAAGTTTGCAAAGCGAATTGATATAGTACGTGCTGAAAGGTGTTTTCTCCTCAAGGAAATAGTGCTTATTGAAGACGTTCATTGTATGAGTTCTAGTTGGATCGGCATTTTCTATACCTAAATAATGTTTATTTGTATCATTCTTTTTGGACCTGACAGAACGTTTCTTATTTTTTCCATTGGCATCTTCGTTGATAAACGATAATTTGACGTGAATATTGAACTCAGTACATAGTTCGTTTAGAGCTTTTTGGGACAAATATCTTGAATTAATTCTTAGGCGCATTTTGTTTAGTATATCATCATCGTAGCATCCTGTTTGTTGAAGGGCGTAAATGAAACAGCAATCGTCCAATTCCTTTCTCTGTTTGCCTTTTTTGTCTACGAGAGATGTGAAAATCTGTAATTTTTCGAGATATTTTGAGACATTTGATGGGCAGTTTTCACGTACCAAATATTGAAAGAAACTTCCGCCTACGTCATTTTTTGCCTTAATATTCTGAAATTCACTAAAGCGAACTGCTTCAAAGAGGCTCCATTCAGGTATTTTTTCGGCTCCATTCTCATAAAAATATTCTGGGACAACATTCTCTATATCGAAGATGAAGTGTTTTTCTGTTAGATTTTCCATTAATTTGTTGTATATTTCAGGCGTCAATTGATAGGAATGCCATTGATTTTTAATTTTGAAAGCGAGTTTGTATTTGGCGATAATGGGTAAAGAATCTATATATTCTTCAAAGAATTCCTTCAATTTGGGAAGCAATAAGAGTCTGCCGTCCTTATCTAATCTCTCAAAGTCGATTTGCCATCTTCTTGGGGAGTATTCTAATTTTTCCATTATTTCGTCGACGATTTGTTGTTGGGAATTGTTGTCCGTTTTGATTGGTTTTTCAGCTTGTTTGGGTTGTTCTTTGGGAGGTTCTTCTTGTTTTTCAGGTTGTTGGGCGGGGGTATTGTTCTTGCCTTTAAAATACCAGTACATAGCATCATAGTTGTCCATATCTCCATCATACCCTTCATACTTAGCACATTCTCGGATGTCATAATAGAATTCTTCTTGTGAGTTCCAATAGTATGAAAATTCGTGTTGTAGTTTCTCGTTTATTATCAATTCAAACAGTTCTTGCAATTTTTCGGGAGTAGCTTCGGAGAGTCTCATTTTTGCAATGAAAATAAAAATTAAAAAATACAAAAATTTATACCACTTATCATAAATGTGAAAATTTCAAAAAATTATTTGTTTCAGAAAAAGTTTCAAAAAAGTTGATTTCAATAATTTTAAAAATCATAAATTGTATACAAAAATTTTATTTATACCTTTTTCATATCACATGTCATACAAAAATTTTATCAAAATTATGTTCATATCACCACTTTCCATCCATTGAAAGACCTTAATTTAGGCAATTTATTGACACAAAAAGGTGAATGCAAAATGCCCTATAGTGATAGGGGGTTTTCTGACAACACTCTGGAGGTCAAAAAAGTGCCAAAATTGGGGTAGTTGGAGACAAAAAAGTGCCAAAATTAGGGGTGTTTGAGGGGATTGAAGACCGGAGGTCTGAAATCACCGCAAACGTATACTACTAAATATCAAAAAATTTCAATCAATGAAAAATTTTTTATTTCAAAAATTTGACAAAATCAAAAAATTTTTCTTGTCAAAAATATTATTTCAACTTTTGAACATCAAAATAAATAGTCTGGGTTTTAATTTCACCAATAACATTTTAATTATATAATTTCTTTATTGAAAATAAAATAATTGGTCAAAAATGATAAAAATAATTTTATAATCAAATTTTAAAATTTTATTTTCACTTCATTATTTTTATTTCATTATTTTTGTTTCTTCATAATGACAACAAAAGTTGAAATAAATACAACACATCTTTATATCAAGTTCAATAATAAAATATATGATTACGATGTGAGAGATTTCAAAGATTTGTCTTCAAAAGTTGAAAAGAACTTAGGAATCAAAAAGAATAATCAAAAATTCATTCATGCAGGAAAATCATTCACTAAGAAAGAAATTGATTCGTTATCAGACTTCGCATCGAATGGTATCACAGATGGTGTCAACATTGAAGTTATTCCATTAATTATTGGTGGTTAATAAAAACCTGTTTGAAACTTAACTAATTAGTTTTTATCTTTTATTTAATATTTTCATAATCATTAAGATTTTTTATTTAGCAATCTATGAATGATTTAACAAAATATTGATTAAATCTTGATAAGATGACACAAATAAAATTACTTTTGATTTCTTATAAATTTCAATTCTGTAGATATTTGATTATTTCATATTTTCAGAGAGCATGATTTTTTTATTAATATTTTCAATACTTTACAAAAACTAATTCTAACATTAAATTTTATCTAAAAACAAAACAAAACAAAACATGTGCGACAAAATATGCCAAGATAATATCATATATTCTATTAATGAAGAAGAAGAAACAGCCCATGTCATTTCAAGCCAAAATCAAAATCAATCGTTATTAATTCCTCGTTTGATCAAACACAACTCTAAGGAATACAAAGTAATAAGCATTTCAAAAAGTGCATTTGAAAGTATAAAAACAATCAGATTTGTTCAATTTGAATCCAAATCAGAAATTCAGACGATTGAACAAAAAGCTTTCTATGGAACATTTATTACACGCATTTCGATTCCATCTAGCGTCACAAAGATCTGTGAAAAAGCATTATGCTATTGCCTAAAACTTCAGCAAGTTGAATTTCCACCCGATTCAAAACTCCAAATAATTGGAATACGTGCTTTTTCAGAAACAGGAATTAAAAGCATTTCAATTCCATCTCATGTTACGCAAATCTGCAAAGAAGCTTTCTGTGTTTGCAGACAACTTCAACAAATTGAAATTCCACGAAACTCTGAACTTAAAATAATTGGAGACGATGCTTTCAATGGAACATTAATTAATAAAATCTTCATTCCAGCAAGTTTGACAGAACTTGAAAAAAATTGGTGCAACTCGTTACCAAAAATAACGCAAATCGAAGTTGATCCAAGAAATGCACGATATCTATGCCTGGATAATAAAATCATCATTGGGAAGTCATCACCAGAAGCAGAAGAATATGATACAGTTGTTTTTGCAAGACGTGATATCGTTTCAGCAACAATTCCTTCGTTCATAAAGAGCATTTCATCATATGCATTTGAATTCTGCAAACAACTGGAGAGACTTGAAATTCCATCCGACTCACGACTTCATACGATTGGAGATCATGCATTCAGTTCATCATCAATTACAAGCATTTCAATTCCACTTCACGTTCGGCATATTTATGATGCTGCTTTTTACTTTTGCAATAAGATTCAAAGATTCGAAATTCCATTGAATTCAGAACTTGAAGTAATTGGGAAAAGAGCTTTTTTATATTCATCGATCGAATTCATAAGAATTCCGATTCATATTAAACAAATTCCTGACTCTGCTTTTTGTTTTTGCAGGAAACTTAAGCAAGTTGAAATTCCACCAAATTCGGAACTTCAAAGAATTGGAGGAAATTCTTTTAATAATACGGCGATTGAAAGCATTTTGATCCCTTCTCATGTTACACAAATCTGCAAAGAAGCTTTCTCTGGCTGCAATAAACTTAAAAGGATTGATATTCCACAAAATCCTGAACTTAAAATAATTGAGGAGAACGCATTTGAGTCATCTATAATTGATAAAATTGCTATTCCAGCAAGTTTGACAGAACTCAAAGATGGATGGTGCAAATGCTTAGCAAATGTAACGCAAATCGAAGTTGATCCAAGAAATGCACGATATCTATGCCTGGATAATAAAATCATCATTGGGAAGTCATCACCAGAAGCAGAAGAATATGATACAGTTGTTTTTGCAAGACGTGATATCGTTTCAGCAACAATTCCTTCGTTCATAAAGAGCATTTCATCATATGCATTTGAATTCTGCAAACAACTGGAGAGACTTGAAATTCCATCCGACTCACGACTTCATACGATTGGGTATCATGCATTCAGTTCATCATCAATTACAAGCATTGTGATTCCACCGCATGTCACAAAAATCTTCCATACTAAATATGATAACTTATACAAACTTAAGATTATCGAAATTGATGAAATGTCTGAAAATTTTTCAATGAACAAAAGAAATTTACCATCAAAAGCAATTATAATGATTCCAGTCAATAAAAAGCAATGTATTTTATGAAAAAAATAAACATTAGTAATCACTCTCAACAAAATAATATATGGCGCTTTTTTATTAAATGTGCGATTTTCTTAAAAAAAGTTTGTGTTTAGGTAATATCATATCAAAACAAAAAATCTTAACGACTATAAATATATATATAAAATATAAATAATAATAAATCAATTTTCAAACAGTTTTTTATTAGCCACCAATAATTAATGGAATAACTTCAATGTTGACACCATCTGTGATACCATTCGATGCGAAGTCTGATAACGAATCAATTTCTTTCTTAGTGAATGATTTTCCTGCATGAATGAATTTTTGATTATTCTTTTTGATTCCTAAGTTCTTTTCAACTTTTGAAGACAAATCTTTGAAATCTCTCACATCGTAATCATATATTTTATTATTGAACTTGATATAAAGATGTGTTGTATTTATTTCAACTTTTGTTGTCATTAAGAAGAAACAAAAATAATGAAATGAAAAAATACTTTAAAATATAGGGGATGTAACGATAGGGAATTTTCTGAAAATCCATTCAAATTTTTTTGTTACTATACTATTTTATAAAAAATATGATAAATTAAATATGGACTTATAAATAAAAATGAATTATGGGCTGGTTTTGGAAAATATCTGTCAGAAGTCGAGATATCACTTTCATTTTTTCTGAGACTCTGTTCGAGCATTTTGTAAAATTCTTTTGATTATATTTTATACTACCGTAATGACATTAATATATTCCAAAATGCTAATTATGATTTTACAAACGCAATAAATAGAGTAATTTATATATCATCTTGATGTATAGATAATTTGATATATAATTTTGAAGAATGTTATAGATTAGGTTTATTTATAATAATGAAATAATATTAATATGAAATATGAAATAAAATGGCATTTTTATTTTGGATATATTAGTAAAATATTAAGATGTACAAATACTTTTATTAAAATCATTTTGAATATATAAAAAAATGTTTATAAAAAAAAGATTTTTTCGAAACAGTTTTGAAAATTATGTCAATATATTAACTATATTTTATGAATATGTTAAATATATTTTATTAATATTGGGTAAAATAATCATATTCGTCTTAAATATTCAAATATAAATGTATTTGTGTAGAAAAAAAATTTTCAATAATAAACTATCAATATTTTTCAATATCTATAATATTTTATTCAAAAATTGATAAGCAAAAACGATGGTTTCAATAGGACTAAAATTCTATTTGAATCTATCTCCCATTTTTTCTTAATAATATTTGAAAAATAGGATTTTTTAGCAAAATAAGAAGCATTAGGTTTTATTTTAAAACTTACAAGATGAAAATTTTTTAAAATCAAACAAACCTTCACAAATTTTGCATGCGATATCTCGACTTCTGACAGTTTATATCCAGTAAGAAGATAGTGTTTATATTTATGATATATTTTATATGATAAACAGCATATTTAAAATTGTTTTTATTTGAAAAAAACTAATAGAATAAATCAAACAGACCTTCACAAATTTCGTAAGTGATATCTCGACTTCTGATAGACATTTTCTTATCAAAGAGATATCATTCGATTTATTAAAGTTCTCTTAATTTATATTTCCTGTTTTTAATAATTTTTATTAGGGCGTAAATATAGTGTCACTTTTTTATCGTTGCATCCCATATTTTAAAATATCTAAAAAATTTCAATCAAAGAAAAATTTTTTATTTCAAAAATTTGACAAAATCAAAAAAATTTTCTTGTCAAAAATATTATTTCAACTTTTGAACATCAAAATAAATAATCTGGGTTTTAATTTCACCAATAACATTTTAATTATATAATTTCTTCATTGAAAATAAAATAATTGGTCAAAAATGATAAAAATAATTTTATAATCAAATTTTAAAATTTTATTTTCACTTCATTATTTTCATTTTTGTTTCTTCTTAATGACAACAAAAGTTGAAATAAATACAACACATCTTTATATCAAGTTCAATAATAAAATATATGATTACGATGTGAGAGATTTCAAAGATTTGTCTTCAAAAGTTGAAAAGAACTTAGGAATCAAAAAGAATAATCAAAAATTCATTCATGCAGGAAAATCATTCACTAAGAAAGAAATTGATTCGTTATCAGACTTCGCATCGAATGGTATCACAGATGGTGTCAACATTGAAGTTATTCCATTAATTATTGGTGGCTAATAAAAGACTATTTCAAATAGTGCAATATTGCAAATTGCTATAATTAGATTATATGACATATTATTATTAAGATCTGCTATCGCGCTTACAATAGTTAAGAGAGTTCCAAAATATTCTGTTTTCTGATTATTGTCCATCTGTTGCCAATAGCTTGCTATTTAATTTTTAATAACCGTTGATGAAATAAAACTTAGAATCAAATTACTTGAATTTTGTAATAAATGCAAAGCATTGAATATTGATGATGGCTGTGAACTCCACTCACTTATAAAATGCACCAGATTGATTAGAGCTACCGCCATTTAAATGCGAAACTGCCTTTTCTATATTTTCTGGTAAGAATATAGTATCATTTACGTTCATAATAAAATGTATTTATTTTTATTGTTTTCTATATTAGTTGTCATAAAATTTTTATAAGAAAAGACGATAATTATCAATTCAAATTAAGTTCTTTTTATAATCTCGAAGAAAAAATCCTTTCAGTTAACCAGAGAAAAAAATTGATTTAATTCTTTCCATTTATCAAATTACAAACATTTTAAAATATTTTAATGACATCTATTATATATTCTATTGGATTCAATATCCAATGCTATTCAGTCTAAATATCAAATGCCAGGGTCTCAGTTGATGATGTTATTAATAGAGTAAAGTATTGTTATTTATCTGAATTTGAAATTGAATAACCAATTCCAAACTGAGTTTTAATATGATTTTTATAAAAATAAAAGCAAAAAATGGTTGTTGTGGGGTTCGAACCCACGCCCTTACGGATCAGAATCTGAGTCTGACGCTTTAGACCACTCAGCCAAACAACCTCATATCATTTCGCAATATTTAACTTAAATAGGCATAAGTACGTAATTATACATGGAAGATATACTACATAAATCTGCTTCTTTTTAAAATTGGGACAGGTTCATTCAAATTAATTTCAATTTCATCTCCTTCAAATAACATTAACCCATACTTGGACATAGATTTAATACTGCTTTTATCGGCGGTAAATTTGTAAAAGATAACAGCTTTTTGTATTTTAAAAACAATTCCATTATATAAACATTCAACTAACCAGCAATATAAATTGACTTTTCTTTCAATTAATTTAAAAAGTAAAGCACTTCCAATTGCCAACAAAATCATAAACCAAAAAATATTAATAATTTTGATACTTTCTTAATTTCGTTTAATTATTCTTCAAAAGTTCCTTCAAATCTTTGATAATTTAGAGTAATCATCTTAATTGGTGACAATTTATTTTTTAGTGAAAATCCGAAATACTCATCTCATTTTACAATAGGATCAAAGATAGTTTTTACGTTTAAACAATTAAATATCTAAATCGATTTAAATATTTAAATGAAGATTTAGACATTAAATATTTCAATAAAATAAAAAGAATATATGAAATCAATTTTCAAACAGTTTTTTATTAACCGCCAATAATTAATGGAATAACTTCAATGTTGACACCATCTGTGATACCATTCGATGCGAAGTCTGATAACGAATCAATTTCTTTCTTAGTGAATGATTTTCCTGCATGAATGAGTTTTTGATTATTCTTTTTGATTCCTAAGTTCTTTTCAACTTTTGAAGACAAATCTTTGAAATCTCTCACATCGTAATCATATATTTTATTATTGAACTTGATATAAAGATGTGTTGTATTTATTTCAACTTTTGTTGTCATTAAGAAGAAACAAAAATGAAAATAATGAAGTGAAAATAAAATTTTAAAATTTGATTATAAAATTATTTTTATCATTTTTGACCAATTATTTTATTTTCAATGAAGAAATTATATAATTAAAATGTTATTGGTGAAATTAAAACCCAGATTATTTATTTTGATGTTCAAAAGTTGAAATAATATTTTTGACAAGAAAATTTTTTTGATTTTGTCAAATTTTTGAAATAAAAAATTTTTCTTTGATTGAAATTTTTTAGATATTTTAAAGTATTTTTTCATTTCATTATTTTTGTTTCTTCTTAATGACAACAAAAGTTGAAATAAATACAACACATCTTTATATCAAGTTCAATAATAAAATATATGATTACGATGTGAGAGATTTCAAAGATTTGTCTTCAAAAGTTGAAAAGAACTTAGGAATCAAAAAGAATAATCAAAAATTCATTCATGCAGGAAAATCATTCACTAAGAAAGAAATTGATTCGTTATCAGACTTCGCATCGAATGGTATCACAGATGGTGTCAACATTGAAGTTATTCCATTAATTATTGGTGGCTAATAAAAAACTGTTTGAAAATTGATTTCATATATTCTTTTTATTTTATTGAAATATTTAATGTCTAAATCTTCATTTAAATATTTAAATCGATTTAGATATTTAATTGTTTAAACATAAAAACTATCTTTGATCCTATTGTAAAATGAGATGAGTATTTCGGATTTTCACTAAAAAATAAATTTTCATCAATTAAGATGATTACTCTAAATTATCTGAATTTGAAGGAACTTTTGAAGAATAATTAAACGAAATTAAGAAAGTATCAAAATTATTAATATTTTTTGGTTTATGATTTTGTTGGCAATTGGAAGTGCTTTACTTTTTAAATTAATTGAAAGAAAAGTCAATTTATATTGCTGGTTAGTTGAATGTTTATATAATGGAATTGTTTTTAAAATACAAAAAGCTGTTATCTTTTACAAATTTACCGCCGATAAAAGCAGTATTAAATCTATGTCCAAGTATGGGTTAATGTTATTTGAAGGAGATGAAATTGAAATTAATTTGAATGAACCTGTCCCAATTTTAAAAAGAAGCAGATTTATGTAGTATATCTTCCATGTATAATTACGTACTTATGCCTATTTAAGTTAAATATTGCGAAATGATATGAGGTTGTTTGGCTGAGTGGTCTAAAGCGTCAGACTCAGATTCTGATCCGTAAGGGCGTGGGTTCGAACCCCACAACAACCATTTTTTGCTTTTATTTTTATAAAAATCATATTAAAACTCAGTTTGGAATTGGTTATTCAATTTCAAATTCAGATAAATAACAATACTTTACACTATTAATAACATCATCAACTGAGACCCTGGCATTTGATATTTAGACTGGATAGCATTGGATATTGAATCCAATAGAATATATAATTGATGACATTAAAATAATTTAAAATGTTTTTAATTTGATAAATGGAAAGAATTAAATGAATTTTTTTCTCTGGTTAACTGAAAGGATTTTTTCTTTGAGATAACAAAAAGGACTTAATTTGAATTGATAATTATCGTCTTTTCTTATAAAAATTTTATGACAACTAATATAGAAAACAATAAAAATAAATACATTTTATTATGAACGTAAATGATACTATATTCTTACCAGAAAATATAGAAAAGGCAGTTTCGCATTTAAATGGCGGTAGCTCTAATCAATCTGGTGCATTTTATAAGTGAGTGGAGTTCACAGCCATCATCAATATTCAATGCTTTGCATTTATTACAAAATTCAAGTAATTTGATTCTAAGTTTTATTTCATCAACGGTTATTAAAAATTAAATAGCAAGCTATTGGCAACAGATGGACAATAATCAGAAAACAGAATATTTTGGAACTCTCTTAACTATTGTAAGCGCGATAGCAGATCTTAATAATAATATGTCATATAATCTAATTATAGCAATTTGCAATATTGCACTATTTGAATGGCCCGAAATTTTAAGCGTATTTTCTAAAATATTTACCACTCAAGATGATGAGAAGTCAATCGAAATGTCTATAAAGATATTAAGATCATTTCTCAATGAAAATGATAATTCAGAAGAAATTACTGATTTCCATATAAGTAATTTACGTAGGCATATCTGATCACAAATTATTACATCTAATTTCATAATTGAATAGACTATTCAATAATTTGACTAAAATTTCAAAAGTTTCATCATTAAATAAAAATTGATAGACAATAATCTTGAATAATTCGATATTCATTAAATCATTTTTAAAATCCCAAGAAAGTATATTAGAATAAATATCCATTATATCTGCTGAAAGATGAGGGATTAAAATTAGATTTTTGATTATTAAAGAAATTTGATCTGAATAATTGTCAATGATATGCCTACGCAAATTACTTATATGGAAATCAGTAATTTCTTCTGAATTATCAATTTCATTGAGAAATGATCTTAATATCTTTATAGACATTTCGATTAACTTCTCATCATCTTGAGTGGTAAATATTTTAGAAAATACGCTTAAAATTTCGGGCCATTCAAATAGTGCAATATTGCAAATTGCTATAATTAGATTATATGATATATTATCATTAAGATCTGCTGTCGCGCTTACAATAGTTAAGAGAGTTCCAAAATATTCTGTTTTCTGATTATTGTCCATCTGTTGCCAATAGCTTGCTATTTAATTTTTAATAACCGTTGATGAAATAAAACTTAGAATCAAATTACTTGAATTTTGTAATAAATGCAAAGCATTGAATATTGATGATGGCTGTGAACTCCACTCACTTATAAAATGCACCAGATTGATTAGAGCTACCGCCATTTAAATGCGAAACTGCCTTTTCTATATTTTCTGGTAAGAATATAGTATCATTTACGTTCATAATAAAATGTATTTATTTTTATTGTTTTCTATATTAGTTGTCATGAAATTTTTATAAGAAAAGACGATAATTATCAATTCAAATTAAGTCCTTTTTGTTATCTCAAAGAAAAAATCCTTTCAGTTAACCAGAGAAAAAAATTCATTTAATTCTTTCCATTTATCAAATTACAAACATTTTAAAATATTTTAATGACATCTATTATATATTCTATTGGATTCAATATCCAATGCTATTCAGTCTAATATCAAATGCCAGGGTCTCAGTTGATGATGTTATTAATAGAGTAAAGTATTGTTATTTATCTGAATTTGAAATTGAATAACCAATTCCAAACTGAGTTTTAATATGATTTTTATAAAAATAAAAGCAAAAAATGGTTGTTGTGGGGTTCGAACCCACGCCCTTACGGATCAGAATCTGAGTCTGACGCTTTAGACCACTCAGCCAAACAACCTCATATCATTTCGCAATATTTAACTTAAATAGACATAAGTACGTAATTATACATGGAAGATATACTACATAAATCTGCTTCTTTTTAAAATTGGGACAGGTTCATTCAAATTAATTTCAATTTCATCTCCTTCAAATAACATTAACCCATACTTGGACATAGATTTAATACTGCTTTTATCGGCGGTAAATTTGTAAAAGATAACAGCTTTTTGTATTTTAAAAACAATTCCATTATATAAACATTCAACTAACCAGCAATATAAATTGACTTTTCTTTCAATTAATTTAAAAAGTAAAGCACTTCCAATTGCCAACAAAATCATAAACCAAAAAATATTAATAATTTTGATACTTTCTTAATTTCGTTTAATTATTCTTCAAAAGTTCCTTCAAATTCAGATAATTTAGAGTAATCATCTTAATTGATGAAAATTTATTTTTTAGTGAAAATCCGAAATACTCATCTCATTTTACAATAGGATCAAAGATAGTTTTTATGTTTAAACAATTAAATATCTAAATCGATTTAAATATTTAAATGAAGATTTAGACATTAAATATTTCAATAAAATAAAAAGAATATATGAAATCAATTTTCAAACAGTTTTTTATTAGCCACCAATAATTAATGGAATAACTTCAATGTTGACACCATCTGTGATACCATTCGATGCGAAGTCTGATAACGAATCAATTTCTTTCTTAGTGAATGATTTTCCTGCATGAATGAATTTTTGATTATTCTTTTTGATTCCTAAGTTCTTTTCAACTTTTGAAGACAAATCTTTGAAATCTCTCACATCGTAATCATATATTTTATTATTGAACTTGATATAAAGATGTGTTGTATTTATTTCAACTTTTGTTGTCATTAAGAAGAAACAAAAATAATGAAATGAAAAAATACTTTAAAATATCTAAAAAATTTCAATCAAAGAAAAATTTTTTATTTCAAAAATTTGACAAAATCAAAAAATTTTCCTTGTCAAAAATATTATTTCAACTTTTGAACATCAAAATAAATAATTTGAGTTTTAAAATCACCAATAACATTTTAATTATATAATTTCTTCATTGAAAATAAAATAATTTGTCAAAAATGATAAAAATAATTTTATAATCAAATTTTAAAATTTTATTGTTACTTCATTATTTCATTATTTTCATTTTTTTTTCTTCTTAATGACAACAAAAGTTGAAATAGATACAACACATCTTTATATCAAGTTCAATAATAAAATATATGATTACGATGTGAGAGATTTCAAAGATTTGTCTTCAAAAGTTGAAAAGAACTTAGGAATCAAAAAGAATAATCAAAAATTCATTCATGCAGGAAAATCATTCACTAAGAAAGAAATTGATTCGTTATCAGACTTCGCATCGAATGGTATCACAGATGGTGTCAACATTGAAGTTATTCCATTAATTATTGGTGGCTAATAAAAAACTGTTTGAAACTTAATTTTTTTTTTTTTTTTTTTTTTTTTTTTTATCTTTTTTAATTTTCAATTCATCATCAAAATTTACATTTTTCCTTAAATTATTAAAAATACCATCAAAATCTTTGTTTATATATTCAATTTCATTGATTTCACTTTAACACTTTTTGTATCGTTTTCATGTCGTTTCTTCTTTTGGTTTTATTTCTTTCTTCAGAAGACAAGAAAAGGCCAATCATGTCTCTCTCGTAATGCCAGTTATCTGAAAAATCTAAATAAATTTTTCAATTGTGCTAGATTTAACATTTGAAAAATTAACATATGAATACATTTTTCAATACTCTGAATTTGTCAAATCCATTTCATTCAAAAAGTGAAAAAGTTGATCTTCACTTTCAATACTCTGAATTTGTCAAATTGTCGTTTTGAATTACTTATTATTAATTCAATGGTCTCTTCAGAAAGATTTAAAAATTCTTTTTTTTTTTTTTTTTTTTTTTCTTTCTTTCTTTTGAGGATATCATCAAAATTGGCATTCAAATGTCGATTTCATTTATGAATTGTTTTGAGGAAGAAAATTGGTTGCATTGATGGATTTGATATTGTTGATGACACCATCAATGATATTCAATAATTGGCTGAATTGGAGGATTTTGATATTGGAGATGACGTATTAAATGGTTGACTCTTTGCCTGAAAGTTGAATGAAAAGTTTTTGAGTTCCTGGATTTTAGAAGACATCTGAAAAAAATGGAATATAATTCTTACTAATTTCTTGTTTTTCAAAACAAAGAAGATCAAGAATTATTTGAAAAGTTTGATGTTCGATAATGTAAATCAGACATTCTTGATAATAAACAAAATATTAAAAAATAAAATTCTTGTCTTCTTTAATTTTATGTGGTTGTTAAATTTAAATTAAATATGATATTCTAGATTATATTTATAACATAACAGAAAATCTTAATGATTGAGAACATAAATATTTATATATAAATAAATAATAAATTAAATTTCAAACAACTTGTTTGAAACAAGTTTTTATTAACCACCAATGATTAATGGAATAACTTCAATGTTGACACCATCTGTGATACCATTCGATGCGAAGTCTGATAACGAATCAATTTCTTTCTTAGTGAATGATTTTCCTGCATGAATGAATTTTTGATTATTCTTTTTGATTCCTAAGTTCTTTTCAACTTTTGAAGACAAATCTTTGAAATCTCTCACATCGTAATCATATATTTTATTATTGAACTTGATATAAAGATGTGTTGTATTTATTTCAACTTTTGTTGTCATTATGAAAAAACAAAAATGAAAATAATGAAGTGACAAGACATTTTTAAAAATTTGATTATAAAATTATTTTTATCATTTTTGACAAATTATTTTGTTTTTCAATGAAGAAATTATATAATTAAAATGTTATGGATGAAATTAAAACTCAAATTATTTATTTTGATGTTCAAAAGTTGAAATAATATTTTTGACAAGAAAAATTTTTTGATTTTGTCAAATTTTTGAAATAAAAAATTTTTCTTTGATTGAAATTTTTAGATATTATAAAGTATTTTTTCATTTCATTATTTTTGTTTCTTCTTAATAAAAACTAATTAGTTAAGTTTCAAACAGGTTTCAAACAGGTTAAGTTGTCATTCACAGAAAATAATGAAAATCAATCTGTAAAAATTGTGTATAATCGACTTTTTGAGCCCATCATTCAAATTTTGAATAACTTCGACCAGGTAAATATTGAAAAAGCTTTGAAAATAATATCAAAATGTTGTTGTTGTTCTGATTCAAATTGCTCTTATTTGTGTGATTCTGTTTTGCCTCCACTGTTCAAAATTGCAGCTAATACTATACCTGATTTGAATGTTTCAGCTTTTTCAATAGAAACAATTTTGACTACAATTGCAAAAGTTTAAAATTGGAAAGAATAATTACTTCGAAGTAATTAGCACGGAAATTGAGAACGTATTCAATTTGATGAAAAGCAGAGGAAAAGTTGAAGATTGTTTCTTTAGGTACTTTTCAATATAAATTTATATGATTATTTGGAACATTGTCTGTATATTGCTGATAATTATTTATTCTATGTATTCTGTTCTTTTTATTTCTATTTTAAACAATTTTCAATGCCAAGAACAAAAGAATGGAGACAATAGCATCACCATATGAAATCATTCAAAGTTAGAATCAAAATTCTGAAAGATTATGTTTGTGTGAACAGGCCTTATTAAGGTATTCATTCAATTTTGTAGTATTCAAAAAGTGACAACGAAAATACATATTTTGCGAAATATATCATTATAAATTTTAATTTTTTTTATTAAATATTCATAAAATTAATAATATCATTATATAATATATTTAAATTATTGTATATCTTGCTAAAAGTAGAGATAATTTCATAAATAATCACTCAGCTAATCTTTTCAACCTGAGTTAAAATTTGAAAAATTGGCCATATTTTTTGATTTTAAAAAGATTTATTTTAAAAAATCAAAAATTCCGACGCTGGGGACTTTATTTTGGATAGATTTTTTCTTTGAATACTTTACATATTTTTACTTTTCAGAAATCTTTATTTTCTCACAATTTTACAATTGTTTATATCTTACAATCTCACAATTATTTCTTAAAAAAATGCTCAATATTCTGAAGCATATAATAATTTCATAGAATTGATCTCAATTTTCTGATGATTCAAATATTTCATAAAAAATAAATTCAATTTAATAAATTAACTAAAAAATATATCTTATATTTTAAATTGGATTTTCCTCATATTTGCTATAATATTTATACAAAACATCATTTTTTTTCTAAACTTATCAAATTGTAAAATTTTCATTCAAAAAGAAAAATTAGTTTATTTTTATATCATACGTCAATTTTACCATTATATTTAGTAAATAAATTTTTTATCATCATATATTTTATTATATTATAATATGATAAAATATACTGCTTTTGTTCAACCTTAATATGGTCTGTGTGAACTTTAAACTATTATAAATTTCTAATTCCCACATTATTATTATATTAAGCAATGACGATTCTTTAACAATCCCAAATTATTGATGAATTTATCGGGATTCAAATAAATTACTTGATAAATCAATATAGAAGTAGAAATACTAAGGAGGGTTTCGCACTACGTGCTCCACCCATCCTTAGTAAGTGGATACACCCTTTCGGACCATTTATGATAGCCAAACTCCTACCGAACTAACTTTTTAGCTAACTACAAATGACTACTAACTACTATATCCATTCATAAGACCCATCGAATGGTCACTTGCGTAAGATCATATGCGCAGTAGGTCTATTATTTTTGGTTTGTACCGTTAAGAGTCGATCATTAACGAACAACATCACTAACGAACTTATCATAAATGTATATCACTAACGAAGTTATCATAAACGATCCAGCTATTCTAAACCAATTTTAATTTAACTTTTTTATTCCTTCTACTGTATTAAACTAGCACAAGATCATCTCCGCATGTAACTTTTTTACTTTAAACGAAACATGAACAGCGAAGAAGAAGCCAGATTATTCGAACTCGACTTCCACACACGTAAAGAGATTACTATAAACGATATTAGTTCGTATTCGATAACGATTCCGTTAAAGCATGTACAGCGCAAGAATGTTAAACCAGAAACGATGTTGTATAATCTCACGAAAACGATTAACTGGAACAATATATCCGATATAGATTTCACAGAGAGATCTACTAACAACCATAAGCTTAATCCATTAAGTGATAGATTCTGCGACAACGTTATCTTCTATTACATGGTTCCAATAGATCCGCATAACAAGAACAAGAACGATTATCTATCGAAGTACCTCGCAGAACACACATCTAAGATTAAACGAATATTACAGTCCCATGATATTAACGTTAACAAACGATATATTAAACCAACGTATAGTAGCAAAGAAGGTGAATACTATAAACAGTACATTAAAGTTGCATTACCAGCGATTCCAGTTAACGATGTATTCGCTTTAATTACTAGCGAAGAAGCTATTAAATCCTTTAACAATGAAGGTATCTACATTAACGATATCGACTTTACACAAGACTTCGCTGGTGTTATTAACAAAGAAGAGGTGATCCAGTATCTGATAGACAATAACGACTATGTTATGGAAGGTTCCAATAATGATGGAGACTACGTAATTATGGACAACGACAAACTAGTTGGTAAGAACTGTCTAACCTTCATCCATAACACAGAACACGGTAAAGTTAGATATAAGTTCTATAACAAGTTCGTCCAATCTATTGAGAGTCCATCCGTTAGAGGTAAGATCGGATCACATATAGCGGATTGGTTATACAATCCAGATGAACAGTTACGAAACAGTATTAACGATAGTTTGGATACAGGTTTGTTACGATTGGAGATAACGTTCTATATAAACAACAATGCTGTTAGTGAAGAGTATATCCACAACCATCTTAACTATCTCACCGAACTACTTCCACAAGAGTTAATCTATCATAATCCCATTAACAACCAATGGAAGTCTGTGTTAAACAAACTATCATATAACTTACTCGTCGTCGATTTAGATAACAAAATAGCACTGTTCTCATACTTCGTTAACGACATTACCGGCAAGGTAAATGGATTCTACATGTACAACATCACCGATAATTACGTAAACAATGTACTTAAACTGTTTAGTTTTAATCTTCCAATACTAATAGTTACATGTAAGCGTGATGGGGAAGAGTTAATAATAAGAGAACGCTGTTATGAGAAGGTTCTCGTACCGAATATCACTAAACGATTCGAATTAGATGAGCTTGTAACATACTTAACGAATGGTAATAAACGATTCGCTCCAATATACAAGCTAGATCTGGTTAACGCACCCAACTTAGAAGATAATTCGATAACGAAATTTAGAGTTATTAACACCAAGAACATATCGACACTTAAAACCGATAACGTACCAATTAAGTTTATCGACTCCACAGTCTATTTTATTCTCACCGAAATGAGAAACACTATAGAACAACAATATTTGAAAGAGTTAGAAGATGAGAAGATGTTTATGAAGAAACACGATGATACGATTAAGTCTGTTAAAGCTGATAACGATAAAGTAGATTCCGTAGTGAAAACCATTAACGATAGTTATGATAAGTTACAAGAAGAGATACAAGCGTCTAAACAGTTGCGTATGCATCTACGTAATTACTTAGTAACCGAGTTAATGAAACCGAAAACATATCACAAGAGATTGTTGGACATGGAAGATAACGTTAAGATGTACGTGTATGGGTTTAGAGATATATCTACCAAGTGTCGGACACGATATCTACTAGCAGTTAGTCCAGATAATAGATTAACAACATCGACTCCATTATTGTTATACCCAGCAGATCGAGAACTGAAAGACTTCATCTATAATAACGGAGGTGTAGATCGATCTTCTTCACTATATGGCGAATGGTATATGATAGATGAGACCAATAAGATCTGTGGTAGAGATACTGGATTATGGTGTTTCATTATCGAAAAGCATGGAACAGCATACAAAAAATGTAAGAATCTACAACCAGTAATGGATGTCGTAGATGTATTCGACGATAATGATAAAGTCTATGACAACTCTACTTTAGATGCAGAATATAGTCGATCGATGGCGAAAGAATATCATTATGACAAGTTCTTTAAACACAAGTACATTAACAGTAATAAACTCCAGAAGATCGATGAGATAGTTAAAGAAGGTGATGTAGTCGAAGTACTAGATTGTTACGATTGGAAATGTACACACTTACTTAAATGTCGAATTAATGATAATATCGTCGAATGCAAGTCCAACAAGTGGATGGATGATATATTGAAAGATCGAGAGTGTGTGTTTAAAGTTGTTACCGGTATCGAAAAGAGACATCCAGTTGCTAAACGAAAACTAGTATCGTTCGTGTTATAAATGTAATGAAGTTCGAGACCAGACCTCGACGTAAAGACTAAGACATGATGAGACCAAAAAGATGATTTTTTTAGCAAAAACCAACTACAGTAGATGCGTCATGCATTCGATATAAGAGATGAACATACTAACCCGGGATCGCACATCCAATCCTTATAAAGAGAAACAATATGCATCTACTATAGTTGGGGAACGTTCATTACGAGGATTACATTTGTCGACAAATGCTTCTGCGTTATCTATACCACAAGTAATAGCTTACCCAAGGTGTTTAGTTCGCTATGGGCTCTATCACAAATATGATACAAATTTACACAGAAAAGTGGTACGGTAGCGAATCGAACTTGCACCTGCAACCGAAGTCCGGAGATGCACTTCATGATCCAACAACTATACCAACACAGCTAGCTAATTATAGTATCGAAATTAACATTTATGCGTTATCTGTGTAAGTTTAATTACATAGAAATGAGTAAGACCAAGAATCCATCATTTGCAAAGCAAACTCCGTACAATGGACAACCAACTCTCGAAGAGTTATACACTACCGATGACTTATCAGTACTTAAACGAGCTATCACCGAGTTAACAACCAAACAAGATTATAAGACCCTCAACACTCTATTTCGTCGTAATCCAAATGCTAGTAAGTTCGACAGTAGAACACTTAATGAAGATATACCACAATCGACAAAACGATTCACCAAACGTAATGGCAAACTCTGTAATGTATCACGAACAGTTCCACGACAGAGTACTACCAAACCAGAAGAGAGTGACTCATACACATACAAGTCCAGATACTACGATCCACACACCAAATCGTTTAAGTATGTCACTAGAATACAATCCAATTACTAAGTGAATCACTCCATTGGCAACATATCTATTTTTGATCGGTAACAGTCGAATCGAATACAAATATAAGTGGATGGTTCATCATATACAGATACAACATATGTGAATACACATTATCGATCACAACATATGCGGATACATCATATACAGATGCAACATAAACAGATACATCATATGCGGATACACATTAACGAATACAACACATGCGGTTACATCATATACAGATACATCATATACAGATACATCATATACAGATACATCTGGTCGAGTACACATTATCGAGTACATCATATGCGGATACATCATCACATGCGGATACATCTTGTCGATCATATCATATGTATATATAACTTATCGATCATATCATATACAGATGCAACACATGCGGATACATCTACGATTACATCATTATCGAGTACATCTTATCGGATACATCATATACAGATACAACATATACAGATACAACATTATCGATCATAACATACGCGAATACAACATATACAGATGCAGCATATGCGGATACATATTGTCGATTACATCATTAACGAGTACATCATCATATGCGGATATATATCATATGCGGATATAACTTATCGATCGAGTACACATTAACGAGTACATCATCATATGCGGATACATCATCATCACATGCGGATATGTCACACATGCGGATACAGCACATGCGGATACATCATTATCGGATATATCTTATGCGGATACAACATATGCGGATATAACTTATCGATAACAACATATGCGGATATAACTTATCGATCATATCATATGTGAGTACATCATATACAGATGCAACATATGCGGATACATCATCGGATACGTCATATACAGATGCAACATATGCGGATACAACACATGCGGTTACATCACGACGAGTGTATCATATACAGATACACCATACGCGGATACATCATCACATGCGGATACACCATACGCGGATACATCATATAGATCACACCATATGCGGATATAACAGATGTGAATATAAGTGGATGGTTCATCATATGCGGACACATCACACGCGGATACATCATACATGCGGATACGTCGCGACGAGTACGTCATACGCGGATATATCATTAATCGATCACAACACATGCGGATACATCTTATCGATTACATCTTATCGATTACATCACATGCGATTACATCTTATCGATCACATCATATGCGGATGCAACACATGCGGATACATCTTATCGGATACATCATATACAGATACATCACATGCGGATATATATCTTATCGATCACATCATATGCGGATGCAACATATGCGGATACAACATAAACAGATACATCATATGCGGATACATCATATACAGATACATCATATGTGGTTACATCTTATCGATTACATCATATGCGGATGCAACATATGCGGATACAACATAAACAGATACATCATATACAGATACAACATATGCGGATATATCATTATCGAGTACATCATATGCGGATACATCTTATCGATTACATCATCTAGTACATATCATATGCGGATACATCATATACAGATACATCATATGTGGTTACATCTTATCGATTACATCATTATCGATTACATCATCTAGTACATATCATATGCGGATGCAACATATGCGGATGCAACATATGCGGATGCAACATAAACAGATACATCATATACAGATACACCATATACAGATACATCATTATCGATCACAACATAAGCGGATACAACACACGTGGATATAACTTATCGGATACACCATAAGCGGATACATCATATACAGATACAACATATACAGATACACATTATCGAATACATCATATCGATCATATCATATGCGGATACATCATCGGATACATCATCACATGCGGATACAGCATATCTATCACATCATATAGATCACACCATACGCGGATATAACAGATGTGAATATAAGTGGATGGTTCATCATATGCGGACACATCACACGCGGATATAACTTATCGGATACAACATATACAGATACATCATATGCGGATACATCACACGCTGATACACATTATCGATCGTATCATATACAGATGCAACATATGCGGATACATCATATACAGATACAACATATGAGAGTACACATTATCGAATACGGATACAACATATGCGGATATAACTTATCGATCGATCATATCATATACAGATGCAACATATGCGGACATATCTTATCGATCACATCACATCTAGTATACATCATCGAACACATCTTATCGAATACATCATATACGGATACATATTGTCGATTACATCATTAACGAATACATCATCTTATCGAGTACATCTTATCTGATACATCATTGTCGAGTACATATTAACGAGTACGTCATATACAGATACATCACATGCGGATATATCTTATCGATCACAACATATCGAGTACATCATATACAGATACACATGCGGATATATCTTATCGATCACATCATATCGAGTACATCATATACAGACACATCACATGCGGATATATCTTATCGATAACAACACATGCGGATGCAACATATGCGGATACATCATCACATGCGGATATATCTTATCGATCACATCATATCGAGTACATCATATACAGATACACATGCGGATATATCTTATCGAGTACATCATATACAGATACATCTTATCGAATACATCATATCGATCACAACATATCGGATACATCATCACACGCGGATACATCATATACAGATACACACACACACACACACACACACACACACACACACACACACACACACACACACACACATTCACAGATATTAATTGACGATACCAAAACTAGATAAGAGATACATTATCGACAATATTAACGAATACATTATCGGATATATGAACGAATACATTAACACTTACATTATCGACGATATTAACCAATACCAACTTTACCGACTTTTATCGAGTTTCACATGCGAATCCGAAACTGGAGAATCTAGTTTTGGTATCGTCAATTAATATCTGTGAATGTGTGTGTGTGTGTGTGTGTGTGTGTGTGTGTGTGTGTGTGTGTGTGTGTATCTGTATATGATGTATCCGCGTGTGATGATGTATCCGATATGTTGTGATCGATATGATGTATTCGATAAGATGTATCTGTATATGATGTACTCGATAAGATATATCCGCATGTGTATCTGTATATGATGTACTCGATATGATGTGATCGATAAGATATATCCGCATGTGATGATGTATCCGCATATGTTGCATCCGCATGTGTTGTTATCGATAAGATATATCCGCATGTGATGTGTCTGTATATGATGTACTCGATATGATGTGATCGATAAGATATATCCGCATGTGTATCTGTATATGATGTACTCGATATGTTGTGATCGATAAGATATATCCGCATGTGATGTATCTGTATATGACGTACTCGTTAATATGTACTCGACAATGATGTATCAGATAAGATGTACTCGATAAGATGATGTATTCGTTAATGATGTAATCGACAATATGTATCCGTATATGATGTATTCGATAAGATGTGTTCGATGATGTATACTAGATGTGATGTGATCGATAAGATATGTCCGCATATGTTGCATCTGTATATGATATGATCGATCGATAAGTTATATCCGCATATGTTGTATCCGTATTCGATAATGTGTACTCTCATATGTTGTATCTGTATATGATGTATCCGCATATGTTGCATCTGTATATGATACGATCGATAATGTGTATCAGCGTGTGATGTATCCGCATATGATGTATCTGTATATGTTGTATCCGATAAGTTATATCCGCGTGTGATGTGTCCGCATATGATGAACCATCCACTTATATTCACATCTGTTATATCCGCGTATGGTGTGATCTATATGATGTGATAGATATGCTGTATCCGCATGTGATGATGTATCCGATGATGTATCCGCATATGATATGATCGATATGATGTATTCGATAATGTGTATCTGTATATGTTGTATCTGTATATGATGTATCCGCTTATGGTGTATCCGATAAGTTATATCCACGTGTGTTGTATCCGCTTATGTTGTGATCGATAATGATGTATCTGTATATGGTGTATCTGTATATGATGTATCTGTTTATGTTGCATCCGCATATGTTGCATCCGCATATGTTGCATCCGCATATGATATGTACTAGATGATGTAATCGATAATGATGTAATCGATAAGATGTAACCACATATGATGTATCTGTATATGATGTATCCGCATATGATATGTACTAGATGATGTAATCGATAAGATGTATCCGCATATGATGTACTCGATAATGATATATCCGCATATGTTGTATCTGTATATGATGTATCTGTTTATGTTGTATCCGCATATGTTGCATCCGCATATGATGTAATCGATAAGATGTAACCACATATGATGTATCTGTATATGATGTATCCGCATATGATGTATCTGTTTATGTTGTATCCGCATATGTTGCATCCGCATATGATGTGATCGATAAGATATATATCCGCATGTGATGTATCTGTATATGATGTATCCGATAAGATGTATCCGCATGTGTTGCATCCGCATATGATGTGATCGATAAGATGTAATCGCATGTGATGTAATCGATAAGATGTAATCGATAAGATGTATCCGCATGTGTTGTGATCGATTAATGATATATCCGCGTATGACGTACTCGTCGCGACGTATCCGCATGTATGATGTATCCGCGTGTGATGTGTCCGCATATGATGAACCATCCACTTATATTCACATCTGTTATATCCGCATATGGTGTGATCTATATGATGTATCCGCGTATGGTGTATCCGCATGTGATGATGTATCCGCGTATGGTGTATCTGTATATGATACACTCGTCGTGATGTAACCGCATGTGTTGTATCCGCATATGTTGCATCTGTATATGACGTATCCGATGATGTATCCGCATATGTTGCATCTGTATATGATGTACTCACATATGATATGATCGATAAGTTATATCCGCATATGTTGTTATCGATAAGTTATATCCGCATATGTTGTATCCGCATAAGATATATCCGATAATGATGTATCCGCATGTGCTGTATCCGCATGTGTGACATATCCGCATGTGATGATGATGTATCCGCATATGATGATGTACTCGTTAATGTGTACTCGATCGATAAGTTATATCCGCATATGATATATATCCGCATATGATGATGTACTCGTTAATGATGTAATCGACAATATGTATCCGCATATGCTGCATCTGTATATGTTGTATTCGCGTATGTTATGATCGATAATGTTGTATCTGTATATGTTGTATCTGTATATGATGTATCCGATAAGATGTACTCGATAATGATGTAATCGTAGATGTATCCGCATGTGTTGCATCTGTATATGATATGATCGATAAGTTATATATACATATGATATGATCGACAAGATGTATCCGCATGTGATGATGTATCCGCATATGATGTACTCGATAATGTGTACTCGACCAGATGTATCTGTATATGATGTATCTGTATATGATGTATCTGTATATGATGTAACCGCATGTGTTGTATTCGTTAATGTGTATCCGCATATGATGTATCTGTTTATGTTGCATCTGTATATGATGTATCCGCATATGTTGTGATCGATAATGTGTATTCACATATGTTGTATCTGTATATGATGAACCATCCACTTATATTTGTATTCGATTCGACTGTTACCGATCAAAAATAGATATGTTGCCAATGGAGTGATTCACTTAGTAATTGGATTGTATTCTAGTGACATACTTAAACGATTTGGTGTGTGGATCGTAGTATCTGGACTTGTATGTGTATGAGTCACTCTCTTCTGGTTTGGTAGTACTCTGTCGTGGAACTGTTCGTGATACATTACAGAGTTTGCCATTACGTTTGGTGAATCGTTTTGTCGATTGTGGTATATCTTCATTAAGTGTTCTACTGTCGAACTTACTAGCATTTGGATTACGACGAAATAGAGTGTTGAGGGTCTTATAATCTTGTTTGGTTGTTAACTCGGTGATAGCTCGTTTAAGTACTGATAAGTCATCGGTAGTGTATAACTCTTCGAGAGTTGGTTGTCCATTGTACGGAGTTTGCTTTGCAAATGATGGATTCTTGGTCTTACTCATTTCTATGTAATTAAACTTACACAGATAACGCATAAATGTTAATTTCGATACTATAATTAGCTAGCTGTGTTGGTATAGTTGTTGGATCATGAAGCGCATCTCCGGACTTCGGTTGCAGGTGCAAGTTCGATTCGCTACCGTACCACTTTTCTGTGTAAATTTGTATCATATTTGTGATAGAGCCCATAGCGAACTAAACACCTTGGGTAAGCTATTACTTGTGGTATAGATAACGCAGAAGCATTTGTCGACAAATGTAATCCTCGTAATGAACGTTCCCCAACTATAGTAGATGCATATTGTTTCTCTTTATAAGGATTGGATGTGCGATCCCGGGTTAGTATGTTCATCTCTTATATCGAATGCATGACGCATCTACTGTAGTTGGTTTTTGCTAAAAAAATCATCTTTTTGGTCTCATCATGTCTTAGTCTTTACGTCGAGGTCTGGTCTCGAACTTCATTACATTTATAACACGAACGATACTAGTTTTCGTTTAGCAACTGGATGTCTCTTTTCGATACCGGTAACAACTTTAAACACACACTCTCGATCTTTCAATATATCATCCATCCACTTGTTGGACTTGCATTCGACGATATTATCATTAATTCGACATTTAAGTAAGTGTGTACATTTCCAATCGTAACAATCTAGTACTTCGACTACATCACCTTCTTTAACTATCTCATCGATCTTCTGGAGTTTATTACTGTTAATGTACTTGTGTTTAAAGAACTTGTCATAATGATATTCTTTCGCCATCGATCGACTATATTCTGCATCTAAAGTAGAGTTGTCATAGACTTTATCATTATCGTCGAATACATCTACGACATCCATTACTGGTTGTAGATTCTTACATTTTTTGTATGCTGTTCCATGCTTTTCGATAATGAAACACCATAATCCAGTATCTCTACCACAGATCTTATTGGTCTCATCTATCATATACCATTCGCCATATAGTGAAGAAGATCGATCTACACCTCCGTTATTATAGATGAAGTCTTTCAGTTCTCGATCTGCTGGGTATAACAATAATGGAGTCGATGTTGTTAATCTATTATCTGGACTAACTGCTAGTAGATATCGTGTCCGACACTTGGTAGATATATCTCTAAACCCATACACGTACATCTTAACGTTATCTTCCATGTCCAACAATCTCTTGTGATACGTTTTCGGTTTCATTAACTCGGTTACTAAGTAATTACGTAGATGCATACGCAACTGTTTAGACGCTTGTATCTCTTCTTGTAACTTATCATAACTATCGTTAATGGTTTTCACTACGGAATCTACTTTATCGTTATCAGCTTTAACAGACTTAATCGTATCATCGTGTTTCTTCATAAATATCTTCTCATCTTCTAACTCTTTCAAATATTGTTGTTCTATAGTGTTTCTCATTTCGGTGTGAATAAAATAGACTGTGGAGTCGATAAACTTAATTGGTACGTTATCGGTTTTAAGTGTCGATATGTTCTTGGTGTTAATAACTCTAAATTTCGTTATCGAATTATCTTCTAAGTTGGGTGCGTTAACCAGATCTAGCTTGTATATTGGAGCGAATCGTTTATTACCATTCGTTAAGTATGTTACAAGCTCATCCAATTCGAATCGTTTAGTGATATTCGGTACGAGAACCTTCTCATAACAGCGTTCTCTTATTATTAACTCTTCCCCATCACGCTTACATGTAACTATTAGTATTGGAAGATTAAAACTAAACAGTTTAAGTACATTGTTTACGTAATTATCGGTGATGTTGTACATGTAGAATCCATTTACCTTGCCGGTAATGTCGTTAACGAAGTATGAGAACAGTGCTATTTTGTTATCTAAATCGACGACGAGTAAGTTATATGATAGTTTGTTTAGCACAGACTTCCATTGGTTGTTGATGGGATTGTGATAGATTAACTCTTGTGGAAGTAGTTCGGTGAGATAGTTAAGATGGTTATGGATATACTCTTCACTAACAGCATTGTTGTTTATATAGAACGTTATCTCCAATCGTAACAAACCTGTATCCAAACTATCGTTAATGCTGTTTCGTAACTGTTCATCTGGATTGTATAACCAATCCGCTATATGTGATCCGATCTTACCTCTAACGGATGGACTCTCAATAGATTGGACGAACTTGTTATAGAACTTATATCTAACTTTACCGTGTTCTGTGTTATGGATGAAGGTTAGACAGTTCTTACCAACTAGTTTGTCGTTGTCCATAATTACGTAGTCTCCATCATTATTGGAACCTTCCATAACATAGTCGTTATTGTCTATCAGATACTGGATCACCTCTTCTTTGTTAATAACACCAGCGAAGTCTTGTGTAAAGTCGATATCGTTAATGTAGATACCTTCATTGTTAAAGGATTTAATAGCTTCTTCGCTAGTAATTAAAGCGAATACATCGTTAACTGGAATCGCTGGTAATGCAACTTTAATGTACTGTTTATAGTATTCACCTTCTTTGCTACTATACGTTGGTTTAATATATCGTTTGTTAACGTTAATATCATGGGACTGTAATATTCGTTTAATCTTAGATGTGTGTTCTGCGAGGTACTTCGATAGATAATCGTTCTTGTTCTTGTTATGCGGATCTATTGGAACCATGTAATAGAAGATAACGTTGTCGCAGAATCTATCACTTAATGGATTAAGCTTATGGTTGTTAGTAGATCTCTCTGTGAAATCTATATCGGATATATTGTTCCAGTTAATCGTTTTCGTGAGATTATACAACATCGTTTCTGGTTTAACATTCTTGCGCTGTACATGCTTTAACGGAATCGTTATCGAATACGAACTAATATCGTTTATAGTAATCTCTTTACGTGTGTGGAAGTCGAGTTCGAATAATCTGGCTTCTTCTTCGCTGTTCATGTTTCGTTTAAAGTAAAAAAGTTACATGCGGAGATGATCTTGTGCTAGTTTAATACAGTAGAAGGAATAAAAAAGTTAAATTAAAATTGGTTTAGAATAGCTGGATCGTTTATGATAACTTCGTTAGTGATATACATTTATGATAAGTTCGTTAGTGATGTTGTTCGTTAATGATCGACTCTTAACGGTACAAACCAAAAATAATAGACCTACTGCGCATATGATCTTACGCAAGTGACCATTCGATGGGTCTTATGATCTTGAGTGATCCATATCTATCAAACCCTGGTAATGATAGAATCTCAGATTTCGATAGTCTACTCAACAACTTCGTCATTTACGATAAATAAAAAATAATTTTCATAGTCTAACAATAATTATCATCCACATCAATAATAACGTCAGTATCGACATTAATGGAATCATCCATCGAATTGACATTCACGATGACACGTATATGAATATCATCGTATAGTATTCTATCGATTTCATCTTGAGTCGGTTCTGAGTAATCTATAGAGGATTCTACTTTACGACCAAGAACGTCTATGGATTTGACACTCATTTAAGTGAAACCAAAAATAAACATCACTTACTCTTCATCGTCATCGAATTCATCACTTACTCTTTATCAGTTCGATCTTACTCATATTCGATACACGAGCTAACATAATACCACTAACATATAAAGAGTCATGTCTGGATTCATCCGTTACTAGATTGAACTTCAATGAATTACCGATCTCACTACCCTTCACTAATTGGACGATTTTCATGAGAGGATCGTATCGATAGACTTGACGTTCACTCGGACTGAAGAAGAAGATTCGTTTATGGAATGTATGACGATTATGAGATACTATTCGTTTGATATCAGCTGGCATGATATAGTCGGGAACGTTATCACATTCGAAATCAGCTGAATGGATATAGTAGTTAGTAGTCATTTGTAGTTAGCTAAAAAGTTAGTTCGGTAGGAGTTTGGCTATCATAAATGGTCCGAAAGGGTGTATCCACTTACTAAGGATGGGTGGAGCACGTAGTGCGAAACCCTCCTTAGTATTTCTACTTAGATAAAATAACGATATTAAGAAAGAATGACTGCGAGATGCAGTTTTTCTTTAGAAGGAAACCTTTTGTGTGAAATAATGGCCTCCTTGGGGATTTATATTTAAAGTGTACACTTTAAATAGAAAGAGATATAGCTTTTTAATAAAAAAATATGGTTACAATTATTTTGATAACTTAATCATCTGCTATTGTGTGTGTTCTTGTTGTTCCTAATTCATTTTTTATAGCGGGACAATCTACTTCTGCCCAGCGTTTCCATTTGAAATCGAAATCAGCATCTACTTCAACATCGGATAAGAGTTGCGATCAGAGCATTTGTTGCGCTGCCTCTTGTAGATGGATTGAAAAAAACTACTATTATATCGAATGTGATTCAAATAAAAGTTCAACTACTCAATTTACTTTCTCACCAGAACTCACTAGCCTAGATGATCAAACTGTTCGATTTTCGACTCAAACAGAACCTGTTAGAGCAACTTCCCAAGAAATTATCATTACATCTGCTTTGTTTGAGAGAGGTGTTGAATAAGCTGACCATCCAGATAATGAAATCATCAAAGTTGAGTAAGGTGGAGGTGGCAGGTACGAGATTTTCAAGGTGGTATTAGGTGCTCATAGAGAAGTTGAAAAAATATTATTTAATGTTTTTTTATGTGGGGCTTACGGAAACCGACTCCTATATACTACTGGTGTACAGTTAAGACATATAAAAGAAGCTTAAAGAATTTGAATCCAAAATGTAAAGTGCAGCAAATTTTTTATTATCCTGAAGTACTAGAATTGTTTGTTATAATTCAGCAATCCTCTATTAGAATATATTTAGCATATTTATTTGACATAACAAAAGAAAATGTTGGTCCTTTGATTAATTCTTCTAAATGTTTCATAGAATTTTTTTTCATTTAACAAAAAGAAAAACAATACTTTGTTGTACAACAAAGGAACCAAAAGTACTAACAGAAGAGCAAATCGGTGTACTGAAAGAGGAAATAAAACAAAAAGAAAAGCAATACTTACCAATAACTAAATTGGATATTCCAGTATATATATATATTAAAACTTCAATAAAATCCTAAACAAAAAGTTGGTGTCACGACTGATAAAAGAAACTGAAGGGCTATCTACCACAGATGCAATTCCATTAAGTGAAGATAGAGCAGATATCAACATTAAGCAAATAAGAAAAGATTTTAAAAACTCAGAAAATCTTGTAGTGGTGTTCACTCAGATCTTATATTAAACATCACAATTCTAATTCCTTACTCAATGCTCTTATTAATTGATCATCCTTGCCATTCTTTGTTCATCACTCTCATTCTTTGTTTATCATTCTCATTCTTTGCTCAAACAGAATACTTAAGATATCAACAATGAGGATTTAAAGGTCAATTTTTTGAAGAAGTATGACAAAGTGGATGTCACATAACTTAATCCTTCATTTTTAAAATAAATAATTGAAAAAGATATAAAATTTCAAAACTATTATTTTGGTATAAAATCTCGTAATTATATTTTTATCAGAAAAATATTCTGATGTGTAATGAAAAAATTGAGAATATTAAACAAAAATTGAATTAAAAAGTTAAGTGACGCCAACTATTTCTTTAAGACGGCCACTTTTTCCCGAAATTTTATTTCTTTAATTTCTTCAAAATTCATTCTATGGTTAAATTCAAAATATTCTATAAGATCTCAGAAAAAATCAACATTCTTTTATCTTTATGTTTTTAAATTATTTTGTAAATATTATAGTATATATATATACTTAATATCATATTTATATATAAAATATGTAAACCTTTAAATTCAACTTAAAAATCTCAATATCGTACACTGGATATTTAAAACAGAATAGATATTCACAAATTTTATATTCATATGTTATCTGCTAAAGTTACTTTCATATGATTATTTGGAACACTGTCAGTATATTGTTGATAATTATTTTTTCTATGTATTCTATTTATAACAATTTTCAATGTCAAGAACAAAAGAATGGAGACAATAGCAACACCACAAGAAATCATCAAAGTTAGCATCAAAATTCTGAAAGATTTTGTTTGCTTGAATTTTGATGATTCATCATTAAAATCATCATCAATACTAATCTTATTTGGACTCCTATTTTTCGTTGAAAATGTCGATTCTTTAACAGTCCAAATAAAGCTGAAAGAGATAAAAACGGTTAAATAAACGTCCTCCATTTCAATCATATCCGACAAAGGAAATTCCAACTTAGAATCAACATCATTTTTCATCTGAATGAAACTAGTTGGCATTGAAAGAGGCATTTTATTATTATCATTAAAGAAGTATCTAACAAATCCATTGCTGTAAACATAATTGTCACTTTTTACTTGTATTGAAAAAGTTATTTTTTCCAACTCATCTTTTTGCATTTTTTTGTAATTCGACAGATCGAAATGAGTGAACCAAAATTCTCCATTTGTCATTGAATACCTAACCGCTTTATTCTCAAATATTTCAGTGATTTCTGATTAACAATGTAACTTATCAATGCCACTTTCCTCTTTTTTTAACTTTTTCAGGGATTTCAATCGCAATATATATTCTAGAATGATCATCAAAGAAAGATTTATTTTGTGAATTAACATTAATTATATACATGCCATCAGGACTACTGAAGAAGAATCAAAAACAATGGCAACTTTCGCTTTATTAAGCAAAATTAAATCGAAAATTTTTTTGAACGAAAAGTAATCGTAATTTCCATTTATAACAACAGCTATGCTTTGATACTCACTCTCATTTATGCCCTCATTATAATTAATCAATTCGATGTTTTCGAGATAAGAATTTTCATGCCTTTTCATTGCTGAAAAAAAGTTTGGAGATGAAACTACTAAAAATGCATTTCCAGCAAAAACAAATAATTGTGACGGATTCTCATAGGACAAATAATCAATCACGTGCGTCAATTCTGGAGTCGTGTCAGGATCGCCCCAGCTGCAAGATATGATTGGCGAATTAAGAATTTTCGATTGTTCGAAAATATTGAATGTAAAGGATACACCAATGGATTCTTCTTCATCAATTCCAATGTCGCCAACATAAATTTTGGCGCCAGGAGCATGGCCGTTATATAAATTCAATGGAATTGTGTCCGTTGAGCTCAACGGAATAATGTCATAATGAGTTCCATGACGAACTGACTTAAAAAAATAATTATTGGTGAATATGTCATAACGTACAATTTTTCTATGGTTTACATCGGTTGTATTGAATGTCACTTTTGGATAATTAGGATCATTGAAAAAACAATTGTTAATTAATACACCCGAGTCAATTAGGGTGATTATTACATTGGAACCATTAAGACCTCTGTCATTATATTTGCGATTGGAGGTGTAAAAACCATTTTTTAAAATTTGGATCTCCTGATTGTAGATATCCTGTAGTCCAGCGATTCATCGTTCGAATACGTGGAGCTTTTTTAATTGAAAGTACACTGGGATCGTTTTCAATCTTAGTTGGCTGGTTTGTTGAAATGAAATAAAAAGATCCTGAACTTCATATTACTTTTGAATATTTGGGAGCCTTAAAGCTGGAATCTGCATATATAAGATAAGTTTCATTCTTATTCATTGTTGAAAATGCAACTTTTTAGGAGTTTTGGCTTATATAACAATATTTGGTAAATGTTTTAATTTTTTTACTTCAAGAGGTTTCAAAAATAGCGTTAGACAATTTCCATTGATGTTTGATGCTGATATTTTAAGATCTGGTAATACTATTTTAATTCTGGAAATATCTTTAGTACCATTGAGCAGACAATAAGGAAAAAGTTTCTTTTTGCGATATTAAAGTAAGTCCTGCTTTGATAAATGAGTTATTTGTTAGAATAAAAGTTTTGAAGGCTAAAAAGAGCATAAAAATATTTTAAGAAAAAAAGAGGAGGGTGAACCATAGATCTGCTCGTTAGTTGGTTTCCAAATTAGGAGAGTTTAAACATATTCATATGTGTGATAAAATTGCATACTCAGCAATTAAATCCTTCTATACGTTTTGGAGTTTTCATTCAAATCAGAAAATCCCATTTCAAATTTTAGTATTGAAATCGTGTTTTCTCTCAATCAAAAGTATTGAAATCGTGTTTTTTCTCAATTTATAAGTATTGAAATCGTGTTTTCTCTCAATTAAAAGTATTGAAATCGTGTTTTTTCTCAATTTGTAGTATTGAAATATTTTTTATATTTCTAAATTGATATAAACTATTCTCAAAATTTATTATATCAAATATTTGTTGAAAATAATAAATATCCCAACATTTATTGAAAGAAATTTATAATTATTTTAATATATAATTATTTATATATGCTTGTATTATATATAAATTTGATTTACATAAAATTAGTATATCACAATGAAAATATTTTCCAAAATCACAAAATAGCTTATATCAATTATATTAAATTCATAACTATTATAAAACAATAATTTATGAATAAAAATCAAAATATATTTTGAATTTATTTAGATATCTGTAAATAAAATCTCAAAAATAAAAACAATTAAAAAAACTTTGATAAAATAAAATATAAGTTTATTTTTTTATTGAGAATTGTATAATATGGTTTCATATTTTAATTTAGTTGCTAAATATATGCTTTATTTGTGATTTTCGGATCAAAAATTCTAATTATTTTGAATTTTTATAACAAAAATCATATTTTTTCCTAAATGGTTAGAAAAAATATAAAAATGTTTTCAGAATCGTATAAAGAAGCCATAAACAAATACATTTCATATAATAATTGATGATTGTTGACGTTTTATCATCATTCAAAATATTATAATTTTAATGATTTTAAAAAATATCTTATTTAAGAAATTTAAATAAATACTATATTTATAATACAATTAAATACAATTTAATAATTAAGAAAATAAAGGTATTATTCTTTATTTAAGAAGATATCATTATTTTTAAAATAAACTTTTTCAATATTTTTTTTTGGTTCACCCTCCTCTTGAAAAAACTAACTTTTTAAATGGAAAAGCTTCCGCAATTGTATGAATTGAACCCTATGCATTTAAAAAGTTCAAAAAAAAAAAAAAAAAAAAAAAAAAATATGTGTTTATACCCTTTTAAAATTTATTATTATGGGATATATACAAGAAATTAATAATTTTTTTATATACCTATAAATAGTTATATATAAAAAAAAAAAAATGATGAAAAAAGATATTGAAAGTAATTATAAATTTGGACTTAAACTGCTTCTCAGCGGTTGTACAACTAATTGAGAGATATTCAAAAGTTTACATTTATCTACTTTCAAAATTCAATTAGGTTGTACAACCGTTTTTTCATATTTAAATAAAAAAGAATAAAAAAAAGGAATTTATGATTAGATTTGATTTATATAATAAAAGAAATGGAAATGTATGACAGTTTGTAAGCTAGTATTGCTGAATTGCTATATAGTTTGGTAATGAGCCTATATTTATTTGAAATTTGATTATCATTAATCATGGGAACGTTCTGAGTTACTCCAAAGTGCCATGTAATTTGCATCTATTTGTTGCGTTGGAACATTTTTACTAATGATACACGAGATTCTGATTAGCTTTCTCTAAGGAATACTAAATAAAAATGATTTGAATTCAATTATAATTTTTTCTTTTGAAAATTTGAATGATGTAAAATTTTCTTTCCATGAATTTATATTTATCTACATTCAAAAATTGTATAGAAGTTTATTCATTTCTGAAGAAAATTTAAAAAAGCAATTAAATGCACAATTTAACAATATTTTAAATAACTTATTTAATCATTATAACTAATCAAACATTATATTGTTAATTATGAAAGTATATAAAATAAATATTCATTATAAATTTAGATATTAACGAAATTTCAAATACGAAATTTGAATTCCTCTCAAATACTTGTACAACCGTTGAGAACCAGTTTAAAGAAACGATAATTTAATTGTTAAATTAGTTATTATATTGGAACGCTTTTGAAGAACAAACAAACAAACAAATCAGAACTACTTAATTTGCTTTTTTTTTATACATAACAATGATTTAATAAATGTAAATTTATTGATTTCGTAAAGAATAATCAATAATTTAGATTCTATAATTACAAAATATATAATGATATTTTCATGATACCACTTCTTATTTTTCATGATAAATCATCAGTCTCATACTCTTGTTTATTTTCAGCAGAGTTCGAATTGAGATTATCATTATCTAATAAATTGCTAATATCGTCTAATAAATCATCAGATTTGTTTAATTTGTCTTTTTCAAGGCTTACATTAAATTTATCTAAATTATAATCATCAAGATTTATTTCATCAAACTTTTTCTTTTGTTCTTCTAATTTCTTCTTTGTTTCTTCATCTTCTTCTTCAAGTTTCTGCTCAACTTGGAAAGTGGGTCTTTGCTGTTTTTCAGACTGCGCTATAGTAGGTCGAGAAACGTTTAATTCTTCTGTATCTGTTTTCCTCATTGATCGAGGCCTAGGAGATGGCTTAACATTGAAAGCAGGTCCAGGAGGTTTAATCATTAACGACTGGATATCTTTTGCATAATAAGAATCACGAGCTGAAAGAGGTGATTCATCTAAAACTTTTAATCCTGAATCGTCAATAATTTGCCTTAGTGTTTCAGGAGTTCTGGAATTTGGTACAACCGGTGAAGGAAAGAGAAGCACAGCTGATGGAGAAACAATGGCCCCTCTGTTTTTTGGTAAAACTACATCATTTAATTGAGTCATCCAGTTATCAGTTTCTGTGGACTTTTTTTTGGTTCCGCGAGGAGAATTGATTTGGCGTGGTTTCTTAAGACGTGTTCTCTGATCTGTATCTTTGTATTTCTTAAGATAATAAGAAAATTGTCGAGGTGTTTTTGGATTTCTACTATCAACGCAAGATCGTGCTGAAGAGATACGCTTAGCATGTTGCTGGTACTGCTTGTGTTGCTCCATAATTTCTAAATAGGGGCAAATAACAGGAGGCTTCTTTATAGACATTAAATTTAGAAATTATAAAATTAAATATAAATACGTTAACAAAAGATGATATTAACTTTTGAAAAATTGGGAAAAAACGTAAATGTACATTTAAAATTCAATATTCAATATTCCTTATTTCTACAATTATAATTGTCCAAAATTTTGTAAATAATATTGAAATATAAAGGATAAGCGTTTATTAGTATCTTTTCTGATTAGCAACCAGCTAACCAAAAGAGCAGATATGTAATAAAGGTTCTGATGACTCTATTTTGCGATCTCGTTTAATAAAGCTCGCAATTATCATCAGTAAGCCTTAATTAAAGTCGAATGAGAGTTCCATAAGGTCGTTAAAACTGAAATCAGAGTCGATATTTTCTTCAATCTTTTCGTCGCATAGGATCTCAATGGATGAATCTTTCTTCTTAAGTTTTTGTATTTCATTAACATACTCATTCCATTTTTTTGCAATCTCTTCTTTGCAATGTAGCTTTAAACGGAATTGAAAAGTAGAAAAATGATCATTTGCTATTTCTCGCATTCTTTCAGGAAAATCTAATGCAAAGTATGTCAAAATGATGTCTTTGTATTTATATTTTGCACGGCTAATAAAGCGAGTCTTCATTGATTCCATTTTCCCCGCTTTTGCAAATAAATCAAGGAATAAAATATAGTAATCGTCTTTATTCATAAGACCGTAATCTGGTGAACATTTTGGCTTCACTTTTTTTTTTGAGAAATCTTTCAGCAATTTTGAAAAAGGTTTTGAACAATCTTCTGGAATTCCATTTTTTATAAGGTGGTCTATGTAAGGTTGAACTATTTTCAACATTAAAGCTTTTTCTCTTGAAAGGCTAGGCTGGGCCTTTGAAAATTTCCTTTTGGCAGGTCGACTAGGAAATGGATAAATGATATCTCCACTTCTTGCCTTCTCCATTAATGATATAATCTATTTGATTCAATTTTTAATCTTTCTTCTTATCAAAAATTGATAATAATGGTATTTTTTTTGAATTACTTTTATATAATTTTAATTGAATTTACAAAAACTGTCGAGACTTTTTTGTTCACTAAATATAAATATGGCATTTATATTAGGCATGTAAATTCGCAAGAAATATTAACCAAAAAACTCAAATCAAGCTTTTTATCTTAGTAAAGTTATAATATTCATTTTAAACAAATAATTTTTTTCATTAATTTAAAAAATATGTCAAAATTATATCATAGCATGTTTATTTAATGGCACATTCTATAAAACTCATTGAAGGAAGATGCAAAACAATCATATATATATAAAATAAAATTAATATCAGATATTTTTTCAATAAGATATTGCTATGGAAAATCTAAATGTAAAACTCATTTTGTCTGTCCCAATGACAACACTAAATAAAATCGTAAAAATGAAAATTTCAAATTGAAATTTGCGAAAATGAAAAGATAAAAAGTTTGCGAAAATGCTTTTTTCTTGCGAATTTACATGTTTATTTATATATATTTACTAATTTTAATGAAAAATCGGATTTTAAAATTTGTTGTAAAAAAGAAATAAATTGAAATATGTAATTTGTTACATAATATTTATTTATTTTTTATTTCTCTTCATGGGATTTGTGGATTTTCAAGTGTCATAGAATAAAAAGATCGCATTCCAGGTCCACCGGTACTCATGTACTGCTTGGCAGTTATCATGAAGTTTTCAATTGTATCCGGATTAGAAAAGTCGCGTAATTGCGAAGCTCCATATAAAATATAAACAACGGATTCAAATGGTGGAAGATCATTCAAGCAATTTATGAAAACTTTTAAAAATGCATCAGCGCATTGAGCGAGAATTACTTTTTGCAAGAGTTGATCATATATAATTTGATCTATACAATTTCCAAACTTCATTAAAAGAATTTCAAAAAGTGGAATGATGAAATTTTTGTTTCCTTCTGGGTCATCAAGAGCAGCAATCCATGACTTCAAAATCATATTAGATACTGAAGAACGAGGTGTGTAAGTGAATTTCTGCATAATCTGAACAAAATATTTCTTTATCCACTCAATTTCATCGGAAATGAAGCAAATACATAAAAATGAAACAACAGCAACTGTCGGATTTTTATCTTGGCAAACTTGGAACAAGGTTGATAGAATCTTTGGATCAACAGCACCACGTGGACTTTTTTCTAGTAAGCGCAAAAGTGGAAGTAATGCTGATTCTTTTGGAGTAACATGACGTGTAACTGAATCTAACAATAATTCGTTGGGTCCTTCTAATTCAATTAATCGGAGTTGAATGATTCGAGTTGATGAAACGACACTTTTTTGAAGAAGTGCGGATAGATGTGGTAAAAATTTGTCATGATTATAAACTAAGAAATTTGATGGTATGGCACTATCAATTAATTGATCATTAACATCTATAATATTAAAGAAATCGGGCTGTATTTTTATTTTACGGCATGTAGAACTGATCTTAGATAAAAAGTTTAATATACTTAATTTATTTCGTGTTTCAGTTGTAGTTTTAAAGATATTTAATAGACTGCTAACAACGTTTTGACGTGACAAAAGATCAGTAGCTGAATTTTCGAAATTGGGAAGATCAACAAGTAAAAAGAGGCATTCAATGATCAAATCAGCGTATGGCTTAAAGGCTTCTTTGGTGACATCAACGTTAAGAGTTAAGATTTTTTCAATAATTTCAATCAGATAATTATATTGAGTTGGTGAATAAAAACAGAGATGAAATAGGACGCGGAAAAATAAGAATAAACGTTTATTTGGCTTCTTTGTAGAGGTTGTGATTAATTTTCCGATTGTTTGAATAAGTTCGGGTATTTGAGGAAATGCAGATGCTAAAGGAGCATGAGCAACCAAGTGGTAGCAAAGAAGAAGAAAGTAATCTGATTTTGTTTTAAACTCTTCTTTGAAAAGATCTATAAGGATAGGAAGCGATGTAGGTGATGGAGGATGAAAGCAAAGTAATTTTAAAGAATGCCGATTTTTTTTGTTTTTTTCTGAAGGGAGACCTCGTTTTTTAGAAAGGGATTTGATGATTTTGTTTAAAGGTTTCGATCCCTTAACTTTATATGTGTTATCGTTTGTTAATACAATCATTTTTAATATAATATGGTTATATTTTAAACTTTTTCATAAATTATTCTATTGAAAATAATCTGGGATAACAATTTAAATAATTTGATGTTGTTATTATATTGCTAGTATACTAACAACAAAATTTATTTATCTTAATCCAATTTGTTTGCTAAAAATATCTAAAATTGATCCTAAGTCATAATTATTTTTAAAATCATTGCCTATAAGCAATGAAAAAATGAAGTAATGATAATAAGACTTTAAATGTGCAAATTACATTACTATTTACTTCTTTTTTTGTTCTTTAACAAATTCCCTAACACGAGGAATGAGATAATCTTGAGTAGCTGGATCAGGATAATAACCATTTCCTTCATTTCCTATTTTTTCAATTGGTACCCATCTTACTAAACCAATTTCAAGTGGTGATGGTGATACTATTTTCTTTGATAGATCCATTGGAACGTTTTTCACATGAAACATAATTACATCAGACCTTTTTTTTCGAGAGTAAGTAAACATATATTTATCAGTAATATATGGGCTAACATCAATTCCTGTTTCTTCAAGAGTTTCTCTAGCTGCTGTTAGCATATATGATTCTCCTTCACTCATTTTCCCTTTTGGAAAGGAGAACATTTTTCTCAAAGCCGAATGATGCACAACCAGTACATGCGTAAGATCACTATTATAGCAAATGCAACCGCAAGCTATGGCTTGATCGCGCAGTTTGGAGCGTGTACTGCAAATTTTATTGATAATATCATTGCTGTCATTGCTATTAAGGATTTGCTTTAGCTGTGGAATCAAATTAAAAAACTTTTGTGTGAGAGTTAAATAGAGGTCAGATTTAAGATCTGTTTTAACATCTTTCATATGAAAAGCTAGAAAATAATAAAAAGCGTTTTCAAGTTGAATTGAAAAATCAGATAAATTCGATATACATTCTGATGGCATATTTAAAAAAAAACGAACGAACATATCTTCGGCTTGTTCTTTTGTCATATTAAATTTTTTTTTGGTTCTATGTTCTCGTTTGGACATTAAGAGTTATGAAATATTTGTCTTTAAGATTTGCGATATTCATGTAATACTAAAATTTTGTTTCATCTTTAACTTATATAATAATAGGTTTAATGTGAGATAAAATAAATTTATATTTTTAAAAATTAATATTACCTATATTTAAATGAAAAAATTACTTAATACCAAAAAAAATACCAAGTAAAATGTGAAAAAAAATATTTGATATTTGGTCAAATTTTCAATCCAAAACTCCCCCAAACTTTCAAAATTATAAAATCATTTTATAAAAATGTATGATTCATGTTGTCCAATTCAATATCAAGTTCACCTCAGTGTTCCGTTATTTTTTTACGGTTTAGGATTAGCATTTTTATATAGTGTTTACTTATTTCTCATTTCATCACACAAATCATTAAAATTTGTCGATTTAACTATTTTTTATGGGGCATATTCTTCATTTTCATTATTAGCATTTTATCTTAAAGATTATCTTGCAGACAGCACATGTCAAGGTCGTCCAAATTCAGTTTCGGGCCATACATTTTTTAATTTTTTCTTCTTTTCCAATTTTTTAATTAGATTTCTTTCTTTAGGAAAAGACAAAACATTATTTCACAAATTATTCCTTTTTATTGTCGAAACTCTATTTTTAGTCAATTCTACATTAACCTATTTAGGAGGTTATCATACTCCTAGACAAATGCTTTATGGAATTCTATTAGGCGTTTTTGTAGTTATTCTTTTCAATGCTTTTAAAGCAATGCTTAGTAGGAGAACCAATTTACTCTTTTACATGGGCAATTTATTATTGTGGCTTTATGTAGCAACCCAATTTTCATCCGTAAAGCCAAGTTTTAATTTAATTGTTAGCCCGGCACTCTTTTCTCTTGTTTTTTGTCTAATAGCATATTATGTAGAAAGGAAAGAAATTCAAAAGCTAGAATAAATTGACATAATATATATTATTACTATTCAAAGATTATCAATACTATTTTTTTTCATTAAAAACATAAAAATAAAAATTAATATAAATGTTAACTTTTAAATTCACATATTTTTGTTTTTTAATATGTATATCTTCTTTTAAGTATATGTCAATTTAATATCTTCAATTCAAGAATCTATAGCAACATTCAATAATTACTATATATTTTGTCAGTGTTTTAATATATATTTTGATTTGTAAAGATAGTATTGCCAAGATAAAGAAATGAAATATACAAAAGTAAAGCTATGCTTTAAAATCGGGAAAAGTTAAAAATTGTAAAATTACTTTTTTGAATTCCAATTTAAGCCCAGCTATTCTAAATTTTATTCAACTCCTTACTATTTTGTCAATTATTTATAATTTCACATTTGCCAATTTGACAACACAACTGTAAATAAGTATAATATTTCTGGAGGGTAATAACCAAAAAAGAGAACTCTTCCAAAAAAAATGTTTTAACTTTTTGAATATAACTTATCAAAAGTTAATTTATTCAAAAAGTTATTTTTATAATCGTCTTAGATCGATATCCTCTCAATTTCTTTATATTTGATCACGTTTCCTTAAATTTAAATTTGGTTAACCAAACCTTTTTTTTTTTTGTTATAACAAAACAAATTTTAAATCACCAATGAGTAATAACAACCCAAATAATGACTTAGCCGAACAAGTGAAAGGATCATCTGATGAAATTGAAGTTTATGAAATTGACGAAACGATTTTCAGTAATAATAACGAAACAAATGAAAAACAGGAAACATCAATTGTTGTGGTACCGGATTTTGTCCCCATTCAACCTGCTGTCCCTTGTAAAAAGAAAGATACAAAATTCAGATCAATATATACCAAGAACATGCAGGTGAAACTTCCATCATTAAAATGGTTGCCAGGACAGATAGTTTATTTGCGTGGAAATGATAATGATAAAGCTATTTTTGATATGTTTAAAGAAAGCGTTAATAAGTTTAAAATTGTCTCAATAATGATTTTTGCTGAAGAAGAACCACTGTATAATATGGCAGCAATAACTTTTTCAACGCCACTTTTAACTGTTTTCTTTCATATCGCAACAATGTGCGCCAAAACGAAGAACAAACTTGAAATTCCGCAAGAAATATTAGGGGTTATTTCCAGAACCGATATAACAATTGTAATACCAGGCAAATATGATTGGCATTATACATTACAAACAGATCATTTAGAAAGGCTTATTGATAAAAGTACAATTAATCTTAAATTTGCAGTAAATCCTATTGAACTTGTGGATTATCGAGATATGCTTCATATTTGTAATACTGGAAAAGGAGTCTGTGAGCATATGAAAATGATTTATTGGCTTTTTCAATTTAAAATTGATAGCCAACTTCATGGAAATACTATTCCTGCGAGCCCTTCAGGAAATTGGAAAAATCTTATTGATCATTATGGAAAACTTCTTATCTATGAGTACTGGGCGCTCAATGAAAAATTGTATAAGTATAATCAAAACCCAAAAAATGGTGTTGATACATCTCCTATTTATTTAGAAGATCTTTTAATTAGATACAAGATTGTCAATAATATGACCCAAGAAGAATTAAGAAAAAAGCTTCTTGGAGGTAGAAGTTATCCTAATCCTCCTCTTCCAAACCTACCCGGCTAAGAGAACCTTATAACTATTATGTTTTTATAATATTATTAAATATTGATATCAAAAACTGCGGTCTAAGTCGCAATATAATATGATTTTTATTATTATAATTATTTTTGGTATAAGTTTTAAACATTTTAGTATAATAGAATATATATATATATATATATATGCGTTGCATAACTGAAATCAGTTGTTTTCTTAGTTGATCTTAATCAATTCAAATTTTATTAAATTGAAGGAAAAGATGAAAAAAAATTGAATTACTTTGAAAAAGTTTGGACTGTTTTTTCTATAAGAAAATTTGATATTAATTTGGCGAAAACCGTTCTTATTGAATTTTTCCAAAAAGTGTTTTGTGTATTTATTAGGAAAAACAATATCTATAAATTTACCAGTTTGTGGAACCTACTTTTTGAGCGAAGCTCAAAAAGTAGGTTCCACAAACTGGAATTCTTTTCAATTTCACTTTTTGAATGCGCCTCTTCATTTGCTGTAGATTAGAAGCTACTTTTTCAATTAAAATATTAAAAAACGGATATGACAAAAAAAATTCTGAGAAATTAATTTTTTATTTATTTTCAAATTTAATTGTCGAAACTTCAGGAGATACACTTTTAAACCATTATAAAGCAACTGTTGAGTAAATTGGATTTGATCATAGCCATTATTCTTGGCATTTGTTACGTCGAGGCGGTGCTCATCAGATATCAATATCAGGATTTTGCGATCCAAAGAGGAAAAAACATTGTTGATGGAAAAGAGAAGTTTATATAAGACACTTTGATGTAGATTCCCAAATCACTAGCATTAGAAAAGCAAATATAATATGAAAATAAATAAAAAATTAATTTCTCAGAATTTTTTTGTCATATTCGTTTTTTTTATTTTAATTGAAAAAGTAGCTTCCATAATCTACAGCAAATGGAGTGGCAGCCTTCAAAAAGTGAACAATTGAAAAGAATTCAAATTTATATTTATCATTTTATGTAAATCTTCAGAAAAAATTCTGAATTTTTCAATTTGACAGCATTAATAATTTGATTCAATTATAAAATTAATAAATGAAACAAAAAGAAGAGATAAAAGGTGGTATCAACTTTTCAGCAGAAGATTTTGATCCCAAAACCTGTGCAAAGAACCTTTTCGAAAAGATGAGAACGGCTGGTCCTATCAAGCATCAAATTGATGGTTTCGATAAAATTATTTCACAAGTGAACTTAAACATTGTGAATCTTTTGAAGAAAGAGATTCATAATGAAGACAATGAATCTTCAAATGATTCTTTGTTTGTAGGCTTGCTGAAATGCATATCAGTTTTTGAACGTGAATTTTTAGATTTCCCCCAAAAAATTTCAGAAATACAAAAATTAGTTAATGATGCAAGTAATTTCCCTGAACCTAATTTTTCAGAAGTTCCCCCCGTTCCAAAAATTAAAAATGAAGAAATATTAAATGTTCCTGCTGACGTGATTGATGCACCATTAATTTACGATTCTCTCGTACAGCAACATAGAATTAGTGAATCAGTTGATTTCTTTATTGACATTTCTCAATCGATAAGAGAAAAAGACATTAAAATTGGATACCTACTCGAATGGGCCGAAAGAACAAAAAATTCCCTCCTTAAAGAAATACAAAATCGTTTAAAAGTTATTCCGCTTGAATCTGAAAGTGCCCAAGCCTCTTTTATTCAATTAGTTAAACTTGGTTTTTCTGATGAAGGAGTTCAGTTTTATATCAAGCTTGCAACACAAGCAATCGAAGAAAAATTTAATTCAATTCAAAATTCTGGTCAACTCTTACAATACGTTCGCGATACTTCTGAAATTTTATTTTCTGAGCTAGATCAAAAAGGACGAATTTTCCTCAGATTATTCCGTGATAAACAATACAGTCCAATTCTTGTTGAATGGATGGATCGCATGATTGACACTAAATTACCAATTTGTCATCCAGAAACTTTTGCTGGTAACTTCAATTTAGTCAAAGAATCAATTAATATAATGCGCACGACGATGGCTCCCCTAGAATATCTTGGTCTTTCTTGCTTTGATGTATTCGACTCGTATCCAAAATACTTTTTGGCTCTTCTCAAATCAGTTCATCATCAGCATTTAGTCGAAATTTCAGAATCATTGAAAGATGATGAATGGGATATCATTATGGAAGGTATTAGAGATTCTCAGCCCGAAGATTTTCCATTATCATCTTCTTTTGAGCACTTTCGTAAACATCTTGTCAAATTTCTTTCTGAGCTACGTGATATCTATGTCCCTGAAATGTTTTATACTAGCTCAACTTTACTCAAAGAACTTTTATTATCTTATCCAGAAGGCTGTAAAACTCTTTTAAATGGTGAAAATCCTTCAATTGATAAATTCTGTTCAATTCTAGTTCAGCTAGTTTGTGTGAAAGATTTGCTTATTCCAGAAACTTTGAATGATTTTCGAGATATTGCAGGCAACGATTTTCCAGAAGAAAATGACACAGAAGAAAAATGTCAAGAAATGATGGTTGAAATTGATCAAATGCTTGTTTCTACGTTTATTCAAATGTGGGCAAGAGTACTTCCGCCAAATCAACTTGAATGGGAAGGAGTTGATGAAATTGATCCACAATTTGAAAGCGCTGTTGAGGTAATGACTCAATTCTTAATGATGTTGAATTTGCCACAGTCTTTGTTTGATCAAACAGCTGAATTACTTATTGATTCAATTATATCTGTTGCAGCGAATACTGCTACTGTGATAGAAAACGTGAGTATGCTGAACTCCTTTGAATTCCACTGGATGTATTTCATGCTTTGCGTATTACAACTTCTCCCTGAAACTGCAAATGGAAAATTGAAGGAAGGATTAGAATCAATTGCTGATGGAACTGCTGACGAACAAGGCATCTTAGATGATGAAAGAGTGGATCCAAATATCATACAGAAAAATGCTATGAAATGTTTCCAAGAAAGAGAAAATAAGACGGATACTGAAAATGAAGATGAGAATTCGTCTGAAAGGAGCTGATTTTTAATCAGAAAATGCGTTTATTTATCAATTGTTTTTTGAGCCATTAATAATTAGAAAAGTCCATTTCTTAAAATAAAAAAAGTTTTAAAAAATATTTTTTTTTTTACAATTTGGTAAGTTCTTCTTTTAAAATATACTTCAAGATTATCGAGATATATTTTGTTTTTTGTATGTTTCTTTATACAATAGTATTAACTTTTGTAATATTTAATTTCAGAAGAATTAGTGGCTAAAATAAGTTTACTTTATTTTAAGATCTATATAATTTTCATATCAATTCTGGAATCCTTGAAGAATATGTATCAAATTTTCATATCAAATGTCTCAAACAATTAATATGAATGATTCTCAAGATGTTAATCAAAAGTTTTCCAGACAAGCAAATGATAATGACAATAACGATATATTTGGTTATTTGATTGCTCTGATTTTTGACCCTCCAGAACAAGGATTTGCATCATACGAAGTTTATAATTTTATTGAAGAAACATTGAAAGTTGAATTAGAAGATCTTTCGGTTTTTCGTAATGCCCAAGGTAATCCACTTGGTGTTGTTGTAGCTCAGATGACAGATGAATGCTCTCTTTCAAGATTATCACGAATTGCAGGACGAGAATTCAAAGGATCTGCAGTAAGTGTCAGACTTTTTACATCTCAAACAAGTTTTCAAAAATTTATTTTTGCACAATCACACAGTAGGCTTCAAAATATCATATTGAATTACGACGAATCTGTACCCCTTGTTTATGTAAATAATTTTCCAAATTATTCTGATGATAAAATAGGTGAATTCTTTTCAAAATGCGGGGCGATTACGTCTTTTAAAAAAGTTCCATTGAAAGATAGGTTTTACTTTATAATTCAGTATTCAACTACCGAGGAAGCACGAAAAGCATATCATATGTTTTCTGATTATCGAATCAATGGAGATATTTTAAAAACTGCACTTCTTTATAAAAGCGCTGCTGAAAGAACTTTTGCAGTTCATCATTGCCAAGATAAGAAGTGGCTTGAAGCTGAAGTAACTAATTTTGGGCAAATAGATGAAATAAAAGTTGGTCAAGATGGTATTATCTATATTATGATGATGTCAATCGAATCGTCCAAAGCTGCTTGTCTTCTACTAAACAAAGAATTTAATAATGGCATTCAGATAACTACCAATTTTGTTGATTATGAATATTTCAAGAGAGCTGTTTAAGCTTTGATTCACCAAATATATATATATTTTTCAAAAAAAGCGCTGTAGATAATAATGTTATATTATTTTTATAAATAAGAAGATGTAGCCAAGAATAGATGAATATAGATTTAGAATATTTCATGATATTTAATTTTTTTCATGAATGCCTAGTTAAAGGCATACAAAAAGAGAAGCTATATATAATTTTCTAAAAAGGATTTTTACTTATTTATTTAATTTGATTCAACATTAGCAAATGTTATCTATATGCTTGTTTGTGAAAGAAAATAATATAATTAAATATATTATCTATATGCTTTTTATCCCGAGTCTTGTTTTCATTTATAGTTTATGATTGTTTGTGAATGAAAATAATGAATATGGATGCTTATTATCAAGTGTTTACTTTTAAAATAAAATTCACTTATCGGTGTTAACTTTTTCTTAGAAGTATTCAGAAAAAGTGAAAACAATTTTAATTTCACATTTATGAATTCTATCAAAGAAAAGCCATTTGCTTATGTAATGATCATTGTTTATTTTTTATTTCATATCTTAATTTGGTTTTCTCATGGCAGGTTTACTATCTGTAAGGATCATGAATCCTATGCTTTTATTTTCACAATTTGTTGGTTATTTTTTACATTTTATACGATAATCGCATATTTTTCTGCAGCTTTTTCAGATCCTGGCTATTTGGTTGAAGATTGGAACCATAATAATCCAAATACGAAAGTTGATGCAAATAGTGAAGACGACAAACTATATTGTGATAAATGCAAAATTACACGGCCATTAAGAGCTCATCATTGTAAAGAATGTAATAAATGTGTTTTAATGATGGATCATCATTGTATATTTACAAGTAATTGTGTTGGATTCAGGACTCTTCGACCATATTTTGTTTTTCTTATATCATTTCCTCTTGACGGTTTATTTTCAATTCTTATGATAATGTGTAATCTAGAAAAAAAAGAAAAAAATGCTTTTAAAGCCCTTGTGTTTGCTTTTTCTTTTTTATATTTCGCGATTTTTTTATTAGTTGATTTTATTCAACTATATACAATTTTATCAAATTTAATTCGAAATTCATCAGAAGTCGAAAACGAAAGAGATCAATCTCAAAAATCAGAATATGATCTATATGGTGTTGATCAAGTTTCAGAGTTTGATACTGGATCAATTTTTCGCAATTTTCAACAGAAATTAGGTAATAATCCATTTGCTTGGTTTATTCCACTTCCAAGAAATGGGCAATTCATCATGGCATCAAAAAATCCTAAATATGTTCCTTTTTCTGAAATAAAGTCATGTAAGAAAATTGATTAAGATACATATCTCTTTTCTGTATATTATATTAAAATGTGTATATTATTAATAATATGATTAAAAATTTCTTGTATTTTTTTGTATATTTTTATTACAAATTTTATAAAGTTCTCAAATTAATTGATGGTGAAACTCTCCCTTCAAAGCATCAGCCGTAAAGTTATTTCTTTTGATGTTAGCCCAACGACAACATTCGCCGAAATCGAAAAATTGTTAAACGAAAATGATAACTTTAAAGGTTTTAATTTTAAATTTATTTATAAAGGAAAAGTTATAGATCCAAATGACAATGTCCAATCAATAAACTATGATCCCTCATCTTTAGTCACTGTTGCTTTTCATCCAGCATCTGTAAAACCTAAACGATTAAATGACCAAACTAATTCAGAGCAGCAAAATTTCGACGAAAAAACAATGGAAAAAATTGAAACGCTATGCGCATTAGGATATGATCAAGCTGAAGTTGTAGAGGCATTAAAAAAATTTAATTTCAATGCTGAAAAAGCTAAAAACTATATTTGCTACAGATTAGATAACGAGTCAAATCAAAAAATCGCTGATCTTTTTAGTACTAATCACAACGAGGCAATGAAGATTTGCATTAACTATCTTGAACAAACAGATCCAGAATTAGCCAAAAAAGTATATGAAAATCCAATTCCAATGTATATTATGTTAGGAGTCGCTAAAAAAAGAACATATGAAGAAGACTATGACGGGTACCCATATTTTTATTAGCTTTTATTATTTTTTTCTTTAGTAGCATTATTTTCATATTTTGTTAGCTATAATTCAAGTTTTATAATGCTCTGAAATTTAAGCAAATTTATTAATATAGAGTCTTAAAGAAAGAAGAATTTTATAATTAAGTAATATTACTTAATCAATTAAAAATATAAATAAATCTAGAAATTAAATAATTAATTTTCTAATTTTTTTAATGATAAGTATATGTTTGTAAAGGCATATTTCTGTTAAAAAAACATCAAATCACTCTCCATGATTTCAATGATATTTAATTTGAAAGTGATTAAAAAAGAATTGCAGGCTTTTAAAAAGTGATTATCTGTATAAATAATGCATTTCCTATTCTATTAATCAGCTATTTTGGGTAGTAATATAAAACATCGAGCCTAAATGTAAAAAAAAAAAATTGACACAAATAATTGAGGCGTTGTAAGAAAAATCAATCTGAGAAATTGAATAAAATTTAAAATAATTTATTGTGTGTATCATATGCACTGCACTTTTTGCTCGGTGTGCTCTAATGATTTCGAGAATATCATATTGTCAAAAAGCACATAAAAGTGAATGATAAAACATGCTTATTTTAATTAGAAACATTGAAAAACAAAATTTAAATAGCAACTATTGTTTTCATTATTACAAAAGCTGCGTCTATAGTTATTAGAAGCTTTCATACTGATATTTGTAGCAATAAACATTAAAATAAAAGCAAAGATAGAAAACCATAGAATAAACTTCATATATATATTTATCAATGAAAACTAAAGCAATTTCTTCATTAAGATATTGGTCTGTCTTCTCAGAGTAATCCAAAAGATTGAAAATGCTTGAGTTTTTCACTTTTTAAAAAAAAATCATGATATTATTTCAAGGATTTCATTGAATTTATAATGTCCGATCCAATTCCTTCGTAAAATAAAGAATTGATATCAGTTGTTTGAGACTCTGTTTTCACCAACTTTGACTTTAACTTGATTCTTCCAAATAAAATCAAAAATGGCGGCCTGTACAAAATTGATTCCATTATACGAATGGTCTCTTTTATTTCTTTAAGTAGATCATTTTTATATTTGCTGTTTGCATCAATTAATCTAAATAACTTTTTTGGATCCTCAAAAATCATTGATTCTTCGTTTCCACATTCAACTTCATAGCAATCATTACTTTCATCTAAATCATAAGAATATTTGACACCTGAATTAAAGAATTACTTAACTTTTTCAATTTTTTGAAATCTAAGATTAATTTTAAAAATTTCACGTAGCACTTTTTGAGAGCTTCGCTCTCAAAAAGTGCGGAGTGAAATTTGTAAATCTCTGAATTGCTTTCACTTTTTGAGTTTTTATCCCTCAAAAAGTGACCATTCAAGAGATTTTGTCATTTTGTTTTTCAATTGGCACAGATTTTTCATTGAAATTTAAATAAAATGGAGGATAATTGAGAATGAAATCTTTCAAGTAAGAAAAAGGATTTTTAGAATTAAATGTGAATTTGAATTGGTATTTTAAATCTTCTGTGTTTAGAATGAGTTTTTGAAATGATTTGTCAAAATATTTTTCAGATTCGATTGAATTTCCATGAGAGAAATAATAAACAAAAATTTTTAAATTTGCCAAGCAAACAACAAATTTTTTTGATATTTCGAGTCTTTTATCTTGATGAACTAAATCATGGAAAACCAATTTTTCATCTTCATTTTGGGAAGCTTGAATATAATGCTGAATTGATTCCTCAATGAAACCTCTTGATTCATAAAGATAACCAAGGTTATAATCGGCCAAAGCGAATTTCTTTTTAGCTGCTTTTTTAAACATATATTCAGCTTCCATAATATTATTTAACTTAAGTTGATTAATTAAACCAAAGTTATTTTGACCATACGGATATTCGTTGATTCCTGCTTCTTTAATATATTGCGTTGCTTTAATGAAATCATTTTTAACCGTCCAATAAATTAAACCAAGATCATTACAAGATATGTAACGATAATGATTAAATCTATATTTATAAGAAAATGAATGTTCTTTTTCTATAAAAAATGGAACAATTATATTTTCAGTTTCTCGACATTTTTCAAATTATTCAATTGCTTTGGATATGTCAATTTCAAAGAATTCACCAGATGAATATAAATCAGCTAAAAGAAAATAAGCATCTGGATTATTATGTTTAATAGCTAATTCGTAAAAATATTGGGCTTTTATATAATTCGGTTTTTCAATTAATCCATGATGATAAAAGTTTCCTAGTTTTAAAGAAGCATCTAAATTGTTAAGAGAAGCTGCCAATTCGTAATAATTTTTAGCTTTGAAATAATCCTTTTCAACACCGAGACCATTTTCATACAATTTTCCTAAATTTAACAAAGCATCTGAATTCTGCAAAGAAGCAGCTACTTCATAATAATTTATAGCTTTCGAATAATCTTTATCAACGCCAAATCCATTCTCATAAAAAATTCCCAAATTGACAAGAGCATCTGAATTATTTTTAGAAGCAGCTTCTTCACAAAATACTCTGGATTTCGAGTAATCAACAGGTTCACAATATCCATCTCTATAAAAATTACCTAAATTATTCATGGCTCGTGTATTATTCATTCTCGAAGCAAATTCATAACTGATTTTTGCTAACTCAAAATTCTGTTGAACGCCATAACCATAATAATAAAGATCGCCTGTGTTTACAATGTTATTTATATCCGCTGTATCAGGCTTTAAATCAGGATGTATAGTAATATCAAAATAAGTTTTTAAATAGTTAAAAAAAATTATTTTTGCCATTCTTTTTAGCTAGCATTTCATTATATTCATCTGAATTTAAAAAATCTGAATCAATTCCAAATCCTTTTTCAAACATATATCGCAAATTAGCAATTGCTCCATAGTTATTCATTCGAGCTGATGATTCGTAATATTTTCTAGCTTTTATGTAATCCCGTTCAGCAATTTCTCCGTTATAATAAACATTGCCCAAAAGTAAAAGAAAACAAGAATAATCTTCATTCAAATAAAACAAGAGTAATTTAAATATTCCAAACAATTTGAAGTATTTTTTAACATGTTCAAAACTGTTTGGATTAATATAAACATTCTCATATAAAAATTGAAGTATTTCTATTTGTTTGATGTTTCGTGTCTTTTGAACAAGGAATTCTTCAAAATAAGAAAAATTCGCTAATTCTTTGATTAATGTTATTTTTATTTGCTGAATTGTTTGGCCTTTCATCAGGATCATATTTCACGCAAGACAAATAAATATTTCGCATATCAATTGATCCTTTTGTCAATGGAAGTACTTTGTAACTTTCTTTATTTAAAGAAAAAGGAGAATTTAATTGAGAGAACAAATGATCGTTTTCAAAAATGAAATAAATTAACAAGCCAAATAAATAAATATCAGTTGGATAAGAAATATTTAATCCTTTGAATTGTTCTGGAGTTGAATAGAAAGCAGATCTAATATCTTGTGTGATTGTTTCATCATCATCAATATGATGACGAATTGTTTCGAAATCAGAGATAAAAGGAACAAAATCATGATTTAAAAGAATGTTTGACGGTTTAATATCTCGATGTATTAATGAATTAGAATGCAAATAATTTATTCCTTGAAATATTCGACTTATTGTGGCTAACATAAAAACATTAATCATTTGACTTTCACTTAAGGAAGCAAGTGAATCATTGCGCATGAATTCATACAAAAATCCGATAATTTTTCCTCTTTCTTTACTGAATCCATAAAAAGGCGTGAAACATCGATGTTTATAATGTGAACAGAAATGAATTTCATTTTTAAAATCATATGAAATATCTTCTGGATAATTTGCTCTTTTCATCAAGAATATGTAAAATGTTTCTAGATGAATAACAAGTGAAAAAGTGGCTCTGCTATTTGTTGCAATTATTTTCAATTCAATGAATTCATTCAAATTAAAAACTTTATAAAAAAATTTTTTCATTCTTTTGGTTATTTAAAATTGATTCCATTAATTGACATATAAGCTCATCTTTTTCAAAAGAATCAGCATAGCACATTATATCAGCCATTTGCATCTTTTCTTCATATGTTTTTATTTCTCGAACTTTGTCAAAAACAAAGAAAGATGCGTCTTTAAAATGTGTTGATGGACAATAAAATCTCCGAATTATATAGCCAACAACAGGTCTGATTGTCGTCTGTATGAATTTGTTACTAGATATTGCGGTTCGGAAATGATAACAAAAAGAATCAATCTCTTTATTCGCTTCGATTTCTTCCTTCGTTTTCGAAATATTTTTGAAACGTTTTTTTGTATTGATATCTGTCGCGTTTCTGGCTTTTAAGGTTGCGATAACACTATTAACTATTGATAAGCTGACTTTTTCAATAAGTAAACAATTTTTTTCAATGCAAATTATGCAATTTAAATTATTTAATGATGAATCTATATTTTCAGGAGTTTCACTGTTGAAATAAAAATCATAGACAATAAATTGGGAACCTTCTAAATAATTCAATAGAAATTCTTCAATAGGATTTGAAGCATTCTTATCTTCTTTAATAATAGTAATGCAAGTAAATGAAAATTGGAAATTTGAATAAAGTCGTTTGATATCCATATTGCATAGCTTGTCCATTGAATGATGATCATCTACTATTTCTTGGAATGGTGGATGATCATCAATCTTTCAAATGAGAAAAAAAAATTGAATGATTGCCGTTTTACACCATAAAATATTTAAATAAGCATATTTCGAAATTCATAACAATTTAGCTATGCAAATCGATATGTAAATTGTCATATGTTCAAAGTTTTGTTACTTTTTTTGAACAATGTTACCTTTAAAATGAGAATTGGAATCAACTTTAACATTTAAATGTGAAGGTGAAAAAAATAACCTTGATTTCACAAAAATTTACCTTAACCGTTTTATTTTATATGTCCCAATGGAAGCTTGATTCATTAATTATACTTTGCACATCATTCCTTATTTTTTTACTCTTTTTCAATGTTTGTAGCTTTTTTTTAGGTTCAATGGCTGAGTCAATTCCTTTTGCTGCAACATCAAAAGGATACGAATTAACAATATCAAATTTATCTTTAAACAATCTTCCGGTTTCAATCGAATCTTTTCCACTTTCGTCATTTACACCTTTTCTTACTATAAAATGCGGCGACGATGAAGAAATTACGGAAAAAAAATTTTCTTTATCAACTGAATATTTTTTGAGTGTTTTCACTCTATGTGATACAATCACAATTCAAGTTCATCCATACGTACCAAGTGTTGGCTTATGGCTTCGCTGTCATCATCCAATCAAAACACATATTTCTGTATTTATTCATTTTACCTTCCTCTCTATAATTGGCCTTTCATTATACTTTTTATTTAAAAACGGAAAAAATAACTCAGTCATGCGATCAACTTTAATAACACAAACATCAATACTATTAATTCTTGATCCAATAAAATACCTCATTACTTTTTTCCCACGCTCTATCTCATTTATTCATACGATTATCTCTTCAATTGGATGGTGGCGTTGTACGACCGAAATATTTGCTGAATATGGGCCTCTCATCCGACATAAATCACAATTTTACAGATCATTTTCTGCTATTCCTACAGCTATACTTTTAATTGCTACTTTTTCAGAAAAGGCTTCTCGATATTACTTCCCTTTTTTACTTACAGCTTCTGGCGTTATTGGTGGCTTTATTCTTCCAATTGCTGCAACTTTTTTCCTGATTAAAGCACGAAATATAAACGGTCGAAACGCACTTCTAGTTCATGTAATTAGTGGATCTATTACAATGACAATTGCTTACTTTATGAAACTTTTACGTGCAATCAACGAAGATTTCAAAGATTCATTTATATGCGATTCCATTGAGACTAGCTTTGTCGGTTGCTATGCTCTTTTTCAATCAATATTTCAAGCTGGTGAAGGAAGTGCTCAAGAACAACCATTTTTTGCACTTAAAAATTATAATTTTGATAATCCAAGAATATCAACGATAAACCAAGATGAACTGGTATCTGGAATAGTAACAATTGATGGAATGCTTGATGGGATTCCTGATGTAGGAGGTGCTGGTGGTGATGCTTTATTTGATGGAACAGAAATGAAATAGAATTTTACTGATTCAATATTTTATTTGACCATTATCAAAAAGTTTATTATTGAATGCATTGAAATTGTTATGGCGGAAAAGTTTTTTTGTGTTTTTATATTGTTAGAAGAAAATATTATGTTATTTATAAAATAAAATTTTTTATACTTGTATGACATCATGTTAGTGACAAAATAATCTTAAAGAAAGATAAAGATAAATAAGTGGTAACGATCATTTTTTACCTTTTTCACCTTTAACTTTAACCTTTTGATCAGCAGTACTTTTATAATCCATATTAATAGAACGAAAAAGCATAAAACATATTAAACTTATGAGATTATTTATTAATGAAATAATACATTTTAGTTTTTTTATCACCTCTGCATTATATGAAAACAAATTGAAACAATTAAAATATAAAGTTTCTAAAAATCTTCTTTAAATGGATCATCAGCAGCATTTTGATTATAAATAGGATTATCTGTATTTGTTGTTGCTTGATCTGAGTTAATTGTTTCAATGTCTTCTTTATCAATCATGTTTAATTTGTGTTTTCTGATCAGAAAAACTGCAACCACCGCTAAAACTGCTACAGCAGCAACAACACCTGCAACAATTCCAGCAATTGCACCTGTGCTTATTTTCTTTTCTTCATTGATTTCTTTAGGAATTACAAGTGGAATTTCTTCGCTAGCTGAAAAATCATTACTTCTTGAGAAGTGGCCAGATGGAGTAAATGCATGACTTTTAGTAAATGCATCAGAACTCGTAAATTTATCACTTTTTGTGAACTTTTTTGAGTTTGAAAATTCATCACTTTTTGAAAATTCAAATGAAGGAGAGAAGATTGAAGTAATAACTATTTCTGGTGGTGGAATATTTCCTTTACATTCTCCAAGATTTAATTGTGAGATCGTATTCAATGTAATTTCAGCGTAATTCAGATCGCAATTATTTGTTTCAAAGGCTTCGGTATCTTTAGCAACATAAGAATCTGCATAACAATTATTTAAAATAATTTTCTGGCTTTTATAACTATCTGGTGTGGTCTGACTTTCCTTTGAAGCAATTCTACCCGTATCGCCAAAATCATTGTTAATGAAAGCAAAGTTGTTGATTGTAATATTTTGTTGGCGAACATGAATTAATGCAGGATGAGAACCAGCATCTGAATCATAAAGATGAATCGTGTTATTGAGTAAATTACAAAAAGATATATCAATTGTGTCTTTCTCAAATTTGGAAAATGCAATAACAAACATACAATCCATCGTCATGATTGTTTGAAATCTAAAGAAGCCTTCGCTCGATTTCCTGTATTCAATTGATCCACAATATTTCGAGTATCCGCCTGTGGCGTTCACATATTGAGAAGAAACATTTTTGGATTGAATATCAAACTGTGCACCTCGAGATTTACTAATACCATCACCTTTTCCTGGACAATTTACTGTTGAAGCATAAAAAAGAACAACTTTTTCACTTGCAATTATCAAAGCTGAGCCAAATCCTGTCCTTTTATCATCATTATTGACAACTTTACAATTTTGGAAGCAACAATATTGAACATCAACTTGTCTTAAATAATCATCTTCAATTTCATTGTTGATGCCAACACGTTCTTTTCTTCTTTGGCAAATGTATCCTCCTGCTCCATCTTGTGCAAAACATCCGTCAAATATCAATTCATGCAATATAACACTGCAATTTTGTTCAACAAATATTCCTCCACCAAATTCGGACTGGCAATTTTGAAATGTGCAACTTGCAATTGTTAAATCTCCATATTTTTCAATACTGTCATAATGATTTGTGCTTGTTATATTTTTATTTTTGATTATTGTTAATTTATTTTTGATTTCATCTTCTTCTGCTTTAACAAATGAAATCGCGCCATTTAGCATGTCTTTGAATTCAACATTCTTGAGAAATGTTTGATGATGAATGATATTGGAATATAAAACGCTTGTGAAAGATCTTGTAAAATGAGAATCAAATATTTTGGCTGAGAATTTGCCTTGACAAAGATTATGATAAGCAATGAAAGGTGACAGTGATGCAAAAGATGAAATACTTAATGATAACAGTGTAATGTTCATCATTTTATTTTAATGAAATGATATGTCTTTCTATAGATTTTCAAAATTTTTTGAACCATTCAATTCAATTTGGTTTAAAAAAAAGCTTTCGAACCCTCTTTAGAAAAATTCATTTGGGCTATTCAAAACTCTCAAATTGGTTTTTTATTTTCTGAAGATGATCATTAAATAAGATTATTTTTACAATATTGAATTCAAAAAGTGAATTCTATTTTAAAAAAAAAGTTAAAAGTTTTATTTATTTCTTACTGCTAGCAACAAGGTTTCAAATCAGCATCAACCAAGCTCAATGCCCACCAAACCGTATTTAGTTTCGGTAAAAATTATGCAAAAATATAAAAAGATTTATGATTATGTTACAATTGATTTGATTATTTTTTCTGAAGATTTTTCACTTTTTGAAGAGGCCTCTCAAAAGAACCTCAAATTTTAAAATAATCAATTTTTATTATTCATTCTTGCCCAGAAGAGGTTCAACTTTTCCGAGGGAATTGTGGATTTTTAACATCACTAATCTATTTGATAAAACATTGATTCTTTTTTATAAAATTATAATTCTTAATTTTCTAGAAATGTCATAGCTTGATAAAATATTGATTTTGTTACCCGAAAAACATTGGTTGTTAAAATTTATAGTTTAAATATATGAATTGTATATGTAAAAACAATATAAATGAAAAAAGCTAATTTTTTTATATCACATTTCTAACAGCAATCGTTTGACATGTGAAATAAAAAATGGAAAATTTTGAAAATGTCTAAAGCAAATCACATTCAACTTAAAACAACTTGCGTTTTAAACTTGCCGTTCAAAATATATGACAAAGATTTTATTTTCCTTGTCAACAATGAAGAATTTCAAACAAGCCATGTTATTTCAGAACTTTTATCTCCTAAAATATGCTAGTATCGAATTAATGATCCAAATATGAACATATTTAAGATCGATACTACGAATTCAGGCGATTTTTCACATATTCTTGATCTTATTACATTCGAACAAGTTTCAATTTCAGATTCAGAAATTCCATTTCTTGAAGAAGTACTTTGTATTCTTGGGAATGAATCGATTGACATATCAACTATTTCTGAAAAATTTGAACGTAGCAAAGACAATATTTTTGAACTAACACGCAAACACGAACGATATGAAAGTCTCTATTCAAAAAGTTTAACCGAAGACATTGAATACATTGCATCACATTTCTACGAACTTTGTTGCTCATCGTCATCATTTGACGAATTTCAAAAACTCAAAATTGATACTATTTATCGCATTTTAGGAGATTCAAAATTACGTCTAAAGAATGAAGACCAGCTTGTCAGCTTCATCAATGAAATGTACCGAAATCAAGCAGAGTATTCAATTTTGTATGAACACGTTTTATTTTGTAATTGTGAATCAGCGAGCATGAAAGAATTCACAGACGACAGAAACATGGAATAAACTTTGCGTCCGTCTGGACATGGAAGTTGAAGTGATAAATAAAGAAGAAATAAAAGAAGTCAAGTCAGTAAGATATGAAGAAGAGAAACCACGAGGACGATTTTTTAAATCAGGAGAAGATGACAACTTTGATGGCATCATCAATCATATTCTTAAAGAAAAAGGGAATGTTGAAGTGACATCACTGACTTCTCATAGTTCATTAGTTCCATCCAATGTGATTGTTTATGGCGATGAGAGCAAGTGGTACCATTCATACGACCAGAAAGGCAACTGGATTTGTTTTCATTTCAGAGAACACAAAATAATTCCAACGAGCTACAAATTAAAGTCAAGCAATTATGGAACTAATTCACACAATCCGAAAACGTGGGTCATTGAAGGATCAAATGACAAATCGAGGTGGGAGAATCTTGGAGGAGAAACGGATTCACCATTTCTGAATGGATCACATCTTGTTCACTTATTCACCATTAAAAATGATGAACACAAAGAATTCAACTACATAAGAATGCGCCTCACTGCACCAAACTGGAATTGTGACAATTATTTCATGCTTGACTCATTTGAAATATATGGTCAATTAATATAGTTAAATACCAAAAATTAATAAGCTTTGATTCTAATTTATGTTTCTTCATTAATCATATTTAATTTGCATTTTTTAATGATTAAAAATTGCAGCCAAAGGTAACTCCATCAACAATTCCTGAAATCACGCCCGAAAATTTTCTTTCTTCTTCTTCATGAATTCATGCAATTATATGTACTTATTTTTTCAATATCCATTCAAAAAGTTGATTTTAATGATGAAAATGAATTTAATTGATGCTTCTTTTTTTTTTTTTTTTTTTTTTTTTTTTGTGAATACATCAGATATCTATGCAAAGTCATCACTTCTTGATAATTTATCCGTTTTGGAAAAGATCACCACTCTTTGAAAACTTTCAATATCAAAGTAATGAAATCCTTACTTTTAAATAAATAATTAATAAGTCAATTGCTCATTGATTTTTTGAAAAAACAGAAACAATATCATAGTTATTTTCCTTATTTTTATCTCTTGGTTATGATTTTTTTAATTTTTTTTTTGTTTCATTTTCTGAACAAATAATAAAAAAAAATTGAATTAAAAAAATTTTTATTAGAAAAAGTTTCAAATTAGTTCATAATTAAATTCACTAATTCCTTATGATTAAATGCAGCTGTGCAATTGGCAGTTTTTAAAAGTAAGCTTAATTCACAAATTAAAATATCGGAATGATTTTTGGAAAGGATGAATTGACGATTCATTATATTTTCCAATTATCACATCCGTTTGACAAGTTCCGAACATGACATCTTCATCTGAATCGAAATAAAATATCTCATCATCAATGTCATTTTCAAAACTTTTGGAAGAAAAGTTTGAACATATTAGAGAATTCTCATTGCATTTCGTGTTTTCTGCTTTATTTTGGTCAGCCAAGTAAACAAAAGAACGTAATGCAATAGGAAACTCTGGTATAACAACGATTTTGTTTAAATTTTTGGGCTTAAAATAGGTTAAACAATCTGAGTTAAAACCCAAAATGAATTTTTGTTTAAACTTTTGAAGTTTAATGATTGAAAATTGCTCTAAGCATTTAGAACAATGAAAATTTAAACAGTTACCACAGCATTTATCGACAATTATTGTTTTGGTATCTAAAACTTGAAATGATTTATGATGTAATGTAGAAAAAACGAATTGATCATTTTCTGTAACCAAATGATTAAAGGAATGAATTCGTATTTTTCTGCATGATATATTTCCGCATTTGCATGCACATGAGTTAAATTCTTTGTATTCGTGCTTCATGATCAATGAAATAAAAAGGAAGTTAAAAGTGAATCTTCACTTCTTTATTCAATCAATCTGACTATTTTTTGTTAGCATCTGACTATTTTAACATTCATTTTTATACTTCCTTTTGATATTCACTTTCAATAAAATTGATAGAAGAATTCAAATTTTCAATCTTTTTTTTTTTATTATGGTTCTTAACGAATTGGAATGAATCAAAAGTAATCTTTTGAACCATATAAATAAAATTGTTATTTATTACTATTTACTTGATTAGAGATATCAATTATAGGATGAGATATCGGATATATATATTCATGAATATTCATGTATTATTATTATTCCTTTTTCTCAACAATTCTTATTTCCAAAATAAAATACTGTGCAGTTCATAACAATTTCAAAAACAAAAAAAAAATTATTTTTACAATCATATTGTTGTTAACGTCATTTTTCATTTTAATAAGTTTAATGTTAAGTAATTTTCATCTTTTAAATTCATTTAGCCCTCTTTATTGTTTAATTCATCTAAATTCAGGTATAATTGAGTAAAGATATTTTTTTTAAAAAAGGCTTTAATAAAATTTGAAAATAGTATATACTAATAGCATTCAAACAAGTTTTTTATCGGTGAAAAGTATTACTCAACTTTCATTTATAAATATTTTTAAAATATAATCATTAATGATAATTTCATATATGCAATATGAATTATTAAATCAGATATAAATTATGTCCATATTGTGAAAAATATAGTAAACATAAATATATAAGTGCTTGATTACATTCTTTATATCATAATTTAGACATGTGATCAAAAGTTGGATATATAAATTTATATATTTTAGTTTGTATATAAATTAAACATTAATTAAGGTATCTATTTCAAAGAAAACCTATTTAAAATTTGGGATATCATATATAATAAATAATGAATATAAAATATAAATTATTTAATTTTTCTGAAAAATGGATTAAACATATATTTTTTGAATATTTTAATTAATTAATAAATTATGGTGATATTTAAATCATAAAATACACAAAAATGTCATTAATATAAATAAAAAATACTATTACAGCTGTAAAATGAAATTTATGAGAAAAAATCATCTTTTTTTTAGGTTTTATTAATTTTTTGTAATTCTCTCAAAAGAGCATTTTGAGTTAAGGTTTATCCAAAATTGATAGAAAATATAAAATTGATTTTTTGAGTGCTTAATTTGATTAATTAGTATATCATAAAATAAAAATGATATCTATGAATTAAATTTTTTATTAATATAAATATTAAATCTAAAATATATATATGAAATAATATAGTGATAAAATAATTTATTTATTATGATATAGTAAAAATAATTGAGTTCAAATTTTGAGGAATCAATTTATTTTTTAAATCTAGATCTTCCTAATGGAATACGAAGACTTTGATATTACAGAATTGTACAAAGCCGCTAACCTTCCGCAGTATGATCCAAAAGAATATGAGCCTGTTAGGGAAAAAGAAATTGGAGTAGGGCAATTTGGCGTTGTTTATCTCTATAAAAACAAAAAAACAAATCAACAATATGCATTAAAACAGTTATATCCAAACAAATTAAACCCTAATTCAATAAACGAAATCGAAATTATGCACAAATTAGTCCATCCTTGTTTATGTGGTCTCAATGGCTCAGCTCTTACAATAAATTCATGTGGTGACATTCAACTTAGTTTACTATTACCATATCTTTCCAAAGGAAACCTCATTAGCCTTATTGATAGCAATGATCCAAATTGGGATACCACCGCCAAAATGAAAGCTCTTTATGGAATTGCCTGTGGGATGCAGTTTATGCATGAAAACCAAACGGTTCATTGTGATTTAAAGTCAGAAAACATTCTAGTTGATGAAAAATATGAAATCAAGATTAGCGATTTTGGAGTCAGTCAAACTCTTTCGAAAAACAACCGAAGACTAACTGATGTAACAGGAACCCCTTTCTACATGGCACCTGAAATCTTCATGGATGAACCCTACAACGAGAAAGTCGATGTTTTTGCCTATGGTGTCATTATGTACGATATTTTATGTACGACCAAAAAGCCTCAGAAAAAAAGTTTACTTTTTCTGGCCGATGAAATCATCGGCGGTTATCGGTTACCCATTGATGAAACACAGTTTCAATACAGCAAAGACTTCCTCAAATTAATTAGAGATTGCTGGGCTTACCCGCCAAAAGTGCGGCCTCCTTTTTCGTACATTTTGATGATGCTGCCGTCAATCCTGCCGCCTGGAACAGACGTCCCTGAGTTCCAACGATACGCAAAAAGTGTCAACCCACGCTTCCAGAGGACGAGGACGAGGACAAGGCAGAGGCCTGCAAAGTCAATTGCAATGGGAAAAATCGCAATCGACTTGCACTCGGTAATCAACGACGAAAAGGAAGAGATGACAAACCAACAGAAAATGGACATGAACGACTTCCTTGCATCGAGTCCAGCCTCGTCCAAGAACCAGAGAGCCAGATCCAAAATAACCGCAATCAACCCAAAAAGAGTCAAAACCGATGAAAAACCGCAAGAAAACTCTAAAATCATTGAAACTGAAGACGCAAACAACAACAACAACAATGAAGTTCCTGAAGCTATTACAGAAAACACTAAAATCATTGAAACTGAAGACGTAAACAACAACAACAACAATGAAGTTCCTGAAGCTATTACAGAAAACACTAAAATCATTGAAACTGAAGACGCAAACAGCAACAGTAAAATTGAAGTTCCTGAAGCTATTACCGAAAACACTAAAATTGTTGAAACTGAAGACACAAACAATAATAATGATAGCATTGATGTTCCTGAAGTTGATGCAGAAAACACCAAAATTGTTGAAGATGAAAATGATGATATTGAGAATGATGATGAGGAGGAGGAGGTGCCAGAAGTTGTTGAAGGAGACATAGAAGTAATTGAACAGGAGAAAAATGGCATTGATGATTCGATTGCTATTTCACTCGATCAAATGAAGAACATGAAAATTGGCCAGTCATTTGCGTATCGCTCGAAGGCGGCCCAGTCTGCAGATCCCAGCAAGCGACTTGATATTTTAGCGACCGTTAAGCAGCAAGCGCAAATGGGGAACCCCAAGGAGCTCTACAACTACGCGATGATCCAGTACAGCGGCACGAACGGTGTCGCCAAGGACGTTGAAGGAGCGATTGCGAATGTGAAGGAGGCAGCACGTCTTGGCAACACTGAAGCCTGCTACTGGCTCGGGATGCGATATTTCAAAGGGACTGACGGTTTTGACATCAATTTGAAGGAGTCACGTCGAAACATTCAAATTGCAGCAGACAATGACTATCCGCTGGCACTTTTCTTCATGGGCTTCTATGACCAGCGGGGCCTTGAAATGTACCCAAACGATATTGACGCAAACACCTTAACCGCCGAAGAAAGGTCAAATTATATTTGGCCGGTCAACAAGAAGGACGGGTTTAAGTACTCAAAATTGGCGGCGAAGAAAGGACACGCAATGTCGGCTCTGATGGTCGCACGGAGCTACGAAAACGGAGTCAAAAGTAGCACTGAATGTCCAGACTTCTCGATAAGGAAGAACGAGGGGAAGGCGACGCAGTACTACAAAATGGCGGCAGATTCGGGCGACGTTTCGTCGATGGTCAAATTTGGTCAAAGAGCGGAAGAAGGAATCGGAATGAAGAAGAACGTCGGACTCGCCATGAAGTACTTGAAAAACGCAGTAAGACTCGGTAACATGCACGCGCTCTTCATTGTCGGAAAGCACTACTACAAGGGAACGGGAGGACTCTCAAAGAACCAGAGAGTCGCGGCGGAATTGATAAAGAAGGCGGCTGACAAGGGACTCCCTGACGCACAGATGTTGTACTCGAAGATACTAAAGAAGGGATGCGATGGAATTGAGAAGAATAAGGAAGAAAGTAAAAAATATGAAACTCTGGCTAAAAGAGCTATTAAGTAAATTTAGTTTTGTTTAAATTGTGTTGTAATAAATTTCATTAGTCACACTTCTATTCGTTTATTTATTTATCTTTATTCTCTGTTTTACAATTTTTTGAGTGTTTTCATAACTCAAATAATTGTACCTAGAGAGTTATTTATTTATTTGTATCATGTTGAGTTGAAAATTAACTTTAATTTTTTTAACAAATCTCTAGAATTTATGATGATTTGCATTGTGGCAGTTATTTTTCAATTGATTGATATAATAGAAGTTATATATAAATATATATGCATTAAAAGGAGGAGTAAATTCATTAATAAAAAATAAAGAGTTTTTTAAAGGATTTGTTTAGTGAAATTTTATTTTATAAAATATATTTTGTTAACTACATACTAATTAATATATGACATAACTTTTGATATGAAAGGTAATTCAAGTATTTGAGGAAGATATTTTTTAATTTGTTTAGAGTTTTCTGATATTTTAATTGTGTTTTTGTTAACTATGATATCTATAATATTGAATGCATTTTTAATATTTGATCATTGCCAAGTAGTATCCTCTCTCCACTCATTGGATCGGTCATAATCATGCAGTTTTTATATATCATCATGTCGAAATTCTTTTTGTTTTTTTTTTCAAATTGTGGTCCATTTAGTAGCACGTTAAAAGCAATCAGATCAATTCTCTTATTTCTGGAGTATTTATTCTTACTTCTTCATTGATTCTATATAGTAAAAAGCTAATTATTATGCATCTTTCTTGTTCAGATAAAGAATTATTCTCGAATTCTTTTCCACACTCATCACATATTTCGTTGAACAAGAAATGGAAAGAATTCATTAAAAGCATGATGAATATAACTTGTTCTATTGAATGCTCTAAGGATGGCAATAATTCTATACATAAGAAGAATTGTGATTCATAGTTTTTGGGATTGTCCATGTACTGTGATATCTAAATCATTAATTGATTTGAGTAAGGAATGAAGTTTTCTTTGATTGCAAATGAAATATAACTGTAGCAATCGAAATTTATTGATTCATTTAAATTAATCGAATATTTAAGTATTTCTATGATTTTTGGTATAAACGAATGAAAACTAATAGCAAGTTTTTTTAATCAATTTCTTTAAAAATTTCAAATTCTAAAAGCAGCATATCTATGTTTCCAATTTCATCTGCTTTTATATTATTCACCAATATCAAAAAGCATTTTTCTGTAAATTCTGTTGAATAATCGTTTGGAATGCAAGAAATAAATCTTTTGAAGCTTTGTAAAGCTGATAATTTGGATGATTCTATATTCATACAGAAGCTGCTTGAGAAAAATGCCAAAATTTCGTTTAATAATGTTTCAGAATTCAAGAAGAATGATTTAATTCCATTGAAGACAGAACTGAATGCAATATAAGATGCCGGATCAGGATATTTATTTTTCAGGTATTCGAAGATATTCTTGGCAAATTCTTCATTATTTCCATGCAATTTAGATAGATTGCTGATTGAATACATCAAATTGTCTTGCAATTCTTCTCTATTTAAATTTTCTGCATAAAATAAAAAAAACGAAATTGCGTGAGGTGATAAATCAATATAAAAAGATGAAATTAATTTATCTAAAGTCAAAATTATTGTATCACCAACACTTGAATTATTTGTATCTGAAATCATATTGATCAATATTTCGAACAATGATTGAAAAGTCGATTGAAAAACAAATGCATAAAAATACTTGATTATTGCTGGATAATCTTTTGTAAGAAGGAGAAAATTTGGTAATTTATTGATTATTGGTAAAAATGCATCAAGAGGTTCAAAATAGTGAAATTTAGCGAGTGAATAAAATAATTTAAGAAAAGAAGCAACTTGTGGCAAATAAAGATGATTAGTTTGATTCAAAAAAATAAAGACAAATTCATAAAATACATTAAAATATCTTTCTGTGTCAATAAGATAGTTATCAATGCATTCAAATAAACAATTTGTTGCTGATGCAGATATTTTTGGATTCTCTGATATCATTGAATTGAATAATGATTCAGGTAACTCTTGCCAATTTCCTTGAATGTATTGAATTAATATAAAAACATTATTTGAAACAATATCGAGTTGATTATATGAAAAATAATCATTTTTAAATAAATTCAAAAACGATGTTTTAATTGCTTCTAAAGTATCACTTGATAATGTGACACTAATGCCTAGCAACACAAGAGACAACGTTTTTTCTTGTTCATTTTCTGTATCTGACAAAATTTGGAAATGAAAAAATGCCAGTTGTTAAGGTATTTGATTAATCATTTCATTATATATATTTACGCATTGATGGTGTGCATCATTGTTAGCTTCTAAGGTAAAATGAATAACATATTTAAATTTTTGATAAGGATCTCCATCCATAGTTTATTGACAATAAATATTAAAAAAATTTATTTATAATTATTATGAAAAGATATAAATTCAAAAAATATTTGAATAAAATTGGAGTATTTTTGAATTAAAAAAATTGATAAGTTTATCTTTTCTTTTTGTTTAGTTTATACGTTACTTTATGATTTTTTTGTAAAAATATAAAATTTATTAAAAGAAAAAGTGGATGCTTTTTCAGGGGCTTTTTCTCTTTTCTATAAAACCGCTATTTTACATGTGAAATAAACAATACAAAACGGTCCTCAGAAATATATTCAAAATTTTGAATTTAAACCGTATTATTAAAAATTGTAATATCTCCATATATAGCATAAATTTAAAAATATAAAAAATATATTTACATTAAAATAAATATATAAACAGTATATAATCATATAAATCAAATAAAAACACTATTTTAATATAAATATATTTGTTTTAAAATTTGTATTATGCAATTATTTTTTGTTATTTTAGTATATCTTATTGATTATTTAATAATATTTATTTAAAAATGAAATAAAATGTAAACAAATTAATACACAAATAAATAGATAATAATTATATTATATATCCTATTAAATAATCAAGTGTTTATTGTTAAATAATTTTGTGATACTACACAAATTTTGTGAATCATATGATTCTTTTCTCAATTTTTATTTTTCATATTCTATAAATATATATAAATAAATAAAATCATCCAAAAAACTATTTTTTTAAACTTGCTTGAGATTATCATAAAATGAAATATTCAAGCTTAAGAAGCTTGATTTTGAATTTTTCAACAGAATCTAATCTATTAATTCTATGTTTAATCGACAATTGTCGCATTATTTATTTCGAAAAACACAAATTAAGGCATAAAAAGGCTAAAAACTTCAGAAAAAGGATCAAAATCCAAGTTTGTTGAATCCAATATTTATATTTGATTCACAATTAAAAGAAAAGAAAATTCTCTTTGAAATTCAAAATTTCAAAATGAATCATAAGTAATGATCATTTAAAAAATCATACTTTGCAACTCTAAAAAGAGTTTTTGGTGAATAATCAAAACTTTTATTTGCCAATTCTCAAATTGAAAAGAGATGGCATTCCATTCAAAAACGAAAATGATAAATTGCGTATGTAAATAGTTAAAACTCAAGAGTATTATAATAAAAAATACATATTTTATTTTAATTTAATTTTTTCAATTATTTCTATTCAAAAAAATTCAATGACAACTGAAAAATAAAAACATGTATTTTGCCGCGATCAACGAATAAATTTTTATAAATAATTAATAATTCCATTTAATAATTTATTATAAATATTATATATCAAATAAAAGAATTTTTATTCCAAACAAAACTCCACCCACCTCTGATTTATTAGATTTTGAGAAAATTGAACTCGATTGATCTTGGTTAACTCAAATTTTTAATAGAAATAACATTCAATTAAAAACCCCAGAAATTTTAGTAATTGTAATCAAAGGCAAAAGATCAGTGAAATATACAGAGAAAATAGACTATCTTTTTACTACATTTGCATGCTTTAAAGCTTCTGGCTCAAAAATTTTAAAACCTTTCATAATTTTACCTTCTCTCAAAAAGTTTCCAAACGATTTAGAATATTTTAAAGATCTAGCATTTTTTACTTCATCTTCAAGCGGTTGGATAACCAAAGATTTATTTACAGCTTTTACTATTTATTTTTGTCATGAAATTAACTTTTTTAGGATTGAAAAGAAAATTACAGAAGATATTTGGGTAATAGTTGACGGTCACCGTTCAAGGTTAAATTCAATGTCCATTGAATATTTCAATAGAAAAAGAGTAAATCTAATTATACTATCTTCTCACACGTCTCATATTTGTCAGCCATTCGATGTAGTTTTAGTCTCTCCTATGAAGAGGCGAATTAAGGACTTTTCACAATCTCCACCACCATTTATAAAAAAATCATTTGTCAATTTAACACACAAGCAGCTAAACAGTGAATTCTCATAATTTCATCCATCATAAATGCCTGGTGGCAGACGGTTACACCAGTAAATTGCCAAACTTCTTTTTATGTAACCTGATTTTTTCGTTATGATCTTCAAAAGGTTTTGTCAAATCGTTTTGTTAGACAGACAAATGAACATGATGTTAGACCGCAAGAAAGAGGAATTTCAAAAAACGCTCATATAATAACCTCCAAAGAAAAAAGAATAGAAATTACTTCAGATTTTTACCAAATACCTATTGAAGATATAAATTTTATTAAGTAGTATGGTTAGGGGGTGCTCCGCTCGATGAGCTCCGCACACCCCTAACACGGTGAAAGACCCACCTCTGATAAGTCATTTACGTAGTTCGACACCAAAGTTCGTCAACGACAACGCTATTGATGTAAACTGACTCACTTTTGATTCAAACTATTTTTTTATCGTCATATCATAATAATAATATGATGACCGAAATTGAATTCACAGTCGAACCAATCGATTCAGTCGAAAACATTGAGTCAGTCATTGAAGACTATCACGAATGGTTCACCGACAACAATGATCTCTCTAACATCAACAGTGTCGATGAACTACTCGAATCACTTCGTGATTATTTCGATGATACCAACTATGAATCATAAGACCCCTCGAATGGTCACTTGCATAGGATCATCTACGCAGTAGGTCTATTATTTTTGGTTTGTACCGTTAAGAGTCGATCACTAACGAACAACATCACTAACGAACTTATAGTAAATGTATATTACTGATGAACTTATAGTAAATGTATATTACTAACGATCCAACGTAAACGATCCAACTATTCTAAACCAATTTTAAATTAACTTTTTTATTCTTACTACTGTATTGAACTATCACAAGATCATCTACGAATACAACTTTTTTTACTTTAAATGCAACATGAACAGCGAAGAAGAAGCAAGATTATTCGAACTCGACTTCCACACTCGTAAATAGATTATTCTAAACAATATTAGTTCATATTCGATAACGATTCCGTTAAAGCATGTACATCGCAAGAACGTTAAACCAGAAACGTTGTTGTATAATCTTACAAAAACGATTAACTGGAACGATATATCCAATATAGATTACACAGAAAGATCTACAAACAACCATAAACTTAATCCATTAAGTGATAGATTCTGTGACAACGTTATCTTCTATTACATGGTTCCAATAGATCCGCATAACAAGAACAAGAACGATTATCTATCGAAGTACCTCGCAGAACACACGTCTAAGATTAACCTAATATTACAATCCCGCAATATTAACGTTAACAAACGATATATTAAACCAACGTATAGTAGCAAAGAAGGTGAATACTATAAACAGTACATTAAAGTTTCAATACCATCGATTCCAGTTAACGATGTATTCGCATTAATTACTAGCGAAGAAGCTATTAAATCCTTTAACGATGAAGGTATCTACATTAACGATATCGACTTCACCCAAGATTTCGCAGGTGTTATTAACAAAGAAGAGGTGATCCAGTATCTAATAGACAATAACGATTATGTTATGGAAGGTTCCAATAATGATGGAGACTACGTAATTATGGAAAAAGACAAACTAGTTGGTAAGAACTGTCTAACCTTCATCCTTAACACAGAACACGGTAAAGTTAGATATAAGTTCTATAACAAGTTCGTCCAATCTATTGAGAGTCCATCCGTTAGAGGTAAAATCGGATCACATATAGCGGATTGGTTATACAATCCAGATGAACAGTTACGGAACAGCATTAACGATAGTTTGGATGCAGGTTTGTTAAGATTGGAGATAACGTTCTATATAAACAACAATGCTGTTAGTGAAGAGTATATCCATAACCATCTTAACTATCTCACTGAACTACTTCCACAAGAGTTAATCTATCACAATCCCATTAACAACCAATGGAAGTCTGTTTTAAACAAACTAGCATATAATTTACTCGTCGTCGATTTAGATAACAAAATAGCACTGTTCTCATACTTCGTTAACGGCATTACCAAGGTAAATGGATTCTACTTGTATAACATTACCGATAATTATGTAAACAATGTACTTAAACTATTTAGTAATAATCTTCCGATATTAGTAGTTATATGTAAGCGAGATAATGACGATTTACTAATAAGAGAACACTGTTATGAGAAGGTTCTCGTACCGAATATCACTAAGCGATTCGAATTAGATGAGCTCGCAACATACTTAACTAATGGTAATAAACGATTCGCTCCAATATACAAGTTAGATCTGGTTAATACGACTAACTTAGAAGATAATTCGATAACGAAATTTAGAGTTATTAACACCAAGAATATATCGACACTTAAAACCGATAACGTACCAATTAAGTTTATCGACTCCACAGTCTATTTTATTCTCACCGAAATGAGAAACACTATTGAACAACAATATTTGAAAGAGTTAGAAGATGAGAAGATGTTTATGAAGAAACACGATGTTACGATTAAGTCTGCTAAAGCAGATAACGATAAAGTAGATTCTGTAGTGAAAACCATTAACGATAGTTATGATAAGTTACAAGAAGAGATACAAGCGTCTAAACAGTTACGTATGCATCTACGTAATTACTTAATAACAGAGTTAATGAAACCGAAAACGTATTACAAGAGATTGTTGGATATGGAAGATAACGTTAAGATGCACGTGTATGGTTTTCGAGATATATCTACCAAGTGTCGTACACGATATCTATTAGCTGTAAGTCCAGATAACGAGTTAAAGACAACAACACCATTACTATTGTATACAGCAGATCGAGAACTGAAAGACTTCATTGTTGGTCGTGGAGTTGTAGATCGATCTTTTTCACTATATGACGAATGGTATAAATTAGATGAAACCAATAAGATCTGTGGTAGAGATACTGGTAAATGGTGTTTCATTATCGAAAAGCATTGAACAGCACACAAAAAGACTAAGAATCTACAACCAGTAATGGATGTCGTAGATGTATTCGATGATAATGATGAAGTATATGAAAACTCTACTACAGATGCAGAATATAGTCGATCGATTACAAAAGAATATACCGATGAGATCTTTAAACACAAGTATATTAACAATAATAAACTCCAGAAGATCGATGCGATGGTTAAAGAAGGTGATGTCGTCGAAGTACTAGATTGTTACGATTGGAAAGGTACACACTTACTTAAATGTCGAATTAATGATAATATTGTCGAATGCAAGTCCAACAAGTGGATGGATGATATACTGAAAGATCGAGAGAATGTGTTTAATGTGGTTACCGGTATCGAGAAGAGACATCCAGTTGCTAAACGAAAACTAGTATCGTTCGTGTTATAATGTGAATGTAGTATTGTTTTTGTGTTATAAACGTGTAAGTTTAATTCAATCGAAATGAGTAAGAACAAGAACACACCACAACCAACTCTCGAAGAGTTGTATACTACCGATGACTTATCATTACTTAAACGAGTTATCACCAAGTTAACAATTAAACAAGATTACAAGACCCTCAACACTATGTTTCGTCTTAATCCAAATGCTAGTAAGTTCGATAGAACACTAAATGAAGAGATACCCCAAAAGAATAAACGATTCACCAAACGTAATGGTAAACTTTGTAACGTATCACGAACAGTTCCACGAAAGAGTACTACCAAACCAGAAGAGAGTGATATGTATACTTACAAGCCCAGATACTACGATCCACACACCGAAACGTTTAAGTATGTTACTAGAATACAATCCAAATACTAAGTGAATCACTTCATTGGTAACATATCTATTTTTGATCGATAACATCATATACAGATACATCATATGTGAATACACATTTTCGAATACATCATCACATCTTATCGATTACATATTATCGATTACAACACATGCGGATTCATCTTGTCGAATATATCTTATCGATCACATCTTATCGAATATATCTTGTCGATCACATCATGGATAGAAAACCCTTTCAAAAAGTGGCGTAGAAAAAAACGGTTGTCCAGAAAATCAATATTTATATATATTATATTAGATTATTAATCTATTAATTCATTAATTTATTAAAATTATTTTATAAACAAAAAGCCAAATAAAGTGAGAGAAATAAAGGGGATCGATTCAAAAAATAGGGGGTCGATTCAAAAAATAATTATTTTCAAGAAAAACATTAAAAAAAAATTATTTTGAGAAAAAAATATTTGAAAAAAAAATTTTTTCATAAAATTATATTTTCTGAAAAAATATACAATTTTTTCTTAACTTGATCGGCGACCGATATTATATTGAATGAGACCCCTATTTTTTTGGGGCACTTTATAATAAAATGGTAAGTAAATAATGAAATAACAGTGAACACTTTATACTTATGCATAGCCCCTTAAGAAAGTAATTACGGACGATATAAATCATCTCTAGAAGGAGTCAGAAGTGCCAAAAAAAAAAAAAAAAAAAAAAAAATCTAATTGAAAAGCATGATTGAATAATCAAAATACTAAAAAATAATAAATGATATATAGGAGAAAATTGTTTATCTATGATTATATTACATATGAACACTATTTTCGCCAAAAATAATTTAAACCTCAAGCTTTTGATCTCCTAATTTGATCCAGCCTCTCCACCTCATAAACTCGCTAATTGCAATATTTAATATGGCAGGGAGAACAAAATGACATAAGGCAATGCCAACGCCAATTCTCCAAGCTGGTATTTTGCCGCTACTTCCTTCAACTGTAGCGAAAAGACCAACGAGACCTGCTGTTCCCATTCCACTTCCTGTTGAGTCTGTTTCAAGTTTGAATGCCATAGCAGCTATTGGTCCCATGATGATTGAAGTAATAACTTCTGGAATGATGATCAGAGGATGGCGAACAAGGTTAGGGATTTGAATCATTGAAGTACCAATGCCTTGGGAGATGAGGCCGCTCCAGCCATTTTCTCTAAAACTGGCAACAGCGAATCCAATCATGTGACTGCAGCAGCCAGCACAAGCTGCACCACCAGCAAGACCACGAATCTGTAAAGAAATGCAAGTTGCTGCTGAAGATGTTGGTAAAGTAAGAAGAAGGCCAATCCAAACTGACATAACGATTGACATTATAATTGGTTGTTCATCCATAGCATATGCGATTCCATCAGCAATATAAGTTCCGGCTGTTCTGAAAGGCCAGCATACGTAAGCACCTCCAATTGATGAAATTATAACAAAGAGAGGGACAAGTAAAATATCTAATCTTGTATGCAAGCGAACAACGAGATTTCCAATTTCACATCCGATAACAGAGTTGATGTATGAGCCAATTGGGTTACCTGGGCCAACTGCAACTTTACCTTGGACAATCCAATTTCTATCAATGAATTTATCAGAAAAGGCTCCCATTACTCCTGATACGATTGTTGAGAAAATTACGAGATTAGATGAACCAAGAGATTTCGCAATACCTGCTCCAATACCTGCACCAGTCAAAAGGGAGGCAATATTACCAGCATCAATGAACATACTTCCTCCTCTTGTTTTTTCTCCAAAAAGTTTTCCAAATTGTTTAACAATGGTACCTGCAATAAGGGTAACAAATAATCCTTGGGACATTCCTGTTAATGCAACAATGAAATATCTGTTCATAAACCATTTGACCCATTTCCAAGTTTTCTGGAAACAGGTAAGTTCTTGTTCCTTCTCTTTGCCTTCTGATTCAGCATATGGTGTTTCTGTATCGCTAAGTGATTGTGCATAATCTTCTTCTTCTTGATTAGAATTCAAGTTTATCGAGTCTTCTTTTGATGAATCCATAAAATTTTATGAGGTCAACAAAAATTTTCACTCAACTTGCTTTCAAAACTTTGCTGGTATTGAAAATTTATCAAAATGATTAACGATAAAACTTTTTAAAAATAATTCAATCCTAAATAAGCAAAATTTCATGTAAATGAGAATGTTTTAAATGCAAGTTATGACAAATACAGAAAATAAAAAAGATATAAAAAATTTTTATGAAATATTTCATAAAAAAAAATCTTTAAATTTTCAATAATTACTTTTAAAACAATATATATATTGCATTACAAAAGATATTTTCAAGAAATATTATTAAAATGATCATGTTATTTTGAGATAATTTACAAACAAATAAAAAAATACGTTATTATAATAACTTATTTGAATAAATTTGTAAAAAAAAATCAAAAAATTATAATTTCAAAAATTGAAATACATTGAATTTTTCAATACCAGCATTCGTAATTGAATACATTTTCAATCTCTAATTGAGTAATGAAACGATAGGACAATATTAAGTTTTTTATTTCAGAAAAACCTGTTTGAAATTACAGAATCAAATGTGTGTTAAAATAATTTATGTAGTTATTGAATAAAATATAAAAACGTTGCTCAGAATTTCTAAATTAAAAATTCAATTTTTTTCTGAGATTAAAATTTTAATTTTTTGCAAAATGAAGAGTTATCGTTTATTCCACTTTTTCCGGGTGAAACTTTTTGAAAGAATTTTCTATTTCAATAGACCTGAACACTAAATTTTGTTTTTTTTATTTTTCATACAATTTAATTATTTTATTTAATATTTGATGATCAATTATATAAAAATTATTATTATACATTATAATTTTTGTTATTATATTATTAGTTTTACTTTTTTGATTTGGAGATATTTGTTAAAATGGTGAAAAAAAAAATAATTCTGATCATATTTGATTTTCTTTTTTATTAAAAAACGATCAAATTATGGCCAATTTATGCTAAATTGACCTTGCTCTGGAGTACGTTATTTGTCCTCACTTTATTATATTCATTTATAACTATTTTTGTCCTCACTTTATTATATTCATTAAATAAATATTTTTTTTTCTAATGCCAAAAATAACTCATCCTAAATCATTGATGGATGATATATAAAAATTTTCAAAAATGTTCTAAAAAAATCAAACTATCAAAGCAAATCCTATATTTATTCAAACATTATTTCAATTAAACAAAACTATAAATAAAAACCAAAAAAAAAAAAAAAAAATAAATAAATAAATAAATAAATAAATACAAAATAAGCATGCATCAAATCAATAAGCAACAATAAGAAAGGCATGCTTGTCTCTCTATAATAATATTGATATCGCAATTTCAAATGCTTTTAAAAGCATTTGAATCCACAAAAAAAAAAATAAAATAAAAAATTATATAATATTAAAAACCGTCACTTTCAGAGCCGGAATCAGACGTCAGGTCCCTAATTGAGTACTCAGAGATGATTGAATCATCATTGTCAGATTGTCCTCCTTTGTCGCTTTCAGCCTTCGCCTCCTCTTTGGGCGCGTCGAAGTCGATCACCGGAGTGTCCGAGACTGGCTCTGGATCGACTTCATCGCCGTAGTCCTTCTCTGCAGCTTTCTGCGTGTCTGAGTGCGCATCGGACGAGTCTGACTCTTTCTCGCTCTTGTGGCTGCTCTGTGCATCTTGCTCGTTTGGTTTCTGAGCATCGAAGTCGATCATTGGCGTGTCTGAGACTGGCTCTGGATCGACTTCATCGCCGTAGTCCTTCTCGGGTTCCTGGTTATCGGAATGACGATCAGATGTCTCTTTATCTGATTCCGATTTATTCTTATTTGAATCTGATTTTTCCTTGTCTGATTCACTTTTCTCTTTATCTGACTCTGATTTATCTTTATCTGACTCTGATTTATCTTTATCTGACTCTGATTTATCTTTATCTGACTCTGATTTATCTTCGTTTGATTCACTTTTCTCTTTATCTGAATCTGACTTCTCTTTGTCTGATTCACTTTTCTCTTTATCTGAATCTGACTTCTCTTTATCTGACTCTGATTTCTCTTTGTTTGATTCACTTTTCTCTTTATCTGAATCTGATTTCTCTTTGTTTGATTCACTTTTCTCTTTATCTGAATCTGACTTCTCTTTATCTGATTCACTTTTCTCTTTATCTGAATCTGACTTCTCTTTGTCTGATTCACTTTTCTCTTTATCTGAATCTGATTTCTCTTTGTCTGATTCACTTTTCTCTTTATCTGAATCTGACTTCTCTTTGTCTGATTCACTTTTCTCTTTATCTGAATCTGACTTCTCTTTATCTGACTCTGATTTCTCTTTGTTTGATTCACTTTTCTCTTTATCTGAATCTGACTTCTCTTTGTTTGATTCACTTTTCTCTTTATCTGACTCTGATTTCTCTTTGTTTGATTCACTTTTCTCTTTATCTGAATCTGACTTCTCTTTGTTTGATTCACTTTTCTCTTTATCTGAATCTGACTTCTCTTTATCTGACTCTGATTTCTCTTTGTCTGATTCACTTTTCTCTTTATCTGAATCTGATTTATCTTTATCTAACTCGCTCTTGTCTTTAACTGCAGTCTTATCTTTTGCATCGAAGTCGAAGATTGGCGTGTCTGAGACTGGCTCAGGGTCAACCTCGTCTCCGTAGTCCTTGCCGCCTGCCTCTGAGTCATCGTTTTTCTCGAGCAGGCTGCCAGCAACTTGGCCAAACAGTCCTTCAATTTTTGGCGTTCCTTTTTCGATGTCTGATGATTCTGAGTGGCGGTCAGAGTCCTCCGACTTATCGCCTGCGCCACCACGTTCTGATTCACTTTTCTCTTTGTCTAATTCACTTTTCTCTTTGTCTAATTCACTTTTCTCTTTGTCTGATTCAGATTTCTCTTTGTCTGATTCACTTTTCTCTTTGTCTGGTTCTGACTTAATCTTATCTGATACACTTTTCTCTTTGTCTGATTCAGATTTCTCTTTGTCTGATTCAGATTTCTCTTTGTCTGATTCAGATTTCTCTTTGTCTGATTCAGATTTCTCTTTGTCTGATTCAGATTTCTCTTTGTCTGATTCAGATTTCTCTTTGTCTGATTCAGATTTCTCTTTGTCTGATTCAGATTTCTCTTTGTATGATTCAGATTTCTCTTTGTCTGATTCAGATTTCTCTTTGTATGATTCAGATTTCTCTTTGTCTGATTCAGATTTCTCTTTGTATGATTCTGACTTAATCTTATCTGATTCTGATTTCTCTTTCTCTGGTTCTGACTCATTCTTATCTGATTCACTTTTCTCTTTATCTGATTCTGACTCATTCTTATCTGATTCACTTTTCTCTTTATCTGGTTCTGACCTATTCTTATCTGAATGGGATTCTTCTTTCTCTGATTCACTTTTTTCCTTGTCAGATGATTTAGCTTCCTCTTCTTGTTTCTCGTCAATATTTACAGACCTCTCTGCTGCCTTTTGATCGCCAAAGAGTCCTTTTCCGATTGCGCTCACGATGCCACCCAGCTTTCCGCTCTCGTTATTCTTAACGTCCTTCATTGAACCGCCCTCGCTCTGTTCAGTCTTCCTCACGAGTGATCCGCTCAGCATCTCGTCTATTTCGCTGTCGAGCTTAGAGCTGTTATCGCTGCTTGGCTGTTTTTCTTGCTTTTCTTTGCTATTATCAAATTCGTCAAAATTGTCAAATTCGTCCACTTTTTCAGTGTCAATTTTGTTCTTATCAGAATTTTGAGTATCTTTGTTTGTTTTTTCAATATTATCTTCAAAATTGAAGCCTTCTTTGTCACTTTCACTACTTGAGGTTGACTTTTTGTTAGCATTCAACTCACTCAATTTTTCAGTATCACTTTCACTTTTTTCATGTAACAAGTCAGTTTGATCATTTTGGTCACTTTTTGTTTTTGAGTCGTCTTTATCGATCTTTTCATTTTCTGATGATTTTTCACTCTCTAAAACAGCATTCTGATTTGACTCTTTTTCATGTAACATGTCATTTTCTTCTTTTTCTGTTGATTTATCGCTTTCAAGATTTTCTTTTCGAGGTGATTCGTTTTTAGATAAACTGTCACTCTCATTTTTCTGTTTTTCAGGTGATTTGTCACTTTTAACTTTTTTCTTTTTAGATGATTTTGATGATTTGCTATTACTACTGATACTACTTGAGCTACTACTGCTACCTGAACTACTGCTTGATTTCTTTTTAGATTTCTTCTCTGTATCTTTCTTTTCGTTTTTGATTGGTTTTTCTTTATCTTTTTTAACTTCTTTCGAAGAATTAGATTCTGGTTCATTTCTATCTTTAATTAATTTGTCAGCACTCCTATCCATGGTGCTGTCAAGTTTTGCGTTTTCTTCAGAGTCAATAACAGAATTATCATCTTTCATTGTTGCGCTACTTTCATCGCCATTTGAAATTTCGATTTTGTTATCTGTTTTCTTTCGAGCACTAATAACTTTTCGATTTGATTTGACAGTTTTTTTTCGATTAATAGGCATTGTTGATGAGGCATCATTCTTCTTCTTTCTTGGTGTATTTTCCATACTTTTTCTAGTTGGCATGGTTGCCGTTCTCTCGCTTTCTTGAATTGATCGTGATTGAACTTTTTGTTGATGGGTTTTCTTGGGATGACTTCTGATTATTGGATCATATCGTTTCTTTTCAAAAGGAACAAAAAAATTAGGCCTTCCATATTGATTTGGGCTTGTATTCGACTCATCTTCATCAACAACAATCATTCCACTATCAAGAATAATACTCCTTGCTTTTGCAGATGACATAGATCTATTTGGAAGAGGTTTACCTTCGGGAAATGCAAGTTTTATTGATTGAGTTCTCTCTTGTTTCGGTAGAATTGAAATTTGCTGTTCGTATTCAAGAAGTTGTTCTGACCATTTTTTGGTTGATCGAGGAGTTTGTACCGATTTTCTTACCTTAATTTGTTTGTCATGAACTAGCCTTTCTTGCGATTGACGATAAATCTGATTAATATTTTTCATATTTTCTCCTTCAATTCTAAGTTGAATAAGACGATTTCGTGTCCTTATTTGTTCATATAATTCTAATCGAGGTACTTTTGGTGGTGTTGAAGTATCTACTGCTGCTGGATGAACATTAATTTCTGCAACAGTTGTAGTATGTCGTTTAAATGCGCGTCTTTTTTCGAGTAGATCAAGATATTCTGAACAAACAGGAGGCTCTTGAATCATGCTTTCTTTTGATAATACGTTAAGGTCAAAGAATTTGTCACAAAAAAATCGTTATTTTCTTTCTTTTTTTCTTTTTGAAAGATGCGTGATTTTTAAATAAATTGTTCTTTTTATATGTTTGTTATTTTATTTATTGAAATTATTAAATAAAATAATTATCATTTCGTGATTTAAAAGAATCTGTTTGAAGATATTTTAATATAATATTCAAAAATGAAAATTTTTATTGATTCAATTTTTGAAATGTTTTGATTCAAAACTTTTGAATTTTGAAATAACATCAAAAAAAAATCATTATTTCTTTTTATATAAGAATTTTTTAAGTAATTAATATGTTTACAATTACTTATTATATTTAAATAAAAATAAATATTAATCATAATCATCTGTATTTCAATTAACTAATGTGTTTCTTATTCCAAAAGCATCATTCATGCTTTGCAATGACTAAAAAGATGATTGTATTTCTCTATTTTTCTTATACTTTTTTGTTTTTTAAATTCCCAAAAAAAAAGAAAGGTAAAATGCAAATAAAAATAAAGCAAAAACATTCGTTTTTTATTTTTTAGTTTTCCGGGGAAAATGTGTTTGAATATATAATTTGATTATTAAAAAATAATTTTTAGAAAAAAAGCATGATTTAAAAAAATAATGAAAAATAAACATGTTTTTTGCTCTTTTGGTTATTACTTTAAGTAGAGAATCAACAAATTTATATACTTCAATGCAGGGAACAGGTGATTGCTTTCACAGCGAGTGCAGTTATAATGAGGCCTCGCTTGTAATGAAAAAGGCTGATGTTATTTACGTTAATGATCGTGTTATATATCCACCAACATATCCTTCTGAATTTTCAGATTTAATTGAAAACGTTGTTCAAAATAATGTTACATTAATTGCAAATAAGCAAGGTACTGCCATTGATGGTAAAATGCTTACAGGTGGAACGATGTACTATCTTGAAAATCAAAGAGTATTTACGTGGGGAAAGTTCAAGGGATTTACTTTTCGAAATTTTGACAAGCTAATAATGAGCAGACAACATTCTTGGTCAACATATCCTCAAATCGTTTTTCAAGACTGTACTTTTGAAAAAAATAAGCATGATATGTTTTCAACAACTGGAGGACATTGGATCTTCGTTAATTGCATATTTAAAAATAACAAAGGTAGAATATTTAAAGCGCTTTCTGAAACATGTGTCGAATTTGAAGATTGTTCCTTTGAAAATACTCAATCCGCCTTTGCTTTTGGTGCAGATATGATTTTTAGAAATTGTATTTTTACAAAAACATTTGGTCAGCGAGGTGGGGCAATTTATGCAGCAAAATCGACACTTTATGTGCACGATTGCAAATTTATTTCAACAAATGCAACTTTTAATGGTGGTGCAATTTATATTCGAGACTCTCATGTCAATTTCCAAAGTGAAATTTCAAGATGCTGCTTCCTAAATACTATGGCTGGAATAAATGGCACAGCTATATATTCTTATCTTTCAGATTTGCAAGTTTCTGAAAACATATTTTCTGATAATGAAGAAAAATCATTTTATGCTTTTACTTCTGAAATTCATAGTGAAAATAATACATATAGTGGTAATGCTGAAGCATGTATTAAAAAGCATCAGCCAATGAATGAAGACGACTTATTTTATCCATGCGACACATACCAAAGAACTGAATTTGATGATGCACGTGGTAACATTTACATGGACTTCACAAATCCAGATGATCCACTTGAACAAAGACTATTTTAAATATGAATTTAATATATATATATATTTAAATTTTTGCATCATATATTGCATTGAATGAGTCATTGAATTTTGTTGGAATTATTTAAGCAAAACATTGGAATAATAAAGCTTTCTTTTGTGTTATTTACTTCTCCGGCACTAAATTGCGTTTAGTAATTATTGATATCATTTCAGGGTTAATAAATAACAAGTATTTTTATACGATATTTGAGTCGAATACTTTTTTATCCCTTTCAAGTTGTAATTGGAGTAAATCTATTTCATGATAATATTCATTATGATTACTTATAATTTGAACACCTGCTTGTATTCATAAAAGTATTTTGGAATTCGCTCAGTCTATTTTTGTTTCATAAGTATCTTGTTTTTTGAATAACTTGATGTTTTAATCCTGCTTAACTTCTTCTCCCAAATCATATGTAATTAGTATATAAAAATAAAAATATCTTTATATTTTTTTGGGAAATTGTTCATAAAATAGAAATTTTAATATTGTGATATATTTAAATATGTATATTCTAGATAGAATATAAGATTAAAGCACAAAAAACACAAAAATATTTTGTATAAAAGTTGATTGAGTGATTCAATTTTTTTTTAAAAAACTTTTGAAAAATCCATGAGCTCAAATAAATATATATGCTCCATACTTGAAGAAAATTTCTCCCAAAAATATAACTTTGAAAATAAAGTGTCGCCGCGTGGCATTACTTTAGATGAGTTTTTAAAAACGCCAGCTTTTTTAGAATCGACGCCAAATAATTTTATTTTTTCATGCCCAGGGGCAAAGAACCTCTCGTATTTTCAGCAATTTGATCAATTTATTTCATTCGCTAAAGAAAATCCGAATTGTCAGCCAATTCAAAAATCAATTTTTCCTTTATTTTGTCTTATTGTTATGCAACTCAAGAAAAAAGAGGACCAAACATTAGTACAAGATTTCACACATAAATATTTAAATTTTGTTCCTGAAGATGATAGAGAAGATGCTCGATTATTTGTTACTGATGAACAACATTATAGTAAATTGGCCTGTCTTTTTTCGACGCAACGTTATAAAATTAAATGTGATGATGAAACTCATAAAAAAATTGTTAGTTTTCTACACAAGCCAGACCACTCGCAACTTTTTTTATTATATTCATCAAAAATCATAATTATTCCAGATAGAAAGCAGCAGAAAGATAGAAATCCTATTTCTAGGTTTTCACTTAATTCTGTAATGTCAGATATGAGTATTGTCCAAGCCCGAATTAGTTCAGCATCTTTTGCTGCAATATCAAAAGAGGAGCCTACGGTATATGCATGTTGTAACGATCAAAACATTCTCAAAATTGATACAAATGCCCAAAAAGCAACACAATTATATACTCATAGCTCAGCAGTTACTACCCTCAGTTTATCAAGTCAATCAAAAGTACTTTTGACTGCCGATTTGTGTGGTAGTATTTCACTTTGGAGTTCATCAGCAAGTCATCACATGAATTCCAAATTTATGCCAATTATTTGTTCTTGTTTTGCTCCGCATGGTGGAATTTTTGCAATTGGTTCTGGTAATGGGCTTATCCATGTTTTTGATACGCCAAAGCATCAACTTCACCGTATTTTAAGTGGATTTCAAGAAGCCGTTACAGATGTCGCTTTTCATCCAAATTGCGCCTATATTGGATCTCTTTCAATTGAGCCCGCAATTCGTATTTGGGATTTGAGATCTGCTGATACAGTTAGGTTGTTCATCGGACAGCCTAAAAAAAATTCAGCTATTGCTTTTTCTAATGATGGTAAAATGCTTGCTGTTTTTGATGGTGAATTATGTGTATTTGATATTGGTACACAGAAATTGAAGTTTAAAAAGCAATTTCATATTACAGATATTATATCTCTCCACTTTTCTATGGATAGTAGATATATATATGCTGTTTCTCAACATGGTATAGTGATCGCATGTGAAATTGCCGTTGATGGTTACCCAACTGAAGAGATAATTCGAATAAATGAAAGAGTCATTTCATCTGAATTACTTTACGCAGATGAGTTTCGGATCATAACAACATATGAAAAAGAATCTTTAGAATAGAAAATTTGATGTTTTTTTATTATTTATTTATTTATTATATATTACTTTATATTTTATAAAATGCTTGATTTATTAAATTTCTTTGGTTGTATTTATTTATGTTAACCTTGTTCAAATGGGATAAACCGCTGGGATAACCGAAATCCATTGGGATAAAAACAAACCTTTTAAAAGAGCATAGTTAGGTATGAAAAATGCAGGATGACTTGAAATATAATTATATTATATAAAATATAAGGAAATAAATATATTCCCTAAATATAAAGATTATATTGACGTTCAATATAAAAAAAATATATATTTTAATTTTTTGAAAAAGAAAAAAAAAATTGATAAGTTTATTTCAAATAAAATTATCAATACTTGATATAAAATTGAATTAAAGAAAATTATTTATTTCATTTCTCTCAAATTAACATTTTATGAGAAACGCTTTGAAATTATAATTGTTCAATATTTAGAATATACAGTTATATAAAGTTTATTAATTGTTTATATTTATTTTATATATTTTTATAGTATATATAATATTATTAAAAGTTATATAATCTATGATATACATATAAATATAAAAAGATATTTGCTTAATATTTTAATTAAAATTTCTTATTGAAAAAAAATCGTTATTAATGTTTATGATTTTAAAATTGATTTTTGCAGCTCAGCCCCCTGAATCAAATTAAACTAAATTTAGCATATCTTTATTAAATTAAATGTAATATATTTAAATGTAATTATAATCTAAATAAATTCTTTATTTATTTAGATATTTCAAAAAAATATGTAAAAATTCATTAAAATGAACTTTTTAACAAAATATGAAATATTTATAAAATAACAAAATGCATAATTAATCATTAATTTCCAATATATATAATAATTAATCATTATAATTTCAATCCATCCATCAGGTGGCTGGATTGTGTTATTTTCATAGGATACTTGTTTGTGTTATTATAACTTATATAATTGATATTTTAAAACATTTAAATAATAAATATATAAAATAAGTGCACTAGAATATAATATCAAAATGTTATTTAATAATTATTAATATATAAAAAGATATTCATATTTTTATAAACGTTAAAAATGTAAAGTAGGTGTCCGCACCTCTTTTTTTATTTATAAATTGTAAGTTATATATTTGAATTAAACACGATCAAAAAAGGTCAAATAAATTGCTTTTTTTTTTTTTTTTTTTTTTTAGAAATCCCAAAATGGGTGTTATTTTTTAGCACAGTGCTGTAGCACAGAGAACTTTTTGAATGTATATATGGTCTAAAAAAACTTTTTGAGAAATTAAAAATAAAAATTTTTAAACAAAATAGCATGACCCCCTATTCATGCTTTTTTTATTCCTTTAAAATATTTTAAAAATATTTGTTTTCTTATTTAATACTGATTTTAACCAATAAATCCTAAATTATATCAATGTTGGAAGCCCATTAAGCCATTTGATTATCTAAATCAACAATTTTTAAGAATAAATATTAATCAAATAATAATCTCATTTTTGAAAATTTTCGATTATTTCGCGTTTATCATAATCTCTAAATGGCATAAATTAAGAAATCTATAAAAAATACAAGGAACTTTTAATCTTTTCTATGTAAAATAAATCTCGAAAAAATGGACGATTATTTTCTTCTGAAAAAGTTGAATGTGCTATAAAGAATTCCTCTCCCAAAATCATAAAAAATGCACATCCCAAAAATCAAAAAAATCCCATTTGAACAGGCTTATTTATGTTTTTCCAATTTAAGTAAAGATATCTCAAATATTATTAATTTATTACTTTTATAAAAGTATTGATAACGTTAAAAATGACCGTTATCGATTGCCAATTTTTAACAATTTTTTGTCATATATATAAATTTTCTAAAATTAATGAATCATATTCATCCTATAAATCCAACAAGCCATTTTTGTTTTAATAACGCTTCTTCGAATCTCGGAGAATCAACTAGAGCGTATAGACGAAATCATGGTCAGATTGAGAAGTCTGAAACAACAATAATTGGTTATAAACCTCTTTTATCTGGTGAAAGTATATTGTACAGTTACTATATTTCAGAGGCATCAAATGAAATAAAATCGAAAAGTGATTTAAATCCATTTCAGTTTCCAAGCAGTGGAATTATAAATTCAATATACTCTACTTATAATTCGAATTATTTGGTCCTCATTAGATCACCCCAAGGTGATCAAATTCGATACTGTTCTTTTAGTCCAGAAAATTGTGTAATCCAATCACCAGGAAATCCAATTGTTCAACAAAATATTCAAAAAATTTCATTTTTCTTCCCAATATTGTCTGAAAGTTCATATGATTCAGTTATTTATGCCGTTGGAAATGAACTTATCGAAATTAAAACTGAAAGACCACGGTCTATTTGTCCTCCACAAAAAAATCATATTAATTGTGCTGATTATATAGATCATAACGTTTTTGCAATTGGTGTTGAATCAAGTCTTCTTTTGTATGATTCAAGATCTGAAAAACTAATAGCTAATTGCCCAATGCATTACGGTGATATATCTGCAATTTCTGCTAATGAAATCGATAGAAATATTTTATATACAGGTGGATATGATGGAGTTGTCAAACAAATTGATTTTCGTAATATCACAAATGATAATAAAAATGAAATTCCTGTTCTCTGTGAAGTCTTAACTGGCTCACCTCGTCTACCTCAATGTAAAGTTGTTGCGATTTCCTCAAATCCGATTGATAAAAATGTATTTGCAACAGCAGCTTCAGGAAATATAGATTACGGTTATGTTAAAATCTTTAAGGATGGTGTTTGCAAATATTCTTCTAAACCACTTAACAACAATTTAAATAATCAACAAAAAGAAGAAAGCGTTTTTATTGAAGCAGCAACGGCAAATAAAGCTATTTGGATTAATTGGTCAAATAAAGATCCTTCTTTATTAGTATCAGAAGATATGAATTATGTATATAGAACTCATTATTTTGATGATTTAAACTTTGATGATATTCTCTCTGATTTATAAATAATATTTGCCATTATATTTTTTTAATAATAAATATATTGTGTGCGTTATTTTGTTTGATTTATTAGTATGGAGTAGCTATTTTAATGTTTAAATAAAAATAAGTGCAATCATCCACGTTTTGATAGCTAAAAGTCATTCAAAAAGTGAATGATATGGTACAGTATAGTAAAAAAATATGAAATCGTCAAAAAATACTAAAAAAGTTGGAAAATACACTTTTTCAAAGAAATAAGGCCAAATTTGCTTGGCTAATTCTTTTTATCGTCATTTGAAAAAATGGATTTTCGAACTTTTTCGTAAAATTCAAAAAGCTGGAAAAGCTACTTTTTCAAATGACGATAAAACAATATTTACTCAAAAAAATTGAGTGTTTATTATGAAAAAGCTTGTTTTCCAACTTTTTGAATAATATTTTTACGTTTTCATATTTTTTTACTATACTGTATAAAAAAAATCATAAATATTCTTAGAAAGAATTTATAAAAAAAAAAAAAAATTGTGGTATAAGCACAATAGATTCAAACACAAATAAAAAACACAAAATATAGAAAAAAAAATTAAAAGATATTGTCAACGTGGAAAATAATTCCTTAACTTCTGGAAGTCATAAATTATTTCTCCATCTTCAAACGAATCCATTTTTTCAAAGAAGTCTTCTGAGAATACTTTCAAAAAGTTTTCTTTGCAATCATCAATTGTACCGAAAAGATTCGATTTTTCAAAAATTAGAAGCAGCAATTTCAATGAAATCTTGAGGGAAGTGTTATTTCCATCTGCCATGTCAGCGATAAATTGGAAGAAAGCATGGTTATGCTGCTTTTGGTTCCTTGAAATCTTCTGGTCAGCTGTAAAAACTTTGAAAAAATTCTCCTTTGTTGATTCTTTGATCAAGCAAAGAAAAATTTTCATAATTGATATTTTGGATAAGAGACTTTTTCTTTGAGCTGCCTGAAAAAGTTGTTGAAAAGAGTTGTCATTCATCAAAAAGGAAGCAAGATGTGGCATCGCCGTCAATTGTGCAAAAAGTGCATTAGAGGCTGCCGTTGAACATTTTTCAATGGCTGGATTGTTGTATTCTTCAGAAATGATGATTTCAAGAAGCTTTCTCATATGAAATTGGCTTTTACAATTGAATTTTGTGTAGATCTGAGAAATAAGAAGGCATGAATAATAAGTCGCAATCTCTGATGGTTTATTGAGATGGCATTGGATAAGTTCAATATATCCATTGTCCTCAAAAAGATCGAATATTATCGAGTCAGAGATAAATAGATTATTAAGGATCTTGAATATTTTAACAATGTTAGATGAGTGAGAAATTGAGCCATATAGGATAAAATTGATAAAATTAAACATATCTGTAATTTGTTCTTTTTCTAGATGAATTGATGATAATAATATTAGAATATCAAAGCAAATATCAATAAATTCGACATTTGCTAATATTTTTGAATAATCGCATATTATTTTTATGATCGAATTGTCAATTAAAAATTGGAAATCAGCTTGGTTTGTTGATATAATTAATAAATTTTTCAAATATAAAAAATAATCAAATGTGATATTGGTAACATTAGCTGTCTTGAAATATCTTGTGATGCATTCAATATAGCCGCGAGTTAAAAAGTGCTGAAATAACTGAGGATAAATGGTGAGTTTCGCTATTAAAGAAACAATGAGATTATTAAGTTCAATATCATCTTTGTTGAGTAAATCTAGAAATATTTCAGGAATTCTGTTCTCTAAAAAACCTGGGATTGTAATAAAATCATAGTTTGATATGAGGTTAATAAGAGAAGTAATATGTTTAATTAGGCCATTCTTATCATTTGATTCATATTTTTTGCTTATCTTGCATGTAACTTTTAAGGTAGCAGCTTCTTGGATATCAGATGGAGTAAGCAAAGACTTTCTGAATCCAAAACCAATCTGATTATCCAAAATATGCTCTTCCAATCGGCACGTAGCAATGTCGGTCATTGGTAATAATTTGTACGAAAAAAACATTGCTAAAAAATGATTTTAATTTCAAATTTTATAATTTTGAATAAATAGATAAGTAAAATTCTATGAACTTTTCAATATTTCAATTAGTCTGAAAGATATTTTCAATTCATAAGCTTAATTGAAATATTTGAAAGAAAAAAAAGTGATGTTAAATGAATATAAATTAAAAACTGGGTATCTTCGTATCATTCTTTTGAAAACAAATAAGCATCATGAATATAATTATTATAGCATTAATTTTATAATCTGGCTTATTTATAAATATATTGATGAATATTTTTAATAATAATGAGAACCATTTTTTCTAAAGTTAGACAAATTGTGTGCAACATTATGCATTAAATATTTAATTATTTAATTTAAAGCATTCTGACAAATGATATTTTGAACTATGTTTTTCAAATTTAAAAAAATATTGAAACCCAAAAAATCAGTTTGTTTCATTTTGAATTCATTTTTTATATCAAGTAATTAGTATAAAAGACAAATTCGTTCACTGTCAAAGAGTTGAAGAGATATAAAGCAATTTCTGCCCTTATTACCATTTTTATAAAACATACATTCAAAAAAAATCGTTATTCTTTCAATTGAAAGTATCATTTAATATGATGATAATATATAAAACATATTGAAGATAAATTATATAAAATGTATTTATTTACCATAATATCATATAGAATAAATTTTAAATCTTATTTAATTGTTTGTAATCCAGCAAAATTAAAAATAACTAAGATATGATTTATTAAATATTAAACTTTTTTTTTTACGGTCACTTTTGAATTAAATAAAAATATAACTTTTTCTTGAAGTGAATCCGATTTTATTTTCACATATTGAAATATAATTTTAAATATATCTTTTAATTTAAATTAGAAAATTGATTTTAAAAGCAGATTTTGTGTAAAAATACAACTATAATTAAATAAACTTTCTGGAATAAATGTGAATTTTTAAATATAAATAAATTATATGCTATATTTTTAAAAAGTTATATGAGCCATTAATTCTCAGATTGGTCTATTTTATGATTTAGCAGCAAATAAAATAAGGTGAGCATAAGAATATATAAATAATTTAAAAATCTTTATAAATTAAAAACAAAGAATAATATAATAAATGATTAAAAGTAAACAAATATATTTTCTATCTTCTTGTAACCTGTCTCAAAACAGAACGAGACCTGTAATTTTTGGAATTTGATATTTTTGAAGAATTTGTAGTAAGAAGAGATGTTGGTACTTTCGAAATTGATGATTTTGATGTTTTCTCATTTATCGTTGAATAATACAAGAAACATCTTTTTGCATCGGTATCGCCAGCTCTTGATGCCATCTGAAGGTATTTTTCAGCTTCTTTTAAGTCTCTGTTTCCATATTCTCCGCGTAGAATGCATCTTCCAAAAATACTTTCTGCCTCAACTTCGCCATTGTCAGCGGCATATTTAAAGTATGCAGTAGGAGGAGCAATTTCTCTTGATTTTTTGATTTCTTTCTTCAATTTTTTTTCGTTTTTTCCTATTAAAAGTGAACTTATTTCAGTTGTTGACTTTAAATGGTTTGTTTTTGATGGTGTTGAAACTACCTTCTTAACGTTTTCTTTTTCCTTATTTTCATCATATTGTTCAATTGGTGGTGGTATTGGAAATTGAGGTTTTCCGTTAGAATTGCTATCGCCATTTTTATTTAGACTGGATGGGTCCACTAGAGTAACAGCTAAACGGTTGATCTTGCTGTTATTCATGGTATCTTCCATTGATTCTTCTCTTAATTTTTGCAGATCAGCTTGGTGTAGTTCATCTAAAATTTTATCATAATTAATACTCTTTTTCTCGTCTTTAACTGGTGGCTGGTATTTGGGCATGCCAAAGCCATTTTTTAGGCATATTGCATAATTCATCTGTCCTATTGGATCGCCTAGCGCAGCTGAAGCAGCATAGTAGCGCGCTGCTTCATTCATGTCAGCCTCGACTCCAATTCCAAATTCTAAGCATGCGCCATACCCATTTAATCCTTTAGGGTGGTTTTGATCTGCTGCCATTTTGAAATACTTTGCTGCAACAGACCTATCTTGATTCGTCCCATCGCTAGAAAAAATCTTTTTGGCTAATCGATACTGTGATTCAGCTTCGCCATGATCTGCACGCGTTTGAAGTTCGTCTGGAGATGTGAGTGCAAAAACGCTATTCATCTTATTTTATGATACTTTATATGATGTTGAGAGGTAACGAGAATGCATTGAATTGATAAATCTATAAACTTTTTAAAAAGCTATTTTTAAAAATATGTTTTTCTTTAATATAACTCTATTTTTTACTAAATAAAAAACAAAATTGAATTTCTTCAATATTTTAATTAATAAAAAGATCTAATGAAAAATCTTTCTCTCTTTAGAAAAATAATTCCAAATTATTATATAGCTAAGTTGAATTAAATCAAAATGTTAACCTTTGTTTAAATGTTATAACAATCTTATTGAAAAAAAAAATGGAGGCCGTTTAATAAATATCCCAAAAGGAATTTTAAAAAAAAATACGCCAAACAGTATGGATGTGCCTGATTGGATTCAAAATCTCAATCAGAGCCTTGACAATTGTAATTGGAAATCAGCTATTTTTTTTAGTCAGCTAATTTTATCAAAACAACCAAATAATTTTAATGGTTTATTTGGAAAAGCGATTTCTTTATACTCTATGACAAAATATTCGGAATTAGAAGAATGGATGAAATCTCTCCCAATTGAATGTTTACGCAACCCTCAATTATTAAATATTCGATGTTTAGCACTTCAAAAGCAAAAACAATATTCAACAATTGTTTCACTTTTAGGTGGAGACTTATTAAATAAATTTGTTCCACAAGTCTTGCAAATAGATGAAGTTGAAAAGTTTCCTACTCTTAAAAAAATTCGGCAGGACTCTATTTTTTGCTTAGCAAGTGCAATGGATGCATCGTCATTTCCTAGCAATTTTTTCACATATCGAGATGGTAACAAGAACCGCCACTCAAATGAAGGTGAAGAAGATTTTTTAGATTTTTTAACTGACCCTTTAAATCCAGATTCGATTTCAGAAACAATTTCACGTTCTATGATGAGTAATCAGCCAAAACTTCTTCAGAAATATACTAAAATGTGTGATAAAACTACTCGTTCAGATGATCTTCTTCTCACGGCCTGTGGCTGCTATAAATATTTAATGGGAGAAGAGCTTCAAGGAAAAGCATATGTGATGAAAGCAACTGAAGAGAATCCAGATTGTGAAATTGCATGGCTTTCATTTATATACATGCTTATCAAATCATCTGAATTTGAATTGGGATATACTTTGATCAATAGAATCAGTAGACGATTTCCTAATAGTCAATCTGTTTCCCTTTTCGCAATTTCATTGTCTTTAAAAAGTTTATCAACTCAGCTTGCATGGCCATGGATCAAAAAGGAAGAAATTGATAGTATTTATTATCAGCATGAAAAAGCTGTTGCTTTGTTTATTGATGGTGAAATTGCTCAATCAAAAGTCATTTTTGAAACCATTATTAATAAATCTTCAAATAATAATGATGATGATGATATTATAGGAGCAGCTCATATAAATCTTGGACATTGCTTAAGAAGACTTGGGAAGTTTTCTGAAGCTATACAATACTATCAAAAATCAATTAGTTATAACATTAATAAGCCCGAAGTTCTTTCATCAATTGGTTTTACTTGTCTTTTAATGGGGAAAAATGATGATGCAGTTTTATGGCTTAATTCATGTCTTTCTATTAATAGTGAACATCCATTTGCTACTAAAATCTTAGATGCAATTTTTGCATCGAAAAAATAGAATATGCGTATGGACCTTCTTCTTCTTCATGAAGAATATTTCTTTATATATATATATATTTGTTTTTGTTTTTATTGTATAAAGCACACTTTAATTCTCACGTGATTATCTTTATTTTATTGATTTTATCGAGTATCATTTTAATGAAATTTAATGGTTATGGTTAACTTAAATCAATCCTTTAAAAAAAAAATGATTACTATTATTTTTAAAAAAAAACTCAATAAATTTTACTATTAAAATAATATATTTTTATATTTGGTTCTGGAAAAGAAATATATATATTGGATATTTTTTTATTTTTTTTTTAATTGGGCGCCGATTGTGTGATCATTCTCAATAAATTCAAATATTTCTGAATTTATTGAAATTTTTATTAGGTATGAAATAAAATATTTAAATCCAACATATCTTCACAATAACATGTAAATATATAAATATTATTTGAATATTATTAAATATATATAATTATATATATTTTAATTAAATATATAATAAAGATATATTATTTTAAATTCTTATTTCTAAACAAATGAAAATCAAGGCAAATTTTTTTTTTTTTGTCTTATGAGGTATATAATTTGACTTTTATTACACGATATGTTCAGAAAAATTGTATATAAATCTACCAAAATAATTATCTTTCATGTCAAATCAAGAAGTTGAAACATTAGAAATCATAGACCAAACGGAGCAAATAATCAATAGTACTGGATTTTCATACAATATTGTTTTTAATATTAGCAATTTGACTAAATCAGTAATTAAATCTCCTATATATGCTTGTGATAATAATAAATATCAGATATTAATCAATTTAGAAGCCAATCCTATTTCTATATCTATTATTTGTAACGATTCTCTTAATAATTTTGCGAATACCTTTTTTGATTTATTTATTTCCAATAAAGATCCAGCAAAATCTATTCATTTTAATGAAAACTCGCCAGCACCTTTTGATGTTCATCTTGACTTTGACGATATTAATATCAGCAATGGTTGGATTCAAAAAGATTCACTTAGAACAGTTTTTGTTATAAAAGATAATGCTAATGAAATAAATCATAGCAATCAAAGAAGCAATTACAAAGCAATAAAAAGCCAAATTTCCTCTTTTCTTACAAAATCAAAAGAAACTGTTGAATGGTCAATACCAGAACTTTCAGAATGGCATTCATCAGAATTATACGATATTAAATTTGCCAAAGTAATTTTAATACTATCATTAGATGAAAATTATTACACTTTTCAAATGTCATTTCAAGATATTAAAAAAGATAAATGTTTTATTATAGCAAAGCTTATATTGCAAAACAAAGATCCAAGCAAAAGTATTAGCAAAAATATTTATGAAACAGTCACGCCAGCATTTCCAGAATCCAAATTATTTACAATATCAGATCTTAAGCAAGAAGAAATAACAGCTGAAAATGGCTGGATTATAAATGATTGCCTAAAATTAACAGTTGAATTTATAAACCCTTTAAGGAAAATACCAAATTTACCCAATTGCAAATTATGCAACAATCAAAATAATGAAAAATATATTAATTTTCACAGACTTCCTAGTATTGATTATATCCAATCAAATTCATTTCGAGGTAAATTTGAATTATCTCTAACTCCATCCATTGATGATATTTCCGATAAGATATACAAAACCAAAATTCGAGTAGGGAAATTTTTTGTTACCTTTGAACTTGATATTGCTAAAAAAATGTCAAGTTTTGAATTTCAAGATCTTGATGAACAATCCAATTTTTTCACCATTATTACCATTCGCTTTCATAATGTAAAACAATTTAATCAATATGAAACCTTTTTAACTCAAAATGTTTCTAAAGATAACTCAGTTATTTCCTTTGATTCTCCATTTGATAGTAAAACTGTCAACGACGGATGGTTATTCAAACCAAATAACAATATAGACAAAGACTATCTTTGTATTGATTTATATTTTGAAATAATCTCAGATTATGAAAACACCTCGCCTTACGAGCCAATAACAATCAAAGAAAGTTTTGATAAGAAGTATTATATTAATCTTGAGATTCCTCAAACTCAATTCAAATCGCCTTTAATAATATTGCCTGCTTTTGAGTTTGATGATAACAAGAAAGCTAATTTCTTCATTGATCTTTCGAAATCGAAAAGAATGGATTTCAATATATATTTAGATGGACTTCCAGAATCCATATTTCAAGGTGAAATAGTTATTTATGACTTTCAAGATCCTTCATCAAGTCCATCTTGTAAATTTGATTCATATAAGCGTTTTTTGGTCGGATCTTCAATATCTGATATCAAATCTAAGAACTTCTTAATGAAAGACTCGAAATATATCAACAAAGAGAGCCATTGTTGTTTATTACAAATCACTTTCAGCACAGTTCAAGATTCGCAGTTCCATATTCCATTTGAGCCACTTTTTGAGAAATACAGCACCTATGAAACAGATTCCAATGACAAAAGTGACAAAGAATTCTCCTCCCGAACCACTATTCCTAAGGAGACTTCTGTTGGTCTAATTAATCAAGGAGCGACATGTTACATGAATTCCATGCTACAAGCGCTTTTTCATTTACCTGCCTTTCGAAGGATTGTTTATAACATGCCAACCACCGGCAATGACAATCCCGAGAAGTCGATTCCATTAAATTTACAGCGTCTCTTTTGTGAGATGCAGTTTTCAGAGAGCCGAGAACCATGCAGCACTGAAAGTCTTACCAAAAGTTTCGGGTGGGGCTCTCAAGAGACATGGGTACAGCACGATGTAGAAGAGTTTTGTCGAGTTTTGATGGACAATCTTCAAATGAAGATGAAAGGTGATCCAAGCCTTGAGAATTCGATTCGAGAACTCTTTGAAGTCAAAGCCCGGCATGCCATTCGATGTGTTAATGTCAACTATGAGTCGATCAGAGAAGAGCCGTTACTTGACATTCAGATCAATGTCAAAAATTGCCACAATTTGGAGGAGTCATTCAAGCAGTATCTTGAGAAAGAAGTCATGGAAGGCGACAACCAATACAGCACCGAAAAATACGGCAAGCAAGATGCCGTCATGTGTGATGAATTCCTTGAATTTCCGCCTGTTCTTCATCTTCATCTTAAAAGGTTCATCTTTGACTTCGACACAATGAAGATGACGAAATTAAACGACTATTACGAATTTCCGGAACAAATTGATCTGGCACAGTTCTTGGCAGATGATGCTCCTGGCCGTTCCAAGTCTAATTTGTACGATCTTTATGGCGTCCTTGTTCATGCTGGCGGCATTTTGGGTGGCCATTATGACGCTTATCTTCGTACATCGACGAGCAAGCAGTGGTACAACTTCAACGACTCCACTGTGACTCCCGTATCGTCTTACAAGGCTGTTCGTGCAAACTACGGTTATTCAAAAAGTGAAGAAAAGGCATCTGTCTCTTCATTCGATTTCCTCGGCAAGAAAGAAGAGATTGAAGAAAGAATCGACTCTTTGGATAAAAACAAATCTAATGACGAAAAGGTTGAAGATTTTAATCATTTGAATTCTTCTAAAAACGGTTACATGCTGATTTACGTTCGTCATGAAGATGCGCCGATGTTATTTGCGCCGATACCGGAAGAAAGCGTGCCTAAGCATCTCGTTGAATATGTGAAAGAGCATTCAGAAAGGAAGAATAATCATTCTTATGGCACAAAATCATCATCAAGTTCTTCTTCTTCGTATTCGTTTTATTTCACGCATGAAAATGACATGAAATTGATCACTGTTGACGAGTCTTCGTGTTCGTCATTGAAGACCAACAATTTCAAGAAGTCTTTTAAAGGAAGCGAATCGATGAAATTAAGTCAAATCTATGAATTGGCAGCAAAAGAGTTCAATTCGAATATCGACGAAATGAGAATTTGGTCTTGCTCTTCCTACGGCGTGCCTAACAAGGTCCTGCTTAACACTGACAAGGAGACTTTCAAGAGTGACTGGTATTATTATTGTAACAAGACTTCCTATTTCTTCATTCAAAATAAAAATAAAAATGAAGACGTTCAAATTAAATCAGGAAATATTTTGCTGTTCTTGAAGTTCTTCTTCCCTGGTAAAGAGTTCCCGTTGCAGTACTTGCAGTCGGTCATTATTGAGAAGAAGAGCTTGGACGACATATACCAAAAGTGCTGCCAAATAATCATTCAAAAACTGGAACTGCCAAATGAAATTAAATTGCAGGCCTTCATAGAGAACTACCACGGAATTCCGCAGGAACTCTCATCATTTTCTAGCCACTCGATTGACAACGGAACTATACTGATATTCGCGCCGACGCCAGAAACAGCGCCACTACTCAGAACCAGTCAAGAAAGCTTTGAATTTGCCAAACCGCCCCAAGAGCAACAAAACGCTGAACCACAAAATAATAATAATAATAATAGTGACGAGATTCCTGTTTATAGGTTCTCTGATTACTTTGATAAATATAGTTTGGACACGGTTATCGGTTACATACTTTCAAAGGACACGGTTGAGTTTGAAGTTTATGATTTGATGAAGCAAATGAAGCCACTTTTCAAGATCATCACGCCAAACCGCATCAAGGCGAGTCTGGTGAAAGAGAAGATCATCGACTTCGCCCACCTTGACTTTAGCGAGCACGACGATCTTCTTCTTTTCAATCTCACAGTTGACTACTACAAGCAGCCGACGATTCAGTACATTGACACGAAGTTCCAGTCATTTGACAATATCTTCAGCAAGTCCTTAGATCTTCTCAAAGTCAACTGTAACCGTCTTTACTTTCTGCACAGCAAAGAAGCCGATACGGCCAAGTGGATATCGTATCCGAACATCACTTTTTCAAAGGACGGCAGGAACAGTGATTTGATGATCTTGTATCCGCGGAAGAAGGAGACAAACCTTCACGACTTGGTTGACCTTGTGAAGAGAATCCTTGACGGTTATGACATGGGTGATGGACCATTTAGGTTCTTAAAAATTAGCCAGTCCAAAATAGTCGACTTTTTCAGTGATTCTTCAATTAATTCAAAGAAAATGATCAAGTTTGATTCCGCTTCTAAGTTTCGTCTCGAGGTCGTCCCTCCCGCGCAGCGGCCAGAAGAGTTGATTGCCAACGACGCGTTCTTGGTGAAGACGTGTTTCGCCAAGGAAGGCTATTATTCATTCGACGCTTACGGTCAGCCTTTCTTGTTCGACGTGAGAAAGGACGAGCTCTTCTCTGAGACTCTGCTGAGATTGAGAGACTTCCTCAAGCTGCCCGAAAGCGAGAACTTCGACGATTACAAGTTCATGCTGAACGTGGATGGATCAATGTACGCGAAGAAGTACACTGAGATGCTCGACGGAATGAAAATGTACGAAAAGTGCAACCCTGAAACGCTGTTCATGATACTGACTGACATGGAGTCTAAGAAAAAGGAACTAAAGAAGCAGAATTCTAATGAAGTTAAAATCTATAACTAGGCTGTGTGTTGTGTATATTATAAAAAATTAATTTTTAATAAATAGAGATTCATTTTTTTATATTTCGTGATGTGCAGGGATGATGGGCGGGCACGGGCAAATTGCCCGTAAAAATGACGGGCCACTGGGAGTGACCGTGCCTGTCTTGCCCGTTCTTAAAAAAAGTGACATTGCCCGTCTTTGCCCGTGAATTTTGCTCGGGCAATTGCCCGAGATTAAAAGTGACAATGAAATGTTATTTGAAAATAAGATAATTCTATTCTTTTTTTGATTGATAATTTTTAAAAAATTACGTTTTCATTTAAATTTTTAATATTCATATTTTTTTTTAATTTTAAAGCAATATTAATAATTAATTTTAATAATAATAGTTTAATATTCTTATATTTTCTAAGAGCAAAGACGGGCAATGTCACTTTTCTGCCCGGGCAAAATAAATCTTCTGCCCAAAAATTTTGCCCGGGTAAAAAAGTAACATTCTGCCCGGGCGGCCCTTTTCACATCCCTGGTGATGAGTGTTTTTTTTTTTTTTTTTTTTTTATATTGGCTGTTTATTTGATGTGTTTTTTCTGTTTGTTGTTTATTTGATGTGTTTTTTCTGTTTGTTGTTTATTTGATGTGTTTTTGGTATTTATTAGATGAAGACAAAAAAAATCAAGATTTCGGTGACTTATATTAATATTTGCATGAATATTAGTGAAAGAGAAGCGAATGATTTCATTTTTTATTGAAAAAGTTAATTTAAAGTCATTAAATATTTTCTTTCCAACATTTACAATAATGCTAAAATGATCTCTCATTGATCAATTTGATATAATGATCCGAAGAATTCAAGAGCTGATATGAATAAGTAATTCTTGCCATCTGTATTAGCACCAGTTTGCCTGAGCCTCAAATATCTATAGCATTCATTCAATTCGAACTTGTAATTGATCTTGAACGTATTCTGTGCGTTTTGATCGTCCAGTAAAGAAACATCAGTTTGATTATCTAATATCTTCCAATCATCATTTTTATCAGTATTTGAACCTTCAATAACCCAGTTTTTCAGATGGCCTCCACCTTTACCCCAATCGTGTCTCGTTCTTATTGTGTAATGCTTCGGTTGAACTTTTCTCTCTTTAAAATCAAATTTAATCCATGAATCCTGCTGATTCTTGGATTGGAAGTAATGTTGATAATCTTCAAGATCTACAACGTATTTAGGATGAAAAGATCCATTAACGGATGATGATGTTACGTCAATTGTTCCATTATTTGCTACATTCCCTCCAGTCTCTTGGCTCAAGTGATGAATAATTCCTTGAAAACAATTCTCTGTATTCCCATCGTATTGGTATTCTTCAACAATAAAGTTTTTAATATTCGTCATAGAATATCGTTCTTTCTTCAAGAAACTTTCTGATGATTGGTAATTAATATAGAAGCAGCAACAAAGTTTTCTCCATATTTCGGATGTTATTTCATTTGAATCAAAATCTTCTAAGAAATCTCGAAATCGAGATTCGCTTAACGCAGCAAATTCTATCTTTTCATAAAAATCAATGATGTCAAAATCTTCTTCTTCATTGTCATCGTACTCTTCTTCTTCTTCTTCGTCCTTATAAAAAGAGTCATTAATAAAATCTAGCAATGAATCTTCACTTTCAATTTTTAAATTTTTGTTTGAAATAATTGAATATAATAACGATTTTGGTAATTTTACCAATTTATTATGATCTATTGAATAAAAGTGGCTCGAAATGAAGTTAATATAGCGCATATAATCAAAATTATTTGATGATTTGGAGTAGTTATGGAAAACTAATAATTCTTGTATTATTTGATCAATGTTCGATTCGTTGATTTCGTTTGGGAAAAGATCGTTTAATCGATTAAAAATCTCTTTGTTATCAAGAAGAATCGAAATAAATCGTAGTTTTAAACACTGTTTTTCATTGATTTCTATGGAAAACCCGTTTGATATTAGTTTGAGAATTTTCAGTGTTTTTTCATCAAATAGTTCCGCATAATTAAACGAGCTTGAATTAAAAGATTTGTTTAAAATGTTATTGAAATTAAACGAATTGATTGTTGGGTCTGAACGATGTAAACGAGATACTATTGGAGAAAGAAATTCAGCTAAAACGCTATTCAATGAAAATCCATGTTCTCCAAAAATAAATTTAAACTCATTTTCCTGATCTAAAACCAGATTTTTTAATCCTGAATTAGAAAGAACAAACGCTTTTCCTTTCATTTATTATAACAAGTAAATATCCCGCCAAATAATCGTTATCTATCAAAGATAGTTAACAAACTTAACCTAAAATAAATTTTATTTGTTGATTGAAAGGAAATCACGATATGCAATTTCCTTCAAAAAGAAGTCTGTAAAAATATTATATATATATATATATATATATATTGATGCGATATTCTATACGACAAAAATTTTGAGTACCGATATCCAAGAATAGACTTGTTATTCTCCGATTCTCGAGATCGATAATTGATTGACTTTTTGATATCGATACATAAATATACACAGATTCTCGAGATCGATTTCAGAGATCGAGAATTTTGTTTCTCAGCTTTTGATATCAGAATTTTCAATTAAACTTTTTGATAAATATATGATCGTATTTTAATCTCAAATATTTCATAAAAAAGAATGTATTTTTTGGTTTTAATCTTAAAATAAACATCAATACATTATATTATATATTTTTAAATATTATAAAATCACGAATACCAATTATAAAAGAAGATAAATCTGTTTGAGATCTCGAGATCTCGGAAATTGATATTAAGTTTACTATTATTTTTATATCACATTTCATATCTGATATCTTGATAATCGATAATCTCGATATCAGATTTTTAAACTGATAATCGAGTATCAGATGCAAAAAAGTGACGTTTTTGATATCGATTCTCAAAATAACAAGTCTATCCAAGAAATAATGATACATAATTAAAAAAACAGGTTTTGAATACAATGTTCATCGTTTATATGAACCGAACATTTACAAACTCAATTCAAGACAACTTTTCAGAGACTCATTTTCGAATAAAATATTTGGTCAAGGGAATGTTGGAAATAAAAATAATCATGGAAATCTTCTCAATTGTGCAAAACCATCTCAACATATTGTTCAAATAAGGGGTGATGAAAAATAAATCACCGGGGAAGAATGGTCAAAAGTTTTCACCAAAAATGAAAACGTTAAAAAAATATCCTTGAGTCACATAAAGAGATTGGCTCTGATGAATTGGAAATAAGCGATGATTTAACTAAAATGTCTCAGAAGAATTACTTCAATTAATGAATGAATTTGAGCCAACCTTTGAAAATCTTGAAAAAGTGATTGTCAATTTATTTCACTCTCCGTTTGAACTGAATTCAATAATAAATTTGGTTATAGAGTGGTATTTTCATAGACGTTTACTCAGAACAATATTTTATAAAGGAAGACTCAAATAAATGGAATTGATACAGCCATTTTTGGATAACAATGATGAATTGTATGGATTTATATTGAATTGGATAACGTTTATCATTCAAAATCCAAGTGTCAAAACAGAATCTGCTATTGTTTTGACTGGCAAATATGGTTCTAGCAAAAATTCTTTTTCGAATACAAAATGTGAGTTTATTGAAAGGATATTCAATTGAGAATGCACCAACAATTCATCATAATTAACCAAAACTGTTAATTAGAATTGAATGCTAAAATTTGCTAAATCATAGCATAATGAATTAATATTATCAGTATGTTCTTCGTCATTATCTTCAACTTTTTCTACATAAGGTGTAGGATTATAAAGTAATGATTGATGAGAATTAAAAGGAGTAGTTTGCTGAGAATTATAAGTTAAAGATTACTGAGAAGGAGAAGGAGAAGGAGTAGATTGCTGGAAAATATATGGGAAAGATTGCTGAGAATGAGAAGGATTTGGTTTGGGGAACTAGAATGATTTGGTTTACCAACATTTCCATATCTAAATTGTGGACTTGAAGAAAAAACGGAAGCAAATTTATAGTTATCATTTGATTTTCTCAGTCTTTTTGGCTCTGGTATACTATGAGGAATTTCGAGCTTATTTCAGTTTTGCCAATAATGATAAGCAAAACTCGCCCAAATTTCTTTGTAATTATTTGATTGATATTCTTTTCAAGGAAATCGATTAAAGAAACTTGTTTTTGCTTAACAGTGGTATCTTTCCTTGATGAATCTACAACTAACTCCATCAGGTGGAGCTCTTCGGCTTTCATGTCTGTTATTACTTGATGGCAAAATCTAGGATGTTTTCTCAAATCTTCGAAATCACTGTCGCTTACTTTAAGAGTATATCTTATGAAGATATCAAAACTTTGCATGATTATATTAAAATGAAGCCAAGTTTGATGAAATTCATCTAAAGTTTTATTTTGAAATATTCTTTTGGAAAATTGAATCTGTGTAAGAAATTGAGAGCAGAAGTAATTGAGAGGATGCTTTGGATTTGAAAGCTGAAGTAATTGAGAGTATAATCAGGAAATTATAGAAAAACACTTTCAAAAATTATGATAGGACATTGTAATTCAATTCCTCAAAACAATAATTTATATTTTACGTAATTTTGGTAAGATTAATTTATGTATTTGAATAATTCTCATCATAAATCTATCACTTTTAATAATATTATCTCGTTTATTCGGAGTATTTGGTGTCCCATCATCTATATCAGGTATTAATTGATATCTGATTGATTTATGAACAATATTACAAGTAATCGGCTCTGCAAAATCAGACTGTTTATAATATCGGTATAATTGCTTTTGACTTGAACTGAAAAAGTAAAATCTTCTATAATAAGTTTAATCTCAATGAGAAATGATATGCTTTACATCAGATGGCATTATTTCAGGTTTTGGATTTAATTTGTAGTCATTTTATTAGCGTATAATATCAAATAAATTTTAAAATGATAACATTTTCTATACTGAGTACAGAAAACTCAGACCAGAGGTCTTTGATCAGATTACTGAGCGCAGCAAGGGGTTAGCCTCGAGCGGCTAAAATCAGCCAAAGCATACACTACTCGTCTGTAAAATTCCGTTTAGTGATTTTGTATTCATTGCCGTCATTAGTAATGACTTTATAAATCTTGTATTTATTTGCTCGATATACTTTTGATCGAACAAATTGAACTTTTCAATTGATTTAAGCACTTTTGTTTCATTAATGTTTGCGTTTATTACTTTAAGCTCATTAATGTTTTCATTCCTTTATTGCATTAAATCATTATTTTTCATTGTTTTTCATTTTAATTCATTCAATATTGATTTGCCAAATCAAAAAACTCGGTCTGCGATACACGATCCTGTATCAGCAGCATTGACGACATCACCAATGATTGGGAATCCTCATAGAACAATTAAATATAATCTTTGTGTCGTGGATTTGGATAACAATTTTGCTTTGTTCTCTTAATCAATAAACAAGCTAACGAACAAGATAAGCGGTTTTTATATTAATAACATTACCATAATAATTGAATAGGCTTGTTTAAAATCATTGAGTTGATTAATATGCATATAATATGATCACCACTGATACAATTTTTAAATGATTTTTTATGTTATCATTTGCTGTATTTAATAATTTAATATTGACTTTTTTCACAATTAACATTGATTTTTCCATTAGCAAAAAGTTCATTGAAAAAGTACATTTCCTTCAAATTGATGATTAGTACGAAGTATTCCATAATTATTCTTTTGCTATTCACATCGTATCTTTGAATTTACTCTATTTCCAACAGAAAGTTTTCAATTTTACAATCTATTATTTGTATATATAAACTTTTATAACACAGATGACAGTTAATTTAAAGGTCGCATTGTCCTAGTAGACATGGGTGATTCAATCTATTTATTTTGCAGAATCTATAATATACTAAAATTCAGGTGCCTTTAACACACGATTGGACCCTTTTGGACAAATTTACTTATATAAATCATTGGCAATGGATATTGAAAGTTACAAATGAAACAGAATATCTATCTATATTTGTCATCAAAATTAATGGAGTAAAAAAAAAAAATTTATAAAATATAAACAAGAATACTCAACTTTAGATAACAATACATTAAAAAAAATTAGTAACATGATAATACCAATATTTAACTCAAATTATTATATGTACTAGTCGGCGTACGACAAACTTAGTGGGTTACTTTAAATAATGCAAAACATTAGAGATTAAATAGGAAAGCTCTTGACAAGTAATTTTGAAAGACATATGGCTATTTGGTCGTTCATTGAATAGTTTATTTCACAAAACTTCTACAGCGCACGGCAAAAGTACAACTTTTTGAATACTTTACATAAAAAAACCTTCAAGTAAGGCATATGGCCGAAAAGGATACAAACAAATCATTTTTCACTTGGGAATCTTACAATTTCGCATGATATATAAATAATATAAAATAACATTATCAACCTTACACCAAATTATTCGTGTTTTCATTAAATAATTAGATTCAATACATTTTTAAAGAAAAAATGTTTTTATTGCAATATATATTTTATTTACATCTATATTAAAATAAACAAATGAAATAATATTGAATTTTTTTAATTATTATTGTGAAAATTATATTTTATAAATGCTACAAATTCATTCAAATTTTAGATAAAGAGGAAAAACTTTTTGATAATTTTTTTTATCAAAAAATTGAATTGTTTTTTCTTTTTAAAACTTTTTGAAATTGTTAAGTTTGTGAAATAAATTATAATATCTTCAAAAAGACTGTTAAAAAATTAAATATTTTGCATATTATATTTTAAAAATATAAATATTAAAGTTATTGGTTTATATGAAAGAATTTTGTAAGAGATTTAGAGTGAAACAACATTTTATGAAGATTAAAAAATGGCGCCATAATTTTTCAGCTAAACGTCTTTTAAATTATTTACCTAAAACGTCTACTCAACAACAAACTAAATATAAAAAAGAAATAGACGAGTGCATAAATGCTTTTAAAGTTGAGCACCGTTTATATAACGAAGATCAATTCTTTATCAGATTCTTTAAGTTTCCCGAAAGTCATCCACCGCGAATTCGAAATACAGATATAAAACAAATTGGTAAACTTTTCGATAAAAATATATCACAGAAAGTTATTACGTCACTCGTATCTCGCCATCAAGGCCCAGATTTAGCAAACAATGTTATCAGAAATCATATATTTGGAAACCTTGATCTTTTTCATCGTTTTTTTTATGAAACTCTTCTCGACAACCAAACATTTCTTGAGATGGTGCGTGTTGCTACCGCACTTCAATTTCATCAAAGTGATAAAGATGAAGAATTATTAATCGCTCAAGCAAACACACTTAAAGATAGATTTTATGAATATGTAGCACGGAGTTGTAAGATTGAGCAAGGTAATACAAAACAAAAGAGCGACAAGCCTAAAGAAGGAACTGAATAATTGAGGATTCTTATGATTTTTTTATTAGATTATTTAAGAAAAAAGGTTATATATTAATTTTATTCTTTGATACTTTTCTTTTTTTCTTTTTTTCTATTTTCTTTTCTTTTCTTTTTTTTTTTTTAAATTATAACCATATTTGTTTTAAATTTTGAAAATAAATGATTTATGAACCAACTCTTTCATCATTGTTTCATGAGCTATTTGCAAGCCCATGGCCGGAAGATGATCCCCAATTTGTCGAAGAGATAAAACATTATCGATCAGTCATTCAACGCCTACTTACAATCGATAATCAAATCGATCATTATATTAAAAATCAGCCATTACTTGATAATGATCAAATTGCATCAATACCTTGCGCCACAGAACTCAGAAAAGTTCAAATTCTTGCATCAGCCGAACCTTCACAAAACTCCAATCAAATTTTATTTACAATGACTGTTTCACCATGCAATATAGGAAGTATTTTTTCATCAGTTGTTGTTGAAACTGGCCATAAAAAGTTTGAATATAAAGCATCTGAAAAGTCAACAGATAGTATAAATGCCTCTTGCGAATTTATTCCAAATTCATCGATAACTGTTACTGCACATTGGAATCTTCCACTATTTCGCCTTTCTCAAAACTTACAAAAATTTATGGGCTCTCCTTTTGGAATTGCTGGAGAGATTGCTCAAAAAATTTTAGCTCATATTGATTCTAGAGGTTTATTAGCAACTTCAGAAGGAGATATAAAATGCGATAAAACGCTTCAATCAATAACTGATCGAGAAACCATCCAAATTTCAGAAATTTCAGACGTAATAGAAAAAAATACTATACCAATAGAACCATTTTCATTTAAATTAGATTTACCTAAAAGTTCACGCTCATTCAGCATTCAAGTACCATTCTTTCTCTCTGTTGAAATGAGTGATTTTGAGCCTTTGAATCTTCCACCCCCACCAATAAAGCCTTTTTTAGAAGCAGCAATTGAATCAAAAAAGCAGCTTTTATTACAAGAGGCCTTTGAGCGAAACCCAGTTGGCTTCATTAATGAATCTGTTACTAAAGAAGCAAAGACGATTGGAACCTCCGATATTACTGATTCGACATATTTTTTCATGCAACCTTGGGTAGTCGAAAGTGCATCAGACTATATTAAATCTTCTGAATATATTGCCAATTCGAAGAAACCAACACCAACGCCAACACAAACTATCGTTACTCCACAATACAGATAAACGTCTTGCGAAATAGAACTTATATATAATAGAATTCATTTGTTAAATACTTGTTTTGATTTATTATGATTATTGAGTTTTCTTGTATTCCAACTTTATTACTCAGATTTATAAAAGAATTTATTTCTTTATTCTTTAATTATTTTTTGTTTCACAAAATGAATTCATTCTTTTTTATTTTCAACAAAAATGATGTAACGATTTTTATTTTTTTTTTAATGATTGTTACAATACGTTTTGGAGACCAATCAAAGCCAATCAACACTAATTGCAAAAATGGCGTCATACTCGAGCATATCAGATCATGCGCTGGAGTGGACAATTCTGTTATTGTTGATCTTTGCGATAAAGATGGAAACGTAAAGTTACTTCGCTCAAATCCAACCGCTTATGCAACCTCATATCTTCAATCAGGGGAAACATATTTTTTCGTTAGCGCTCAGGAAGAAGCTAAACAGTACGTTTATTCTCTCTTGGTAAATTTAAAACCAGATGAAAACGCATTTGATATCAAACCTACAAAATTAGACAAAAAAGAATCCAAAAAACCTCCTTCAAAACAATCATCAAAAGGCAAGAAAGGAAAATAGCTTTTTATTATTTTTGTTTTTCATTCTTTGTTTATTACCATTTAAAATTGTATGAATTTACTTATCTCTAGATAATAATATCATAATAAATGATAAAAATATACATTCATAAAGAATTCGATATTAATGAATATCACGAATATACATATTATCTATTTGATTTTAAAATTTTTACTCGCTTGCTTTAAATTCCAATGATGTAATATCATACATTATATGTTTTATTATTTCATAATTTCAAAAACCTCTGATGTGATATTTTTGTAAACTTATGAAAAATCTGGAAATTTGTTAGGAAAAATCTCAATTGAAATAAGATTTTTATTTCAATGGTTGTTTTTGGATGCACTTTAAATGAACTTGCAGTTCTTCATTATAAACCAATTCCAAGCTTTCTTGAAAAATGTTTTGCTTTCTTACTCAAAAATGGAATCGACAAAGAAGGTATATTTCGTATTAGTGGCGATATAGTTGAATTGAAAAACTTACAAACAAAAATAGATGCTACAAATGATATAGATCTTTCAGATTCGACTAATCCATTTGTCGTTGCCAACATCATTACCAGATTTTTCAGATTTATTCCTGGTCACGTTTTAATTGACACAAGGGCTGATGAATGGATGAATGTTAGAACAGCTGATGATGCAAAGCGACTTTTTAATCTTCTTCCTTTAATCAACCGCGCTGTTTTATCACGTTTCATGGCATTTCTGACTATTGTTAAAAATCATTCAGATAGAAACAGGATGGGATCACAAGCATTATCTGTTGTTGTATCTCCAAATTTAATTGAGAAACCAGGATCTCCAGAATTTTTACTTCCAAATGAAGTTGTTATGATAATGATAGACAATTATGATAATGTCTTTGATTCAATGCCTGCACTTAACCCTTCAGGAGAATTTCAAAGTGATGAAGAATTTTCTTCTTCCATTGGAAATGTGTGTATGGAATTTTTCTGTAAAAGTTCTCCAGTTTCAATGAAATTGAAACCAATTGATGAAGAAAAACAGTGCAGATTAGACAGAAATATTCATATAAACAAGCCAAACTACAATGATACTTTTCAAGAGCTTTTAGCATTTCCATCTAAAACTGCCAAAGCATCATCACATCAACCAATTGTTGTATAATGTTTTACTTTTTTAAATTAAAAAATAAATTAAATCAAAAGTTAATTTTGTCTTTTACTTTTCGGAAAATTATATCTGACACGAAAATTTTATTAATATTCTATTAGGCAAACTTACAATTTGAAAAAAATCAAGAGGTTTTCACTGTAGTCATAAAATATTGTGAGTAACGCTCATCCACAAAAAATAGACATCATTGAAAAAGTTTATTTAAATTTCAAAATTTTATAAAAAATTGAAAATTTTTAAAAAATGATTGAATTTTTCACTTCATTTAACATTTAAACATTGCTATATAAACTGTCTTGCGATATTAAAAATGGATGGTAAAATGCTTAATAATTTAAAAAACATTCCTGAAACAGAAAGCTTGAGTTTTACTTTTTCGAGCAAAAATGAATTTGATTCAGATACTTTTTTTGATATTAGCGATGATAAATGCTTTGATTATAGCGATGAACAACCATCAAATGAATTAGGAATACAATTAAGTAAAATTTCTAATAATATTATTGAAAAACCAAAAAAAATTAAACAAGGATTAGGTAATGAAACAGAAAAAATGAAGGGAAATAGATATTACCGTGTACCATATAATAAATGCGCCGTATATCCATTACTAAAAAAATATAAAAGAGTAGGCTTGATTAAATTAGGATCCAATTATGATGAATATTTCAAAGATGAGATTAATTCGAATCTATTACCTAGATTTGGACGTATACAAAAAAGAAATAAAGGAATTGCAATTTGGTTCTTTGAAAATATAAAGAATTCGATTTTCGAGTGGCTTATAAGTGAAACCAAAAAAGAAGCATGACATTCCAAAATCATCGGCATAAATATTTTTAAGTATTGTTTAATGCTCATATTTAATGAACTTAGCGTATTTAAATATAGCATTAAAATAGAATTGATATAGAATTCTGAAACTTTTTGATATTTTATTTGGCCATGTGATGATTAAGTATTTGTAAAAATGATGTTGATAAATTGATTAATAAACATATGATTTATAACAACAAATATGAGATTGTGCATATTATCAAATTATCCAAGATTCAATATAGGAGATGTTTTATGAAATAAATTATAAATATAAAAATTAACATAAAAATGATATTTAATTCTTTCAATTTCTTTTAACAACAACAACAAAAATAATAATAATATTGAAGAATTACGAATTGGCTAATTGAATGTACTGTGCCCATATATCTTCTGCTCTAGCAACAATTGTTGCAGGATCTAAATCTTTCATTTTATGGAAATTTTCCATGAGATATGAAAAATTAGATTTAAGTATCATTGACCTTTTTTCGACGAGATGCGCTGTAGCTATAGCCATTGCAAATTCCACTATATGAGATTCTTTAAGTAGAAATCGATCCCATAATATTAAGAGAGAGTCTACACTATATAGCTGATGAAATAGAACTGAAACCCATGAAAAAGCAAATTGAAGTGGAGAGGCATTGATCTTAACAAACAAGTAATTGTATAATTCTTTATCAGCTATATTCAACATTGTTTTTATCAAATCAAATTTAGTTGATACGGCATCAAAATCTTGATCCATTGTAAATAAATCACCAAGACCAGTGCCTGTGATTAAATTTTGAAGCAAAAAAAATGCGGCTGCTTCTCCAGCATCATCGTTTTGGTCCATCCTTTTATAAGCATTAATAGCAACATGATATATAGGAAACGCAAGTTCATTAAAGCCTTGTGTATATGAGTAAGCTGCATTTAAACATGAAAAAATATACAATATTCGTTCTATTCGGCGCATGTGTGGTCGTATACAATTTTTATCGCTTCCTAATCCAATTTCAGTAAATTGTTCAAAAGGGGTACGATCTAAGTCTCCATGAATTTGAGTCATGACTTCATTTTTTGCAAGTCCAAAATCTTTGATCTTAACATCTGTATCTGGATAATAGCGATCCAGCCAATCTGGTGCATTTTCGAAGTACTTTGAAACCCAGGTCCAGTACATATCGTATTGCGATTTTGATGTTTTTTCCCATTTAGATCTGTCCAATGGTCTAACGTGTAAAAAAATTTGCCATGCATATAAACGTAAAATCAAATCATCCTTTGGAAGACCTTGTTTAGCAAGGTCAATAAGAAGATCTAAATTTACTTCGCCTGTTTTACCCGCCATATCAATTACAGTTGCAATTGGATGGCGAGAACGAACAACAGTCATACTTACAAGATATAAAAAATTGAAAGAAGAAAAAAAATTTTATTATCTTGAAAAATGAATAATAAATACATGTTTGCAAAAATATTTTTAGATTAATGAAAAATCATCCATTAGATTATTAAAAAAGGCAATTATTTTTTTTTGAAATATTTTTCTTATTTAATATTTTCTAGATCTATGATAAAAAACTATGCATTATCAAATTTCCATTTGAATATATGTTTTATACTTAAAACATCTTTTATAGACACTTAATATATTAATATATTTACTATATGCTTTTTAAATTTGAAAACTTTTCATTGGACTTACTATGATAATTTCATGAGAAAAATAAATGAATCTGTTGCATTTTCCCTCAAACAAAAAAATAGTATTCAATATTATAAATACATTTTTGGGACATCAAAATGATAAAAAAGCATAAACAGATAAAAGTTGTGATTAAAAAAGGAAACGCAATAGAATCACAAATAGATATTGTTCAAGGCAAATATATGGATGGATAGAGAAATCAAACGCGAATGTTTCTCTCAATCCCTTGGATTTGAAGACATTTATACAAATTATTTTTTATATTAGTTAATACTAATCATATAATAGTAAAATATAAAAAAGAAAATAATTACACATATATAAAACTGAGATATAGGAATTTTAAATAAGTTGAATTTGAATATTAGAAAAAAAGTAAATCATACAATTATGAAATATATAAATATCTTTATAATTAATAAGTAATTATATTGATATTTTTGTATATGTCGTAGTATAAATATATATAATCAATAAATATATAGTAAATAAGAGATATACCCAAAAAGCAGGATCGTAAAAACATTTGTTCATAAATTTTTAAGCATTAATTTCTAGGTCGCTAAAGAACCAATATACTTTTAATCTATATAACTTTATGGCATAAGCTTATGAGGAAAATACATATTGGTTTCATGACTTTATATTCATTTTGGCACTTAAATCACCTATACTTTCAAAAAATATTTATTTGAATGACATAATTGAAAGGTATTGATTACCAATATTTTTATAATAAAAAAGTTTTTATATTCCTTGTTTTTTTTTTAGTACATCTAAAACTACCTTCACTTTCAATTCATATTCAATATTTGAATGATGGAATTGATGGTTTCATCAATTTTTTCTATGCATTTTTTCAAAATACCAATTGATTGTGTTACATTAATCAAAATTTTTAATTCAAAAATAGAAGTTTGTTTCCTCTCAATTTTTCAATTACATTAATCAAAATGCTAAAAGCTTATGAAGATTTTGTTGAAGAAGCAAAGCAATATCAAAAAATTCTCTTAAATTATAAGAAAACTGGCAAAGTTTTTACTGATCCAAATTTTCATCCTACCGCAAAAATACATGAAACCACAGTTAATTTTGATGATAAAACTTTCGTGTGGAAAAGAGTCGATGAATATTTCAAGGCTCCCCTTTTTAAACCTGAATTAATTGATCCAAACTTTATACAGCAAGGAGAGCTTGGAGATTGCTACTTTTTATCTGCTTTATCCCGAATTGCCCGTCAACCAGATTTAGTAAAATCTCTCTTTGATGTCGATCAACCAACTTTTGCTCTTGGGGAAGAAGAAGATTCTATTAATATTAAATGTGGAGCTGTTGTTATTTATTTTCATGCTTTTGGAAGAGAAACTCCAGTTTTAATCGATACTCTTATTCCGTTTAAACGAGGAACAAGATCACCACGCTTTAGTCATCCATCAAATCTTAAAGTTTCTCCTTGGTTTTGCCTTGTCGAAAAAGCATTTGCAAAATTAAATGGATCATATGCAGGAATCGTCAGTGGCCAATTTTTATCAGCTATCTATTCGCTTTTTGGATATTTTCCAGATTCGAAACTCGTAAGTGAGTTAAAAGACCCAAAGAAAGTATTAAAAATGTCCCCTTTTGATCGAATTATGAAGTACCAACGAGAGGGATCTGTTATGGATGCGTCAATTCATACACAATATTATAAAAATGGATTAACTGAAGATGCACTTGTTGATGTTGGACTTGTTCAAGGACACTCATATCTTCTTATGAAAGCTAGGATAGAAGATGGGAAAAACTTTTTATGCCTTCGAAATCCATGGGGTGATCATGAGTGGCTTGGCGATTGGTCTGATACATCAGATCTCTGGACTGAAGAATTGAAAGAGGCACTTGGCATGGAAGAGGCAGATGATGGAATCTTTTGGATGATTGCCGACGACTTTTTCTATTATTTCACATCAATTGATATCGCAAAGCCAATCCCTGATGATTACCATGTAAGACGTTTTTCAGTGATTCTTAAACCAGGACCACATGATGGCTATAAGGCAGAGATGAAAGAAGCTGATGTTGGGAATCGCCCCAATTTTGCTATTCAGATTACCGAGCCAATACGACCAGACGAAAAGTGCAAAGTTTATTTTATTATTGAAAGACGTTATCCAAACATCGATAGTAAAACCAATACAAAAGTCAAAGCAACCCCACTTCAAGTCAACTTTTTAAATGGTCATGGCAAGAAACTTACACCAGAAGTCTATGAACGATCAGGTGGTCAAATCATGACTTCAAGCAATGATCTTATTGGACTTAAAAGAGAAATCAAGAACAATGATGATATATACACAATATTTATCAATAGACTCCAAAAAGCTGATTATATAGAAGGCTGTTATGTTCAAGTTATTTGTAAATACGATTTCAAATTATATGATATTGATACTCCTTCAGATTTGATTTCTGAAATCCAACTTGGAGGCATATTCCTCGATAACCATTCTGTCATGCATCCAGATGTTGCTCTTCCTCTTGTCAAGAAGAAAGTTCGTGGTCGAGTTGTATCGAGATTTGATACTGAAAAAAAATCAACACCCAAACCTCCGAAGAATCAACGAAAAGAAGTAGTAATTAGTCAAGAAGACCTTGATAATGCACAAGCCAAGCTTGAAAAGGAGTCAAAAGCCAAAGAAAAGGCAGAAGAAGAGGCAAAAGCTGCAATGGAAGAAGTTTCTCGATTACAACAGATGATGAAAGAAATGGAGGACAAAATTGCAAATCAAACAAAGCTACTTCAGGAAGAGAGAGCCAAAGCTCAACTGCAAGATGAAGCTGCCAAAAAGAAACAGAAAGAACTTGAAGAACAACTTGAATTAGAAAAAAGTCTTCTTGCAACAAATGCTCAAAATTACGCTTCAAAGAAAAAAGATGCTGAAAAGTTGGCTCAAAAAGCAAAGAAGAAAAAAGACGAAGCTGAAGAAGCATCTTCATTCAATACTTTCTTGCTTCAATCTGTAAATCCAAAGAAAAGTTCCTTTAGATACAACAGTGAAGATGAAAATGATGAGAAAAATGGAAAGAAGAAAGTTGTAAATGCACCTGAAATGTCTTGTCCACCTGATTTGTTCGAGGTAATTGAAGTGTCATCTGATGGATCATCTGATGATGACGAAGATGATAAACCTCATCCAGTTCCACATCGTCGCAGTAAAAATAAATTTGGTAAAAAATCAAAGCTTTCAAGGAAAGGCGGAATGATGGTTATTCCAAAGATGAAAACTTGATTCTTATCTTGTTAAAAAAATGTTATATTCTATACATTTATTATTTATATAAATTAATATTTAAGATTGTTATTTAATGAAATACTTCTGCCGCTTACCCAAACAAGCCCCAATTTTATGAATGATGTAGATTTTATTTTTTTAGATGAAAATAATAATCGGATTCAATCATTTATTTATTTTGTAACATGAAAACAAAAAGAAATGTTAAATAATACCATAACTAGAAAAATTTTTATTCTGATGAAAAAGAACTCATTTGAAAATAACTGTTTCCATATAAAGAAAGAGATGCCTTTTTATGAATGCCTAAATAGAATTGGCATATATTTATGTCAACAAACTTTCATGTTTCATCAAATATAACAATAATATGGTTACATAAAAACAACATAAATATGGTTATAAATATTTATTTATTTGTTTAAATGAATATTGATGGAACAAGCGAAAAAAAATCATTTCTCAAAGATTGTACAAACGACGTTTTAATATTTGGTATTATTGCTAAGATTTATTGCCCAAAACATGTTGGAATTCAAATTAACCAAATAATCGCTCAACTAAGTTCTCAAGAAATATCTTTTCCAGTAGCATCAAAAAATATTTCTAATTTAATCACTGATTATTCTCTTGCTTATCAAGTTTGGCTTTCAATTCTTAATAGGAATCCTCTATCATTACTATCCTCTAGAGAGTATCAAGTAATTAAAAAAATAGTAGAACTTTTCCAACTTTATGAATCGCAATCTTCTTTATTCAATTATTTATTCATCGTAATCAACAATTTTCAAAAAAATAATTTAAATTTAAAATTACTTCATGATATTTTGGATCTTCATTCACGCTTTACATCACAATTACCAGCAAGCGAACTCCTTGAATTAACCATTGAACTCGTCAAAGTTTTGCCAATGAGGTATGATCAAGATAAAATTGTGAAAGAACCTCTTCCTGTAACCGAAGAAGATATTTATACCAAATCTTTTCCACCATCTTGGTGTATTCCACACGAGTCAATTCAATCAAATAGACTTTTGAACAAAGATAAAGAATCAGATTCTGAAGGAGAAAATTTAGAAATGGCTCCAAAAATAGATCAATCATATGTTAAAAGTACAGAAATTGTCCCATGTAAAGGATTTCCTCTCTATTTAACAAATAGCATTGGAAAATCATACTCAGTGGGAAGTGAAGGCGACAATTATACAGTTGAACGCGAGTCACATCATATGTATTCAAATATGCTTCAGATAATGTTTGATAAATTCGAGAATTTGGTTATCAAAGATGATCATTTCGATGCTGTATTATCACTAGGAGCAATTGCTGGAATTAGACAAAGAATTCTTTTTCATGAACTTTATGGTGACATATGGCCACATTTTGATAAAATTGTAAATAACCAAAGAAAACTTCAACAACAACGCAAAATGCAAATAGTAGAACAACGCTTACTAACTCAAAAACAACAAACAACTTCAATATCAAAAAAGAAACGATTAGACTATTTTATATCAAATATAAAAAGACAGCCATTAGACGACAGAGATCTTTTAAATACTTTCTCATCAGCGACTCTCGATTCAAGATGTCGAAGTAGCATTGGTAAAGTGTTAAAGTCTCAATATCGTGCAGCTAGTGAACTTGAAGCATACCTTCGCTCTATGCCAGATTTCGATTTATCTGAATATCAAACTTTTTCAATGGCTAATGCGCCAATCTCATTCAAATATGAATCGACAATAAGTGCATGCGTTTTGCTTGAGGAAATTCTTAGCAATTTACCACATATGGCTTGGTTCTTTGATAAAGTGATCCCAAGAACTCGTTTTATCTCACTTGACTCATTATCCTCAATTTCAATGATATGTGATAATTCGCTCGCTAATGCTCTCTATTATTATGCTCGATGCATTAAACTCCTCTTTAAATTCCTTCCCCTAGATCCCCCGGATAATCAAGAGTTCATTCATTATGCTGGTGAATATGTTCCACTTAGCCGCAAAAGCGGTAGCGCAAACAAGAGTAATGAAATTATTGATAATAATAATATCAACGAAAACCTTGACTATGAAGAAGATGAAGAATATTGTATCAGCGACCCTTATATCGATATGTATAAAAGTGATTATATGAAAAATGAATCTAATAACAATGCAGAAAGAACAATTTTTGACGACTTCTTTGCAAGCCAACCTGACCAAATTCATATTGATACTTATCTTCCTCAAGTTGATAATGAAAACAAACAAAATAAATCTATGAAGAAATCAGCACCATTCTTTAATTTCAAAGAAGATAGATACTTTGCTGCAATTGAAAACTTTGTATTCTATCTCAATAAAAAATATGATTATCCTCTTAATAAATCATTCCAAGTTTCCTTATCTCAGAAATTTATCAAAGAAAGCATAGTTGATTATAATCAAATTTATAAATTAGAAGAGATGATTGGAGATGTTATGGATCGTTTTGGATCAAATACAAAATATTTCGTTGATTTTTGCTATACTGCACAAAGATTATCCGCAATGGCGTCAGCAATAAGAGCATCAAACGAATGGAAAAATATCAAGAAACTTTTATTGAAGTATGGAACAATTTCTTCAGCCAGAAGCGAAGTACTTAAAGAAAATTTCCCACGATATCTTTTTGATGCAAGACAAAAATTGCATTTCCCTTCTTTTGCGAGGATAGACTTCTCTGTTGAGACAAACGAAGTCAGAATTACTCCTCTTGGCTAAAAAAAAAAGTTCAAAATATATGACAAATCTTTCTTACTTGGATTGTAATTTATTTTTATTTTGACTGTAATATATTAATATATTAATTTAAAATGATCACACATTGTTTTTGATGAATAAAAGATATAATTAGAGACGAATCAATTAAATTTTCGAATTTTTCTACAGCCATAAAATACATAAGAAATAGGAAAGTACAAAAACAATCCTTTTTTTATTTTATTTTAATTTTTTTTATTATAATTAAAAAACAGTTAATTCTAATAATAAAATACACATAATATAATATGATGATAACTATTTTTACATTGGGTCAAACTAAAGTTCTTTTTCTTCTTTTTTTTCTTTAAAAGAAAAAGAAGTAGAAAAAAACATTATTATAAAATTAAAATTCAGTAGGTAAAATCGAAAAAGTTTGAAAGCTAGAACAATTTTGCTTTCGATTTCTTGGGGGTGCGTTTAGGATAACAGCTTTTGATGAAGCTAGTCTAATACGAGGCGTAACTGGTCCCAAAGAAGCAATTTTTTGAGTTGATGGTTTAAGTTCTATTTTACTTGCATTTGTTTCAATTGAATTTAAAAATGTGTCACGCGGTGATTTGCTTGAAGGAAGAGAAAATTTTATATCACTGAAAGACATAGAATTTCTGATATTAGAACGATTGTAAGAACGATTAATTTTTCTTTCATTTTTGAAGTTAGATTCAATCCTTCTGAAAAAAGGTGTTAAGAGAATAGAAGTAATTGATGATCGCTGAGAAGGGTTAACTTTCAGCATTGATCGAATAATATCTGCAAATTCTGGTTCAACATAATCTGGAATTTGCACTTCACGGGTTGCAATTAGCATTGCCAAATTATTAGGTGATTTTGGCTTAAATGGCAAATATCCTGTGGCCATTATAAAAAATGTAACCCCAAGTGACCAAATGTCAGCTTTTACTGGATCGTATGGAGTTAAGTGGAGAATTTCAAGTGGCATAAAAGGAAGACTGCCAGCATATGTATCTGCTAATTCTCTTTTGAAAAAATTAGTAGCAAACCCAAAATCAGCCAATTTAGGTCTACCATATTTATCAATAAAAATATTTGAAGGTTTAATATCTCGATGTGCTATTCCTCGATTTTGGCAAAAATTCAGGGCAATTAGGATTTGTAATGCTAAATTATATAATAGTGGAGGTGGTATTCCACGATTAGGACAGTTTCCTGATGATTGGACACTTTTTTCTTGATCATCTTCTGGATTTTGTGGAACAATAGGTGATGAGTATTCTTTAATCATATCATTTAATGTTCCATTTGGGCAATATTCAAGTATTAAATATAAGAAGTTTTCAGTTGTAAAATGATCAAAAATTGAAATAATATTTGGGTGAATTAGCTGAACTAAAGCTGATATTTCTGACTCAAAAGACGTTGTATTTCTTTCATCATCAGTTTGCGAAATGTCAAATACTTTTGCCACAAATTTTTGATTATATTGACGTGAAGTAATTAAATAGGCCGTCGCAAAACCACCATGCCCAATTTGTTGAATAAAATCAAACCCATGCCCTTCGAGTGTTTCTCGAATTATATGGTATCTTTTATCATCATCCATCAATGAAAATATTTCACTTGAATTTATTTCGATCATTATCAAAAAGTGAAAGATAAAAAAATCAATGATTTTTGAAACATGCATTTTTTTTCTTTTATGATTTATATAGGTTCAAATCTATGCGTTTTTATTGTACTTTAATTTTCTGAATAAGTTAATTGTTGTTAACATTTAAATCTTTTTAAATACAAAAAGCTTTGCTGTTATAAATAATATTGGATTTATTTTCATTATATTTTTGTTTTAAATTCATATAAATATTAATTTTATGATTAAATTATATTTTACTTATTTACTAACTAAAATAAAAAAGAAATAATATTTTTATTTTTTGAATGGAATTAAGATCTCATTGAATTATTATTCATTTCAAAATAATTACAAAATTGAATTATCCAAAGATAATCTTTTGAAACTGATATATGCAATTGCTATGATCAGTTTGACAAAACCAATATGAAATAAATCACAAAAGCGTAAGTAAACCGAATAGTATAATAAAGATATTAAAAAAAAAAAAAAAAAAAAAAAAAAAAAAAAAAACAATTTTCATTTTTTATTTATTCATGTTACAATAACTAATATAAAAATTATGCATTGCATAAATATAAAATTTTATAATATAATTACATATTTAACTGGAAAAATGGAAACACTACACATTCCATTTTCATTAGTTAATTAATATGGTACGTGATTCTATGAATTTTATAAACATACATATAAAACATAAATCATTTGTCAAATGAAATCTATTATTTATTCATGAAAAAAAGGAACTTGCTTCTGACGGATATGACCAATTAACAATTGAAATAATTCCATATTTAAGGATGAATGAGTCACAGCAAAATTCAACAGATAAATATCAATTAAAAGAGCTTATCAGCGAAAACGAATATAAAATATATAGAGGAGCTGATAAAAAAACTTTAGAAAAAGTAATAATCAAACAAATGCCATCATATATAGAATATAATGGTTTTCCTTCGGTTATTTTACGCGAAATTACAATTCTCAAGCAGTTGAGTCATCCAAATATAATTGGAATTCGTGAAATTTATTTTGCGGAAAAAGATTCTAATAATCATCGTTCTATGAGAATTGTTTATGAAAATATGGCAACAGACCTTCGAAGTTATATGATCCGAGCAAAAGCAATTCCATTTCCACTTATTAAATCATATGCTTTTCAATTGTTTTGTGGAATTGCTTATCTTCATTCTAAAGGAATTATTCACAGAGGAATAACACCAAGCAATATTTTAATCAATGCAAGCGGATTTTTGAAACTTTCTGGCTTTTCGAATTCGCGCCTTTATTCAATACCCGAGTCAGCTGTAACACCAGAGGCTATATTTATTTTTTATAGAGCTCCAGAGGCTCTTGTTGATCCAACAAATTATGGGACTGCTGCAGATGTTTGGTCTGCAGGATGTGTCATAGGAGAACTCTTTTCTCGAAGAATTCTTTTCCCAGGAGATAGTCCAATTGATCAAATAATGCATATATTTAATGCGCTTGGAACACCATCTGAAGAGGAGTGGCATCTTTCGGATAATATTTCAAGCATTGTTTCCTCGCTTCCAAAATGCCAGCCCAAAGACTTTCGAAGTTTTTTATCATCTGAATCAAATGAACAACCAGATTCAAATTTTGGCAACAACAACTCACCAATTGATGCTGATCCTCAACTCCTCGATCTTTTACAGAAGATATTTGTCTATGATCCAAATAAAAGGATAACAGCTCTCGAAGCAATTAAACATCCTTTTTTCAGTTCTATTTCAAAGCAACTCTCTGAAATTTGTATGAAAGATATTGAAGCTTAAAAAAAGCTTTAGAATGAATATATATATATATAGTGTTTTTCTAATAAATATAAAAAAATAGCTTTAGTATTATTTTATATCATTAGTATTATAAAATTAACTTGGTTTTAAAAGATTTCCTTATATTTAAAAAATGAACCTTAACATTGATTTATTATAAGATCATAAATGATAATCACATATATTTGTGAATAATGATTATTAATTTTTTAAAAAATATCTTAAATTTGATTAAAAGCTAATAAAGCAATAAAAATAAAACATTGAATGATTACAAATAAAGTGAAGAATTAAGAAAATTTTTATCAACATATATATATACATTTATAATTTCGAATCAATTACTGTTAAAATATCCTTTGATTCATCACTGTTTTCTGCTTCAGAACACATCACTCTTTTGATTTCGAGAAGTATTGGCTTTAGTTTAGTAGAATCTGTTATAGTGTTTATATATGATAATATCTTTTTCGTCCACAAAAGAGTTAATTCTTTATCTCTTTTGTAAATTCTGCAGAAAATTGAAAGCAAATCTAAAATTGTTTCTTGTTTCGGTATTGCATTTATATTAGACTCATTATTATCATTATTAGTATATAATGAGTTATCTTTACTAGAATTTTCCCTCAAAAATTTTTCAATTTCAACTTCATTTCTGGTGTCTACAACTTCATCAATGTGTAAATTGAATTTTTTCTTGTTTAAATGTGAATCAGTGCAATCGCCGATTTTTTGACTGAGATCTTGAAATGTATTTTCAATACTTCTATTTCTTTGATCAAATTCATTTATGAAGTTAGAAATTTTGTTTTTACAAAGTAAATATTCGTCTGAAATCATTGATTCAATTTGCTCCTTCTCTTGCTTAAGACTTTGAATAGATGAAAGATTAGCACAAAGTACTAATTTTTCATATTTTGAAGAATCAGGCTTTGGATGCGGCTGAAAAGGCTCATAAGATTCAGTTCCGTACACTACAGTAGCAAATGATGGAATCTGGACTATACTTGCTTCTTGATTCAAACCACTTAGCTGTTGTGGCTGCTCTTGTACTGATGTAGAATTAACAGAAAATGTAGAGTCGGACTGAAATTTTTGGAAATTCTCATTTGGTAATTGTTCATTGTTGTCATTAGCTATGTCATTATTATTATTACTATTATTAACATTATAATTGAAATCTCTTGGTTTTGGAAATTTTGCAAAATTAGCTGGTAAAGATTCAGCAAAACTCGTTTTACCAAAACCCGGGGGAAAAGAAAAGTCTGATTGAAAGGAGGATTTTGAAAATCTTTCATAACCAGGAGGACAATCAAACATCTGATCTGAATTGACGATCATATTATTTGAAACATTTGCTTGATTACTAAGATCTTTTGCTTCTTTTGTATCTTTTGCAGCAGAATTAGTTTGAATTTTACCAATATCAATCATAAAAGAAGTGGGATTTCTTAATTAAAAAAAAAAATTATTTTCTTAAATTGAGAAAAATAACTTAAAAATTGATAAGGAGAATAATTGAAAAAGTATGAATCTCTTTTTTTTTGAAAAAATAAAATAATTAACCATCATTTTTTAAAATCAATGAATTCTGATTTTGATTACGAATTAAGCGACGATTGTGAAGAAGATTCACATGTACAAGACGTTCCTGTTCCTGCACCAAAAGATATTGATATTGTTCTTACCCCTGCAACAGCGAAAAAGTATCTTGTTGACGGTGAACCTCTTCCTGAAGAGATCATAAAAGAACACCTCAGACCTTCGCTTGCCAATAATCTCAGAAGCAAAGAAGAATGTGAATTATCTGATGATGACTTTGCAGAGTCAGAAGAAAGCCTTCATGATCATGAAAATAACAGAGGCAATATCGTTGAGGCCAATGAAAATGAAGAATATATTACACCACCAGAAATCAAAGGCAAATTTTACAATATGGCTAATTCAATTCCTCAAAACGTTCTTCTTCGCATGGGAGAACCATCTCTTTCTGAAAGGCCAGCCAACGACCCAGTTCGCCAAAGGGTAACCGCAACTGTACTTGCTGCATTTGCAGTTGCAAGTTACAAGACTCTTTGGCCAAACAGGTTTGAAGAACTTCGTCAGCAATATGCATGATCAATTTCATGCTTTTAATCATCAATCTCAAAATATTTAAAATTAAATTATGTAATGCATCATAGCATCAGCTTATGAATAAAAGTTATTTAAATTTGGAAATGTTTACATATTTTTGAAAAGAAAAATAAAATTTTATTTCAATCAAAAAAACGTTTAGAATCAATATAATTTAACTTCACTTCTATTCAAATGCATGAACGTGTTAAAATACATCTTACATATATGCAAAAAAGAGAAAATGGAGGGAAAAAATAAGTTTCGATTGTTTTAATTCATTCTATCAAATTCATCACTTCATTCTTTCAGAATTAATTCAAATATTTCCATTTTATTTGAATAACCATATTTTATTCTGAAATTCATAAAATGAAAAGATACAAGTTAAATAAACCATTTTTTTTTGATTTCATATTCACACATAACATTGATAATTTCATATACTTATTTTAATTTATACAAAGTTTTATCTTCCCTGCGTATTTCATCATCTGCTGTTTCAAATTCAAGAGAATCTGGCTTTAGCAATGAGTACTCTTCTGATAACTGCTCGATTAAGTACCCATTTATTCTGTCTTTTTGTGAGGATAATAAACTTATTTTTCTTTCTTCAATTAACTCTTGATTATTATTTTCAGATCCTTGAATTTTTGAAATTAAGTCAGATTCAGCATGTTTATCGATCCATTTTGAAATGGCATTTTTTATATCATTAATGGAAACCTCACTTTCACCAAAAATATATTGGTCGCATCCAATTTGTTGTGATACGACATGCTGAAAAATCTGTGAAAAAGTGAAATTGGTAACTTTTCCTATTCTATCCAAAAGGCGCTCTACATCTGAAAATAACGCATTCGAAGTTTGAGATGAAGCAAAAGATAGTTCTTCATTTTCAATTTGGTTCTCGTCGTCAAAAGGATGAATAAGGCAGGGGTTTTCATTTGGACGATATACAAATCTGGCCTCATAATCAAAGTAATGTGATAATATTAATGGTGGATAAACTTGTATTGTATCATCAACAAAATGAAAGATGTGTGACTTTTGAACCAACTCAAAAAGATCATCGATAGCAGTATTCATACTCTTTTCATTTTTATCTGGACCAATATAAATTGGCGTGTATCTCTTAATCCTCAAAATCTCATTTAATTGAATTTGATCAGTTCGTTTAGCACAAAAAATAGATAAAAGTGCTTGTTCAGGTGATGGATCTTGATTAAAATAAAAAAATGATTCAGGAGGTTGCAATTTTGGAATTGGAGTAACATTTGGATCCAAATTTAATTTGTGATAATGAAAGTATGCAATAAAGCGAGGCTTACTTATCTCATTATATATTTCATTTTCTGTTTTATCGGGATATAAATGACGAAATACAAGAAGAGTATGAGGGATATTTACTTCGGGAGGTTGTGAAATACAAACTTCATTGGGCAAAATGTTAAAATAACAATTGTTTAGAACACTTAAAAGTTCTGTTGGAGTAAAATCAATAAATTTATTTAGTGATATTTGAAAAAGATCAATATCTTGAAAGTCAAAGAGTTTGGTGTCATCTGGCGAAAGAAAAATTTTTCTAGAATCTGATGCTTGTGGAAATTGCATGATTTGATCAAATAATTCATTCAAAGATAGCTTAAAATTATTAGATTTAAGTAAAAATGAATAAGCAAGAGTGCATGGCGGAAATAATTTAGATATGCGATCAGCTCGTTTTTTAATCAAGTCTTTTCTCATTTCATCATTGTTTTCATCATTATTTTCATTAAACATGGAAGGGATTATATTTTAATGACCATTTAACTATAGAAATTGAAATTAACGTAATTAGATTTTTCATGGATGAATATGATCCAAATGAGGATTTACTTGAAAAACTTATGAATGCAGAATCTTTCAATGATATTGGAATGAGTCAGAAAAAAATATTGGGGCGTTTTAAAAAAGTGATAAAAGACCTTCTTTTTTATAAAGATCAAGTGATTGCATTAAGACTTCAACTCCAATTAGCAAAAGAATCTCATAAATTATTAAAAAAAGAATTTGGGATTTTAAAAATTGAGCCAGAAACATTTGCTACAAACAACAAACTCTCATGTTATGAATGCAAGAATCAGCAATTAAACAATTTAACTGAGCAAAAAATTGATCAAATAAAATTTCTAGAAAAAAGAATTTTATATTTAGAAGAAGAAAATCTAAATCTCAAATCTCAAATAAAAGTACAAGAAAGTCAAGCAAAAGAACAGTGTATGCAGTTAAAAAATCAAATTGAAAAGAGAAACAAAACCAGCTCAAATACTAAAAAGGAGCAAAAAAAAGATACGAGAGTGCGTATAAGAGTGGATAAAAGTGTACAACTAATACATGGCCTAAATACAAAAGATTTAAATTTTGAAGCGCAGCAAAGAGTTCGAGCACGTTTTTGCCGTATTATTTCAGAAAAGTCTAACCAAGTCAACCATTCAATTGCAAATCTGTATTTTGTTTTAACAGGAAATCAGAATAATCAGATGCGGCCATTGATTTTATCAATGGTATTCATAGTTAGATGGCGAAATATAAAGATAAAGAAGATTCCATTTGATCAAAATTCCTTAATGGTTTTCACATCAAACCAACACACTCCTTTTGGTTTAAGGGTGGATACTATTCTTAAAACATTTAAATCACTCACTAGCGAATTAGCTAATACAAAAGAGAAGCTTATTCAAAATTTGCATACTACTCAAAAAGTTTCACACAATTTAAATGAAGTTTCAAGTGAACTAAATATGAATAAAGATAAATATAAAGTTTTCCAAGATCAAATAAAATTTTATAAGTCAAAAATCGCAAATATGAATGAAGAAGTATCTTCAATGGTTTCTCCAGATAAGTTTAAAGAAGTTCTTCAAAAGAATTCTGATCTTGAAATTCAAATCGACAGGTTAAATCAAAAAATTGAGGAACTAGAAGAAAAAATCAATGAGAAAAATAATGAAGTTAACGAATACAGAAATAAATATCAAAAAGCAGAGTTTCTCCGTGAAATTGATCTTTCTCAGAAAGATGATGATAAAAAGCAAATTGATCAACAAAAAATGGAAATCAATGCCCTTAACGTTCGTCTCAAAAATCGGTCCAAAGACTTGCTTTCATATGAAAGAATGTCTAGTAATATTAACAAAACCTTTTTCATTAGGCAAAATCCTATCTATGCAAATCATTACGATACACTTGAACCTGATTTTACAAAAGAAAACATCAATCCAAAATTTTTGCCAAACGCTAATGTATGATAAAAGTATCATGTTATGTTTTATTAAAATATATTTTTATTTATGTACTTTTTGATCTTTAGAGATTTGTAAATGATGTAAAATCAAACTTTTTATATGAGATTATTTAAATTTTAAAAAAATGAAAATCAAAGAAATATAAAATTTACACATTTATGTGTTGCAACTAGATAAAATTAATTCAATTTGAAGTGTTAGATCATTGTGGGAATTATTGTAGCTAGCGAATATGATTTCAGTTTATTGGATTTCAGTTTATTGGATTTTGAGGTATAAAAAATAAAGACTTTTTATATCTTGATCTTTTTTTAATTAATAATATATAATATTTAATTTTAATGTTTTAAATTAATCTCTATATCTTAATAATTGATTAGTTTAAAGATAATAACATAAAAATTCAAGATTTTTAAACATAAAAAAATCAGATAAAATTGTATTGCTAAATGGTAATTTTTTAACTTTTTAAATAGCACTTTTTTTATCTTACATCAGAAAATTTTGGTGAAATGGATACTAACATTGATACAGAAGCCATTCAAACATTGGTAAACGAAATTAAAAATGATGAATATGTAAAAGTTGACAGAGAAATTGTAGGCACTGATACTTTTGCTAAATTAAATTCTACAATGAAGCCCGAAACATTATATACTTATGAAACAAGTAAAGACGAGTGCGAACGTATTTTGGAAAGACTTGAAAATGGCTTATATACATGCGTTGAAAGACCAAATTTGGGGAATGCGGATGACAAATCTTTATCTTCTCAAATTAACCAGACAAGATATTCTGTTAGTTATTCAGCAGTTTTTCAACAAAATAACTTAGGTGAAATTTTTATAGTTTGTCAAAACAAAGAAAGAGAAAAAGAAATTTTAGAATTATTAAAATCAAAAAGCAATACGAATGAAAATGAAAATTTATTTACTAAAGTTAATTCTTATACGACAATTCAAAAAGCAGTAGAAAATGCTTCACCAGGTCAACCAATCATTGTTGATGATGGAATATATCACGAATCAATTATAATCGATAAGTCAGTCGAAATAAAAGCATTAAACGTAACAGAAAAGAAGGAAGAAAAAAAAGTCGAAATATTAGCTGATACTGGTGATTGCTTTACCTTGCAAGCTAACTCTGCTCGTCTCGAAGGCCTTAAAATTAATTGTAATACACCAGGTGATACTTTTTGTACGAAAGCTATTACAGGAATATTAGAAATTGAAAATTGTCAACTAATTTCATCATCTGCTGCATGCTTCCGTGCTGATGAAAAAGCTAGATTAACAATTAAAGATTGTGAACTATACTCTGTGAATTCGACAGCTTCACTTATGCCAGAGAGTCGAGCTGTTATTATGGACTGTCGTTTTACCCAACCTAAAATCGAGAAACAAAGCCAGCATGAGGCTATTGTTGTTAATTCTCAAGCAACATGCATTCTCATTGACTGTACAATCAATTCAATGATCAATTTCGAAAAAAATTCTTATGGAATGCTTCTTCGTTGCCACATCTCTACACAAGGCGACTTTATTAAAGGAGATGGAAACGGAGTTTACGTTCATGAAGGCGCTGAACCACTAATTCAAGATTGTGAGATTTTTAATTGCATTGAATCTGGAATTAGGCTTGATCCAAAATCGAAAGGCGTAATCAATCATTGTAACATTTATAATAACTATATGTTTGGATTTTTATCAATTGCCTCTGAGCAATTTTTGATTACAGATTCACATATCCACGATAATATGAATTGTGGAGTGAGAACTGTTGATGGTGCAAAAGGCGACATTGTCAATACAAAATTTATATCAAATAATAAGAATGCTATTCTTGTGGAAAATGGATGCGATATCACTATGAAACATTGCGAAATTTTAGATCATATAACAACCGCAACAGGCGCCATATATCTAAAAGAGCCTCAAGAAAAAACGAAAAGAATTACCAAATTTTCTCTTATTGATTCAATTTGCAAGGGAAATATCACTGGAATTAACATTTCAAGTAACACTGATGCTTATATTATTAAATCACAAATTCGATTTAACAATTATGTAGGTATTATTGTGGAAGGAAATGGAAAAGTTGAATTTAACGAATCAAAAGTTTGTGAAAATGGTAGATTTCAACTTACTTGTCATAATCCATCCGCTAATAAAAATTCTGCAGGCAAGAATTCTGGTCCACCTGCTCCTTCTTCTGCTCGCATTTCTGCTAAAGATACCACATTTGGCCCATATCCCAAAAATTGCATTCATTTATCTGGAAAATCTATTTCTAACTTCTCTGACAATTGTAACTTCAATAATAACTTTTTGAAGTTTCTTAATTCTGCAAAAAATATGTATCAATTCGACATCGATTTATCACGTAAGAAAATAGAGACTATAGAAAATGATATTAAAGTAAGCGGCGAAACACCAGAACTTACCAAAAAGCGTAAAGAAAATGAAATGATAATAGCGGGTTGTCAAAAAAATATTAGCTTGATTGATAATGAATTAGTGCAGTATAATAAAGAAAACATAAGTATTAATAAAAGGAAGAGACAACTTAAAATGTACAAAGATTTTATTAAAATTTCTCCATCTATTGTCATTGAAGGAGATGCTCGTTGTACAATTAGCAAATCAGAATTTAAATCCAATATTAGTTTTATTGATGCAAAAGGATCATCATTTACTAATATAACAAATACGAAATTTTCAGATGATTCATTACTTTCGATCAGAATTTCAGAAAACGCTAGCTTGGATATGAAAGATTCCCAATTCTCGTTTGCATCAATTGGAGTTGTGCTTGATGGAAAAGTCAAAGCATCAATCTCAAGAACACTTTTCAATAATAGTTATGGATATTCAATTAATGCACAGAAAAACGACTGGGAATTGAATTTGACTAAGAGTAAGATAACTCTTGGCGTTGGAGATATGATAAACTTAACCGGAAAAGGTAAAGCCAATTTTACAGAAAATTCATTTATTGGAAGAGAAATTAATAAAGGTGAAACAAAACTTGGCCAAAAAACTGGCGGAGCTGATACCGCAATACACTTAATTGACGGTCCGGAAGCTACAATATCTAGCTGTCTCTTCCACAATCTTCAAAGTAGAGGAATATGCGGAGATAAATCGACCGTTATAGTTAAAAATAATAATTTTGAAGAAATACATAATTTCCCATTAATATTTGAAGCTTGTTCTATTGAAGTTATGGAAAATACTATTACGAATTACCAAACCAAACCAGACAATTCTATTCACCTTAAAGATGGGTGCAATGGTAAAATTTGCAATAACAAATATTTCTTAAATAATATGAAGTTCTTGCAAGCAATAGGAAGATTATCAAGCGTTCAAGTGAGTAATAATAATCCTATAGATACCGCCAGCATCTAAACCACAAAAAAATTATTTTTATAAAAAAACATTGCTATTCTCTTTGAGTACTCTATAATACAAAACTTCGAATTCCAAGTTTTTTTTTAAAGGAATGGTTCATTTTACGAGTCACAAATTCAATGAGATTTCTCAAATTAACTATTTCAAAAATTGAATTTATAATTATATTAATTCTCACAAAAATAAATAAATAAAAAAATTGCAATTCTCTTTGTGATATATCCCAAATACTAAGATTTTATAAATAACTAATTGAAATTATCATATCAATATTAATATAATGGGAATAAACTTATTTTATATTAATTGAAGTATTAATACTATTGAAATATAATTATTTAATACGACTATACTAAAAGTTATAAACGGTATTGTTGAGGTGTTTTCACTATCAAAATTCAATATGAAATGGAATCGAATTAACAAAAAAAAAAAAAAAAAAAAAAAAAAGATCATCTATTGCATATTTATTGCTAATAATATATAAATACATTAACATCGGCAATAAAGCCAACATTAAATATAAAAATAAAAACAAAATTTATTCAAAATATCCAACCTTGCTTATTCACATATGTGATTGGATCTTCGTTTGGAGGAATATCATATTTCTGACGAAGGAGTTTTTCAACAGCTTTCCTAGATAATGAAAAAGGTGGTATTTCTTCTTTTGGTTGAAAATCAAAATCAATTTGGTCGAAATGAAAATGAACTGATTCTGGTAATTCCAACTCTTTATTCTTCTTATGCTTATTTTTACCTTTATTTTTGATTGAAAGGAATGAATCATCATCGCTTTCATTAGCCAAAGGAGAAGAGTAAGGTTGTGAACTACTATTATTTCTATCTTTGCTCTTATTATCATTATCGTTGTCACTATCATCTTCATTTTCACTAGAATTGCTATAACTACTACTCTCACTGTAATCATCAATTTCATAATCATAATCATCATGAATGGGTTTGGTATTTCTTTTACGGGCATTCCTTGTTGCAGGTAATGATGTTTTCTTTGGTAGGTCATATGATCTTGTTTTTATCTTTGATTCAGTCTTTACAGGAGAAAATGAACTTGCCTTATCTTGTGAGGCTCCAGGAAGAGATTTGATCATCTTTCTAACTTCAGGGGTTGCAAAACCAAAATATACAGGACCTGATATTGATGTAGTAGAATGAGATCCAATATTTAAATCTTGTTTAACTTTATCAACAGCTCTAACGAGTTGCGTCCAAGGATTAGTTGGATTTTTTCCATCGAAGAAGATTGTTGGATCATCTTTCATTTCGACTCTAAAAACTGGTGATTGTGATCCATCATCAATGATTAAAGATCGATACCATGCTTTTTCTGTTGGATTTTTAATAGATGTAAATAAATGTTCGGAAATATAACCAGCAGGATAAATATATTTATCATTATGGAAGCCAGGGCGATCGTTAACAACTGTACCCAAAGAAATAATTATCAAGTTGCTTTGAATGGTTAATGGAAGTAGTGCATTATCATTATTATTGTTATCACTTTTATGATAACCTGTCACTTGGACATCGCTATCTTCTTCATCATCTGACTTGATTACTGACGATTTCTTGACCGATTTAGTTTTGTTTTTAGTTGTATTTAGATTAGCGTTTTTATATTCAACAACATCATCGTCATCATTAAAATTATCAATTTTTATTTTATTTTTGTGATAAACATTTTTTTGATTAATTTCTGTTTCTTCATTTCGTTCATCTTTCTTACTTCTTTTTCTTTTTTGATAACTGTTCATACTTTCATTGTCATTATTAGTTCTATTATAATAAATTAATTGCTTGTCTGATTCGAGTGGGCTAAATCCGAGTAGCTCTTGAACAAAATTATTGACCTTTTGGCCAATTTTATCGTTACCAAACTTCTCAACGATTTCAGTGCACTTATTAAGATCAACAAATCCATTTTCTTTTAAATACATAATGATTCCTTGATCAATTTTAGAATATTGCGATAAATCATCCATCTTTGATAATTTATCAATCATTTGTATCCGAGTCAGAACTTTTTCAGCAAGAGATTTTGTTATTCCTTCAGGCAATTTTTCATCATCTTCATGATCATCTTTGACTTCTTTACCAAAAACCCTAGAACATTCATTAACTATTTTGTTTACAAATTTCTTGAATTTTTTGAAAGGCTTGTTTGGTATAGCTGAAGCAGTATAACATTTAGATAAGTTATTCGTGCCTATATTGCATATTGTTGATATGATTCTCCTTTGCTCTTTAATTGTCCATAAATTAATTGCTTTTTTCAATGTTTTTGAATTGTAAACTATATCTTTATCGTAAGCAACTCGATCATGAAATAAAGAAAATAAAAGCTTGACTTCTAGCAATACGGACATCATCCTTTTGGTAAGAACATATTTTATTGATTCTGGTATTTCTTCGTCATCATTTTCATCATTACTTGATTGCTCCGTTTTTTTATTCTTTTTTTTATTTTTTGATGTTGAAACCTTTTCTATAATATTGTGAGTAAGGCGAATGCTTCTAAAATCACCTAATCCTTTCTTCCATGCATGGAAAAGAAGTAATTGGTCGTCTTTCTCAGACCACCAGGAAGTAGGTTTTGTTCCTTGAATATTGTTTGGTATTGGAATATCGTTTGGAGGATCTTTGCATGAAGAAATGGTAGCATTCAAAAAGAAAAGATATAATAATTTTGATAATGGAAATGATTTGTCAACTTTTGTGATAGATTCTAAACTATTCATATGGTCTTTAATGAATTGATCAATAGAATCGCGATGACTTTTCCTCAATCCTTTTAAAAATGCATCTTCTAAGATACTTTTTTCTTTAATAGAGAAACTCGAAGAATTACTGCTATATGATAGTAAGTACTGTAGAATTGAAATAGATGCATTTCGAATGTCAGAAATGCTATGCTTATTTTTGATATCCTTGGAATGGTCATATAAAACATTCCATCGACCAAGACCAAACCTGATAAGCAGTTTCAATAGTGAAGCAAGTTCTCCTTCTGACCAATCTGCCATTTCATTGTCCGAAGATGAAAATGAATAGTCGGTCTTTGTTTTCTTTGATTTTTTATTCTTTCGTTTTTTTTTAGATTGCAGAAATTCATCATCGTTATTTGGTTTAAGTAATGACAAATTTGCAGAAATTTCGGAATATGAATCATTATCTGATTCTGAAGAAATATTATTTTCGGAAGATGAGTTGGATTCTGAAGATGAGGATGCTGTTGATGACTTACTTTCTATCTTCTTTGTTTTATTTTGAGATCTTCGCTTAGTATTTTTGCTTTTTTCTGCTTCTTTTGGAATATATTTTTGCCAAAAATTTGGAGCTGACAAATCAAGATTGCTATCAGGTTCAATTTCAAATTGAAGTTTTGAGAAAGTAGATCCTTCAACTCCTGAAGCGATATGATCATGTTTAATGATTTGAGATCTTTTGAGAATTGAGTCAATGTCTTCTTCATTAATTTTTTGTTCTTCGTCATTATTTGTATTATCTTCAGAGAATGCATAGTAAGCACCTAATTTAAGCATTTTTTCGATTTGCTCTGTCTGCTTCTTTGGAGATAATCCGCAACTTCCTCCAAGAACAGCAGCATCAAGTCCGAGCTTATGCGATGCACTATCAAAAAGTGTTCTCTCATAACTATTTGCAGTTAAAAAGCGATAAACTTTGACATCTTTGGTTTGGCCGATTCTGTGACATCGAGCAGTTGCTTGAATATCATTCTGAGGATTCCAATCACTATCATATATAATTACTGTATCTGCTGAAGTAAGGTTTATTCCAACTCCACCTGCCTTTGTTCCGAGAAGAAAAACAAAATCATTTGATTCTGGACTGTTAAAGCTATCTATTGCACGTTGTCTTAATTCACCTTTGATTCCTCCATCAATCCTCTGGAATTTATATTCTTTGAAATTTAGATAATCTTGAATTATATCTAGCATCCTAACCATTTGACTGAAAATTAAAATTCGGTGGCCATCTTTCTTCATTTTTGCAAGTAACTTATCTAATAAAATCATTTTACCTGAGGAGCGAATTAAGCATTCACATTCAAATTTTTCACCATCTACGATCAAACCGGAGTTATTTTGACCATTTTGACCTTGGAGAAATGAATTTCCCATTTCTTTGAGTTTTTGCGCTTCTCGTCTTTCAACCATGATTTGTTTTTCTGCTCCATTGATGAGATATGGATGGTTGCAGCATTTTCTAAGTTCCATGCATATATTACGAAGACTAATCTGATTCACTGTATGCTGGCCACGTGTTAGATATTGCATATTTTGCTGATAAATTGAAGTATAATATGCTTTTTGGTGTTGCGACATCGGACATTCAATAATTATTTCTTCAAATGGTGTGATTGATTTTTCAACATCACCCTTTAATCGACGGAGCATCAATGGCCGCAAAATTTGTTGAAGATCTTCAATTTGCTCAGCTTCGCTCAAATTTCCGAATTTTTCGTTGAATTCTTTTGAATCATTAAATTTCTCATCGTTTAAATAGTGAAGTAGTGTCCAAAGCTCATTTGTATTGTTTTGAAGAGGAGTTCCTGTTATAAGTAATTTAAACTTTGTCTGCAATTTCATTAGAGAAGAAAAGAGCTTTGATTTATTGTTCTTTATTCGATGTGCTTCATCTAATACAATTACTTGCCATTCAATTTTATTGAACACATCAATCATTTTAACTGCATAATCATATGTAGTAAATAAAATTTGGAATTTTGGAATTTTTGAGTCAATATAGAAAAGTTCATTTTGGAGCATTAAACTCCGCCTCGTTTTACTGCCATAAAATGATAAATAACGAAGCTCTGTCCATTCATTTGCTTCTCTCTCCCAATTTGGTATTGTACTTAATGGAGCGATTATTAGAAAAGGACCCCATATCTTTTGACGAGCAACAAGCATGTTGAGAAACATGAGTGATTGTAAAGTTTTACCGAGACCCATTTCATCTGCAAGAATTGCATTCTTTTGAAGGTACCAAAGTTTAATTAGAAAGTTAACGCCTTCAACTTGGTAGGAACGAACTTCAAAGCCATTTTTGGATTTAGGAAAATTGTTTTGTTTGATTGGGGAAAAGCTATTTGGATTTGGGTGATGAGGAATTTTCAATTCTTTATCTGATGGTCTTATAGATAACTTTCTATATTGTTTCAAAGCATTTTCAAATGCTTGATCAAGATTAACATTATTTTCACTATCATGATAATTAGGATTATAAGAAACGTTAAAATGATGTTGTTTTATAAAGTCAATTGATTCCCAGGTAGCATCAACATAGTCTAGATCAAACCATTTGATTAGATATTTAATTTGTCCTTCGCAGACTTGTTCGGTAATTATTTTTTCTGGAATTAAATAATCGTTATTAAAATATGGCGGTTTTGTTGAAATATGAATATCTTGATTCTTTTGGTAATTTCGGATCATTGACATGTTAGATAGTAGATTCATTAACTCGTTTGACTCAAGCCACTCAAGTTCGTAATAACTTCTGTTTCTATATTTGACTAAATATTTAATCTTTCCACTTTGGTCTATGCTATGAGCAATGATTGATTGTGGATACCTTTTGGTGGGTGAAACAGGAATTTCTGGCTCATCTTCAGATGTGGATGTTCGAAGAAGGTCATCAGAAATTGAACTTGAAAAATTAATTGATGATGATAGTACATCAGGGTTATAATTTTTTGTTGATGATGCCATAATAATATTTTGGGACATCAGGGATTGATAATAAATTCAATAAAACGGTAATCGGTATGCTGTATTTAAAAGGTGAATAAGTATAATTTTATACTTTTTGAAACGAGATTCAAATAAATTTGAATATTATTTGAATTGATTTAGATTGGGTATTGAATTATAATAAGACAGAAAATCTTCATGCATTTGAATTGATTAACGTCATGTAAAATAAAACTTATGATGAAAGACAATTTCATTTTATTGTTGTTATATCAAAGAGTATAATGCTCATTAAGCTTTTTTTCTTGAAATATTTGGTTGCAAAAAATTGTTAATCATAGAACGAAATATAAAGTAAAATGTAGGTAAAGCTTAATATATATATATTGATGAATTAATCTAATTTTTGTTTGGTTTTGAAAATATTTCATCCCGAACTTTTTATGTGAGATGATTTAAGCTTTTAAATTGAGCTAAAATATAAAAGTCTAGCTTGTAAAAAAAAACAAAACAAAACAATACTATAAACTTTTTGTCAAATGAAAAAAAAATGATACAAAAAGCGGAAAGTGAGCAAATTAACTCATTTGGTACTTAATTGTCTTTAAATTATCAAATGAGAATAATTAAAAAAGAAAGAGTTAGATATAAAAAATGAAAAAAAAATATTACATTATTGTACAAAAAACGTCATAGTATATCATGTAGTTCATCAACTTTAACGATTTTCACAAAGATTTAAATAAATTGAAAAAATATTTATTGTGTTATAAAATAAAATTTTCAATAAAAAAACGAACGAAAATTGCTATTTTGTGATATAAAACTTGAAATGATCATTCTTGATTGTATTACAACAATTTATAATTGAATTATAATTCAATTATAATATTTCAAAAAAATTGAGATCAAAATCGAGCACACTGCGGATTAACAAATTTCTAAATATATAAAATATTGTATTTTGTGAATGAAAAAATATATATTAATAATGGAATTTCCTTCTTAAAACTGAAAATGATAAAATTGATAAAATGGAGAAATTACATTTTAGAGTTCCAAAGCACTAATTAACAACTAAAGAAGAGAGAGGATGCAATGATTGAGGTCATAAAAAAATATATTCAATTTTTTTACTTCACTAAAATTTTTAAATTTTCTAAACGATCACTCTTATTTTGAATAAATTTGAACCAATTGAAAAATTGTGAATGAGATGAATAATAATAATAAAAAAAACATTTGTATTCCTTCTTGATTAACATATATTAAAAATATAAATAATGAATTTAGTCTGTATATGTTATGATGTAAACAAATATTTAAACACAATTTTGAAATAAATTACATTCTTCAATTCAAAACAAAAGTTTTCAATTGAAACAACATCATATGCTATATATTAAAATTCTATTATTTAATCATTATTCAAATAAAATTTGTGTTTTTGATGGTTATTGGATTCAGATTATAATGTATTGAAAATTCTATTGAGTCTAATTTCATATAAAATATCGTCATATTTAAAATTTTCTACCCCCATTTTCATTATCAGCATTTTAGAGCTTAAATGCCAATATTTACAGCAAGTTATTTCTATCTCTTTTATTTTATCTTTATTATTATCATTATTTTATTATTATTTTTATAAAAAAATCTTTTATTTATTCCTATATATGCCAGTATAATAATATCGAATAAAATACGTAAGCTGTATTATATATAAAAAGTCAGATTATATTTTATTTTTGATAAAAATATTTTTTCTTATTATTCCTAGAAATATCACGTGCTGGAACCATTCCACCTTTCAAGAAATTCTGCATCATTTTATCTTGTTTATCATAATAAAATATTTTTTTTTTCAGTTTTTAATAATTTTATATTTTGATCTAACAATCAAAAATTTAAATGATTGTTATACAAAATTCATCATTTCATTCAAAACTTAAATAAATATTATCTAATATTTTTATTCAAAAGAATTAAATATCCCTTATAATTAAATATAAGCATAAATCGTGATTCTTGGTTAAAAAAGCAAAAATGCATGCGTTTTTAAAGTAGAATTCCATAAATTAAATTCCAATAATTATTATCAGTTTTAATAATTTCTAATTTCAAATTGTCAGTAGCAAAATAAAGCTGCTTTTCTATGTTTTACAATGTGAAAATTATGATTTACGTTATGCAATATTTAAAAATATAAAATATAATATTTAATTTATATTTTCAATATATATATATATTAAGTGAAATGGCTTCATTTAAAATTGGAATTGATATTTTAAATATATGAATATCATAAATATCGATGCTTTCTAATATTGGAAAAAAAAATATTTAATTATAAATTTGCTAAATGTTATAACGCAAAATATATTTTGCATAAAATTGATTGCTATTCATTACTCTAAATACCAAAAAAAAATTTTTTGATAAGTTCATATGAAGGAAAATCAAATCTCTCCATATCATCAAAAACTTTTTCTACATCATAAGTAATATCAACAGGAGTAACTGTAATTTCTTCATCTATGAAATTTAGAATACCAGCGCGCGCGACATTTTTCAAAATTGAAGGGCATCCTACTGATCCAAAATTAATAAAAAATTTGCTTTTAAATTTTTGAATAGTTTGTTTATGATCATGCCCAAAAATTAAAATATCAGCCTTCTCATCATTGAACATCCTTGATAAATCATCCCCAGATGGGTCTTTTATAATATTAATAAAATCATTATTTTCATTTAATGCGTAATGCATGACTGTTATTTTTTTGCCTTTTATGATCATATCTGATCTAATAGGCAGATCACAAATAAATTTGATGGATGATGCAGAAAGTTTTTCACACTCCCATTTCTTTTGATTTTGTTCTTCAATACTTATGCCTTTGCCAGAAAAAGTTCCTGCATTAAGTGCATTCTTCAGATAAGCTTCATGATTTCCAATAACAATAGTTAAATTTGGAAGTTCCCTAATGCGTGAAACAGTTTGTTCAGGATATGGTCCAATTCCAATTATATCTCCACAGCATATAAAAGAATTGCATCCTTGTTTTATCAAGAAATCTAGCACTGCATCCAATGCTATAATATTACTATGAATATCAGAAATTACTCCAATTTTCATTATTAAGGGTAGACTGACATGATTTTTTTTTCCTTTTCAATATTGAATAAGCTCATAGAATATTAATTTCAAAGGAGCTCTTTCGGAAAAAGTTTAGGTCAAATACCTAAAATATTTGCCTCTAACGATCGGTTTTAAAAGCAAAATGCAAAAAATAAAAATCGACCAAAACCTAAAAAAAATGTTCAAAAGTTTTTCATCTAACTGAATATGTAAAAAAACCATCTAATTTCACAAAATAATATTATAAATAATATTCCATATTAAGAAAATCGTTCCAAAAAACAAAAAATTGAAATGTATTAGTTATGAAGGTAATAAATATATACTTATTGTAAGAAAATAAAAAAACTTTTTTGGCTATATGTAAAAAAATTTTTTCTAAATTTTTTAAATCAACTATTAATATTAATGATTATTATTCCCAAATAATATTTTCCAATTTTTTTTCATAATTTCTGATTAATTAATTGAAAAGTTCCTTTAGATGTAATTCAAAAAAAGATTTTAAATTGAGAACCATCGTTTTTATCTTTTCTCAAATAATGATGGTTATAAGAGTTTAGAATATTTTATTTAGGAATATCATTTTATAAAATTATTTTTTATTATAAATATTTATATTATATATTTAAATCATTCATTGTAATATAAAAGGAAATATAATAATTAAAATACTCAAATTATTCGAAGATATCAATTTTCCAGCTAAAAGAAAATATTTCAATATCTATTGAAAATTAATTCATCATATAATTATATTTTATTTCAAAAAATGATTTATATTTTGTATAACTAAATCATATATATTAAATATAAATAAAATAAAAAATAAATTAATATTTATATATTATAAATATTACGTATACACCAATATTTAAATATTTTTCCTTTAATAAAATAATTTCAGAAATTTTTTATTTGTTGATTGAAAATATGAATCTTTATATCGCATCATATATTTCAGATATATAAAAAATAGTTTATTTATAATTGTTTATATATATTTATGTTAAATATTATTTAACTAATTTTTGATAAATGCAAATTTTCCACAAGGAATGATTTTTGTATGAACTCAGTGAAAATAAGCTTTTCAAAAAGTTTGATCATGTCAGTCTACCATTAAATGATTTTACAATTTTGATTTTACTTTTTTTTGATTTTTTTTTATGAAACTTTTTGGGAATTTCCCCTCAAAAATTAGAGTGGGGGTACATTGAAATTACGGGTTATTTTCTTATTAAAGCGCTTTACTTTATATTATATGTATTTATAAAGTTTATATTTATTAATTATATTTAAATTTTTTAGTATAATTCAAAGATAAAAAATAAATAAATTAATATTTTTTTTTTGTATGGTTTATTATATAAATGATTCAAAATTTCATAAGCAAATTGAAATATATAAATTTTAAAAAATATAAATATTCATAGTATTATTAATATTATTTTATTTTAATTATATTTATATATATGATGATTGAAATATGTTTGAATGAATTTAAAAGTATTTTTTATTTAATTTTTGTAAATAATATGAGATAATATATAATATATAATAAAAGATGAGTAGTTGTTGATTGGAATGATGATGGAGCAGTTATTGATTGGAGTGATGATGGAGCAGTTGTTGATTGGAGTGATGATGGAGTAGTTGTTGATAGAGGTGATGTTTTAAAAAAGTTCTTTAAAACAAATATCCAAGAACTCGTTGAGTATTGGACTATTTTTACGTTTAGCAACTGTTAGGTTATCTGGCTTTACAACTTTTTCACTTGCTTTCACATAATCTGGTTTTCATGTTCATTGTATACTGTAATATCATTTTCTCGTAAAATTTCTGACATTATTTTGATGTTTTGCTTGTACCATTGAATAGATTTTTTCAATTCAGCAATTGTTGCTTTTAACTGCGAAATTTGGCCTAGATAGGGAAGAAAAAAGATATTCATTTATATTACTTGTAAAGTATTGAAAAATGAGTATAACTATGAAATTGCTAATAAACATTTTAATTTTTGAAATGCATTTCAAAATCAATAATTTTTTTATTTTGTTAAATTATTTAAAAAAAATAATAATTATCAAAATAATAAATTAATTATATTTTAGAGTTTTGAAAATTAGTATTTTTATAGAATAAAAACTAAGTACATCAAATATATAAGCATTTTTAATTTCATAGAAACAAACAATTAAAACTTTCACAAAATATTATATGAGAACATTTAAAAATGGTTTTCATACTCAAAAAAAGTATTGAATTTTCCAAAAAAACCCTTTCAAAAAAAAAAATAATTTATCAATTTTTTGCACGTTAGAGTAAACTTTTCATTCAATTTTGTCGATTTTCGTGAGGCCATAAAAAGAAATTTTGCTAGCCAAATTTAAATATTATGGAACTAATCTAAACTAATCTTCTTATATTTTCATTTTTCTCATTTTGGCTATTTGATGACCGGTCAATCTTTCTAAATATGATCATGCGAATTATTACAAAAATATAGATAAATTTTCGAGTAAACGTTCTGTAATTATTTTCTTTATCATATGATAAAAATAAATGCCAAGACTTACTATCAACATCATTTTCTTTTACCTAAAAAAAAGAGTCGAAAAATTGAATAAAGACGTTAAAAAGTTCAATGTACCACCACTCTCAAAAATTTCAAAACTTTAGTGTAATAAACAAGCATTGAGATTCATGAATAAATAGAATTTGATCTCTCAGAAGATCTGGTATTTATATAAATCAATATTTATAGTGTTCAAGTAAGGAAATAATTCTGCTTGAACACTATATTTATAGTGTTGCTTGAGGTGAGTATGCTGAATTAGGGAAACATCAAGCAAAAATCATAAAAATCAAAGAACGATAATGTTGTATGGGGAAAATTCCAAGCATTTCTTCTATTTACAAGAGAATTTGGCAATATTTAAAAAATTTGTTTCTTTAATTTGGCGCCAAGAGCAATAAAAGGTACAGTCAAATTGGTTTGTCGGTGAAATCTTATGAAAATGTCTGTAAACTGAATTGATCTTTGATCATTTCATGAAAATCGAAAATTTAATAAAATCTAAATTGAAGAGAAATAATTAAAATTTAGAAAATTGAAATTAATATTTTTTTTGTCACATAAATTGAGAGAAAAAGTGATAGGCTGCCATTTAATTGTTTTCTAATCATTTTAATAAAATGATGAACTATTATGTTGATGACGAAGAAGATAATTTACAAGCAGGAGGACCAGAAACCAGTAGCAAACAGGAACAAATTTATGATGGACGTCGTCAACGTAAACAAATTACTCGTCGTTATATCGATCATAATCAAGCGTTCTCAATTTACAAAGAACATTTGCCATTTAATAATTATATTCAATATCCACAAAATATTCCAGATCAATTTCGTCTTCTTGAACCTACTTTCGTTTATGAAGATCTTGGAACAAGCATCACATCAAAATTTATTAGAGCTGCTACAAACAAAAAAAAATCAGGAGTTAATGCGATGGCATGGCAACCAGACGGCAAGCGTCTTGTTGCAGGTTATCAGAGTGGTATTGTTACATTATGGAACGGTGTTGGATTTCAATTTGAAATTATTATGCAAAGGCACGAGTTAAATAGTTCAATTTTTGAATTAATATGGTCTCACAATGGCGATTATATGCTAACTGTAGATCAAAATAATTTATTAAAGGTTTGGCAAGCTAACTATGATGTTATTGAACAATGGAAAATACATACAGAAAAATATTCTGTCCGTCAATTGACTTTTTCACCATGTGATAGAAAATTTGCTTCATGCAGTGATGATACAACAATTAAAATCTGGGATCTTTCAACAAGAATGGAAGAAAAAAGCATTGATAACGGATGCAATGTTTATACTGTTGATTGGCACCCTTCTCGAGCTCTTTTGGCTAGTGGTGGAAGAGATGGTGCTATTCGATTATATGATCCTCGAACAGGAACAAATCTTTCAAAACTTAACCTTCACAAGAGTGTTGTTATGAAAGTTCAATGGAATCAAAATGGAAATTGGATTTTATCATCTGGTAGAGATTGTACTGTCAGATTAATTGATACCAGAATGATGAGTGAAATGATGGCTTTTCAAGGACATGAAAAAGATGTTTTTGCTATTTCATGGCATCCAACTCAAGAAGATTTATTTGTTAGTGGTGGATATAACGGTGAAATGCATTGGTGGTGCGTTGGTAATGAAAGACCTTTATATTCAAACCCAACAGCACATACTCAAGCTATTCATCAACTTCGTTATCATCCACTTGGACATATCCTCGCATCTACTGGAAAAGAAGGAATGGTTAAGTTTTGGGTGAGAAATCGTTGTGGCGATGATGTTACTAAATCTTCAAATGAAACTAATCTCGAACACGCAGTTATGCAGGCTGATTCCAGATCAATTGATATTCCTGCATTGCCAACTTATCGATCAGTTTTTTCAGATGCACAAATTCCACAAGAAGTGGAACAAGTTGCTCAAGTACGAATTGATGAAAATATGGATGATGAAGATGAAGAGGAAGAAAAGTTTATTTGAATTACTTTCATATATCTTTTTATTATAATATTTTGTTCTGTTTTTATCTATTTTCTCAAATGTGTTTCATGTATAAATTTGATAATGTTTATTATAGAAATTATTTTTTTTTTTGTTTTTACTTTTGAATATATTTAAATTATTTTTATAAACAATTATATGATTTCATGACCATATACTTATAAATCATATCCTTTTTATTTTTTAAATTGAATATGATATATTAAACAGTTATATATTATGAAAATGATAAGTATTTCATGCATCACAGAAATAAGTTTATATATAACATTGCTAATTTATTGAAATCACAAAATTGTTGTAGAGAAACATGAAAAATATCCAAAATATACCAATCAATAAATTTGTATATGATACGTTAAACTTTGAAGATGAGATATAACGGCCAAAATTCAAAAGCATCAATTTCAAAATGGTTTTTTTCCTTTCAGAAATTGATTTTGGAATTAATTAATAATGAGTACCCATGATGCATTTGAACCTATTCTCAACTTTAAATATAAAATTGGATATAATAAATATTATATTCATCTTCATTATTTTCATTTAACCAAAAATTTAACAACTTTTTGAATACCATTTATTTCAAACGTTTCAAAGACGTTTCCAACTTTTTTATTCAAATATGCTTTTTTGCGACTCTTTTTCAATTCTTCAGCCTACTGACCCAATAACAGGAACAGGCTTTCTTGGATTATCATTATGGCCTGTTACTAGCCAACCAATTCGTTCTTCACTCAAATCTCTTTCAGTTTCACAATTAAGTGGACCAAATTTCACAAACGAACTTTCGCAAAACTCCGTACTCGCTGTTTTTTCATTTATTATGAAGTGTGATGAATTCTTTATTTCGAACGACGCAAAACCATTTGATTTTCCAATAGACTCTTTTCGAGATTGCTACGACCCATTTGGATTTGAGCACCCTATCGCACTCAGCAAAAATCAAGGCTTTTGTTTCATTTTAACTGGCAAAAAGGCACCAGTTCTTTCTCGTGCTCGTTGTATTTCATTGCAACAAGTTGTTACAGCTAGGCCTTTAAAAGCTGGATCTATATTTAACATTCAACCATTATTCGATCTTTTCCCCCCACTTTCACAAATGTCTATTCGATTTCCAATTGTTGCTCCTCCTCATTCACGAACCACTTTTTTCCCAACAAAATCTAGTGATGTTAAGATGGCGCGAGTATCAAAATCACGAAAACAAGGAATCCTTTGGCAGAAGGCAGATAAAATACAGCGATGGCGCCTTGATTTAACTCAGGTTACAGATTCGATATTTGTTGGATCATCAACTGTTGCTCAAAACGGAGAACTTTTAAAACGAAAAGAAATTACACATATCATAAATTGTGCATCACAACTTATTGCAGCAGCACCAGGCTTTGAAGTTCTCAATATTCCAATGGTTGATGGTGGAGATGAAAATATCCTTTCTCATATATGGAAAACGACTACGTTTATCATAAATGCAATTAGCAAAGGTGGGAGGGTTCTAGTTAATTGCATTGAAGGCGTATCAAGATCATGTTCAGTTATTATTGCATACTTAATGTTGACTGAAAATTTGGATTATATGACAGCTTATAAAATCGTTCGAAAACAACGACGATGTTGTTCTCCTCACCCCAAATTTATGACTCAATTAATGCAATTAGCAGAGATTTTAGGCGTTACAAATACAAAATCATGCCCTTTTAGCAAAGATAAAATAATTCCATTTGAAGTGATTGAGAGACGTAATATTATAATACCATTACCTAAATATGATAATTCAATAGAATCAAAGCCAACATCATCAGGGCTAATTATTAATTTTCAGAATTCTTCATCTCTCTCGAAAATTTCGAATAGATCTACTGGTGGAACTCTTTTATTAAAAGTAGGAACAGATTCAAAAATTCAATTTGTTCAATGTGCTAGAGAAACGTCAAAATTTATAGCCGAATTACTTAAAATTGAATCAATTATAGAGGAAAAAATTAAAAATGAAACAGAAAGGACTATTTTTTCTTCCCCAAATTGGATTGAAGTGAATAATTTTATGTTCGCTGACGCTGACCAAGCGAGCATTTACGTATCTTTTGAAAAAAAATCAAAAAGTATAACAGCTTTGATAGGAAAAGATGTTAACTTATCTGAAGATATTCACAAATTAGTTAAACAGTGTTGTGAAGCTCATAACCTGTCTTATAACGAATCATTTACAATAATTGATAGTCGGAGGATTGAATCACAAAAAAATCACGTGAGATTTTCAGAAAAATGATTTTTTATATATTTTTTGTTACTTGAATTTGTTTGAAAAAGAGTACTAATACAAAAATCCTATACTGAAATATATGTATATATTTCTTGAGTGTTTCTTTTATATTTTATATATCATGTTATTTTATTTCTGTAATAAAGATCAATATTGAAACTTGTTACTTTAGTCATATTTAAATAAATTCATATATACTATATATCAACACATTCAAAATTTTGCTCCCTTGGCTAAAGAAGAATTTTTAATTTATTAATCATAAAAGCTCTACATTGCTTCTATTCTAATACATAAACTAAATGATGAAGAAAATTGACAAATTATTAAAATTTCATTAACTTGCTTTTTCCTCAAAAAAATATAATCTTTTTTTGAAAAACATATTTATTAATGATATTTCATAAAGAATTAATAACTTCATAAATGCATTATAAACACAAATAAATATCAAAATAAAGACTAATAAAGAATTTTTACACATAAAATTAATATTGATATAAAATCTGTTTCTTATTTTTTCTTTGATGTTGCTGATGAAACAAAACGACTGTGAACCATTCCAGTTTTTTCTTTAAACTTAGAATTTTCTTTACGAACAGTTTGCAAAACTTCCTCTCCATCCCATATAAACGGAGTTCCATTATTCCTTTCAAATTCTTCTAAAAGAGGTTCAAGTTGAATATTAATAATTGGCAAATCAGCTGTCAGCATTTTTTCATTTGCAATAACTTGGTTGAATGATAGATATTTTTTAGGTTTTTGTTTTGACATGCTAATGATCCGATCTCTCTGAAGTAGATACTTCCTTATTACTGATGTTTCTTCTTTAAAGCGAGCGAGTTTTTCAATTTCTTTTTCTAACACGTTTAGTGCATCAAAACTACCATCCATTAAAATGTCATTCCTATTCTTTTTTTTATTACGATTTCTGTTATTAGTTTTGTAATATAATTCTGGAAATTCTTGAATTGATGGCGTAGGTATATGTAATTCATGATAAAGGTCAAGCAAGATTTGTTTATCTTGTTCGATAAATTCTGGAGCTTGCTTTGCTTTTTCTTCTTGAAGTTCCTTTAAATATTTCAATAAACTATCCAATTCTACTTCATCGCAGTACGATATATTATCATCTTTTTCACTTTCAATAACAAATTCTGGTGATTTCATTGAGAAAAAATCTTCAATTTGATGTATTTGGCTTATTGCTCTCTTTTTTTCTGCAATACTATTTAAATAAATATCATTTAAATAATTCAATTCTTCTTCATATTGCGAAAGCGTTGCATCTCCAAGTGTTTCTGGCATGTCAACTGGTTTTAAACGAAGCCTTTGATGCAAATCATTAAGTTCTTCAATTATTACTTCCATTTTTTTTTGACGGAAGTCAACTGTTTCTTTAAGTTCGAAAACAAGATTTGCAGCTTCTTCAATTTTCTCGTTACTTACATCTACCCCTTTCTCTTTGAAAGTTCCTCGTTTTTCTGGTGGTATCTCAAGAATATTAAAAAGATTAGTAAGAATATCATATAAAGAATTATAATTTTTGGTCCTAGACGAAAATGTTTTTCTTAAATCATAAAGTTGTTGACTTGCTTGCTCATATCGAAATTTAAGAGATTGATTTGAATCAACATGAAATGACTCATTACTTTCTCCAATTAAATGATTATAATGGTAAACTTTAGATTCCAAAGCTTCAACTTTTTTTTCAAGATTATCTGAAATTGTTGTGAAATCACTCAAAATAGAAATAAAAAGATCTTGAACTTTTTTGCTGATTGTCGCATATTCATTATCGATTTCGTCATCACTAAAGCCTACTTTTCTCCAAATAGCTTCAAGTTGCGGTTCGATATTAATTTCGATTTTCATTATTTAATACATATAAAGAAAACGTTAAAAAAATTTTTTTTATTCACTTTTTCAAAAACTTCAAAGAATCAATTTCAATATCAATTCTTTCAATTTCCTGTTCAATTATTTCTTTTTTCACATACAGAAGTACTTTATCTTTCAATCTTAATCCACCATAACAAATATTAGTGCCCAAAACGTCTAATATAAACAATAAACCACCAACTCTTAATTTTTTCAAATCGTCTGCGATCTTCAAATTTTCAATACTAACACCATCATTTCCAGCCCTCAATAACAGCTTCATTTCATCAGCATTAATATGGACCAACCTTTCATTTTGATCAGGAATATTTCTTTTCAATACAGAAACTCCTTCTATACAAGGAACAGCTTTAATTGTGTTTTCGTCTTTGAATTCTTTCCAAGTAAATACGCGAACTCCACTTGATACAGCACGAAGTTCACCAGGATCAATAGAATTTACTATTTGGCTAGCTTTTTGTGAGCAATAAAAAATGTTTCGAATCAAATTTTCTTCTTCATCCCGAACAAACAAATTCGATACAAATTCATCACTTAAGCCGAAACTATCCCTTAAAATTGAACTTTTTGCGGGTGAAATTTCATTTAGACGATAGTAGGGATGTTCGCGCCACTTGAATGGAGGTTTGTGAGAGAGTCGTGGCTCTTCAATCAGCTCATCAAATGAGTTAGACAGCTTGTTAAGTACGGCAACAAAGAACCCGCCAGTGTCGTTTTGGTGAGGGAAGAAGCGCATACAGCGATTGATGCCTTCTATTACATTTGAAGGACTCTGGCTGAGTCTATCGCACTCTTGATTCAGTTTAGCGCTGTTTGGTACACTCTTTGATTTTCTAGATTTTGAACTGAAGCTGACGACGTCACCACTTGCATCCACATTAAAATCATCAATTTCATCCTCATCACCATTGCCAATTTTATCATTATCATTTTTAAAATCAACATCATCATCAATATCATTATCGTTATCAATTTTTTCTCTTCTCACTTTGCCTTTTTTATCACTTTTACTGTCATCTGTATTGCTGTTTTTATTTTCGGCGTGATTATTATTATTTTCTTCTAAATCATCTTGTAATTGCTGATCAGGTTTGTAAGCACTATACATTGTTGGCGTCCTGAATTCAGAAAGAACTTTCCAATTTCTGATTCCATAGCTTCTTTTCATGCCAGGAAACATGTTCGAGACGTCTTTTATTTCAACAGTTCCTTTTGATTCAAGTACGACTGAATTGACAACAGCCTCGTCTTCGATTGGGTTTAGTGAACAAGTTGAGTAGACGAGTGTGCCGCCTTCTTTGAGGTGTTTCAATGCGCGGATCAGTATTGCACGCTGTATTGGATGTAAAGATGCTCCATTTTCGAGTGAAAACTTTAGAGATGCATCAGGATTCTTTCTGAGGGTTCCATCACCTGAGCAGGGAACATCACATAAAACTCTATCAAATTTCTCAATGATATTTGAATCTCCATCAACAATTTCATTCTTATTATTATTAACATTTACATTTTCATTATTGCTTTCATTTTTATTATTATTATTACCATTATTATTGCATTCTTTTTCATTTTTGCTTTGGCTTTTGTAAGCTGTCACTGAAGTAGAATTCATATGATTGAAAAGTGGAAGGTATTGCGCAGGATGCGATATAACAATAACTTGCTCATTGTGAAGATTTCTCAAGCGTCCGAGGTTGTGAACAAGCATTGTACTCCTAGAAACGTTTACATCATTCGCAACTACGAGCCCTTGATTAACAAAAGCAAGTATTTGAGAAGTCTTCGAACCAGGTGCTGCAGCAACATCAAGAACACGGCTATTTGGCTTCAAATCAAGGAAGAAAGGAGGAACCATTGAGACCAATTCTTGACGAACAAGATTACCGATCTTCATGTTGGTATTAAGCCAACTTCGTAACGGAGCAAGGGCAGGATCCCGTCTTAAGGAAGGCTTATCCGCTGAAAGTCGGTATATTTCACCGAACATGTCATTTAATGATTCAATTTTTTCGATAGCTATTTTTGGACTACTAGAACTGGGCAGATGATTTTTTGAGGTAGAAGAATTATCATTGCTGTTATCGCTTTGATTAACATCACTGCTTTTTGGAACGTTGCTTGATCCGATGTTATTTGGCAATTGATTTCTTGTTTGAATTTGCTGAGAAAATGTAGATAAATCTTGCCGCAATTTGGCTCGTAATAAATCATAAGATGAAGGAGCAGATTCTGCATTTGATGACATTGATGAACCTACAATCCTAAAAGTATGATTCAAAGGAAGACGAAATGTGTCAACCATTATTTGAAATTCAGATTCAGTGAGTGTTTCCGGGACAAATTGTTGTCGATAATATTCAATAAATGCAGGAGGAATAAATCCCTCGTCAACATTTTTCCGTTCATGTGGATAATTATTCTTTCTTTTTCCTTTGAAACGTCCCATTTATCAACGCAAAATTTTAAATGACCAGTAAATTATTATAATCAAAAAATTTTATAAATGGTTAAGAGTTGAATTATTAACTAAAATCTCGTTAAACATTAGAATTTCAAAATCTCCTAAAATTTCAATAATGAACTCTTTTTCATAATCTCTCAAATTTTGAAATTATAAAAATACGAAATTAAAAATTTCGATGACATTAGCATGCTCATGTGAAGGACCTCACTTTTTTACATTACCACTTAAAGAATATAATGGAAAAGTGCCTTATATTGTGACAGATTTAATTTCAAAACTTGATGATCTGAAAGCAGAACAAATTGTTGGAATTTTCAGGCTTTCAGCACAAAAGGCAGTTGTTGAAAAAATATGCCTCCAACTTGATCAAGGAAGAATCAAGTCTTATGATTCATACCAAGATCCAAATGAAATTGCTTGTGCTCTTAAAAGATATATTCGTGAGCTCTCTTTACTTGATCCTCTTATTGGAATAGATATTGAGGATGAAATAAATGACGCTATTCAGAATTATGGTAATTCTGATCAAGTATTTTCAGAATTAAGTAATATTTTATGTAACAAAGGTTGTGAATCAAGGAGAAATACTTTAGCAGTTTTAGCTAAATACTTGAATAAGATTGCAAAGCATTCAGATGTGAACAAAATGGATGTTGACAATTTATCCATTATTTTTACTCCATCTTTTTTCCCACAGTCTAATTCAGAGGTATCGGAAATATCTAAAACAGCAGTTAAACTTATCATACAAGATTTTGAAAGAATTTTTCCCAGCGAAAAAATGTATTCTCCAGATTCTGTTTATATGTCAGATGATGACATTGAAATTATATCAATGCCAAAAATAAATCAGGATTATTTGTTGAATGAACAAATGAGGAGAAAAGCTCGAAAGGATTCTCTTTTTCCGTTTGATCGAATAGATCTTATAAAACAGCTAGGAATTTCTGTTCCAGATAGAGATCCTCCTCCTCTCCTTGAGTCATGATGATTTTATTATATTCATTTGTGTAAACTTTTTTTTTTTTTTTTTTTTTTTTTTTGATTTTTCAAGTTTATTTATTAGAAACTTGCCTCATTCATATATTACTTTTCATATCTTTTTTTTAGTAAATAGCAAATTTGGAAAAGCTAGAGGATGTCCCACAAACTAAATAGTCTATAGATTCTTCCATATTTTTGATATTGTTTTTAATATTTTATATTAAAATTAAATAAACTATATAATTATTATTTTGTCGAAAAAAATTTAAAATATACAACAAATAAACTTTTGTTTCAAAATTGAATTATTTTTCAATATTTTGAATATGATTCATCAAAATAAAAAAATAAAAAAAATATTTTTTTTTGGCTTAATTTAATTGAAATACTGATTTTTATTAATGAAATTTATATTTAAAAATAATCATCTGAAAGTAAAACTCTTGATTTTTAATATATTTGTTCAAATTAATTTGATTAATTTAAGATTCCGAAAAGAAAATCCATAAGAAAGAATATTATAGCAAATAAATGATAAAAATCAAAAGTAATATTTAAACATAATTATAATTTCTTGAAAATTGTTTTTATTCATTATTATTCATTGGTTTTTTTTTTTCATTTTTTGCAGTAGAAGATGAGCTAGTACCAAAATCGTGTGAACTTATGAAGTATTTATAAAAATTTAACTTAAGTTTATTGTTTAGATCGTAAATATTTTGAAATTAAATAGATTAGGTAATTTTTTTTTAGCAATTACCAACTTTTTGTAATTTAAAAATCTGAAATCCTAATTTTTGGAGTATATAAATAATGATACCATCATTTAATAATATAAATTTCTTTCCAAGTTGTATGTGATTATCTGAATTCTAGTAATAAGCTTAGCAAACTATCCTTTATTTCCAAATATCGGATCTATTCGATCTATTATATTTCTATAATTGATTTTTTTGCTTTTGATTGCTTCATGTTTTCATATAAAAAGAATAAAAACCAAATTGTACGTTAAGAATTTTAAATTTAACGTACTGAGCCATTGAAATTTTCTTTTTTTTTGAATTAGTATTTGGTCAAAAATGATTAAGCAAATTTATTTGCTAATATCTTAATTTTAACTCGACAAATTTTTGATTAATATATTAATTTATAATTTAATAAAATTAAAAAAAATAAAGTAATGATTAATAGAATATTTATAGACTATTTTTTTTGTTTCAATCAAAACAACTTGATGATCTTGTTTTTACAAAAGAAAATCAAAATCGTGGCGCAAAAATGCAAATTACTATTATAATCATGCTACTAATGCTGTATATCCTTTCAAAACAAAAAAAATATATTTACAAGTCAAAGATATTGAGAATTATATTATTTTCACGAATCAGTCATTCAGCTAAATTATAAGTAGATTTAAACTTTATCGCTTACATTTATTTGATTTTTCTTATTTTGAACAACAATAAAATAGAAATCATTGAAAAAAATTGAATTTTATTTCTGTGGGACATCCTCTGAAAAGCTATAAAGGAAAGAATATAATATAAAAAGATTTAGAAAAAAAATTTTTAGAGAGAGTGCTTATGCAAGCTTACTTTTAAGCGTTCTGTAGACTCTAAGGAAGTCAAATTGCTGTCCTTTCAATCTGCAGAATTCAACAATGTGTGTATCTCCTGTAACATTAGATATATCAATTCTGAGAATAACTTGATTGTTTGCAATTGGAACTATAGCTTTAATTGATTTGTTTCCTTCCTTGGAGTGAATTTCTGCATGAAGTTGGGTTAAAGTTTTTGTGAGAATAGACTGGATATCTTGAACAGGTTTGTTAGTTGAAATAGTTGTTGATGCATTAACTGGAATATTGTGATCAACAAGTCTTCCCATATCTACACCTGACATCTTGGCGATTAATTCGAATGCGTTAATTGTGTCATCTTCTTGAGGTTCTTCTTCCTTTTTGGATTCTGTAACTTCTGCATCAGGAAATGCTTCATTATCTTTTCCTGCAACACGTGGTTTATAGTTAACTTTGAACCATGGGTCATTTCTAATTTGTTCAATAGTATATCTTTCTTCTGGAGCAGCAACAATAATGTGCTTCATTAAATTGACTGCACCAGGTGGAAAACTTTTTGGATATGTGATCTGAACTTTCATAATTTGTCTAGCTAATTCAGGAAGAGTTGGAGCATCAAAAGGAAGGGCTGCTGCAAGCATAACGAATAAAATAACACCAGCACTCCAAAGGTCAGCTGGAGGGCCAACATAACCATTTGCGCAGAATATTTCTGGTGCAACATAGTTTGGCGTTCCACATCGTGTTTTCAGTAATTCTGAAGTAGAGTTTGCCATGATTGAAAGACCAAAGTCTGCAATTTTGAGATTTCCTTCTGAATCCAACAATAGATTTTCAGGCTTCAAATCTCTATGTATTGTATTATGCTTGTGCATGTAATCAAGAGCATCAATAAGCTGTTGGAAGTATGAACGAGCAGCAGCTTCAGGGAGAGGGCCATCTTGTGCAAGTTTGTTAAATAATTCACCTCCTTCTGCCAAATCAAGAACTAAAAAATAGTTCTTTGGTGAATGCAAAACAGCATGAAGTTTTATCAGATTAGGGTGATTCATGATTTTCATGACTTTGATTTCTCGTTCTAATTGTTTGTCCATATTATTTTCCTTCACAAGATTCATATCAATGATTTTAATTGCATAAACTTTTCCAGTTGGGACATGGACTGCTGACTTAACTTTCGAAAACGAGCCTTCTCCCAAAGTTTTAAGGAGTTTATAATCGCCAACAGTTTTTACCATTTATTTTTTTTTTTAAAACAAATATCGATTGATCACAATTAATTTCAATAAATTCTATATTTCAATGATACTTTTTCAATGTTCGAACGTTTAATTGAAAAAGAGATAAAAATGTCAACATAAAAATGTTGATTGGATTTTGTAATTTTAATAAGCAATTTTGCTAATTAATCTGATATGTATCATTATGGAATTTCTTTACTTTTTAAAATATAAATATGAAAGTATTTGCAGTCTGAAGAGCGACCATTTTGCGACTTTTTGAGAGGCTGATTTTGAATGGCTATTTGGCTATAAAAACGAAATTTTTTATCGAAAAAAAGATATTAAAATACATAATATTTTTAAATAAATACCTATGTTTATTTAATTGAAATCTTGATTTTCAAATTTTCAGAGCCATTCAAATCTCTTTATCAAAAAATGTATAAAAACTCGAAAAAAACGAAATAGAAATAACTATTCGTTTTTAAATCTTCATATTTTATAATATGTTTTTATTATAAATTGTATATTATTATAACAGCCAGAAAATATTATATTTAAATTTTATTGTGAGATATATGCAAAATATATAAATTGAATAAATAAAATCCATTAAATATTCAAAAATTCTATTCAAGTAATCCATTATTTAAATAAATTACGAAGCTCAAAAAGTAGGTCATATAAACTCGTAATTTATTGAGAATTGGAAATATGAATGAATATAAAACATTATATATATAATCATTAATTATAAATTAGGTTTTTAAAAATTAAATAAGATATTGGAAATTTAAATTATGATTTTAATTTCAATAAAATGTTATTAATTTTTTTGAATGATTACATACAATAATTTGAGAAAATAAAAATCTTTCATTATTTTCATTAATAATGAGATATTAAAATAACTCATACAATTATTTATGTATGCTTTATAAAAATATTTTTTTTACCTTTGAATTATGGATGAGTTTTTGATTTTGAATGCATTTTGAGATGTACAATTATATATGCATTTTTGTGTAAATGATTTTTGTGTTTCATTTTCAATTTATATTATTATATTTTTATCATATATTTAATAATAATTTTAATTAAGAATTTTTTTTTAATAAGATAAAAATAGATAATCCATATTTTATACTCACAAAATATTTGAAAAGCTTTTATGAAAAAGATTAAAAAAACATAAATATACCATCACTTTAAAAACCTTAAACTTCTTTCAAATTAACCTTAAACTCTATTCAGAAAGTAATTGAATTTTTTTGAATTTTTGTGACTCATTGAATTTTTCATAGCTAGAATTTTGAGTTTTTATGAATTATTTCACAATAAAATGGTTACATTTTTTGTTTGGCAGACAATTTGTTTGGCAGACAAAATTATTTCTGATGATGATTCAGCAGCAAAGTTTCAATTGGACAAATGTAGAAAGAGAAGTGTTGACAAATCAACAGATTCAGATATGTGAAATGAAAAAAATGAGAAAAACCAACGAAGAAATAGTCGATTGCTTTTTATTAAATACAGTAACAAACGTTTATACTTCTATCAAGAATACAATGATGGGTAATATTTGGAAACCATCTGACAATTTAGGAGGTCGACCATCTTATTTAGGCGATGTCGATACAATTATATTTAAAGAAAAAATAATGAATTCTTGTTTCGACCTAAAATGTTTAAATACCAAAGACGCAATACAAATTGCTCTTGAATTAAGAGCAGAACGATACGAAAGGGCTAAATTCATAGCCAATTTATGCAGTTTAAATTGTTCAATTTGTAATAGTTATCAGATGATTATTGACCAACTTTGTCCATCTTATCCCTCAGAAGCATGGTTAACAAATTTTTGTAGATCAAACGAAATATATTTAAAATGTCCTAGTTCTTTAGAAGAAGCAAGGAGACTGTGCTGTAATTCATCATCTATTTCAAATTTCTTTTTATCTCATGGTCCAAGATTATTAAACAAAGATCCTCGTCTCGTGTTCAACGCAGATGAAACATCTTCAATTTGTTCTAAAAAGTTCAAAGCACTTACATTAAACAAGAAAAATTTATGTACTGTTTCTGTATCAGGAACTGAACCACACATTTCTGCAGTTTTATGCTTTAATGCAGCTGGATATAAATTGAAACCTTTCATCATTCTTCCTGAACTAAAGAATATACCAAATGAACTCAGCCTGATGGATGCTTTCTATGTGAGTCAATCCTCTGGATGGATGACTTCAAAATTGTTTGTTGCATTTTGCATATTTTTTGCCTGCAATATAAGCGCATATCGACTTACTTTACCAAGGAATACTCAAAACAGTACAATCACACTCATTGTGGATAATCATCCATCTCGGATGAATTCTTGGGCCATTGAATTTTTGACCAGACACAACATCGAACTGCTGACATTACCGGCTCATACTTCACATGTAATGCAGCCGTTCGATGTTTATGTAGCAAGTCCATTGAAAACAAGAATGGCATCTTTCAAATTTATTAATTTAGTCAAAACAATCGCAAATTCTTTGCCTTCTAAAGCAGCTCAAGCCAGATATTTAACAGTATCGGCATTGATTAATTCATGGAGTTCTATTCCAAGAGAAGTTTTAATAAAAAGCTTCGAAGTAACAGGAATATGTCCAATGAATCCATCAAATCCATTAAACAATCCTTTAACAAACAGAGTCAACCATCCTCCACCACCCGTAAGAAGAAATACGTTGAATATATCAAGTTCTCTTCTTACATCAATTCAAATGAGGATTGCAATTTACAATAAAAACAATGGAACTAATATTAACAACGTTTTTCAAATCTATTCTCCAACAGATGAGTCTCTTTATCGCTACTGCTTAGAAAAAAGTGATGCACATGGTTTTATATTGCAAAAATTTCCTCCACTTTTGGTTTCTACATTTAATTACTATTACAAAGACAAGTTTTACTATTTCTAAATAAAAAATTGAAAAAAAAATGATTATCTTATTGAATCATCAAAAAAAGTAAAATCCAAAAATCGAAAAAAAATTAAAAGTAATTAATTATAATTTATAAAATAATAAAATTAAACGGATCATGTAGCATCTAAACAAAATTTTTGGAATTGAATTTGCATCTCTGAATTGAAATTACTTGAATTACATCAACAAACAGTTTTATATAATATTTGATTATAATTAGCGTATTATTTATTGTTTTTGAGCATTTTTGAAAATCGATTTAAGATTTATATATCAATAAAATATATGGACTATTGGAAAAATGAGCTATGAAATGAGGGAAAATGATCGATTTTTCGAATAATTTACAAAATTTCTTGTAAACTCTAGTATTTATGATGTGAAACATAAAATTTACCTTTTTTATATAAATTGGCGGGAAATTTTAGAACAAAAACGTAAATTTTTGTTATATGCATTATATTAAGATATTTAATTTGTTTGGTTGTCTTAATTATTATCAAATGAGTTTTTTTGCACTGATCATCAGATGTAATTTCACAATCCAAAGAGAAATAATTTTTAGAATATGCAAAATTTTTCTTTACCTTTGTTAAAAAAATCATTATTAATAAAACATAATTTATTATTACCATTTTAAATATTTTATATAGGAGAAGTCAAGTTATATATAAAAATAATGCTTGTTTATTTATCTCAAAATAATACAATTAGAGTTTAAGGTTTTTTGAATGAACTCTATAGAATTTAAAGAGATGGTATAGGGGATACAACGATAGGAAACTTTCTGAAAATTCATTCAAATTTTTTTGTTACTATACTATTTTTTAAAAAATATGATAAATTAAATATGGACTTATAAATAAAAATGAATTATGGGCTGGTTTTGGAAAATATCTGTCAGAAGTCGAGATATCACTTTCATTTTTTCTGAGACTTAATCTTTACTTTTTTTACATCACATTTTTTATTAACGTAACATTTTAACGTAACTTTTAATAAAATCAAAAGTTTTGATGTAAATCAGTTGTTTATGTTTAAAACAATATTTTTATTCATAATCTAAAAATAAAAACTATTTTTCATTAACTCTTGATGATTTTGATCAAAAAACCATGTTATCACAGATGATTATATCTGATAGATATAATTACAAGCAAAATATCATAGAAAAAAAGGTTTTATACATCGGTACTATTATAAAATAATTCAAATACATCGAATAAATAAATCAAAACGATTTGGTTAATCATAATAAGTCCAAATAAAATCAGAATTTTATAATAAAATTAAAGCGTCATTTTACACCATCAAAAGAATAATCAAAGAAATAACAAAGTTTTAATAATTTATTAGCAATAATAAATGAATAAAAATTATTTCTACTTTATATTCATGCTTTTTTTATTTTAATTGATTAAATTTTTGAAGATAAAAGTATTTCTCAAATAAAAAAATTAACGGAAAATTACATATGTATTTACATATGTAATTTCTATTGTCCTGTGTAATTACATTGTATATACAAAAAGTAAAGATTACTGAGACTCTGTTCGAGCATTTTGTAAAATTCTTTTTGATTATATTTTATACTACCGTAATGACATTAATATATTCCAAAATGCTAATTATGATTTTACAAACGCAATAAATAGAGTAATTTATATATCATCTTGATGTATAGATAATTTGATATAAAATTTTGAAGAATGTTATAAATTAGGTTTACAGGCTGCGCATTTCAAATCGGCCCTTTTACAGTTTCAAATCGGCCCTTTTTTTTCTTGTGAAACATTTCAATTGCTATTTGGTCCTAAAAAGTTAACTGATCATCAAAATTAACGGATATACAGTTTCAAATCGGCCCAAATAACGGATATTTCTGTTTCAAATCGGCCCATTTACAGTTTCAAATCGGCCCAAAAAACGATAGGAGTAGTTTTTTCGACCAAATAGCGACAGTTATGCACGTTAAAATGATTTTGATTTTTTTTGAATGATATGCAGTTTCAAATAGGCCCTTTTTTTGCATTTTTCACCTATAACTGCTTTTTTCGCCTATTACAGATATATGTAACAAGAAAAGTAATATCATAAATGATATTTCGTTTTGTATTTTATAAAATTATTATCTATATAGTAATATGAGATCGATATTATTTTTTCTTTAATTGATTCCAATTTTCAATAGTTATTATCTTAGACTTAAAATATGATGAGACGATCATGCTTTCACCTTTTTAGATTTTATTGACCTTGTTATTTTTAATTCACCTTTTTTGTTAGATTTCCTTGAAATACAAGAAGAGTATATTTAAATATATATAATTAATTAAATAATAATTATATATTATTTATGATCTTTTACATAAATAATTTTAAATTCAAGATATTCATTTATTATCTATCATATCACCGATATTATGACACTTAATAAATGTAGTTTCAAATCGGCCCTTTGTGGTTACATTTTTTGGAGATTTCTCAAAATTGCAGTTTCAAATCGGCCCAAATAACGTATTATTTCAGCACCTATTTTGAGGCTTTAAACTGTATTATCTTCCTTGTTTGTACTTTATATACATCTAAAATGAATTTTCTGAGAATAAAAGAATAATATGATAAAAAAACTAGTGATTTGTAATAAATGATATTATATCAGATATTTTTATAATTTTTTGATGATTATTTTGGTTAATTATATTAGAATGAGTACTGAATAATTAGTTTTTTTGCAGATTTTATTTAAAAACTATTTTACATTTATGCAAATACATATTCTGATAATAAAATGAGTTGATAAAAAAGAAAAAAATAAGCATAATTATAATCTTTACATGTATAATCAGTTAGGCTTAACTTTTTGTTCTTCATAATGTCAAAAAAAGACCAATGAATACAATGAAAATTGAAATAATTTTCTTGTAAGTATGTTTAGTAAAAAAAAATGTAAAAAGATACTTATAAATTGATGAAAAGATATTTATTAATGATGTAGCTGATTTTCTAAAGGACAAATGCATATTATTGGATTAGAATTTTAATTAAAAATTTGTTTATAAAAAAAGGATTTTTTCGAAACAGTTTTGAAAATTATGTCAATAGAGTCCCGCAAAGAAGTCTCAGATTGCCTGGAAAGCATAGGTTATTCATGGATATTTATACATTTACAATAAACCTAACTTTCTCAATAAACCTCTTTTTTTGGTGGATAATTCAAAGTTTACGCAGAAATAATTACATTTTCAAAATAACCTAAGGAATTTCATGAACATAAGGTTTACTGATTACTTCAATTATATACGAATATATTAGATTTATATATAAAATTGTAGATTTATATATAAAATTGTAGATTTACATGTAAACCTGAGGTTTCCAAAATAAATTGAATGGTTTATTCATTATGAAAAAGTTCGATTTAAACGTACATTTTTTTTATAATCATCAACATTTTTCGTTCCAAAATCATTTTATCATTATTTATTTGCTTTAGCTGACATTATAAACTTTTAATTATTGCTTTTTTATATTTTTGTATGATTTTTTGAGTAAATGGATAATGATATCCTATATTAAATGCTTTTTTATACTTTATGAGAATCTTGTAAAGAGATCAAATGCAATATTTGTATTTTTATATATTGCTTGATAGTTTACATAATATGAATCATAAGATAAAATTTCCTATTCAAAATTTTATTGTGGAAATCTCAGGTTTATTTGAAAATCTCAGGTTTTCATGAAAAAATGAATATTTTTCTGAAAAAGTTATGTTATTCATAATATTCTGAATTTCATGATAAAAATGAGGTTCTTTGTTAACCTATGCTTATTCATAAAAAATAAATGTTTATATGTTAGTCTTATATATATATGATAATGTAGACATTTACTGGCAACCCGAGACTTCTTTGTGGGACTCTAATATATTAACTAAATTTTATGAATATGTTAAATATATTTTATTAATATTGGGTAAAATAATCATATTCGTCTTAAATATTCAAATATAAATGTATTTGTGTTGAAAAAAATTTTCAATAATAAATTATCAATATTTTTCAATGTCTATAATATTTTATTCAAAAATTGATAAGCAAAAACAATGGTTTCAATAGGACTAAAATTCTATTTGAATCAATCTCACATTTTTTCTTAATAATATTTGAAAAATATGATTTTTTAGCAAAATAATAAGCATTAGGTTTTATTTTAAAACTTACAAGATGAAAATTTTTTAAAATCAAACAGACCTTCACAAATTTTGCATGCGATATCTCGACTTCTGACAGTTTATATCCATTAAGAAGATAGCGTTTATATTTATGATATATTTTATATGATAAACAGCATATTTAAAATTGTTTTTATTAGAAAAAACAAATATTATAAATCAAACAGACTTTCACAAATTTTGTAAGTGATATCTCGACTTCTGATAGACATTTTCTTATCAAAGTGGTATCATTCGATTTATTAAAGTTCTCTTAATTTATATTTCCTGTTTTTAATAATTTTTATTAGGGCGTAAATATAGTGTCACTTTTTTATCGTTGCATCCCATATATAAATATCCTAAAATGAAAAATATTTAACCTAATCAGCTAGGTAAAAACTCATTATATTTGATATAATAATACATATATTGTTTCATCCCTGTAATATTATTCCAGTCTTTCCAGAAAATTAAAGATTTTTTGTGAGAACCAAAAAACGTACTTATTCAAAAAACCCAATTCTCTCAAATAATGAAACAATTTTCCTGTGGGAAAATGACATGCCATATATATATAAAAAAAAAAAGGTTTTTAAGGTACAAATCCAGTACGTTTAGTAACCGCAATTTTTTTTTTTTTTTTGACATTCTCAAAGAATAGGATTACATGTTAAATAAAAAACGATTATTTTCATTCATTTCATATAACATGTCATAATGATTACAGTAGTGTTTCATAATCCAAAAACGTTGCGAAAATAAAAAATCGACTTTTTAAAAATAACAATCCAAATAACAATTCAAAAAATAATTAAAATTTCTATTCAAGCATTCAAAAAGTTATCGGATTATTCAATAAAGGTTCGAAAATAAAAAATCTACTTTTTGAAAAAAAACTTCTCAAATTTATCATTTATTTTTTGATTTTCTTTGAAAAAGTTTATATCTTTTCAGAAAGATCAGATTCAAAAAGTGGATTTTTTTAGTTAAAAAACATTTTCCAATTTTGAAACACTACTGTATTTAAATTGTAAAATAAGTGTCAAAAACAAACCTAGTCAATTTAAACTTTTTCAGAGATATGCAACTATTCAAATAATAAATGTTCTCCTATTCAAAAAATAACGTACTGGATTTGTACCTTAATACCAATTCTTTTTATAATTTTAATGTTATTTTTAATATGATCTATTATTTTTTTGAGAAGAAATTTTTGGTTGATAAACATCTATTTTTCAAAGGGAAATTTCCGGGATGTCAAAATTTTTTCCCGTGGGAAAATGACATGCCATATAAAAAATATAAAAAAAAATTCGGATATTTTTCGGGATTTTCACCGGAAATGTCACTTTTTTGTTACGGGATATCCCGGGACATCCCGAATCAGAGGTGCGGACAGGGTGAAGTGATTTAGATTCGCACCAAAATTTGTATATATTAATTATTTTTTATGAGCATTATAATGATATAATTTTTTTTTATTTTCGTCCACGGGGCCGACTTGTGGTGATATATGATTTTTTTTCTGAGGTAGAAAAATATAAACCACTGAAAAAAATATAAAAATATGTAAACTATAGAAATTATGCAATTGATAGAAAAATCTATTATTTAGAAGAAAAAAAGTAATAAAAACATGATAAAAATCATTTTTATACTATTTAAAAAAATGTTTCTCGTTTGTTATTATTCAATTATTAATGTATGATATAGTTTCCACTTAAATTGGCCCAAAAAAAAATTGAGAAAATGAAAATGGGAAAGGTATGGATACTTCTACCCACTCGACAGATCATTTTTCTTTCAGAATATAATTTTTAAATGATGGCATTAATGATAAATATAGTATAAAAAATACATATTTTTCGAGAGGAATTTAAGATAAAAATAAATTATTTTTTTGTAAAAAATTGAATCCTAATCTGGTTATCTTAATTCAAAAAACAAGTTTTTTTTATTTTTTTAATTATATTATTTTTAAATAGAATTATATAAGTAATTTATATTTCATGAAGAAGAACTCGAAATTTTTCATTTTTTATATTCATATCACAAGTGATATGAATTATATTAACCTATAAGGCGAATTTTTTTTTACCTAAAAGGCGAATTTCAAAATTTGGAAAATTATGAGTTTATGCAGGAAATTGTTTTATAATTTTCTTCATATTGATATTAAAAATTCTATTCCCGATTCGTTCAAATCACTTTTTCCATTTTTATTGTTGATTATAAAGCATCAGGGATAAGCAAACCAAGCAAAGATTATTCATTTTTAATATTTTTTCCTAAAACTCAAGCAAATTCGCCAAATTTACTAAATAAAAGCGATTTACAAAATAACTATCGTACAAATTCCAGCACATAGTTGGCAGATGGAAAAACTATCGATAATTTATTTGTTTATAAGGAAAATAAAACATACTGGAATTAATAAAAGAATTATTTTGTAAAACAATCTTATTTAGTGAGTTTTTTGAATTTGTTTGAGCTTTAGGAAAAGACATTATAAAATTATTATCTTTACATGGTTTACTTTTCCACGATTCGCTGGGATATAACTAAGAATTGTTTTGTAAACTACTCTTATTTAGTTATTTTGTTGAGTTTATTTGTGTCTTTGGAAGAAATACTATAAAAAAATAAATTAACCTTTTTGGTCAAAAAATTTTCATCTTTATTGGTCAATAATAAAATTCATATCATCAATGATATGAACTATACAAAAAATTGATAACATCATATAAGATCTCCAAATCCACTCGAAAAACATGGCCTTTTTTTATTTTATTTTCTAATAAATAAAAAAATTAAGAACATATACCCTTATCCCACTTAATTTGGCACAAAACTTTTTGTTTGATATTTAAAAAGTTATACAATATTAGTGATAAAAAAGTGGCAATGATTGAATACTTATTTGTCCGTGGTCCCACATTTAATATAGAACAAGCACTATAAGATCTATTATATACGAACCAATTATACGTATAAAAAGAAATTTACATTAATTTAAATTAATTTTTCTAAAGCACATGAAGAAATGATGGCAATTTTAGGAACATTTTAAATATTTTCAAAGATTTACAAACAAGATGTATCTTATGATATTTTTATTCAAAGATTACAAAAACAAACTTTACAATTATTGCAAAAATAGAAAGCATGGTTTAGTTTTTCTCAATCAAATTCAAGAAAATTGATTTCAGTAATCACTTTATTTAACAGAAATAATGTTCATTGAAAAAAAAATATTAAGATAAATTTACAAGGTTTAAACAGTTTAGATAAGGATTTTTTGAAGTACTGCTGATTTTCAAATTTGAGTTCTTTTTCTGCCCATTTCTCAATTTCTGCCCTTTTTTCAAATTAACTTATGTGCATATTTTTTATTTAATTTAAAAAGGGCAGAAATTTTGTTTTTTACTTATCATTTTTTCACTATTCAGAAATTTGTCTTAAAATTCGAGGAATTAAATTAATTAAAATATATTTTAATTAACATTAAACTATTTGTTTTGGATTTTGTGAAAGACTGATTCCATATTAAACGATATATTTTTAACTCTTATTTTTTTTTATTGCATTAAATATTTTATGTTTTTTTTTTTTTTTTTTTTTTTTTTAAACGCATCAGTCTAAATCAATTCTAAAAATAAAAGGTTCTAATTCACTTTTGCAATGATTTAATTAATATCGAAAGTTATTGCAAAAGTGAACATTTCTTAATATACTTGGTTTTTTGATATATAATGTATTAAGAACTTATTTCTTTTAGTAAAAAATCGTTTACATTGGCAATATATAAAAAATAAAATAAAAATATATTAAAATGGAATTTCGAAAAATAAAGCCATATTTTTTATGTATGGAAAATGTTTAATATCCAATTTAATTCTTATTTTAAAAATATAAGCTGAAAATATCAAGTACTTGTTGGAAAAAATGAAATTATATGTAAAAAAAATAGACTCATTTTGAGATTTCTGTTAGTTATTGTAATGGCATATTCGGAATGATGAAACTATATTATATTTTGGGAATCGTTAAAAATTTTTGATTTTTTGGTGATTATATCTGCTGATGAAATTAAGGGTTTTTGTAGAAAAAAATAGATAGTAGTATACATGTATATAGTTATTAGTTTTAAAATGATTATGAGGAGTAAATGCGATTTCGATGAAGCAATCCTTGAATAATTGAAAATCTTGAAAATTAAGGTTCGTAAAATTTGCTATAAATCTGCATGATAATTCGTTGTTATGTTACTTAATTCATATTTCAGTCTAGCCACGCAACGATAAAAGCAGCACGAACTAGCACGCTATCTTGAAAAAATAAAAATAAATAAACGTTCTCCACATGATAAATTGAATATAATAAACGGTCGTTTTAGCTAAAATATGAATATTATCAAAAAGTTTTGTGCCAAATTAAGTGGGAAAAGGGTAAAATAACTAAAAACTTTTGTCGACTCATTCATCTTTAAATTGATTTTTTCTTAAAAAAACATTTTTTTCTCATTATGCGTTTTATGAGATTTGAATTAAGCACTTTCATGCTATTCTTAAATATGTTAGTAATATGATAAAACAATATTAGACATGTATTAAACTTTGATGAGGTTTTTTCCGTTGATCAAAAATTTATAATTTTTGGATTTCATTTTTTTCTTGTTTTTCGGTAATAAAACTAAAATTATATTTTTTTGATTTTATAATTATTCTATAAATATTATATACATGACGATGGACTAATTTTTAATAAAAAATGATCAATATTCGAGCTTTTTTTGCATAAAATGGCTCTATGTAGAAGTATTGAATTTTCGTGCCTGCTTTTTGAAAGGGGGTGTGCAAATATCATCAGAAAAAAAATTGAATAAGGACGATCAAAATCGACCAAATAAATACACAAAAACAAAATTGAAGTAAAAACGATACAATGATTCAAAAAGTAGAAACGATAAGCATTTTTATTATTGTGGCGCCTTTTTTAACAAGAACTCTGGGACTTAGATTTTGAACTTCTTCTGCAGGGATGTTCTCAGTCTATATCTTGGAGGTTTAGCTTGTGAATTCCTACTGCAGGGGGATTCACCAGCTAAATTTCTGAGATTTAGAAATGTTGAACATTTTTTTGCGAGGAAGCTCATGTTTTAAGCTTCTGGAACGTGAATTGTGAGATCTTCTGCAGAGATTTCACCATTTAAGCTTCAGATTGACAATTTCAATTTCATCATCGGGATTAAAGTTTTACGGAATACAGCTTAGAGATGGAAAATAATAGCTGCTTTAGTCCATGAACTATAATTTGCTGTTTTTATCATGAGATGCTTATTTATATTTAATAATTATTTAATATCTTTTTTAAATAATCCTCCAAATAAATAACTAAATTGACTATTTTGCTCTCGATAAGTTCTAAAAATGCTTATTCCTTTCACTAGCTCATTCATTTATACAATAATTTTTTACCCAGGTTAACCTTAGAATTGATATTTTGTAAAATATTGAATTTTTTGGAAATAACGAATAAATTAAAAATATAACGATTTTAGATAATTTTTTCAATGAAATTAACGAGAAAATTTGAATGGGAAAAACGTATAAAAATTATTTTTGCATTTTTCTTCAAATAAAAAATAGTAAGATATGATTTTTATTATTTTAATTAAATAAGTATTTAATAAAGATAATAATATATAAAAATGGTGTAAAAATAAATAGTGAAAAACTGCAATATTTTTAATATTATACTATTGTAAAAGTATTTGAGTTTTCTAACCTAGCCCAAATTTATGTCGGTAACGAGTACTTTAAAATATCTGAAATTAATTTTTGGATGCTTCTTCATCATATAATAATAAGAAATATTTAGAGATACATTGAAATTTTCGAGTTAAATTCAGCATAATAAGCAAAGGTTATTGATCCTCAATTAAATAATTAATGTTAAATCTTACAATATTGAACTAAATTTAAAATGTAGTAATAATAATCTTAATTTTTAGGGAAATTTGAAAGCTATTGAAGATTTTTTCACGGCACAAGTTAGTCACTATTGAATGTACTTTTCATTAAGGCAATAATTAGATTTTGGAATTTTGGCGCAATTTGTGTAATGAAAAATTGAAGTGAGAATTCATAAAGACCATCATAAAAACATTTTTTATTCATCCAATAAAAATTTACTTGTAAAATGAAATCGTTTTTAACCTAAACAAAAAGCGAAAATAAGTATTTAGAATATTCATATTAAAATTTCTGTAATGTAGCAAAAATAGGTTTTAAAAAAGCACTATCGGGCTCAAAATTAATTTTTATGTAAAAATAAATAAATTAAAGAGCTTGTATTAAGTAAAAAAAGTCAAGTTATTCCAAAAAATTAAAACGTTTGAGAGTTTGAGCTTTTATCGAATACACATCAATAGATATACCAATTATTATAGCATAATTTTGTATAAAGAGTTTAATTTTGGGTTTTGTTGAAAAAAAAATTTGAACATAAATGAGTTGAATTTGGAGTTGAATTGTCAAGAGCGCATGTCAAATATATAGTTTGATTGATTAAAATCGTTGTTTTAATTGCTCCATCATCATAAATTACGAGAAGTTGCTTTTTTCCTTTTAAATAATGAAAAATGTGCCGTTAAAGTGGTGATATGATCAATTGAAGTATTCTAGTATTCCAAACTTTTTCAAAAAGGTTAACAAATTAAATGTTAACCAAGTTTTTACAAAAATCTTTCTTTATAAAATAAAAGAAAAAAATGTTAACTAAAAAATCTAAAAATATTTTGAATATTTTACAAAATATCAATTCTAAGGTTAACCTGGGTAAATGATGATACATAAATAAAAATTGCATTTTATTATTTGTTTAATTCTTCATTATTAAATCTTTTTGAGCATTTGTTGTATTTGATTTATAGAACTTTTAAGCCATTATCCATATTTTTAAAATAAATATTGGCAAAAAAAAAAAAGCGTCATGAAGTCAATCGAACCAAAGTATTTTATTCTTTAACCATTAAGAAATTTTTATGAAAAAATAATCGAAATAATAATGCTTATTAATATTATATGAAATCATTATTAAGTAGAAGAGAATTCTCAATATTTAATCATTAAAAGTTAACTTAAAGAATGTTATTAACTTGATTTTTATAGTCGCATAAGCAATGAATAAAAAGAACTAAGATGAATTACACAAAAATTAAAAATGATAAAAAACATTTATAAGCAAAATCAAGAAAATAAATAAATACACAGCAAATAATGGTTATAGATTATAGCAGCTATTATTTTCCATCTCTAAGCTGTATTCCGTAAAACTTTAATCCCGATGATGAAATTGAAATTGTCAATCTGAAGCTTAAATGGTGAAATCTCTGCAGAAGATCTCACAATTCACGTTCCAGAAGCTTAAAACATGAGCTTCCTCGCAAAAAAATGTTCAACATTTCTAAATCTCAGAAATTTAGCTGGTGAATCCCCCTGCAGTAGGAATTCACAAGCTAAACCTCCAAGATATAGACTGAGAACATCCCTGCAGAAGAAGTTCAAAATCTAAGTCCCAGAGTTCTTGTTAAAAAAGGCGCCACAATAATAAAAATGCTTATCGTTTCTACTTTTTGAATCATTGTATCGTTTTTACTTCAATTTTGTTTTTGTGTATTTATTTGGTCGATTTTGATCGTCCTTATTCAATTTTTTTCTGATGATATTTGCACACCCCTTTCAAAAAGCAGGCACGAAAATTCAATACTTCTACATTCAGCCCATAAAATAAAATTGAATTGAAAAAGAGTTTCCATACCTTTAAAATGAACCATATTTAATAAAAAAAAGTATTTTAAAATGATTTTATTAATATATAATTGTTATATATTTTATATATATCATATAATTGTTATAATATAATAAAATAATAAATTACATATTATTTTAAAATCATAAATATTGATTTTTGCAGCTCAGCCCCCTCAATCAAATTAAACTAAATTTAGCATATCTTTATTAAATTAAATGTAATATATCTAAATCTAATTATAATCTAAATAAATTCTTTATTTATTTAGATATTTCAAAAAAATATGTAAAAATTGATTAAAATGAACTTTTTAACAAAATATGAAATATTTATAAAATAACAAAATGCATAATTAATCATTAATTTCCAATATATATAATAATTAATCATTATAATTTCAATCCATCCATCAGGTGGCTGGATTGGGTTATTTTCATAGGATACTTGTTTGTGTTATTATAACTTATATAATTGATATTTTAAAACATTTAAATAATAAATATATAAAATAAGTGCACTATAATATAATATCAAAATATTATTTAGTAATTATTAATACATAAAAAGATATACATATTTTTATAAACGTTAAAAATGTAAAGTAGGTGTCCGCACCTCTCCCGAATCCCATCCCTGACATTAACCTACTTTGGCCCACATTTTGGCCCATGATTTTAAAAAATATTATTTTGGGCCGATCTGACCACCCAAAAATTTTTTGCATTTGTATTTAGTATCAGCATTTATGCAGCTGTAATACTTTATTGTTACTTCAAAAAAAGATATTCTTATCTAGTGTCTTCTTTTAATATGAAATAAACTGGAACCAAAAAGTCAGTACAACCAAATAACCATTCAAAAAAAAGTTATCCGCCAATTTAAAATTTTTCATTTTACATATGGATTCATTAAGTCCTCAACAAATCCAATTCACCTAATTACTTGAATTGGATTTTTCAAGAAGAGATATTATGACGATGGTTTCTTGTAGTCCAAATCGAATAACGAAAGTTCGAGCTTCCATGAATGTTAGTGAGTCACCTCCACCAGAAGCCAAAATGGGAAGACCAACAAAGATAACAAACGATGTGGCAGCTTTTATAAATCAAGCAACTTTTAATGATCCATATATTAGTGGATCTGATCTTCATTCGCAAATTGATCAAACAATGCATGCATCAATTTGTCCTACGACTATCGATGAATTTAGAAGAGAAATTGGATTCAAATATTTACCACCTTTGCACGAACCATTATTAACAGATATCCAAGTTCAAAAAAGAATTAGCTTTTGTTATTCAATTTTACTTCATCGCAAAGAACTTCCATTCATATGCTTTTCAGACGAATCTCGTTTTTCGTTGGGAAGCGATAAAAGATATTTATGGAGAATGAGAGGAAAATACAATCCAAAAACTGTTGTTCATAAAGTTAAATTTCCTACGACAATTATGATTTGGGGAATGATTGGCATTAATTACAAATCATCACTTTTTATTTTTGATGAAACAGAAAATGATCAAAATTATACTGAAATGTTAGATGAAAAAAAATTTTTATTAGATGCATTAACTTTTTATGAAAACGATTTCGCATTTCAACAGGACGGGGCGCTGTCACATACATCTCATCACACGATGGATACATTGTCAAAAATATGTGACATTATAATTAATTGGTCACCTAATTCGCCTGATTTGAATTGCATCGAAATGATGTGGTCTTTAATGGATGACCAAATTTATTTTTACCATCCAACTAATAGAGAAGAACTGATTGAAGCAGTTAATTTGGCCTGGAATAATATTAAGATGGAAACAGTAAATAAATTATGCGGTTCTTTTCTGCGCCGTTGTTTTCTCTGCTTAAAAAATCGTGGTGGCTGCATTAATCAATTACTTCAAAAAAATTTAGATCCTAATGTAACTGATGAAGAAATAGAAGAGTTATTCAACAAATTACAAAACGATGGAATTCAATTACATGAAATGGAAATTTTGAAAAAGAAAATTGAATAAAAAATATTATTTAATAACTTTTTGAGGCGACTATAAAGTTGGTACCAATTATTTTTCACTTTTTGAGATATTTTTATTTTTTAATTATTGAATTTTTTTTTTTTTTTGCTTTGAATTTAAGAATTTTTCATAGCTATCGTGGTACCAACTTAATGTTTCCAGTTTATCCCAGGGAATAACTTATATTTTTTATTTTATTTCATTAATTTTAATATAAATACTTATATATTAAATTATTATATAATAAAAATATATTATTTCTTTTATAAGATATGTAAGTTTATTAAAATAACTTACGAGTTTATACGACCTACTTTTTGAGCGAAGCTCAAAAAGTAGGTCCGAATAAACTCGAATTCCTTTCAATTAACACTTTTTGAATAACTTTTTTCTCATAAAAAGTTATTGACATTTTTTTTGCTTAATTGAAAGAAATATGAAATTTATTAAAATATCTCTGAAATTTATTACAAAAATATTAAGTGAATAAATAGAAATATCTTATCATTATTATGTTTTTATATGAAAAATCATATTCCTAATTACAAAACAAAAGTTATATAATATTTAAATATGCAATATCATCTTGAATTGTATAAATGATATTATGAGAATACAATGTTTTTTTCGTATAACCAATGATACTATATGCAAAATTATATTTATATTATTTTCAAGATACAATCAAATTCAAAATGGCTATTTTTTTTTGGAATAAATTATAGAATTCAATAATTCTGATATTCTAACTTTTTTATTTTATTTTTTTAGGATAAAAAAATCAATCATATTTTCTTCCGTAATTGAACAATTACTCCTTCTTCCTAATTTCTGAAAATAATACAAATTACACCATTAAAGGTCAAATATCTAATTAACGGACTATTTGGAAAAGAAAAAAAACGTTTTTTTCTTCAAAATCTTTTTTTTAAATTTAATAGATGAATAGCAGAAAAGTTACTGCATCGCATAATCCGAAATATAATACTCGCATCTCCAATGTTACCACGGATGCTGTTATTATTCCAAAAGGAACTTTTAAAAGAGTGCGCAACGAGTCTATCCATATAACTGCAGGACAACAGATTACAATGTCACAAGAACTTGATCAAAAGAAACGATCAGCACTTAAAACTATCAAAGACCGCCGAACTAATCTTCTCGAAGCTGAAAGGATAAAACAACTTCGCCAACAAGAGTTAGAAAAAGAAAGCGAAATGGAGGAACGTGACTATACATTAAAAGTTGCCGAAGCAAAAGGAAATGAAGAACTTGATGAAGTTAAAGCTATGAACGCTGAAATGATAGCAGCTCGAGTTCGAACTATTCGTGATCACCAGTTAATGTTTAACCAGCAAAAAAAGCAAAGAGAAAAAGAAGAAGAAGCTCGAATGGCACAAATGATGGAAAATGAAAGACAAAGAGCACTTGGAATATATGCCGAAAGACAAAGAATGCTTGATGAACAAAGAAGACAAGGTGGAGCAGTTTTACTTGCTCAGATAGAGGAAAAGCGCCAAAATGATCTCCTTGAAAAGAAACGCCGTGAAAGGGAAAAGGAAGAAATGATTAAAGCGAACGAGATTGCGAAAGAGGAAGATTTACGCTTACAAGAAGAAAGAAAGAAGCGATCATCTGAATTTTTAAGCGAATGTATGGCAGCTAACAAAATTTCATTACTCAGAAAACAGCGTGAAAAAGAACGTGAAATTGAAGAAGCACAAGCAATTGTAGAATATCAACGTGAAAAGGCCGCACGAGAAGATGCTTATGAAGAAACAGTCAGACAAGCTAAGCAACAAAAAGAATTAGAAATAGCAGAACTACGTAAGAAACAACAGAGAATGATCGATACACAAGCAGAAGAAGATGAATTAAGGGCAAGACGTATAATGGAAGAAAAAGAAAGAAAAGCCAGAGAAAAAGAACTTGCCGATTTAAAGAAAAAACAAGAAGAGCGTGAAATGATGCAAAAAGATAGAGAGCAAGCCATTGCTCTTAAACAGAAAAGATTGATCGAAATCGCAAAAATTGAACGTGCAGAATTTGATCGAATTATGGCAGCTCAACGCCAAGCCAGGGAAAAGGATAGACAAGAAAGAGAAAGAAAACAAAGACTTCAAGAGAAATACCGAATTGATCTCGAAACTGAAATGAAAGCCAAAAGAGAAGAGAAGAGGATGATTCCTCTTGTTAATTTAGATGAACAGAAGCACATGCAAGAACAGCAACAAGACTACATAGATAGATTGGAAAGAATAAGGCAAATGAAATTGAATCAATTAAGAGAAGAAGGTGTTCCAGAGAAGTATCTTGCTGATTTACAAAATATGCAATTTGTGGTGAAATAATTTTATATTTTATTTTTCCTCGTTTTTAATAAATTTATTTAAAATAAAATAGGACTAGACAATTATAAAAATTATAAATTGTAAAATATCTTAAATGGCTAATAATTAAAAAATCAAACTTTCATTTTAACACAGTATCTTATTTGTATACATTAGTTCTTATAAACTGGTCTCGAAGATGTAGTTTCACCAATTGAGAGCAACAGAATAGAAAAAAATTATAGTAGAGAAAAAACTTGTAAACGGGTGAAGAACTTGTAGATATATCATTAATACATAAACATCGAATAATCAATATTAAATTAAAGGTATTTATAAATATTAACACTTATAAAATGCTAATTTTAATATTATTGACTTGCTTTTTAAGTTTTCTTTTTTTGGCGTTCTTCTTTTCTAGTTTCAAGAGTAGAATATTTGGGCATTCCTGTAGTAAAATCTTCATCTTCCTCTTTCCAACAATGAGTTAATGGAATATTTGTTATTATTCGACTCATAACTGATGATGTATCTAATGTATAAACCATATCAACATGAGTATATGTGTCTGGTTGAATCATAGCTTTCATATTCACAAACTTGACTTTAAACTTTTTGCCTTTCTGCTTCTCTGATGGCAATTCAATTGTTACATCATTCATTAAGAATGGGTAAAATCTGATATAATTGTCCAAAGCATAGTTTGTGGTGATTTCATCTATAAACTCAGGATCAAGTGGCATGAGATCAAAAGACCACTTGTATCTTGGTGGAAGAGATTTCAAATAGTCAATTATAACTTCATCTCCTTCTTCTAGTTCTAAGTACTCCATCAACCAATTTGGAAGAGATGCGTTTTTAACCAAAAGACTTGAATCGCCAGCCAAAGTTCCTGTATATGCTTCTAGATTATTACGTTTATTATGAACCCGGCATAATAAAACTGATATATCATGATTTGAAATAAAAATATTCCTTACGAAACTATCATGTATAAAAACTTTTCCTGAGCAATCATCATTCACGTCTCTGAAATTGGTACTGCAAATACACTGAAATGAGCCTAAAGGAGTAAGATTACTCATTATAAAAAATAATTATGACATTATTAAACGTTATTACTATATCAATTCTTAACACTTTATAGCCCAATGTTCTTAACTATATAAATGAAAACAAAATATAAGCAATTTGAATAATAAAATTCTTAAAAAAAAACATATCATTATCATAACATTGTTTTTTAATTATATTAAGTAATATTTAACATAATAAGATACGAAAATTGATTATCCAAGAAATTTGAAATAAAATTGTTTTTTGTTTTGTTTCCCAATTAGAAATATCCATTTTTAAAATCGTAATTTTACATTAAATTCAAAATAATTAATTTAATATTTTTGTAATTTATCAATATAATGCTATTTTAAGAATTGAATAAAAATTGATAACAATTGAGTTAAGTTTTAGTAAATAAGAGCATTATCACTCTTAAGAGTTGCTTTTATATGAAAAATTTAACACAAAGCGGAAACCATCATCAAAGAGCAGATAGTTCTTTAAGTTTGAATGAACAAGATTCTATAACATCTATGATAAAGAATAATAATATATATTATTTAGGTTATGTTGGAGGAAATATATCCGATATACCAAAAAAAGTTACAGACTCTCCTCCAAAGAATACAAATATTCACATGTGGACTCGTTCTCAACTTATTAGTTTACATTCTGATCTAATTAATCTTGCTGTTTATTATGATAAAATTGATGAAAGTATTCAGCAAATACAAGAAAAATCACTTGGGAAATTTTTATCAGAATTACACGAAGAAGAGCTTCAGCAACCTCTTGGATATTTTCGCATTTCTACGAATCCTTCCGAGTCAGAAGATACTTTCGATGATAATATGTCTCCAGTCAGGGAAAAAACACCAACATTACAAGAAGAAAGAAGAAAAGAATCAAGAAGACGCCATACAAGTGATCGAGTCAAATCGCTTGGCCGGACAGAACAAGCAACCGAGTCACAACAAGAAAAAATGAATAAACAAGATTTGATTTGGGACAATACCGATATTTTTATGAAATCAATTCCGAATATATCAAAATTTTCTAGCATTCTCGCACCATCAGAGCCTGTTAAATACCCGCCAACAATACTTACAGATCCATTCGGACCTCACTACTCTATTACAATTCCGCAAGACACAGAACTCTTTGCTGACGATCCAAATAAAGCTCGACTGATCCTTCCTCCTCCTCCATCACTAGACGCAAGGCCAAAAGGAGTTTTTGCTCAAATGCACACACGTCTTATCTCATCATTTGTTAATATTACACCAAACGATATTGAACAATATTTAAAAGAAACCAATTCTAGTAATAATAATGATAACGATAATAAAAGTAGCAAAAAGAACGGCTCTAATGATAATAGGAGAAGCGACAGCAATAAAGGAAATAATAAAGATCATGGGAAATCTGAATCAAACAATTATAACTTAAATTCTAATGCAAGTAATAAATTTAATAATAAATCATTAAATGCCAGAAATTATGATTTACACAGAGGCCAAGAATTAATTAACAACCTTTTTAGCAGTAACGAACATAATAATTTTATCAATAGTGATGATGATGAAAACAACTATAGTGATGATAATAATGAAGGAAATTCGTCTATTAACTCTTCCAACAATAATAGTAACGTTAATACAACTCAGATTATTGTATCATCAAAAGCAGCACCTGTGCCAACTGGACTTGGTATAGCTCCTTATGGCCTTCTTGAATTTGATGATAAACTTAAACTCGAACTACAATCGCTCGAATTTACAAGTTCTGATTTATCAATGGTTTATGTTGATAGTCCCGTTTCAAAGAACATCGAATATAGAGTCATGAGACAAGATGAACTTGTTGCAAATACAAATAAAATTAAAGAAAGAATGAGCAAGCTTCTTCAAAGTCGTAAAGATGCTTTTGAAGAAGAAATTGCTTACAAAAAAAATTGGGATGATGCTTTAAGAAGATTTCTAGATAATCAAGCAAACAAGCAGCAGCAACAGCAGCCTCAAAAACAAAAGAAGAAGAAGAAAACTGATTCCTAAGAAAGGGGGAGCAAGCATGAATATGAAATAGATTAATGATTTGTAATTTTTCAAAATATTTTTTTTTTTTTTTTTCAATTACAATATTAATATTGTTTTGTAATAAATATAATTTAATTTTGTATAATTATTGGATTTTATATAAAAAAAACAATATTTATAAAATTATTAATAACACAAATATAATATATAAATGTTAGCAACAACTTTTTTCTTTCTCTTCTTGCTTTAATACAAGTTTGTGGCGAAATTGAGTTTGAGTTTCTGTAACAAAGCCAGCGGCAATGACAGTAAATAGTTCTGCAATATTTTCACCAGATTGGGCAGAGGTTTCCATAAATATTGGAATGTTGTTCTTTTCTGCAAATCCATTTCCATCAACAGTTAAAACATTGCGGAGACTTTCAAGATCACACTTATTTCCGGCAAGGGCTATTAGAACTTCTTGCGGACCTTTTTCATCAAGATCTTTTAACCAATATTTTACTTCATCAAATGATTGCTTTGAAGTTATGTCATAAACAATAATACAAGCATCTGCGTCGTGAAAGTACATTGGGGTTAGAGATCGAAATCTTTCATGGCCTCCTGTATCCCATATTTGAAGTTTTACTTTGTAATTATTGACAGTAACTGTTTTTGTTTTGATTGATGTGCCAACAGTAGCAACAGTTTGTTCAGAATATGTATCTCGCATAAAACGATTGAGAATTGATGTTTTACCAACCGTTGATGATCCTAAGAGAACAAGTTTCTTTTCTAATTCTTCACCATTTTCTGGATGAAGAATCATCCCATCAAATTGATAACTTAAAAAGTTGATTATCAGAAATTTTCAGATAGTTTTCTTAAATACTCTCAAATTTGTTACCTGAAAGTTATTCAAATGTAAATATATTAATATCTTTATATTTAAATTGATATACAAACTTGCATTCCTAAAATTATAATAAATGTATTTATAAAATATTAAATAAAGTAAAAAAATCAGCACTTTTTGAAAAAATAAAAAAAATAGCATATTTCATCTCAGATAAATTGATAAATAAGTAGTATATATGCAGAAAACAAGCAGTAACATGAGTATTAGCATTTGTATGAATAAAGATATAGAAAAATAAGAAACCAAATACTTTTGGAAATGGTTAATGAAAAAATATCACATTATGGATAACGGAGGAACTAGCAAAAAACAAAATATTATGTATTTATCGATGGAATTCATTTTTTAGTTTTTTCTTACAGTTATTTTATTAAATTGACAAATAAAAATGAGATCATTAATGATGGCGTTTTGTTAAAACAGCTTCCATTTTAACAAAATAGCCTTTTGTGTTAATATTGAGAGATGAACACAACTTTTCAATTTCATTTCTCGGAACACGGAGTGTAACATAATGAACACGTCTATCATCTTTTAATCTATAATCATAATCATAATCGCCGCCATGCCATTCATCACTCTGGTCTTCTGTTTGCCTTTTGTTTTTATGTTTATTATTATAAATTACTTCTTCTAGAGTATTGTCAATCTTTGAGATCCTTTCATCTTCTGCTGATTTAACTGGGGGAATATACTCAAGTTTTTTACTTTGATTATATTCAAATCCTTCAAAATTACTCATGAAGAATCAAATATTGGATTAAACGGTTTTCATATCGTCATTATGTTTTTTATTTAAAAAAGTTATTATTAAAGCTATGAACTTAAAAAATATCAATTATAAACATTTAAGAATATATATATATAAAATTATTTTGTTTGTTATGATGAAAAAAATAATAAACGGTCACAAATGAAAAGAACACGTATTGAACTTCTTAATGAAGTTTTTGAAAAACTTCTTGTCGAAACGCTGAAACCTCTTCGTGTAGAAAATTTAGAAAAAATGCTTCAAAGTTTTCCTAAAGGAACTGCAGAACATCTTAACAATATGTCTTATAGCTCAGTTGAAACCAATGCTCGAAAAGAATTTAAATTAATTATTGAAGAAAAGCACCTTAAAGAACGTTTGGATAAACTCGATAAATTATACGCTACAAAAAAAAACGCCTACGAATTGAATATGAGTGCCTTTGAATTTGAACCTCATGATCCTGAACGTGTCAAACGCGCTATTGTGTATGAAGCCAAAAAACAAGAAATAGAACGGCTTACTCTTATTAAAAATAATCTTGATCAAACAAATAATAATCTTGAAGAACAAAATGCAAAAATTCTTGATGAGCTTAATAATTCTAGAGAAAAAATTTTAGAAACGCAGAAGCATCTGCAAGATATAGCTCCAGACCAAGCTTGATATGTTTATTTTATGCGACGTAATTTATATTGATAATTTAAAAGCAGTGAAAATATAATCAATGAAAGAAAACTTGTGCATCATTGCTTTTATGCCAATATTCATTCAAATGCTGTTTTTATTTATGATTTGTTAAAAGTCAAATGCACAAGTATTATTTTTGTTATTTATCATAAATTTATCCGTAGTTATCATCTCTGCACGCTCAACTCCAAAAAATTCATATTTTTTTTAAAGTCATAATATGACATATTTCATATTTGTTTTTTTATATTTTTCTTAAAATTTATATTTCAAATCACATTTCTATTTATCTTAAACGTTTATTCTGAATTATATAAAATTTTGATAAACTCCATGAATACAAAAATAACAATAAGCTTTGATATTTTTTAATTGAGAATTTTCATTTAAAAATGCTTTTTTCAACTATTTTTATATTCATGAATTCCTCAAAAATATTTTTATCTTCAAAGTTTTTTTTAAGTTTTTTGTGTTAATACTTGAATTATATATAATTATTATTTGTTAATATTTTTATATATATTTTTGTTTTGATGTTTTGATGTTTATTTTATTTAATTCTCTAGATAATATCAAAATATTTGTGTTTTAAAAAATGATAGAAATTTCAATATTTTTTCAATATTCAAAAACGTCTCAATTTTTCAACGTATTGAATTTTATTAAAGTTTTATTAAAAACACATGCAAATTGATCAAACATCTTCATTTTCCAACGAGTTTAACTTGATAAAACGTATTGGTAAAGGAACATTTTCTATTGTTTGGCTTGCAAAATGCATTTCAACAGGCCAATTTTTTGCACTTAAAGTTTTTTCTAAAGATGCCTTTGATAAATCGGAACGTTCATACAATTTGATTAAAAAGGAAGTAAAGATTCATAAGCAGCTTAATCATAAGAATATAGCTTTGTTTTACAAAATATTTGAAAATGATGAACATTATTTTATTATGATGGAATATATTAAAGGAAACACGCTTTTTAATGTAGCAAATTCAATGAGAAAGCACGGATTCCCTTTAATAGAAAGCGATATTAGAAAATACTTTATACAGCTTTTGAGTGCAGTTAACTATTTACACAATGACCTTCATATTATTCATCGTGATTTAAAATTAGATAACATAATGATTGATGTTGATGACAATACCAAAATAGTAGATTTTGGTTTCAGCTCTTATATTGATGATCATGATGAATTGAAAGAAGCAAGAGGATCATTAAGATATGCAGCTCCAGAAATATTTATCAAACAAGAAAGCACTACTGCTGTAGATATGTGGGCTCTTGGTGTGATTCTCTATTACTGCTTTACAGGTTTTTTCCCATTTGATAGCAAAAATTCAGTATCTGAACTTGCTTCAAAAGTACTATTTGGAAAGGTTGAATATTCATCTAACATTAGTCCTAATGCCAAATCCTTAATGAAAGGACTTTTCCGTAAAAATCCGCATAAAAGAATGACTTGTAAAGAAGCAATGCAGCATCCCTGGATTGAAGAATCAGATATTAATGAAAATAATGATTCTTCTGACATTAGCCAAAGTTTAGTTATGAGTGCTAAAATTAATAATCAAAATAATGTGGCATCACAAGTTTCCATTGATTCACAGTTAACGTCACATGATAATACAACTGAAAAAAATATGGTCCGCTGTAATTCAAAAGAATCAATAAATTCAACTTTTTTGGATACCTCAAAAGAGTATGCAAGCCCAAATCAAAACAAATCTGCTTTAAATCACCTTTGCGAAAAAAAAGAAGTTCAAAGCAAAAAAATTAAAACTTCAAAATCAATTTTTTCTGAAAACATACTAAAAACAAAGCACCAATTCATCTCATCAGGTGTTTCTAGTAATTTAAATCATAAGAAAATGAAGCAAAAAAGGGTAATTAGCAAAATCTAATATTTTTCAAAAAAATCAAAAATTTAATAATTATATACACTCGACCAGAATTTTACTAATTCTCTAGAAGAATTTTTCTTGTTTGTTGACCAATATATACAAAATTTTATTATACTATTTTTCAATAAAGCGGTATTATGTGATAATAATTTTATATTCATCATATTAATTGTTCTTCTAGAAAAATTCAAATATTTTTTACCTTTGTATTTAATAAAATAATCATTGAATAATAATTTTTAAACTAACATTAAAAGCTTACATAATATGTTCCATTAAAAATAGAGAATAATTTTAATTAGAAAATTTTTGGAATTAAAGATAACAAGAAAGATTTTTTTTTAATTAAAAAAAAAAAAAAACTAATCCGCTTTATTGCTCTTTCATCCACATCTGGAATAAATCCGATTGAAGGATATTTACAGTATTTGGTCGCTTTTCTCTTTCTTTGCTGACCATTTTTAGAATCATTTCGGATTCTTGTGGATAAGATTGTTTAAAGGCAATAGGTAACTCTTGGAAATTGCGAAGATTTTGAATCATTTTAGCTTTTTCCATCTGAGTTTTGAATTGCGAAAGCATCTCAAACATCATAATTCCCATGCTATATATATCATCACCTATTGTTGATTTGCGCCCATTTAATTGTTGTGGTGATGAATATATAGCAGTTCCAACTTTTTTAACAGTTGATTCAGGCTCTTCAGCTTCTTGAATCATTTTCTGATCAAAAGGCCGGATATTTAATGATCCAACTCTCTTTGGGACTTGTACAATTGGTGAGAGTCTTCCGCATTTTGATTTACTTGAACCTAATATTCTTCTAGCTGAAGAAATTCCAAAATCTATAACAACAATTGATCCATCTAGTCTAACCATTACATTTGATGGTCTGAAATCACGATGAACAACTCCTGCACTATGAATATCATTTAATGCAAGAACAAGTTCAAAAAGTAAACGGTGAATTTCTTTTATATCAATTTTTCCTGCATGATTTGTTAAGAAATTGGCTAAAGATTGACCTTCAACAAATTCCATTTGAATGTAAAATTTATAATGATCTGATTGTTCACTTCCTTCGATCCAAGCGTTGTAATATCTGACAATTCTTGGAGAATGAATGTGAGCTAGGCATTGAACTTCGCCAAACGCCATTTTTACTTCGTTTTTTTCCACTTTAACAACTTTCAATGCATAATATTGTTTATCAATTAAATTCTGTATTTTCATAACTTTTCCATATCCACCTTCACCTATATTTTCGATTGGGTTGTAAAATTGTGAAAAGGGAGAGGCGACACGTGTTAATTCTGGCCTCTTTTTCTTTTTTGGTAAAAGTGGTGAAGAGGAAATTTCAGGGACAAGTCCACGACTGATCATTTCGTCACGCATATCTGAAAACTTTTCAGGTTGATTTGAATCTATACAAAGCTGATGAATTGACTGTAAGAGCCATTGGTAATCTTGTTCATCTGGCGTTTTAGAAAAATCTGTACTTTTTTTGAAGCCGAACTGACTGTAATCAAATTGATTATCATCGTCATTTTCATCTTCTTCGAAATCGTCAAATTGTTCATTCTCATTTTCATAACTCTTCATATCATCGTCATCAAATTCATCATCAACTTCTGGTGTTTCATCAATATCTCTAAAAAAGGGAGAATGACTGAGCATAATATGAAGTAAAAATGAGATTATTTTTCTTAACAAAATTTTAAAAACGAAATTTTTTATCATTCAAAAAAGAAAAACAATCCCAATTTTTTTTCTCTAATTCAAATGAATTTTTCATGAATTATAAATGATATAAAGCAAGATAAATCTCAACCATCTATATTAAAAACTATCAAATACTTTTCATTTAATTGACAACGCTAAAATACCAATTTAATTCAAAATTAATTTATTTTTATATAAACTCAGAAATAGTTAAATTATTATTATTCCAACTGATCTGGATAAAAAATCTTTTATATCTATCTATAATATTTATATATAATCATATAAAATATTATTTTGCTTAATAAAATAATTTTATAGAAAACAAAAAGATATAATCAAATTATTTGGTTTTAAAAATTATTTGGTTATATAACGAAAATAAAATCTTTGTTTTTCAATAAAAATCTTAACTGAAAAGTTCAAAATCTTTAAAATCAAATTATTTTAATCAATTTTAATATAATTTTGAATAAAAATCCAAATAAAGTTTTTCGCGGTTTTTTTCTTTTATATATAGCAAATATTTCATTTCATATATAAAAAAAATAGAGATTCTGGATTCAAAAATGCCACTTTTTTGATCGGCAAATTTAAATCTTCTATAACGTTATTGAATTATTTATAAAAAGATAAATTATCAGCATTCCTATTTAAAAAATGGTATAACTTCAATTTATTAAATAAAATATAGATTAATAAATCATTTGCCAAAATTTTGATATTATTGAAATTTCAATGATGAACTTTACTCATAAAAATATAATTTTTTCAATTTCTCGAAAACATTCTATTATATTAAATAAACGCATATAAAGTATATTTTAGCATAGCACTTTGATTTGGATTATTCCCCAAATTTTTATTTTTTTCAAAATCTATTATAATTCTTTTTCTTAAGAATAAGTTTTTCAAAGTGTATGATTGAAAATAAAATAAGATAATTGATACAATAGTAAAGTTGATCGGTCCAATATAAAAATTTAGAGAATGAATCAATAATTCAAATGTAATTATTCATTTGAAAAGAATCTATTCATCAATAAATTAGTCAAAAAGGGGAAAAAAAAAAATCATATAGATCTACATTTTAATGTAGTGTATTAATATCCTAATTTATCCTTTAAATATGTTAATTTGCCAAATAAAAGGTAACTATACTCCCTTTTATTTGATAATTTTTATTTTTCTCAATTATTAATTTGTGTATATATTTATAATAAATATTTAAAAATATATTTTATGATTTTATTTAGATATTTCTAAGATATTTATATTTATTATATTTGTGAAGTTTACAAATTCAATATATTGAAAAAAATGGAATATAAAAATCAAAATATCCAAATAAATATTTAGCAAACAGATAATTAAAATATATTTAAATAAAATGCAAAAGTATATTAATTCTGATATATCAGTTATTTTAATTAATAAATGAAAAATATAAGGTGTCTAATAATATTCTAATGTTCATTTTTCATCTCTTAATAATTATATTTTTTATACTTAATTAAGAGGTTGATCAGTATGAACTAGATCAATTAATATCATTTTTAAGTAGATCTTTCGGATTTTAGAGATTAAATACAAATTTCTCATTAATATTCTTTTTATATATAAACACAGTTCATATAATTATATCATTTTAATTTTTATTGGAAAATATTATTTTTTTCATCTGGAAAAAGATTTTAAATATATATTTTCCTCTTATTCAAAATTTAATTCTCAATTGCAATCTCTCAATTTTGAAAGAGATATTATTATTGACCTGTAACCATTTTACTTTCACCATATATTTGTATTTATTTCCTATATTAATAATTCCTAGCCATATATTTAAATAAAATTTAATATGCATATTAAACTAAATATTATTGTTAAATATTTGTTATTGAAATGATTTACAATATAATTATTAAGAAAAACGAGTTTTTTTTCTTTTATAATTCATAAAATATAAATATCTATTTATATAAATAGTCATTCCTTAATTTTGGTTATTGAATAGATTAAAATATATAATATAAGAAATATATAGTAATATATGATCTCTTATATAATGAAGCATCGTTGATTCCTGTATTCTTTTTGATTCCTCAAATTCAACAATTCATTAATATTATCTTTCAAGCTTAGGTATTCTTGCTTATATTTAGGTATATAAAGAAACCCACTAAATTAAAAATTAAAAAATCGCATATTCATCAACTTTTCTCTGAAAAAAAATTGATTGAAAAAGAGTGTAATTACCTTTCCCAAATATTTTCTAAAAGCAAACTAGCGTAAATATAATTAATTCCTACATAAATGTCTATATTATTTGAATTATTAGTAATTCTACCAATTAAAAAAACTGAAACTAAAAAAATGAATCATTAAAAAGTATTGAAAAATTTTAGATATTAATTATAATCGTCAAAATAGCGATTTAAACTTAATTCCTATGTAAGTATTGATATGTACTCTATTTATCACCATTCTTGTTATTTTGCAGTGCAAGTCATTATTAAAATTTTTTTGATAAATAATTTGATTATACTTTTTATTGTAAACAATTCCGATATTAAAATGGCAGTTGATTTTTATTAACAATTATTGATAAATTAATAAAAATATAATTTAAATCTTTATTTCAAAATGATAAAAAAAATATACTACATAGAGATTCAATTAATAAAAAACTTAAATCACTTATAAACCATATGCTAGATTTTCATTTTAGCAGAGATGAAGTAGAATTAACTCGGCTTTTTTCAATGCTTTTCTAAACTTTTTCAATACTTTTAAAAGTCGTGTTCATCTCTTCCAATTTCAAATATACTGCTAAATCATTTGTTTCATTCGCTTTATATCATTTTTGAAATTAAATAACTGAATAATAATTCAATTTTTTGACGTTAAAAAAAAGCTAATATATTTATGTATACTAATAATATATGAAAAACTGTATTTTTTCATGACCATATACATTAAATTTTGTGTTTAAAACATTTTGATGATATAGAATAGATTCAAACATAGTAGAAGCAAATTGAAATATGGTATGGACACTTTCTTTGTAATATGAAAAATTTGATACTCAAATTTGTATATCAATCATTGGTTGATATCCAATTAATGATTTTGATTATAGAGCATTTTGTGATAAATACTTTTAGATTTTCGATGATGCCAACCACAATTTCTTATCGCATTAATAAAAAGATTAAAACTAATATATATACTAATTATATGGTTTTATTTAAATAATATTTCATATTTTAATATTAAAATTAAATATTATATCTTAAATATATATTTAAATGAATTTTTATTATTTTATTAATTAGATTTATGAGTTTTATTTTTTGTTTGTTTTTGAATTATTTTAATCAATTTTTGAATACTCTCGTTGATTTTTTAATGTCATCAAATTCTTCTCCTTCTCCATATAGGGATGCTATACCTAATGCAAAATGGTATAATTGCTCTTTAATTGTTCGTGCACCAAAATATCTTATATGTTTGGGGGAAGCAATAAAATTTTTTTTTAATCCAATTTTAATGAGCCTATTTCTTGAGACCTTATTTATAGTACTCTACTTTTGCGATTTTAAACATTCAGAAGAAATTCATTCATATTTGTGTGAACTGCATCACTTAATCCTTCCCCCAATGGTTCAAATAGTAGGTCTATATGGAATTTTCCGGCAAAGGAGGCCCACTCGAAAATATGTAAATGGAGTTTATTATAACCTCGGAACAATTTATGGAATGCCATCTGGTGATGCCTTTTATGCAGGTGTTATTTGCCATCTATTATTTAAGAAAGCTCCAATCTTTTCAATTTTACTTATTATTTGTATTTGTTTTTCTCGAACTATCGTTGGATATCATACAATTCTTCAGGTATTAGTTGGTGTTTCAGCTGGAATCCTTTTATGCTTTGCCAAAGATCTAATTCCTCATTTAACATTCATTCGTTTAAACTGGTGGTTATCTTCATATCTTCCGTTGATTATATTTTTTGACAAAATGTTTGAAACAGTTGATGTTGGAGATTATAATAATTTACAGATTTGGGTTGTTATTGATTCAGCTTACATTGCATTTGACTACTTTTATTGTGCTCCAAAAGAATTGATGATATTCCCTGAATTGTCAAATGGTTGTCGTTTATCAATCTCTATATTTTTAGTGTTATTTTTCCATGTACTTTCAACTTTTTTATATATGAATGGTATTTCTATTGTTAAATTAATAAAAAATGTTTTTTAATGATATATTTTTATTATCAAAAATTTTTTGAGTTCGATTTAATCTTCAAATCATAGATCGTTTATTTGGTCAATATGTATCATTTAATAAAAGTACCATTAAAATACCTTTAAGTTTAATAATATAATTTTTTTGAATATTTATTTACAAATTTCATAAATCTGAATTACAATATTATGCATCTAATACTATTTTAAATTAATTTATGTAGTATTATTATAAAATTACTAATATATGAAAAATTATTTATACAAATATATTAATGCATTTTATTACTAAATATATTTTTAATTATATGTATAAATAATAAAATATAAATAATGGAAATAATATATAAATATGTAAAATTTATCGATATAAAAAGAGAATTTAAGGTAAAAAATTGAGAAGATTTTTCAAAATGCGGCTCTATGTAGAAGTATTGAATTTTCGTGCCTGCTTTTTGAAAGTGGGTGTGCAAATATCATCAGAAAAAAAATTGAATAAGGACGACCAAAAGCGACCAAATAAATACACAAAACCAAAATTGAATTAAAAACGATACAATGATTCAAAAAGTAGAAACGATAAGCATTTTTATTATTGTGGCGCCTTTTTTAACAAGAACTCTGGGACTTAGATTTTGAACTTCTTCTGCAGGGATGTTCTCAGTCTATATCTTGGAGGTTTAGCTTGTGAATTCCTACTGCAGGGGGATTTACCAGCTAAATTTCTGAGATTTAGAAATGTTGAACATTTTTTTGCGAGGAAGCTCATGTTTTAAGCTTCTGGAACGTAAATTATGAGATCTTCTGCAGAGATTTCACCATTTAAGCTTCAGATTGACAATTTCAATTTCATCATCGGGATTAAAGTTTTACGGAATACAGCTTAGAGATGGAAAATAATAGTTGCTTTAGTCCATGAACTATAATTTGCTGTTTTTATCATGAGATGCTTATGTATATTTAATAATTATTTAATATCTTTTTTTAATAATCCTCCAAATAAATAACTAAATTGACCATTTTGCTCTCGATAAGTTCTAAAAATGCTTATTCCTTTCACTAGCTCATTCATTTATACAATAATTTTAATATTTTTTAAATGATGATACTTAAATAAAAATTGCATTTTATTATTTGTTTAATTCTTCATTATTAAATCTTTTTGAGCATTTGTTGTATTTGATTTATTGAACTTTTAAGCCATTATCCATATTTTTAAAATAAATATTGGCAAAAAAAAAAACGTCATGAAGTCAATCGAACCAAAGTATTTTATTCTTTAACCATTAAGCCATTTTTATAAAAAATAATCAAAATGATAATGTTTATTAATATTATATTAAATCATTATTAAGTAGAAGAGAATTCTCATAATTTTATCATTAAAAGTTAACTTAAAGAATGTTATTAACTTGATTTTTATAGTCGTATAAGCAATGAATAAAAAGAACTAAAATGAATTAGACAAAAATCAAAAATGATAAAAAACATTTAAAAGCAAAATCAAGAAAAGAAATAAATACACAGCAAATAATGGTTTATAGATTATAGCAGCTATTATTTTCCATCTCTAAGCTGTATTCCGTAAAACTTTAATCCCGATGATGAAATTGAAATTGTCAATCTGAAGCTTAAATGGTGAAATCTCTGCAGAAGATCTCATAATTTACGTTCCAGAAGCTTAAAACATGAGCTTCCTCGCAAAAAAATGTTCAACATTTCTAAATCTCAGAAATTTAGCTGGTAAATCCCCCTGCAGTAGGAATTCACAAGCTAAACCTCCAAGATATAGACTGAGAACATCCCTGCAGAAGAAGTTCAAAATCTAAGTCCCAGAGTTCTTGTTAAAAAAGGCGCCACAATAATAAAAATGCTTATCGTTTCTACTTTTTGAATCATTGTATCGTTTTTAATTCAATTTTGGTTTTGTGTATTTATTTGGTCGCTTTTGGTCGTCCTTATTCAATTTTTTTTCTGATGATATTTGCACACCCACTTTCAAAAAGCAGGCACGAAAATTCAATACTTTTACATTCAGCCCAAAATGCAAATAATTCGCTATATGCTAGATAAAAAAAAAACAAATTAACATTAATTTTTATTTAAGTTAACTAGATCTTTATGAATTGATTGATAATTTGGTTAATCGTTCTTTATAAAAAAGATGTTAAGGGAAAAAAAATTGAATAGAAAAAAATTATTCAAACGCATTAAAAAAAAAAACAAAATTTAAACGTACGTAATCAATCATTTTTTTTGAATTCATGACAACAATCACAGTCACAGGTCCAGTCAACGCAGCAAAGCATGAATTAAAATGTTTCAGCAATCTCCTTAAAGGAGCCGAAAGACAAATGCCCAATTCAATTAAAAACTGTATTTTTGATACGAACATTGATCCAAATTGCAGGAGTTCTGAAGGTGATTCCTCCGAACAAATAGTTTTAAGACGTGTTCACCATCACGGAGTAGGAGGTAGTATTCAAGATATACTCCGAGGATGTTTATCTTCTGATTCAGATGACTATGATGATGAATCATCTGAGCATGAATCAGATTACGATTCTGAAGATAGTGAAACTGAAAGTGAACCAATACACCATCAGACAGAAAGCGAATCTGATAGCGAAACTACAGAAAGTGAAAAACCATGTGTCAGTGAGAGTGAATCAGATAGCGAATCGGAGGATGAACTTTTTAAAGCTCCATTAGCCAAAGCTAATGCTTTTGGAGTTGATGATTCTGATTCTGATTCAGACTCAGAAGAGTCACAAAGCCATGCACATGGAATTCTTGGCCGCTCACTTGAATCTGATTCAGATTCTGAAACCGAATCTACTGTTCACCCAGCTATTGGTACAGAAAGTGAATCAGAAACCGAATCAGAAACTGAATCAGATGTCAATCCAAACGTTGATTCTGAATCAAGTTATGATTCTGAAGATGATTTCGATTTTGGTGGTCGCAGCTGTGGAGGTGGTGATGATGAAATCAAAATTGTCATTCATAGGTTCCACCATCATAGAAAATAAATTAAAAAAGCATCATTTTGTCAAATTTTATAAATAAAAAGCATCACTTGTTGCAAATATGGCTGTGTTTTTCATATCTTTTTTTCAAATAAGTTTTTCCTATTCTTCATAATTTTTTCTGTTTCATTATAAATTTAATGAAATGTAAATATTTTTTTTTAAATTTATATCTTTTTCTTTATAAAAATATATCTGTTATTCAAAGAAACAAAGAAATTGAATGATACGTATATAAATTTTCAGATAATTATTTTTCTTAATTTGAAATATAAATCAATTATCTATTGAATTAATTCAAAGATATCAAAATATTTTTTAAATATAAAGTCAAAAATTATTTCTAATTCTATATAATTATCTTGAAAAAGTTAAAATAATGTACAGTACAGTAACAAAAATGGAAAATGATTCAAAAAAAGGAAAATCTGACTTTTTGATAAAAAAAGATAAAACAAAAAATAAAAATTGAAAAGAAGATTTCAAAAAGTTAGATTTTCCTTTTTTTTATTCTCAAAAAAATTCAATTAAAATTTGAATGTATAATTGGTAATATTCCCAGAAAAGTGGAATTTTCCATTAAAAATACGTTTTTAGTTTTGTTACTGTACTGTAAGATGAAAGATTTTTTTTTGTTTGTTTGTTTAAGTTATTTATCATTACTTTAAAATTGCACCATCAATTAATCAAAATGAAAAATTAAAAGCGCGACTCTTTAAATAGCTAGTGTTTTTTTTATTTCTTTTTTTAGGGACCACTATCATATTATTTTATTGTTCGATTTTATTTTTTATTTAAAGTAAGGAAATTATGATATTAATTATTTTTTTTGATTTCATTCATTCCACATTATTTGGAAAAAAAAAAACAATAAAATAAAGAGGAGGTCAACCTATTTTTAACACAAAAACTCATAGTATAATTGGTTTGTATTTTTTAAAAGTGCATTTAATATTTAATATAATACATTATAGTTGTTCTATCTATAATATATTTAATATTTATTAATATTATTGAGATAAAAATGTTTTATTTGATATAGATCTGATTTGAATGCGTATTCAAATTTTTTCTCTCAATTTCTTTTCAATTTAATGTTTATATTTTTACAAATATTTCTTGATGGGATATTAATATTATTTAAATATTCTTGCACATTTAATCATTTATATAGATTAAAAAAATAATTATATATACTATAATTTAGATCAATCCATATATTTGCTAACATGAATGATAAAACTAATAATAGAGTGTAATTTATCATGACTCTAATATAAAATTGGTAGTTAGGATTTGAAATTTATGTGGATAAATAGATTTATCATACTAGTATATATCTAAAATATCGTTTTCAAATGATTTGGTGTGTTGAATTTGGGACAATATTTGATTTTATAGCATCCGTAATTATTTAAAAAAGCTGATTATATCTCATCCATTTTGTAAAAATATTGAATCTCAATTGGTTTATTCTAATTATATCAGTAGATACTTTTTAATCATCATTTGTTCTATCTTGAATTACTTGAAATTAAGAATCTCCATTTATCATCGATTGTCCTTAATCAAATCATAAAAGTAATATTTATATATAATTATTATTATATTATTTATATATAAAATAAAAGTTTGAATATATTTATTACATAACGCAAAAAAAAGCAAACAATATGAAAAAAATGGTCATTCAATTAGTTTGATTAATATTTCAATAAAATGGATAAATTATGTAGATATTTTTCATAATCTTATTTTTATAAAATTGCAATATTTTACCATAGAAACAAAGAAAAGAAAAAACTTATTTTTTATTTTGATCGTTAAGGACAAATACCAAGGTCATTTAACTTTTTCATAGTATATTACAATTAAAACTTCAATTCTATGTGTTTTATCAATATTGAATGGTTTACGAAAATATAGGAGACTACCGCCTTAACTAGGCTTATGTGTCCAAACGTATTTATATTCAAAAAGTTTGGAATGGATACATAAATGTGTCCACAAATTTTTGAGAACTTGATACTATCCAAAAAATCCAATTTTGGATACTTTGTTTCAATTTTGGACAGCTCTCAAATTTTCAATAGTAAATTTGAATATAATATACCAAATATATATAGAATTTTTTTTAAATATAAAATATGATTTTAAACTTTTTGTATCATTATTTGTTCGCTATTATTTAAAATAGTATTGAAAAAAGCATTTTATTATAAAATAGCTAATCATTATGTATCATTAACTTATTTTCTTAAAAAAGATCAAACTATCCAAAAAAAAAGTATTTGGCTATTTTTTTTCAAAAAATTGAATAAAAACACGATAAAAAAACTCGTTTTTTGTCCATAAAAAAGTGACAACTCTTATCAAAAAGTCAAAAAAGGGCATTCAGTTCACTGGACTCAAAAGCCTAGCGCCTTAATGATATTGAAACAGATTAAAAATTAAATGGCAATTGTATAAGATTTGTTATTCTAATTCTTAAAAAAAAAAAAAAAAAAAACTTTAAAATATTCAATGATTAATTAATAAAAGCATCAATTACATTCTGTTTTTGTTATATATCGATGCATTCGCTTATTGAATTAATTTCCACTCATTGATGAATACATTCGTTTTTTTTTTTTTTTTTTTTTTTTTTTCGAAATCAAAATAGGGGTTTAGATTATTATTCAATCATAAATTCGTTTAATATTTTGCTATTGAAATAGCATGGGAATTTGAATAATATCACAATTTTAAATGATTAATAACAAAATGAAAGATATTTGGTTTAAATTATATTATTATCCAGGTTTTTGCCAAAAAAATAGTAAATTTTCTTGTATTTTGTATAATGAGGAAAAAGAAAAATAAAATAAACGGCATTCACTAAATATCAAATTTCAGTACTTTATACAAAGAGCGTTTACAATTGTTCAAATTCTAACATGTCACGCGAATCTAAATCTGTTTCAGGGAAAGTTTCCACTGTAAGAGAAAGTCTTCAGAAATGTCATTCGATTCTGTGTGACCTTGAAGAGAAAAACGCACAACCATCTCAAATCATGTATTATGATTATATAAATCGCGAAACACGTTCACTTAATAATCAGCCTTGTCAGTACGATTATTCAGCAAATTCGTCATTTTCATCAAGTAGTTCATCATTTATGCAAGGGGGTCAATATCAGCCACTTCAATACAGACCTTCAACTAACCAAGTTCGGTTCACTCAGTACAGGCAGCAAGGTTGTCCAACTGCAAAACAATATAATATTATGGGCCTCTCGTCGACACCAAAATATTCAAACAAACTCTTTTGTGAATCTTCTTTTTCCGAAACGAGTTCATCTTCAATTAAACCTATTGGATATGGCATGTCTTCTAACCAATGGAAGCATTCAGGTCATTCAAAACGTGGAGGCTCACCCAATCGCCTGTTTATGAGTTCATCTTCATCATCTTCAGATGAATTTACTGGTTCGCATAAATCAGATAAATTTTTAATTGATGCTTATAGCAGCAGTTCATCAGACGACATTTTTTATAAGCATAAAGAAAAGCGTAAGTCAGCTTTATCGTCTTCTTCCTCCTCCTCTTCCACATTATCATTAAGTGATGACTTATATGAATTTGCAGAGAAAACAAAGAAAAAGAAGAAGAAGAGCGATCGAATCCGCAATTTATCATTATCATCAGATTCTTATACATCTTCAAACGATTCGCCAGATGAAGATGATGGAATATTTGAATCTGATCTTGACGAAAGTTCTTTTGAAGATATCTATGCAATAAATAAAAATGTGGCATCTAAAACCAAATCCAAGTCAGCAAATCCTAACCATTTGATCAGTAAAGCTCTTTATGATGCAGATCTTGAAGATTATGATGAAGAAAATGAGTCAGGTGCTAATTCATCGATGCTTGAAAGCAGTTTATCCTTCTCCTCTTCTGAAGAAGAAGTATTTTCAACAATGGGATTTAAATCTCAATCAAAAAAGAAAAAGCAGTTATCAAGTCCATTAAATAAAATTGCTCTACCAGGATCCCTTTCTGATTCCAGTTTTACATCTCAACATTCCCAAGAAGAAGAATCTAGCTCGTCAACTATGTCTAGCTTATCTGCATCTCTTCTTGAAAATGCTGGTTTTACACCCCACAAGGTAGAGTTGTCTGAAGCCTCTTTTTCGGAAATGTCATCGTCGACACCTCCAATTGGTAACTTCAAGCCTCAGAGCCAAATGGAAAGGCAAGCACAAATGGCTAACTCTTCATCATTTTCATTTTCACAGCCTGAATCGGCAGAAGAAGAGTCTCTATTATCTGAAGATGATGATGATTCCCAATTAAAGCCAAAGAAAAATAAGCAGAGTAAAACGGTTAAAATTAATGCTAAAGGAAATCCAAATGAATCGCTTGACTCAACAGGAACAACTGTTGCTGAATCAGAGCCATCTGAATTGACTGATCTTTCACTCTCTTCTACAAATACAGGAAATGCAAATAACAACTCACAGAGCACTTCAGAGTTGAATGACTCTACAACTCAGGAATCAATGTCAACACCAAATAGCAAAAGTAAGAAGCATCATAAAAGCAAGAAAAGTAAAAATAGTCCATCAACATCTTCTTTAACAGATTCAACGCAATCACCTCAATCGCAATCAATGACAACATCCTCAATTTCAGGAACTCCAAATTCAAGCATGTCACCAGGAAACTTAAATCAAAGTGTTTCAACTTCCAAGCTTATTGATGAAGACAATATTTCATCAAATGATGCCTCTGGATCAGCTTCAGAACCATCTATTTCTCTTTCAGAGTCTAAGTCAAATGCCACTAACACATCTAATCAAACTTCTTCAAACACTACTTCAACTTCAACTACTCAATCACCTGACGTTAAAATTAATATCAAATCAAAAGATGTTGATAGGCTTTCTTCTTTAAGTGAAGGAACTCTTTCTGATTCTGAAGCATCAAAATTACATAAAAATCAAGCTTTATCAGTTTCATCGTCTACAACGACAAATGAATCTAAAAACAGTAAACTTTCTCTTTCAATAGAATCTGCTTCTGCTTCAAGCGATTCTTCTGACAATACTGCGCAAAACTCGACATCTGTTTCATCATCAACAACTACATCCGAAAAGAAATCTCGACAAAGAAAATCAAAATATCCTCAAAATGATAGTATTTCATCAACTTCAATGAACACCTCCGCAACTCCAGAATCACAATCTATGTCCACGTCGACAACGTCTCCAAATGCTCAAACGACAGCTGATTCAACTTCTTTATCTCCTGATTCAACAAATCAAAATTCAATCTCTCAGGCTACATCTACTTCATTATCAACAACTTCAACTGCCAAGTCTGCATCTGCTATGGGAGGATCAAACTCATCGACTGAAGTTTCGTTCTCTGACCAATCCAAAGAAGATTCTGAGTCAGTTACAGCATCGACAACAGCATCAACTACAACCCAGGGATCTAGCTCTCCAACATCAGTAACTAGCAGTACTTCTATTTCTGATAAGAAAAAGAGAAAGAAGTCTGCAAGTTCAAATAGTGATGACTTAACCGATTTATCAACAACGGGAACTACGAAGCAAACAGCCTCTGACTTATTATTAAGTACAAATACTACATCAGACGTTTCTAATATGGAGAAAAGTGATCTTCTTAGCCAGAGTAAATCATCATCAGGTTCAGAAAATGAACAAACAACAGAAACTCCAAGTACAGATACAGCTTCATCATCACAAACAAATACAGCCAATACATCTTCTATTTCAACATCCAATACAGCATCAACAAAATCAAAAGATACAACTTCAACAACTGACAATACAAAGTCTAGTTCATTTGAATTGACAGCATCCCCTTCGACAATTTCCTCCAAGAGCACTTCAAATGGAAAAGCTATTAAAGGAAGAAATATAGATTTCTCTTCAGATTCTTCACCTTCACCGCCTTCCACACCTTCTTCATCAGTTATTGCATCTCCAGAATCAGGAACTACAAATTCCGCTACAGAGTCAACAACTGCAGAATCCGCTTCTGCTTCAACTACTGCTGAATCTGCCTCTGCTTCAACAACTGCTGAATCTGTTTCTGGATCAACATCAACAACAGCAACCAAGTCATCTAATGATTCTGCATCTACCTCAGCTTCAACTTCAAAATCAACCACATCAACAGCCAAATCAGACATTTCTACAACAGAAAGTGCAGCAACTACAACTAATACGACTACAAATAATGAATCATCTGAAGTCTCAATGAATTCTAAATCAAGTAAAGATGATGATTCATCTTCTGAATCGATTCAGGTTAAAGAAGTCAAATTCAATCTTCAAGCTGGTTCATCAGAATCATCATCAGCAACAGCTGGTTCTAAATCAACAACTTCAACTACCTCAACAACTTCATCTAATATTAATGGTGCCGCATCCCCAATGAAATTGAATACTTCTTCTTCATCATCATCGCCATCAAAAGATAAAAGCTCATCATCATCAGGTTCATCAGAACCAGCAAGCTCATCTCAAACATCTTCACCTTCATCAAATTCAAAGTCTTCTTCAACTTCTACTTCAAAGAAATCTTCAGATTCTTCAACTTCTTCATCAAAGAAATCTTCAGATTCCTCAACGTCGTCTTCATCAAAGAAGTCTTCAGACAAGTCTTCAGATTCTTCAACATCATCTTCATCAAAGAAATCTTCTGGATCTTCATCATCAAATTCATCATCTGCAAGCGAGTCGAAATCTGGATCCACAACAGAATCAACAAGCGAATCAAAATCTGGATCAACAACTAGCGAATCTAAATCTGGATCAACGACAAGTGGATCTAAATCATCAAGTAATTCAACAACTGCTTCAACATCAACAAATAATACTGCCTCTACTACTGATTCTCAAGTAGCTTCACCAACTGCATCCACAACCAAATCTGGAATTGCTTCATCCTCATCTTCTTCATCACCATTGAATTTCACACAAGGTGATTCTAGATCATCAACAAAGTCAATTGAACTAATTTCATATCAAACTGATCAAAGTTCATCAAAGCAAACAACAAGTGTTAAAAATGAAGAAGAAGTCAAAGCAGCAGAATCAAGCGGAGTTTCTGACACAAACAATGACAACAATGCAGTTTTGGAAGAAGAAGAGGAAGAAAATGACGATTCTTCATTAGTAAATCAAAATCAAAGTAAGAACAATGAAGAAGAAGAAGCTACAGAAAATAAAAAAGCATCAAATGTAAATAAAGAAGAAGAAGAAGAAAAAGGAGGTAGCCAAACCGAAGAAGATATGAATTCATTACAACATGAAGAATTAAGCCAAAATTCTGATATTCATGATAATTTGGATCATGCCCAAATTCTTTCTAATCATTCTTCTGCTGATAATTCAGAGGTTGTTATCCAACCACTTGATGAAGATGAAGAAGAAACCGAAAATTCTGGACAACCAAAGAGACAAGCTTCCCTTCTCGAGGAAGAATCGCTTCTTTCTCAATCAAAAGATGAAGAAGAGGATAACTCAGAAGTTCCTCAATCACCAAAGATTAATGGAGAAGATGAAGAAGAAGATAAGAATAATGAGATTGAAGTTGATATTCAATTCGATTTAGAAAAAAATAAGAATAAAGGACAAAGTCAAAAAGATGATTTAGCCGATCTTCATATTGATGTAGATGATAAAGAAGATGGTGAAATTGATGCAATCATTCAACAAATCAAAGAAACTCAAGATTCAACTGATTTAGATAACATTGATAATATGGAAGAATGTAAAGATGAAGATTTGGATAAATTTTTGACAGATATTATTGCATCCACCAAAGATGTTGAAGATGAACAAGAATCTGAGTCAACTTTGCCTGATTCAACTACTAACGAAACAGAAAAAATTATTGATGATAAAATAAAAGCGAATTTAGAAGATCCATCGAAAGGAGTTTCAACATTCACAGAAGAAGATTATAATGATAATGATACAATGAATGAAATGACTTCTACTCTAACTGAAAATAAGGAAGAGGAAGATGATGATGTAACAGATCTTATTGAAGCGATTAATAATTTAGAGGAAGAAGAAGAGAATTCTTAATTTTCATCGCTTTTCTACTTCAAGCTTATTTTTTTTTTTTTTTGTTTTCTTTAATGTTTGTTATTTCATTTATTGTTATCTTACTGTTTTATTTTATTTTTTTTTTATTCGCTTTATTAAAAATAAATTCAATATTAATATTTTTTTTTTTTTTTTTCATGAAAATATTGTGTGCGTTTAATATTATGGTTTCAATTGTTATGTGGTTGAATTAACACAAAAAGTGGATATTACTTTATTCACTATTTGGTAGATGAAAAATTACTTTTAAATTTGTTATTTATCAAATGAAATGAAAAATTTTAGCCATACAAATTGAAATTTGAAAAAGAAAATTTCATTCATCGAAATAATAAGTGCTCTGAAGTTCATTTTATATTAACTTTTTGAATCAAGCTGATTTCATTTGGAAAAATTTTACTCATGAAGAGAATCAAAACAGATGCAAACAACATCGAGTTAACATAAGCTTTAGCAAAATAGACAGATTTCCAATTTCATAGACAAACTCGTCTAAAACAAGTATTTCATTCAAAAAGTCAAATGCTTTTTATTTTTCTGAATTTTCTGATTTTTATAATATTAAAATTTTGTAATATTTTGTATTATTTTATGGGACCAAAAAGTTAGCACGCTGTGATGGTGAAGTGACCATCACGGTGTTCTCAAAAAGTGAAAATTCAATGGAAGCTTTTTGATACGTGGCTTTTTGATAAGCAACTTTTTGATAATTTTATTATAATTACTATTAACTTTTTGACCAAAATTAAAAAGAGTATAATAACGTAAACAAAAGATCCAAATAAAAAAAATCAGGAGAATATGAATAGTAAAATAGGAAAGAAAGAATAATGATGATTGTATGTATTGATAGCATAAAAATTACAAATACTCCACTCTCCCTACAATTCAGCCATTTTTTAATTTTAACATGGTTAACAATATTTTTTTTTAACTAGTTAACAAAAAAAAAAAAAAAAAAAAAAAAAATAATTATTATTATTTTAATAATTTATGATAAAAATGAAAAATAATAAAAAATAATTTTATATTCCAAATAAATAAATATATCAATAATGAGAAATTAAAAAATAGAAATGCTATTGCTTTTGTCACTTTTTTCAAAAGAAAAATGAAAAGCAAAAAAACCAAAAGTCGGTTTCCACATCCATACATAAAATATTGGAAGGATCCTGATCTATGTATGACAGTCAAACAGAAGTACTTGGAACATAAAAACAGTTTAAATGAAGATTGTCATTTCGTTTCACGAATTGCAGCATTACATGGAATAAATAGAAAAACTCTGAGAGGATGGATGAAAAAATGGGATGAAGATAAATCATGGAACCCTTTTTATACGAAAAACCATGGATCCTTCCACCGAATATTCAATGACCAACAAGAAGATAACATAATGGAATATATAGACGCAAATTACATTTCAGAAGGTAATTATTTTAGTGACAGTCAATTTCAAACCGTCGTTTTTGATGCTTTCAATTTGATTCACGAAGATGATCTTGAAATTCCGAATTTCAATTGCAGCGCTCATTTTATTCATGATTTTAAAACAAGACATAATGTTTCTTCAAAAATGGCACATTTTAAACAAAGATCTAAAAACAATCCAAAAAGTGATAATACATATGTTATAGATGAATTCAAAGCAACAATTCAATCAGTGATAGAAAACGCACGCTTAAAAGGCGAACCTGTGGTAAACGGTGACGAAACCGGATTTCAAATTCTACCAAATTGTGTAAAAACTTGGGCGTACAAGAATTCAAGCAACGTATCAATTAATGTTTTAGACTCCACCAAGGAGAGAATTTCGGTTATGGCAAGCATTACAAGCACGAATTGCAAATTACCTTTGTTTATTATTGCAGGTGCAAATTCTGAAGAGGAAAAAGATGAATTATTAGGTCAATTAATTGAGCCAAATATTTCAACCTTCTCTAAAAAGTCATACATGACAACAGAAAATTTTATAGAATATTTAAATTTTATTAGAAAACAATTTAACTCAGAAATTCCAATTCCAATTGGAATTTATATGCTTCTCACAAAAGTCTCAAATCAATCATGGTTGCTAAACAATTAAATATTAATTTATATTTTATTCCAAGCGGTTTAACAGACATTTTACAGCCTTTAGACTTGTCCATTTTCGCACCTTTGAAATCTAAGGTTAATTCTAAAATATCAAATTATCTTTTTGGAAATCAAGAAAAAGAAGTAGGAATGAAAAGAACAGTAACATTTGTTCAAAAAGCTTTTGAAGAATTATCTATAGATAACCTCGTATATGCATGGTCGCAATATTATTAATTTATATCATTCACAAGTTTTTTTGTTTTTTTACTCTTTACGGAAAATTTTTAAAAAACTAGAGGTTTCAGTTGTTTTTTATTACAAAAGAAAGTTTTAATTTCGATTTTTTTCCAAAAAAATAAAGTTTCTTTTCAATCCAATTGAATTTTTATTCAATGGACGTTGCTTTGAAATATAGATTTACTCTTTATATTTCAAACAAAACAAAATTTTTTGTAATGATTTTTCTCACAAAAGAAAAGATTTCTTTTCAATCCAATTGAATTTTTATTCAATGGACGTTGCTTTGAAATATAGATTTACTCTTCATATTTCAAACAAAACAAAATCTTTTGTAATGATTTTTCTCACAAAAGAAAAGATTTCTTTTCAATCCAATTGAATTTTTACTCAATGGACGTTGCTTTGAAATATAGATTTACTCTTCATATTTCAAACAAAACAAATTTTTTTGTAATGATTTTTCTCACAAAAGAAAAGATTTCTTTTCAATCCAATTGAATTTTTATTCAATGGACGTTGCTTTGAAATATAGATTTACTCTTCATATTTCAAACAAAACAAAATCTTTTGTAATGATTTTTCTCACAAAAGAAAAGATTTCTTTTCAATCCAATTGAATTTTTACTCAATGGACGTTGCTTTGAAATATAGATTTACTCTTCATATTTCAAACAAAACAAATTTTTTTGTAATGATTTTTCTCACAAAAGAAAAGATTTCTTTTCAATCCAATTGAATTTTTATTCAATGGACGTTGCTTTGAAATATAGATTTACTCTTCATATTTCAAACAAAATCAAAATTTAATTTCAATGCAATTCGATCGTCTTTTTTGGGAAATCTCGATTTGTTTCTAATTCAAAATATACCAGATCTAAAAAATATTGGAAACAAATCTCTCATTTATACTTAACATGAAACTACCTTAAGATAATTGCTATGTTCTTTAGTTTACCTGAATTTTTCCAAATAAGATGATATTTTATACAAATTTTTTTGAACTTGCCTATTTCGCCTCTTTATTTGTTATTATGATCAATCATATATTTCCAATCAGTAATTTTTTTCCTAAAAAAAACAGCAAGCATTAAGATATGATCAAATAATTTTGAATGGACTACAAGTTCAACCAATTCTAAGTATAAATATTAAAAGTAATGATATATAAAAGTAATAATTTGTATGAATTATCCTACAATCTTTTAAACTTTATCAGAATATTAAAATAATAATTTTTTTACCTTCTTATTTTTTACTTATATTTAAAATATAATATTAATAATAAATATAAATATTATATATTTGGTTTAAATTTATTATTGTTAGATATTCATTGAAATATTCAAAAAATACTTTAACTTTCATTTTTACTATCAAATTTTCTTCTCAATTTAATTCAAAATTGAATATAAAAAATAACGAGAAAAAACGTATTTAAAATAACGAGAAATGGCTGAATTGTAGGGAGAGTGGAGTATTAAGGAAAAATGAAAGAGAATAATTGAAAAAAATCAATATAAAAAGGAAAAAACTAAATATGGCATCAAAACATTGATATATAAAAGAAAAAAGAAATAAATAATTATTTTTAATATAATATTATGCTTATATGCAAATATCTCCAATAAAATCACCAAAAGGAACTAATTTAGAAATAATATCACCTAACTCTCAAAGATTTATAAGAATTCAAACTAAATCTAGAGAAAATAAATATGAATGATATATAATACTCAAATTTGAAACAGCTCATTTAAAAAATTCAATATAGAAAAATAAACTATTCAATTTTAAGATTTAAAAAAATAATTTATCTCCATTTTCTCATTACAATATTAGAGTATTAGACATTATTATTATCTAATAAAAATTTTAAAATATAAATGCAAACTTATTATTCATTATTAAGAAAAGATTTACTATCTGAAAAAGATTATCTGAGAATAACTAAGAGAATTACTATCTAGGGGAAAATATCTGAGAATTACTATCCGAAATTAGCAAACTGTGGAATTACTATCTGAGAATAGCAAACTGTGGAATTACTATCCAAGAATAGCAAACTGTGGAATTACTATCTGAGAATCGTAGATTGTGGAGTAACTATCTGAGAATTATTATCTGATTTTTATTATTTGAGAATAACTAAACTAATAATTACTATCTGAGAATAACTATCTGAAAATTGCCATCCGCGAAATGACTATCTGCGAATAACCAAGCTGAAAATTATAATCTGAGAGTTACCATCAGAATATATCTATCTGAGGATAGCAATCCGAGAGAAATTATTTGATAAAAGCAGTCTGGTATTAGGAATAACAAAAAACAACTAGAATAATGATTTCAGAACGACTACAATGACAGGCCTTTCTGTTTCTATAAAATTTTATAAAATGGCGCCAAAGAAATAAAAATTTTCAGAATAATAAGTTATCAAAAAGTTGTTTATCAAAAAGCTGTGTTTCAAAAAGTTCCCATTGAATTTTCACTTTTTGAGAACACCGTGATGGTCACTTCACCATCACAGCGTGCTAATTATACTTTCTCTTATTTTATTCATAAATTCAAAGCTTTTTTATCGTTTTCTTTGAAAATCATAAAATTCTTTGAAACTTTTATATAAATATAATTGAATTTTAATGAAACTTTTTGAAGTGGAAACTTTTGTCTCTTGTCATGACAAAAGTTTATCATTCAATTTTGAATGGTTTACATAGACAAGTCTTGTCTAAACTTGTCTAGACAAAAGTGAATATGTCTTAGGCCATTTTTACATTCAATTTTTAATTAAAAATCGTAATATTGATAAAAACACTTGCTTTTATTTAATAATTACAAAATCAATGTAATATAAAATACTTTTTAATACTTTTAAGGGGGACGGACCAAATAAAAAAAAATCAATTTCTTTAATTTATTTTATATTTTTTACTTAAGTAATATACTAATAATTAATAATTACTAATATTTTCAAATTTTTTTTATAAAAAATTTTTGTTTTTTTACGAAATTATATATTCAATCATTTGCAAAACATTTCCTTATTTTTTAATTTTGTCGCATTCATCAGTTTACCTTTCATTTGTAAATTATGAAGTGCTCAGTAGTCATGCCAAATTCTATTTTTTTATACATAAAAATGTTTGAAATACTTTTTTTTTAATTGAAAGGAGATTAATTATATTATATTTCAATAAATATTAAACTAAATTTTGATCGAATACATAACTTTATATTCCTAGGTTCACTGATGATAAGTTTTTAATTTGGCTGTAAAATCTTTAAAATTGAATGATTACATACATTTTGAAAAATCATGAATTACAGAGAGATTTTACCAAAATTTAAAAATGTATGTAGTCTTTCAATTTTAAAGATTTTACAACCAAACTAAGTTATAATATTTTTTATTAATAGGAATAAAAAATTATGTATTCGTTAAGGATTTGAATCACTACATCTGGTAAAATGGAGATATGAAAATTTTTGTTCAACTTTTTTGCACTTTTTTTAACTTAATTTTTTTTTTTAGAAAAATCTACAATTTAAATTTATAATCAAAAAGAAAATGTCCATTATAAATATTATAAAATACTATTTTAAATATTTAATCATTAATTATGATATAATAATATGTGTACGTTTTTTTCTTCAGAGTCCCATTTTTTTGAAAGGTTTATAATTAAAAAAAAAACGTATTAATATATAAAAAGTTGGTTTATTTTGTTAACCATATATTTTTTAACGTTTATTTCATTTTTTCATTTTTCATGGCGCCAAAAAGGAAAATCCAAATAAAAAACCAAAAAGCAATAAATATTAGATGGAATAAAAAGGATGATGATAAAGAAGAGATTCAGGAAGATGTTCCTTATAAAAAAGTTCAACCAGATATGGCTGTCATCAGTACTTTAGTACAAGGCTCTGGTTTTCAAAGAGCTCGCATCGGCGCTGCTATCCAAGGAAACTGTTTTCCTAGCAAATCTACCTTTTATAGGCACCAACAAAAGTTGATACCGAAAATAAAAGAATGTACTTCTGAACATTTTGAGAGGTTTGCTAAGGAAACATTTGAACAGAATGATGCCAATATTTCAATAGATGGGAGATATGACTCCTGTCGTGATGCAATGTATTGCACAACAGCAACAATGGATTGCAGGAGAAACAAAGTTGTTGACATGCAAACAACAAACAAAAAAGATGTCAACGTTGCGTCCAATATGCTAGAATCTGCTGCAGCTAGACTAAGTTTTGACCAAATTATTGGAAAATGGGGACCTGATTGTTGCAACTCGATAACTTCTGATAATGATAATAAAACGCCAAATCAAGCGAAAAAAGCAGGTCTGGATTTTAGTCGAACCTTCGATCCTAGGCATGGATTTCAATGCATGTCTAGAAATTTTGCAAAGCTAGCTGACAAATTGGAGTATGATTATTTATTTTCTGATGAAATAGAAACTAAGAGAGTGAAAATTGTTTCGTGGGGAGTATATTTAGTTACAAATATTGAAGATGTCGAATTGAGAGGACTTATGTGGACGAACTCTCCATTTCATATGATAGGTAACCACGATAATTGTTCGCATGGTCCATTACCACCATCACATTCTGATTGGGAACTAGGGAAAAACGATGAAACTGCTTTTAAAAAAATGCAAAACTTTTTCAATAAAACCGAAAATTTTATTAAAAATTGCGACTTTCGAAACAATACTCAATGCAACGAGAGTCTCAATAACCTCATATCGATGCTGGCCCCAAAGAGACTTTATTTCGCGCGATCATATGAAGTTAGAACCCTTTTGGCAGGATGCCTATATAACGATCCTCATTTTTTTTCAAGTTTGTTGACTGACCTAGATCTTATAAAGTTTGTACCAAAACAATCATTAGCTGATATATTGTCATTCGAAAATGATAGAGAACAAGAAATATTCCGAAAAAGAACACCTCAATATCGAGAAAAAAAAAAGCATTACAGAAAAAAGAAATACTCTAAAAAAGATCCACCTGGCGATTACAACGAAGACAAAAAAGATTTTTCATTTGAATAATAATATTATCTTAATCTCAAAAACTTAATTAGTATCTCTACCTTCAGACTTTACACCTTTAAATAAAAGGTATTTTGGTTTTATATAATCTTTCTTTTATATTTTTCTTTTTTTATTCTAATATTTTTTACATATAAGATTAAAAAAAATTCATTTTTTCATTATATTTTAATATTACAAGAAATACAAAAGATTTTATTTAACAAATTTGTTTGGTAAGCCATAAAAATTATGAAATGACTAGAAATTATCATTGCATTAATTTTCAGTAATAAACGATCAAAGATGCCATATTTTCAATAAAAAACAAGACAACTAAAAATAATTTTCAATAACAAACGATCAAAGATGCCATATTTTCAATAAAAAACAAGACAACTAAAAATAATTTTAAGTAAAACCGATCAAAGATGCCAGTTCTTTTTTCATTATCTCATAACAGCAAAAAAATGAAAAAAAAAAGTTCAACAAATCAGCATTTTCAGAAAAAATGATCAAATATATATATATTTTTGTGTTTCATATAAGTTTTTTGATAATAAAAAATTAGAGTAATCTTTATACCATGATGGTATATAAAATATTTAATAATTTTTAATATTATTATTTGATAGAATTTCATATTTTTCAAATAGTTTTTTTTAAAAAAATTAAATTTCGACTTTAGAAAATTAATTACTAAATGCTAATTGATATAAAATTACGTAATGAGATAGAAATATCTTCTTCAAAAAAGAAATGATATAAAAAATATTTATCGATTTACTTTTTAAATGTAAGCAAATAATTAGTACTGATTGTAATTGTTTCACTAATAGTTGAAAGCAAGTGTTGAATAAGATCTATCAGTTTTTTGAATCAATTTAGCTTTTAGGTTTCAATGTAATATTTCGTTATAATGAGGCTAATATAGTTATCAAATGTATTCGGTTTCTGGTTAACTAAGGGATATGAAAAAATTTGAATACTTTTCAGAATATACATAAAATTGAAATATCTTAATAAAAAAATCATTTTTAATAATATTAATTATTAAATATAAATATATTGTTTAAATGAATAACCAAAAAGTAAAATTTAAGATTAAATAATGAAATTAAATATTATCATATTTATTAGTTAGAGCTGCTTTAAAATAATATTAAAAGTCAGCATTTCATGTTCTATTCACGATTATAACAACAATCTCAAAATCTTACATTTTAATTTTGTTTATATAGTGAGCTTTAAACATGTGAGACTCCCCCCTTAAGCAAATTTCTTTCATATTTTTAACTCCCGCTTTTTGAGTATGAGACAAATTTCGAGACAAAAGTTGATTTCATGATTCTACGTTAGAGACAAATGAAAATGCTTAGTTAACAAGATACTTTGTATCAAAAATAAGTGCTCTGAAGTTCATTTTATATTAACTTTTTGAATCAAGCTGATTTCATTTGGAAAAATTTTACTCATGAAGAGAATCAAAACAGATGCAAACAACATCGAGTTAACAAGATCTTTACAACTCATATCACATTTCCTTTTTTATATAACGTATACTATACGTTTTTCTTATTACATAACGTATCTGATACGTTTTTTTCTTTGTATTTAATTGATTAAAACATTTCCTCTTCATTTCACTTCTTATTATGGATGAAGATGAAAATGCTTTAAACAAAGTTCTTAATATCGTTGATGCAAATGGTTTTATAAATATTGTATCCACTCCAATGTTAAACTCAAGATTTAATGCAGCAATTATTGTAGAAATTCAACCAGACAATTCTGAATTGGATTTCCGTATGCTTTCGGTTTTCGTCAACCAATTACAAGATTATAAGTTAGATCCGAGCAATGGATGCCGATGTCAGTTTAATACAAATAATGAACATTATTTTTTTTAAAATTTTAATCAAATAAAAATACTTCAGATGACGAATTTTTGACAAAGAAAAAGAAATACTTTCTATTTGATATAAAAAAAAACATTTAAATCAGAGCAAGTAAAGCAGTATTTGATAAATGGGAAGACGAAAATTATAAAGAAAAATGGGTGAAAAAAAGTTTGAAGTTAGAATTAACTGATAGTTCACTTGTACTATTAAAAGATACTCCTTTAATTTATTATCCACAGAAAGACTTTTCTACTTTATTTAATTCTTTTTGTTCTTCGTTTGTAAACATGAAAATTGAAGAAAAAAATATAGAAACATTGCAGATTTATGACTACATTGAAACATTTAAATCAGAAAGATTCTACATGCAATTTACATTCGAAAGGTTATGTAAAACAAATGAAGGATACTTATTATTAAATTTAACTGATTTTAATGACACAAATAAAATTTTAGATAAATTAAATGTTGAAGGAAAAGAATACTTCATTACAGGAGGTACTTATATAACTCCTTGGGCAAGCTCCCTTTTACGTAGAGGAGCTGCTTCTGGGATTATTTTGGATACGACTTGGAATCTACTTCAACATTATGTTTGTATCATTCCTACATTGGCTATTCAAAACGTTAGTTTGCCCATTGGGTTTACTTTTAGTCTTGTTGAGGACTCTGCAATATATAAAGACTTTTTTAATATTTTTCAAAATGCATTCGGCTTTCCAATTCAAAATTTTATTTCAGTTGCAATGTCAGATCAAGGATCACCATTAAAAAGTGCAATAAAAGATCTTGGTCTTGAACACATATTCTGTTTAAGGCCTTTGCTTGTTAGCTTAAAGAAAACACCGTTTTCACAGCAAATTAGAAATTTAGTTTCATGTACGAATGAATATGATTTTAATGAATTATGTGAACTTTATAGCTAAAAGTGGAAAGAGATTTCTGATGAAAAAAAAATAAAACAATTAAAAAATATACTTCATAAAATTGGTCTTTGTTTTAATGAAAAAATTGAAATTGAGGATTTACAACGATGGAAACAAGTATCAATGCTGCATCGCTCAAAGTTTCGCATGCTTTCCTGCACAAACCAATTGGAATCAACCAATGGCCACATGAATTCTAACATTCCACGTAGGAATTCAATGTGGCCATCGGTTGAACATATCATTCACTCAATCATGAAAAAAAAAAAAACAAAAGTTTGAATCTCACTTTAAACATAACTACTTAAGATACAAAAGTAAAACGAAAAATATTTGTTCACATACACCAAATCAAATTATGGAAAGAATGATTCAATAATATAAAACGGATATTAGAACGCATACTTGCAATTGTGGTGAATGTACTCTCTTATCTTCAATGATACAAGAACCTTTGCCATGCTCGCATTTGCATTATATGGGCGTCCAATTTCCTGACATCGAAGAACCAAATTTAATGGTCAGTAATGCAAATCATGGTGAACTGATCGTTGAATATAATTTTGTAAAATCTGAAAAAGTAATAATTAATGATGATTATTATTCTCGAATTAGAAAATATGCCTCAAAAATGATCCAAAAATATACGCATCGTAAAAAAGAAGATTGCATTGATTATATAAACAAAAGGTTACTTTTTGAAACAGAACCTTCAAAATTCGTCTTCAATGATCCAAGAACATTTATCGCCAAATGTTTGAAATCTATGAAGTGATTCAACATTAGTGATTTCGTCAGGATGATGTCCATCGTGTCATTCAAAATATGGATCAATTCTTCAAACATTGAAGCTATTCACAACTTAATTAATACAAAGTTAATTCTTTCTAATATCAGCATCTCTTCCTATGTTAATGATTAACTCATTAACGTATAAAAAGTTGGGATATAGCAACAAGGACTCGCTTCAATGGAGAAGTAAAAGATTAAATTTTGGTTTCTATTGAGTTCATCTTTAAATGACCTTTTAGGCCATTGATAATTATTAATATAAAGATCTTCAGTTTACAATTCCAATTTTATTTTTGTGAAACATAAGGAATTAATATGTTTTGGAATCGCGAAATAATAGAATCATACGTCATGTATCCTTTTGGTGTCTGAAACCATTCAAACGAAATTGTCTAAAAAATCTCCCTGAATATCAATTGGGAGTCTTTTGTTCACTGAGAGTAGCATTGGTTTTAGAGTTATTCCATCTATTGAAACTGCCCCAACGATTGAAATATTCGATGCGTCTCTTTCTTCGTACAATTGTATTAGGCCGCGAAATGCAAAACAGAGGCTAGAAACTTTGATCAAAATAACGAAAGGCCAAATAGTGATTCAGAATAGGAATTGGTTTTACTTATTTAAGTAATGATATTCTGATGTTTTGAAAGAGATGAAAGTGTATTCTAGAGAATCACGTCATTGTAGCTTTAAGGAAAATTGAATGTTTTTCTCTTGTTGTAAATATGGATGAAAGTGGATTCACCACAAGACCACAAAAAAGACACGACTCAAAATCGTTGCTTTCTTTCACATTGCACCATTCTTTCCCCTTTCTGAGATGTTTTGCGAATTTTTGAATATCAAATATCAAATCTAAATTTTTTTCTCTTCCATCTTATAATCACACATTTCTTATTTTATTTTAGATAATTTCTCATATATTTAAATCATTATATATTAATAATGAGTATTTCTTCTTTTCTTAGAATTTGTTAACCAATTGGAGAACTTCTGGACAGGTCAACATGAGGGGATAACGGTTCAAATAGGTCGAATTCCTCATTGTTTATTTCGAGAATGTGGATTTTCGACAAAACCCAGTTGATGGTACAGTCCAATTCACCCCTCCCACATCGCTTTTGCAATGAAGTAGGAAGAATCTGGGCTCTTAATCCAATCCAATCGGTTAAGAGAGAAACATTGACGATTGGATTCAACCTGATTCCTGGACACCATATGGCTTGTATCATCTGAGTAATATGGATCAGATTGCTGAATCCGATAATCTAATAAGCATTCAGAAATGAACTCAGAAGACTCATCTGATTCTGTGGTGGACTCTGACCTCGATGATTTCTGGTTCTTGCTTGATTTCTTATTCTTTTTGGTGGTCATCAAAACAACAAGAAATCTAATAATAAAACTCTTCTGTATTAGGTTTTTTATTTTGAAAATCGACCTCAAAAACTCACTTTTTTTACATCCAATACTCTATTATCAGTTTAAAAATCTGATATTGAGAATATCAGATAGGAAATGTTATATAAAAAAAATGTAAAATATCAATCAATTACTACGATCTCGAGACCTCAAACATATTTATCTTTTTATATAATTGGTATTATGGATTTTAAAATATAAAAATATAAATAACAGAATATATTAATGTTTATTTTAAGATTAAAATGCAAAAAATTTTCTTTTTCATGAGATATTTGAGGCTAAATTGCGATCATAAATTTTTAATAAAATAAATTTGAAATATCTGATATCAAAAGCTAAGTTAAAACTTTCGATATCAGAAATCGATCTCGAGTATCAGTTTATATTTATCTATCGATATCAGAAAGTAAATCAATAATTGATCTCGAGAATCTGAAAATAACAAGCCTATTCAAAATCAACTTCAATTGAAACAAAATTTTGGGCAATGTTTATAATTACTGTAAGAACTTTATTAGATTGTTTTGGATTACTAATGCATATGCCTTTTTTTTTTTCAAAATTTATTTTATATAAAAAAATACGTTTATTTATTCATAACTTCTCAATTTTTTGTGATAATTGAGAATTCTCCAATCATAATTGAATAAATTCAATGTTCGTTAAAATACCACAACATCCTCTCAAAATATTATTCACCTCATTGATATCAAAAGAAATACAAAAGGCATGTCAAATACCCAAAAAATTTATTTTACCGCTAGAGATTCTGATTATTTACACAAAATTATATATAGAAAAGATTGGCAGGCTTTAATTGAACTCGCATCAATTAATATTACTAAAAACGATTTGCTTTTCCGATATTTCCAAACAGATGAATCAAAAGAAGTTTTAAAATCTATGACTGAAGATCAAATTCTCACTCTTATTGATTATTCATCAGAAGATTTTGCTAATAACATATTGGATCGAATGGAATCCTTATGCGATTCTGATACAAAATTTACCAACATCGCGCTTAATTTAATGAAAGATGTATATGGACATGGAGGACATTTACGTCGTTCATCAATCGTAAAATGTTTACCTATTAACGTATTAAAAATAATCATAGATTGCCGAATTCCTTTTGATGAATTTCATTTTGGCCCAAACAAACAAGAATTCTTTTTATATATATTACAAGCTCTTTCGGGAAATTCAAAAAATAACTATAATTATAAAAATTTAAAAGAGAACGATACATTAAAGCAGATTTTCACATACATTATTGTTGAAAGCAATACTTTTCCTTTAGGAAGAAGGGAAGTTTTTAAAGAAGTTATACAATCTTTTCGAGAATCATTTATGTATATCGAAAATAATGATAATATCAAACCTGACTCAAGTTTAATCAATCATATTATAAATCCAATTTATAATTTAATTATTCGTGGTTTGGAAAACCCATACTGGGATTACAAAAATGATTTAGAAATAATCAGTCAATTAAAAAGCATTTTTGATGAATTTTATTATTCCAAATATTTTAGACCCACAGCAAAACTTCCTATATTACTTGGAACTGGAAATGAATCACTATTAAGTAATTCGAAAGTTCTTGAAGAAACAAAAGTTATAACACGAAATTATTACTATAAAGTCTTTAAAAAAGCAGTTGAAGATAACAAGGATAACTTTAATGATGAAATTGCATCACTTTTCTTTCTTAATATTCCAATGTTAAAATATATACGAGAACTTGATGATAAAGTTTACAAAAAACTATTCAAAACCACAATTGAAGTAACTGTTCGTAATTTGATTGAAAAAAAATCATCAGAAAACTTTTCTTACTGCTGTCGATTGCTATCACCAGCAGTTGCTGATTCCAATTGCTTTTTCCCAAGATATGAAGAATGCATTTTATTTATCAAAACAGTTATTTCTAAGATATTTGCCAAAAAATCGACTTTAAATGTTGATGTTACAACTTATCCAGAGATATGTCTTTATTTATTGAATTCTTTAACAAAGAAACAGGTAGAAAGCACTAATGTTTCATATTTAGTTGAAAAAGCTAATGAAAGCGTTCATACTCCACTTGATTTTCTGGATGATGACATGAGGAACAAACTTATCTTAGGAATTATTCGTCATCCAGTTGATGATACCAAATTCACTCATATTATAACATCTAATAATCCAACTACGCTTGTAAAATTAATATATTATATGAAAAATGTAGAAGATGCTAAATTAATACTTCCAAGATACAAACGAAGCACAGTAGATAAGTATGGATTTCGTGAATATGAAAACAGTAAAATGAATCTTGTTGAAATATTTTTACACACTCTAAAATTTTGGGAAAACCAAGATAAAACAATTTTCACCCAAGGATATATTTCATATTATCAATTTGTCCGTAAAATTTTGATTGAGTCTATTGTTAAAAAAGACATTGAATTAAAAAAAGCCGCGATTGATGCTTATTATCGTTTTTCTGAGCTAGTTTCATTGAAAAAGAATGCGAAATACATTGATATTCGTATCAAAATTGCTTCTAAAACCTTTTTGATGCCAGTTGCAGTAATAGTTGGTAGTGAAATTGATCCAAAATTTGTTGAAAATTATATCAAAAAGTTCATTGAACCATTTAATTCCCATTCATACCACCATATCCTATCAGAGACCATTTCACGGTCACATGTCGAATTAGAATATGATGATGACATTGATAGTTCTTTCATAAATAGCATAAATATCGATCAACAATATGCAATATCGACCCGATTAATTCTTCAATTGATCAAATCCAATGCTGTCAAAGATTTTTCAATATATACTGATGTAGACACTATAGATGAATTCTTCGTCAGTAAGAAAAAGTACTTCAATTACATCAAGAATCGTTTTGAAAACCAGAATAGAATTATATTGGCTGTTTGCAATCCCCTCTTAACTGAATATCCATTATCTATTGAAATGAATTCGCCTCAAATTGACCATACCGATCTAACTTTTCCAAAATTTCAAGTTTCCCAATTTGTTTTTCTAGAGCTTGCCAGATTTGTTGGTGAAGAATTTTCGAATTATTCACCGAAAATGTTCAATACAAATCTGACAAAAACGTTGATTCAAATTCAAGAATTTCTGAAGAAACTGCCAGGTGAAGGAAGTGACACTTTTCAGTACTACTTCACGCTTGACCAGCCCACTGTTGACACCGATGAGAAAGAATATTCTGAACAGTCGCACTATGAAATTAACGTACTTTACTCACATTCATTTTTCCACTTTTTGAATGAAATAAATCGAGGCGAAAATTCAATCTACAACGATGAATGCTATGAAATAATCAAGAAGGCCTACATTGCACGCTTCCTGAATGAAGAAGACTTCCTCAAGCAGCAAAACTTGCCAGCTCCTAGATTTGACGGTTTTGACATTTTTGTCAAATTTAGGAAGCACAGAGACGCGCGGAGCATCTTCAACCTCCTCCTCTACAAGGAGCGAGTCGACAGCTACAAGTACAACATCTACCGCGACACGAACGGCATCAATGACAAGCTGAAGGAGCAGATAGAGAAGTTCTACGCGAACAGCCGGATGCTTGGCGACCGGACGATAGATGATGAGTTCACAATTGATCAAACAATTCATAGAAACCACTCAAAAAGTGAAACAGCAGGTCCGGCCAAATATCGAAAGAATATTCACAAGGCTTTCACACAACTGATTGACGCATTGAATAAAAGTGACGCAAACGATTTCAGTAAAGAATTTGACAGTTTGGTTCTTCTCAAAAATTTCAATGCCATCAGAAAAAGTGGAAGTAGCTCAGAATCTTATTCAATGTTAACAAAACTATTTGACCTTTTAATTGACGATTTTGTGTCAAATAAAATGGACGATAAAAAATTGTATAAAAACCGTCTTGCAACGACTGAAGACGTTTACAAATTCATGCTTATTGTGAGCAATTTGGCAGGGTCAAATTTAGGTCAATTAAATAACCTTGAAAAATTGACAAAACTTAGTGAAAAAGTTGTCAGTGAAAAAGTTAACAATAATCGAGAAATGAAACTTTTTGAGAACATATTGAAAAGTGGAAATCTCGAACAAATCTTAGTCAGCATGAACTGCAGTTTATTCAGCATCAACGCTGCAACTTTTTCTGAGTACCTACTTCGCAGGACCAGCCTTTCCCAGAACAAGTCATTAATAAACGGTCTCATTAATGAAGTGACCACCAATAACCGCCCAATTTTGGATGAGTTCCACGTCGCCCTGTCATCGATGGCCATCCACCCGTTATTCGTCGGTTATCCAATTCCGGGCACCAACCTGGAGTACCTGAAAAAGATCACCTCAAAAAGTTTGACTGTTAAACGGTCGTCATGCGCCAATGCTGTCTATTATGCCATCATGAACTTCACCTCAGGCAAGCCCGTTCCGCTCGCCGAAATAATGGACGTCATCACGAGCGCCCACGAGAAGTGCCCCGATGAGATCACCGCCTTTTTCTGCCTCCTGATCAGCGAACAAACATCCATTGAAAAAATGAACCAGCTTCCGGCACTAAGAGACCTTGCGGACAGCCAGGCCCTTCCCACCCATTTCATCATCAAGCAGGGCCCCAAGCTGCAGATACCAAAAGAGATTGGCGACCTCTATTACGGTGTCATTGAAAAAGTGATTCTATCTGGTCTCAAATCGAAAAAGTCGCACATTTACGAATTAACGGTCACCGTTTTGAACGAGCTCGATGTCAGCACAGAGATACAGCGCATAATATCGCCCTACATCAAGAAGGGCCTCAAAGACATGGAGGCGAGCGAAGACAACTCTGCGCTCATTCGATATGCGACATCCTTCACGATGAAGAACTCGAACGAAATCGAAGGAATCTTCGACATTTATTGCGAGACACTTGAGAAGATCAAGAAGCATTCCTTTAGAATTTTGAAGGCCAATTTACAAATGAATCAAAATTCACCATATCCAGAAGCATTCAAAAAGTTGGAAGAGACATATTTGACAATCATCGAAACCATTGAAAAACCATTCAACGAATTCAAGCAACAAGAAGAAATGATAAAAGTTAGCGAGTTTTGTCGTAAGCTTGTTAAAAGTTTGAACATAAACAGACCAGCTGTTGGCCGTGACATTTTCTTCAAGCTGGTGTCTTACAGTTCTATTTTCGGAGATGAAAACATTGAAGAAATGGTCAATCTATACAAAGAAGATAAAAAAGAAGGTTCTTTATCATGTTTTATAAAAATTGTCACAAATCACGACGAGCTTGTAATTAACGTCCCTTCATCAATTGAGAACATTTATTATAAGCTGAGGTCATCATTCACCGTCAAGCACACAATTGAGCTTTCAAAAAGTTTATTCGAATCACAATCAAAATTGAATGTGTCTTTACAACGTGCATACCATTTGGCACAGTTGCTGGCACCCGACGTTCTGAGCCACATGCCCGAAGAGAAGGACTTGTCTAATGATCAGCAACTTGTTGAAATTTTGTCAAATCTCGGAATTTTCTGCAAAAATAATCAGGCCGTGCCGTATCCTGTTGATACACAGGAAGTTCTTCGTGAATCCGGCGAAGCTCCCCTTCAGAAGCAGCAGTTGATGCTCAATAAGATGGTGATGCCGATGAGAAAGGCAAATGGAATGGCGGCAAAAACTGAGGAAGTGGATGCTGACGACTTCGAACAGGAGGATGAAATGCTGCTCCAGCAATTTTCTGAAGATGCAGTCGACGCTGAAGATGCCCAGGATGAGGTGGATATCGATGAAGGAGCTGGAAATAATGACGATGAAGAAGTTGATGGAAATCAAGACCAGGCAAGAGACGCTTTTGATGTGTTCCAATAAATTTTTTTATTTTATTTTTTTTTTTTTTATTAAAAATTCGTTATCATTTTATTTGTATTTTTGGAGTTTTAAACCATTATTATTTTGTACAACTGATCAGCAACAATTTGTTATTAGTAATGCAAAATGATATTAAGTTTTTATTTGTGTAACAAATGATTTTTTTTTTTTTTTTTGAAAAATTGTTAAGTTTTGAATAATTTAAGAAGTTGAAAGTAATGCAAAAAAAATTGTAATGGGACTTATTTTATTAGGATTTATAGATAAAGTAATGCTGTTTTATGCAAATCATTTGGGCATTTATTTGGAGACTATCGTTTTAATGATATTATTATTAAATTATTAAATATAAAAATATGTTTTATATAAAATAATATATATTTCCAATATATAACTAGTTAAATTATTCAATGCATGCAATATTATAGTATTTTCAAGATATTACCAAAATATTTTTTATGAAATATTGTTTATTATTTCTATAACCAATATTTTAAAATAACTCCACTAAAAATGAATTTACACCAACAGTAAGCTTGAAAATAATATATATAATTAAAAATATTTTTTATAATAATATTATATATTTATTTTATATTCTTCATGAATATAAACCTATAGACTTTGATATAATTAATCATAAAATCATCAAAAGTATCAATGTAAAACAGTGACATGAAATTAATTTGATAAATCTTTAAAAAAAACATTTACATTGAAATTGATACAAAATAATCCCATTTCAATTGAATTCCATTCAATTTTTTTCAATTAATATTCAATTTTTTTTTTTTTAAATTTTCAGACCCAAATAAACAAATAAATAAATCACATCATTTTTAATTATGAAAATAACACATAAAAGTGAACGAAAAAGTAAACAGTTATTAGATCCAGTTGCCAAAAATCCAACCAAACTAAAAGGAACCGGCAAGAAGATGGAATACAACAATCAGACACCAGAAGGAGAGAAACCAAATCTTGATGAATTTCCAAATGAGTACAATCCTCCACGTGTTGATTGTGCATGGTACAGTTGGTGGTTAAAACAAGGCCTATTTAAACCGAAAGGTACTGGTGATAAGAAATTTGTCATGATAATGCCTCCTCCAAACATCACAGGTGAACTTCATATTGGCCATGCATTACCATGTTCAATATCAGATGCATTAATACGGTATCACCGAATGATTGGAGATGATACATTATGGATCCCAGGCGTTGACCATGCCGGAATATCGACACAAGTTAAAGTTGAGAAGATGCTAAAAGCGGAAAAGAATCTATCAAGACACGATCTCACTCGTGATGAATTTTTGTCATATGCAAATGAATGGACTGAAGAATACATGGCTAAAATACATAAACAAATTTATCGGTTAGGTTGTTCGTGTGATTGGAATGAAAATTATTTTACTTTGGATGAAAAATGTTCAAGAGCTGTTAAAGAAGCTTTTTGTAAACTTTTTAATAAAGGTAAAATTTATCGTTGTGAAAGATTAGTTAATTGGGATTGTGCTTTACAAACCGCCATTTCTGATGCAGAAGTTGAATATAAAACGTTGACACATAGAGAAATGATTTCTGTTCCTAACCATCAACATAAAGAATATCCATTCGGAATCATTACTTACTTCAAATACCCAATTGCTGATGATGAAGGAAATCCGACCAAAGAAACAATAACAATAGCAACGACGCGTCTTGAAACAATTCTTGGTGATGAAGCAGTTGCAATTAACAGCAAAGATCCAAGATATTTCCATTTGCATGGCAAACGTGTTTATAATTATTTCAGAAAGAAAACATTACCAATAATCATTGATGACGAACTTGCAGATATGGATTTCGGAACAGGTGCAGTTAAGGTCACTCCAGCACATGACCCAAATGACTTTGAAACAGGTCTTCGACATAAACTTCCATTTACAAACATTTTTACAGAAGATGGCAAAATCAATGACATTTCTCCTGAATTTGAAGGGATGCCAAGATTCGATGCAAGAATAAAAATTGCAGAACAATTGAAAAAATTACAGCTTTTTGATCATGAAGAAGATCATGAAATGAGATTAGGTATTACTCAAAGAGGTCATGACATAAATGAACAAATTATTAAAAAACAATGGTTTATTGATACTAAAGAGATGGCTGAAAGAGCAATAAAAGTACTCGATGATGGTCAATTAGAAATTTTCCCAGCTGAATTCAAAACAGATTGGAAAATTTGGCATGAAAATATAAGACCGTGGTGTATTTCGAGACAACTTTGGTGGGGACATAGAATTCCTGCATATCAAATATTTATTGACGGAAAAGCTCAAGATAAAACTAATGGATGGGTTGCTGCTCATGATGACGAAGAAGCTTTTAAACTGGCATCTGAAAAAGTTGGAATTTTTGACAAAAATAGAATCAAGATAATCCAAGATGAAGACGTCCTTGACACTTGGTTCTCTGCAGCACTTCTTCCTTTCTCTTCTTTAGGATGGCCTGATATTAAGGATAATATAAAATTTGATCGTTATTTTCCGGGAAGTTCACTCCAAACAGGATTTGACATTTTAACTTTTTGGCTGTCAAGAATGGTAATGCTTTCTTTAGAGTTGACCGATCAAATTCCTTTCAAAACAATTCTTTTGAATCCGCTAATTAGAGATGCTCAAGGAAGAAAAATGTCCAAATCTCTCGGAAATGTCGTTAACTTTAACCACATAATTGACGGAATATCACTTCAGGAATTAATTGATAACTTGAAATATTCATACCTTGATGAAAAAGAAATGAAAATTGCAGAAAAAGGTATGAGATTCTCTTTTCCAAATGGAATCCTTCAACTTGGAACTGATGCAATGAGAATGGCCTTTATTTCTTTCGCTTGTACTGGTAGAAAAGTCAATTTAAATATGAACCAAATTATTTCATATCGAAATTTCTGTAACAAGATGTGGAATGCTACTAAATACGCAATGCCAAAGTTCATAAATTTAGATACATCACATGATACATTGGACAATATTGATGATGATGAATTGTCAATTGCTGATAAATGGATATTAAATAAATTAAACATTGCTATTAAGGCTGCAATTTTGGGCTGTGAAGAATATTTGATGGGAAAGGCAATATCTTCATTGATTCATTTCTTTCATGATGAATTTTGCTCGATTTACCTTGAAACAATAAAACCAATAATGAACTCTGATGATGAAAGAAAAAAGAAAATAATAACAATAATACTTTATGAATGCATTGAAACAACTTTAAGGCTATTTCATCCATTTATGCCGTTTATTACAGAAGATCTTTGGCAACGAATTCCAAAAAGATTTGACTGCCCTTCAATTATGATATCACCTTATCCTCGCGAAAATATAAAATGGGATTCATATTCAACAATAAAAATGGAAAACGCAATTAAGATAACTTCTTCAATCAGAAAAATGGCTCATACATATAACATTGGAATAAATAAAATAAGTGCTCAAATTGCAACTGACATTTCAGATATTTCAGATACTTTTGAGACGATTTGCGCAATGACAGGTATTAAAAATATTGAACAAATTCCACGTGGAAGTCCAGCAAACCCTGGATTTACAATTGAAATACTATCTGAATCGCTTGAAGTAAGAATTGACTTAACAGGACTGATTGATTTTGAGAAAGAATATTCAAATGCTGAATCTAAAAAGCAGAAAATAGTGATATTGATTAAAAAGCTTGAAGATAAGATGAAAGATCCAAATCGTGAAGAAAAGGTTCCACAAAACATTATTGATGCAGAAAGAGAGAAACTTGATTCGTATATAGAACAAATAAATGCACTCGAAGCTATACAACGAAATCTAAAAGCAGCTATGGGAAGTTGATGAGAAAAATAAAAAATCAACTTTTATAAATTATAAATAAAAAGAACTTTTTAAAAACATTTGAATATTTATACTCACAATTTTAATAAAAAAAATAAAAATTTTAAAAAATCTTTAACTAAACATTTAAATTGATAAATAAAATACAAAATAAAACAAAATTCGGTTACTTCATGATCTATTTCCGCTATTTTCATTAGGGTCTGTTCCAGTAGGAGCAGATTCAATTAATTTAGATAGATTTTCCATTAATCTTAAAAGTTTGCCTTCGTTAAAATATACAAGTTGGCCTAAATTATCTTGAGGAGTCATTGAAAGAATCTGTATCATTTCTCCAATGACATTTTGTCGAATTTTCAAAATAATTGATTGTTCAGATGCGATTGTTGCTGCTGCAATGAAAGGCAACTTCTCTTGAATCGCCACAGAAGGGAAGTTTTTCATTGCATATGAAGCAAAGAGAGCAATTGTTGGAATGTTTTCATCAGATGGTGGAGGTGGCAATGCTTCAATTACCATTGAAATGATTTCTTCACCAGGGGTAAGCTGTAACAGCATGACTAAAGAACACCAAAAGGCGATAATTGAGTGCTTTAAAATTTCAGAATCAATCTCCTTGGTCAATACTATTTTCATTAGATTTTCGGCGTAACTAATGAAAAGTTGTGAGTTAGATACAAATAATTCTGTATTGAAAAATAAAAGATATCTCAAAGATCGAGAAATGCTCTCTTGCATCTCAGTTCTTTTCAATTTCATATTTTCAAATATAAAATGACCAGCAATTTTGTTCAAATTATCACCATCATCTACTGAAGATCCAAGTTTTGCATAAACTTCGGCTGCTAATCCACAAACTGACTTGCAAGGATTAGTGAGATATTGTTCTACAGCATTTATAATGTCTTTTGAAAATGGCTTTATATTTGGGCCCATTAAATCGATAAATTGAATGAGACATTTGAAAATTGGCGGAATGAGTCTTATATGAATACTTGGAGATATTTCAAACATTAAGTATCCAGGCAAATACTGTCCTCCTATCCCATTTGTTAAGTGTAAACATATTGTTGAAGCAATTTTAGCATCAATTTGATCACCACAATAAATGATGAGAGAAGTTAGTGTATTATGAATTTCAATCATCATATCAATATTTTCAGAACTCCTTAACTGATTTAAAATAGGAGTAAAAATTGGAAAACAACTTGTTCCAATTGCTTTGAAGCCCCTAGCGGCAATTTTGATACTTTTACAAAAAGGTATTGTCAAATTATCATTCTTTTGAGCCGTTACGAGCAACTGGTAAAAAGGCTCTGCAAATTGTAACATTTTTTGAGGGTAAGAACTAATGAATGTCGCAACACAAAGTAATAACTGTTCATTTATAATATAAAATTCATCTTGAAAATAATCGTTTTCTTTTTCACCTTCAGTTTCACCTTGCTTGATCGGATAAACATTAGTTAATAGTGCCATACAAACTTGGACAAAACCATCAAAAAAAGGCAAAAAAGAGATAGGTAAATTCTGACATATTTTTCTCAAGCAAATGACGGCTTCAGATACTAGCATCAAATCACTGTTTTCAGCTGGTGCTGTTAATATTTGCATGAGTATCGTAGATAATTTCTCGATTTCGGTTGATGATGATCTAGGAGCTATTAGTGAAAGATTTCCAAAACATCTAATGGCAACTTTTTGCATTTCATTGTTATTTACTTGTAGCGCTTGATTCAAAATTGGGCATATCATTCCATATATTTCTTCACATGGGTGAAAAGAAGATGATATAGAGCTTGCTATGCAGCTTATTGATGTAATAACAATTTGTTCTGAGTTTGCTTGTTGACAAATGTTAATCAAGTTTTGTAAAAATTCTGGTAAATTATCTGGTGGATGCAATGATCTGTCTAAAACGTAATCTAAAGTATTAGGCGCTTCAGGATGCGCAATATTTTTTGTTAAATAAGCTACAATGCTGTTAATTTTTGAAGTAATAGCTGCAGTAGCATAGTCTGACAATTCTGATAGTAAACAAAAAGAATAATGTAAAATATAATCATCATCACAATCTGCGTAAGTTAAAATATATTTGATAATAAAATCGATATATTCGCTGAAATATTCTTGTTGAGATTCAACAATAGAATATAAAAGAAAAAGGCCAACTTGAATCCCAATTGGGCCTAGGTTTACGGCTAGTTGACACGCTGATTTGTACATAAAAATAAAAATTCCATTACCTTCGATTGATGCTCCTGCATTTTGAAAGAATTTTCCTGCAAAATCAAATGTGGATTCAATACGTTGAACTTGTAAAAATTGAACCATCATATTTATGAAAAGTATCAAATTATTTTGAACTATTTTGAAATCTTGATCTAAAAGTTTAGCAAACCCACTTGAATTGTCGTTTTCTATTAATCCATACGCTTTAACTCGTAATTCTAACGGCAAATCTTCTTGTGACATGATTTCTATTCCAAGTTGAGCAAATTTAATAACAAATGCTTCAAATACTTCTGGAACCGAAAGAATTTCGGAAATATTTTTAACAAGAGAATTAGCTTCCCATATGTCTTGGTCTACGAGAAAAACTTTTTTGAGAACTTGTATTAATATAGGAACAAACGATTCAGCAACTTGAGTATAATCAATTTTAGAGCACGTCTCCCATAAAACAGTTTGAAGTAAATAAGTCCCATAAACTCGCGATTCTTTATTATCTATGCCAAGGGCTTGCTGACAAGTCTCTATCAGAAATGGCGATACTCGAATTTTTATCTCCTCAGTCAATGTGTTAAAAATAAGACCCCATAAGTATAATCCTGTAGTAAAAAGATTTTCATTTTGTAGCATTTGATTTGCAAACTCGTATACTTCGGCCCATTGGAAAGATAACTTTTTATCAGATACCAAAACATTTATTAAATCACACAAACTAATTCTACATTGAATATCTTCTTCGTTTTGTAGAAGGGATATTAGCATTTCTTTAATTTGTTGTATTTGTTCTGAAGAATAAGCCAAAATAAGTTTGCATATATATTGGCTAATCAATATAAGGGTAACCCTACGAAAGGTATTATCTGGACATTGTTGTAAAATCAAAAAAAGGTCAAATATAGATCCTTCGTTTTTGAGAAGTTGATCTATTTCTGCTGTCGCTGCATTTATTTTGACGTTATCATTTGAACGGAATATTATATTGAGCAGTTCTAGTATATGCTGAGCATTTTCTTGCGACATTCGACCTTTGTATAATCTTTTTTGTTTTTTTTTTCAATAATTTTACAAAAATAAGAAAAAGTTTTTTTATTTCTCTGAATTTTTAAAGATATTCAATAGTTTAAAATTCATAAATTTCATAAAAATAAACATTTCAATTTTTAAATTATAAAATTTGTATCTGGAAATTGAGAATTAAGCATAAATCATTTAACATTCATATTCATAGAGGATATAAATATATTTAATCTTTTGAGGACCATTTCTTTCCTATATATCTAATTAATTTTAAATTTCCTATATTATTATTAATATAGAAAAATAGAAATATTTAGAAAAATAAAAATGGTGATTTAAATATTCAATTTGGCATTGAATTTTTTATTTTTTATGATAATTTTGTAATTCAAAAATTATTTTGAAAAATCATAAAATTTCATTTAATCAATTTTATATCATTTTTTAAAATTAAATTTATCATATTTATATATTTATAAATATTTTTATAATATAATATACTCATTAATATTATTTATAAGAGTAATAATTAGAATATTATCGTAATAAACAATATTGAATGCTTTTTTAAGTATTTCTATATTTTATGATTTTCAATTGAATAATAAATTTTTAAGAAAAAAAATAAAATATTGAATACATTATTGAATTTCAAATGATATTTATCGTATAAAAAACCCAGCAAAATATGTTAAAATTAAAATTGTAAATTAATGTTTTGAGAATAATACAAAAATTTCGTTATATATTTAAATTTTTTGAGCTAAACCACATTTTTTTTGAAAGAGCAATATTGGATTTTCGGAAAAAAAACAAAACTTCATGGAAAGATACTATATTACAGTAAAGATATAAGCAATTCATTTTTGACATTTTTTTTAGAAAAACTCAACTTTGATTTGATTTCTTTATTAATATCGAAAACCAAAAACACAATAATATTTATTCATAAAAGGTATATAAAAATCAGGTTTATGCCTGCTTTTTATTGTTCTATTGGAAACGTTTTTCCTTTTTATTTTAATGTCTTATTGTAATTTTTAATTTTGAAAAAAAAAAAAAGACTATTTATGAATTGTTTTTTTTCTATTAATCTAACCTTTTAATTATACAATTTATTATCAAATTTTAATTGAATTTTATCCTAAAATTATTTTTTTTTTCTGATTATTAGAGCTGTGCGTATTCAACCCACTTATTATTGAAAAAGTTTGTTATATTACGAAAAAGTTTGTTATAATGAATAAATATTTATATCAATAAACGTCATTTATATTAGAATAAATATTTTTTTATAGAAAAAGTGACTTTTTTATAATAAAAATTTGTTTTATGATAAAAAATACTTATTCGGAAAAACAGACTTATTCGGAAATTAATTTCAAAACTTTTTGAATTTGTTTTTTTAATATACATTCTTTCATTCAAATATATGATAGATTCAATTGACCAATTTAATAGAATTTTTAACCTATTTTTATTATTACAAAACCATAAAAAAGATCAGTTTTTTTTATAAGATGCAAGAAAATGAATAAGTAGAGGATTATGGTTGTGCATTTTAAAACTTTCAATTTTCTGAAAGCATATATAATTTTTTCAAAAAATTCAATTGTAATATGAAAGGAGAAATTTAAATATATTTACCATTTTAAACAAAGTTATACAAATAATTATTAAAATTTGTATATAATTTAGTACTGTACAAATGGAAATAGCCTTATATTATTCATTAACTTTTTTAGAAAATGATGCATTTATCAGAATTGATTGAAATTCTATTAATAAAATTCATGTGTACTATCAGATAATTTATATAATTGTTAATATATCAAAAATATTTATGGTAAATTGGTTAAAAAGGAATCAATCAAAATTTTTTTGAAACATTTCAATTATGAAAATCTTAATTATTCCACAGTACCCTATTAATTAGAATTATTGTACTTTAATATTGAAATTGAGAATATCAAAAAAATAAAAAAAAATTTAAAAAAACTTGCGTTGCCCGGGAATCGAACCCGGATCTCAAGCTTGGAAGGCTCACATGATAACCACTACACTAGCAACGCTTTACGAATATCAGAAAAAACAAATTAAGGATAAAATTAAATAACTAATATCTTTACTTTAAATTCTCTCATTATTCATATTATTAGCGTTAACCGAAACAGATGAATTTATTTTTAAACAATATTTAATATTTTCAAATGCATTGTATAAAATATTTATACATATAAAAATTCAAATTGAATTAGATAGGACAATTTTAAAATAAGTAAGAAAACTTTGATTACATTATATTATATTTCCTTATTTTAGTTAATAATTAAATAAGCAAAGTATATTAATCAAGTTAACCTTAAGAAATCATATCGTTTAAATTCTGAAACATGACCTTACAATAATTTAAAAAATGAAAAACGATGAACTTAAATTCAATAGTGAAGCATTAAATGGGTGAAGCATCATTCCTCAAGAAATCTATTATCCTAACGATATTTTTCGTTTCAGGAGCTTTTTCAGCTGTATTAACTAATATACTTTATAATTTAACTACAAAAGGTTTTCATAATGTTGTAAAACCTTTTCAAAAACCATGGTTTCAAGGTTGGGGCATGTTTGTTGGTATGTCCCTCCTAATACTCGATACTCCTTTTATAAAACGTTGTAGATGCCCAACATATAGAATTGGTGGAAAAGTTCGTGGATGGGGATTATTCAGAAATGTTTCTATCCCTGCACTTTGTGATCTTTCAGCTACTTTACTTCAGAACATTGCATTTTTATATTTAAAGCCTAGCATTTGGCAAATGATGAGAGGATCAATATTATTGTTTACAGCTCTTTTTGCAATCTTTTATCGCCACAAAAAATTAATTTTAGTCGATTGGATTGGCGTCATAACAACAATTGTTGGAATTACAGTAGTTGGCCTCAGTTCAATTTTCAGTGGTTCTGATGATAGTGCTAACCTCGCCAATGTTTCAGTCGGAATGCAAGTACTTTCAATGTTTCTTATTGTAATTGCTCAAGGACTTCAAGCTTTTCAAACAATTGTGGAAGAAGAACTTCTTCACGATGTTGACGCAACTGAAAGTGAAATCGTTTCATATGAAGGAATCTGGGGCCTTTTCTTTTCTACTTTTATTGCCATGCCAATAGCTAATATTACACCAGAAAGTGCAGGTGAAGGCTTATATGAAAACACACTAGAATCATTTTATATGATATTTCACTCATGGCGCGTTATGATTGCAACCATATGCTATATTGTCGTAATCGTTGGATATAATCAATCAGGAATGATGATTACAGAATTTTCAACTGCTATTCATAGAAACATTTATGAAGCTCTTAGATCCATCGCAGTTTGGCTTTTATCTGTGATTTTCTACTATGCTTTCCCATCTCTCGGTGCTGGTGAGCAATTAAATTTAATGTCACTTGTTCAACTTCTTGGATTTTCTATTTCAATTCTCGGATCTTTCATCTATAACCGTGTAATAAAATTCCCATGCTTACCCACCGAAAAAGTGAATGCAGCACCTCTTTTACTTGAGCAATCAAATTAAATTGATTTTTTATTTATTAATATTATATTATTATCAATAAATAAAGATATTATCAAAACAGCAAAATATCATTTATGAATTATTCAATAAAGAGTTGAAAAATAACATCAATGGTTTGATTTTGATTTGATTTTGTATTGATAACATCATCATTGTTGTATTTGTATCAAAAATCAGACGATTTATGAAAATTTTCTTGCTATAAATATTCAAAAAATGCTTTTTTTCGGCATATATTGACAAGTAATTCCTGATTTTTAAATAATAATTAATCCGGAGCTTTTTTTATCTGCATATAGAAATATACAACAATTATTTACTGATTACATATCTAATTAAATCATAATAATAAACAAAAAAGCCAAATATTTTAATTATCTTCAAGATATATTGGTAATTCATATTATATTGTTAATATAAAATATTCTATGAATCAATTCAAATAATTCATAAGTAAGGGGGAAGATTAAAATAAAAAAGACGTTAAATTAAAAAAATCAAATAAAACAATATGCAATCATTTTTTTAAAAAAATATATGGAAAAAACAATTGTACATATAATTATCGAAATAATAAAATAATGAAATTTAATTTCTGGAATAAAGTATAATTATTTGATTCATGCAATATTTAATATTATATGATAATTTATTGATAATAATACTTTATGTCTTAATTTAAAATATATTTTTAAATAATAATAAAGAAATATATTTCTTATATTATTACAAGGGACGCCACTTTTTGAGCTTCGCTCAAAAAGTGTCTAGAAGCATTTATACTCATTTTCCTTTATAATATATAATTTTATGTTATTCTTAATCTAAATCTAAGATAAAAATTTGTTAAATAAAAAAATAAATTTATTTTAATGTCAAATTTTTTAATGAACTCATTTTTCAGTTGAGAATATTCTTTGGTAATGAATCATCTTAATCGTCTTCTGTAATGAATCTTCTTGATCTTCTTCTTCTTTAGAGAATCTTCATGATCTTCTTCTATTGGGAATCTATTTGATCCTCATCTGTTAGGAATTTTAATCTTTTTATGTAATGAATCTTCTTGATTGTCTTCTGTTGGGAATCTTCATGATCGTATCCTGCTGAAAATCTACTTTATCGTCTTTTGTAATGAATCTTCTCGATCTTCTTCAGTTAGGAATTTTAATTTTCTTCGGTAATGAATCTTCTTGATCTTCTTGATCATCCACCTTTGAGCTTCCCTCGAAAAGTGTCTTATTCATTATATCAAATGAGTTCTAAAAAAAATTCTAAAAAATTATCCTTTATAAATACAGTCTGTACATTTTAAATCGGCCATTTTAACTGATATTTGGCCATATAATGACCTTTAAAAGTGTTAAAAAGGGCCGATTTGAAATGTGTTGACTGTATTCCAATATATTGTTAACATATAATAGCATAATGATAAATAAATTTTTAGTATATTAGTTAATCATTCGTGTTATCCTCTTCATTATTTAGAATTTCTTTTCCAATAGCTTGAATAACACCATTGTTATGGAATAATGGTCCCTCTTCTGGAAACTTTTCTGGGCCAAATAATCTGACATCTGCTAAATTTTTAACTCTACTTAGAGCAACATAAAAAGATCCATGAGCAAAAGCATCTTTAGATATATTAATGGCTACTTTTTTCAGAGTTTGTCCTTGTACCTTATGAGCAGTAACACCATAACACAGTTTAATTGGATATTGATAAAATGATATTTTTGCACCATATGGTAAATCGGTTTCGCAGATCAAATGTCTAATTATTTCCACAGAATCTTCATTGCCATCATCAGTTAAATTTTTAAATTTAATTAATAATATTGGTGAATCTGAGCCATTCTTGCCATGTTCCATAATGTTTTCAACAAACCCAATTCTGCCATTAACTAAACCTGCTGAACTATCTATATTCTTCAAAAGCATGACTTTACATCCAATTGCTATTTTTAAGTGAACAGGAACTAAATTAGAATTTTTCCTTAAATAATATTTCATATAAGAAATGTCTTTATCACTTGGATGAATAAATTTGGTTAAATTGCTCCTATTATTTCCGTGTAAATAAGAAATCTGTGGTTTCTTTATGAACAAACCGTCGAAAACTTTTATTGAATCGCAATGATATTTGTTCAATAAAAGATCATTATAAATATCTAGCATATCATTTGTATAAAATACGGTTAATCCATCATCACCAACAAAATCAACAACTTGGTCAATTGTATTTTTTATCATTCCACCTTCAATAAATATAGATTTAAGTAATTGCAATGATTTATCAGATAATTTACAATTATTTTGGTGATCTCTTACTTCATTTAAAAGATATATAAAATCTTCATCAGCATCTTTTTGCCGTTGGTTTATATCAAGTGTAGCAAATTGGAAAGAATCAAAATTTTCCATTGACATGAACATATTTTTTGCTTCATCAATATCTGATAAACATGTTTTTAATACCGCTGGTACCTGAGCTAAATCACCTGTTAAAATTAATTTTAAGCCTCCAAAAGGAACATCCTTTGAATTTCCATATTTTTCAATCATTAGATAACGAAGTTTTTTATCAATAACATCGAAAACCTTTTTGCTTAACATTGTAATTTCATCAATAAATAAAAATTTCATATTGGTCAATGCTTTTCCCTGAACATCTGAAAGTGTTAATCCACAGCACAAATCATCGTCTTTTGAAAATAAAGAGAATAAAGAATGAAGAGTACGTCCATGGATTAACGCTGCCGCAATTCCTGTAGATGCAGTAACGCCATAAGGAATATTATTGAATCTAAAATACGCCATTAAAGTTTTAATCAAGAATGATTTTCCTGTTCCTGCTTTTCCAAGAATGCAGTAATTTGTAATTAAATGAATTTCTGTAATGATTTTATCGACAATTGCTTTTTGTTGTTCGTTTAAAAGTGGATAATTTGATTCAAAAAGATTCTTTGACTCTTCTTTTTCCTTTTCTGTGAAATCAATGCATATATATTTTTTTAAAATGTCATTTGAAACATCAAAAGAATTTCTTGAAACAGGTTTCTCTTCCATTAAAACTGATTTAATGTCATTAATATATTGCATGCAAAGTTCAACTCTATCTTTTATTCTTTGAATTGGAGGTCGATAATTGTTTAAAACTTTCAATAAATCAGATGTATCTACTCCTTGGTTCATAAAATTTGAAATCATCTTCTTTAAATGCGTTTCTGTATATCTGAGCAATTGAATATGATATATTAAATATAATCCTATTCCAGGATTTATTTCTGGGAAGAAAGGTTTACATAATCCATGATACTTAATTGCATCCAATGGATCGGAGAAGCTTAGCATCATATCCTCTTCACTTCTCCAGCAACCTGATATTAATAAATAATGATAATAAAAATTTACCTCTTGCTGGAAGAAATCAAAGTTCTTAAAAGTAACTATTCTTGGATTTGCCAACTTCTTTATTTTTAAGCGAGTTGCATTGGGCAATCTTTCGCTTTTATAAAGAAAACCTAATTCAATTGACATATCCAAATTTAGATTCTCTAATTCCCACTTTGATCCTGGGGCCAAAGAATTTTTGGGGCGAGCTAATGTGTTTTTAGCTGGTGGTTCAATTATTCTTAAATTTCCTGCTGAATTAATGTCATATAATGAAAAATACTCTAAAATTGTTAATCTATCTAAATAACTTGGTCTATTAAAGTATTTTTCAATTATGTCGATCTGTTTTTGTTTTCCATTTTTGTTAGCTTTTGCTGTTCGTAATGATGGCGGAACTGTGTCTATAAAGATAGAACCAATATCTTTTTCTGAAAAAGTAAATGAAAATATTCTTGCAACTGCTTCTTCAACTGAAACAACTCTTGCTCTAAATCTTAGTTTATCGTCAATTTTTTTGCCATCAATTATCATATTTGGCTCAGGTTTGAAATTGTATTTTAAGACGTAATTAATTCCATTGGTAGAGCCAAATGGCAACTCTTCTGATCTCAGAACATTAACATGAGTATGAGAATTTGTTTGTGCAATTAATAAAGGACAAAAATCAACTGTTCTATCGTTTTTTTCATCTCTTTTCAATTCAAGAAATCCTTCATCATTATAATGTGTGAAAAGTACTGGCTTTTTTGGGAAATTGAATCTACAAACTCTCCCTTTTTTGAAACAACCAACGCAGTTATGTATCATATATCCTTTTATTTTTGAATGTAATTCTGTACAAAATTCCTGAGGCAATTCAGCAAAAATATTCTTATCTATTTGTTCAATATTCAGCATGTTTTCAAGCCATATTAATGAATGAACATGTGGTGCACCTCTTCCTTGAAATTCCAGCCTCCAAAAAAAATGGGTGCAATTTCCCAATCCAGCAGAATTGAATAAATTATTAAATCCATTTTTAAATACTTCCTTGAATCTATATTTCCAAAACATCATTTCTTCCACAGGAGCAAATTGAATCAGGAATTTATATTTTTCATTGGTGTATTTCATATAATTATTATCAATGAATGACTTGACTTCTTCCCATTTATTGTTAAATGTCAATGTTAGCATTAAATCTGGAGGTCCAAATTGCTCTATCATTGCACTTACTTCAGTGCTTTTTTGCAACCAATATAAGTGAAAGGAAGGATCTCTTGAGTTGATTTTAAAATCATTTCCTATACCTGTTTCATCATTTGGCCTCTGAACACGAACTTTTTGAACACAATGCTGATAGGTTAAACTTTCATCTCTAACAATTATATCAAAAATATAGAGAATCATTGAACATGCAACTAAACCAATTCTAAAATATTGAATTGATAATAGTTTTTTAGCTTTCTCTCGGAATGTTTTCCCCTCTATTGGTGGAATAGGTCCATTTGGAAATAATATAGGAAACATTAAAGCTAGAGCTTCTTCAAAGGTTACATATAAGGTTTTAACTCCATCCTTTTGTGATTCAACCGCGACTCTAATTAATTTAACCCCGTTAATTCTTTTAAACATATAATTATTATTATCATATTGATCTGTTATTACAATTCCACTTTTTGATCTGAAATTATCTATTACGGTGAATATCCAATCATTTAAATTTTCTTGACTTTTTGGAGGAATGAAATCGGCATATAAGGGATTGTTTTCTTTTAAATAATCGAATAATAATGCGACATCATCTTTAATATCATTTAATGTATTTGGCAATTTTTCAACATTATTTGATAAAAGAATAAATCCAGAATCAATTCGCCTTATTTTTGAATAAGTTGTGCCATATAATTTTCCTGAGGATGTACCCATATTTTTGTATTTGATATTACCTCCAAGATAAATCAATGATAAGTTTTGATTTATATAGTCTGTCTTATGGAAATCCATTTCTTTGATAAAATTTGGAATTTTACGAACATACTCTTTTAAAATATTTAAATTATTATCAACTTCATATTCAACATATTTTTCTTGAGGAATACGTTCTAACGATAAAATCGGTTTAGGCAAATTTTGAATAAAGTCATTGTTGTAAAATAAACTTTTTGCGAAATTAAATTCAAAAATTGATATGTTTCCATAGTACAATAATTCGATAAATCTTCCATCTAATGGAATAGCATAATTGTGAATATGATAATTAAAAATATTGTTAACAACATTATTTTTTTGAAAATTTATTTGGAGTTTTTTTGCTATTTTGACAAAAGTTGGGAAATTTTCACGATTTAAAATTCCATAATAATTATGTAGTTGACTAAATTCATAAATATCATCGTTGCTTATTTTAAAATATTGTAAAAACAGATCATAACTGAAATCATTTGTATTTTTGACATAATTATATAAAATTGGATGAAAAGGTAAGAAATAACTTACAAATAGTAAAGATAATTCATTTTCTATTAAAGGCAAATCTATATCCTCTAATATAAATTTATTTTTTTTTTGACATATAAAACCATAATAATTTATACTATCTGTGTCCGTTTTTATATTTTCTAAAGGAGATGAAATGAAAGTATCACTGTCATATTCAAATGAACAATCAGATATTTCTTCATCTGTATTTTGAATATAAATATCTGACGATTGAGATATATTTTCAATAGAACATTGAAATATATTATCAAAAATTGATGTATCGTCATAAAAAGTTTCTTTGATGTAAATCACACAATTTTTTTCAAAATTATCAACTGAATTAAAAAATGTATCATTATCATCAAACAAAGTTATCTTTGAATCATTAAATAAGAGCCAAAAATTTTTTGAACGTAAAGCAAATACCCAATGTGATATATTTCTCTTAAATAAAAAAAAACCTTTTAATTTATAATTAAAAAAATTGTCATCACTGTCAGATATATTTATCATATCCTCAGGAATAAAGTTTTTTGGATTTTGAATTTCAAAAACTGCAATAATTGGAATTGAAAATATAAAATCTGCAAAAATTCTTGATGTTTCAATAAAATTTTGATTTAAATTTTTATCTTTATCGTATTTAATGGTGTAATGTGATTTGAAAACACAATCCTCATTATTTGCATTCAAAATTTTAAAATCGATATAATTTTGATCATAATTTCCAATTCTCTTTTTAAATAAATCAATAAAAAAATCTAATATTTCTATAATGTTATCGTTATTTGTATCAACATTTAGATTTATGTACAATTCGGCAGGATCAATTATTTGAGAAAAATTGACATTGTTTCTTGAATTTTCAAAATATTGAATAAAAAAATTTTTTATATAAAAAAATTTGTCGTCTGTTTGAAAATCATTTTTGAGAACAAAATCTTTGAATTTTGATAATCGAACAATAAATTGTAAAATTGTTGAATAGCCACACGAGTGTCCTAAATTTGCTATGCCAGACATCTATTTAAGTGATGTAAAAAAATGTTTTTCAATAACCGTTTAATATTCAAAATACGAAGGCCATTTATCAATTCAAAAAAAAAAAAAAAAAAAAAAAAAAAATAAAATTAAATAAAATAAAAGGTGTTTTTTAATTATAGTAGTGTCTATAAGTGGCCACGATCTCAATTAAGTGGCTACGGTGTCAGATTAATTCAAAAAGTTTATATAAGATTTTAATTCAAAAAGATTTAAAAATGAAAAATAAAATAGCAAAAATATACAATTTCTATCAATATTCGTGATTAACTAATAATCATTAGAGATCAATTAACTTATTTATTAATCTTTTACATTGTATAATCAAGAATCAATATCTTAATTTTTACTAATACAATCAAAACAAAAGTTTGATCTAACTTATCATTATTTCTTTCTAATCTTTTAGATCGATATTTAGTAATTATTAGAGGGTAATGTTTCTTTGAATCAAATATGTTTTCTTGATCTTCTCTCTAAGTTTGGAAATTCAAATTTCCCAATTGCACATTATATATTATTATATAATATGCAATTGCATTTACAGGATGTAAGTGGATTATATCATGCCGTGAATCTTTTTATCCAGTAAATGATTTTTTTTTTTTTTTTTGCCTTGTCAAGAGGCATAAGAGCATTATATAACAAAAAAGATATGAAGTGTTATTTTGGTTTATGAAACTTTTTGATAATAAAACTATGTAAATATTGTATTGACCAAATTATATTCAAAAAGTTTAGTAATGAATAATATAAAATTAACCCACTTTTTTCTTTGCAAAAATTTAATAGATATCAAATGTAATATCCATTTTTAAAATAAATAACATTAAAGCAATTTAAGTTAATATTCAAAATATTTAATGAATAAGGAGTAGCCACTTTTTGAAATAATAATTTCAGTTTTAATACAAAAGGTTAAACTTTTTAAATAAAATTATCTTCTTTTTTTTAGAAAATTTATTTAATAAATTAGAATATATATATATATATATATATAATAAATATTATAATTAAAATAAAAAAATAATTAAAAAATAAAAATAAATAAACATATATATATATATATTAAAAGAATGAAAATAAAATAAAATAAAATATTATTTTATTGAGTTGCATTTTTTAATTCATTTATTTTATCACCAAAAAATCCCATTTTCGAAATAGTGATATAATTATGATTTGAATCCATATTTGGAAAATGTTTTGTTATTTGAGCCAGGCTACAAATTGTGGTTAATTTAAACCGTATATCAAATGCAAATAATTGATAAACATCCAAATCTGTTTCTAAAAAAAAAATATTCAAATCGATTAAGATATTTTTTTCATCATCAAAAGAAACACCATTGTAGTAGTTACCATTATTTGCTTTTAATGCTTCGTAAATAATTTCTGAAGCTTTTTTTATTTGTTCTTCAAAAATATCCATTTAAAAAAAAAGTTTAACTTTTTCTATAAGTTCTAACAAAATTAAATTTTTGAAAGTTCTCCTTTCAAAATTAAAAGATTAAAATCAATGAGTTTTCACAAAAATATATGCATAAATATCATCTTTAAAAAAGAGTAAAATAATAAAGAAAATTAAAAGGTGTTTTTTTTATTAACATATAAATCATTTATAATAACAATAAACTTTTTTTTATAAAATTGCAAATAAAAGTAATATTGAAAGTAAAAATATTACAAATATGTTATCTTGATCTTCTTCTGTTGAATCTTGATCCTCTTCTGTTTGGATCATTGATCTTCTTCTATGGTTTACTATGATCATCAGTTAAATTGTGGCGTTTTATAAACTTTTAAAACTATCAGGTACTTCATTTTTTGTCTATGATGTTTTTGAAATGCTCTTTTTTCGCTTGGCCAGGGCAGAAAATAGAGAATATCAAATCAAAGATATGAAGTGATTTTTTTTCATCCACCTTTTCGCTCTCAAAAAGTTAAAAAATATTAGATTTTAATCATTTTTGAATAAAAACTCTTTATATATTAGAGATAGGATTTTTTTAATGATAGATTTGATATACTGATATTATTCTGATTTTTTTAAGCCTATGTTCAAAATGAACTCTTAAATATATATAGGATAATGTAAAAAAAAAAAAAACATTTTGAACAAATAAAAACTAAAAGAAAAATAATATAAATAAAAAAATATTTAAAACTTTTAGTTGCAGGTGGAAGTTTAATTCGCGTAAATAGTTCCAACTGCAACTAAGTTGCGATAGCTGCAGGTGGAAGTTTGAAATGGTACATTTAAGTAATTACTTCCACCTAAAGCTATCGCAGTTTAGCTGCAGGTGGAAGTTTAATTCGCGTAATTAGTTCCAACTGCAGCTAAACTGCGATAGCTGCAGGTGGAAGTTTGAAATGGTACATTTAAGTAATTACTTCCACCTTTAGCTATCGCAGCTCAGCCGCAGGTGGAAAATTGGTTTCCTTATTTCTTTACTTCCACCTGCAGCTGAGAAGCGATAGCCGCAGGTGGAAGGCTAAATTGGTAAATAGTAATTTTCCACCTGCAGCTGTCGCAGCTCAGCCGCAGGTGGAAGGCTAAATTGGTAAATAGTAATTTTCCACCTGCAGCTGTCGCAGCTCAGCCGCAGGTGGAAGGTTAAATTGGTAAATAGTGATTTTCCACCTGCAGCTGTCGCAGCTCAGCCGCAGGTGGAAGGCTAAATTGGTAAATAGTAATTTTCCACCTGCAGCTGTCGCAGCTCAGCCGCAGGTGGAAGGCTAAATTGGAAAATAGTAATTTTCCACCTGCAGCTGTCGCAGCTCAGCCGCAGGTGGAAGGCTAAATTGGTAAATAGTAATTTTCCACCTGCAGCTGTCGCAGCTCAGCCGCAGGTGGAAAATTGGTTTCCTTATTTCTTTACTTTCACCTGCAGCTGAGAAGCGATAGCCGCAGGTGGAAGGCTAAATTGGTAAATAGTAATTTTCCACCTGCAGCTGTCGCAGCTCAGCCGCAGGTGGAAGGTTAAATTGGTAAATAGTAATTTTCCACCTGCAGCTGTCGCAGCTCAGCCGCAGGTGGAAAATTGGTTTCCTTATTTCTTTACTTTCACCTGCAGCTGAGAAGCGATAGCTGCAGGTGGAAGGCTAAATTGGTAAATAGTGATTTTCCACCTGCAGCTGTCGCAGCTCAGCCGCAGGTGGAAGGCTAAATTGGTAAATAGTGATTTTCCACCTGCAGCTGTCGCAGCTCAGCCGCAGGTGGAAAATTGGTTTCCTTATTTCTTTACTTCCACCTGCAGCTGAGAAGCGATAGCCGCAGGTGGAAGGCTAAATTGGTAAATAGTGATTTTCCACCTGCAGCTGTCGCAGCTCAGCCGCAGGTGGAAGGCTAAATTGGTAAATAGTAATTTTCCACCTGCAGCTGTCGCAGCTCAGCCGCAGGTGGAAGGCTAAATTGGTAAATAGTAATTTTCCACCTGCAGCTGTCGCAGCTCAGCCGCAGGTGGAAAATTGGTTTCCTTATTTCTTTACTTCCACCTGCAGCTGAGAAGCGATAGCCGCAGGTGGAAGGCTAAATTGGTAAATAGTAATTTTCCACCTGCAGCTGTCGCAGCTCAGCCGCAGGTGGAAAATTGGTTTCCTTATTTCTTTACTTTCACCTGCAGCTGAGAAGCGATAGCCGCAGGTGGAAGGCTAAATTGGTAAATAGTGATTTTCCACCTGCAGCTGTCGCAGCTCAGCCGCAGGTGGAAGGCTAAATTGGTAAATAGTAATTTTCCACCTGCAGCTGTCGCAGCTCAGCCGCAGGTGGAAGGCTAAATTGGTAAATAGTAATTTTCCACCTGCAGCTGTCGCAGCTCAGCCGCAGGTGGAAAATTGGTTTCCTTATTTCTTTACTTTCACCTGCAGCTGAGAAGCGATAGCCGCAGGTGGAAGGCTAAATTGGTAAATAGTAATTTTCCACCTGCAGCTGTCGCAGCTCAGCTGCAGGTGGAAGGCTAAATTGGTAAATAGTAATTTTCCACCTGCAGCTGTCGCAGCTCAGCCGCAGGTGGAAAATTGGTTTCCTTATTTCTTTACTTCCACCTGCAGCTGAGAAGCGATAGCCGCAGGTGGAAGGCTAAATTGGTAAATAGTAATTTTCCACCTGCAGCTGTCGCAGCTCAGCCGCAGGTGGAAAATTGGTTTCCTTATTTCTTTACTTTCACCTGCAGCTGAGAAGCGATAGCCGCAGGTGGAAGGCTAAATTGGTAAATAGTGATTTTCCACCTGCAGCTGTCGCAGCTCAGCCGCAGGTGGAAGGCTAAATTGGTAAATAGTAATTTTCCACCTGCAGCTGTCGCAGCTCAGCCGCAGGTGGAAGGCTAAATTGGTAAATAGTAATTTTCCACCTGCAGCTGTCGCAGCTCAGCCGCAGGTGGAAAATTGGTTTCCTTATTTCTTTACTTTCACCTGCAGCTGAGAAGCGATAGCCGCAGGTGGAAGGCTAAATTGGTAAATAGTAATTTTCCACCTGCAGCTGTCGCAGCTCAGCTGCAGGTGGAAGGCTAAATTGGTAAATAGTAATTTTCCACCTGCAGCTGTCGCAGCTCAGCCGCAGGTGGAAAATTGGTTTCCTTATTTCTTTACTTTCACCTGCAGCTGAGAAGCGATAGCCGCAGGTGGAAGGCTAAATTGGTAAATAGTGATTTTCCACCTGCAGCTGTCGCAGCTCAGCCGCAGGTGGAAGGCTAAATTGGTAAATAGTAATTTTCCACCTGCAGCTGTCGCAGCTCAGCCGCAGGTGGAAAATTGGTTTCCTTATTTCTTTACTTTCACCTGCAGCTGAGAAGCGATAGCTGCAGGTGGAAGGCTAAATTGGTAAATAGTGATTTTCCACCTGCAGCTGTCGCAGCTCAGCCGCAGGTGGAAGGCTAAATTGGTAAATAGTGATTTTCCACCTGCAGCTGTCGCAGCTCAGCCGCAGGTGGAAAATTGGTTTCCTTATTTCTTTACTTCCACCTGCAGCTGAGAAGCGATAGCCGCAGGTGGAAGGCTAAATTGGTAAATAGTAATTTTCCACCTGCAGCTGTCGCAGCTCAGCCGCAGGTGGAAGGCTAAATTGGTAAATAGTAATTTTCCACCTGCAGCTGTCGCAGCTCAGCCGCAGGTGGAAGGCTAAATTGGTAAATAGTAATTTTCCACCTGCAGCTGTCGCAGCTCAGCCGCAGGTGGAAAATTGGTTTCCTTATTTCTTTACTTCCACCTGCAGCTGAGAAGCGATAGCCGCAGGTGGAAGGCTAAATTGGTAAATAGAGAATATCAAATCAAAGATATGAAGTGATTTTTTTTCATCCACCTTTTCACTCTCAAAAAGTTAAAAAATATTATATTTTAATCATTTTTGAATAAAAACTCTTTATATATTAGAGATAGGATTTTTTTAATGATAGATTTGATATACTGATATTATTCTGATTTTTTTAAGCCTATGTTCAAAATGAACTCTTATTATATATAGGATAAAACTTATCATTTCACTAGACTTGTTATTCTCCGATTCTCGAGAACGATAATTGATTGACTTTTTGATATCGATACATAAATATACACAGATTCTCGAGATCGATTTCAGAGATCGAGAATTTTTTTTCTCAGCTTTTGATATCAGAATTTTCAATTAAACTTTTTGATAAATATATGATCGTATTTTAATCTCAAATATTTCATAAAAAAGAATATAGGGGATCAACCGCCAAAAAAATGTCAGAAAAATAATATTTTAATTTTTTAAAAAAATAAATGGATAGTTTTGTTCTTCATTTCATAAGCTTTGATTTGAAATATTTTATTTTGGAATTCATCTGCTCATTCACAAATGGCGGACACTTTTAATTTGAAGATAAAAATTTGACCTTTTTTAATCGTCAAAAGTAAAAATCTTCAATAGATTGGATATTTTGGTAAAAATTATTCGTAGGACATGAAAATATATCATGTACAATGTATTAAGCTTATAAAAAAGACAATAGACCAGTTATTTGAATAACAGTTAAAGTCGCATTTTTTTTCGCATAACATGTCATGATAACTTTCATTGTCCGCCATTTATGAATGAATTGATGAAATTAAATAAAAACAATTTTTAAAAAAATAAGGCTATATTAATCTTTATTTTTTTAATATATGGATTAAAATAAAACACATTATTTATTAAAATATATATATAGTTTTCATATGACATGTCATGATAACTACATTCATCCGCTATTTATGAATGTACTGTTGAAATCAGATAAAAATATTTTTTATAAAATGTATTTTTATTACACTTTAAATCCCCATATTTATTTAAAGCAAAACTCTAATTTTTCCTCTCTCTTTAAAAATTTGACATTTTTTTGGCGGTTGAACCCCCTATAAAAGAATGTATTTTTTGATTTTAATCTTAAAATAAACATCAATACATTGTATTATTTATTTTTAAATATTATAAAATCACAAATACCAATTATAAAAGAAGATAAATCTGTTTGAGATCTCGAGATCTCGGTAATTGACATCAAGTTTACAATTCATTTTATATCACATTTCATATCTGATATCTTGATAATCGATAATCTCGATATCAGATTTTTAAACTGATAATCGAGTATCATATGCAAAAAAGTGACGTTTTTGATATCGATTCTCAAAATAACAAGTCTACATTTCACATGTAAATTCAGGTTTGAATAACCGAATTATGAAATATAATACATATTTTATATTTTTATATTTAAATGATTAGTTATATATATGATAAAATATTAAATTATTGTAGGCTTAAATCAGAGATATTTATAAAATCAAAAATCATATAAATTATTCAAAAAAAATTATTTCAATGAATGGATATTTTTTTTTCAGTTAATTTGAATTCTTTTGAAATTTTTAATTTTGAATGATATAAACTGAATCTTTTTTTATTGTCTAAAATCGATATTATTATGAGCATTCGCATATAAACAAGAAAGCGCAAATATTTTTAACACCATCATTTTATTATTTGGAATCGTATTTTTCTACGCCACTTTTTGAATACTTTTTTATACTTTTTTAATTCAATTTTTACTAAATAATGCAAAATTATATAGTTCAAATAGCTTCCCGATTCATCCAGCAATTAAAGGAACCAGATTCGGCTTCGTGCAGCCCCGTGGTGATCACTGGTGCGTATATCCGCGAAAAATTATGTAAAAATAAACAAATTTATATCAAAAAAATTTAATTGTTATAATTTTAAGGTAAAATTAAAATTTTACGATTTTTTTGGTTAAATTTCTTAACATAGTAACTCAAATTTCACCTTAAGATGGCGGTTTTTTACTTTCCATGAGTAGCTACTCATGGATAGAAAAACCATTCAAAAAGTGGCGTAGAAAAAAACGATTGTCCTTATTATTTTGAGTAGCTACTCATGCTTTTTTTTGCAAAAGTGCAAAAAAGTTCCAGACTTTTTTTCTATGGTACGATACAAGGTCAATATTGACCTAAACCGCCACGGGCGATTACGATTTCTCTAATTAAAAATATTATAAAATCCATTTAGAAAATTATATTAAAAGTGTCAAAATTCTGATTTTACTGATATAATTATTAAAAAATCATAAACATTTATTTTATTTATTTTTTAAGAAGTTTTGTAATTATCAGGGATGCACCAAGAGCGGCTCGAGCGTGCTCGAGCAATGTCAGATTCTTGCTCATTAAAATGGTTTTCAAGCATTTGACATTGCTCGAGTTTGCTCGTAATGAACTGATTTTTAATGATAAAAATTCTATTTTCGAGCAGTTTTTCGAGCGCTCTAAAAAATAAAAAGCTCTGGTTCGAAATTTCATATTCTTTTTTTTTTTTTTAAAAAAAAAAAAAAAAAAAATAAAATTTAGTATCATATGATTCATATATGAATATAATAAATTTATTTGAAATTTTGTAAAATAGAAAGAGATTTTTTATCATTTTTTATAAATAATTCATTTATTTCCAAAAATTTAAATAATAATAATTATTATCATATATATATCAATAAATGAGGTTTTAATTGATCCTTAAATATTTTAAAGATCAATATTTTCCAAACTTAAATTTGTGGAAATGATTTTCAATATTCTCTTAAGAGCAGGGTTGGCCAACGTTGACGTTAAATTCGTTGAACCAAATATTATATCGTTGAATTGAGTGTCAACGACAACGACGTTGAGGCCGTTGATTAAAACCGTTTCAATTTGGTCATAACGACATGTTAACGTTGAAATAATGTTGAATCAATGAATTAAGTTAACGTTATCCCTATTGAAAATTTGAATCTTTTTAAAAACTTATAAAGCATTTAAAAAATTTCATTTTTTCTATAATATTTTATTTTTATAATAAAAAAAATTTCTCTATTATTCTCTGAAAAAAAAAAAAAAAAAATAATAATAATAATAAAATTAATCAATCTAATGATAGATAATTATCAAAATAAAAAATCCATGTCGATCAGTATGGAAGATGCATTGTTGCAATCATGTCGATCAGTATGGAAGATGCATTGCTGCAATCATGTCGATCAGTATGGAAGATGAATTGTTGCAATCATGTCGATCAGTATGGAAGATGCATTGTTGCAATCATGTCGATCAGTATGGAAGATGCATTGTTGCAATCATGTCGATCAGTATGGAAGATGCATTGCTGCAATCATATCGATCAGTATGGAAGATGCATTGTTGCAATCATATCGATCAGTATGGAAGATGCATTGTTGCAATCATATCGATCAGTATGGAAGATGCATTGCTGCAATCATGTCGATCAGTATGGAAGATGCATTGCTGCAATCATGTCGATCAGTATGGAAGATGCATTGCTGCAATCATGTCGATCAGTATGGAAGATGCATTGCTGCAATCATGTCGATCAGTATGGAAGATGCATTGCTGCAATCATGTCGATCAGTATGGAAGATGCATTGCTGCAATCATGTCGATCAGTATGGAAGATGCATTGTTGCAATCATATCGATCAGTATGGAAGATGCATTGCTGCAATCATGTCGATCAGTATGGAAGATGCATTGCTGCAATCATGTCGATCAGTATGGAAGATGCATTGTTGCAATCATATCGATCAGTATGGAAGATGCATTGCTGCAATCATGTCGATCAGTATGGAAGATGCATTGCTGCAATCATGTCGATCAGTATGGAAGATGCATTGCTGCAATCATGTCGATCAGTATGGAAGATGCATTGTTGCAATCATGTCGATCAGTATGGAAGATGCATTGTTGCAATCATGTCGATCAGTATGGAAGATGCATTGCTGCAATCATGTCGATCAGTATGGAAGATACATTGCTGCAATCATGTCGATCAGTATAGATATTAATAAATTGCTTTCAAAATATTATTGACATTATCAAATATTTTATTAAATTAAAATGTTAAATAATTTTAGTTTAAGACTGAAATTGCGTTATTAATAAAAGCATTGCGTTGCAATATCATAATTTCCAGCGATTATAACTAAATTGTGTAATGTTTCTGGCAATAAGCGAACCCGCTCAAAAGTTTGAATTCGTCTAGAGCGAGAAAATAGTCTTTCCGTTGAGGCTGATGTTGCCAATCGCGATAAATAATTAAGTGCAACATCTGCAAGAGAATATGTTTTTCCTTTCAATTTACTAATCCAATAATCGAATAAATTGACGGAACATTCCCAAACTCGTGTATACAACTGATCTAAAGGATCGGATAAATTTAATGCTTTGAATCCATCTCTAGTTAAAGGTTCATCTGTTTGATCATCTTCGTTTTCCTCTTTTTTTGGTACCATTTGCATTTCTTTTATTATTTTATTCAAAGCATTTCTTTTAGATTTTTCAGGAATACGCTTGAGACAAGTATTCGGATTAAGAATTGCACAGATTGTGAGATATTCAAATGTTTCTTTATGCCTTTTTTCTAATTCATTTTTTTTTTCTTTCATGCAATTCTTAGCATCATTCCATCGAGGATCTGTTAAATCCTGAAAAGATTTATTTATTGCGTACCAACCATTTAGAAAATCCGATTGGCTTCCAAAATCATCTGACTCGAAACCTTCCAGCCAGTTTTTAAATATCTTTAAAGGCTTTATCAAGTCAGTTACAACTGAATAATCAATTTGGAATTTTTCTTGTTCATCTTTTTTTTCTGATGCTGAGAATTCAATTATGTAAGGTTTTGCTGAATTGATAGCTTTAAATGTAGCATACATAGATGACCATCTTATCGCCGTAAATGACGGTATTGAACAAATGTTTCGTTTTTTTGCAAAAGCGGTCCATTTTGTTGAATTGGCTAGATATGAAGCAAGATTGAAAATCGGAGTCAACAAAGGCTTTGCAGCATTAACAAAAGAACCTAATAAGGTATGGAGCATATGCAAAATGCATTCACATCCCCAAACATCTATATTAACGGCAGCGCATGTCATTACAGAATGCGAATCAGACACAACGCTTCGAACTCTGCCTATTATACCGAATTCTCTAAATGATTTAGTAAGTAAATATCCAATTTCGACCGAAGTTGCATGTATTTCTTCGATATGAGAAAATCCAATTGTAAACCATTTTAAAGATTTATTAATTATACATCTAATTGTTACTCCCAGGTAATGTTGGGTGTCTATTCCAGTCCAGCCATCGAAACTTGCCGAAATATGGCTTGCATTTCTCAGATCTGAGAATATCTTTGCTTCAATTCTATTTGAAATTATCCCTGCATAATCTGATAATTCTTTTCTATTCATTAAATCTGCAGTTAATGATTTCAATTCATCTGATTCTATTTTATTAAAAGCAATTCCGTTTAATAAAAAAAATTTATGAATATAATTTGCAATTGTTTTCGATTCTTTGCTAGATAAAAATTTTAATTCATCGTCTATTTTTTCTGTTCTTTTTCTATCTTTTTCTTTAATTAATTCTTTTTTCAGTTCATTATCATGCTTTGAGGCATGAATGATCACATTACTAATCGTTGAAGAAATTTTGTTACAGTGCTTACAAATATCACAAAAATAATATTCTGTATCAAGTTTATCTTCTTCTGGACATATGACATAGATCTTTGGGAACTTGTTAAATTGCTCATATCCAAAGATTGGTTTACGATAGACCTTTTTCAATTCTTCTTCATATATTGGAGTATCATTTGCTGGATGAAAATGTGAAGCTATGCCAGTTCTTGGTGAGTCAGTGTTTAATTCCACAATCATTAATAAAGTGAAGTCAAGCAAATTACATTAGAAATGCGATATCAATTTCAATTAACATTTTTACATAAACTTTTCAATATATTTCATAGAAAACTCAGTAAAGTTTTTGGAATATTTGAATAAAAAAACAAATAAAAAATTATTTTTTATTTAAATCATATGCTATAACTGGATCTTCTACAATATAAATCTTTGAACAAGTTCATTTTAAAATAATTATTTTATATAAGAGTTTTTTAATTTTTTGTAAATATTTATATTAAAAAACAATATTTATTATATATTTATATATAATACCTTTTTTCGGTTTATTTTTAGACCAAAAATTTTATAAAAATTTAAATATTATTCTTCTAACAAAGCAAATAAGAATTCAATTTTTGAATGTCTCAGAAAAATTCAATTAAATTTCGTTTTAAATGTATCTTTAGCACAGACTTTAATATATCTTTAGCACAGACTTTAATATATCTACAATACAGATTTTTATATTTATTTAAAATATATTTTCAAAATTAATTAAATATTTTTTTTATCAAATTATATCTTTAGTACAAACTTTAATATTCAATAATTGTTCAAGTTCAATTAAAAACTTAAGTTAATCTATCAACAGTAATGAATTAATTATTCATTTTAATTATTTGAAATCGGGAAAATTTCACATCATTTTTATTTATAGTTCATGAATTTCAAACTCATTGAGTCCAAAGAAAGGCAATCAAAATTAATTCTTGATAATGAGAATGATTTAACATCAGAAATAACACCAGATCAAGAAGTATATGAAGAAGAAATATTTTTTTTTGATGTTTTCAATTCTCTTGAAAGCGTCAAAGAAAAGTTAGAGTATTTTGTCCTTTCACAGCATTATCCAGAAGAATTTGATAAAGAAATAAGAATGTTTATTATTCAATCAGCTTCGGATTATTTATTTTTACATCCACAAACTTGTAGTCTTGCCCTTGCATTAATAACAAATCTCAATTTTAATATAGACGATTTTGATGATACTATTATTCAAAATTGTTTGGATTTATTAATGAAAAATGGATCAAAATACAAATCAATCATTGAATTTTTAATCAAATTTTCAAAAAAAATAAACAAAGCTTATGATATAGATATATTTGAATACATTTTAAAATCTTTTTTAGAAGAAGATAATGATTTATTCAAATTTTGTATTTCTCAATTTGAATTAGGCAATATACCATGTTTATCCCAATTGGATAATTTATTAGTCCAATTTGATTATTTGGATAATGCTTCTTATATTTCAAAACTAAATGGTATAATATTAACTTGGGCAGTTTTAACACAAACCAAAGAAAATAAAGATGAATGGATTTCCAACAATTTTGACTATATCATTGATACAATTTCTATAATTGATTTCTTAAATGATGAATAAATATTAATAATAAAAGATAATGATTATTTTTATATATATAAATTGAATATAAATGTTGAATTAATAATATTAAGTTAACGTTGAATCAATGACGATAAAAATCAAAAAGTGACATTTTTTTGGACGATCAATTTCAACGAAGAATTTTTCGTTGATCGTTGACGTTGAAATAACGAAATCAACGTTGACAACGAGCCCCCAAAAAAGTGACGCCGTTGATCAATTTTTTCAACATTGACCAACCCTGCTTAAGAGAATAATATGATGATATCGATTTTATTAATTTTAATATTTTGTATTAAAAACCAAACAATACAATTAGTCTCATGATATAAAATGAATTTTAGGGCGATTTCTTCTACCAAATAGATTTAAGCCTTTTTTTCTCTTTAAATTCTCTAAAAATTCATCAAATTTGTAAAAATACGAATGGAACAAATACTACGATGATTTATTCATGAATACTCCTTAATGTTTTTTAAAAAGATAATATTTTATATCAAAAAATGAGTATTCATAAACTTTTTCTCACCCTTAAAAAAAAAAAAAAAAAAAGGAATATGAAAATTTCGAACCTTAGCTTTTTTAATTTTTGAGCATTGCTCGAGCAATGCTCGAAAAAGTTCTAAAAATAAGCACGTATGGTAATAAAAGTGGAAAATTTGATATTTCTCGAGCATGCTCGAGCAAGAACTTTTTGCTCGGGCAATGCTCTTGCCCAAAAATCATTTTGGGCAAACCGCTCGGCTCGTGCTCGTAATGCATCCCTGGTAATTATAATTAAAATTAAAATTTAATATTAAAATTATTTATTTTTTAGTAAGATATTTGTGTTTTTTATTTTTGTAAGGTATTGAATAGTTGATCGTTTAGGACATTTTTTGATCTTTAACCGTTTTCTTTCTTTTTGATTTTTTCTAATTTTCGTTGTATTGCTAAAGGAGTTCTTTTATCAAACTATTTTGATATTTTATTAATATCTCCATTCATGTCTTTATTTAAATTTAATAATAGCTCAACTTTCTTATTGTCCACTTGCAATTGCATGCATTAACATTTTGAAATTGTCGTTTTTGTATTAAAATATTGTTAGTTGGAGACAGCATCACGCCAGTATTTTTGCAAATGATGCATTTTTCTTTCGTTTTTGTGTTTGCTTCGATAATCTCATTAAAATATGAATGTATTTGCTTGCATATATGGCTATAACAACCTGTGTTTCCTTCATCAACAAGAACATCAACATATTGTGTTACATGTGCCACATTTATTTGTCTTTTTTCTTTGATAATAACACGTCCAAATTGAAGTTCTCTATGTCTTACTACGTCTAAAATCATTTCTTCTCTCAATTTCCTTAACGAATTGATGTAGTTGACTTCTTTGATAAAACATTGAGCATTGTGGTGATCTTTGCTGAGCATTCGAACAACTCCTAACGAATGCTCGAGCGGGTTCGTACAAATTCTGTTCAAATGTATTTCTGAACTTTATGCACCATTAAAAATGTCTATAAATGAGCACAATGTCAATAGCATGTCACGAATTACTTGCTTTTTCATTTCAAAATTATATAATGGTATTTTTTCTTTTCTGTAATAAAGTCGTTTGCATATCTCACGTGCCAAATGACATAAAAAGACTCTATCACTATATTTCATTTCATATGATAAAAATGCAAGAAATAATGTATTAGTTAATGAATATATTGAATATTGATAATGCTGGTGATTTGTGAGCGTTTCAAAAGTTTTGAGCTGAAATAACATAACTGGTAACTTATCATGTATTTTGGTAGAGAGATCATCTTTAAACACCATTGATGGTAAGTTCAGTAAATAGCAGAAATTGATTATTTGAGTTTTAGTTATTAGGTTTGTCATAGCCTTTATCATATTATAACGAGACCTTTTGAGAACATGAAGTGGGTCGCTAATAACAATTGGATTTTCTAAGTCAATACTTTTATATAATCCACTAACATAATGCTTCTCTATGTTTATGTCAATCCTTTGACTTATAAATGAATCTCCTTTTGATGCAAAGCCAATGATATTTATTGATTTTTCCTTTAATTTTGCTGAAATTTGATCAAGTAAAAATAAAATATGTTCATTAACTTTTCCATTACTAGATAGAAAAACATGAACGTCAAAAGGTTCAATGCTCGGCGATTACGGCTGAACTTGGAAAACGAAAAGAGCCTTGATCATAAGATGAGAGTTCATTCTGAGCCATTCTTCAAAGACCATAATGTTTGATGAAACCAGTTCAAGTTGTTCTTTCGTTATTTGATATTTGATGTGAAGCTAATAATGGTTTGGTTTGAGTAAAGTGCTAATGAAGGAGTTAAAGCAATTTTTTTTAACATATCAGAATAACTTCGACCTTTTGGTTTTATTTTAATGTGAGAATTTAATTAATTTAATACTTTTTTTCGAGTTGCTAATTGTTGGTTTGGTGAGAGAAAATTGAAGACAAGTGAATCATTTTCTGGACTAGGAGATGATCTTGTTGATGCGTTTGGAGAACTAATTGATGTTGCTTCTTTCATAAAAATGATGTTATACTTATCGTTAAAAGTATTAAAATTAAAAATTTTGATTCTAATTAAAAGGTTAATTAGAACAAAATGCATAAAAAACATTTAAAGAAAAATAATTAATTAAAAATTAAGATTTTAAAACAATATTTTAAAAGAAATGTATTTGGTGGTCAGAACCATTTGCTTGAATATTTGTAGCTACAAATAGTATGAATATAATGCTGTTTAGTATGAATAAAATCAAAGAAAGCTGATAATCTTGAGAAATTCTGGATGACGATGATCAATTTTAATATCGGTAATGAATGCGTTGGATGATCATTTTGCGAATATTTATTCCATTTTTTCGGTTCTATTTAAGAGGAAGCAGATTTTATGGTAACAAATTGGTCAGTAATTATTATAATAATGGCTTATGATCAAATAAGAATTGAATTTCATAAACAAAAAAAATTTGAGAAAAAAAGTTATATGCTGATTTCAGACGATATTGAATTTTTGAATTTATCGACCAAATAACAAGCCAAAATTATAAGGATGATGCTCTCAAAACATTTCAATGCTCCCAGAATAATATAAGAATGATGCTCAGAAAAAAATACGTTTTTTTATTCATAAAGTAAAATATCAGCAAATAATTTTTCAAAATTCCTTCAACAGCTTTCTCCAAAATTTATCCAGCCTATTTAAAAATGCACAGAATAGAATTTGGACAAATTAATTTATGATGAAACATAAGCTAAAAGCAAAGATAAAAAACAGTATTTTAAAATGCTCTTTCTGGAAGAAACTCTGGTATTAAGAAAAAACAAAACAGTTTTTCCAATTATTAATAAAATTATTATATTATAAATAAATATAATTAAATAAATATCTTTTTGTTATTCGAAAAAATCCATTTTAAATTGAATAGAAAAACAGGTTATTTTTCTTCTTCCAGAATGCTTGTGTTTCTATTCAATTTAACCACAAAAGTTGGATAGAAAGACCGAAAATTTGGACCAAAATTTTTGATGCTCTAGTTTTTTGCATTTCCATTGCTTTAATTCCTTTTATATTAAAATGATATTGCCACCCATTCAATATTCGGGTGTGATTCATTGCTTATTTTATTACAAAATATCAAACAAATAAAATCTTCAAATATGGTTCTTTTTACACTCTAATATATTAGTTAACCAATTATTAATAATTTTTTTATTTGATAATAATAAAAATTGGTATGCTTGATCGAGATATTTGTTTTAAATAAAAAATAAATAATACAAATATTTTGAATGCAAAAATTTTCATAAAAAATAATCACCTATTCAAAATTCACACTTTTGCATTGAATTTTCCGTCCAATTTTAGATTTACTTCAAAAAGTGAAAATTAAAAATTTTAAAACAAATTTTTATTCAAAAAGTGATAAAAAAGAAATTTTTGGAATTTAAAGGCAAAATTAAGTTATTTTCGTAAATAAACCTAACGATTCCTTAGAGAAGTTGATGTTCTTTGATCAAAGTATATTTCCATTTGCTTCCATTTGGTTCCAAGTTTTCCCACGAGATCAATTAATAGAATATCTTCTTCGATAGTAAAAGGGCGTTTTGCATGAAACTCAACCGGGCAATCATCGATACTTGGGTCATAAGATTCGACCAATTGATCATAATCAAGGATTTCTGTATTTGGTTGAATATGATATTCAAGATTGGAAAATTTGTGAATTCCTTTTCGAAGGTCATCAGATATTGATTGTCCATTCTTAGTTATCAAAAGTTTTAATCTATCTTCGAAGCTCTCGACAAGTCTGTTAATACTTTCTTGTGGAAAATTATCCCAAATTTGAATAACTTTTTCAATAAAACTACTTTTTGATAAATTTTGATATTTTTTCAGTATTCTTTTAATGGCTCCCCAAAGATGTTCTATCGGATTTAAATCAGGTGAATTGGAGGGCCAAAATTTTAAAAAATTACATTTTTTTTTGAGAAACAATTTGGTCAGAGCACTTTTATGTGCAGGAGCTCCGTCCTGCATATAGATATAATTTCCTTCTCCACGTTTCAAATTTAATTCTGTAAAAATTTCACATCTATTTAAAATATTTCTATATTCTAAATCTTTAATAGATGTGCTACAAACTGAAAGTTTACTTTTATAATTTTTTCCAATTGCACCAAAAAACATAACTCCTGTATTAAATTTATGCTTTTTTGTATAAACATCATCTCCATTGTCACATTTTCTGTACCAACGCCAATAACCATCAGAGCACAAACAAAAGCGACTTTCATCAGAAAAAATAATATGGTTTGATTCAATTTTTTCTGATGATAAAATTGAATTAGAAAATAATATTCTTAATGCTATATTTTCTTCAGACAAAAATTGTTTAACCTTTGGTGGCTTGAAATCGAATTCTAGAATATCTTTACGATATCTATTTATTGTTGATGGAGATATTTGTATATTATTTTGCAAAAAAAATTGAGATATTGATTCACCTGATATCACTCTGTTTTGTATTGTCAAATTTGTTATTTGATTTAAAATATCTGGATTGGCCTTTGAGGGTCGACCTTTTTTCAATTGATTTGGAATTTGGCCTGTTTCATCAAATTTTTTTAATACATATCTAATCCTGACTTGGCCAACATGGATTGCTTTTCGAATTTTTGACATTGAATAATGCTCATCATGAAATAACCGTACTATTGCTTGTTCGACACTTTCGTCTTGATAAATTTTATTAAAATAAAGCTAAAATTCTAATAATTTTTAAAAATTTTTGATCATTCAGTTTTATAAAGTTTTTTTAAATTTTTGAGAGTTTATATGAATTTAAATAAAAATTGAAAACATATAATTTTTGTCAAATAAATTGAGAGAAAAATAGACCGTCTGACTTTTGATTTCAAGTTTAGTCAAAATCATTTGAAAAATTAACATCTATAAATTATATATATATTTGGATTGGAATAATCAATATCAGAGCAATACTTCATGAAATAGATTCATTTATAGAACATATATTATATGACTATAATTATGCAATTTTATTTTCATTGTAATAGAATATTAATAAAATCAATACTTAAAAAGTTAAAGCATTTGTACAACCAATTAGCAATTGAATATCAGCATCAAAAAACGTGTTTTTTGAGAGCGTTTAAATATGATAATTTTTTTAAACGTATATCGAATTATCATCATGATTGTAGGGGGATCAAAAAAGAAAAAAGACAATCAAACATCGAATAATAGTGGATCTGACCGCAATCAACCACAAGAAACGCCCGAAGAATATATTCAGCGATGTATTGAATCACGTGATTATTCAGGTGCATCAACTTATATCGATTTCATTAAAAACGAACTAAATATGCCAATTTCAAAGGATATTGCACTTTGGAATGGTTATTCACTTTTTCATTCTGGCTTATATTCTGACGCTATTGAGTTATATGAAGATTTACTTAAAAAAGATCCTGACGATAAAGTATTACATCTTTATATATCATCATGCCAATATTATAATCAAGATTACGAAGATGCTCGAGAATCTGCAATAAAAGGGCCTGATTGCGATTTTCGAACGAGACTGATTTTTCATATAGCACATCAAAGAAATGATGAAGATGAACTTTTTAACGCGCATTCAAAACTTGTCGGAACTCTTGAAAATCAATTATCTCTTGCTGCAATTCATTATATGAGAGGACATTATCAAGATGCTGTTGAAATTTATCAAAGACTTCTCGTACAGCATCCAGATTTTCTGGCACTTCATGTATATATCGCGATGTGCCAGTTCAAACTCGAATTATATAACGAATCAAACGAAGAAGTTGATGTATATTTGAATGAAAACAGCGATTCAGCAGTGGCACTAAATTTGAAATCATGCGATTATTTAAAACTTTTTGATTCAGAAATAGCAGAATCTCAACTTTTACAAATTAAGAAATTTTCAAGCGCCTCATACGAATTTATCGATACTTTACTTACACATAACCTCTGCATTTTCCATGATGGTGAAGATGGCTTTAAAATACTACCCAAAATATCAACCATTCTTTCTGAAGCTAGGTATAACCTTGCTGTTCTATATATGCGAGATAACAAACCTAAAGAAGCAAATGATATTATTCAAGATTATCAACCTCTTGAATTAAACGAATCAATTCTTAAAGGAACAGTTTTACTTTCATTGGGCCAAGAAAATTCAGAAGCAGGTCCAATCGAAGAGGCAAATGGAATATTTGCTGAAATTGGATCAATGGAAAGTATTAAAGATACCATTTCTGGTAGAGAATGCCTTGCAAGCACCAAATTTATAGTTGGTGATTATGATGAGACCCTTCGTGTTCTTCAGACAATCGAAGATTACGTTTCAGATATGGATGAGTTTAATTATGACAAAGGAATGACACTCGCATCGGTTTCACGATGGGCAGAAGCTGAAAGATATCTTTTGATGGTAAAGAACCCTTCTTACATAAACGAAATTTATTACATATCTTGGCTATGCAGGTGCTACATTAAGAATAAAAAACCAGAGGAGGCATGGAGACTCTATCTTGATTCGACATCGACAGACGATTCGAAAGCACTTTTGCATATTATCTCTTCAGATTGTTTTTCTACGGGCCAATATTACTATGCAATGCGTGCTTATGACGTTTTGACAAAATATGAAACAGAACTTCAATATAAAGATGGATTAATTGCTTCAGCTGTTGGGGTTTTTAGAGGAGTGCTAACTAGGAAGGAATCATCAGATAAATTAACTGAAGTTATAAATATATTATCTACTGAACCAGATGCTGCACAAGTTGTTCAAACTATAAGACAATATGCTATGGATTCTGGTGAAATAGAGGACGGTTATTATTAATATTTTTGTTATATTCTAGATTTTATTATTATTATTATTAATCAGATTTTATAAATAATATTATTATGTTTTTCACCATACTTCATATGATATATACAATGTTGTTTTATTAAAATGCTTTTTTTTATTTCCCTTCAAATTGTGATTTAATGAATCATTCGTAATATTTTTCATCCAATATTAACAATTTCTTTATGCATCAAATTTCTGGATTTGTATTGCATTTTTTAAAGGTTACCGTGTAATCTTTATTATAATTTTAGTCAATCAGAAAAAAACATAATCAAATGAAAAAAAAAAGTCTTATTCATTCACATAAAAATAAATTTTACCATAAGATATCCACTTCAACCCTTTTTTTAAAGTTGAATTCTCTTCAAAACTAAATAAAATCATGAATCAAAGATAATTTCTTCATTGAATAATGATGACTCATATGAATTCAAACAAAAACTATTCTTAATTAACGTGTATAAACTCCAAATTAATAAAAAAAATATGAATTTAAGATGGATAATACAATAAAAAAAAACATGAATTAATATTTAAACGTACATATAAATGAGGACGAAAACTCAAAATCGTGAAAGTATAGAACCAAAAAGCCGTGTCCCTGTTTCAGCAAGACAAAGAGAAGAAAGAAGGAAATCATCAGCAGGTAAAATAATGAAGGCTCCTGCACCTGCAATGCGATCAAAAAAAGATGCTCACCCTCCAAAAAAAAGAATGGATTATTTTGCATATATAAACGATTTTTTAAAAGAGAATGGCAAAGATATTCCTTTTCCTAATCGAGTGAAAAGTTATGATCCTACTTCATACGCAAAAGCTGCAACAGGAATTTTATCATTAATAGATCCTAGTCTTAAAGAAATAAATAGAAATTCACTTGAACGTGAATTTTGCGATATTCTTGATATTATTGGATATCCATATAACGTTCGTGATTGCGTACATTCAATTCCAACAAATCATAATTATCAATTTACATTAGATCCACTTCGATGGCTTGTTTCATTGATTACCACATATAACCAATATTTAACAATTCCTATTGAAGAAAAAATGTATGATGAACAAACCCAAAAGTGGCTGCAGGTTTTGAATGTTTTTATTGAAGCATATGGATTATGGCTTCAAGGAAGAGATGAAGAAGTTGAAAGATTAACCTCTTCTGCTTTCACTTGTGAGGTTGATGAAGAAGAGAAAATAAATCAGACACTTCAAAATCAGTTTAAGGAACTACAGGAACAACTAGAGTTGATTAGTAAAGGCTTTGATACATCAATGGAAGGAAATGTTCAATCTTTAGAAATAGAGTTACAAAAGAAAAAGAGCGATTTTGATAATCTAGTTAAGGAGAGAGATAAGATCAATGCGTTGATTACTGATTTGGGAGAACAGATTCAAGATTATGAAAAAATTTATAATGAAAGTATTCAAAAAGAAAATGATATAACCACCAAAATCAATAACCTGCCATATGATTTAAGTAGTATTGAAACAATGCTCAATAAACCAGATCTCATTAAGAAAGAAATTGATGAAGAAAATAATAACATTCAAAAAATGAAAGAGCAAATCAATGACAATGAAAATCAATTTAAGACACAATGTGAAGCCCTTATTCTGATTGCAAATGACTTGAATGGAATTGCTAGTCAATTAAATATCGAAAATTCAATTAAAATTAACGATGAAGGTGAAGCCACTGGGGAACTCTTTGGCACAGATATCGATGAAATTGTTCTTAATATTTTATCTCAAAAACCAGATATTAATATGATTCAAAATGAAAATGCTAAAATTATTGCAGAAAGGAATGAAATCGATAAAGAAATGATGGATTTAAAACAGAGAGAAGAAGATCTTTTGAAAGAAATCAATTCAATCAAAGATTCAAACGGAAAAGATGTTGATAAAATTAATAAAAAATTAAGTGATATTCAAAAGGAGAACCAAAAACTAACAAGAGAAATTCAAAACAATGATGACTCAGTCAATGGCCTTTTTACCAGATTAGACGAAAAGCTTAAATCAGTATCAAGTCATATATCAAATAGATTTGCCGAATATTTAGAAGAACTTCGTAAAGTTCAGGAAGAAATGTAAGTTATTTGTAATAAAACGTTTTCTTTTATTAAATATGAGAGGATGAATCATTTTATAAATAAAAAATATTTCATTATAATTATTTTTATTATTTAATCTAATATTTCTTTTATTTAAACACAATTTTAACTAGGAACAAATTTGCTTTTTAATGCCATCACTAGAGAATTCACATCATCCGATGATGACTCAAAATTATTTAATAATTCAAACATATCATTTGAAAAAAATTTTTCACGAATCATTGATGACAATTCCGCACCAGTTTGCATGTAAGAAATTAAATCAAAATAAGAATAAAGAATAATAATTTTGTTATTATCATTAACAGCATCCAATAATTCAGAAGATAATTCAATATATAACGGACATAAATTGAAAACTTGATTTAAAATTGAATTTTGACAAGCTCGAATTAATTGAGCCAAAATTACGAAATATAATTCTTTAATGGGAAAAGTAAGTAAAATTCCATGATTATTAATTTCGAAAAGAATTCTTGATAAAGAAATTTTATAAGCAATTTCTTTACTTTTCAATAGATATTGATGTATCACATTCAAAAATTGAATTACTTCTTCAATATCAGTTTCTTCGTTTAAAAACTCAATATTAAAAAGACCTGCATTTACAATTCTTAGTAAATCATCAGATTCAAGTTGTTTAAAATTTAAAAATGTCAAAATCATATTTAATCTCACTCTTTTCTCAGAATGATTACAAAATTGAAAATAAATTGGAAAATAACGTTCAACAAAAAATAAATATACAATTCTTATATTACAAATATTGGTACATTTTTGTAATGATTCGATTAATGCTGGAATTACGATTCTATTGTTAATTTGAAAGCATTCTGAAAAAGCTATCATCCAGTCTTTGAAAAAGTTCGAATCTCTTTGTAAAATAACGTCATTATTCAAATAAAAAACAGGCAAAAATTTCAAAATAGATGCAACAATTCTTGAATCATTATCACTCTCTTCAATCAGATCAAAATGCTTCCAAAAAATATCATACATTCTACTGTGATATCCTTCATTTATAAAGGCGTAAAATTGACTTTGATTTTTCGATAATATATTAGTGAATATTTTGAAAATATAGGATTTACAAATAAGATTAGATGAACTTTGATCATCTTCTTCTTGCTCTTGATTTTGGTTTTGATAAATAGCGTAAAAAAATTCAATTAATTTATTATCTAATATGCTATCTAATTGTTGTGGAGTGCATTTAGTCAAATATTTATAAAAACGAAGAGTATCTTTAAGAAAATCATAACTACTATCGAATGCTGTGTCAATCATGCCTTTATTGATTTGAGAAATATTATTTTGAATAAATAAATCTATATTTCCTTCTTTAGCATATCGAATTAATGCTTTATATCCATCCTGAATATGAGATTCTAATGAAGATGAGAATCTCATTAAAAAATCTACAAAATATTTTGGATCTAATAGCCCATCAGAAGTAAGGTAGTTCGATAAGTCTGTTTCATCCATATCTTGAATCGTAATACTCGGTCTTTCGAATTCTTCCTTATAGATGAAACGCATAAAAATATAACAAAAAATTTTTAGTCATCAAAAAAACCGAAGTAAAGTTGTGAAAACTTAGGCATGAATAATTTCAACTTTTTTTATTTTTCCAAGCAATATATATTAATCAACACTAGTTGTTAAAAAACAAATACACTGGTAAGGATGTCGATTTGGGCAATTTCTACTTTTTTTGGGAAAACGGTTTTGGGCAGAAGGATGAAGTTTTTAAAATTTAATTTTTTTTTTTTTTAAAAAAATGCTTTTATCTTTAAATTTTCTTTTAAACAAACTATTTAAAATAAATATTTAAGATATATTTTATATGTTAAATATATTTTTTATTATTTTAAATATTTATTGTATCCATTCATTTCCTTCTCAATAACCGTTTTCCCAAAAAATGGGAAATTTCGATAGACCGAAAATTCCCCACTTTTACTAGAATTTTCCCTCAATTTATAAAAATTGAATACTACTCTCAAATCTTCCCCACTTTTACCAAAATTTTTTCTCAAAAAGTTAAAAAAAAAACTTTAAAAATTTTAACATATAAATATAAAACAAATATTTTAAATTTAGTGCTTTTACTAATATATTGCATCATAAAATTTCGCATAAAAATGCATAAGTGAATTATGTCGTAGGGAAATAAAAATAATAACATAATAATGAGAAATATTTCCATTTAATGCCATTATTTTATATGAAAGTCAGTTTCTGTATTGCTTAGATGTTTAAATAATGAAAAACCTTTTACAGAAGTGAAGGATTTTGGTAGATGATCTTAAAAAAATCATTTTTTCTAGAAAATATCGCTGCTAGCAGTAAAGCTTCATTCATAAATTTGTTCTAAGTGGTGAAATAATGTAACTTAAAGACTGTTGCCTCTGATATGAAACCATAAAACTGAGCAAGTATTATTTTAAACCGACCATCTACGATTAAAAATAATTCAATTTATTTTATTTTCAATGGTTTATATATAAGTTTAAAAATATGAAAGTACTAATTAGAAAAAAGATGTGTTTACTTATGAAGTTAGTTAAATCAATTCATTTGTTCTTCTTGCTATTGTAAAAGTAGATTGGCGATCTCAAGTACATAATTATATTTTCGTGAATTTATATGTTCATTATGTGATCAAATTTAGAAATAGTATTATAAAAAAGATACATGATTGTAAAACTATAGTCTGTTAATATAAGTTTATATGCACTAAAGCAATCGTCGTGGCCAGACATTTTTTTGTAAACTACACAATTTTGAGAAATTTGGGAAATGGGAAAGGGCAAATAAACCATAGAAAATTCAGAGGAAAATCGGTTATTGCCCAAAGCACTGATAGACTTTGAAATGTTTTATTTAATTCATTTTTTTAAACTTTTTCTAAACTATAAATAATAAAGAAATCAAATAATTAAATTAGATTATATTATAATAAAAAATACTCAAAAAGTTTTTATTTCATATCAAAAAATTGATTAATTATAATGAATATTTTGCATGAGTTTATTCAATTATTTTTTTACTAATAACCCACTTACCCAAATAAAAAAAGGCAATGGTCTGGTCATCCCAAAGCCAAACTGCCCAAAACCGACATCCTTAACACTAAAAACAAATAATTAAAATAAATTTTTTTATTATTCTTTTAACCAACCAACATCAATATATGCACATCATTTTTATTACATAAAATAACAAATAAACTATTTTTACATTAAACTAATTCGAGTTTCTGAACTCAACACATCAAATCCTTTTTGACAGATAACTTTATTGAAGTGTTTTTTGGTCATCCTCAGATCAAATTTGGTTGAAAAAGAGAGATTTATTATATTAAATTGAGAAGATTATATAATTTTTTTCTAATTTATATTAAGTATAATAAACAAAAATTGCAAATTAAAAATTAAGATTTTTTTGATTGAAAACAATCAACCGAATATAGAATTACGATACATTCAAAAATTAAAAAATGATTCAATATTTGAGATAAACTAAAATTTATTCTAAATGAAAAAACTCAAAGAATTTATCCGGCTAAATTATTTAACAAAAATTGAATGAAAATCGCAAAAGTGAAATTTCAAACATTTTTTATATAGCACTCAGACAATATTACTCATGTTATCGTACTTAGTATCTCTTTCTATGTACATGTTTACGATTAATCAGAACATGAAGGTGCCTTTCCATCTTACAAAAGGTTCAAGTCTTGACCTTTACGCCATTGTTCCTGGTATGTCGGTTGTCTTTTCATCAACTTATAATCTTAACGTAACTGTTTCAACAAAATATTCAAATCTTGTTTATCAAAGCCAAGAATTTAGTAACGAAACTAACTCTACTAGGCGAAATTTAAAATCAGTTAATTTTGGCGCTTTTACAGGTAGATTAAGAGTAGTAGCTCTAGAAGACACTTATTTTGTTTACGAAACAATTCGTGGAGAATACGATAAAAACGATACATGCATTATAAAAGAAGATGATTTTACTGCAGAAGAAGCAAACAAGAAGCCAATCCCACCAAATAATCAGCATGATAAAGATGATGATAATGGATTTATACCATTCCCACTATATCCTCAACGCCCAGGTGACAATAACCATAACTATCCATCACCACCAAATCATCATCATCCAGGTGATAATACTCGTGATCGCCCATCTCCACCATACCACCAACGACCTGATGATCGTCACATGCATTATCCTGGAAACCAAAGAAATCACCCAGGAAAGGAAAATAATGTTAATTTCAATGCAGATAGTTTTTCTTTTGATACTCTGTTTGACTCATTTTTCTCAATTATCATTAGCATTGGATTTATTGCATTAGGAATTGCACTTGTAGTTTCTGTTGTTCGTGCATGCAAGAGGAACCACTGCTGTGGCCCCAACAATTCATACAACCAAGTTGATGATGCATCAATTCCACCTATTATTGAGCAAGTTGATAATTTTGAACAATATATCCCACCTAGCAATGGTAACCAAAGACATAATCATCAAACACAACAACCAGTTCAACACATACACGTCAACTATCCTCAACTTCAACCAATACAAGCAATGCAACAACCAACGCATGTTCCAATCATGATTCCAGCACAACAAATGCAACCACAAAATGTTCAACCAATACAGCCAAATTACTACAATCAACCACCAATTTTTGTTCAGTATCCAATGCCAAATGCTGTCATTGTTCAAGGCCAACCTAAGCAATAAATCTAAAACATTACGGAATTTTTTTATTAAATGTAAACCTTTTATATTATATTATATTTTTTACTTTTTTTTTTTTTTTAATCAATGCCAGTATTACTGATAGCATTTTAATGGTGATTAGTAACATGCCCTTATTTATCCTATTTTTAGGAAAGAAATGCATCAATTTATGCTAAAACTCTTTCATTATACTTTTGAAGTTATATTTGGCCATTCTAAGTCAAATATAAATAATGGATGATCCAATTCTTGAGGAGTCACTTAAACTTATTGACCCAATAGCAAAAGACTTTTTCAAGTTTTTAGAACCTCCAACAGTACCATCAGCAATTTCTCCTTTTTCGTATCTTGGAATTGGTAGTTTTCCCATAGAAGAAAAACCTTTCGAGGCTGATATATTTCAACTTGTTCCAACTCTTCCAACAATGACAATTGAGCCAAAGAGAGATCTTATTACTGGCGAAATTATTTCGTACGAAAATTTATCAATTTCCACCTTGCCCCCTGATTGCTCAGATCCTAACCGACAAATAGGTTCTATTGAACAATATCATCGAGGAAGTAAAATAAACGTTCCATTTTATCCCGGCACCAAAAATATTGTACCAAAATCAGCAAATGTTGATTTTAAGCCATTAATTGAATCTCTCGATACTGGAATGAATTTGCTCGTTACTCCATTCTCAGATGAAGTTGAAAATGCTGAAAAAGATGAGGCACTTCCTTCCTTACCTATTTCAATCGGCGAAGCAACCCCCGTACCTAATCCCCGAGCTGAAGATGAATATAATGAAGATCACGCAATGACACCATCAATACAATATAAAGCAATAAAGGATACATTTGACATTTCTGAACTTGAAAAATACGTTCCTAACATGGCATGCAAATTTAAATATAAACTTGATGAATTTCAAGCTCGTTCAATTTACAGGCTTGAACGAAATGAAAGCGTTTTCGTTTCTGCTCCAACTTCTGCTGGTAAAACTGTGGTTGCTCAATATGCTATAGCACTTTGCCGTTCACATAAGATGCGTGCACTTTATACTTCGCCTATCAAAGCTCTATCAAACCAGAAATTTAGAGATTTTACTATTCAATTTGGTGATGTTGGAATTTTAACTGGTGATGTTTCGATTAATAGAGAAGCTTCAGTACTTATTATGACAACCGAAATTCTACGATCAATGTTATACAGAGGAGCTGACATTTTACGTGATGTTGAATGCGTAATATTTGATGAATGCCATTATATTTCGGATGAAGAACGCGGTGTCGTTTGGGAAGAGTCAATTATTCTCATGCCACCACACATCAACATGGTTTTCTTATCTGCAACCATGCCTAACTCAGAAGAAATTGCTTCATGGATCGCCAGAACCAAAGAAAGGCCTGTTTATGTTGAGGTTCACAATGAAAGACCAGTTCCACTCAGTCACTCTATTTACTACTTTAACAAGATATACAAAATTGTTGATCCAACCAAAAAGGAAAATGGCCGTTCTCTATTCGATGATACTCAATATAAAAATGCTAAATCAAAAGTCAGACCACCTAAAGGTAAATATAATAAGCCTTTCAATCCAATGTTTCAACAATCATACTGGCCAGAACTCGTTTCAAATCTAAAGAAGCACGATCTTCTTCCAGCACTTATGTTCTCTTTCTCAATTAAGAAATGTGAAGAATACGCTCGATTTTCCATTAAAGGAACAAACTTACTTACAAACGAAGAAAGAAACTATGTCACCAACTTCTTCCACAAAACCGTTAGAAGACTTCCTGAACATGACAGAAACCTACCTCAAATCAAAGTAATGCTCGAACTACTCAAATGCGGTATAGGCGTCCATCATAGTGGTATTCTCCCAATTTTAAGAGAAACAGTTGAAATCCTTCTTTCTGATGGCTATTTGAAAGTTCTTTTCTGCACATCAACCTTTGCAATGGGTATTAATGTTCCTGTTCGTACTTGCGTTTTCACTAATCTCACTAAATTTAATGGAAAAACATTTGTCGATCTTACTCAGACAGAATATTTACAGATGAGTGGTAGAGCAGGTAGAAGAGGCTTAGATAAAGTTGGAACAACCGTACTTTGTATCGGATCAGATTTTCCAGAGCGAGATTATTTATACGAACTATTCTGCGGACAAGCCGAAAATCTTCAAAGCCAATTCCATATTCGCTTCAATATGATTCTAAACTCAATTCGTGTTCAAGGAATGCGAATGGTTGATCTTCTTAAGAGAAGTCTATCAGCTAATTCTATTCAAAAACAAGTACCAATTTTCAAGAAGAGAATTGAAGGATACAAGAAGAATATAAGCCAACTCGAGAAAATTACTAATTGCCCTTATACTAACAATAATAATAATCCTTCAGATGATATTGAAGATATTGAATGTGGAACCCCAATTCGTGAACTTGTTAATAATACAAATGAAATTATCGAGATCAACTCAAAGATTGTGACCGAAAATATTTCAATGTTTGTAAATTCAATCAAAGAAGGAATGCTTGTTTTATTCACTAACAACAAACATTGCAAAATAGCTCTTGTTGATGAATTCAGATTATTAAAAGATATTTCAATTAATGATGGTAATTTGAATGATCAGTCATTTATTATTTCTCTTTTCTTTGCAACAGGCGGAAATCTTCAGGTAAGAAAAATTGATGATTTGAAACATTTGCATCTTCTTACGGCACCAATTACTACTAATACTCGCTTTTTGGATACAGATACTCGAAAGCTCAAAATAAATAATTTTAAACCCGATGAAAATCTTAAGCAATACAAAGAATTTATTAAGAACAAGAATGCTAGCTTTGTCGAACTATCTGATAAGCACCATCAACTTATTCTTGAAATTTTAAATTCTCAATGTTTCAAATGCAGCAGCCTTTCAAGTCATTACGAAATTTCGACATCAGCTCACAATCTCAGAAAATTAATCAAGGAGAACACAGATAAATTCAAAGATGAACAAATTGAGCTTATTCCATTGCTTCAATGCTACTTCAATATGCTTAGGAATATGGGATATATAACAGGAGAAAATGAGAAAATAGTTCTTAATCCAAAGGGCCATGTTGCAATTGAACTTAATAATGCGCATGAAATCATTTCAACTGAACTTCTTTACAGTGGATTCTTCGACGATTGCACACCTGAAGAAACAGCAGCTCTTGCTTCATGCCTTATTGCTCAACGTCAAGGAAAGAACAATGAGTGCGAAGATTATCCACCAAATTTAGTCGACAAAATTGACAAGATGACAGAAATAGGTCAATATGTTCAAGATCAGATGATTGAAAATGCAGTTCCATTTGATGAAGAAGAATTCTTATCTTATAATATTAATCCTGCAGCCACAACTCCTGTTTATCTCTGGGCAACTGGTCATCCTTTCGAAGAAATAATGAGACATGCACAAACAATTCTCGAAGGTGGTATCGTCAGAATTATTATCATGGACCACGATTTGTTAAAGAACTTTTCAAATGCTGCAAAAGTAATGGGTCTCAAATCTCTATCTGAAAAATTTGAAACTGCTGCTGAAATTATTAAGCGTGATATTATCTTTACAGGAAGCCTTTACTTAGATTAAATTTTTTTAAATAAAGAAGATGATTTTTACCTTTTTTTTTTTTTTTTTTTTTTTTTTTTTTTTCATATAATATACCTAATGATACATTAGAAAAGTTATGATTTTTGATAATATACGTGATTTTTAATTAATTTCAATATGGCTTTCCCTGATTCTTTTTTTCTTTTTGAGATATGATGCTTTTGACTAAGTTGTATCAAAATTTTGAAATATTTTAATGCAGAAACACGCATAGCATTTACCAAACATAACTTTAAGTAAAAATTGTTTTATAAATAGAAAATTGAATGGGTTTAAGAAAAAGTGGAATCAAATTTCAATACTAATGATTTAAAATAATGGGAGATAAAACATCATTTTTTTCTCCCAAATCAGTTACATGGTCCATATCTTTAATTCCAATCATAGTTTTATTCGTTTCAATTGCGGTTGGATCGCATTTTCACCATTTTTCAGCTAATGAGTTGCCAACATTTTATAGATTAATTTTGCTTAAGCCCGAAGCTATAATATTTTTAGTCATGCTTATAATAATTGCTATTTTAATATTAATTTTCTCCATTATAGTCTTTTTTTATTTTGGAAATGTACGACGAGTTTTTCAAAAATCGTGGTTTAACCAAACAATGCGATTTATATTATTAATTATTGGATTAACGATACCCGCTATCATGATGTTATTTTCTTTTATTAGGCTTGATTCTATCATCAATTTACGAATTACAGATCTGGTTTCAGAAAACTTCACGGTTCTTATGGTCAATTTATTTATTTGTTTAGTTTTTTCTTATTTTTTCATATGCGATATTATATTCCTTTCAATATATGGATCTCAATATTCAAGACTTGCTGCTATTTATGATACGATATTTACCATGATTTTTGTATTGATATTTTGCTCTAGACGATTTATCATCGATAAACTTGTTACACAGTTTAAGTATCAGTTTATCTTGTATCAAATTACTTCAATTTTTGAATTTTTGTTTTTCTTCCTTTTGTTCTTTAGATATCATGTTTTATCATGGCAAATGTATGGAAAAAGGAAACTTGTAATAAATAAAAAACATAAAAAATATATTTAGGACTCACCATCAGTCTAAATCTTCATTTGTTGCATTAATAATGATTACTTATAAAAGAGAAAGCAATTGAATCATGATAGACCATCGTATATTTTTTTTATACCAATGATAGACCATTATATATATTGTCAAGCATTAGTGAACCAAGTATTAATATTAATAATAATAATAACTTTATTGTACATGCAAATATATTTAGAATTATAGTAAAATACTATTTATATACATGTCATGATATGCTTGTTACACTTCTGTTGTTTTGTTAGCTCTTTCGAATTTTTATGTATATACTTAGTCATATTTATTAGAGAAAAATATGAAATTTTAGTATTTTATAACCATCTGTCCAGACTGCGAGCTGTGATTATATATATGAAACTTAATGGAATTAATAATTCTTTAATATTGCAGCTTTGATTTGAGATTCTTGATTATATTCATTTATACAGCATTCATTTTGACATCATTTTCTCATCATTTCAAAAAATAGAATAAATCGCTCAATTTTTTGAGATGGATCTTAAAATTCAGAAAAAACATTCAAATTCGTTTCAATTATAATATAAACCATTTTTCTTGCATATGGAAATTTATGCTCATGGTTCAATAACATAGGATAATATATTATCAAATTTTGAATAAGATACACAAGCATATAATAATACAAATACAAGAATTAAAGTTAATCTATAAGCTTTAACGCTAAGAAATTTATTAACTATTTGGTAATTTCTTTGATTTTCTTCATTTTCGCATTACAAAAGAAAAAAATAAAAATGGTATTATCACATTTCAACTTCGTTAAAGAAATCTTATCTCATTTCTAAAACCAATGAAATGGTCACTGGTTAAAAAAGAGATCGAAGTGCCTTTTATTGTTCAAAGAGAGATCGAAGTTCCAAACAATAAAAATTCAATATTTACTTTATTTTGTAAACTATTCAAATAAAAATTGAATAAATTCAGAGGAGAGTCAACTTATTTTTAAACCAAAAACTCATAGTATAATTGGTTTGGATTTTTCATAAGTACACATAATATTTGATATAATATATAATAGTTTTTCTATCTAAAATATCTCTATAATTTATTTATATTATTGAGATAAAAATGTTTTATTCCAAATTAATCTAATTTGAATGCCTATTCAAATATTTTTTTCTCTCAATTTTTTCTTTTTAAATTTTAGTATTATAGATTTACAAATTTTTCTTGATGGGATATTAATATTTTTTAAATATTCTTGCATATTTAATCATATATATAGATATAAAAAATAATTACTCATACGGTATTTTAAATCAATTTATTTATTTGCTTGGGAGAATGTATAAAACTAATGATCGAGTGTAACTTATCATGACTCTAATAAAAAATTGGTAGTTGGGATTTGAGATTTAGTCGAATAAATAGATTTAATATACGCATATATATCTAATATATCGTTTTCGAATGATTTGGTGTGTTGAATTTGGGGCAATGTTTGATTTAATAGCATCAGTAATTATTTCAAAAAACTGGTCATATCTCAGCCATTTTGTAAAAATATTGAATCTCGACTGGTTTATTCTAATTATATTAGCGGATACTTTTAAATCGTCATTTGATCTATCTTGAATTATTTGAAATTGAGAATCTCCAATTTTCATCGATTGCCCTTAATCAAATCATAAAAGTAATATTTATATATAATTACTTTTATATTATTTATATATAAAATAAAATTATGAATTTGTTAATTACATAACGCAAAAAAGCAAACAATGAGAAAAAATTGAGCATTCAATTAGTTGACTTATTAAAAAATTCTTTCAATTTTGTTACTATAGTAATGTAAATTTAATACAAATAGTAAATTTAATGAAAAGCAAAAAAAATATATATACAAAAGTTTTAGTATATTTTATCATTTAAAACTTTTTATAAATTCTTCAGTTCATTAACCGCTAGAATTGTTCTTCAACTATAAGATATCAATCATGAATATATAAGTATTTAATTTATTATTATTTTTATTTTTTAATAATTACATATAAATTAATTATTATATATATGAATATAAATTTTAATAATAATATTAATCATAAAAAAAGAAGATATAATTGTTTTAACATTTAAATAATCACAGATTTTGAAAATAAAATTTATTTTATTTCTCTCAGAAAATATTAATATTTATTCAATAATTTGAAAAAGCATTTAAAACTTTGTAATATATATCTGTAATCATATTCTTTAGAAAATCAAGTTTTTTTTATTTTTCACAATCTTTCTCACATGAGTTTAGATAATACAGAACCAATCTTCTTACAACCTTCTTCAATTTTAGAACTTTTAAACAATCCAAAGAGTAAAATTGAAGATGTTCTTACAGATAATATTACTTTTCGCTTATTTAATACCGGTGATCCAAGACTTGTTCGATATTTCTGTGACCATGTAAAAGATTTGCTTCGTTTGGCTTTTAAACTCACAGATCCAACTTCACCCAAACGAAATATTAAATTAGGAGAAAACTCTAACACACAAGAAATTTCAGAGCAAGCTCTCTGGAGATACGAACAACTGAGTTCTCGTTCGTTTGCAATACTCGAACATTCAGATCCGACATTAACAGAAGCTATGTTATCAAACGATCAATTACGAGACATTGCTTCTTCAATTTTATGGGAAAACAATCCAGAAAGCGTCCTTTTAAGTCGATTATCATCATTGACTCTTGTTGCTTTTCTTTATAATCCATCGATTGCTCAATCTTCTTGTGGTTACGTTTTACAAATGCTTAACTACGTATCCGAACCTTCTATTTTGTCATTATTTGAGATTGTTTGTTCTTCAGAAGATCGAAATGTAGTTTTGCAACAATGGTTATTATCTTTATCTTTTACAAATATATTATACTCAGAAATCGAAAATATTCAAAAGAAACTTACCAAATCGTTTGACACAAATAATAATAGATTATCTCCATCGCAATATCCTTCATCATCTAATGAAAATCTACTTGATGAATTTAATCATCAAATGCAAATGTCGCAAAAGGCAAATCAATATTGTGGCCTTTTAAAAATTGTTACTTTTTGCTCAAAATCATTAGTTTTGTCCGAATCAGTTAGAACTCATCGTTTTGTTGAACTTTTAAATCAAGATTATGGAATTCTTCCACAATTTATAGAAGACATTCGATGGGAATCTATTTCATCAATGTATTGCAATCAAACATCTGAGTTATTACGCGGATTCTTCAATCCAGCAATAAATATATTACAAGATTCTCATCTATGTACAACTCTTAGTGGTATATCAGCAATAAAACTATTAACTACTATGGCTCAAAATGATCTTGTTATGAGACCATTTATGAGTATAGCTGGAGTAACCAAATTAATTATTAAATTAATGATTGAGCATCCAGATCATTCTTTCTTACATATGGCAGCTAGAGATTTTTTGCAAGCTTTATTCATGCATCCGAAGTCAAGAAAAAATGCTATGCAAGATTCACTTCCAGCAATACTTGAGGCATCCAAATATCTAGTTGAAAATATTGAGCCATTGTCAGAGCCGGATAATGGAGTTGACTCAAAAACTACTGATGATAATTTATCTTCAAATTTAGAAAGTAATTCATTTAATTTGAATTTGAAATCATCTGATAATTCATCTGATAATTCATCAGATAATTCTCAAGGAAATATATTAGCAAAAGTTCCGGCTAATTCGGCTCCTAGTTCTCTAACACGCAATTTCAAAGGATCGCATTTAAATTTACCTACTTCTTCGGCACCTAGTTCGCTATCTAGAAATTACGGAAGCTCAGGATCAAACTCCACAAACTCCTGTTTATGCCCCCTTGGAAGAGATTCAACAGCTAGTGCCGATTTTAATATCCCAGCTATTACAGAATTCAACGCTTCTCTTCGGGCATCATTATTCACAATTTTAAATATGGCAATAAATTTGGGAAAAGCTGATCAGAAAACAATGGCAGATTTAAAGATGATACCAGGTCTATTGGAATTATCAAAAACCACGTTAGCTGATTATAATTCAAAATTAATTAAATTTTATGGAGGATCCGCACCTCCGCCTCAAATTTGTAATGCAAAAGATATGGCAAATGATTCAGTATTTAGAATGCGCGGCTTTTAAGAGTTTTATATATTATTGTTTTTTTTTTTTTTTACTTTCTTTCTCTATTTCTTTCTTTCTTTTAAATAAAAATTCTTGTTAGTTTGTTTTAAATTCTCCCAGATGTATTTTATATAATCCAAATTTTTAGTATTTATCGAATCATCGATAAATCATACTCTAATTTCTCTTTAAAAATCGATTTGTTATTTATAAATCATTAAGAAATATCTATAAGCAAAGATTTAAATATATATATAAAAAAAAATCTAAATCAAATTAAATTTAATAATTAAAATTTCATATGAAAGACATCATTTTCTCATATATATACATTACTTTTTTAAAAAATAATTCAAAAGAAATAATTTTAAGGATAAATTGCATTGATGAATAATCATCCGATAAAACATCAAATTTATAATATATGAAAAAAAGAAGTAAAAAAATCAATTTAATAAACTAAACAAAAAAAAAAAAAATCAACATAAAATAAAATCACAATTAAAGAAGCCTTCTTTGCATTGCCAAGCTGATCTGCTTTCTCACCTCTGATGAGTAGGCCAGAATAATTTTGAGCAAAGAATCAGATGACTTATCGAAGCACATATTGAACAAGTTGTCCTCCATCTTATTGAGCATGTTTAGAGACACGACAACTGCCTGATTCCAAGCCAAAGACTGCTCGTTCTCGTCTTTCTTCAAGAAGTCATTTTCGACGTAGCACTGAAGAGTATCAGACAAAGTTTGAGCAATTTCAGGACGTACCTCATCTTTACTGGCAAACTTTTGTAAAGTTTTCAATAATGTTGATCGGCATTGTGCCCATATAACAAAAAGCTGCTTGTTCTTGCAAACCTCAACAGTTTTCTTAATTACATCAATGAATCTATTTTCATCGGGGGAAGATTGTTCGTTAAAAGTCTCAACAATTGAGAGGAAAAGTCGAGCATTAGGAATAGTCATAAGGTCAATTTTTTCACCTATTTTTGATAGACAGTTGATCGTCACGTCAATATCGACTACTTTGAATTTTGCCTCGATTAAGTTTAGGGCGCTTTTAGAAAGGTCCTTATTTATACTCAATGAACAATTCTTAAGACAATCAAAAATCGAGGATTGAAAATCAGGTTTGAATTTTGAATCCCAATCTCCATCGAAGACCTCATCGAAGACTCTCTTCAAGAACACTATACCAGAACTGAAGAACTGTTCATCGTGAGGATGAAACTCGGTAGCTTCGAAGTACTGAGGCAATGCTTCTTCAATTGCGCTCTTTAATAAATTTGTGGGCAAATTGATCGTCTTCAGAATATTCAAGTAGACCTCGTGCGATTGGACGCGCACTGAATCGATCTCATTTTGACCACTGTAACCCAGAGCTGCGAAAATTGAGAACCATGCGTTTTCTTCTTCAATTGGCAATATTTTTGCAACTTCTCCAAGATCTAATACGGCTTGCTCTCTCAACTTAACGTTCTCCGCGTTAGCGAAGAAATTTGAGAGCACTGAAATGAGGTCGATTGACGAAATGATGCCCAAATATTTCTTGACAATAATTGAGACCAAGTTAAAAGCTCTTTCTTGTAAAAGTCGATCAACCGACGCAATGGTCAATAAATCGAAGATAACCGACCAGCCACTTTGCAATTTGTCGCCAGAATCACTCTCAATTATTTTCAGCAAGTTTTCGAGCACGTAATCATGGACTTCGTAGCTTGTCTGCTTCTCGAAGATCTGCTGGAAAGGGAACATGAAATGGCGCTGAAAGTGGAACTGCGTCAATTCGGGCTGATCAAGGAAGGCCTTCGCTATCTGGGTCAATGTGTTGACGCCCATCAAAGCGATGTCAAGTTGTGCGGAAGACCCGCTCGATATGTTGAGGAGATATTCGCCAATTATGTCCCAGATTGGCATCCATATGTAGCGCGGCCTTTGCATGTTGAAGACAGCGACAATTCGGACCTGCTCAAGCAAGAAGAACCGAGGAGGATTCTCGGCAAGCTCCAAGTTAGAAGTGTGGCAGATGGCGCGAATGAAGTCAATTATGCTTTCACGATCGAGCTCCGGTGATTCGGCGAACAGCTGCTTCATGTCGTCGACATTGAAGTTCTGCGAAAGTAGCTGCATCCGATCAAGGGCGCTCAACTCGCCCATGACAATCTCCCAAGCGCCGCGCAGGTAGTTCTTGTCTTCGAGCGCTATTTTGAGGAGCGTGTTTGTGCATTCAAAGTTCTTCGGTTTAGAGTCGCGAAGTCCCTTTCGAAGGCAGGTAAAAGTGCCAAAGGAGTCGATGAGCGTATCGAGTGCGATTTCAATGAAACAATGGGAAGCAATGTGAACAGAGTTTGACAATCCTCGAAGACATGTCTTGTAAATCTTCGGATCATCATTCTGCTCAAATGTCATTGTCAAAACCGCTAGGGCACCACCCCAAATTGACTGAAACATCGGCCCAATAAACAAGTGCGATTCGCTGCGATGAAAGACATGCTTGCTGCTGCTGTTTAGTGACGTGTTGTTGGCGCCGTCATCAGCGGTTACTGGAACAACGGTTATGTTTCTCGCTTCTTCAAGCGTCCTCTTCATTTGGCTCTTGTACAAGTCGGCCCTCTGCTCACGTGTCAGCAAGGATGAGGACGCATTTAAAGGTGCCGATGTTTTCATGTTTGTCACGTAAATTTGCTTGGATGTGATGCCCTTGTAAAGGTCGGTCAAAAACTCAACAGGCATGTCGTTTCCGTTGTCTATTCCTTTGTTATTCTGGATGAACTGCTCAAGAGTCATGCGCGCTTTGACATTGGGGTGAAAAGCATCAGTGTGAAGCATCAGTGCTGAAAATGCAAGAACATAAACTGTATCGGCACAACTGAAAAGCGTCGGATTATCGTTATAAAATTTGGAGCCAAATTGCTCCATCACTCGATCAATCATTTGCGCTTCACCTGGAACTTGGAACTTTTGAAGGAAAATACGAAAGGCCTGCTCAAAACTAAGATGCTTGAAATCAAAGTGATTCGTGTAACACTTCAGTGTCTCGACTTGATCTTTGTCTCCAATAAGTTGGCCGACTTGGATTGGATCCAATGCTTCGTTGTCCCAAAGGAAGTCAGCAATTGACTGCGGTGTGTTTGAACAAAATCCTTTTTCTATGAAAAATTTCAATCCTTTCTTAAATGACTTTTTGAATAGATCAAGTCCCTTTGAAAAAGTGTCTTTAGCTTTCTTGGCTTCAAAGAATTCTTGTGGAGTTTCGCTACTGGATGGTGAACGTGATATTTGCTTGGCTTTCTTTTCTTTCTTGTGATCTTCTTTCTCTTGAGCTTCTTTCTCTTTCTCTATTTCTTGCTCTTTTTCACTTTCTACTTCAAAGTACTTCCAGAGAGTTTCTAGAAAGTCAACAATGACATCTATGGCTTGTAATTGAACATTGTTTTGCATATTGGCTGTATTCGGCTTTTTATCTGGATATGCTAATTTAATTATTAAATTTAAAGTGTTCTCCCAAACATTGTCAAAGAAACCTGATCGATCACAATCATAGTTGACAAACGCATCTACAAAAATTTGCGGATATTTGGCAAGTTTCTTGTATATGGTAAGTGATCGTGCTAATACATTCGGATAGGGACTCGTAAGAGTCGTTTGAAGACCTTTGACAAGTATAGCATTCATACCTTCGTTGTAATATGGCGCAAATCGTTCCCATATTGAAATAAATAGATCAGATGTTAAATCAGCTAATTCCATGCGATTATCAAGCATTAAGGAAAGACAAGCTACATGAATCTTGGTTTCAAGAAGTAAACGAAATGCACTCCTTTCGAAAAATTTCGATTTTTGCTTTAATGAGCTTACTAAAAATTCGGCGGCTAATTTAATTGTTTTGAGTTTAAGTTTGTTCTTTTCAATTATAGAACTAAAAAGTGAAATTACAGCAAAAACATCAACATCTCTTATGGTTGGTGTATAATCACCAGCTTCTAAAATTGGTGAAAGATATTTTCGGATCGACATTGAATTCTCAATAAGAATAGAGGTAGAAATTTCTACAAGGCCTTCAATTGTTGTATTTGGAAGTAGTTCGACTGGCTCATTATATGAGTCAAAAATAGCGAGAAGTGTTTCGTTAATTGAAGTTTTGATAGAGTTGAAAGTATTTGAATTATCAGTATTGTTGAAAATTCGGAAAAGTAGTCGGAACATCTTTCGAAGGAGAGAACCATGGCAAAAGTGAATTCCACTGGGTGATCTTAAACAAGCAATACAAACATTACAGCAAGCTAGATTTAATTCATCTAAATTGGTTTTGTCAAATTTGAGTAAAAGATTTATGATTTGCCATGTGAGATCACGGTTAGGATAAAAAGCGGGTGAACTTTGTCGAAATATTTTATAAAAACAATCTAAAACAGTAGCTTGAAATAACTTTTGGTCATCATCAAAGGCAGTAAAGAATGGTGCAAGAGCGGTTTGAAGATTTATTATATTGTTTTCGTCGGATTTTAAATTTTGAAGATACGATTCAGTTGAGGCAAGTGAGTCGCGAACTGGACGATGGAATAGAGTACCACAGATTTTCTTGAGTTCTGCGAGTTGCGAATGGATTAAAGGAATGAAAGCTGCAGATGATTGCGACATTATTCAATGAGGATTTTTATTCAATTTTTAAAATTGGATACTACCTTTTTAAATGATTTATCATCGTCATTTATCAATTCAATTGAATAAATTTGATATAGCTTTATTCAATATTGATCGGCATTTCGTAATGCAATCATGATTGCATTACCGGTAAACTTATATCTTTTTTATGATTATAGTTCACTATTTAGTTTATTATACGGCTTTATTAGAAAATAACATAATAAAAATTTAAACACCAAAATATTATAAATCGATTTGGAAACGTCAAAAAAATAAATATAGCTTTGTTAGAAAAGAGTATTTGATTAATGATATGTGAGATTATATGCCACTTAAAAAAACATTAGACCATAAATTTCAAAATCTTAAATCGAGAAACCAAATTAATACTCTAAAAATTCAATGATGCCTTATAAAAACGAATATACATGAATTTTACTCAAAAATAAAACCAAAATTGCCACTTTGTCATTTCAAATATTATTTAAAATCTAAAATAATAAAAAATAAAAGTTGTTATAAAAAAATATAATATAAAAAAATATATAATTATATTAAAATTTCTTTTATTTGGCTTGACAAGATGAAGATAATCAATAATATACATATATTATTTTTTCAGAGAAAAATAGTTAAATCAATTGTTAAATCTATTCTCAAATAGAGTGGTCAAATGTTTGTAAAAAATTTTAAAAATTTAAAATGAGTGCCGAATATTCAAAACAGTTCAAAATCATTTTATTGGGAGACAGCGGTGTTGGAAAAACATCGATCATTAATCAATATATCAAAAACGAATTTAGTGATGAATTACCTGCAACAGTTGGTGTTGAATTTCAACCAAAATACATTACAGTCAATGGTGAACGAATTAAACTTGGTATATGGGATACAGCAGGACAAGAAAAGTTCAGAACATTAGCTCGTCAATTCTATCGAAACGTTGATGGAGTTGTTATGGTTTATGATATAACAAGAGTCGAATCTTTGAACAATATTGATGAATATTGGATTCAACAACTTCAAGAAAATGCAACAAATTCTTATCAAATAATTTTAGTCGGTAATAAATCTGATCTCAAAGATAAGTGTGACCCTAATAAAATTGTTACAACTGAAATGGGGCAAAACATGGCACGCAAATACTCAACATTGTTTGTTGAAGCAAGTGCAAAAACAGCTGATCATGTTCAAAATGCTTTTGAAGAACTAATAAATAGGATAAATTCTGACAATAATACAGTTGAACAAACTCATGGTGTTGAATTAAATAATACAGAAGAAAGCAATAATGATAATGGCTATTGTGGTTGCTGAATTTATTATTTTCTATCTTTTTTTACTACAGTAAATAATTAATTATCTACTATAATTTAAGTGACATATTATATGATTATTATTTTGTTTATGACCAGGAAAATCTTTTGTACTACATAACAATCAATTATCAAATACTAAAGATTTAAATGTTTTACCAATCAATAAAGATAAATTTCTTGGAAATTATAATGCTTTACATATTAAATAAAAAAAAATTAAAATGAATCATTAATTATGATTTAAAAAAAGACAGCTGGAAATCCAAAAATAGTAGCAATTCCACACTCATTGGATCCTCTGAGAATTCTGAAGTATCCTTCTTCTCCCCATAAAGTACCCCAACTATTTCTACAGATCCAATATGGAATTGCACTGTCCCCTTCGCCTTCATATCCATAGCCAACCACATTTACATCAATATTAGTATTTGTTCCACAGTTCTTATCATCATAAATGCCACTTGTGTAGAGTTGGAATGATGCTGATGAAGCATCAATACGAACTGCACCAATTCCATATGTGTTTAACCAATGGACCATATCAGATTCTGGATTTTCTCGTCCCCATGCAACACCTGAATATAAAGAGACACTCTTGTCTTTGTTAAAGTTGCAAGTTCCTTTTGATCCAGTCCAAGGATAGTCATCAATTAAATTAATTAAAGTATTGTATGTTCCTGTTATAAAAGAAAAAGCAGAATATGCTTCACAACTGTTGCATCCATCACAATATTCAACACAGTCTATTAAACATTGCTCTGATAGTTTATAAAGAGTTTTATGACCAGATAATGCATAATTGGTTTCCACACATGATGCAACTGCAAAAGCCCAATCGCTACCACTGCAACTTCCAACATCTTGAATATCATTAAGAACTTTTGGATTATGATTACGATAATCAAGTTCATCTGGAACTGAAGTATCTTTATTTTTACTAGCATCATGCATTTTCTGAAAAATATTTTTACTTGATTCTGAATTTGACATAAATGTTTCTCCAAATTTTAAGTCGTTTTGGTTTTGTCTTGAACTTAAATACAAACGATATTCAGCTGGAGTGAATGTAGCAAAACTATTCAAGCCACATTTAAAATGCTGACCTGAGGATTTCTGTGATTGAATAAATCTGTAATTAGATAACCAAACACCTAATCTGAAATGATATTCTTGACCAATATAAAAAGAGGTGAGACTGCGAAATTTTAAATGAACTTTTTTCGGAATAATAATCAACAAAATTAAAAATAAATTAAAAATATAGTATTATGGTGTTGTCACCTTTTCATATCATATACTTTTTTTTAGATTTAATCAAAAAAAATTGAAATTGTATTGATATTTCAAAATGTCATAATTCATATATTCGTCATTATTTTTTCTTTTCAACCATTAAATTGCATTTGTATATAGATTATCTCTATTTTTTAATAAGAAAGCTATTCAATAAATGCGTTTTTGGAGAAAATTCAAAAAAATATTTTTCAATTTAAAGAGAAATTTTCTTCTATATTAAAGATCAAAGGGATAACTATAGTTTATCTCTTAACTTATCTGGTGCAGGCAAACATATCAAAATATTTTTAAAAATTTTTTTACAATTTTAGCTAGGATTGAGGTTTAATATTGAATATAATTCTATATACGTTAATGATGTAAACTTCACAAATATACCAATAATTTCATTTGTTTTAATTTTGGTATCAACATCACAATAAGTATTTATTTTAATATTTATCAATAATTTACCAAACAAATCATGCTTATAATATGATGATAGTTAGTTAAATCATAAAAAATCAAAATTTGATTTATAATTCTTAGTCGAAGATTTTAATATTATATTCACATCTATATATTAAATATTGATAATTAAATTATTTATTATTTTGAGTAAATGGAATTTTTTTATTAAGATAAAATTGAAATTATAATTAGATATAAACAATTCAATTTTAAAAATGGATTTATAGCTAAAAATCTGAAAAAAATATTAGTGAAATTATCATAAATAGCATTTAATTCTGCAATAAGATAATATTTATTAATATTATTAAAAAATACCAAAAATTTTCGCAGCCTCACCTCTATATAAAAATGATTTGTTTTCCTCATCCAATTAAGAAAACTTTTTTCTTCAGATGGAATAATTGTAAGGCATAGAGATGAAATAATTAGGAATGAGAACATTTCTGTAATTAAATCAAAACATTTGTATTATATTTTATAATATTAATAGTTATCTTTGGAGAAATATAAAATTTGAAAGATTTAATATAAATTTAGCATATATTTTATTTTTTAAAATTTAAAAATTAATTTATAATCGGTATTTACTATAATTATCGAAATATATATATAAAAAATTGATTTATATCACCCTAATACTTTGAAAGAAAGACAGTATATAATTTTACCTATTAATATACCTAATATGATCGTTAAAACAAACTTTTTAATAACAAATTAAAAACAAAAAACACAAACATATAAGAAAATCTCAATTAATTATGAAATGCTTATCATTAATTTTCAATCCTTTTGGTTGATTGATAAAATCGATAAGTAAAAATTGAGTTTCTGAGTTAATTTTTAATATCTGATAGAATTAAATAATCTTGGGGAATCGTATATTCATGAAAAATTATGTAAAAATAAAAAAAAATTATATCAAAAAAAGCAAATAGTTAAAATTTAAATGAAAAATTTATAATTACGATTTTTTTTTTTTGGTTAATTTTCTTAACAGAGTAAGTTAAATTTCACCTTAAGATGGTGGTTTTTTACTTTCTATCATCTGATAGAAAAACCATTCAAAAAGTGGAGTAGAAAAAAACGATTGTCCAATAATCTTGACTTGAAATTAATAAAAATAATAATAAAATAATTGAAAAAAGATCGTTCACCTATTAAAATAGTTGCAAAAAAAACTTATAGGTCAGTAGGCATTTAAATTCGAAAGAAAAAAGCATTTTCGCAAACTTTTTATCTTTTCATTTTCGCAAATTTCAATTTGAAATTTTCATTTTTACGATTATATTTGGTGTTGTCATTGGGGCAGACAAAATGAGTTTTACATTTAGATTTTCCATAGCAATAACTTATTGAAAAAATATCTGATATTAATTTTATTTTAAAATATATATATTATTGTTTTGCATCTTCCTTCAATGGGTTTTATAGAATGTGCCATTAAATAGGCATGCTATGATTTAATTTTGACACATTTTTTAAATTAATGAAAAAAAAAATATTTGTTTAAAATGAATAATATAACTTTACTAAGATAAAAAGCTTGATTTGAGTTTTTTGGTTAATATTTTAGCATTTATCGCTCTATTTGTAATGAAATCGTTGCTTTGATTGTTTAAAAAGATTCATTTTAAATTCTAAAATTGAACAAATATGCATTGAAATATTTCAACCATTTAAATAAAGAATAACTTTTTAATTACTTTATTTTTCTAGAAATTTCCTGGGAAAATACGCAAATTAATTCATAAATAAAATATTCAAAAAGTTATATTGGCGAACATTTAAGTATTCAAATCAAATTTCCCGATTTATTTTTTGGCATTTGACCAAAATGAATATTATAACGTATAATATTTTCTGATATAGTGTAAACCCTGACCAAAAATGTTCGACTTAACGTACATATAAACCGCATTATCCACTGAAAATTGACTAAAAAAACGATAAAGTGTCGAAAATTTCTTTTTTCTCTCAAAGCAATGTATTCAATTTTTCAGAAGTTTATTTTTTTAATTATCCTTTCAGTAAGCTATTTTTATACAAGGAGCCCTGGGTTTTGAAAGAAATAGCCACGCCCTTAAGAGGAATTACAACTTTCTATGGGACATGGGCTACTCACCATATAGGTGCATTAGAAAAAAAAATGATAATTTGAATACTCTCTCAAAATTCAATTGTCGAACATTTTTGGTCTGAGTTTATTATTTTGGTAAAAATGACAGTGAAATTTGACCTTTTTATTGACCTATTTTTTTATTATTAAAATTTTATTTAAAATATTTATGATGTTAGGTTTTTAAATAAGATTTTTTATTTTAAATTATGTTTTTGATCGTCATTTTTTCCCTTGATTTTATATAATCCGCAAATTTGCGCCTTTTTCTTGCGAATTTACATGCCTAAGGTCAGTTTAATTAAATCATGAATTGCAATCATCAGGAGAATACAAACTCTTTAATAATATAAAAACGCATAGTATTTTTTTTTAATTTCATACATGTATGGAGTAGATAAAGTTTTGAATTTAACTTCTCAATCATCAAAAAGACATTTTTTCATATGAAGTGGCAATTTGCCTATGGCAATTTGGAAAAAATGACGATCAAAAACATAATTTAAAATAAAAGTTTTGAATTTAACTTCTCATTTTTTTTTTTTTTTTTTTTTTTTTTTCAAAGGGGAATCTCTTTCTCAAATATTAACGTTTTTTTGTTTTAAATAAATATAATTATCTTAAATTATATTAAATATATATGAATAATATTTATTTATATACATTTTGTAATAATATAAAAACATATATTCTAATTATTGCCTTATTTTATTAAGCATTATATTGATTTTTTTGCAAAACATGTTTTTTCTATTTACTTAAAGAATATTTCTATTTGCTATTAGTATTTTTGGAAAATATAAGTAAAATAGCATTTACAGCATAAATTTAAACGAAACAGACCTCTCAATTATAGTTTGTCTTATCGTGGAAAATGAAAAATACTTTTAAAAAACATAGTTTTTTGCTAATTTTTTTAATAATTTTTTAATCGTTTAAAAGTAACTTTTTTAATTAAATTTTAACGTTTAGAAAATATTTTTTTCGATCATAAATAATTGAAAAATATATAAATCACGATCATTAAAATTTCAGTTAAATATTATCGTCTAACGATTAAAAAAATCTCAAAAAAGCTCAAAATTGAATGAATTTTTATACGAAAACCTTTCAATTTTTTCGTATACCGCTTTTTTTTTGGCCTTCAATATGGTGAATAAAAACGGTTTCTTATACGAAAAACCGTCGATTTTTTCGTTTACCGCTTTTTTTGGCCTTCCCTATGGTCAATTAAAATTGAATACTTATTCGATTTTTTTTTTAATTTTACATAACCGTTTATATTGACCTATTATAAGGCAGATTATTTTAGCCTTAAGCTGCCAAATAAATAATCAAATTTTAATACAATAAGCTTATTGTAATGGCTAAATATTTTACCTTTCAATTTCAATGTTTTTAAAATATTGTTATATCTCAGTTTTTTATATTAAAATCATTTTATTTATTTATTTATTTGAAATAAATATTTACTATTCAAAAATTGTGTTACAATATTTTTTCAATTATTTACGTTTTTTACAAAAAATGGTTATATTTTTTTATATTTTTTCCTTATTGTAGTAAATTTAGTTCCATTACGATAAAAATTAGCTGTAATAGCATTTACGATTTTTTGGCTTCAAACAAAATAATAGTAGGAAATAAAAGATAATCACAAAAAAATAAATTTCAAAGACAAGCATTTAAAAAAAAAATTTGAGCCGAACCAGACCATTTAATTGAATTGTTTTATTTTATTTTTGAGAATATTATTTTTTCTTTAATAGAATTTTTTTCAGAGATTAGGATAAAATTTGAAAGGTTTCAGACTAACTTTTTAAAAGATTTATCTAAAAAAGAATTTTTTGGTGTTTATGAATATATTACTGATTTACACACCAAATTCAAAGATAATTTAATAAATTTTCAAGGAATATTAATAATAACGTTGATTTAAAAGTATATCAAAGCTTTTTGATATCAATATTTTTTAATCTGGGAAAATGGAAAGAATTTAAATTTAAAAAATAGATGTATCATTTGAAAAAATCTGATTATTGTGATATTTCAATTGTTTTAAAAAAATGATTTCTATTTGATAATTTCTGGTGTTGATGATATACCAGAGTTCATATATGCTTTCTTAGTTTAATGTCCAGCATTATATACCAAACCATTATGCTTTTAGGATTCATTTAAACTCTAACATGAATTATAAAATTTCTTTGTTTTTTTTTCTTTTAAAAAACTTCTATTTAAAAAAATATTTCATCTTAATGATATATGTTATTAATTTTATAATTTAATTTCAATATATTTCTAATACGTTTATATAAACACATTTTTAAAATAATTTTTTAACATCTTTTTTAAAAAATATTTATTATTTATTTGATGTTTTATCCTAACTAAAAAAATATATTTTTACGATATTTCTATATAATACTTTCAATATATATATAAAAAACAAAATTAAAGAATATAAAAAGAGAAAATATAAATATTATGATGATAAATTTATTTTATAAAATTTAATTGAAATTGGATAAAAAATTTTGAATTGAAAAAAGTTATTTTCTATCAAAAAGTTTGACTTTTTCATAAAATTTCATATTTTTTGATTTATCTTTTTTCCCCTACTTTATTTTTCAACAAGTTCTATTTAACTTTTTCTTATTATATCATATTATTTCTATTTTGCCTATTTATAAATCATAATTCTTTGATCGATAAAAAACCTATTTTGACTCCCCTTTTTTTTTTCCAATTTGCCATAGGCAAATTGCCACTTCATATGAAAAAATCATTTCATAAATGAGCAAAAATATTAAGGAAGCAAAACGTGCCAGGCCAAAAATAAAATCATTTAGACCAAAAATATCTGCTATTCCTCAAAATGGGCTATCAGAAATAAGATATGATGAGCCGATTCCAAAACCTGAAAAAATAATCTACAATTATATAACAAACAAAAGTCAAGATATTCATCAAGCTGAATTAGATGAAGATGCTACAATTGAATCATTAAAAATGGTAATTGCAAAACAATTTTCAGTTTCAAAATTATCTGATATTCATGTTTTATTTGCAGGTAAAGATCTAGAAAATGACATTTTAGTTGAACAATTAGAAGTAGGTGATTTTCCATTTCAAGTTTATATTAATTCAAATGATGAATTATTTTTGAAATCGGCAAGAGCCCTTAAAATTAGCAAAGATGAATATGATTATGAATATGATTATGAAGAAGAATCACAAAAATCCAGTTCTAAATCAAAATCGAAAATTGAATCTGAATATAAAAACAAATCAATTTCATCAGATGAAAACTTATACACCTTTGAATACAAAAGGAGTATCAGGAATATCAAAATAGATGATAGTGATACTCCATTAAATAATCTTCTGATTCTCATCGAAGAAACGTTCAATATCAGTCCTGAACAAGAGGAAAATATAACTCTTGGTTACATAAACAGATATTCAATTGAAAAACCGATTAAAGACCTTAATGAAAAGATAAAAAATTATAAAGGCAAGACGATCAAAATCCACACAAAAAATAAAAATCCAGAACAAAAGAAAGAACAAGAAAATTTTTTTATTGATACCGAAAAGGCGAAGAAATATAAAGTCATTGGAAAGATAGGAGAAGGCATGACATCAATTGTCTATAAAATTATTGAAAAACGAACGTTAAAACCGTTTTGTAAGAAAGTTCTCAGAATTGAAGGCTCAGAATTCAAAGATTTTCAAAATGCGATCAAAGAATTTGAAATTCTACACAATCTGAAGCATCCGTGCATTTGTTCTGCAATTGGCATCAGCACCGTTGAAAAAGTTGATGATAAAAGTGAAGCGACCACCGTTGCTATTTACATTGAATTTGTTGAATTCAAATTGAAAGATTGCTTAAGTCAAGGAATTCTCAATGACACCAGCAAAGCGCGAATCATCACTGAAATTGTCCACGGAATGAAGTACATTCACGATAAAGGACTCATTTATCGTGACTTGAAAATCGACAACATCATGCTTGACTCAAATCATCAAGTGAAGTTGATCGATTTCGGTCTGGCCAAGGTGAATGAAATTCTGTTTGGCGTTGATGAAATGAACACGTTGACATTGACCAAAAATGTTGGAATGGACGATTTCATGTCACCTGAGATGTTCAATGGTGACGACTACGATAATAAAACAGACGTTTTCTCGTTCGGAATCATCCTTTATTACGTCGTGTTTGGAAGGATGCCAAGTTACGGAATGAAAGAAAGAATCAGTGGCGCAAATGTTCATATTCCAAAGAACTCCAAAAGTGCAACTAAATGCTGCTTGAAGCTGTTGTCAAGCTGCTTGTCAATTGATCCAAAACGTCGTCCTTCGTTCGGAGTTATACTGCAATACTTAAGGGAAAATAAATTCATGATATTGCCAAATGTTGACTCTGGTTTTGTTTCCAAATGCGACACTGAACTTGAACCAATTTAATTTTAAAATAATTTTTATATATATATATATATAAAAGGGATCCGAAATCGGCGGTTATGGAAAATCGAATTCTTCAATATAACTTATATTAATAAGAATACTATATAATATTTAATAAAATTTATTTGGTAAAAACATAATCGAATGTAGGGGTTTTGAGATATAAAAATCTTAAGAAAAAGTTTCTCATTTGAAAGCTTATTCGGTTGTATCAATTCAAATCATCTTCGCAAATTGAGAGGCTCTCTGCGAAAATACATTTATCTTTTTTAATTTTTTAAAAAACTGATTTTGGAATATTTTTATAAATATAATTATATATATATTAAGTTATATCTTAAAATTAAAAAATAAATATGAAAATTAATTAAAATATACATAATTAAAATTAAATAAAATTGAATAATACTGTTCAAACAATATTTCATATTTAAAATATATATTTATCTTCAGATATATAGCACATAATAAAATATTTTTATATATAATAGATATATATTAAAGTATTCTATTTAATTATTAATATGACTTAATGACTCTTTTCTTTTAAATAGATTCATATCCTTTTTTTTCTTTTCTTTTGAAAAGTTTTTTTCTCAAAAATATTTGTATGATCATTCAAATTTAAATAATAAAATCATGATTTTTGAAATAACTCTGCATTCATTTATTTTGAATTTTTAATATATGGTGTGATGCTAATAAATGATTAAAAATATAAATGGTATAAAATTTTCATCATTCGTTAAAATCTTAAAAATTAAATTTTATTTTTTCCTCTAAAATATATAACTTTAATAATATTTTAATTAATATATTTAATTTATATATAATATGTTTGAATTATTTTAACTTAAAATATTTTATTAAATAAAATACTTTTTAAGATAAGCTTATTTTAAATCAGAAAATAATTGTGAGGGCCGTTCCCATTTATATATATAAAGAAAAGGAGTCGATTCTCTCAAATTTTTTTTGATTGAAAAATTATTATATCTTAAAAATTAGATATTCTTTTTAATTAATAAATTTTTATATCAATATGAAATAAAATTCGAATTCATTTATTATATCATAAAAATTAAAAAATTCATTATTTATTCCAAAAATCATTAAAAATAGTGTTTTTATTATGCTACTTGAGGTATTTTCTTAAATGATTTACTATTCACGTTATTTATATGTAGCTTTGAAATATAGTAATAATATATAATAAATTATATTATTGATATTCAAGAAATTATTATTTTTTTCAAAATAAAAATTTTGAATTTAAAATTGAATTAAATGTTAGTTTTTGAAAAAATTATTTTGATAATATCAGAATTTTGAAAATAAATAATTTTAATTAACAAATACTTATTATTTTGAAAATATATTAGTAATATCCTCATATTAATGATAATGTATTTACTATATATATTTTAAATCACATTTATATTATTATAAAATATATTTTTACATTTTAACTCAGTTTATTTGTATATCACATTTGAGAATTAATTATAATAACGTATTAATTCAATTTTATTTTTCATAAATAATATTATCTTATATGATATTCAATTAATTACTTTTTAATTAATTTAAAATATGTAAATATAATTATGAAAAAAGAATATATGATATGAAGGTTATAAAATATTTAAATATTTGGATATTTACAAATTCCCAAAATCTCTTTGAATGGTGGAAATTAGATAAGAACTCAAAAATATTTTCTGCTTTCAAAAGTTAAACTTTTTCTGTTTTTATTTTTTTTTAGTGAAATATCTCTATTTTGGCTAATAAAATTGGCTTCATATTTAAAATTGCATTATGTTATTGATAATATTAATATTATTTATTATTAATTTTTTATAATTTTAGAATATGATAACCGCCAAACGTCGAACCCTTTTATATAAAGTGAGAGAAATAAAGGGGGTCGATTCAAAAAATAATTAATTTCAAGGGAAAACGATAATAAAAATTTATTTTGAGAAAAAAATATTTGAAAAAATTTTTTTTTCTTAAAATTATATTTTCTGAAAAAATATTCAATTTTTTCTTAACTTGATCGTCGACCCCTATTTTATTGAATGAGACCCCTGTTTTTTGGGGGCACTTTAAATAAATGTTTGCAACATAATCTTATTGACCGTTTATTTTTCTCTCAATTTAAAAAATAAGAAGGGTAGAGACTAGCGAATTTATAACAAATATGATTATAATTAATAAATTTATTTAATGACATATAATAAAATTAAATTATTAATTATGATATATTTAATGCGACAGAAAACAAGATATTACTATAAAAAAATGATGACTTTTGAATTCAAATGCTGATCGTAATAGGAAAATTTTTAACCTTGGATAATTTTGTTAAAACTTTTCTATAAAAAGCATTTTATTAATCATTTTAATCATAAAAAATATCATATATTTGCTTTTTGGTTGGTATAAATTGGAATTTATTGCCTAATAATGTTGGACTTAGCTATTGTAAATAAAATTTGAAATGTAATTTTTTTGATGATTTGATGAAATGAATCCTCAAAACATCAAATATCCTATTGAATATTGATAATCATCATTAGAAATTTATGTTTCTAAAAAATTAAGTTAAATAAGAAAATCATATTTCTGTTACGAAAAATGTAGCGCACCAAATTCAATGTAATTTATCCATCAGAAAATGCACATATAATAACGATGATTTTATCAATATTTTAAAAATTTGTTATGAAATTGGAGAGAAAAGACGGATTTGAAATTGAGAGGAAATCTTGTAAAGTTCTCAATTCTGATTTTAAAAAACATAAATTTCTCATTTAAAACAATAATTATAATAAATTTAATAGATCAAAACTTTTATTATACTTGTGCTTAATAAAAATTCAAACAATAAATATAAAATATTCAAAATCAATCATATTTCGAAATCAAAATTTTGAAAAAATTATAAACGGTTTAGTGTCTACCGTTCTAAAAATATTTATTTCAATTTCACATTTTTTTGGTTATTTCTTTTTAATTTAGAATCTAATTTACTGAAATTTTTATAAGATTACATGTATAACCCAATTTATGTTTTATTGTTCTTGGTGCCAAATTAAAGATTCAAAAAAATTAATATTTCTGGCAAATCTACCAATTCAAAATAATACTTGGATTTTTACCAAGACACCTTTATAATTCTTTGATTTTTATGATTTTTACTTGATATTTACATTATTTTGTATAAACCTTTTATTTTTAGGCCATTTTGTCAAAGGTAACTACACTCCCATTTGTATGATAATTTAAATTTTCCTCAATTATATATTTTTATATATAATAATAATAAATATTTAAAGATATATTTTAGGATTTCAATTAGGTATTTCCAAGATATTTATATTTATTATATTTGTGAAGTTTACAAATTCATTATATTGAAAAAAAAGGAATATAAGAATCAAAATATCCAAAAAAATATTTAGCAAACAGATAATAAGAATAAATCAAATTAAAAAATAAAAGTATATTAATTCTGATATATTAGTTAATTTAATAAATAAATGAATTAATAAAAGGTTTTTTTTAATTTTTCATTTATCTCATAATAATCTAATCTTCACTTTTAATCTCTTCATAATTATATTTTTAGACTTAATTAAGAGGTTGATCAGTATGAACTAGATCAATCAATATCATTTTTAAGTAGATCTTTCGGATTTTAGAGATTAAATACCAATTTCTCATTAATATTCTGTTTATAAATAAATAAAGTTCATATAATTAACTTTTCTGATTTTTATTGAAAATATTATTTTTTTCATCTGGAAAAAGATTTTAAATATATATTTTCTTCTTATTCAAAATTGAATTTTCAAGTGCAATATTTCAAATTTTCAAAGAATGTACATTTAGCTTCTCAAAATTGAATTCTCAATTTCAATCTCTCAATTTTGATAGATAAATTATTATTAGACCTTGAAAGCGGTACCTACCCGACCCCTTTTGACAGGTCCTTCTTGGGTAGGGTCATTTTTTACCTGGGTAGGAAAATAACATATTACCTAAAGGTAAAATTTTACCCGGCCATTTATAAAGATGGTAATTTTTTACCAGACCATTTCTTTAATGATATTATTATTATTCTTGTCAGATATTCTATTGATAATATTTGAGATGCAATTTGCTACGATATCATATGTTTGGATGATATCAAATTAAGTGATTCCAAAAAAAATCATTTTTTTTATGGAATAATAATCATAATGTGAAAATTTAATATTAATTATGTTATTTGTTAGGTTTAGAATAAAGTTATAAAAGTAATATTATAAAATCAAAAAAAATTGAAATTGAATATATATCAGCTTTTTCAGAGGAAAATTTTCATTAAAGTTAGAATCAGATATTGAAAATGAATCAAGAAATCAAAATTTTTAATGAAAAAAATTAATATTTATTATTTATTATTATAAATTAAATGAATAATTAAAGAAAAATAATCGGGTAATACTTAAACACTTCACTTGAATGGTAGGTAATTACCCTACCCGAAAAAAACGGGTCGGGTCCATTTTTTTAGGTTACCATTAGAAGGTATAATTATTATTGACCTATAACCATTTTTATTTTCACCAAAAAATTGTATTTACTTCATATATTAATAATTCATAGATAAATATTTAAATAAAATTTTAATTTACATATTTGATTAAATATTATTGTTAAATATTTGTTATTGAAATGAGGTACAATATATTTATTAAGAAAAATGAGTTTTTATTCTTTTAAAACTCATAAAATATAAATATCTATTAATATAAATAATCATTCCTTAATTTTGGTTATTAAATAGATTAAAATATATATAGTTGGTGGACATAATTATGTTTTTGGGACATAATCATGTTTGCTCAACTTTTTGAATGGTACACAAAAATAAAACACATTTTTCTCAATACTTTTTAAAGATAATTTGATAATATTATATACTTTATTAATGTATTTTATGTACATCATTATTTAATTAAATGAGCTATTATATTTGTGATTTATATGAAATTTTGCCATTAATGTAAAAAAAAGTCAAAATGCTTATTTTATTCTCAATAATTGAAACTTGGGATTTAATAATAATATCATTAATTCATAATCAGTAATGATATAATTTTGTCAGATAATTGATATCTAAAAACTTTCATATAAGAAAATTTTGATGCACAAAATAAAGTTAAAAATCATATCACTTTTTTGTTTTTTTCCAATAAAAAATAAAAACTTTTTAATTTTTATTTAAATATTTGATATAATGCATATAGTATAATGATATTGAAAGAATAAAATTGGCGGTTCTACTCAAGATCTATTACCTTAATGAAAAAGAGTAACTTCTGAAATAACTAAAAAAGACTTTCAATTTTAGACATTGAGAAATTATTTTCATTATTTTAATAGTTCTTCTATACTTACCTAATATTTATTGATTAATTGCTATTTTTAATTCTATTATAATAGAAAAAATAAAAAAGTGAAATTTGTATATTTCTTAGAAAAACCTGAAATCTTGATGGGCAACAATGATTTTTAGAGGATTAATAATATATTTCATTGTATGTGTTATCAAATAATGTAATTCTGAAATCATATCAATTATGCATGAGTGATTTATGAATGATTTGAATGAAAAAAAGAAAAATGAAATTTTTCCAAGATTGATTCTTTTTCAACCATATTATTATATTTAATATATTATATGCATCATATAGATGATTAATACTGCATCTAATTTGAAATAAAATAAACTCATTTTTCAAAATTAGTAATTTTGTATGAATGATTTTTGTCATATTTTGAAAACACTTTTTCTTTTTATATAATTATTATTTCAATAAATTTTTTTCTAAATTATAATATATACATTATATTCTAAAATAATAACTATGTTAGAGCAAATTAAAACAACCTTTTTTTTTTATGGTAAAAGCATGAAATGTGATATGAAATGAGTTTTTTGAGTAGTGAAATGAAAATGAAACCATTTTTTCTAATTATCTATTTTATTTCAATAAATAATAATGATACATTTTAATTATAGATGAAGAGTAAATTATATTTTTTTTCAAATAATAAAAAAATATTCAGAAATTAAAAATTCGATATCATATTTATGATCAAATTTAGTTTGATAAAAGTGAATGAAAATCGGGGAATAGAATGTATCCAATATGATATTGATTGTTCTACAATTGTTTTTTTAAACGTCCAATTTGAATATATAGAAATGATGTGAAAACATAATTATGTCTCCAAAACAGAATTATGTCCACCAACTATAATATAAGAAATATATAGTAATATGATATCTCTAATATAATGATGCATCATTGATTCCTGTATTCTTTGAGATTTCTCAAAATCAACAATTCATTAATATTATCTTTCAAGCTTAGGTATTCTTACTTATATTTAGTTATATAAAGAAACTCACTAAATTAAAAATAAAAAAAAAATCGCATATTCATCAACTTTTCTCTGAAAAAAAAATTGAATGAAAAAGAGTGTAATTACCTTTGAGTAAGCTACTCTTCGTATTTTTTGCAAAAGTGCAAAAAATAATCAAAGCTTTTTTTCTGATGTACGATACAAGGTCAATATTGACCTTAACCTCTGGTGTCAATAAGTATCGGGGGCGATAAGTATTCCCCGAAAAAAAAAGAGTCCTTCAAAACTACTAAAACAATATGATTTTATTCATATATATTTAATATTATTAACCTTTACTTTTTCCACATCACAGATTCCTTAAAGTAACTTTTTAACATTTATATTCTTTAGTCCGTATTTTGGTTGTTGTATATTTTTGGCAAAAATATCAAGTTTTCAAATTAAATTTTCAAAATAAAAAAAAAAAAAAAAAAAAAAAAAAATCGATGTAACAGCGCATAGCCATTATTTCTTGATAAACGTATTCCAAATATAAAGGCGCAAAGTATTGCTCCCCCAATCCAAACCGAGAACAAATATAATTTGGGGATATTGGACAATATTTAGCACACCATATGATAATACTGATGAAAAAGCTAAAATAAGAAATGCAAATGTGATATACATTATAATTTTCCAGTTCCATTCTTTTGTATTTGATGCACGATATAATAACAAATTGGTTAGTACATTTTTATAAAGCAGTTAATGTCAAAAGGGAAAGTTTTCATGAAATCTTTGAAGCAAATATGGTTCGACACCATTTTCTAAATTTTTACGTACAATTACAATAGCAAGTACAACATTTATTACAGCATGAACAGTATTTACAGCATGAGCTGCACATATCATTTGTTATCTCATTTTTCTTCTCTTCTTTCTTATTGATTAATATTTTCAATTGAATCAGAACACTTTTTAATGCTGTAGAATGATTGTATACATAAAATATAATTCCCAATTAAATGGTTATAAACTTTAAGTCATTAATATTTTTTATTAATGTTCAATCATTTATCATATAAAAGTTTGTTAAAAAAAAAAAAAACTTGTTAATTTTGTTTTTATAATTCCAAAACACTTTCCTCCTTTTTCATCATATTAGTCCAAAATTCTTGAATATTTCCTTTTGATGTGATTAGGATCTAAATAAATCTGATTTGCGCCATTCCACATTGTTAATAAATTATGCATAGTGAAATACTAATTATCCCTTTTTTATTATTAATAATTAATGAAGAAATAGAAGCTACAGGAAATTCCAGGCCATATAAACAAATGAATTTGTGTGGAATGTTGTTTGCTAAAGCAAATTGAAAAGATTTGAGTGAATTGTTATTGAAATGGAAATGAGTGAAATTGGGGTATGATATATTTCTTTTAATGGAAATCCTAGAGTACTAAAAATTGGGTCATGTACCATTCTTAAAAATCATCAGTCCCAAATTAAAAACCTGTGCTAAAAAAACATTTAAATTTTAATGTTGATGATGAAGTGCATATTCGAAGTTTTTTTTTTTTTTTTTTTTTTTTTTTTACATATTTATAAATAAGATTCTCAAGGCTCATTTTGAATACTCAAGATAAAATGATAGCCTGATGGAAATAAATTGTCATTTGGAATTATTAGTATTTTCATTCCTCCAATGCTTCTTCTACCAATTACGAGAAACATTACAGATTGATTCAAAATACAATATATTTATGATCTTGAAGGCTATGATTTTGATTTATTTTTCAGATCAGAAGACACCGAGGAAACTTGATTATTTTAAAATCTCTTACAGGAGAAAAAAAAAATGATCTACCTTTCATTAGATAAAGTTGCAAATATGATCCTTTTACATAATTATATACATCACTCATCAAATAACCTTGTAAATACTAATGAGTCTATACTCGATAAATTAGCAATTATCAAGATTGAATGCCCTTTGATGGTAGTTTTTCATGCAGGCTCTAATGATTTTATGATAAAATTAAAAATAAATATATTAAATGTCATGTTCAAAAGTGATATCGGTGTTAGATTTTTTAAAAAATACAATTTGTTCGTTATTAAATCCATAAAAGTATATATAAAAAACTGCCCTAGTTTCCATAAGTATCAAAAATTTAATTGAAATCTTCTTCATAGTTTTTTTTTGCAAATATAGTCTGAAGGAAAACCTATTTCTTTATTTAATAGTATTTGAATCTATGTACATAATGAATGAATTGAAAAATGAATTGAAAAAGAATTGTTTCTTCTGAAAAATCCTTGTTTCCACTTAAAACATTACCAAGAAAATTAGCCAAAATAGGGTATTTTGATTGGAGAATATTAAGTATCGATTGTTGTTCATCGTATTCAATATCTTTTATCATTAAATCACTTTTTGACTTTGTAATGTGAAATTTAATTGAAACTTAGCATTTTTAATATTCTTCAACTGGGTTGAGCGACCAGTACATTTCAATTATGATAAATGAACGTTAAGAAATCACGTAATTCATATATACTTCTTTAAATAAAATAATAGATTCATTTTTTGGTCTTGAAGGGTTGCGGAGCTTTTTGAATGAATGAGGTGATTGAAACTTTTTGAAGGCTTCGGAAGGCAGTGTCTAGGGGCTGGAGCTTTTGGAGTTTTGGTTGTCTGATGCATTTTATATGGAAAATTATTAATGCTATGATTTGGAAAGAAAAAAAAAAAAAAAAAAAAAAAAAAAAAAAAAAAAAAAAAAGAAATCAAAGAGCTATTCAATTATCGAAGATTATTAATTTGGATTTAAAGAAAGCCAAAGGCATAAATAGAACCATTCTATTTTTAATGTCATATCCGCCATCTTCATCATGGCTTTACAACATGTGCGAGAGAAATGGCATTATAATAAAAACACCTCATAGCCTTGAAGAAAGGCGTCCAAAACATTGTAATATAAGTTCTATTAGATCATTTTTTGAAATTATGGCCATTATTTGGGCAGAGATCCCTGTTTGATATAGAAAGCAGATGAAACTTCTAGCGCATCATCCAAAAACAGTGTTTGCACTTTTGCTATTTGATATTTCAAAAATCATCAAAATTCATCAAAAATTCATCAAATATTTCAGTAAAATATCAGAATATTTCCAATAATATTATTTTCATCTGGTTAACAATTATAATTTAAAAAAAAATTTGGAAAAATAACGAATAATATATACGATTATTTTTCATTTAATTTCTTGATATTTTTCATTCAATTTTTGCTATTTTTCATTCAATTTCTTGATATTTTTCCTTCAATTTCTTGAAATTTTTTCATTGAAAATTGAATGCTGAAATTTCAAGAATTTGAATGAAAAATAGCAAAAATTGAATTAAAAATAGCAAAAATTGAATAGAAAATATCACAAATTGAATAAAAAATAGCAAGATATTGAATAAAAAATGATCGTAAAACGATTTTTGTAAATCTATATACAAGGCTTGGTTAACCATTTTAAATATGCGGTTTTAAATAAATGAAAAAATTATTTTTTTTTAAAAAAAAACTAAAGGCAAGCTTAATAACTAAAGAGTTTATTGAATATTAATAGAAAACCTTTAACAAAAACCAAAATGTGTTTTAAGGTAATTTTGTATAATTTAAGCAAAAGCTCTGTTTTAGTCTAGCAAATATTGCAGCAAGGTTCTTTCCAATTTTTACATCTGAAGTTGATGCAGAGATGGCATTCTAGCAGATTAAATGACCTTTTGATTCCAGAAACAAGATAAATCCAAAAACAATAATTAATGAACAGAAAAGGAATACTCAGTATAATTCTAATTTTTTAGTCACAAAGTGGTATTATCCCAATCATAAATCAAAATCTTAATAAACATATTTAATAATTAACAAATTTTTTATTTTATATTTATCATATTTGCTTTTTATCACTTTTATTATTAAATATATTTCAATTTTAAAACACTGAACGAAGATTGATGAAAAAAAGATATTATTATTACTATATATTTAAAGAAAAATCTAATATAATATAGTTTTTATACCAATATATGCATTTTATCTTGAAAAATAAGCTTATTATATTCATATGTCTCAAAGATAATCAGATATATAAAAAACTTTCATTTTTTGAAAATATAATATTTGAGATATTTTCCATTCTAATTTACCCATTTAGCGCATTTGTTAATACTCCTTTTGATTCTGCCTCTAGTTCGATTGGCCGATGTACTGAATTTTTTTAAATTTATATTTTTAAAATATCCAAAGTTGATTTTCTTATATCTCACAAACAATTGTTTAGTATATAGCAGTGTTTTTAATATATTTCAAAAAATATTTTAAAATACTCATATATATGGTTTGCTGAAATTTAACAAAAAAATGGTTACATTTATTATTTTTTAAAAACTTGAAATATCAAATTTCAAGAGTGACATACACTGTCCAAAAAGCTCAAAGATCTTGTTTCATCAAGCTCTCATATTCCTTTATCATTAAAACCTGAGATATTTCGTAAGAATTTGGAATTCTTGATTTAAAAGTAAAAACAATGCATGTTGTCTGGTTTGATTTCTGGTTCTGTTGAATTCATTAAATATTCTATGAAATTGTTAAACGTTTCTTGCTTGATGACTGATTCAACATTATAATATTGTTTATTAGATATTTGTGTCCCAATCAATTCGGGAAACTTAGTAAGTAAATCTTTATAACGTTAGAATGATACTGGAATGGCGTGGTTATGTCCATTGAACGCTAATATGATCTTGTTCGTCATCTTTAAAAATGACTTTTTGAATAATATGTTCATGTAAAATTTTCATTAATTCCACTGATTTATCTTGATCAAATTTTGATATTTTTCAAAATAAATAATATAAATAAAAATAATATTAGAGTATAAAATTAATTTAATATATTCAAAAATATTGTTCTGATCTTACTATCGATTAATTTGAAACTTCAATCATTATCAATCAGAAAAAGCAAGTTACGATACCAAAAGATAAAAAGAAACAGTTTTCTATGATTGTATTTTTGGTTTGCCAGTGATGTGCAACAAATATTCATGATATTCATAACCTTCAAGAAAACCTTTCTCAATATCACAAATCTACATCCCGTTGCATTAAATTACTTAAGTAAGTATTTGCTAGAACTTTTAAAAAGCAAAAATATGAGTTATTTTAACTAAGATTGTTTATTCAATCCTTGATGGTTACAATCAAAAAGAGAGAAGAAGTGAAAAAGTAAAGAAAAAGATCTTTTCGATTCCTAAGAAAGGAATAAAAGAGGATTTACTTTTTTCTCAATTACTTAATGCTTATTTCCAAAAAATATTTGGTGGCTTCTTTTACTTATTCAATTAAATATTTGATTTCTACCTTAAAAAATCTTTAATTGAATAAGTAATATCACCTATATGCATAGAATGAAAATAAATATAAAAAAGCATTTAAAAAATTATTTTTTTATTAGATCATTTATTTGTTGAAGTGGACTAATAATAATTTTGTTGAATATAACAATCATTTTGTTGATCATAATAATCACCTTGTTGATTATCAGAATCATATTGCTGATTATCAAAATCATACTGTTGATCATCAGATGGAAATAAATAAATTTGATCAATTTCTTGTTCATTTTTAAGGAATTGTTCAAAAAAGTCCCAATTTTTTTCATACCATAGAATCAATTTTTCGCCACTTCTACTTTTTTCAGCACGAGTTAATGAAAGGTGCAAGTTACTATTATTACATACCGAAATTGCAACTTCTCGAAGTTGTGATAGTGTCACTTTTGAACCAAATATTTGTTGCAACTTTTGAAATGTTTCTGTATTCTTCCATGCATATTTACTCTTGAATCCTTCTCCAGATGACATATCAATAAATGATATGAAATCATCATAATAAAATTTATATATCAAAATAATGAAAAAAATTGATTATTTCTGATACGTGGCCTATAAACTTTTTCTAAAAAAAACTGAACTAAAATTTTAAAATTTTACTTCAAATTAATGACGATTTATCTTTTTGATATGTTTTATTTTTGTTTGAATTAATATATGGTAGATGAAGTTTTTGAGTAAAAATACCCGAAAATTTTGCTTCAATTCTATTGTCTCTTCAACTTTTTGATTAAAAATTGATTTATTAAAAATTTTGTGAAAACTCATAGAATTTTACTCCCAAAAAAAAAAAAAAAAAGGATCTATATACCCATATTTTACCCTTTATGTGTGAGTTTTTAGTTTTTGAGAAAAAAAGTTACACCCCTTTCTCAATTATTTCAATGTTACATATCACATGTGATATCATTTTGGTGATATTTTTTTTTATAGGCATTCAAAACATGATCGAAAAATAAAAAACATCTCACTTTTTATTTTTTAGTTGCATTTTTTTCAACAATTTAGCTTATTTTGAAAACTCATATTAGCAGTTTATACTAATTAACAGATTCTCTTTCATTTTGTCGTCTCAACTCAAATCACTATAATATTATATGATATTTGTTTTTTTTAATAACTCTCCAAATGAAGGCAATTGGGAAGTAATATTTTACTATAAGGATCTTTATGAGATACTGTTTCTAAAAAGACTATTTAATCAAATATTTAATTTTTTTCACTCAAAAAGTTTGTTTTTGCACTTCTTTTTTTATGATAAAAAAATGAGTTTTTGCAAATTTTATCTGATAAAAATTATTTGTTGAAGTATGTATTTTCTATATCTCTTAATAACTCAAAAATGGTACTGATCATCGAGGGTATTATATTGTTTTTTGCTCACTCAGCTTTTGGTTTTATAACAAACATATGCGATTTTTATGCGATAATGAAAGTAAGCTTTATGATTATGATTAAAATAAGGTATGGAATTTTTCGAAATAATATCTTAAATTCATCATCTCAAAACTTTTTCTTGAAATTTGTCATATTTTAAGAAAAATAATAATTATACAATTATTTACATCACACAAGAGAATATTTTAACCCTTTTGATTATCAAAATAAAACTAATCTTTTTTTATCAGCTTAAATTTCAAATTATATATTGTATAATTGTTAATAATATTTATTATAATTTCTATATATATCATAAAATAAATATTTGTTATATATTTATAATAAGATATTGATTGAATTAAAATTTTATAAATTTTCAAAGACAATTCAATTTTATCATTCAATTGATAAGATAATAATTCAATAATACTTTTAAAATAAATTATTTTTAATCCATTATTTTGTCTTTATTTTTATTTTAAGAAGAAATCATAAATCTTTTTTTTTTTTTTTTTTTTTTTTTTTTGAAATTTATAAAATTGAAAAAAATCAAATTTATCGTTAAATATGACTTATTAAGAGTCATATATGATAGAGTTATATTTGACCTTTCCTTTGGCAAAATCACCTTTTATTTGGCCTTAATTTGGAGATAAGTATTATTTTTCAATCTCATTAGACCCTATTAAGGTGTACATTCAATTTTTATGTATTCAAAAAATGACAACAAAAATACAAATTTTGCAAAAATTTTACTATGAATGTTTATTTTTATTTGTAAAATATACATTAAAAGTAATAACATTTTTAAAAAATATATTTAGAATATCTCACATCTTTTTGAATCCATAGATGATTCCATGAATTTTGATTCAAAAAATCTGGCTAGTTTGAGTTAAAACTTGAAATATTGATAATATTTTGCAATTTTAAGAAGAATTATTTTATAAAATCCAAAATTCCGACGATGGGAATTTTATTCTAGATAGATCTTATCTTTGAATACTTTACTTATTTTTTCACATCAGAAATGTTATTTTACTCATAATTTTTCAATTGTTTATATTTTACACACTCTCAATTATTTCATAAAAAAGAACTCGATATTCTGAGATATACAATTATTTCATAAAACTTAACACAATTTTCTGATCATTCAAATATTTCATAAAAAAACTAATTCAATTTTTTATAGGCGTTTTTCTTAATCTAAATCATGAATCAACTTTCATATAATCATATTTGGGAACTAAACCAACAGCAATCTATTCAAATTACACAATTACTTGAAAAAATCACTACGTTGGAAAATAATTATCTCAAAATGGAAGATAAATATCAAAAAGTTCTTCAAAATTTGAAAATAGAAAACAAAAAATTATTAGAAGAAATTGAACAAATTAAAGAGTACAACAACAAGCTAAAAGAGGATGTTTCTAAAAAAAATTCCTATTATTTTAAATATATTAGACTAATTCAAGAAATTAATAAATTAAAAGCTAAAATAGATGACTTAAATAAAAAAAATCAAGAAGCTATTAATGAATTTACAATTGAATCAGAATCAAATAAAAAAAGTGAAATATGGTATGATACAACTGAATATTTGTTATTTAGAAAAAATAACAATGATTCTTTTGATTTATTCATACAAGAATTAATAGAAAATGCAAAAGTTTCAGTTTATGGAAGAAGATATTCAGATTTTTATAAGACCATTTGTCTTGGATTGTACTTTACTAATACAAGTTCATATAAAGCACTACAAAAGATTATACCTGTACCTTCTATCACAACTTTATATTATTTTTCACGTCAATATTTAGGAGATTATAAAATATCACTTACTTCAATTGAAAAAACGGATTTTATTTTTAATGAATTTAAAAATACTTTTTTTCAGAATTTTGAATCATTAATCAACTGTTCATTAGCAATTGACCAAACTATTGGAATAAGAAATCCAATGTTTTTCAATAATCATAAAAAAAATAATTATTTATGCTTATATTACCTTCAACCAATAAATAATTTTTATCCAAATGTTCCAATTTATATTGAATTTGACTTAAACGGTCGGATGAGTAAAAAAACATTAGAAAATTCAAAAAAAATTAGAGAAATTGCTAAAAATAACGGTTTTGTAATTAAATATATATGTACTGATGCAGACACTCCCACTAATCCATGGCACACATCTATTATAAATAAAAAATATAACCCAGAAATTCAGAGTATGTATGATTCAATTAAAAATATGCCAGAATTATCATTTTCTACAGATTTTTTTCACGCTTTAAAAAGCCAAAAAAAACGTTTTTTTAGATGCAAATTATATTTAAATAAAAAATCACAGAGTGTTGATAAACATGTTGTAAGATTATATTTAGGATTAACTGTAGGAAAAAGTAAAGCATTTACTGATGAAAGTATACAAAGTGGATTTAAAGATAAATATGCATTAGAATTTTTTTCACCAAAAGTTCTCATTGAATCACTTAAACAAAAAGAAACTATATCTTTTGCTTATTATTTGTTACCATTCACATTTTGGTATTTAGCAGATAAAGTTCTTTTTATTGGACGACAAGACCGATTGAATCTTTTGAATATTGCCTTCTCAATTTTTCAATTTGAACTTCACAATTTCCCAAATTCAGATCCAAATGATCGTTTTTCTTCAAAAAAAACAAAAAATACATTAAAATTATCTTTTTATAGAAAAATTGATCTTATAAGATACTTGAACTCTATAGTTTGCTTAGGAGATTCCATAAAAAATAGTTCCGAAAATGTTGGTACTGAAAGAATATCTACTAAATGCGAAGAAAATTTTTTTGGGAATGTAAGATCTGATCTTAATGATTCACTTGATGCCGATTTATTTTTGAGCATAGTTGCTAGGAAAATAATTAAAAAGAAAATTTTTTTTCAAAATAACATAGTGAAAATTCCAAATTACAAAGAAAATAATATAGCAGGAGTTCCTACTTACAATGATGATGACAATATTGATATAGATGATAAAAAAATAATAAATGAATGCTTTTATATAAGGAAATTTGTGGTAAATGAAATTAGCACTTTTTCAGAAAAAAATATACCTGAAACTATTCAAATTTTAAAAGTTTTAAACATTAAACCATATTTATCAACCAATTATTCTGAAAAAAATGAAAGTTATACATCAGGATCACAACTTTTATGCAGATTTAATATGATCAAAAATAAGCATTACTTTTCTCAACCAAATGAAATTTAAATTTATAAAATAAGTAAAGAAAAAAATATATATTCTATATTTAATTTTTTTTATTTTATATTGGTAAAGATATTTTGTTTTTTTCAATTTCAATTATGTAAAAAAATAAACTTATCAATTTGTAAAATGTTCTCTCAAAAAAATAAATAAATTTATTTTTATATTGTACGTCAATTTTATCATTCTATTCAGAAATTAGATTTGAGTCATCGTATATTATATCATATTGCAATATTATATAAAATCCATCTTTTTTTCTACCTTTATATGGTCTATCTCATTTTTAATAAAATTTTTTTGTTTAATCATTTTTATTTGGGCAATATAGTTGTCTAGTATTTTTAAAGATAAATAGAACAAAGAAACTAAAATTAACTCTTTGAAAATTAAAAATAATATTTCATAATATTCTCAGATTAGTATTAATATCAATACTAATTCGTATGTATATAAATTTTTGGAATATATTCAAGAGCAGACAAACATCAGATTCATTTAAAGTTCTAAATGATGATAAATTAAACACATTTAATAAGGTTAAAAAAATTTAGCTCAGAATTTTTGAAAAGAGATATCAAAGAAAAATGAATTGCATTCAAAATGATTCAATTATTGAACGATAGTTTTTTTTTTAATGAAATTAATTTACAGTCAATTAATCAAACTTTTAGCATTTAGATTTATATTTATTGGTAACAATTCGCTGAAAGAAAAATATTGGTTTTTTATTTAAATATATCTTTTTATATTAAAGTCATTTGAGAATGGATATTGTGAAGTGGCAATTCTTTTTTCAATCTGTGACTTCATCGAGCTCTCAAAGTCTTTATGAAATGCAGATGAAGTGAAATGGTTTGAATAAAACTTTCAAAAACTGAAAACTCACACATAAAGGGTAAAATATGGGTATTATATTAAGCTCAAATTAAAATTTGTAAAATGTTCAAAGTTTTCATTTTAAATAGCTATGTGGCCATGTACCCCTTAAAAAGTGATAGAATTATCTCATTCAAAGTATTGTCCATTTAATCATTCAAAATTTACCTAATAAAAAAAAAATTTCATCTCATATTTTGGAGTACTTTTCATAAGATGATCGTAATTTTAAAAATAATATTGAATTTTTGAATAAGTGATCGTTATGCAAAAGCTCAAATTATAGATTACACAATTTATCCTTCCACCTGCGGCTATCGCTTCTCAGCTGCAGGTGGAAGTAAAGAAATAAGGAAACCAAGTTTCCACCTGCGGCTGAGCTGCGGCAGCTGCAGGTGGAAAATCACTATTTACCAATTTTAGCCTTCCACCTGCGGCTATCGCTTCTCAGCTGCAGGTGGAAGTAAAGAAATAAGGAAACCAAGTTTCCACCTGCGGCTGAGCTGCGACAGCTGCAGGTGGAAAATCACTATTTACCAATTTAGCCTTCCACCTGCGGCTATCGCTTCTCAGCTGCAGGTGGAAGTAAAGAAATAAGGAAACCAAGTTTCCACCTGCGGCTGAGCTGCGACAGCTGCAGGTGGAAAATCACTATTTACCAATTTAGCCTTCCACCTGCGGCTATCGCTTCTCAGCTGCAGGTGGAAGTAAAGAAATAAGGAAACCAAGTTTCCACCTGCGGCTGAGCTGCGATAGCTAAAGGTGGAAGTAATTACTTAAATGTACCATTTCAAACTTCCACCTGCAGCTATCGCAACTTAGTTGCAGGTGGAACTAATTACGCGAATTAAACTTCCACCTGCAGCTAAACTGCGATAGCTTCAGGTGGAAGTAATTACTTAAATGTACCATTTCAAACTTCCACCTGCAGCTATCGCAACTTAGTTGCAGGTGGAACTAATTACGCGAATTAAACTTCCACCTGCAACTAAAAGTTTTAAATATTTTTTTATTTATATTATTTTTCTTTTAGTTTTTATTTGGGGGATAAATCAAAAACGCCTATTCAATTTTTTTCCAACTACTCAATTTTTCACTTTTTCTAAAGGCGTTTTTGATCAATATTTTTTAAAAAAATCAAAAACGCCACATTTGACCTTCTGCCAGGTAAAATTAAAAAACTCGTTTTTTCAAAAACGCCAGGTTTTAAAAAAACAATTATAAATTTTAATGCAATTTAGAAAAATAAATTATTATGTTACCGGTATTTTTTTAAGATCATTTTTAATCTTTGGGAGAAATATTTTAAAAATTGGGAATAATCGACATATGATATAAAGATATTAGATTCTAAAAATAAATTATATCAAGTATAAATGATAATATTTATTGAATATTACATGAAAATCAACTAGGCTGACTTTGAGTAAATTTTGAAGAAATTCATTTTAATGGGTTATTATATCTTTTAAATGGAAAATATAAAAAAAGAAAATTTTGCAATATTTTGGTTATAATGAAGCTTGATTATCAAAATATTATAATAGAATTAAAAAAAGCGTATTTTGGAAATTATTTGAAATTTCCAAAAAATAGTTTCTTTTTAATAAATTGTATATGATTGCGTTTTTATCACCATATAATATCGAATTCCAAGTGAAATATAGCTTTTTATATATTAAATTTTTTATATAAAATGGTTTTGTTTTTATGTTTTATTTTTCATAATATAAATTTATTTTTAATTGTTTATTTTTTATTTATATTTATATTTATTTCCGGTAAATTATTCATATTCATAATATATTAAGATATTGATACATTTTAATTTGAAAAGGTTATTTTTTTTATTAACAATATTTCAAAGAAAATTTTGAATTAACAATTAAAGTATCATAAATTTGATATAATAAGTATTAAATATAGTGTAATATGCATATTTGTATATTATATTTTATATAATAATTATAATATATATTAATACCTATATTAAATGTTATTTAATAAGATATTTTAATTTTATATTTTGAATTATTTTTGCCGCTAAAGTCAATCTTCACATATTTGAGAAGGGAAAAATTGAGAAGATTCTGAGGAATAATTGTGGTTATTCACAAGCCTTGATACATAATAAAATTTAAATATCTCTAAATATTTTTTGAATAAGTTTTTTTTTTTATCAATAATACTTTAAAAACAGTATCATTAGATTTTACAATAGGTTAAAAAATGAAAATACTTTTTTTTTTAGATGAAATAAGATGATTTTGTAAATATATAATTAATAAGGCTTTAATCCAAAATTATCAATTTTATTTTCACTTATAATATATAATTACGCGAAAAATATTTTATTTATTAAAGAATTCATGAAATTTAAATGAAAATCCTTTGCTTTCCTTTATATAAAAAAGATTTACTTAACTTAATAAGATTATCAACTATATTTCTATGCAAATATTATTATCATTTATGATTTTAAGAATTTAATTTGTTTTGAAAAGTTTGAAATTACAATACATTTTTGATCTTCACATGATATTTGGTAAAACAACAGTTATATAATATTATTCTCATATATATTCCTGTTAAAATGATATTATTCAGATAATTGATTAAAATATATAATCATCTCGATAATTTGGATAAATTGAAGATATATATTAAAAATATCACTATTGTTATTTATATATATGCCTAATATCAAATTAAAAAATAATAATAATATAATTTTTAATGAGAAATTTATGTTTTCATTCAAAAAATAAATTGAGAGCTTTATAAGATTGACCTAAAAATATAAATATATGAATATGTATATTATTTTAGCATAATTTAAACATATAATTGGTATGTATCCAATCACATATATATATAATATATTTAAATTTTAAAATTTCAAAGGAGAAACTAATAGAAAATACTATTTTATTACTTTTTTAAAACATTACATAAAAAATATATAATAATATCATGAATCTCCATGTAAACAAAAAAATAACTTAGTTTTGATTCATGTATATTCGTTCTATTGTACTTTCTCTTTTATATTAGCATAAATGAATGATATTCATGTCATTCTGAATATATATTACCTTAAATTTGAGATATGCAAACACTTTTTTTGTATTGATTCTTTATATTTCAACATGAAGAAGAAAAAACTGATGGTGACCAAAATAGTGCAAGTATGTTCATTATATATAATATAGTTATGAATGTTATAAAGACTACAATTTAATTTTTTCCCATCATACTAATGAGCGAATTAAAAACTCTTTATATATACTTAAGGCATGCAAAAGGAAGATATTATTGGTATAATTGGAAGGGTAATTATTAGAAAGTACTTCTTGAGGGGTGAAATTATAAAAGATAAAAAATTCAGCTAAGGGCAATGGTTATGATGTTGGTATTTGATTTTAAAGATATTGGGATTTTATGTATGAAATTGATAAGTATAGAAAAATACCGCCTAACAAGAATTAATGGCAATATGGGCTGAGGTTGCTATTTCCCCTAGCCTATACTTCTTCTCCACAAGTTCAGCTTCACGAATCTTATCTAAGAATACTCCAAAAGCTCACACTCCTAAAAAAAAAAAAAAAAAAAATGTTTTATAAAAAGTAGGCGCACAATTGAGGGATCTTTAAAAGTCATGAATATACAATATAATAAAAAATAGAATAATTTCTCAAACTAAAGTGTCAATTGGGACATTATTATCATGTATTTATCTAAAAGATTTTGTTGGAATATTAAGCATTAGTCTAGCGTTAGAAAAAAAAGAGTATCATTATGATGAATACCTTTGTTTATTTAATCTAAAAGCCAAGAAATGGAGAATATTGTAAGCTAGCAATACTAAATATATATCAAGAAGTCAGCAAAAGCATAAATATTTTATAAATTTCATTGCTTTTCTTTTTGGAGGAAAAGAGATAATATGATTTTGAGATAGTAAGAGATTGCACGCTTTGGACTTTTTTGCAGTTTGAACATTTTTAGAAGCTTATTTAACCGGATTTCTCAAAAAGTAAATTGAATACAACAATAGATAAACTTTTTCAATACAAATTGCACTATATAACAGCCTGTAAGCCAAAAATTCAAGCTTTAGTGAAATAATACATTATACATTTTATAAAAAGTATAATATATTCATTTATATATATATATATTATTTTGTTATTTTATTTTATCAGAAATTCGTTTAATTTTTCTCAAAATATCTAAGTTTTTTTTTTATTTTTTGGCTTTCACAAAAAATTGAGAATAATGTTTGAATATTTGTATATATATTGAAATTATAAATCATGATTATCCTTATTTATGCTTAAAAATATCAATTTAAAGTTAAATTATAATTTTAGTAAACATGTTCATATATGATTATATTATTGAACCGCGAGAACTCTTTTGACTTATTGATATAGCTGACTTTTTTTCAATAAGACACTCATTTTTTTAAGGAAATTTTTATGAATAATATATATATTCATTAAAATCAAAAATTTAACAAATAACTCGCTTTGCAGCAAAAAGACAGATATTTCAAAAAAATCATTTGTTTTTCGAAAAAAGTAAAAAACAAATATATCTCAAAATATAAAAGAATTTATGTTTTTATTTTTATAATTTATCCTTATTATAATATTTATATTTTAAATTTATATTTTAATCATTTCTTACTTTTCAATAAAGAAGGATAAAATTACTTTTATATCAAATCAATCTTATACTACATTCAAAAAAATCAATGTGATTTCACAAAATTGTATTAAATTTGTTTATATTTAACCTTTATTTATGTTTTGATTTTTCTTCTAGTTTTACTTTGGAAAATAGGTTATTCTCATGAAAAATACCAAGATAATGCTTTTTTATTGGGTTCTGAATATAATTCTAAACGTTTTTAAATGCGTTTAGGTTTTTTTTTTTTACAATTCTACGAAATAAACATGTTTATCTATTTGGTATTTTATTAATATGCGCATTTACTATCTATTTTGCATTATAATACGTTTAGTTTTTTGATCAAAAAATTTTAATATCGTTTAAAGTTATAAATTCTTAACAAATAATAAATCTTTATTTGCCCCCTTCTTTAAAGGGTTTTACATTTCTAGTAATTTTTTATTGGTTTGGCTGAATAATTATCAAAAACTGAAAACACAAAATTTCATAAAGCAGTCATTATTTTTTTAATTTATGAAAAGCATATATTTAGAAAACAAATAATTCCTCATGTTATTTTGTGTAAAAAAAAAGATAATTCATAAAAAAAATGATTTTATTTATTTCACAATTTTTCAATGCATTCAATTTTTTTTCTATGAAAATAAAAACATTTTTATATCTTTAATTTCTCCAATAAAAGGCATAAGATATAAATAAATTACCAAAGTGCATCCATTTGTTTAATATGCTTCATTAAGATCATTTATTATTGAAAAATTTTTTTATGAATTAAAAGTACCTATTTGAACATTTTCTACAAAATTTAATTTGCATATTGATACTTATTGGAAAATATAACACACATATACATTTAAAGAATAAATTAAATCTTCTTTTTCAAAATCTGATAATTATTTGATCCTTAATAATAATATATTTTATTTAAATTTTCGCTTTTATTGATTATATAAATAATATAAATGAAAAAATATATGTGAAAACATAAAAATAGAGTTTTTTTAAAAAGTCATATTTTAACTGATTTTGAGTTTTTGTTGAAAATAAACTAAAAAACACATTCATTTAAAATATAATTTTTATATATTAATTTCATTTTTTAATAATAGATATTTATTTTTTTTAATGCAATATAAATGTTCTAATTTTTATTTTTTTGAATGAAAATAAAAACCTGGCGTTTTTGAAAAAACGAGTTTTTTAATTTTACCTGGCAGAAGGTCAAATGTGGCGTTTTTGATTTTTTTAAAAAATATTGATCAAAAACGCCTTTAGAAAAAGTGAAAAATTGAGTACAGTATAGTAAAAAAATATGAAAACGTAAAAATATTATTCAAAAAGTTGGAAAACAAGCTTTTTCATAATAAACACTCAATTTTTTTGAGTAAATATTGTTTTATCGTCATTTGAAAAAGTAGCTTTTCCAGCTTTTTGAATTTTACGAAAAAGTTCGAAAATCCATTTTTTCAAATGACGATAAAAAGAATTAGCCAAGCAAATTTGGCCTTATTTCTTTGAAAAAGTGTATTTTCCAACTTTTTTAGTATTTTTTGACGATTTCATATTTTTTTACTATACTGTAGTTGGAAAAAAATTGAATAGGCGTTTTTGATTTTTCCCCTTTTATTTGTTCAAAATATTTTTTTTTTTTTTTTACATTATTTAACATAGGACACTTTTTGAGCGAAGCTCAAAAAGTGGCCATTCTTGTAATACTTGAAAATAAGATTAATATTCATTTTTAAAGAGTATATTAAGGATTGATGATCTATTTAAACTATAATTAAAATAAAAAAACTATTAATTCATTAATCAAACTTTATTTATCATGTATGATGTGTAATTTTGTGCATTCAGCGAATGTATTTCCTGGAACAAAATTGACTGAAGAAGGAATTGTGATTTCCGTCAATGATTTGCAACCTTTAAAAGCCCAAACTTCAATTATTTTCACAGAAGGAGGAATTGATATTTCATTCAATGAAGAACAGTCGGAGAAAGCAGACTCTTTGATTGTTGTCAAATTCGAAGACAGATCGACACTTTCCAATGATGTGCAATTTCTAAAAGCAGAGTTTCCAATTGAAGTAACAGAAGATGAAGACATTGAAACTTTCTTCAATGACGTGCAGCCACTGAATGCTGAATCGCCGATTGATTCGAGTGAAGAAGGGATTGACACCTCTTTGAGTGAAGAACAATTTCGAAAAGCTGAGAAATCAATCAAAGTGACGGATGAAGGAATAGTTATTTCTAGAAGTGAAGTGCAAGCGCTAAACACAGAAATTTTAATAGAGTCAATTGAAGATGGCAAATTTATTTCAGACAATGACGAACAACCTCTGAAAGCCGAAAAATCAATTGATTCTACTGAAGAAGGAACTGTTATTTGCTTTAAAGATGTGCATCCGCTGAAAACAGATTCACAAATTGAACGAACAGAAGAAGGAATTGTTACATCGGTCAGTGATGTGCATTCTCTAAAAGCTGATGATTCAATTGATGTCACAGAAGAAGGAATTGTTATTGAACTCAACGAAGAACAACAGCGAAAAGTAAACGGTCGAATTATCGTTACTGAAGAAGGTATTTTAATGCTTTTCAACGACGTGCATCCACTGAAAGCAGAATCTTTTATTAACGTTACTGAAGATGGGATTTCAATGTCTGTCAACGATGAACATCCTCTGAAAGACGAGAATCCAATCGATGTAACTGACGAAGGAATTGTTATTGTTTTCAATGACAAACATCCACTGAAAACCGATTCATCAATGAGCGTCAAAGATGAAGGAATTGACACATCAACAAGCGAAGAACATTCTCGAAAAGCTGACGATTCAATTGATGTCACAGATGACGGAATTTTTAATTGAGTCATTGAAAAGCAGCCTCTGAAAGCAAAAGGTCCAATTGTTGTAACAGACGAAGGAATTGTTATTTGACTCAGTGATGAACAGCCACTAAAAGATGATTTGCCAAACGATGTCACATGAGAATTTAACTTTATTTGCGTCAATTTGTCACAGCCTTTAAAGCAATTTTCGCCTATTTCAATTCCGTCTTGCTCCATCAAAAAATTCAATATTTCTTGGTTATCTTTCTTTGCAGCAAATTGCAATGCTGATGAATTAAAATGTTCATTTGTTTCAACTTTCCTGGTCTCTAAAAAATAATTGACAATTGTGTAATGGTCATATTCGCAAGCAAAATAAAAAAAGAAAGGATTTTTCAAATCTTTTGGCAGAAAAGAAAAATTATAATAATGAAAACAATAAGAAAATAAATTTTCTTCATAATTGAAAACAAAAATATGTTTCTCAAAGTTTTCACTTGTCAAGTGTGTTTGTATGTAATTGACGACATCGTTATGATGACATTTAATTGATTCTTTGACACATTTTCTAAATGAAAAATTCGGTGGTTTTATTTCATTCTCTTCTAGAGTGTCAATTATCTCTTGATCTTCACCATGAATTGCATAAATCCATAATGATGATGTTAACTTCACTTCACTTTGTTGTAAATATTTGAAAATTTGAATCGACCCATAAAAAGCTGCATATTCAATTAAAGTCGGATTTTTTTTAAGAAAAAGTGAATTGGTCTCAAAAATTGAGGTCGCAATTTTTCTTTGAAGCGAAAATTCATTCTTGTTGATATAAACAATGAATTCTTTAATCATGTCTTTTTGAATAAGCTTGCATATTTCACTCTCATTTTCACCTATTTTTCGATTTTCATAAAAATCATCAGTTATTTCCTCATTTATTTCTTTTATCCAATTGTCATCTTCAAAATTTCCTTCTGCTTCATTTTCATCATTTTTTGGAAACCATTTTTCTTTCGTGAAAGGTCGAATTTCAGGTGAAAAATACTGAGGATATTTGGCCATAACGTATTTCTGTTTTATCATGGTTTTAACAACAAATTCATCAACTATTATGATTTTTTCTTCAATGAGAAATAGAATAAGTCGTTTGTTGTTCTTGAAAATATTGAAAATTTCTGAATTTGAAAAGTAATTTTTGATTTCGGTTTTAATATCCAAAATAATTTGTTCTATTTTGGAGAAAAAAAGAGGAGTTCGGCGATGATTGTTCGCTATTTTGCATAATATATAAAGTATTGATTTAATATCGTGCTGATTTGTTCGAATATTTTGATCTTTAAACAATTTAATGAGATTCTGAAAATTTTCTTCAATATTCACATCATCTTCTATGTATTCTAATATATTGCATTGAATATTCTTCATTTTTTCAATGTACTCTTCAATATCGCTCATTTTAAGCAGATGGAAAATTTAAATGTTTTTGAATTAAAAATTTTCATTTCAAAAGGATGTTATCAAAAAGTGGGGAATCAATGAAAAATCATTTTCAATTCAATCAAAGAATAAAAACAAACCAAACATGATTTGAATGGGATTATCAATAAACAATAAATATTAATTTCAAAAACAATTAAGTTTATAAATATGTATGGGTACTGGATTCTCTTCCGTCATTTATTTATATATTCATATATTATATTAATTAAGAGGTAATTAGATTATTTTATAAATACCAGAATATTTTAATGGGCAATAAGGGATATATCAACGATTTTATTTTTAAATGAGAAATGATCGTTTTTTTATTTTTTGAATAGGATCATTGAAATATTTGAATATAAAAATTTAATTATGAAATATTTTTATCTTTTAGAACTACTTATATTTATAAATTATTTAATATAAATAAAAATATATAAATATATTATATTAGAAAAAATATAAATGTTAAGAATTATGTTTATTTTTTGGAGCTAAAAAAACAATTCAATATATCTTTTGGTCAAGTGTAACAATTTTTTCGTTGAGCGCAAATAAAAGAATTCGTTTGTTGGTTCTAAAAATATGGAATTTTTCAATATTTGACCAGAATTTCATAATTTTTGGCTTAAAAAATAATATAATTTTTTCAATCTTTGAAAAAAATAAAAATGAAAAAAATAGTAGATTTCTAGGATAATTATTTCAAAAAGAAATAATTATATTTAAGACATCTTTTAAATCTTGCGAATTTTCATCAATTTTGTAATCATTAAAAATGCGAATTAAATTTTCATAATTTTCTTCAAGATCATCTGAATTTTTCAAGAATTCCATTAAAGAAGATTCGGCAAGTTCTCGAGAATGCATATATATTATTATATCTGATCTTTCAAGAATTCACTCATTTTTATTTTATAAAGTAATAAAAAGTGACAAAATAGCTTTCATGCATTTTTTTAAAAAAACTGCTGATTAAAAGTTCATTCCCAATATAAATATAAATATAATGTAATTTATTACTATTATATTTTTATTTATTTAATATAAATTCGGAGCTCTATAACAAGATATTAAAGATTCTTATTTATCGTTTTTTCATTTTCAAATATTTTGAATTGCTAAAAATATATGATAAAAAAAGAAACTTCTCAGAACTTTTTTTAAAAAACTGCTGATTAAAAGTTCATTCCCAATATAAATATAAGTATAATATAATTTATCACTATTATATTTTTATTTATTTAATATAAATTCGGAGCTCTATAACAAGATATTAAAGATTCTTATTTATCGTTTTTTCATTTTCAAATATTTTGAATTGCTAAAAATATATGATAAAAAAAGAAACTTCTCAGAACTTTTTTTAAAAAACTGCTGATTAAAAGTTCATTCCCGATATATATATAAGTATAATATAATTTATCACTATTATATTTTTATTTATTTAATATAAATTCGGAGCTCTATAACAAGATATTAAAGATTCTTATTTATCGTTTTTTCATTTTCAAATATTTTGAATTGCTAAAAATATATGATAAAAAAAGAAACTTCTCAGAACTTTTTTTAAAAAACTGCTGATTAAAAGTTCATTCCCGATATATATATAAGTATAATATAATTTATCACTATTATATTTTTATTTATTTAATATAAATTCGGAGCTCTATAACAAGATATTAAAGATTCTTATTTATCGTTTTTTCATTTTCAAATATTTTGAATTGCTAAAAATATATGATAAAAAAAGAAACTTCTCAGAACTTTTTTTAAAAAACTGCTGATTAAAAGTTCATTCCCAATATAAATATAAGTATAATATAATTTATCACTATTATATATTTATTTATTTAATATAAATTCGGAGCTCTATAACAAGATATTAAATGATTTTAAATTTCTTTCAATATTTATATAACTATTGAAAAATTATAAATCTTAATTTGGTCAACTTTTATTAATTAAATGCTTTTTTATATTATTATATATATAAAAATAAAATAAAAAAAATTTTTCATAAATAAAAATTTTAAATAATTTAACGAATTTTGATCGTCTACCCACACATATGTTTATAATTTTCGAATTACCCGTAACAACTTTTTGAGAGCACAACTCTCAAAAAGTTGTTACGGGTAATTCGTAAATCTCTGAATTGCTTTCACTTTTTGAGCTTTTCGCCCTCAAAAAGTGAACCTTTCAAGAGATTTTATAATTAATTTTTTATTAAGTTGATCAACTTCATTTTCATCATTCAATTCATTAAACAATTTTAAAATGTTTATATTATTATTTGCCAAATCAATTGGTCTTTTCCATAAATTTATTACTTATAAAATCGTTAAATAACATCACTCCAAACTAGATATAAAAAAATATTCAATCAGTAAAACATCATCTGTTGCATTTATGTCTATTTTATCATGTCTCAATAAAGCCTTAATAATATCTATTTTTTGTTCGAGAACTGCAAAATGCAATGGAGTATAATTAAACAAAAATTGATTAATAATTTAATAAAAAAGTGAAAATGTTAAAATTTTCTTTTGTTCTCGATAATAACGAGATTAAAAAGTGTATAATAAAAATTGGTTTCAAATTAGCATCAATATTTGGATGTGATAATAAAAGTTCAACAATTTTTATATTTCTTTTGCATATTTATTAAGAGTTTCTCCATAGATGAGAATACTTTTGATAAAAATGACAAATTTAATTTGGTCGCTTTTATTCAATTTTAAACTAATCTTTTATACTCTATCAGAATCTTAAGCGAATCATTCTATTCCTTATGTCAGATATTTTAATTCTTATACCGATTTTACAAAACTTTTCCGATTTCATTCCACTTTTTCTCAATCTTATTAATTCTTGGTCTTATCTTTTCTAATGCATATTGCATGTACAATTATATGCTAGGTAATTAAAATTAAAATAGCGCCATGAATATATGATTTTGGTAATTTATTTTATGTATAAAGTGGACAAATAAAAAAAGTATGTTTGAATTTATTTTGAAAGACTCTCTACTAGAATCATTTTGTTTTCTGAGCAATATTTACGATATGTTTTAAATTTTCGAGTAAAGCATTCAATCAATCATTTAATATACATCAAAATATGTTAATTCATCTAATATACAATACTTCGCTCAAAAAGTTGCATATCTAGGGTTAAAAAGATAACGATAAAACGCAAACTGTTAGAAAAATACGTAAATATTTCTCATAAAATGATTCATCTGTTCATCAATTCTCTTATTATCAGAGAATTGAGTTTCCATGTTTATGATTTTTTTGGCTTGAGTGATCATTCTCTAATTATGATGTCTGAAAAAAAAAGCAAAGAAAAGAAAAGAAAAAGAAAAGAAAAGCAAGTTGGTTTAATTAACTTTTTATAAAATTAAAAATTTAAAATTTAAAAATTATTTAGTAATGACTGAGCCGTATAATTCAATTTCAGATAAAACCAAAGAATGGTTATTATCCTTGTTGGTTATATTAGCAATACGAATGTATCGATAGTACTGCTTATTTACATTTTGGCATGTAAATGTGTTATATGATTCATCACTAGATAGATTAAAGCAATTCTGCTTTTTATCAAGGACCTCCCATTCTTCGTTATTGTTAGAGCCTTGAATTTCCCATGATTTTGGTCGATTGCCGCTATACGATGATGGAACAGAAAGATAATATTTCGTAAGATTGATCTTTTTATCTTTGAAATCAATCATGACGAATGTATTGTCGTCATTATTTGTTAACAATTGCGTTTTCTTTGTTTGATCAAACAAGTTTTTGATTTCACCACTATAAATGCTTGATGCAAAAGCATCAAATTCTTTAGATGGACATTCTTCTCTGTCATGTTTTGCGTGGAGACATATTTGTATGAAATCTCATTCGTTTTCAGAGTTGCAATCTGATTGAAGTTCGTGTCTAGAAGATCAATCTTTATGCAACTGTATATCAGGACACCAAATTGCCTTGTAAATGGAATGATTTCATTATTTGGTGCCGGATTTGGAATCGGATTCAATTTTTGTTTTGATCCTGAATTTGAATTTGCCCATGGTCTCAGTGTTTTGAATATCGACCTTGATTTTTCTTGATTTGTATTCTGAGTGGCTTCATTTGATTTTTTTTGAATTGGCATTCAAAGTTTTCTGAATAATTGAGTCGCTCTTAGAATTTTTTGAATCATCATTCAAAATATTCTGAGTGTTTGAATTGTCATTAGAATTATTCTGACCATTTGAATTGTTATTTGAATTTTCTGGTTCATTGAAATTTGAGTTTGAATTGGGTTCTGAATTATTTGAATTTTCTATGTTGTTTGGATCATTTGTAAATTGCTTCTGATTCTGCTTTTGGGGTCAGACTCAATCTTCTTTTCCTGTCTTTTTCGATACTTTTCTTCTTTTTGCTCTTTTCTTTCTGTCTGCGAGAGATGTATTCAACGAAGTCTTCGTCGTCGAAAAAGAGTTCAATTTTAAGATGATTTGAGAAGAGCACGTCTGTCACCATTGAAATCGATTCTGAGTGGATTTTCATTACCATTCCTTGCTTCAGAATTGCTGTGACAAAAAGACGATCAATACTCAGCATCACATCAAACTCCGTCTCATTTGCTAGAATGAAAGGGAGGCCGCTTTGCTGAATGATGTCTGCCTTGAACTCGACAAACTTGATGATGTTCAACATTCCACCCGGATATTTATCAGATTTCCTTCCTTCCAAGCTCAAATCCTTGAAGTTGATTGGATGCCGAATGTAGGAACGGTGGTAACTAATGATGTCTGCCTTTTTCAAGTTCACAAAAAATTTTACGTCATAGAAAATATTGAATAAATCATTCAATGGCGTCTTTGGATCCAATTGTGTGCATTTTTGCTCATATAATAATAACGCTTGTTATTAAAGCTATTTATTCATTCATAACATTTGATATAAACAATAAATAAAAATTTTGTGATGATGATTCAAAATATGAAAATTCAATATGTTTCGCATCCTATTTTTATTAATTTATATCCTTCTGTTTTTGGTTTCACAAGAACTGTAGGAAACAAATATGACATCCACCCATTTATATTTATTTTAAAATTATAAATAATATACGACATTATATAAATTATTTAAATTATGCATACATTCTTTTTGAAACCTATTTATTAATGAAGAAAATATAGTTTATTTTGAATAGGAGGTGCAAATAAAAAAAACAAGGTTTATAAAGTTATTCCTTCATTATTTAAAAAGTTCAACTTTTTAATAGAATTTCTATAAAAACACGTTGGAAAGTGAAGTATCGTTTTTAAAATAGCTTTTAGGTAGACTCGAACTTGATTGATGAAAATGTCAAGTATAATTATTCTAAGTCTAAAAGTGTGTGATTAAAAAATCACTGAAATATACATAAGCCTAAAAAGTCGTGATGAAAAAGTCATCAAAATTTTGATAAGTCTAAAAAGTCGTGATGAAAAAGTCATCAAAATTTTGATAAGTCTAAAAAGTCGTGATGAAAAAATCGTTAAAATTTTGATAAGTCTAAAAAGTCGTGATTAAAAGTCATCAAAATAATCCGAAAGTATAAAAAGTATATCTCAAAAAGTCATTTTTATTTTTTCAAAGTCTACAATCGTTGTGATGAAAAAGTCACATTATTATATCTATGTCTCGAACTTTTTTGATGTCTTTGATTTCAAAGACTACCTATATTTGATTTCAAATTTAATAAATCAAATGTACAGTTAATAAAAAAATTAATCGTGATTATTAATTACTATTTGATGTTTTTTTCCATAAAATTAATGATCTTTTAAATAGTAATTAAAAAAATAATGAGATAAATTGATATCAAACAACTCATTTGTGCATAAAATAATCGATTTAAATGTTTATTTTTATTCATTTTTGTTCTATTTGGAAAAAATTGCATTTTTAAAATTTGATTAAGATTTTTGTTCATTATCCATATTTTGTATTTGTTTGAATAAAAAAAAATGAATAAAATGAATAGATTTTAATTTCCAAATTAAAGTGTACATATTATTTGTTGAGTGAGCTATTTATTATTTTTTTGATATATTTTTTAAATTTCATATTTGATTAGAAATCCTTTTCATTCGATAGTAATTAATTATAAAACAGCATTTACATCATATTTCTAGATATCAAAACTTTTTTTGATAAAAAAAGTACTGATAATTGATATCAATTATCAAGATATAACAAGCCTAGCCGTTTTTTTCTTGAATAATATTAAATTCTGTTTTTCTTTTTCATTTAATTTGTTGTTAATAACTTGATCAAATAAAAAAATATAAAATATTAAAAGATCAAAAAAAAATTAATATTTAATCAAGACCAAAAACATAGTTGTTACTCGTTGGTTTTGAAATCGGACTGAATGAAGTAGAATATTGTCTTCCATCTTTATTATTATTATTAGTATCGCCGATATCCAAACCATAGGGACCACCTTCTCCATTACCAGAGAGTCTTTTTGCTTTACAGATCAGCATTGCCATTATGAGCAAATGTCTGAATGAATAATTTCTTTTATCTTTTTTCTTTTTCTTCTTATTCAAACTGACATTTTTATTATTTTTCGTCTTATTTTGTTTTGGCAAGTTATCTATTTCGATTTCGGTGCTGCTTTGATTGGCATCTTCTTCCTCTTCTTCTTCATAATTTTTCGGCTGTTCATTTTCTTTTTCATTTTCGATTTCATTTTCAAATTCGCTATTAATTTTAGTGAAAGTTTTAGATTTCAGTAACTTTTTCTCAGCTTTGAGTAAAGCATTCTTTCTTGATAAGATTAAATTTTCATATTTGGATGTTATATTGTCTTCAATGGCATGTTGCATCTCACGTGTTGTGACATCTTGACAAACTCCTCCAGTTACCAAAACATACATTCTAATTAGCCAATCTTGTAACTCTAATAAGTTGATACGGGAATCTTGAGAAGCCTTTAATTCGGAGTACATTAAACGATTGCTTTGATCCATTTCATTATTAGATTTAATCAAAGCATTCAATTTTTCGACGATAGAATCATCACTTTCAATATTTAATGACTCTTTAACTTTTTGTATAATGTCATCTTTGGTACCTACTTTTGTTTGATATTGTGGAATGGTTTCTAGATCTTCTCTGACGTTTTCGAGAATGTCAAGAATGCTTTCTTTGGAAATTGTTACTGATAGATCTGCATATGTTGGGAAAAGTGCTGCTACCTTGGACAAAAATTGTTGATTCTCTGTTTTCTTTTCATTAAGAAGTTGATCATGTGATTTTCGAAGCTTTTCAAATTCTTCAAGAGTTTCACTGTAATTCTTCAATGATGATTGAATTAAAGCTTTTTCATTTTCAATGTTTTGGTACTTGTCTTGCATAATCTTCTTCTCATTTTCAAGAATTTCCAGGTCTCTGTGGATTTCTTGATACTTTTCTGAGAGTAGTGATGCTTGATCAATTGCTTTGGCTTCTTTCTTCTTATATTTCTCGATTTTCTCTTTAACAGATTTTTCAGCTTGCTTGACTTGTTTGCTTAAAGTGGCATTCTTTTGTTTCTCTTCTTCCAGTTGTTGTTGAAGGGAATCTTGTGATTCTTTCAATGAATCAATTTCTTTCTGTTTGTTTTCAATGCTAGCCTTCATTTGTGAAAGAATATTTTCATAGTCTTTCTTGGTTTCGTCAAAGTTCTTTTGAATCTCATCGGCAATCTGTCTCGAGGATTCTTCACCTTCTTGGCTTCCAGCTGAACTTAGCTTTTGTTGAAGTTCTTTGTTCTTCTTGACAAGTTTATCCATATTCTGTTTGGCATCTTTGAGAGCTTTAACAAGTTTTTGATTTTGAGCCTTCTTAAGCTCAATTCGTTTGTTCATGGTTTCATTCATCTTTGAAACTTGTGCTTGTACATTAGCAATATCATTATGAGTATCTTTGATTAAATCATCATTCTTCTTCTTCCATTCTTTGTTTTCTGCTTTAGCATCTCGAAGTTGTGTTTGGAGGGATTGAATATATCGGTCATCAGGTACAATTTCAACTTCTTCTTGATTCAAATGATCAAGTGCTTCTAAGATTGATTCAATGCAATTGCAATTATTCTCTTCGTTACCCTCATTGTTTTTACGTTCATGATCATGGTCGGTTAATCCCTTTCTGAGAATAGATCGAACTTTATTCAGATCCTTGTCGGCTTTATCATTGTTCTTAACATCACGGTTTTTAACAGCGCCGTCATTGTTTTTATCATCACTATTTTTACTGTTGCTGTCTTTGTTTCGGCTGTTTTCATTGCTTCTGTTATGGTCGCGTCTTCTACGATTATTATTACTTTCATTTGTATTTTCTCGGCTGTTGTTGGTGTTTTCGTAGCTTTGATTATTATCGTAGTTTCTACTGTCCTCACGACTTCTGTTGTTATTCAGACTATTATTAAAACTATCTTTATCGTTATCAAAATACTCATCATTTTCTTCTTGAGTGTTGTTCTTTTCTTCGTTTTGCATCATGCTCATTCCTTGAATGTAAACCTGTTGATCTTCAATTGATTTCTCAAGTTGTACTGAATAATTTTTGAGCTGCTTAGCCTCTTGGATTTGTCTTGTGCATGCATTTTTCACTGTATCTGAGTATCTTTGTAAGATATCACATGCACAAACAGCTTCTAATGCAATAACATATAAGACTTGGCCTTCAACTGATGATGGCTTTCGTGTATATTCGTTCAAATAGTTCTTAACATGAGTGAGAAGGTTCATTGAACTAATAGAATTGGCATCAATTCCTTTGAGTGGGTAATAATTATTATTTGTGATTAATTCTTCGAAAAGAGATTTTTGATCTTGTGTGAAGGCATGACCATTTTCACACAAGAAGAGATGAACGCGTTCAGCTTGTGAAAGAATGACAGGCCTCATTTCATCAAATGGGCATTCTGGATAGAGAGATGTGTATGCTGCTTTGCTTGTTCCGATCGCATTGATGAATTGGAAGAGACCAGCAACTAAGGAAAGGAGTCTAGTGTTCAGTACTTCTGTATCTTCACTTTGGAATATTTGAATTGCTAATATAGAAACAATATCTCGAACTTTTTGTATAAAGCTTTTCTCATTGTTTTCAGCTTCTTGAACAATGCTATCTGCTTGATCTGGTTTAAGAGGTATGTTACAGAAAACTTGAAGAACTTCATCTTGTTCAGCTACATCACATTTCAAGTGATCTAATTCAGATCGAAGGCTATTGACTGTGGCTACGAGTTGGCTTCTTAAAATAGATGGGTCGCTTGGATCATCAGTTGGTCCAATAGGACAGTTTTCACGATCATCTTTTTGATTGTTCATTTCAGCATTGATTTTAACCATTTCTACTAATTTTTGCTGTAATTCTGAAACAATGTTCTTAGGAGTTGTATCAGGGGGTAAATCAAATGATTTAACAATCTTTTTAACAACACTTGCATCATCACTTAGGCTTTCGCCTGACTCTGATTGCGCTGTAGAGTTGTTGGCTTCAATGCAATTGTCAAGATTGCTTATAAGTGAATGTATGTCATTTCCTGAATTTTGGCTGAGATGATAATGATCTGTCAGGTCTTGAATAACTTCACTTTTGCCTTCTTCTTTAGCTGACTTAATTTGAGTTTTTAAGAAAGTGATTTGCTCATTGGCTTTTGATAGTTTCTTTTTCAGTTTTGATATAGTTTCGGCTTGATCATTAGTTGATTTCGAGTGTGAATCAGATTCCCCTTTAGATTTTTGTTGGGAGCTTGTAGATGATTTTTTGGTATCATTTGCCTCTTTGAGGTTATCAATTGTTTGTTCATCACGCTTTTGAATGATGGTAGAAACATCAAAAATTAAAGAAATAAATCGAAGAAATGAATCAACTTCGTTATTTGATGAATTTTGTTCTTCGAGTAGGTGAATATCGCTAATAACTGATTTACGTAAATTGGTAAAATGTCTCTTTAAGCTTTTATATTCGGAATCGTCAAAAGAATTAATAATATCGGCGGTATTTTTTTTATTTTGATCATAAAAACCACTATTTTTTAAAATATTCGAAAGCGACTGGAAGGGCCTCCCTCCAATATAGCTATTAATGATTTTAGAGAGGTCATTTTTGTCGAGTTCAGTCATTTATTTTTGATTTTGCTTATAAATAAAATTTAAAAACCGTTTAGAATATTATAAAATATGAATTCATCAAAAAATTGAATTGATCTTCACAATTATGATTTGATTTCAATGTATAAATGGTTATGTATATTTTACGGACGTTAATTTCTCGAATTCAATAGTTTTAATTCACCTAATTTGATATTTTTCGTTTCACTTAAACTTTTTATTTAAAAATTCTAAATTAGTAAATCAGGGAAATGCATTTTTCTTTTTCTCTAACTAAGTTTTTTATTGTAACTCAATTTCTTGATTAATCAATGATATTCAAATTTTATATATGCTAATTAACGTCAAAGAATCATTTAAGCAGCAAATTAAGATTGAGAAAAGAAGAACTTAATAAATGAAATCATTATATACCTAACCTTAATTTTTATTTAATAAAATAATTCAACATGAACAGCATTTTATTGTCCAGCTGCCTTGTGAACAGTCATATTGTAAAATGACAGCATTGCTGGTCCTGCATTTGCAATATACCCTTGAGCAACATCAAGAAATTCTTGGAAAGTTTGCTGATCTGCATGTTTTTTCAGCATTGCTGCGCCGAAAAATATAAAAATGACAGATTCAATTGAAGGTAATTTATCAAGTGAATTTATAAATATCATCATGAAATCATCAGCGCAGCCAGAATCAATAACTTTTTGCAAAAATTTGCTGAACATCGTTTGATTAAGGCAGTTTCCGAAATTATTGAGCGTTTTTTCAAAGAGTTCGATTACAAAAAATTTGTTGCTATCAGGATGATCAAGCGCATAAATCCATGATTTCATTGAAACTAAAGAAATAGAGCAACGAGCTGAGTAGGTTAATTTAGACATTGTATCTACGAAGAAAGTTGAAATCCAGTCTATTTCATCAGAAACAAAGCAAAGGCACATGAAAGATATAAATGCAACGGAAAGATTTGAAGATTGAACTCGTTTGTACAAACTGCTTTCGAGATTATGGTCAGAAATTTGACCACGTGGAATCTTTTGAAGGGCTCTCATAAGTGGAAGTAATGCAGATGGATTTGATTCAACTTGTGATTTGATTGACGATAAAATCATTTCTGGGATGTTGTCTTCTATTTCAACAATTCTAAGTTGCATCAAATTTATAGATGATATGCGAGTTTTGTCTGAATCTTCTTGTTCTTCAGGCGCTGAATTCGAATTTGCTATTTTTTTCTCTGATGATGCTATTTTTCGTTCTATTTCAGATTGTGAACTAGACTTTTCAAGAACAGAAATGATTTGTGACTTGAATTTTTCTGGATTGTAAATCATGTATTCGCATACAAAAGGATTAGCTATAAAATCATCATCAGGTACGATATTATCTAAAATTTGCTGAGGAATCTTGAAATTAACTTTTCCATTTTTAATTTGCTTGCTCAATCTACCTAGAAAAGTAAAAATATATTTTGATTCAGAATGAAAGTTTTTGAATATATTGATAAGGCCGGTAACAACATCTTCACGTGAAAGAAGTAAAACAGCATAATTATCGAAATCAGGTAATTCGTTTAAATAAACTAAGCATTGAGTAATTAAATCAGGATATGGAGATTTATGTGAACCGCCGATGATACTTTTCTTCTTTTTTTTATTTAAAAAGTCAAGGCTCATTGTTAAAATTTTGCCAACTGTATCAAAAAGTAAAGAATGAAAAGATGGTGAGTAAAAGCATAGGGAAAAGAAAACGCGAAATATATCATCGAGTGACTTTTGAGGTTTCTTTGAAGATTCGGTGATTGTTTTTGCTAGAGTAATTATAAAATCTCCTGTTTGGGGAATTGTGTTTGCATACGGAGCATGAGTAATTAAATTGTGGCATAACAAAATAAAGCAATCAGTTTGTGTTTTTAATTCTTTTTTGAATAATTCGATAAGATTTGCTAAAATTTGAGGAGATGGGGAATGAAAGCAAAGATCCTTTAAAGAATGACGTATTTTTTTTAAATTATAGGATGAATCAGAAAGGCTTTTCGAAATTTGAGGTAATGATTCGGTACCTTTAATGTTTCCTTTTGTTGTATTTTCATTTGTTAGGACGATCATTTTATGTTTTTGAATAAAAAAAAATTCTGTGAAAATTAATCGTCAATTTTCACCTTTTCATAAATTGAAATAAATACAAGGACGTTTAAAAAATAAAGAACTTTTTCACCTTTTTTGTCTCCAACAAAAAAGTTAGATTTTACTTTCAAATTGATTGATTTTCTAACTTTTAATGGATTTAGAAGGTGATAATCAATTTGAAAATGATGATATCTCAGGATTTAATTCTGATGATATAGATGCAGATTTTTTAATCGATGAGTATGCTCCAAAAGATAACAATAATGAAACAATTGAACCAATCCAAAAAGTAGCGCGTAATAATGAGCAAAATAAATCACTTCTAAGTTTTGAGTCATCTTTACAATTTGGTGATGAAAGTCAACTATTCACAGCCCCACAAAAACAGTCGCCACAAACAGCAGCAAAAAGCAATGTAGCAAATAACAATGCAATAGATGTTAAAAATTTTTTGCAAACTCCAGTTGGATCAACTGCTGATTTAGATGATAAAAGTAGTCTTGCAGGAAGTAGACTTCTTATTAAAAAAACTATTGATAAAGCGCAAGATAAGCCTAAGCCAAAAGTAAATATTTTTCCAATATCCTTAAATGATTCATCTTCGCTTCAAACTTCAAATTCAACCCAGCAGCTACCAACTACTACCAACAATATTATCAAAGATGAAAGCAACACTGCCAGTGCTGCGGCAGCATCTCAGTTTACTTTGCCTGGTATTCCAGTTTTATCAAAAGAATCAAATACGCTGCCACAATTGAATGAAAAGAACAACATAAATCAAAAGCCTCAAGCTAATTCCAAAACAATAAAAGTAACTATTAAAAGTAAGTACGCTAATTCTGCCTTAAACAATAGTATCAATTCCAACAGCATTAATGAAAGCAAGCCAAATGGGGAAGTGAAACCAACAAATATACCAGCACCTGTTAATGGTAAAAATGATAATAAAATCATAAAGGTCAACTTTGATACTCCTTCACATGTTACAATCAATCCACAACAGTTGCAGCAGCCCCATACACAGCAGAAGCAAGTGCCACAGCCAATTCATTCACAGCCGTCAAAGCAAATACAACTTCAATCAAATCAGCAAACAACAAAAACCATGCAGTCTCAGCAAGAACAGCAAGTAAATCAACCTCAAATTCAACAACTGCAAACGCAAAATCAGCAGCAGCAGTCACAAGTGCAGAAGCAATCACAGCAGCTTCAAGCCCAGCCGCAATCTCAACTTCCAACTCAACCACAAACTCAACCATCAACCCAATCACAATCTCAACTACCAACTCAACCACAATCTCAACTATCAACTCAACCACAATCTCAACTACAAATTCAACCGCAACCTCAACTACCAATCCAATCGCAACCTCAAAAGACGACTCAACCTCAGCCGCAATTACAAATTCAGACTCAACAGCAACCGCAGCCTCAATTGCAGGTACAACCAGGATTGCAAAATTTGCAAGTTCAACAGTCTCAGGTAGCGCAAATGCAACCAGCTCAACAAAATCAGCAGCAAACTCAACAGCCTCAGCCTCAGATGCAGCAGTTACAACAGCCACCGCCACAAGTTATCTACTCGGGCATCCCTGTTCAAAGTTTCAACTTAAATCAACCTCCGATCGTCATGAGCAATCCTCCTCTATCAAACGCAATGCAGCCCCTCCCTCAACCATTAATGCCACAACAGCAGCCACCTTCAAGTGCGCCTGTTTATTCTTACCAACCCTTCTTGTACAATCCACTTGTTGATCGCGTTCACTACTCTTTCGCCGCTCAGCTTGACAACTCATTCTCAAGTATTCGTCGTTCCGTTGCCTCTGAGCTTTCATCTGTTCTTCGAAACATCAACGCATCACGCAATGTCAGCAGCTATTCAATATTCCCATATTCAATTGACATTGATAGTTTTTGCTCAAATCTCAACAGTGAGCTAACAAGTGCTCTTTCTTTTGCAGCTCCTCTTGAATCAGCCTCCACAACTACAAATTCCAATTTTTCAAAGATATCATTCAATCCTCATTTAACTTCCGCTTTCAACTCATCAGATTATGACTACAATAACGGTTTCAGTTCTGTTAACGTGAACTTTGGTCCTCCAATCAATGTGAATGTTGATCATCAGATTAACAATTATCAATCGATGGTTCATTCATATCAGAAAGAACCAATGTTACTTCGTCCACTTGTTCAAGAGATCACGAATTCAATTGATCGAGAGATAAAACCGCTTTCTGACTTGATGAAGTCATCCTCACAAAAAGAAAGCAAAGCCAAAATTGAAAACCTCTCAATTTTGAATAGTTTATTAAGGCAGGTTGAAGGTTTGCGAACTTCTTGTAAAAATTTCGGTGATCAAATCATTCGTGATTTAGAAAGAGAAGAGTTGTTCATCGCTTCAAACAGAGATATTGAAATTTCTAACGGAAAAAAAAATGAAAAAAAATTGAGAGAGATGAAGTTACAATACGTTGAAGCTGAAACAAAAGCATCTCAGCAATTGATGGAATTAAAAAAAAATGCTGACTTATTTGAACGTTTAAGAAATTCACAGTTAAACTACTTTTCAAGGTCAAATGCTCAATTTTTGAACGATAGAAATGTCAGATCAAAAATGACTACTCAAGGAAGATCACAGAGATCTTTTGATGATGAAGATAATTATGATTTTGAGCAAATTTTGGATGAAATTAATGATATAAGTAACGATATTAAAAATAACGGTTATGGCCAAATTTTTGATGAAATTAAAAATCTTGAAAAATGCCTCCAAAATGATAAAAATTCAATGAGAAATGAGCTTATGGATATAGAATATCTTAATCAGCAATCATTAACGCTAGCAAAATTAAATTCTCGAAAAAAAAATATGAATAATTATTCATATTTAATTCAGAATCAAAATCAAGGGCAAGCTCAATACAATCAAGGATTTAATCCTAATTCTAGTATAAATCCTTACTCAAATGTCAATATGAATATGAGTGGTCAAAGACAAGTTAATATTAATACAATTAAGCATAATCTACCAATGAGTCATGCAATAGATGCAAATAAAAGAGCAAGCCAATATAGAAAGCAAAAGGATATTTTAACTCAGAGTAATTTAGCTTAGCATTTTTAATGTTTGTATATAAAATTTTGTTTGAACTTTTTATATAAAAATAGTAATTTCCACTTTTTGTATATTTTAGTTAATTTGCCCTTTTTTGACTTAATTCTCTTCCCTTGTTATAAATTGTCTGTTACTAATTCGAGCTTTAGAATCTAATGAATTATGTAGTGAAGAAGAGTTTATTATATTAAACTACAAAATTTAAATTCGATGACTTTTTCATCTTGAAAATTATTTTAACCCATGATTTTAATGATACAGTTTTTTTGTGAAATCTTATGTATATGGTTTATCAAAAAAATTTAAATAAGTTTTTAAAAAAAGATAAAATTTTTATTATTTTGGAGAAAGTGGCTCATTCAAAATAATAATGAATTCATTAAACAAAATATAGCTTCAAAAGAATTAAAAAACATTTGGTATTGTAGCTAAAAAAGATTTTCGAATCAATTTTTATTCTTCATGAAAATATTTTAATTAAATAGTATCTGATGTCAAAAAATTCTGTTTATTTATATTTATGTTGTTAGCATTATATTTAAAGGTTAATATAAGGAAAAAAAAAATTGAATAAATATATTCATTCTAAATCTGCATAAATTCCTATTAAATTTATATATATATATATATTTACGTTAAGCAAGGTAGGCCTAATTTTTGTCGTTTTCTATGTATTCTGCTTGTCTGATTATGCGATAAATATTCGTTTTATCTTGGAATATGGATAAGATATTCTTATCAAAAAAATTCCTTTCAAACATACTTTTGTGAAGATTTTTGTTCACTAGTTTTCAATTACTGACTATTATTTCTATCAAATATAATTATTATATTAAATATCATCATCACAAGAAATTATAAAAATTAATTAATTACTAGCAAAAAAAAAATATTTTTTATCGCAACGGTTTAACATCAACAGTCAGTTTATAATATTTGAAAAATCGGTTTTCTCACAATTTTTTCTGAAAAAAAATATTCATATTTTTTATTTTTTAATCAAAAAGATGAGAGAATACATTTCTTTTTATGTTTTTTAACCTTATATATATTTATTTCAAAAAATTATTTGATAATTGAAAACAAAATTGAGTATTTTGAGCTGATCATTGAAATTTGAATGAGTTTATGCAGAATAATTTATTAATTTTTTGAATTCAATTTTTTATTGTCATAGTATAAATTTATGGATCCTTTCGACTCTCCTTCATTCCAAAGCATCCCACCTATGGTAAGCGGTTTTCGTCTTTTGTGTGAGATTGGGACTGGTGCTACCGGAACTGTCCGTCTTGCCAAAAGAAAAAGAGAAGATTCGTCAGCGTTAGGTGAGTCGATAGAAGAAAAATGTTGTTGCAAAATTATTCCAAAATCATCAATTACTACAGAGAATGAAAGAAATCTCTTTCACTCAGAAATTGAAGCTATGTCAACTGTTGTTCATCCAAATATTGCTGCTTTCATTGAATTCTATGAAGATGATGATAATTTTTATATATTTCAAGAGTATTGTAAAGGAATCTCACTATTAGATTATGTTAATAGGAAAGACAAGTTATCTGAAGGTGAAGCAGCAAAAATATTTATTCAACTTATGCAAGCTATTAATTATCTTCATTCAATGCACATTGCTCACCGTGATATCAAGTTAGACAATATAATGCTTGTACCAGAAGATAATCCAGATTGGTTAAAAGTAAGTCGCAGCTGCTGCAATTTTGCATCACATGCAAATAGCGACTCAAATTTGCTTATTTCACGTAGAGGGAATTCTGAGGTTGAGTATAAGGTCAAGTTAATTGATTTTGGTCTTTGTACACTCCACAGCGACGAATTACGTGGTACTTTTTGTGGTTCCCCTTTGTATGCGGCTCCAGAATGCCTCTGCAGCCAGCCATACGATGCCACTAAAAGTGATATTTGGTCTGCAGGAGTTGTTTTTTATATAATGGTCACAGGACTTTTCCCATGGGACCCAAATAATATTACAAAAATGGTTCATTCAATTGTCGCAAATGAATATGAAATACCGTCATCTGTTTCTCCTCAGTGCTCTCGTTTTATTCGAAAAATGATGAGTCCTGACCCCAAGCAAAGGCCTTCTGCAATCCAGATTTTAAAAGATTCTGATTTAGCACTTCTTATGCCTGTTCGTCCAAATGGTAGGTTTATCCCTAGAACTAAGAATATTATTGCAAATGTTACAAAGCCAGTTTTACCTAACGATAAAAATGCATCAAATTTGTATAATAATAATAGCAGTCAGAATTTGCTTAATAATAAAAAGAAGAATAACGAGAATGCTCAAATCTCAGATAAAAAATGTATACCAATACCTATAAAAAAGCAACAACTACAAGTTAGGCCTCCAAAGCAAATGAGAAAATCCCTTTCTTTTTTCAATGAGCCATCGCCAAGAAGATATCCATCTTCACATTAATATGGTCTCCTTTGAATTGTTTGATAATTACATATTGTAAGCGGTAATTTTGTTTTTAATTTTTATATATATTGTATTTTAAAATTTATGTTTATTTGGAATAAACATTAACTTGGAAACTCGCTGTATTTTTATAACTTCTTACGAATCTAGATTTTTTTGCAAATTTTAAACAACCAAAATATCATTAAAAATAAATGATTATAATATATATCAAATTTAATAGCAATTTCTTAAATGGATCTAGTAATGTTAGGCCAATGAGTAATATGCTTTGTTTTATTTGAGAAAAAAAGTCATTGTCGAAATAAAAATGAGATTTTTGTCATATAAGTTTAGATTGCTTTCAAAAGGTTTAAAATTTTAAAAATTTTTTCAAATGTTTAATAAACTCCCTGAGAATTGTTCGTTCCTCAAACTCTGTAATCGATGTAACTGTTGTTTTATTAATAGTATTACACAATGTCTATTAAATCTTGATGAAGTCCAAATATTTTTACTAAAATTTGGAAATTGTGTCATTAATCACAAATTTGAAGATATATTTGCTTCATCTCCCCTTTGGAATATTTCTAAAATTTATATGAAATTCGCTGAATCGCAAAAGCCATATGTTGTACTTGACAATTCGTTATATTTGAAATCAATCTACGAAAATTATGATGAATTTTTCCCAAATGAGCAATCGGATGCGCATGAATTTTTTCTTTGTACATTCTCGTCGTTTGATGAAACAATTCAGCAGTTAAATGAATTATTAGGAAAAGTTGAAATTGCTACTTTTGCATCCCTTTTTGAAGCCACGGTTATCAATTTCATTCAATGTGAATGCGGAAAATCGATATCAAGTACAGATAAATACCTAACTATTCCTCTTCACGCCAGTTACACTTCAATGGAAGATGCAATTGAAAATTTTCTTTATATTGATCAAAAAGTCGCCTCTGAATTGTCATGTCATAAAAATCTCAAATCTACTTCATGTAGACAATTTGCTTCTTTGCCAAAGATTTTAACATTTGTTTTTAACCGCTTTCAATTTCAAAGCAATTCAAAACGTTTTTTTTCTAGAAATGATAAAAATTCAACATATGTTAAAAATGCAAACTGTATTCCTTTACTAAAGAAACTAAATTTAAGAGGTGAGAAAGAAATTAAATATCATTTAAAATCAGTGGTTTTCCATCTTGGAAAATCAATTCAAAAAGGTCATTATGTTGCGGTGTATCGTTCAAACAAGCATTGGATCTTGGCTGATGATGATAGTGCAAGAACTCTTGGGAGTAGCGAAACTAAGGAATTTATCCAATTTGGGCATATTAGGACTTTTTATTCTTCTCCGGCTGCATATATGTTGTTTTATGAAGATAAAAATTCATGATATTTCATAGTTCAATCACTTTGGCCTTTTATTCACGGAATTCTTTTTTACTAGTTTTCTCATATTTATCATTTTTTGTTTGTATTTTATAAAACTAAAAAAAAAGACATTTTTTTTGTTTGTTTGTTTTAGAAATATTGTATATTTATTTACCAAAAAATCTTTTAGAGGAAAGCCTTGAATTGAAATTGTTAAAAGATATTTGAAGCTTTTGTGAAAGATGGTAATTGAATTATTCATTTATGTAGAAAGCATAAATGAATGCTGATGAATAGCATTAATTGATTAGATAAAAAAAAAAAAAAAAATATCGTAAAGCAATCTAAATATGTTTAGATCATAGCTAATAATAATTGAAAGTATATGTAAAAGTTGGACAATAATGCTAATAAATTCATTGTATGTTAAATTAGCTTTTTCCTATTTTCTATTAGAGAGTCATAAATATCGGCGAAGGAGGGCCTTTCATCAGGTTTAAAAGACCAGCATTTGTTAATTAAATTTGTTGAGAAAGATGTGAAGTTGCTTGGAATTTGTGCTTTTTTCCCCTTTCCAATATCAACAATTCCGATTTTCGGGAATTCTCCATGACTTAAAACTAAATATAGTATCACGCCAAAGGAATAAATGTCAACTTTTTCATTATAATCTGTTTTTCCATTTATAAGCTCTGGTGCCATATAATTTAGAGTCCCTGTCATTTGGGTCAATGTTATAGATTCAGAAGGATCAACAAGAGTTGCAAGTCCGAAATCGGCTACTTTTGGGTTGTTATCTGCATCAAGGAGAATATTTTCTAACTTAAGATCACGATGAATTATTCCAAGTGAATGGATTTGCTTCATTGCTGAGCTTACATCAAAAATGATCGAAATTCTTTCACTGTCTGTTAACTTTTTGATTCTTTTCTTCAAATTAGATGGACAATATTCAAGTAGAATGGACGGTGAATGTTTTGGATCACCTAAGCAGAAGCCAAAAGTTTTAAGAATATTTGGATGATCTAATCGATTGAGTATTTCGTATTCTTGCATAAACTTTCTCATTTTTTCATAATCAATTTCAATATTATCATCATCATCATCATCATCGTCATCATCTTTATCACCATTTTTACAAAGTTCAATATCAAAAACTTTCATTGCGTAGCGTTCTGGTTTTGTAACTTCAAATACTTCTGATGTAGCTCCTCGTCCTAATTTTTTGACGGTTTGTAGTTTATCAAGTTCAGAAACATCAAGAAGTTGAATGCCTTTTTTATTTTCATTGGTATCTTGCTGACCTTTTTTAGTTTCTTTCTGTTGTTGTTTTTGCTGTTTTTCAAGTTCTTTAATCCGTTTATTTAACTCATCTTGGACTTGAAGGAGCCTCTTGATTTCTTTTTTTGCTTGTTCGAGTTCTTGATTTTTTGAATTTGAATCCAACTTGGAGTTTTTTGTTTCTGGAACTTTACAGTTGGAATTAATGTTTTTAATTACTTTATTAGGAATGTTAGGAGGAACTTGGCAATCAATAAATGCCACTGTGATGCCATATCCAAGAACAAAAAACTTTACTTTTCCTTTGTATGGAACTATAACAGGAGGACAAACTTTTTCATTATGTGGTTCTTGAAAAATTAAGGTTTGACCATAATCATTATAACCACACGCTAAACTTTCACCTTCTGAAGTTATAAAGAGTGAATGATCAAACCCAGCAAAAGCACCTGTAATTTTATATTTATTTAAAGTATCAATAATACAAAATTTGCCATTATAGTCTGAAATGCCTAGTCGGCTAAAAATGTTACTTCCATAGCCAAAAACTTTCCCTTTTTTAGAAACAGCGAAGCAATGCTCATTTGTCCCTGAAATATCTATAAAAGTTTCTCCTTTAAGTTCATTGATTAGAGTAAAATTTGGATTCGTTGAACTTGAAATATCATATTTGTAAACTTTTCCGCTTGAGCCAAGCGCAATAAAAAAATTGTTACAACATGCAACGCTTATTGCTTTATCTTTATCTGGAAGAAAAGTTGGATTTATTAATGATTCATTTGGATTCACGATTAAAATTGCGCCTTCTGAATCTATCGCGGCTGATTTTTCATAACCTCCAAATATAGCTTGAGGTTTCCTATCGCCAGTATTTAGAAATAAAAATTCGTCGTTACTATTTTCATATATGAGCTGGAAACTGTCGTTTTTACTTTGATCAAAGGCAAGATAGAGTGTATAATATTCACCACATACAGCTGAAGTAAATTTGCATTTTTGGCCATTCTTATTCCTAATATTAATAGGAGCACCATTGGATGTGGACAAAAATGCATCATTATTTTTGTTGACCCAAGCTGAATGATTATGGGCAACTGAAAATGATAAGAGCAAAGAAACATCAAGATCCGATTTCAGAGGAGATCCTGTAATTTTACGATTTCCTTTTTTACTAAGTTGAGAGTTTCTGTTATCACCTGTTAAAAACATATGAGTAAACTTTTTTTTGAATATTGTAAACTCTGTCCAAAAATGTTCGACAATTGAATTTTGAGAGAGTATTCAAACTATCTTTTTTTTTTTTCTCATGCACCTTTATGGTGATTCGAAGGTTTTTTCCAAAGCTCTTTTTTCTGAGAGTAGCGCATGTCCCAAAGAAAGTTGTAATTCCTCTTAAGGGCGTGGCTATTTCTTTCAAAAACCAGGGCTACTTGTATAAAAATAGCTTGATGAAAGGATAATTATAAAAATAAACTTCTGAAAAATTGAATACATTGCTTTGAGAGAAAAAAGAAATTTTCGACACTTTATCGTTTTTTTAGTCAATTTTCAGTGGAAAATGCGGTTTTTATGTACGTTAAGTCGAACATTTTTGGACAGAGTTTATAGCCTTTTGAGTTATTGAAAATATTCAAATAAAGCATCCTTAAAAAGTGGTTTTCAACCTTTAAAAGTTGGGTTCATTTAACTTTTTTCTTTCAATTTTACCGATTCTTACTGCCAGCCGCGGGGTCTCGACTCGTCCTGTCTAGCTTCCACTAAAGATGTAGAAGGCTGGAATCAAACCAACTGCGGTGGGAAAAGCCCTATACAAATGACCACCATGTAAAAAAAAATAATGAAAAAAAAACCGCCTTTTTAATAAAGAAAAACGATAACAATTTGACCTTTAAAACGTTTTTTTAATTGACATCAAAAACTTCGTGAAGGACTATCATAATGCTCTCAAAAAAATCAATGATCTTAACGGTCATTGATATTCAAAAAGTTTTATCATATCACCAACAAAAAAGTTTGCTTTTTCTAATACCCAATTCCTGGGCCTTTTTTCAGAAATTAAACATGGCGATCATTTTTAATTCAATTTTTTTATTAAAAAAATGTGAATTCTGCGATAGATTTAGATAATTTTCTATTATTGTATACATTTTACATGTTGATATTTGTTTTTTTTAAATTATAAACAGGGAAGGTCAATGTTGAAAAAATTGATCAACAGCGTCACTTTTTTTATGGCTCGTTGTCAACGTTAACTTCGTTATTTCAGCGTCAACGTCGTTGATTTAAAATTATCATTTCTATAACATATAAATATTTGGTATTTATATAGATATGATAATGATATTTACTAATTTTTCCAAATAATAATACTTTATTAAATCATACCAAATATAAATTGAATTGATAAAGTTTTTTTCAGAAAAAGTTGCCTCTTAAAAAAATTCAACTCTTCAATAAGCATAACGTTAACTTAATTCATTGATTCAACATTATTTCAACGTTAACATGTCGTTATGACCAAATTGAAACGGTTATAATCGATGGCCTTAATGTCGTTTACGTTGACATTCAATTCAACGATATAACATTTTGTTCAACGATTTTAACGTCAACGTTGCCCAACCCTGATTATAAAAATGAAATATTCAAATTTTTTGGGAATAATATATATGATAATCAAAAAAGGTTTTAACTTGAATTAAAAATCACTTTAATTTTTATTTAAAAATGGTTTTATACTGAATTTAAAGAGAGGTATTATATATATTTCGGTGGATACTTAACAAATATAAAAATAATGATCAAAATTAGGATAAAATTCTAGTAGTCTATACTAGTCGGTTTCCGCTGGGCCCACGCTACACTAATGGCCCTCGCGTCAAAACGAACTAGTTAAAAAAAAAATATTTTTCTCCACGATGGTTCTCAATACTGCCCTCCATCTATGAAACGGCACAGGTACCTACCACGAGAATCTCGTACCTACTACCTCCTCCATCTATGAGAACCATTTTTTATATCCAAACATCCTCATTTTTGAAAAATCATGACCCCCTCTTCATGCTTTAGATTCTAATACTACTAACCTAACCTCCATTGCTTCTGATGTAGCTTTCAATATTACATTTTCTTCTTTAACTTTATCAAGCTCGCTTATCAAAGCCTAAGTAGTGTACGTCAGGCTGTGGTTCGCTTCTCTTCCCCAGCCTAACCTGCTCGCAGCCAAGCTCAGGCACGCCTTCGCTTGGAGCTTCGCATACGGCTGCGGTCGCTACTCTCCCACAGACCTAACGCCTTGTGTCAATTCTGTCACGCTATGACACAATTTCCACAAGCTTCTATACTAGGCGTCAGATTTTGTGTCAGTAACGTGACCAAATATTTACCTTCATAAGAATAATACCATTAAGAACCTAGTAAACATACAAACATCTACTTATCATAGCAAACACAACACCCTCATAAGCACAAATACACATCCAATTAAATACACATCATTTGTTTTCTTTTTTTTGTTTTTATTCTTGTCCAAATGACAACCAAACAGTATGTTGACTGGAATGTGTTTGAGAGCCTTCCCGTTAAATCATATGAGATAACTTATACTAAAAGTGCGGAAGAAGAAGAGATAACCATAGAGAAGGCTATAAAGAAGTTCATCTGCCAAGCGCCTATTGGTTCAGGCAAATCAACAGCAATAAGGAAATGGATCTATAACACAGTACCTGATAACAAGTTCATACTCATCGTACCAACCATTAACATCGCTGCGGAGTTCTACTCTAAGTTGTATGTAGCATTAAACAACAATCACCCCGAGAACATAGATGAAATGATAAAGTTATGTGTAAAGGAAGGTGCATTTAAGGAGTTTAAAGAAGCCATCAAGCACTTTATACCTGTTGTTATAACTACATTCTCTACCGCATCTAAGTGTCTTGGAGGAATCATAGAGCATTTCTATCACCACCAAATAGATTTCAACAGTGAATACACACTCCTTATTGATGAAGCACACCTACTACTAGAACACATATCGTTAATAGAGATCTGTAGAGAGTTTAATAAAGTAGGCTTGATTACTGCTACAGCATCTGACATTTCTTGCTTATCAGTCTTTGAAGAATACGAAAAGATAAACCCATTAGCCGACATCAAATACCACAGAACGATATATCTATACAAGCTGAGAAGCAATATGCAAGAGCAAAGAGAGACTATAGCTAAACAAGTACTAGAAGAGATAAAGAGGTATGATAAGATATTAATTAAGATAGAAGACAAGAATGAATGTGAACGATTAAAGGAGTGTATCGACAATGAACTTAATAAAGCATTGTACAACTCTGATAAGAAGGAAGTAGAGATAAGTGATGAAGGCAAGTTTGTTAGCACGGAGGACGTTGATATAGTTATTGCTACTTCATGTATCCAATCAGGTCAGTCACTGAAGGAAAATCTATTGTCTATATTCATTTAGACCCCATTAGATACCGTATCATCAGTTGAACAGTTTGTAGGACGAAACAGGAACGAGAATTCAACAGCTTATCTTTACATGAGACAAGTAAAGGTACCAGAAGAGAAGTTTACATACAAGGTAGCCAAGAACAGATATAAGACAAGATTAAATCAATTGAGAGCTAATGCATGGCAATCAATGGACAAAGTATAATTTGACAGAAATATTTTTTTAAAATATTTCAAATTATAAAAAATTTTACATACCAACTTTTCTCTTTATGGATTTACTATTATAAAATATCTTGATTCATTTAAAAGTTATAGTTCATAAATAAATAGTTATAATGCCTAATAATGTATAACAAATAGAAAATAATTAAACAAATAAAATAATTATATGATAACAATTATATTTATTTGTTATAGATAAAACTCAATTCTTATTTATTTTTGCATTTATAAAAAGAATTGCATTTTCATATAAAATTACCCTTTAAATAATTACCCTTTGGGTAAGGAAAATAGATTTAAAAAGGTTTGTTTTGTTTTTCTCATTTCACCTTTCTATTAACCCAACCCAACTTTTTGGGTAGAATTTCTGGGTAAATTGTGTTACGAGTGATTGATTTTTATAAAAAAAACAAAAGGGGTCGACTCTCTCAATTTTTTTTTGATTGAAAAATAATAATATCTTAAAAATTAAATATTCTTTCTATTTAATAAATTCTTAAATCAATATCTGATAAAACCTATATTCATTTAATATATCTTAAAAAACAAAAAATTTGTTATTTATTCCATAAATCATTAAAATAAGTGTTTTTATTATGATATTTGAGGCTTTTTCTTAAATGATTTATTATTTACATTATTTATATATAACTTGAAATATAATAATAATTTTTAACAAATTATATTATTGATATTCAAGAAATTATTGTTTTTTATAAATAAAAATTTTGAATTAATAATTGAATTAAATGCTAGTTTTTGAAAAAATTATTTTGATAATATCAGAATTTTGAAAAAATATTATATTTATTAACAAATACTTATTATTTGGATAATATATTAGTTATATCATCATATTAATGATAATATATTTATTATATATAATATAAATTATATATATATTATTATAAAATATTAATTTACATTTTTACTCAGTTTATATGTATATCACAATTGAGAAATAATTATAATAACGTATTAATTCAATTTTATTTTTCATAAATAAATTTATCTTACTTGATATTTAATTAATTACTTTTTAATTAATTTAAAAGATGTAAATAAAATTATAAAAAAAGAATATATGACATAAATGTTACAAAATATTTATATATTTGGATATTTACAAATTTCCAAAATCTCTTTGAATGGTGGAAATTAGATAAGAACTCAAAAATAATTTCCCCTTTCAAAAGTTAAACTTTTTCTGTTTTTATTTTTTTTAGTGAAATATCTCTATTTTGGCTAATAGAATCGGCTTCATATTTAAAATTGCATCATGTTATTGATAATGCCAATATTATTTATTAATAATTTTTTATAATTTTAGAATTTGATAACCGCCAAAGGTCGAACCCTTTTAAAAAAACTAAAAAAAATCAACTAGAGTATCAAGAAAAAGTGGCTGACGATCAGAAAAAGGGGGTGACTAATTCAATTTTTTTTGATAAATCTTATTGAATGATACAAATATTTGATAAAGCTTATTCAAATTGCCACTTTTTAAAATAACAAATAATAATAATTCTTAAAACCTGCATTCAGAAAAAAAAAAAAAAAATAAATAAATAAAATATGAATAAATAATAAGTAAAATAAAAATTAACAATAAATTGAAAAGAAGAAATACTGTTTATTTTTTTTCATTCTTAAAAGATTCTAGTGGAATGCGAAAAGATTTATTTGCTAATTCAGGAAATAAGTGCTTAATGTAAATCTCTTTTTGCATTTCAGTCAATGGTAAATTGAACTTGAGCCTTTGATCTATATAGCTTATATCAAAAAAACGAACTTTGCAACATTTTGAAACATCAAGATAAACAATCTCTTTGTATTTGTTCCCATTTTTGACAACTTCTGAGATAATTCCACATGCCCTAAATGCAGACTTGCAGTTCATGGGCGTGCATGCCTGCATCAGTGATTGGTGCATTTTAATAATCTGTTTGGTTAAACTACTTGATTCTGCTGGGACTTTTATATTAGATGCGAATCTTTTCATGGCAGAAAAAATTCCCACATCGAGTGGCTGTAGTTGCTCACTCGAATGTGGGACAAGAAAATGGATGTCAATGTTTTCTTTTTCAAGATCTAATGTTTCTATTCCATTGTGGTGGCCAACAAAGCCATCCATTATTAGAACTGCTCTACCGTTATATTGAAAAAGTTCTCTTAAGTGACGAACATGTGGAATAAAAGTGTTTTCCATCCAGTAACTGAAAGCTGAAGTATTTAAGAAACCAGATTCAGTTTGAACTATATCAATGCTATTAAATGGCAAAGTGTTATACAAATCTGAATCTATGGTTGATCTTTGAACTGCAAAGAGTGGTTTGGCAACATAACCATTAGGAGAAATGCATGCTAAAACGCTAGAGTGCTTCATTTTCCTTGTTACAGGATAACAAGCTGTTCTTTTGGTATATGTTATTGGCACTATAAGCTTCTTTTCTCTTGCATCATTGTAATCTGTATAGCCACATTCGTCCAAATTATAAATGAAGCTAGAATGAACACCTTGGATTCGTTGCTTTAGTATCTCTAAGTTGCTTTCGATTTCCTCTATATCAACTTGGGACCTGTCAATCTCTAGTGGCAAACCTATGCATGATTTGTATTTGTGGCGTAGTCTCGTCTTGATAATATGCCTTAGAGTATCCATTGGTATTGTCTTATTGAATTTCAAAGATACAAAATCATAAATGTCCACATAAGATGGGTAAATAGGACTCACTGGTGTCATGTGAAGCCTATCGATTTCTTTTTCTATTAAAGAAATCTCTAAGTCATTCAGAGAAGGAGGGCGACCATTTTGTAGAGAACCTTTCAATATTTTAACATGCTGATTGCAAATGCACTGTTTGGACACACCAAATAGCTTCGCTATGCGATCATATGACACGCGAAGTTCATCATTATGTAAGTGATTGGTTAAAATCTTTACTTGATCTCGAAAGCTTTGAGGATTAAGATATTGCATTTCCAAAATTGCAGCTTGATAAGCTTTCTTCTCTTCATCTGATCCTAGAAAATCTGAAATGATAGGCTTCGGAGGAAGCAAATCGTTGTGATTCAGCTGTGGTATCAAGATATGAACAAAATAAAAATGACATTAAAGTTTTTTTTTTTAATAGAAAAAAATCGGTTTCTATCTACCAAATAAACAATATTTTTAATTATTATAGTCAATTCTTCATATTTTACTTTTTTTTATTATTATTTTTCTAATATAATAAAAATATAATTTAATATTACTTTAAATTATTTAATTATTATCCATTTCATATGGAAAAAAAGATTTTAATTTTTCTGAGTATCGTAATTAAATTCAAATTTAAATCATTAATATCTTTGAAAATAAATTTATATTTATGATATATTATTATTGTTATATCTTTTATTTTCATATTTATTATATAAATTATTATTATATTTCTAATAAAATAAAATAAAGATGGAATATTTTATAATTTATTCATTAAAAAAATTGACTTGAACCATTTTTAACCCAAAGAAGAATTGAAAAAATAAAGAAATTTTTGTTTATTTATCTTTTTATTTTACATATAAATATGATTTGATAACAATAATATTATTTATTAAAATAGTAACTAAACATAAATATAAACAAAATACTTGTTTTACATTTTTATTTTTTTAAAAAAAGAATGCTGATTTGAAATTGAATGATTAATTATTTTTTTAAATTTGAATGCATTTTATTTATTTTTGATTATTTATTATCTTGAAAATATCATATATTAGTCAATATAAATATTTTAAATATATGATATAAAAATATAAAATCATAAATATATACAAGTAAAATGCAAAATATTCCCAAGAAAAGCAATATTTCATTATTCGATTTTTTTTTAAAATAATGAAAATTCAAAAAATTTTCGAATTTATTCTATCAAAAAAATTCAATTAGTCATTTCACAATAATAATTTTCATATATAATTTGAATGTGATGATTGAATTTTTTGTATTTTATTCTATAAGATCATTCAATAAAATTGAATTCGTCACCACCTTTTTCTTGTCGTCCACGGGTTTTAACCGATACTCTAGAAAAAAAATTTGTCAGATTCCGAAAATTGAGAGAAAAATTCCTTTACCCTTAACATGTCTTTATATAGGTCGGTTCAACGGACGGTTTGTGTCAAAAAAGCAAAGCCAAAATCAAAAAAACGTTGGAAATGCTTGGTTTTAGGATATATATTTCACTACTATATTTGGAATAAAATATAAAATTTTGGTGAGATTTCTTGAGTTGAATTTTTTTTTATAAACTTTTTTTTATTTTTTTTCATCCATGCATTAAAACTCATGTTATTTTTTTATTATATAATTTATATAAATATATTTAATTGATAATAACTATTTTTTACTGAATAGTTAAATAATTTATCAAGATATCAATATTTTATAAAAATATATTTACAATTCAGTACTTATAGAATTTTTTGAGCGGTAACTTTTCTGAGGAGAAAAATTCAATTATTATTTTTTATTCATTAACTAAAATAAATTAAATTTATCTCTGTAAAAAAACATAATTTAAAATTATAATTATTTATTTTAAATTATATTATAAATATTGTTAGTATAAATAGTAACTATAATATAAAAATATAGTTCATAAATATATAAAATAATGATATCTAATAATTATTTTTGAATATCATTGAAAATGCTTATTTAGAAAATTAAAAAAATGCAAATATATGAATATACATGAATCATTTACGTATTGTTCAAAAAAAAAGTTATGATATTAGGATATTTATTATTTTTAAATATTTATTAAATAATGATAAAGATTTAAGTATACTTATACATTGGGATATCTTTTTTTTTTAATCTAAATTTTTAAACGTCAATTTCTCAAAATTCAACTCAGGGATTTGTTTTATATTTTAAAATTTTAGTCAAAATATAATGTTATATAATATATAATAATATAAAGCTAATTTAACGTTTTTTTAAATTCTCTGACACAAACCGTCCGTTGAACCGACCTATGTCTTTATGTGTCAAAAAAAATAGGTCGGCCAAAATAACGTATTTGTCAAAAACATAAAGCCAAATTTAAAAAAACGCTAGAAACTTCCCAAACTTATATATTTGTTTTATGATCGTATAATTAAGAAAATATCTAAATTTGGTGTGAATTCTTGAGTTGGGTTTTTTTTATCATCATTTTTGTGAAATTTGAATTTAAAATAATTATATCCTGCTATATATTTAATTTATGTGTTATTTTATTACTTTTCTAGTTTATAATTATTTATAATATATATAAATATAATAATAATTAAGAAATTTTTAATTATTCATCAGTGAATTGATGGAAAAAATTTAATACAATTTTAGAAAAAATAGAAGATCAAATTTCCTTTTTATTTTTATTTTATTATATTACAAAAACTTATATAACAACAAAAGTCTACTTAAAAATGAAAAAGAAGAAGAAAATCTTAAAAGAAAATATCCCAAACTTTTTCAAAAAGAATTGAATTTTGTATGTTTTAAAAATGCATTTTTCATGTTAAACAAAATAAATATTTATTTATTAATGATTATATTAAATTTAATACAATATTACATATATAGATAAATATAAATAATTATCTTTTATTATGATAATTATAGGATATATTAATATTTTTTATTTTAAAGAAAAAACAAAAATTTCACAAAACTCAACTCAAGAAATTGGATGAAACTTGGTAAACAGAATATGTAGACATCATATAATATTATATATCAAATAGAAGATATTCCTACGTTTTTTTATTTTTTTTGACAAAACTCGTTATTCTGGCCGACCTATCAAAAAAAATTGCGGTTACGTAACGTATGAGAATTGTAAAGTCGAATTCAAAAAGCTTGGGACAAACTTTTTAAATATATACTGAAAAGTATTCAATTTTGTCCCAGCATGAATGATTTTTTTTGTGAGATACATTGAAAAAAATTGAATTGCTAAAGGGGGAAAAGGGGAAAATAATAAAAAAACAGACCATATTAAGGTTGAACAAAAGCAGTATATGATATCATATTGTAATATAATAAAATATATGATGACATCAATTTAATTACTAAATATAATGGTAAAATTAACGTAAAATATAAAAATAAATTAATTTTGCTTTTTGAATGAAAATTTTACAATTTGATAAGTTTAGAAAAAAAAATGATGTTTTGTATAAATATCATAGCAAATATGAGGAAAATGCAATTTTAAATATAAGATATATTTTTTAGTTAATTTATTAAATTGAATTAAATTTTTATGAAATATTTGAATCATCAGAAAATTGAGATCAATTCTATGAAATTATTATATACTTCAGAATATTGTGCATTTTTATAAGAAATAATTGTGAGATTGTAAGATATAAACAATTGAATAATTGTGAGAAAATAAAGATTTCTGAAAAGTAAAAATATGTAAAGTATTCAAAGTAAAAATCTATCCAAAATAAAGTCCCCAGCGTCGGAATTTTTGATTTTTTAAAATAATTCTTTTCAAAATCAAAAAATATGTCCAATTTTTCAAATTTTAACTCAGGTTGAAAAGATTAGCTGAGTGATTATTTATGAAATTATCTCTACTTTTAGCAAGATATAGAATAATTTAAATATATTATATAATGATATTATTTTTTTATGAATATTTAATATAAAAAATTAAAATTTATTATGATATTTTTCGCAAAATTTGTATTTTTGTTGTCACTTTTTGAATACTACAAAATTGAATGAATACCTTAATAGGGTCTAAAAAAACAAAGAATAAAAGATCATTTTTATATAAAAACATATATTTTTTCATATGGTTAATGTTGTATCTATCATTAATCCATATTTTTGTAAGGAAAAAATCCTCAAAAAAATACAATTTACCTATCTTTGGTGAAAATTATCATAGATCTTTGCACTAATTCACTAGAAAACGCATTGTAAAGCCTGCAATGATATTAAAATAGAATTTCTTTTGTAAACACTTGCTCAAATACTATTTTTTGATCATGAATTTACATAATAGTTGATGATCATCGATTTTTAAGTATTGCGCTATAAATTGAAAGTTCAGTAATATATGTTTTGGCTCGTATTGGAAACATTTTTTCACTATTGATTGGAATTTTATTGAATATAACTCAATAAATAAAGAAAAAAAAATAATTGAAAAGAAGATTGTGTTTTTCACTTTTATCAGAATTTAATTGAGAAGTTGTCCCAAGCTTTTTGAATTCGACTTTACCTTAAGCAAATATTACTATTTTATTATAATATATATATTAACTTTTAATATTCAATTAAATAAAAATTGTCTTATTTTCAATTTTTTTTTTATGATCTTTTGATTGCTCCCTTTTCAAATTATTTTATTCAATTTTTTATTAATTGAAATCATAGTTTTGAAAAACGATAAATAATTCAAAAATCTATTGTTGATTACAAAATTTTAAATAGAAAAAAATTATTTTCATTTATACCAATTCAAACATATTAATGTGAAATAATGCTTATTTAAAGAAATTTGATGTGTGGAAGAATATTATTCAATTTCTAATTTTTAATTATACGTTTACAATCAGAAAACTATCAAATTGATTGTACAATTTGATATTATGTATTTAAAATACAGTATTTTCTATAGAAAAAATTTGATTTCAAAAATATTACCTATTAATTTTATTTATTTTAGATATATGTTTCATTGATGCTACTTTATAAATTTATAAATAAAAATCTGACATTAATAATCATTAACATTTAGAGAAATTGATACAAAAAGTTTTTTTTTTGATTAATGGTAAAAAAACCTATAAAAAAGTTTCTTTAATTGACCATTAAATCTGTTTTTTTAGAAATAACGATCAAAAAAAAAAAAAAAAAAAAAAAAAAAAAAAAAAAACGTTTTTTCATTCTAATTCTATTGAATTGTTTTTGATAATCAATTGAATTTTTGAATAGTTTAAAAATAAATAATTGAATTTTTTTTATATAATTTTTTATATTTTGGTAAATGAGAGCTATTGAACAATCTGCTTTGTCCCGTTCTAGTGTTAACCAATCCGAGTCGAAAAACCGAAGCAATCTTATTAACGGAAGTACAGGATTTTTAGATCGTCTTTTTCCATTTTTCGATCAGTTATTTCAGAATTCAAACTTATCTATTTTATTTCATTACATTGCGGTTTTTATTTTTATCATTCAGTTTTACTCTATTTCATTTTGGGCAGTAAATGTTGAAAATGCATTTCCAGTTGATGATTCAACTAAATGCGGTCTTGTAGTTCAACATATCGTTAGCATTTTTTATCTCACTCCATATGAAGACGGAAAAAGCGTGAAAGAAGCTAATTGGCTTATTCCTTTTTTGGTTTATACAATTTGCTTTGTTTTGACTGCTCTTGTTATTGCAGTCGACCTCATCAGTTTTGCTATAAAGAGGAGGTTTATTCAATATTCGTTTTTATTTGTTCAACTTTTCCTAGAAATCATCAATATGATAATTCTTATACCATTAAGCGTTATGTGCGGGGAAACTTTTGTCGAAATATGGAATAATTCACAAGCTCACGATACTCATGCAGATGTCATTATTTATTTCGTATTTGGCCTTATTTATCTCTTATTGCTCTCATTTTTATTCATTTTTGAAATAAAACTTACAGCCAATTCGGCATACATTCAACAGAATCCATATGCATCATTCCAAGCAACTGCTCCGCAATTAATTATCATTTCTGCAATAGTTTTTTCATTCTTATCCAGATTCTTCAAAATATTATCAGATTGGACTGTTCTTGTTCTCATTATTATTCACCTTGTTGTAATGGTTTTTGTTGCTTATCAATTAATTTATTTACCTTTTATTAAGCTATCATCCAATATTGTTGCATTTGGTCTCGTAGGAGGATGTGTAATGAATAATCTTATAGTTTTTATAGCATATTTTGCTAAAGCAGTTAAAGGATGGCCCATTTTCGTAATTGGCATTGTCTTTGGAATTGCATGCTCAATTGTTTATTATTTTCTAGAAAAAAAGAAAAAGAAACAAATCCATAGCGTTTTAGATCCAAAAGAAGTTCAACAAATATCAGATGAAGAGAAAAATTGTTTATTTGATGAACTCAAAATCAAGACCAGCGAAAAACTTGCATGCTATACTATGGAAATTGGTCTTGTTACCGGATCAGAATACTTTTTAGACTGGTCATTACTAAAGTACATATTATCATCTTTTGGATCAAATGAGGTTGCATGCTTTTGTGCCCAGTTTTTATCCTATTTCCCTGGAGAATCACGTCTTTTGAATGCAGTATTTGCTAACATTACTAAACGTAGGCACTTAAACTTACCACAACGCTTTTTCGTGTATCAATTGAATCGAATTCGAAGTCTTCGAACTTCATCATCATCCAAAGAAGCAGCAGAAAAGCTCCAACAGCTGACTCAAACTAAGCACCAAATCAATGAGATCATTCGTGATTTCTGGCTTAATATTCCGTCTAGTACACAAATATTTTCACGTCTATCACAATCGATCTCAATGAGTAATGTTCTCTGGCAAGAAGGGATCAAGAATTTCCCCAACAGTTCCCGTATCTTTGATGAATATTCACAATATCTAATTGATTGTCACACTGATTTCATTGAAGGGATTCGAATGAAAAGAAATTCTGATTTATTAGATATGAATCACAACTTTTCAGTTGATTATTCGTTCAAATTTTTCATTCGAATGTATCCATTCTATATTAAAAAGAAGCTTGTTGATCTCCACGGAAACATTCATAATGATAAAAATTCATCAAATGCATCACGAAGTAATTCATCAATGAAAAGTTCGAACAGCTCATCTAGTAGTAATGCTGCATCAACAACAATAAATGCTGAAATGACACTTGAATTAGAAGAACAGATTGGACAACAATTATTTAAATACTGTCGAATGAGATTAGCATTACAAAGAACATTAATTGGCCGTAGTTCCAAATTTCTTAAATTAATGAATATGATGATATTAATATCATTTTTTGTTTCTGTTGCTTGTTTCACCGTTTATTTCGTAGTTGTTCGCGGTTGGTTTTCAAATACACAAGAATCGTTGACAAGACAATTATATGCAGCACATGCTCGTTTTACCGCCTCTATAGCAACGACTTGTTTATCATTAGAATGGGGTCGTTATATAGGCAAATTCCATCCCAATGAAACGCTAGCTCCTTTAAATGAAGGTGAAGACGAGTGGCAAGATTTCATAGATTTTGGAGGAGATTTAATTGAATACAATATCTTACAGTCAACCAAAGCCAGAAGTTTCTTTGGACAATTATTATCATCAATAACGACACTTGCTCAAAGTGGAGTTGATGTATTTCAATCGTCATCATTGATCATTAGTCGAGAAGTCAACACCACTTTTTGTGATGGTGATACTGCAGTAGAGCCTATATTAGGTCCATTAGCTTCAATGTTTGCTTTTAATGGTTTGATGAGAACATTAGTATCAGCTAAAGATTTAAGTGAATGGAAGAATTTAAGTTACTTATGCTATTCCTTTTCGAATGCTAAAGAACAAACGAATGCATTTAATTCCATTTATGACTCATTTTATGAAGAGAAATTACGGGAGACAGATGATATTTGGGATAAATTAAAGATCCTTCTTATAATTATTCCAATTATCATGTTTTTAGTTAATGCATTACCCATTTATATTTTTATTATTTTATTCATGAAAGAATTGAAGAGTTTACCATTAATGTTTCGTGAAGTTGATAGTGAAGCACGAAAGAATGCAGCAGTTAGCTTATGTAATCAAAATGATGAAGAAATCAAACAAGCACTTGATTCATCTAAAGAAACATTTAATGTTGGCTTATTCATTGTTGTTTTTGCTACAATTTTGATTAATTTGGCACCGATAGCATTAATTATTGGCGAAGTTTTTTATCATCAAAACTTAAATAAAAGATTCTCAATCATTCATGGTTGGTTATATCATGGATCAGCTCGCCAACCTTTAATTGTTGAAATATCGATGGCATGCTGTTTATCGATATTAGCACGAAATGGATTAGAATCGAATTTTGTTAACAAAGATGTTCAATATGCATCTATTTCTACTAAAACGGATGAATTAATAAGCAATAATGATGCCTTATTAAGAGGAGTAAGCGGTCAATTACCACCATCTTATGAATATGACAAAATCATTGATGATATTCATTTTAAGGAAGTTTGTAGTATTCCTAACAATGCTACAAAAGTTGATGTTCATGATTCCTATCGTTGCGGCTCATTGAATCAAAATGTGATTGTTATGCGAGGTTTTGTTAATGACATTAAACAAAAGATTAATATCATAACTGATCTTAATAACGATCTTGTTATCAATCTTCTTCATTTAGTTAATAATCATATGTTCCAAAAAATTATGGAAGCAAGCGACAGAACCGCCCAAGTAGCTGTTGAGCTTCATAATTCTTCATTAAATATAATGGCAGCATTTTACATAGCAGGGCTAGTTTTAGCGGTTTTAATTATGGTTGGCATGTTTTTAATTTCAAAGAAATTGAATGGTGAATATGATGCTGCTTTAGTCCTTGTACGAAGGGTCCAGCCACAGGCTATCGTTGCCAATACAAAATTGATCAATTATTTACTTAACAAAAAGTCTAAAGAAAGTAATAATGAAATGACATTGTCAAATGCAGTTTTTTACAATATGGACGACGCCATTTTGTGTTTAAGTTGTGCTGGTATAATTGAAATGGTCAATCCCGCTGTTACCAAATTATTAGGCTTTACACCTGAACAATTATTAGGTCAATCAGGTCAAAGCATTTTTGCACCAGATTCGGTTGAAGCGGTTATGAATCAAATCAATTTAATCAAGAATGGTCAAAGTGCTTCAACTTTCGATGACCATACAATATGCATAACAGATAGTGACGTTCAATTACCTTGTCACATCACAATTCTTGGAATTAAAGAAGATAACATTGATGAGATTAAATCACTCGTTGTTATCTTAAGAAATGAAACACTTTTGATCCAAAAACAAAAAGAAGCTGAAGAAGCTAAAAAACAATCAGAATCTTTACTGTTTCAAATTTTACCTCAAGATATCGTAATGAGGTTAAATCAAGGTGAGAAGGACATATCGTTCACTGTACCTTCGGCATCAATTATTTTCATCGATATCGTAAGATTTAGTGATTACGCATCTTCGCTGACACCTCAGCAAATTATGGGTAACTTGTCAATGATCTTCGCGGCTTTTGATGAGGCAGCTGCTAATCTGAATTTATTAACAAAAATTAAATTAATTGGCGATGTTTATATGGCAGCCTCTGGTTTGTTCAATCCTGACGAACAACCTAAAATGCACGCAGAACAAATGGTTCAGTTCGGTTTGGACGCTTTAAGCGATATGGATGAGTTAAATATCAAATTGAATTCTAATTTGGCCGTACGTATTGGTGTTAATTCTGGCGGTCCAATCTTAGCAGGAGTCTTGGGTACCGATAAACCTGTTTTCGATATCATCGGTGATACTATTAACGTGGCAGCTAGATTACAAAGTACTTGCATACCTGGCCATATTCAGATATCTCAAGGTACATATGACCTGGTTAATGAGTTTGATTTTGCAATCGAACCAAGAGGTGAGGTTTTCTTGAAAGGAAAAGGTAAACAAATGGCTTACTTGGTAAAACCTAAGACTAATTCTTTTAAGGCTGTAATGGACTTTGATGCAAATTCAAATTCGAATTAATTTGTTGTTATTGTTTTTTTTTTGTTTTATTCTTCTTTTTCTTTAGAAGATATCATTTTTATTTTCTCCTCCTTATTTCTTATTTATTATTTTAAAGTGATTCACTCAATTTCTTAGAAACCCAAAAAAATGTCAGATTTTTGTGGGTTTGGGTCGAAGAAATTAGGTAATCCCAAAAGAAACGAAACCCAAACAAACCAAGTCAAATCCAAATCTTTAAAAAATGATTTAGACTTAATATTTTATCTCTTTGACCTCCGACTACTTGCATATATAGAATATTTATTTATTATTAATGATATATTTATTTAATACATTTATTAAAATATTAAATTTTCTAACGGTACGTTTTGAGATATTATCAAACATTTTTAAGCCCAAAATTAACCCAAAAACAAAAATTCAATGGTTTATAATAATTTTAATGAGAAAGTAATGAAAATATTTTTCATCAAAAACAAGGAAATTCGATAAATTATGCATGAAAATGCAAATTATTATCAAGTGGCGGTATTATTAAGAAAGATTACACTGCTAAGAATCGCCACAAATGAGTACAATCTCAGTTATTTCATAACTCTAAAAAGATTCAAAATTTGAAAAAGCAAGCAGCAATATGATGTAATCTACAAGCTTTCACCTTTGTATAATTGGTTATTTTATAAGCATTGCTCTACAAAAGATGGAACAAATTTTCAGTTTTGAAAAGCTATTCAATCATCTTTTACTACTTGTTTTTAACGTATTTATCGTGTTAAAAGACTATTTTGCGTACCAAATTTTACTTATTTGCAAATTATATGAGTTGAAAATCATATATTCATTTTTTACAAAGATAAAAAAGTAATACCTAAAAACTTTGGTAAAATAATACGTATTATATTTATATGGTTTATTAAAATAGAGCTTTTTTAAATACTTATCGAAATAAACATAATATATTAAAGATTTTGATATTATCAATTTTACAATGCTTCTCTCAATTTATTCGTTTTTTTGTTCATACCATTTTAGCCCACCAAATATTGTGATGAAAAAATTGAATTACTCTCTCAAAAGTACAACTATTCTAAAATTAATCCCTAATATGTTTTATATCTATAAAAATAAATACAAAAAAAACTCAGTTAAAATTTTTATATGAAAATAATTTTGTGATAACTCATTGATTTCCCTGAAATATTTTAAATTTTGATAGTGGTCTCATAAAATATAAATTTTATATTTGCAAAATATCTATAAAATCAAATCAAAAAATGAAAGAATATAAATATGGTCTTGCTAGTAATTAAAATTTACATTTGAAAAAATATAAAACTCATTATGCAAATAAATAGTTATATCAAAACCCAAGATTTTTAATGAAAATAACAAAAACAAAGATATCTTAATTATTTTACCGTAAGCGCGTGATATTTTTTAAAATTATATATAAATATTTAATGCTGCAAAATATAAAGTGTTAAAAATGTATTGTTAAAATATGAAATAATTCCGATATAATTTTTTTTACAATTTTAGTTTTTGTTGGGTATATATGATATATAGAGGCCAACCGACTTACATATAATATCTAAAATAAAAACCCACCACAAAAACAAAAATTGCGGTTTTTGGGTTTTTGAACCCAAGGAAATTGAGTGATTATATTATTATTCATATTTTTTTTTATTTTATAACCGTTTAGGTCAAAATTCAACCTTTATTTAATGATGCATTTTTTTATACTGTTTTTTTTATAAATATGAGAACAAAATTTATTTTAAATTTAAAACATAATTTTTAATCTTTTTTAGTTAAAGAAGAGAATTAATAAGATTCTTCCAATCTTGAAGAGTAGACTCTTCAGTTAAACTAGATTCGACACCATTAACATAAACAGTGGGGGTTCCTTTTAAGTTACGGATTAAAGAGTATTTGAATTCGATACGAGTAAGTTGAATAACATCAAGATCATCATAGTTAATTTCGAATGTACCTTTGTCAATTCCGGTTGTTGAAACAGCATATTGTTCAGCAAGTGCTTGAACTTTGGCTTCACCTTTTTCAGATAAAACATAGGGATAAAATTGAGATTGATCACCGTTTCCGAGAAGTCCTTCAATCATTTTCTTAGCGTAATCTTCAGATTCTTTAAGGCATGCAAAAACTGATCTGGTAAGGAGATAAGACCATGTATGTGAAGGAAGTTCAAAGAAGTGATAAACAACGTTAACTTGTGTAGGATATGCAGCTAAAACTTGCTGGACAATTTTGTATTCAGTTGCGCAATCAGGGCAAGTCATGTCAACAAAAACTTCGATGTTGATTGGTGCATATGCTGGTCCATATTTGATTCCAGTTGGTCTTGCTGGAACAGGAATTAAAGCTGTGCATAGAGCAGCAAATAAGGAAATCATTTGAATTTTTGAATAGAAATTTTATAAAGGGTAATTTTCAGTTTGCAAAATGGGTAATTTTGAAAAGTTTTCATTTCATCTATTTATAAAATAGATATATTTAATGCTATTAAGCAGGTTTTAATTAAGCATTCATCATATACAATAATTGACATCACAACTCTTTAATATTTTGAAAAAATCAATGAATGAAAAAAGCAAAATTCTAGATTCTGATTATTAAACTCAAAACACATAATTTATCCTTTAAGAGATTTTAATGGTGATATTTAAAACATTTATTATTTAAATAAAAATAGAAGAATTAATATCAGTTCTCCAAAAAGAAAAAAAGGGCCCCGGCGGGACTCGAACCCGCAATCTCATGCTTAGGAGGCACACGCTATATCCATTAGGCCACGAGGCCATCCAATCATTAAATATTAAAATATTATACAATATGAATATACAAAAGCTCAGCTTCCTAAAGCACTTCTAAGTATTGTATACATAACGCATATAATATTTATCAAAGAAACTATAATACTCAAAATAATATAAAAGAAAGTGCATTATGGTTATAATTATGAACAATAAATATGAATTGCTAAAAAAATAATTTATTCAGCTGCTTCTCTAACCCACTTAAGATGATCTAAGTTAATGTCATATGGTAATGAGCAATCAGCACCAAGAGCAACACCAACTCTTCCTGATTTAGCAAGAATTCTTTTTGTTTCTGCGGTAATTTCTTCTTTTGTTCCTTTATAAAGAATTGAATCCTTTGTGTTAGCAAATCCTCCAATAACAGGCTTTCCACCAAACATTTTCTTTCCATCTTCAAGGGATACACCTTCAATGTTGACAGCCCAGCTGAGTATATCTTTTGGATATGATAAGTACCAATCAAGATTATTACGCGCACCACTATATCCACAAATATGAAGGATATTGTAATGACTGACAGATTGAGCAATTTGCATGATTTTAATTTCACCAGGAGCTATGACTTCGTCATAAAATTCGCGTGGAATTCTATCATCTTGCACATTTTGAACGCAAAAGTAAATTCCATCTGCCCCTCCTTCTGATATTACTCTTTTTGCCAAACAAGCAATATCAACTGCCATGACGTCGAGTGCATGCTTCATAGCTTCTTTGTTTTCTAAAAGCCAATCTGCTAACTTAACATTTGCTGCTTTTGAATTAAAGTCTAGCATTAATTTGATCGTAAATGTAGGTGAAAAAACATTATAAAATGTGGCAACATCGTATGTGAATGTAGCTATTTGCTGTTTGACCAATTCGACTTGTTTTGTAATCCATTCATGATTTTCACCAAGTGGTTGAATAGATGCAAGTTCTTTGATATCTTTAAAGTGAAGAAGAGTGTGATTTGGATATTGGAAAAATCCATCGCACATTAATTTGACAAGATCTGGCTGAAGTTCTTTAAAGAAAGCTCTGTGCCCTTCAATATTCTTTTGAATAACTGATGGATCGTCACGATAATCTGTTGTTTCTGGATGAACAAAATGAAACCAAAATCCAACAGGAACTCTTGAAGTTTCTTTATTGCTGAAAGTATCAAGAACGAGTTGTTTTCGATTTTCACTCATATTGAAAAGTGAATGGCCACATATCAATTCAAAATCAATTTACGATATTATACTAATTCAATATATTTTCAATAGCTATTTGGACTATTCACCTAACTTTTATTTTTCTATACGTTTAGAGTTTAAAATTTTATCAATGGCATCCATTGGACATGAAAATATTAAAAATAATCAAAAACCTTTATCATTAACAAAGCTCTCTTCCAAAATCTTCGCTATTATGCAAACACAGCAAAAAACTACATTTTCAGAAGTTGCAGATATAATTTTAAATGAAAATCGAGAGCAAGTTACTGAAGAGAGAACATTACGTCGACGAGTATATGATGTGCTGAACGTTCTTTGTGCAGCTAATATGATAACAAAGGATGAAAAAAAAATTTATTTTCATCCACCAGAGATGCTTGGCAAATCTATAGCATACACAGATGCATATAAACAAACCCAAGATAGAGTTGCTATGAAGCAAAGCGAGTTAATAGAAAAAGTACGACAACTACTTTTTTTCAAACTTTTAATAAATCGAAATAAAAATAATCAAAGAGGAAATCTGACTATTCAATTACCAACAATTCTGATGGGATTTTCAAATGTCAGTAATGGAAGCATATCAAAATCTCTAGATGGCAAAAGTTTGGTTGTGTCATCAACATCCCCGCCACAGTTTTTCTCTCCATTGAATGTTTACGAAGCAATTGGATTTAGTCCTGAGGAAAAATCTGCAGTTATTCGATCAATAAAGCCACTCGCTTCCCTTGAATACATTCTCGTCCCTGTGAGAGAGGCAAACATATGTAATAATGCCACCATACATACAAACCTCCAAGATTATGAGAAAGAAGAATCTTCATTGTACATGGAAAATTCGTTCGGAACTTTGATATTATAATTATTATTATTTTATATATTTCTGATTGTAAATAAAAAATATAATGTGTGATATTAACTTCTTTTGTAATAACGTTTATTTTGCTCTCAAAAAATAACCGATTTTATAGAGTTTTTTATATCACATATCAAGATTTTGCCTTCTCAAAAATTGAGTTAAATGGCTGGCCTTTCCGAATGAAGAGTGTTCAAGTTTTCGGTCGTAAGAGGACCGCTACAGCCATCGCTTATTGCAAAGAGGGAACCGGCCTCATCAAGCTTAATGGAACCCCAATTGATCAACTCGCCAGTCAAACACTTCAAGCTAAGCTTCTCGAACCACTCAAATTAATTGGTGAAGACAAATGGAGACAACTCGACATTCGCCTCCGCGTTCACGGTGGCGGTCATGTTTCTCAGATTTATGCCATCCGCCAGGCAGTTTCAAAGGCAGTTGTTGCTTATTATCAAAAATATGTTGATGAACAAGCCAAGGATGAAATCAAGAAAATTCTCTTAGAATATGACCGTACACTCCTTGTCGCCGATCCACGTCGTATGGAACCAAAGAAGTTCGGAGGTCAAGGTGCACGTGTTAGACGACAAATGTCATATCGTTAAACAATTTGCTACAAAGATATGTTTCTCATTTTTTTTTTTTTTTTCTCATTTATAATGAATATTTATTGCTTTATTTTTCTTTTCTTTCTTTTTTTCTGAAGGATGATTCTGACAATAATGTTAATTTCTTTATTTTTTTGCTTTATCATAAAATAAACAAAAAAGCTAAAGTAAGGTATAAAACGTTTATATATAGGAGAGAATATACTAATATAATAAAAATACTATTAAATAATAAAAACGAAGATGCTGTAAAAACATAAAAATATAATACACAATATTATTATTGCAAAAAACGTAAAACCCAACCGCGAGCTATTGACCACCCAAAAATAAGCGATAGAGTGTACACTAAAATCACAGGAACAAAAAATAATGGAAACGGAAGCCTTTTTATGAAAGGCAACACATTCAATGTTTGCACAAACAAATATAAAGAATGACATACAGCAATGCATAGTAAAGTGTTTGGCAAAAATAGAATGAAGAAATAATTCGGGAAAATTAAACTAATCAAATAAATTATTGGATATCCAATTAAAAAATCGATAATAATTGCTACATAACCATTGCAAAAAGCATCAAAGCAAAAACGCCATTCGACATCTTGGCGTGATTCTCTGTAAGAACGGTTTGCAAGACCAAACTTGTTCAAAAATGTAGAAAATATACTTGCACAAAGCACCCCCAAAATTATAAAATCAAATGCAACAAATTGTATTTCATTGAGAATAATTGACTTAAAACTTGGATGAAACCCAGGGAATATGTACCAAACTAGTAAAAGACATGATATTAAAATGATTTCTCTGAAAGCAAACTTGAAATTGTCCCGAGCCCAGTATCCGCACTCATGTCTATGCGACCGAATATAACGAAAAACATCCTCTGGAGATGTTAAAAGTTTGTAAAATTGCCACTGCGAAGACTCCTTATCATACTCATTCCATCTGCTACTGACACTATTATATAAACCTTGACCATATCCATTAATCGGCAAGGACATTTTGGATATGTGAGATAAAATTTGATGAATAAAATTTGTGTAGTTGGATTTTGGTATGATGGTTAATAGGTGAAACATAGGTCAAAAATATTTTTTTGATGTATATAATTATTATGCAATTTCTTAAATATTTTTTCCAATTTTTTTGATTCATTGACATTTAAATTCACATAAAATAAAATATTCATAATAAAGACAGCCAAAATTTAGATGTATTGATATAGATACTTCAGATCTAAAAAAAAGTGCAATCTTTTCAAAAGTTTATATCAGATTTTTAAAAAATAAAATAATTACTTATATTTTGATTAAATATTGCTTTTTTAAATTATTTTTGACTAACCAACTAAATAACAATTGAAAAAAAATTAAAAATCTCTCATAAAAATTTGTGAATTATTAGTCAATATCCGGCGGTTATTGTGTGGCCTTTTCGAAATATGAAGACGAACCCATTTGTTGCTTCTCAAGCCCGCAAGGTCAGAAAACATTATTTCAACGCCACAAAAGAGGAGAAGCATGTCGCATTGAGCGCTCCAATCAACAAGGAACTTCAGACAACACATGGAATCAAACGTCTTCCAATTCGTCGCGATGATGAAGTTCAAGTTGTCCGCGGTCAATTCAAGGGACGTTCAGGCCGTGTTGTTGCTGTTAAGCTAAGGTCTATGCGTATCAACGTTGAATCAGTTACAAAGCAGAAGATCAACAATGAAACTGTTTTTATTCCAATCCACCCAAGCAATGTTGTCATCACAAAACTTAAGATGGATAAATATCGTAAGACTCTTATCGAAAAGAAGAAGCTTGGCCGTGATAAGGCACTTGAAAAACTTGGCCGTGGATCCCAATAAAGTGCAGTTTAAAATTATAAAATTTTTTTTCTCTATTTTAGTTTTTTTGGTTTTTTTATTTTATTCATTATACTAAAAAAACCCAATTCCACTCCTGTAAAATAATTTTTTTTGAATTGGAAAGAAATTGAGCAGATATTAATTTGATGAAAAATCATCATTTTATTTTATATTTAATAATTTTTAAAGAGATATGCATGATCAAAAGGCATTGATGGAGTAACTGACAAATCATTATTTGCAAGAGATAATATATCAAATAATAAGAGGCGAGTTGAAAACAAGTAATTTTAATTTATATAATAATTATAAAGAATAACGAGCATTTTATTTAAATAATAAAAATAAATAAAAAAAAGAAATATTAATATGAGACACCACACTGAAACTCATTGAAATTAGGCATTAGGATTAGGATTTCCGTTTGAATAAAGAATTGATAATTTGAGCATAGTACTCATATCTTCGCGAAGATTGATAAAAGCCATTGCATCTCCAATTGAAACAGTAAAAAGTGGAGGTGGGTCTTTAGGTGGATCTCCTAAAAATGCAACAATTTGCCTGGTTTGTTTCACATAAGCCACTGCAAAAGAGTGAATTCTTGGAACCATAAATAACCCCATTTCGCTAATTGTTCCATCAACAAGGGAAACGGTTTCACCATCAGGCATGACATGAAACACAAACCACCACAACTTTGATGTATCACATGCATACATTAAAGTACAGCTACTGTTTGCCTTTCCTCCGAAAAAGAATAAATATTTGTTAACAGCTACCATTCCTGAAGCCATAACAGCACTGGGAGGTTCTGATCCAGTTGTTTGCTTAACAATCATTTCATAAGTATCAAGATTTAGCATCAACATGCCTCCACTTTTTGATCCGCCATATATATATAGAATATTTCCAATAATTGCATGAGGTACTGCAGTTCGTCCAGACACATTTTGTGGATATTGAGACCATGTCATTGTTGCGAAATCGAGAACAAATAAATCTGTTTGAAATTCTCCGTTAAAACCACCCCATAAATAAAATTTGTTATTATAAATATCGACGACAGGAGTAGATCGTTCCACAGGTTGTGGGCCTTGTGTCTTAATGAGTTCGACTTTACCAGTATTAATATCAATAGTATGCAGGTCAGAAAAGTAGTTAGGATCGTTATAACCACCAAAAACAACTATATGATTTCCAATTAATGCTGCACGAGCTCCAGTTCGAGCGCATAAAAGCGTTCCAGTTAATTTAATTTCGCGCCATCTATTTGTTAGATGATTAAGAGCCCAAAAATCATAGAGAGGCTCATTTTTTGTATTTAAACCATATCCAATATAAGTAGTTGATGTATTTTTGTCATGACAAAAGAAATTTCCAGTTCTAGGAGCAGGACAAATACAATTAGGGATTATAATCGACCATATACCTGTGAAAGCAGTTCTCAATAGAGTTGGCGTTCTTATTGGCTTGTTCCTGAAATTTGTGATTGGCATTGGCGCGGCTCCTCTTTCATCATCTGTACGTGCTGCATCTATTGGCATATATATATCATTTGTGTATGGGCGAACAAAATTCGCTTGCGGAACTCCAATCTGGCTTTGATCATTTCCCATAATAAGTATAGATTTGTATAAAAAGAGAATATAAATTGAGACAAGGTGAATATGTTTACCTTTTAACCATTTTTCATTTCAAAAATTTGTTAACTCTATGAAAAATAATTTCAATGAATTAATTTATTAAGAAAAAACATCAATTAAAAATCAATTTTAGCCTATTTATGACTTTTTAAGATAAAATACCAAGTCATAATGATCGTCATCCAAAAACAATTCAGAACTTTTTCAAATTCAGCAATTAATTTTTTTGAAAATTATTTGAATACCTTTTGAATTATTTCAATACTTTGATTAGTAATCACTCAATATTTCAAAATATATACTTTGAATTAAAACGTTATAGTTTTTTTTGTTAAAGATCATCTCAAATTTTATGAAATGCAAAATTAGATGATATATCTGAATTTATTTCTGATTCTTATCTTTCAATTCCACAAATAAATAGTGAAATTTCAATTAATAATTTTTATCTTTCAATTTATTTCTATTCAAAATTGGCAATTATCTAAGCAAATTTAGTTATTTTTATGTTCTTTTTAATTCATATAAATGTCTCGGTTGATATATCACATATAAATTGATCGGTTCTTTGGAAAAATTGTAATTTATATATATAAAATTACGTATCTCTGTAATTTAAATAATCGCTATGCCAGAAAAAGGAATGGAGCAATCATCAAAAAGAAAGAAAGAAAAGGGACGTGCAGCTTTGATATTTCCCAAAAACTTTGCTGGATTGTTTTGACCTATATGGCAAATTGAATACTTAACAAATTGAGTTTTAATGATAAACTTTTCAATCTATCTGTCATTAAAGTTGTAATAATTTGCTATAAAAAAGCCCAAAATTAGGCTGCTTTACATGCATTTGATAGCCAAGAAGTAGACGACGAACTAATTTCCTTGAAAAAGTTAATAATATTAAAAATACGATAATTGGATTCCTAATATATGCTATAGGAAGAAGTTTTGTTTTCTGTTTTATGTTTAATTTTGAATGGGCATTTTGTAAAATGCAAAATTTGGAGATGAATGTAATAGGAAGTCATTATTTTTTGGTTTACACAAATAAAGAGATTTTAAAAATTTATCAGAAATTTTGGAAATTTCACGTAGCACTTTTTGAGAGCTTCGCTCTCAAAAAGTGCGGAGTGAAATGTCCAAATCTCTCAAATGCGGACACTTTTTGAACCTTCCTCTCAAATATTCCTTAAAAATTTCTCTTAGTCGGATGCCCTCAAAAAGTGAAAAAATTGAATCAATTCTGATCTGCTCACCCACTTTTTAAATAAACCAAATAGTCCGTTTATTTTCTTTTAAAAAATTAACAGAGTATGTTTGGTCGAATGAATGGATGATGATCAATCTTTGAAAAAAACAATATGATAAGCTAAATCAATTAGGTTTGGATACAACAATGCACCAATGCACTCATAGCATCTATTTAGAAGAGGTTGCACAACATTTTCATCACAATAACATATTGATCATGATATCATGAAGACTCATGAAAGATGGCAAAAAGATACTTTTTTGTTATACGTAGGCCGCAACCAAGATAATGCTGGTCTTCAAATTAGCCGAATACTTTAAATTTTAATAAAAATCAAACTTTTTATCTTATATTTATCACTATTAATTCAATTTTTTCACTTTTTGAGGGCATCCGACCAAGAGAAATTTTTTTGGAATATTGAGAGGAAGAAGTTCAAAAAGTGGACCATTTGAGAGATTTTTTTATTACCTTTGAAAAAAATTCAATGAATAATTGATCGTTTAACAGCTCTACTAAAACTCTCACCAAAAGTTAAAGAAATCTCAAAAAAGATTCCAAATATAGTAAATAATAAATTAGATGATGTTTTCCTACTTATACCTCTAAGACATAAATGTAAAGTTACATTTGAAAGCTGTTATTATTCCAAAAAATGAAGGTTTAAGAATCTACCAAATAATCAATTCAATTTAATTAACAGACCTTTTGAAAATTATTATTACATACTGATTTTAACATATTGCTCGCTTCAGTAGAATTTAATTAAATGCTTCCTGATAATGATCCATATGGTCAAGATGAACGACCGAACAATGACCAAAATCGACCTACAAATGACAAAAAACCTTTAAATGATCGTTATCATTATCAACCTAATGGAGATAGCGCTTCAAATTCTAGTACATCAAGTTTTAATAATTCATTTGCACAGAGACAACAACCAAATCCATATATACAACGCAATTCAAGACCTCATTACCAAAATAACGGATATAACAGATTCAATTACAGCTATAATAATAATAATAACAATAATAATAATCATCTTTCAGCAAGTAATAATTATGGAAGTAATGATAATTTTTCTTTAAGACCAAACCCTTCTTCAAATTTTGAAAAGCCAAAAGGAAATCCAATTAAAATTGAACGCCCGACCAGCACACCAATTATTCAAGGTGATAATATTAAAAAGAAAACAAATATTAATATTAATATTGGAAAAAATTCAAATCCACAAATTAGAATAGAACATAGAATGGTAACACATTCATTATCTGATGAAATAAAGTTATCAAATAAAGCTGAACCAAAAATCAAGATACAAAAAGTTGCACAAGAAGGAAAATCATTTATCATTTCTTCTGGTGATGCAAAAAGTGAAATTTGCCCTTTTTGTGGAAATATTTCTCTTCCTTTTCAAGACCTTTTAAATCATATCATCTCAGCTCATAAATTAATGAAAATTTTTGAAGATACATTTCGTTCATCTAAAAACCCAGAACAATGCTCAAAATGCAATATTGATATTGATGATAATCAACTTTTAAAGCATTGCCTTGAAAAGCACCACCAATTTTTTTTTGAAATGATTAGAGATAAATGCATTCCTCAATTTGAATCTCGACGTTCGGAAATTGAAGCTTTTATAGAAAAACATGAACCTAATATCAATCCTCGGTATAGTCGCAATGTTGAAATTTCATCAAGTAATTCTTCTGAAGATGACGAAGATTCTTTCCCAATTGATGAAGATTATGAACGTTTTGCTGCTTCTTCAATAGATACGAGTGGATTAGCAACACAAAAAGCTGTTACACAAAAGCCAGTGACACAAACAGAGCCAAAATTTGATCCATCAAAAATTGAAATCAACAAAAATGAAACAAAAACAGAATCATCTAAAAATATCATTTCTCTATTTGCTGATTATGAGACTTTCCTACGTAACTATAATCTTTTTCAAGTATCTCAAAATAATACATTCACATGCATTTTATGCAAGAAAAAATTTGATACAGTAATTCGCCTTGTAGAACATTCTTTACAGCAACACCGTTTAAGAATTTCTCAAGAAATTCGTAGAGCTTTATGCACAATGAAAAAGAATGTCACATATGATATGGACGAACGAGAACTGATGAAAATGACTGGACTCAACCTTGATTTGACATTGAAAGATATACCAAGAGTTAATCCTAAAGAAACGCCACCATATGTTTTGAATGATGTTCCTCAAGTCCTTGTTGATATGATGTTAGAAGTTTTATCATTTATTCAACCAGTTGTTAATTCACGACATACTCCGAAAATATTCAGCAATACAACACTTATTATGGTACGCTTACCAGCACCACTTCCAGTTTTATTTACATCAGAGGTTCCAGGTTCTGTTACTTTAGGATTTTTAGATACAGGCCCATTAGATGGAGAAAGAATACGTAATATTGCCAATGAAACCCTTAATTGTCTCAATAGTCAGAAAATCATCGATGCATATTTTCAAAATATGGACAGTAGCTGCGGATTTACTAATGATGATTTAAATGATTTAATGGAAGATTTTGATATTCATCTTTTAAAGACAGATGACCATATTAATCCTGACGGAACAAGATCATTCTCAATTGCTATAATGATTCCTAAATGGTCAAAAGCAACTATAAATGACATAGATCGTGAGATGAAAAGATTATTCGAAGTTGCAAAAATGACTGTTTGTAAAAAATGCCATGAACCTTTTAATGTCAATAATAATACTGAATGTGAAGGGCCGAAAGCAAATGGCTTAACAATCAAAGTTAAAGGAAGAAAACATGATCCAGAAAGAGTTATTTCAGAATACGAATTAAATGAAATTGCGCTTGGTGACTGGAACCCAGAAATGAGATACTCTTCTTAATATAATAATTTTCAGCATTTTCATTTTTAAATAAAAAGAGGTAATGAGGAAGAAAAAAAATAATAAAACAAAACAAAGGTCAATTTAATATTTAACAGCATATCTTTTCTAATAAATCATTATTATTTGGCATTTTAATAGTCTTTTATATTCAGCAATAGTAGATTTATTATTACTATTTTTGTTATGGAGCGTTTTTTCAGATCCAATTTGTTATATTTTTTTTTTTTTTTTTTTTGCGCAATTCTTATAATACTTCATTGTGATTCCTTTTCATTTTTCTCCATGAGTTAAGACAATTTATATGATTTGATTGGATCAACAAGTCTTATTTGAAATTTATTTCTTTATGAAATGATATTTCGACTTTTTCAATGAAATTTTGTCCATCATATTCAAAAATTTCAATAATCTCGTTTATCTTGATAATGTTAAAGTTAAAAGTTGTTCTAGTTGGTACTTCAGGTGTTGGAAAAACGTCATTAATTACACGATATTGCTTTGATACTTTTCACAGCGATTTAAATACAACTGTTGGCATTGATTTTATGTCAAAGAAAATGGTTATTCAGGATAAAACAATCAATCTTCAATTTTGGGATACAGCTGGTCAAGAAAAATATAAATGGTTAGTTCCAGCGTATATTAGAGATTGTGCCATTGCTCTTGTCGTTTTTGATGTTACTAGCAAAGATACTTTTGAGGAAGCTAAACAATACATAGAAGATGTTAAGTCACTTCGTGGTGATGAAGCTTTAATTGCTCTTATTGGAAATAAAATCGATTTATTAAAAGAAAAATCATTTGACACATCAGCTAAAGATTTTGCAAAACAATCAAATCTTCTATACTTCGAAGTTTCAGCAAAAGATGGAACAAATATAAACTCGATGTTTCAAACCCTGGGTGAAAACGTGCTTCCATTATCAAAATCATTTGAAAATCCGCCTGTGGTTATTGTAAAAGAAGAAACATCAGAAAAGAGATGCTCATGCTAAGATAGATTCATGCGCTCATTTTAAATTTTATTTTTTTTTATTGTTTTTATATTAATAAAATAAATTAATTTACGTGCAATCGATTGTTTTATAGGGATTAAACATTAAATGCCAAAATATTAAATATAATGAAACCAATGAACTAATAATAAACAATCCATTTATAATTTATTTATTCCATAAAAATATATTTGGTATAAATTCTTAACATTTATTTAAAGCATTTAATCTTGTAAAATATATTATATTTATGAAACTCATGTTTAAAAATGCGAAATATATAAATTCTGTACGTTTATTGTAACATTTAACGATTTTGTTCTCAAAAAGTTAAACATATAAAGTTTTCAAATTTATTAAAAATTAACGAGCATTTTAAATATGAGTGTAGAAATTGATGGAATCATGAAAAGCTTAGGAAATTTACCAGGCGTTATTGGAACTATGATTATGACATATAATGGACTTCCAATTCGTACATCCTTCAAGGAGACTGAATCAATCCACTACGCAGCACTTGTATCAGAATTCATCAGAAAGGCAAAGTCAGTTATCGAACCTTCACTTCTTAATGGAACACCAATTGATGTAATCAGAATTCGCTCAAATAAAAACGAAATCATTATCGCACCCGATTCAAAAGGAGAAACCATTTTAATTGTTGTTCAAGACGCAGAAGCACAAGCATAATTGACTCATTGAATAATAATCAATAAGTTAATTACTTTTTGTCCTTTCTATAACGCTATTAATGAATTTTAATATTAAACGTTTTTTATAATAATACATTATATTTATTTTGTCTTTTTTTTTTATTTTAAGACCAACTTTATTACAACAACGATACATATATTATTAATCTAAGATAGTCTTGAGCTGAATAGAAATATTTTAAAATATTAAGTTAATCTAAATAAAATATGTTTAATATAAAACATTTAACATTTTCCTTTACATTTCATGTATATCATGCATTTTCCAAAGATAAATATACAGCTGTATATATCATTTTAATTAGCAATACTAAAATCCTTGTGTGAAACTTTACAATTTATTCTCAATTTTTCAATGAGCTCATTTGAAAAGTGACTTTCAATATAAGGGGAGCAACCGCCATAAAAATGTCAAAAATGAATCAATTTTGAGTTTTTTAAAAAAAATTTATGATTTGTTTAATCCTTAGATAATAATCTATTGATAAATACTATTCATTTTGAAATCGGCTTATAGCGTCACAAATGGGAAGAGGTTTTATGATTCAATAGTATTTTAACTTTTTCAAAAAAATAATAAAAAAATGTTTCTTTTTTATTTTCTGAAATATGCTTTTTGTATTAGCATAAACTCAAAAAATACAATAAACATTATAATATATTTTATATATTATGCATAATAATGAATGAATACAAAAAAATATTATTCAATACCTTTGATCAAAATAAAAATAAGTTTCATGCATAAAAATATTATTTTTACCTAATTAAGTTATTGAATCTTTTATATCAGAAGTTATATGATAATTTTTTAAAAATATATTTAACATTTCCAGAATATTATTCTGTCATTATGATTTTCTGTATTTAATATTTATCTAAATCTTTTCATTAACGAAAATTTAAGCAGATTATCTTATTTTTTGGTAATTTGTTTAAATTTCAAATATCTTTGTAAAAATGTTCTTTGATTCTCTTCTGTGAGAAAAATATTAATATTCACAAAATAATCATTTGTTTTTTCATATTTTTAGATTTACAATATATCTTTACGAGGCGTCCTATGATTCTTCATCAAAAAAAAATGAATATTTTTTATATCACATATCATCATAACTTTATATGCTGCCCATTTTGTGACGCTACAGAACTTTTCCCAATTTTAAAATATTTTATTTAATAATTTTTCTTATATTTTATAACAATTCCTTCTTCTTCAACTTCATTTGGAGACAATCTTTTCGATTCAATTCAAACACTTGATATCACTGGAGACATTAGATGCATCCCAGATAATTTATTTTCAAGGAGCTCATCATTAGTACAAATTACAATTCCCTCTTCAGTGATTTCGATTGGAAGTCATGCTTTCTATAAATGCTCATCATTATCACAAATCACAATTCCTTCCTCTGTAATATCAAATGGAAAAGAGGCATTCGCCGATTGTTCATCTTTAGTACAAATCACAATTCCATCTTACATATTCGACATATACAATTAATTTTTTAGTACTCGTATCTAATGAATACCAGCATAATTCTGGGATATCTTCATAATCAACTTTGTGAAATCCTGAATAAAATATTCTCCAATATAAGTCATCAAATAATGATGTGATATCACTTTTTAAAGCTATTTCATCTTGTTTCAATATTTTTTCCGTTAATATTAATTTGGTATCTAAATATCTTGTATCGTTTTCGATATAAAAGCTCCAATCACCACTTTCATTTTGATAATAACCAGAATCATAAGTTGTTCCATCAATTTCGATTGGCAAAAAAATCAAAATTTTTAACAACGCCATTTTCATCAGTAATCGTTCCAACAAGACGAGTTCCCCTATCCATTTTTATTTTGACTTCCTACTTTCCAGACTTATCTTTCGCATTTTCAAATGGCACTTCGATAGATTCTTTGTATTTCAAATCATTTTTCTTTCTAAATTTGCTAATGTCTTTCTTCTATGTATACACCTTGAAAATGTGAAAGATAAGTCTGGAAATGATGTACATCATTAACCTCATTGCTAGTGGGATAAGTTTTCATTATTTTTGTTATGCTTTCGTCGTTTGTGTGTGAGTTTTCTTCTATTTGATCTAGCTTTTTATTAAGATCATCAACATCACTCATATATGCTATATATTTTACTGTATATTTCATCCTTCTTATCGCAATGTTCTCTTTGATCTGTATCCCACCAATCCTATTTTTATTTGGATTTGATATGATAAATGTTTTATCACTCATGGTGCAGCTAGGGAAATCATCTGTTCCTTGATAATCAATAGTTCCACCAGTAATATTTATCGTAGCTATATTCTCTTCATAATCAACATCATTGTATTCACTAACTTTTTGGACCAAAAATCGTGCTTTAATTGTTCCATCTGTGATAATGTCCTCAGCCCCTAAATGTACTTCACCATTGATATATTTGCCAACCACATCTATCGTATCGTCTCTTTTCAAATCACTTTTCTGTATTTAATTGTCCTCCAAAAATGTCGCATTATATTCAAATTCATTGGCTATTTCATTGACCTTTAAGGCCAATAATTTGAAAATAGGTTTCAATGTCTCTCTGAATTGATTACATAATTCATAGGTGGCTTCAACCGGATTTGTACAAAGTGTCATCTCAATCTGTTTTACTCATAAAATTCCATGTTTCATTAAGTAGCTTATTTAGGTATCTCTTATTTGGTATCGAATAATCCTGCATTTATTCCAATCCTCTATTATGTTTAACACTTGAGACAGTATCTATATATGTTTGGAACAATATAAATAGAATATTCTCTTTAATGGATACTCCATTCTGAATAGATGAGTTAGATGTAATAATATCGACATCTTCTTAGAATAATCTTCATACAACATTATTTTATTGAATTTGAAGGTATAAAGTATACTCTTTAAATATCATTTATTTTGTTTTAATATCAACTTATTCCTTTCGATTTAATAAAAATAAAAAATTGAGGTTATATAAATTTTTTTATTCTTAGAAAAATGATCGGCCTGGGGAAAAATGTTCATTATTGAACTAAACTTTTTTTATTTTCTATGAATTATCTTAAAACTGAAAATTTTACAAAAAAGTATGATAATTATCCCTTAAAATCTCAAAAAACAAACATCTAAAAATATCAATATATAAAAAACTAAAAAAAATATATCTGATAAATGCTCATTTGAATAAAAATATTCAATGAGTATATTCAATATTGAATAATTTTTAATATTATACTCAAAGGTGAGACTATATTTAACCTTTATTTGACCATAAACGCTTCACGGCGGTTTATATTTTTTTTTTTTTTTTTTTTAAAAAATTAATTATATAAATGCAGGAACCTTTTACAATCTATCTCAGAGCCAAAGAACCAGAATTATTACTTTTGAATCGATACAAAGAAAAAGCTGATGAAAGAATTGAAATAATTATAGAAAAAAGCTTGGCTTTTGATTTTATATCAATCATCGATTTTATAAATGCTGTTTATTTTGATTTTTATGCTATTCCAATGATCAGAAAACGAGATAAAAGTTCTTACATTGAAATCTATAGAAAGGAAATCAAAAATCCAATAAGATTACCAATTCTTTATTCTTTTATTGTTGAATTTGGCAAAGACTTTTCATACATAAAAGTTTTCATTAAGAACTATATGCTTGATTTCGAATATATTAATAAGAATGAAACATTATGCATAAGATTGACAAACAAAATTCAATTAAATCAATTTAGTTATCAAGTTTTTCAAAGTTTTATACGTCCAAATACGATTATATACGAAATTGCTAAATACTTCACTGGCAAAATATCATAATTGTCCAGATTGTGTCAAATATTATTTCGCATAAATGATAAACAGAACAATTAAACAAGAAAATCCTAGGAAAAACAAAGTTACAATTGAAGATTTATTAAATTACTGTCTTGGCCATATAAGAATTCAATATTTGGATTAAGAAAAAGAAAAATTTTCTCAAATCTCAAAAGTTTTTTCTTGGATTTTTAATCTCATTAATAAATTCCAGTATTTTGAACTTGATGGTTCCTTTAGGGCAATGAAACCTTATTCATTTTGTATCGCACAAAGAATAATATTCAATGAATAATTTCCATTAGCAATCTCATTCGCTCAAACAGAATCAACAGACTTTATACAAACATTTTTAATCATTTAAATTCAATTACAAAAACTCCTCTTCAAATAATTGGGAAAACAGTTTTATCAGATATGGGAACCTCAATTATATCTATTTGTAATACTTTCAAGTTTATTCAATATTTCTGCCACATGCATTAATAGAGCATTTCGGTGCTTATTGCGTTTTAGGACTTTTATGTAGGAAAATATTAAAAACTTATAGTGCTGAGGAGTACGGCCAAAAATGTACTGAAATAAAAGAAATTTAAATAATTACAAAGAAGAACGAAAAAAACTAAATACATTTACTCTAGATTTACAAAACAAAATAAGAGATCTTGAAACAATGATCAGTGGAGACGCAGATGATATTAACAGCAACTAGTTTTATATCAGATGGGCACTATGGATCAGATGAGATCAGCATGTTGGCTCGTGCTCAAACCACTGTGAATCATTGCATGCTTTCATAAACCAGAATCTTTCAAAATGCTTGACCTTAGAAGAAAAGCTATCAAATTTAATTAAAAAAACTTTGAAACATTGCTCAAAAATACAAACAAGAAAAGGAAGTTCAATCAGAAGAAAACTCAAAAACATAATTAATTTAATTTTACAAAAAACGAACAATCCAACTTTTGATATCTTTTTTCTGTGATGATAAATGTAAATGCGGTGAATTATTATACAACAAACAAATATATGGTGTCACAATACCTTGTTTAAATCAAATTTTGCTACCAGCTAAAGATATCGTTTTAGATATAATACAAATATTAAAAAACAATAAAAAAGAAATAACAATAAACAATCTAATATATCAGATATTACTCTATAAGCATATTTCCCAACCTTTTAAGGATTAAAATCGATTAAGTTTGGTTGAACAAATATTTCAAATTTTTCCTGGGATTCCAGTTCCTACCGATAAGATAACCATTTTCGAATTCAAATTGCATTCATGTTTTCATTTTACTCCCCCTGAAATCCCTGAAATCAAAAACATGTGGGACATTCATCATGTTGAGCCAACTTTCGCTAGTAGCTCTTCCATTCAAAATAATAATAATAATAACACTGATTCTAACTGGATATTTGGCGAAATGGAAGAAGAAGAATTTTTTTTTAGTAGATATCAGATTGAAGATAAATATTTTCAAAAAAAAAATAATAATGGAAACAGTTAAGGAAATAATAAAGGTTTATCCGATGATAGGGAAGAACATTCATGATGCTTATGAGATTTGTCTTGACAATTTTGAAAATTGCTTTTCATCTTCAAAGTAAGATATAGCTAAATTAATAGCAAAATACAAAATAACATGTTGGAGATTTACAGATCAACTAGCCGAAAGTGATAGCTTTTTTTGTAAAGAAAATAACAATAATATAAAATAAAAATTATCTTTTTATTTTAAATAAATAATATTGATAATATATTACATTTATATTTACTTAATCATAATATATTCTTGTTCAAATTAGCTTTTTGATGGATGAGATAATTGATCTTCAAACAAAACAAAAGTAATATTGGTCTGGAAAAGAGCTACCGGGAGTTGTAATGATGTATGAAATCATAATGTTTACTGGGAATCTATTGCTTGAGATATATTCAATTAATAACAGAGATGTATTCCAGTCTTACTTTTATATGCAGAAAAGTCTGATTCGAATCAAGGAAAAATCCTTGTTGGGATTGAGAAAGAAATTATTTTAAATATATTGATAAAAAATTGAATACATAGTATTTTTATTTTGAGGGAAATAATGAAAATTACATAATTTCTATTTAAAACAAAATTTTAAATGAAAATTAATAATAAAAGGTCAAATATTATTTATCAAAAAATTCATTTTATCAAAAAAATTTAGCGCGCTTTTTATTATTTTATTCAATTTTTTTCCACGGTCTGTGTTCTGTGTCGATTTAGTATCTAGCACGAATTCGTGAATCACAAGCATATGGTTCGATAGGTTTATCTATATATTTAAACGAATTCGAATTTGGATCATAATACCTGGATTTATATGTGTATGCATTATTCTGTTCTTCTTCATTCTACTTTCGTGGAACTGTTCTAGATACATTGCAGAGCTTACCATTTCGTTTCGTGAATCGTTTATTCTTTTGGGGTATATCTTCATTTAAGGATCTAGTATCGAACTTACTAGCATTTGGATTGCGACTGGACAGGGTGTTAAGAGTCTTATAATCTCTCTTAGCTGTTAACTCTGCAATCGCTCTCTTAAGTAATGTTAAGTCGTCTGTAGTATACAGCTCTTCTAATCTTGTTTGTGTTGTATTCTTATTCTTACTCTTCGTAGAAGATGTTTCTCTGGAACTCATTTCTAAGTAATTAAACTCACACATTTCTTGCACAAAAACAATACTATATTCACAATGCACGTATTAAATATGTAATCCGAACCTAATATAGTTGTTGGGTCATGAAGCATGTTTTCCAGCTTCGACGGCAGGCATGAGTTCGATTCGCTACCATACCGATTTTTCGTATTATTTTGATCCATATTTGTGATAGAGCCCATAGCGAATTAACACCAATGTGGTAAGCTATTACTTGTGGATTACGGATAATACCCTCATTGTCGGCAATGCAACCCAAACCAGCCGCGTGGTGGATGCAGTTTCCTTTCCTTGAGGGATTGATATATAATCCCGGGCACGTATATTGGTTCCTCGAGAGAATGCATTACGCATCCATCATGGGGTTGGGTTTTGTTCGAAGGTAGACATCTTTTTTGATGTTCTACGATGCTTTCTTTGGTAAAAACATATGATATATTTAAATATCTTTTCATTTTATAATCAAATTTAGTGAAATGATGGACGGTTGTTTCATATCGTTTGAGTAAAAATGAATATACGTTTATTTTAAAAAAATAAACGTAATAAAGACCACCTTCAATTTAATAAAATGAGATCTAAACCAATTAAAAACAAAAATTATATAGATCATCAATTTGTTCTTGTTGTGTATTTTATAATAACATTCTATTAATTTTAATTATCATGATGGTTGGAAGTCAAAAAGGATAAAAATGATAAAAAGCAATAAATATGCTCTTCACAAAAAACGAGGTTCTCTCTCAATACTTGATTAATAAAGAATTCTTTTGTTCATATAAATATATTATTCATCTAATGTATAAAATAATAAAATAATATTTTATAAAATGAACAAATAAATACAAATAGTTATTAATAAATCAAAATTGTTTCCGCATTTTTGCCTTTTTTCAGGCAAGAAAAATTCAATTTTTGAAAGAAAAATCACTCAGAAAACAATACGTAAGATCAGCACAGGTATCAAATCAAAATATATTGATGTTTGGTATGAGATCTCTTGCAATATATAAAAAGAAAAAGAAATATCAATATCGAAAAAAGTAAAAATGCAGTTTTAACGGGAATTTCATGCATAAAAATAAAAAACGTTATATAAAAAAGTGAAATGAACGATAACATGTGTTTCCAAAATGGGATGTTAAATATTACCATAAATATTTTATTATTTGTTTTGAGTATTATCTATTATTCACAAAAAATCCACGATAACTTGTAACACCCTATACATTACCTATATTCATTAATGAACGTAGAAATGAAGCATTCTCTTTCAAACTCTATTTCTATTGCTCATGACTTCGCTTCTGTTTCTTTAATGAATCTTTCTTAGAGGAGATTCGCTTGAATAATTCGTCATCTGATTTCTTTTGATCTTCTTCGATTTCTTTGACTCGATTGATGTAATCACTAACATGTACACCTCGGAAATCAAAATCTAAATCTCTAATACTTTTCTTTACTATAGGTTTCAACTCTCTTACAGTAAGTGAATTATATTTCCTACATCCAGGTAAAGACAAGATCTCAGACTTCGATAACTTACTTAGTAACTTGGACATTTGAATAAAAGAAAAATAAATTATTGTCAAGCTAAAATAATTAGATAGTCATAGCTTAACAATTTTTTTATCTTGAGAAGGTTTACATCATTAGCTTTCTATTTTTGAGCATGGACCACACTACTTATAAAGCCGCCGTAACTCCACAATCAAATGTTTGAGGATATGCCAACGGCTAATGCCAGCGATGTAGGAATAAAAATAAACCTCATTTTTTACCTTAGTTTCGGCAATTCTATCTTACTCATATTTTTGGTTATGGCTATTAAAAGATCATTAACGAGAAAGCTATCTCGTTTATTCATATTATCTACTAACGCGAACTTTAACGAATTCCCTATCTTATAACCATGAAGTAGATCACTTTCTAGCTTATATACTTGACGTTGACTCTCACTGAAGAAGTAGAATCTCATTTGGAATATATGATCTCCATGAGAGATGATTCATTTAATATCAATCGGGCACTTATTCGTTATCTTGCAGCTCTCTGGAAGGTTAAAGTCTTCGTAGTATTTGTTGTACTCTGACATTTGGGGTGGTAATAAAAATATTAAATTAATTACGATAGGGGGCTTGTTTAGAATTCTTTTTTGGAGCTATTTTAATGGAGTTTGAAATTTGCTGGACGGGGTTTGGAGGAGGTGTTAGAAAACTCAAATTAGGGGTGTGGAGCAACTTTGCCGAACCCCCTTATGCTATCTACTCCATCAATCATGAGTTGGTTAAGTCGCACAAGCAATATCAGCCTTATTTCAAAGGAAACTGGCCATTGCAGAACTTTCATTAGGAAAATTCGAGATTCATTATCACATCATGAAAATATCTTTGAGTTGCAACACAAAATAGGAGCACCTACAAAAAAAAAAAAACGGATAAAATAAAGAATGAAGTATTAAATCTAACCCTTTCAAACCGCCGCACGGGTGACAGAACAATTTCAACAATCATTAGTGCAATTCCTCAATTTGAACCAATTTCACCTACTTTGGTGAATGCAATAAGACATGATCTCAATTTCAATTTTCTCCCGCATAGAAATACTTTTGCAACAACAGAGATTCAAAGAAATGCTAGAATTGATTTCTGCCAGCGCCACATCAACAACGGAACAAACTGGGAGAATGTTCTCTTTATCGACGAGTCTAGTTTTGAACTAGATTCGTCAGGTCGTTGGGTATGGAGACGCCATGGAGAATCATCTCCAGAAATCTACCATCCAACAAATAAATAAAACAAAAAAATCATGATTTTTGGAGGAATCTCCAAACGGTACAGGACTCCTTAGTAGTATATAGGAGTCGGTTTCCGTAGGGGCTGTAGCCCACAACGTCAAATCGAACTCCTGATAAAAAAAATTAAAAATGAAAACAAGGTTATTTTTAAAAATGGAAAAAAAATTATTTTTTCTCCAAGATAGTTCTTCACTACTGACCACCATCTATGAAACGGCACAGGTACCACCCCCACTGACTACCATCTATGAAACGTATTAGGTACCACCCCGAGAATCTCGTACCTGCCTCGTTATTACGAATGAATTTCGTTCTTAGTATAATCTTCAGCTTTTATACCTGTTGTCAAGAATGTGGAATTAATGAATATGAATCATTGACTTTGATTTCTTTTACACTTGTCACGTTGTTTTTAGTCTCTGTATATGATAAATATATTGTTCCTTTATAGGCATTAAGAGGTTGACCAAATATGTAGCGAATATTAGTACTGGATGATTTCTCAAAAGTATATTCAACTAGGTTCAAGTTATTCTCAAGTGCTGCCAGCCTAGTCTCCATTGCTGTTATGGTAGCCTTCAAAGTAGAATTCTCTGTTTTAACTTTATCAAGCTCTCTTTTTAATACATATCCCCTAAAATCCACAGGTTCAGGTATATCTGTCTTTAATGCATACCCACTTGTATCAACAAGTGCAGGTATGTCTTTCTTTAATGCATACTCCTTCAATGCTTCATTAGCTTCATCCACAGTAGGGTAGTTATCAAACTCTGCCTCGAGCTCATTGACCTTCTCAGCTAACAACTTGAAACAAGGCTTGAGTGAGTCCCTAAACATATTACTTATATCGATAGTCCCACTTAATGTCAAAGTTCCTGTATCAGGGTTATCATTCTCATCAGTAAAAGGTAGTTCATCTAGTTTCTTATACTCCTCTTCACACCAGGTAATTATAGGTGTTATATCTTTGGTTATGCTTCTTGCGGTAGTACCTGACATGAAGTTAATACTATTTCAAACCAAATCACTCATCCCTTTGGTTGACTTATGTGAGAATAACCTTTTAAGGAATCCTCCACCTTTTATTGTAGGAAAGCTTATAGCATCTGGAAATAGCTGCATACCAATTGAACCTATTGACCCAACAGTACCTGCAACTCCAAAAGCTAATGTAGTCCATGAGATTATACGTAAATTATCTACATCCTCCTCCAGATGTTGGGTGACTTGTTCGGTCCTCGATACTCTACCTTTTAAGCTTTCCATAACAGTGATTTCGTTAACATCATAGCTAATAACTTCTACATTGTTGGTGACTAAGTTTTGGTCGCTCCTCATGGTAGTAATATTATCAGCAGTAATTATCTTAGAGGAGGTAATATTATAATCAGTATATAAGGTTGTTGCCCCATTAGGATTTGGGGATACTTCATAAAATTGCTGCTTAATGATATACTCGAATGGGTTAGTAGTTGCATCCCAATGAACCTCATCTATTGGGTCAACATATTCATCAGCTAAATATATCTTAATATCCCTTGAGTCATTAGTAGTCTTGGCTGCATAAGTATATTCAAGCTGTTCACAGGAATCAAGTACACTATGTAAGAACAACCATACCTTGTCTCCTCCATTGCCTTCTTTTCCAGTAGGTCGAACTGAGAACCTATTAGCATTTTTAGAACCTTCAAGGATAATATCTTGGTAGAGTTCATCAATTGCACAAGTCTCTAATTTATTAGTAACATTATTCAACTTGGAGCTCCTTATTTTTTCAATTTCATATCCCTCTTTTGTACCTCCTTGACTTGTTTAGAAGCCTAGACCATACTTAGAAAAAGGTTCTATCTCCCCTGTCTTTAATTTTACAAAAAAGTCTATTTTGCACTTACCTCCATAAATCATGTAATGTAGTAAGTTATTAGGAGAGTAGTCATTTGGCTTATTAATCATTTTTTTGTTCCTCTCACTCCTCTTGACTTTTATGTAGGTACCATCTTCACTATACTCATTCTCCTTATTTAATCTATTAACTAATCTACAATTGATTTGACGTTGTATGTTATCGCCTACTCATTTTGTACCATCCCATGATAAAAACCACATATTACCAAAACAATACTCATTAAACCTAAACTCAAGGTCATTAGGTATAGTATATCCAGTATCTATGTTCCATTGAAGTAACCAATACTTCTTGTTATCTATCACAACCTGACTAGTTGATGTAGGCTTATATAGGTATAGTACATCACTTTTACGTAAACTTAATGCATTGTCTGCTTTTATTATAGAACACTTTATTGCCTTCTCTTTCTGTAGAGAATCAGTTATATATTCATTCATTATGCTCAACTCCCCATTCAGCCACAAGAGAGAGTAAGGGTGTTGATTTGGGAGGTCAGATAAATTTTAAAGTTAACGGTCGCCACTTTTGATCTTCATCTTTGAATCTTCATCTTTGAATCTTCATCTTTGAATTTACATCTTTGAATTTGTTTAGTAGTATATATCAGTCGGTTTCCGTCGGGCTAAAGCCCACCGTCAACACGACTAATGAACAAAAATAACAACAACGAAAAATAGAACTTTCAAAAATTTTTTATTTTTTTATCAGCAATTTATAATGTCAAACCAAGCCGAAACATTAAGCATCCTCATTAATAGAATCAACAAAAAGCTAAAAGGTTGGAGACCTGCATTAAAATACCTCTACGATAATGATGATGTTGTTGACGGAGTACTAAAAGAGATAAATCACTTTATTGAACAACTAAAGAAATTCAACGGACCTGCTGAATTAATTGCTGAACTTGAAGAGCTCATTTATTAAAAAGATATCTGAAGTGTCTTCAATGACGTTTTTATTTTTGTTTTTTGTTTTTTAATTTCACTCTAAAGATATGTCAACACCAAAAGTTTATGATTACATCAATTCACTTATTGATATGTTGGATGAATCAGAGAAGTTCAAACAATGTGATTTCTCAATTCTGTGTGATAGATATCCAATACCTTGTGGAAAGGCTGCATATAAATCTAAAGTGATATACATATCATTGAAGAACAAAGAGAATGAATTCAAACGATTCTATCATGATAAGATTGTTGAACTCGGTCTTGAATACATAACACTTACATCAAATGTTAGAAGAAGAATATCAACAACATCCATTGAATTCTTCGTTGAAGGTTCAAGTGAAGAACAATCATTCAAAGAATATAAGTATTATAATTACAGTATCAGGAAAGTTAATGATAAGAAAACAAAAGAACTCATTGAACAAATGAGACAAAAATATAATATCAATACACCACAACTGTTTGTTGGTGTTCAACAACAAATTGTATTAGATGAATGAAAGGTTATTAGTTCGAACATTGATTAAAACGAATTGATGTGCTTTCATTGTTCTGTATCGATTCCATAGCTCTTCGAAATCTATTGGAAATGGAACTTGTTGATATATGTAGCCGAGTTTCTGTCGTGAATAACCACTAAAGATGAAGAATGATGTTGCATTATTTTTCCATTCTGTTGTTAAAGCTTTGAAGAACTGGATGTTAACGAATATGATTAGATTCTTATGTCGAAGCTGACTGATGGTATTGATAAAATAGGATGATTTAATTAGTTTCGATTTCAAGAAGTCTTCACAAAGAATGATAGTATTTAGTGGTTTATTTGGTTGACCTAGTTTATTGATATGAAGAAACTCAAACATATCGTTTAACTTCTTTTCATCGATTACTATTTTTGGTGTTGATGAATATTTGTTATACAATTCTTTATATAAATCAAGTTGTTTAAGATATTCTTCAGCATTGCTGTCAGCAACAGTTTTTATTGGTAGCTGTATCAATTCGCGTTGGCTTTCGAATGTTGCATCATTGATTGTTCCGTTTCGTGATACATAAACAATTAAATGAAAGCCAGCGTTCTTCATTCGAGACATTTGAATAACATCTCGTAGCATTATATGACTCTTTCCTTTACCTTGCTGACCAACGAGTATGTTCAATGAATTGTAATATGAATAAATACCGTTTGCGATTGGTCTGATTGATTCATTCTTTATTTTTGATTCATTGCGTTGATATGCTTTATTCATTTCATCATCAATATTAAATGTCTTTTCATTAACAGTTGGTTTGAATGATTCATATTCAAATGCAAAACTCATTTGGTCATCATCATAATCAGAGCCACTAGAGAATAAAATCTCATTATAATTAAACTGAGTGGGTTTCATGAAACGTTTCATTTCTTTAGTTTTCGTTAAAGCTCTTCATGAATACATTTTTGTTCTTATCTCTTCACTGAGTTCTGGTTCTTTGTCAGGCATCATTAAAGATACTTCAACAATCTTCACTAAAAATAAACCTGTTAATAATGAAACAACTAATATTTCATATATCATTTATTAGTTTTTAAATACATGTTTTTAATGAAATGTTGTGTCTAATGAGTTCGGTATAAATGCTATTATATTTGTATTTCAAGTCATTTGATTCATTATTTTTGTACACCAATATCCTATCAATTAAAAGATATTTGGAACGAGAAACGCAACCATTACACGCACAATCATCATTGACAATCAATTCAACTTTATCTGCTTGTGTTAGTAATTTGATGAGTTCCATTAATGTATTTGAATGACAAATCAATAAATCATTGACTTTTATTGGGTTTGTTTCATAGATTGATAACAATATCTCAAGGAATTTGTTTTTGGTTTCAAGTTCTGTTATATCAGCTCCAATATCACTGATACCTCTTTCTAGGGAAACGTTGTTTGTTGGATGCTGTGATTGATATACTCCACTCATCTGAGGTATAGTAAAATTTGTGGCTTGAGATGATTGTGGTAATGGTTGAACTGATGGATATTCAACTGGTTGTGGTTGCTTTGGTTTGATGTTTATATTAATACTGGTTGATTGTTCCTGCTTAACTGATGCATCGTTTTCTGATGATAGAATACGAGCTTTATTCATATTAAAGTTATTCGTTTTAAACAAAAATAAAACAACATTAATGATGAGTCATTCAATGATTCATTTACAAAGTCATTTGTTCAGCTGATTTGATACGTTCATCAATAGCTCTTAATTGTATTTTAATCGATTCAATATCATTAAATAGTTGTTTATATATCGACAATATGTGAATCATCTTATCAAACTTTCCGTTTAATGCATCATCTTCAGAATTCATACATTCATTGAATATCTTGTCTTTAACTATTCGAAACTGAGCGTGTAAAGCTGATGTATCACAACTCAAACCTTTAATTGCACTATTCATTTTAAACCAAAAATAAACAAATTAATTAAATGATATTTTTATTCTTTGTTGTTCTTAAATGCCAATAATCTATTAATCATATATGATGATACATTTAACTTCAATTTTTCCTTCAATAAGTTTTGTGTATATGAACACCTTTTATGTCCTGGCAACTTATTTATATCATTCATTACTTTATCATCCAAAAATTGTATAACTTTTTCACGTTCATCCTTGTTCAAGAACTTTGATGAATTGAATATTGAACGCGTTCTTTTATGGTTTGCTTCTGTATTTGCTTCTTCATTTGTTTCTTCTTCTTCACTTACTTCTTGTTTTGATTCTAATATCAAAAGTAATTTATGTATTTCTTCAATGTGTTTTATTATTTCTCTTAACTCAGACATTTCAATGAAATAAAAAACTCGAAATATTTTTTATTTTTTGATTTAACATTTTTTTAAATTTCAAATAATTTGATTTTTTAATAATATCATAAATGAGTTCTCGTTATTACTATAGAAAAGATACCAAATCATTTGTTATTGAACAAATCAGGTATATCAATAATGAACTTCAATTAAAACCTCGTTTGTCAACATCTAAACCTAGTGATTATGATGTAAAACATTTCAAGTCAATCTTAGAAAATTATCTAACTTCATTTGGTTTTAGAGAACATGAAGGTAATAGAATAGATGACATATCAATATTAGATTTCGTTAATAGAATGAAGAAAGAAGCAGAAGAACAAGCAGAAGAAGAGGAAGAAGAGGAGGAAGAAGAAGAAGAACAAGATGATGAACAAAAACAAAAACAAAAACAAATCGAGGACAACATTAAAATAGCTCATGATGCACTCAACAAAGCTCTTCAATTAATTAAATCTGAAAATGTATTATTGAGACCATTACCACCAAAGACAAACAAACAGCCTCAACGATATGAAGACATTCGATTTAACAATGAAAATGCTGAATTAATTGAATATCTCAAAAAGTTTAGCTATAAAGGTGTTCATTCAAAACATGATTCATATTTCATAATCAACGAACCTGAGAACTTTGATGAAGCAGTTGAAGCATGTAGTCATTTCATTGACCAATTCCCAAATGATAGTGAAAAGGTTGAACGATTAGATGAAGACAGTAAAGAACCGATTAAAATATATTACAAAAACGGTGTTTCATCAATTGAAGACATCAATGAATATTTAACTGAAACAGTATTTAAACAAGAAGTGAAACCGTTCAAAATATATTTTCAATTGACTGGTATATTTGAGATACCACCAAAGAATGAAAGTGAAAGATATACATATGAGGCAAGTGATATTAATTGGAAGAATTATAAATCATCAATTCCGATAATTGTTAGAGAGAATAAAGATATTGATAAAATTAAACTGTATATTGAATCAAAGATTCATGAATATGAAACCACGGCTTCAAACATTAAATTATGTATCGTTTGGTCTGTTTCATTTACAATCTCTCGTGTAGTTAAGATAACAGGAAAGATTGATGAAGTTTCAGAATTGTTTGGCAAAAATAAATATATCATTATTGATAACGTTGATGATTGTTTGTGTTGGTATCGTTTCCTTGCTTGTTGTTTGTTTCCTGAACTAACAAATCAAAACAAAGATGAAAAGAAAACAAAATATAATACAGCTAACAGAACCAAAGCAGCAAAGAAAATATTATGTGAAGACCACGGAATAACTTATTCAACTAAACCTACAAAAGAAGCAAATCAAATCATCAATTCGTTCAAAGGTATCACGATTGAAGAAATGAAGGAATCAGCCAAGAATCATAACATCAATGTCAACATCTATGAATATGACAAAGAGAAACATATTTATGATATTCAAGAACAATGGCATAACATAGACGAATCAAACAAAACGTTTTCAGCCCTGTTGTATTCAAAGGATAAGATACTTCACATAATGTACATCATCAATGCTGAAGCATTAACAAATATTCATATTTGTCCTCATTGTGGTTCATACATTCACAAAGGAAATAACAATATTGACAGATTCAACAGACATGTAGATAAATGTGAGAAGCTAGGAGGCAAATTCAAAAAGGATTTCATACCTTCACGAGAAGCTTTACCGTACTGCCCGCACATCTTAAACAATCCTGTTTATTTGTATTGTCTTTCATATGAGCTTGAATGGAAGCCAACAAAGCATTATATCACTTATGATTTTGAAACAATGGAGCAAAAGATTGAAAAGAAAGTCAGTGATAAATCTGTTATCAATTCTCGATTGATTCCTTTGAGTGTTTCATCATGTGTGAAGCTTGATAAAGGTTTGATAACAAAGAACTTTGATATACGAACAAATGAATTCATTGCCAAATGGATTGACTGGTTATTTGTTGTTGGCTGTGATGTGTATGTTGATAAATTGAATCATTTAAAATCATTCATTAAAGATAAATCGGAAGAAGAACTCAATAAAATAGATACATCATTGAAAACAATAACAGTATTCGGTTTTAATTCATCACGATTTGATTCAAACTTATTCAAAGAGCAATTGATTAAAAATCATTGGTCTATCGATAGCGGAATGATTGGAACAGCTACATCATTGAAACAATTTATATTGAAATCATCAAAGTATCCTATTCGATTACGATTCATTGACGCACAAGCATTTGTTGCTGGAGGAACACTCAAACAGTTTGGAATCGATTTTGGCGGTATATCTAACAGTTCGAAAGGTGTATTTCCTTATGAAGCAATCAACAGCGAGAATTATAATGAAGTGTTATCAAAGAATGAACCATTCAAATATGAAGACTTCTACAGTTATCTCAATCAAAAGAATCCATTAACAAAAGCTGATTATGAAGAGTATTTGATTGATTCAAAGAGGTTTGCAACACGTTGGGATTACTTGTTATCATACAATGACAATGATGTTGAAATGATGATTAATCCTATTGACAACCTTATTCAAATGAATGCTGAATATAAAGTTGATTTGATTAGCAATCTTTCATTGTCAAAGAACGCATCATGTATCAAATATGCTCTTGCTTACAAAGATTTCAACCCGAAGAATGACTATGAAACCATAAACAAGATGAATACATTCAAACCATCAATGAAATGGTGGTTAAATAAATGTGATAACTATCGAAAGCAAGACATGAAACATAACCAATCCAATCAAAATCAACGTGATATATCAAAATGTGTTAGTGAAAAAGATTTTGATGCATTCATGAAATTGTATGAATCAAATGAAACAGGTAAATGTCATTTATGTGGTGAACACTTTACTCATACCAACAAACCAACACTTGACAGAATAGATAACAACAAAGGACATCAGATTGATAACTGTTTACTTGCTTGTGCTGAATGTAATCGTTTGAGACAACGTGATGATGACAAGATAACAAGAACCAAAATACAATTGAAGAAATTCTGCAAGCTCCATCACCTGCCAACACTCATAACTGATGAAAAAGAATACTACAATTTGAGAGAGAACATAACGGGAGGATTATCAAATGTACTTCATCGAGTGAACATCAGAGGTCAAACATTAATCAATAAACTCAAATATGATGCCGTTAATGACAGAATCATTAGCTATGACACTTCAAACATAGTTTCACACGTTGCTGGTATTGATTTCAATTCATTGTATCCCTCATCATTCAGTTCAGTAAAACATTCATTCAATCCTTATCACGGAGGAATCATGTACATGCCTGGTTCATTTATAAAACGATTTGATGTTTATGATGAACAAGGAAACAAGAATGAAAAGGTTCTTAATACTGCAATGAATATCATTCAATCAAAGAAGCGATTTGATGCAAACCCTGAGTTTATATTCAAAGCTGAAGTCAAATTGAGATGTCCAAAGAATAAAATCAACGATTTGATTAATTTCCCTCCTGTGTTTAGAAATATCAATATAATGAATGATGAGCAAACGATTGGAAGCTATATGTACAAATATATGAAAGACAATAAACTGAATTCAGCCGATAAAGAAACAAGAAAGCTGACAATGTTGCTTGATACATGCGGAACATTTATGACGTTCTCGAATTACCTTTTATGGTTTTTGATTGACCACGGACTTATTGTTGATGACATTAAGAGCTTAAGTTTATATGAAGCTCATGACGGATTCAATCAATTTGTTTGTGAGTTTATGAAGAAGCGTCAAGATATATTGTCAGGAAAGGCACACGGGAACGAAAAGTTTTACAAGATTAGTATGAACGGATCTTACGGATATGACGGTATGAATTCAGAGAACTTTAATAAAGTCAGAATTGTTGATAAAAATAAAGCCTTTCAATTGATTGCATCCGATACTTATCGCAATGGATGTAAATTGTCAAATGATTGTTATTTGATACAATCACAACCTCATTCATTCAAATGTAATACATGTCTTCAGGAATCATTTTGGACATTGGATAATGCGAAATATTGGTATTTGACTTTCCTTTATGACTTTCTATACAAATGCATTGACATGAATAAGATTCATTTCAACTCAGTCGATACGGACAGCCTTTACATGTCTATAGCTGGTGATATGAATAAACCGATTGACCAGTTGTTTGATTACGTCATCAAAGACAAAACATTTTATGACAAACACATTTATAGCTTTATGCCAAATCCTGCAATCAATGATGTATATGATGAGAAAAAGATTCTCGGATGCTGTGTAGAAAAGTTTGGAGCAAATCAAGTTGCTTTGTGTGCTAAATGTTATACGATTTGGTCAGATGACAAAACAATTTCATTAAAGCTCAAAGGTGTTTCATTGAAGAAGAACAACATCAAATCAAGTGATTACAAAAATGTCATTGATAAGCAATCAATAATGAAAGGCAAAAATATAAACCTTCAAATGAATTCACAACTGATGAGTAAAATAACTGTAATCAAAAATGCATTAACAGCAGCACATTCAAAAATGTTGGTTTTATCGAATCATTGTTGTTGTCCTTATGTCAATGGTTTCACTGCAAAGGATTATTTCATTGAGAATCATTAAACAATTAATTTAATGATTTTATTTTAAAAAATCAATTTTTTATTTTTGTTATAAATGAGTCAACCAACTGAACAAACACAAATTGAAAATGCTGAAGCTGAATTTGAACCTTTGAAAGGTTTTGAAAGTGATTATGAAATTCAAACAACTTTCCCTTATAACATCAAGAATAAGAAAACAGGAAAAATAATAGCTGAAGGTGAATACAGACAAAATGTTTATCCGTGTGTAAACCTAAATAACAAAATATATTATAAACATATTCTTGTAGCAAAGCAATTTATTGAAAACCCTAATAATCTACCACAAGTCGACCATAAGAATAGAATCAAAACTGATTATCATCTTGATAATTTACGATTTGTATCAAGTTCAGAGAATAATAAAAATAAATCAAATTATAAAGGTATTCAATATGAATTCATTGATGACATACCTGATGATGCAATTGTTATTGATTTCTATGAAACAAAGACAGAAAGGAAAGAATTTGAAGAAAACACGTATTATTATTACCATGATGATACTAATAATGAAGACATTTTTTATGCAAAGATTACTGATAATATTTATAAAATTCTTCATATCAATACAAATAAATCAGGCAATGAATTTATTTCAATGAACGATATAAATAATCAAAAAGTTAGCGTATATATTAATAGATTCAAACATCAACATGATTTGATTTGATTTGATTTACTCTTTGAATACAGCTAATGTTCTTTCATCAATGATACTTGTAATGATTCCAACAGTCATACGTTTTATTTTTGATGTTATCGCTGTCTCTCCTGAAAGAACTTTCAGCTTATTGTCTTCATTATCGATAAACACTTCATCACCAATTGAATAACATGATGAATCATTAACGCACAAGATAATCACCATGTGAACTAAATGTGATACATTTATTTTTGTCATCGATTCTCACACATATACCGACATACTCCTTCCATGTTCCTGATGTTTTGAGACTACAAATACAATCAGTTGTATCATCTGCTGTTGATGGTTTCCATTCATCACCAACATGTTTGTAAACCTTACCTGTCATATACACAGGAGAACCTATAACGAAATCACTAACAGAGTTCATTGATGATTCAATCGGTGAGTAATGAGTGATTGTTGTGTTTGATTGAGTTCCGTAAATAGCAGCCTTATATTTTGCTAAATAACCTCGGGACATGATGCATCTTGAATATATTTGTTTAGCATCTAATAATTCCTGAGTAGTTGTCCAAGAATATCCGCCTATTGGGAAATTATATGTCAGGGGTCTTCCTGATGTTATATCAACAGTGTCTTCATAATAGAATGGGAATTTGAAATTGTCGAAATACACAGTTCTTTGATGTAATACAAGAACAATGTTATGAGGATTTGCGGCTGTATCATAGAATAATATTCTTATTTCCAAACATAGCGCATAATCACCTACTATGTATTCCAGTTTAATTACCTTATCTTCAAGTTTTAGATAATGAATTGATATTTCACCGCCCTCTGTAATCGGTCCGCAATCAATAGCACATTTTTTTATTAGTTGTTCTTCTGTTATGACGTTTGACTTCAGAGCAAAGTTATCATTCACATATTTCACCGAAGTAATCATATCATCATTCACAGGTCGGATGCTGATTAATGTGATAGATGCATCATAAATATTGGTTAGTGTATCATCCTCAGCTCTCAATGAGACAATATGGGTATTATAATTAATATTTATTAATTCATTGCTTGTTGATTTGTAAATCATATTCAAACTTTTATATAAACTGTATTCGTATTCAACTTCTTCATATGATGCATCATCAGCATTTCGTTTGAATTTGACGATAATATTTTTGGTTGTGAATACTCTTCTTACATCATCATCAGGAACTACACAACCACTTTCATTCTGTGTACATTGAATTGTGATTTGTTCTGGATTTTCATCAACAACATTTGCAGTTTTAATAAATGGTGATTCGATTTGTGCTTTAATGACGTTGATTAACCATTGAGTACTGCCACTTGAATTACACAACATAAATTCACCACGGTCATACCATACAATAGATAATCCATTATCTAACATCATTCTATATCCTCTCATATATTTTTCATAAGGCTTGAATATCAAATCAAAATGTTGAATATTGTTAATGTAATCCTTGTTAGAACCCCAATTAACATCAAATATCACATGTATATCGGTTTCTGGTAAGTATGGTTTTACAAATATATAATCACGAACGGGATTCGGATATTCAATATTCAATTCAGTTCCGTATAACGCAGTATTCAATGCAGATTCATTAACCAAATCAGTTGGAATTGTTGGTATATCTGTTTTCAATGCATACTTATCTAATTCATAAGCTAATTCATCTTCATCAACAAACTTCTCATCAGCTTGTGCACTAGTATAATACGGTGTCAAGTCAACTGGTTCTGGTATATCCGTCTTCAATGCATAAGTATTCGACACATATCTAGCTGAATAAGCGTTTCTGTCTGTTGGTTCGATAGTTTTGGTAATTGAACACGATAAAACTTCTGGTGTATCGCCAGTTCCTGGATTGATTAATTCATGGCTGTCATACAAAAACCAAATACTTGAATCACTTCCTTCGATACGCATTATCTGAGAGGGTTGTTCGTCATCATCGTCATTGTACGAATAGTCTACATGAACATAATGACCCGTATAAAAACTGTTTGATGAAACAATATCCAACCCGTATTGCTCAATCAGTTCATGATATGTGTTGTAATCCAAATCAGGAATTGTATTATTGACGATTTCGAATTGAATTGTTGTTTGACCCTCAATAATCTCTGGGATTTCACTTTTCAAAGCATATTTTCCTTCTGCAACTGTTTTCGTTTCATACTTATCCAATTCATAAGCCAATTCATCCTCATCGACGAACTTCTCATCAGCTTGTGCACTAGTATAATACGGTGTCAAATCAATTGGTTCAGGTATATCACTCTTCAATGCTAATCTTTCTTCTGTTTCTGCTAATGTTATTGTTATTGGAAGGTATTGATATCTATCATAAATTGCTCCACTAACTTCATCCCACACTAATTCAAAATACTCACCTTCACTTTCAAATCCTTCAGCTTCATGTTGTTTAACGTTATATTCATCATCAGCATATAATTCATTTGTCTTGAATCTGATATCAAAATGGAATATATTACTACTATTGTCTACTTTATAACCAACCAAATGTGTTCCTTCTTTGAACGGTAAAACGTGAGATGTATCCATTCCGTTTTCTTCATATTCTTCTGGTACTGGACCTATATTAGGAAACATATATGTCTTAGTTTCAATTGAGTATTCAGTTGATACAGTCAAATTATCTCTCGTGATGTAATTCTTCAAATCATCTTTTGGAACATATCGTTCGGCACAAACATCCAAAGCTGATTGAAAACCTTCATTAGCCGCTATACTTGTTAAACACATTGATGCTTTAGCTGATAATGGTTTATCATCTTCAGCCATCAATTTCTGAAACATTTCTTCTGGTAATAGTTCTTTTATGTTCAATTGCAACTCACTATTTTTGAGTACTTCTGGTATTTCACTCTTCAGTGCATAATTCGTTAAATCAACAGGTTCAGGTATATCAGTTGATAAAGCATAATTGTTGATAACATAATCACGCAATCCGTTAACAGCTTCATTCAATTGTTCCTCAGTGATTCCATTTCCGTTTGGAATCCCTACGTTTCCGTTCGATGAATCGCCTTTGATAACATAATTATCGACATATCTTTTAATGTATTCGTTAATCAATCCGTCAATAGTATTTGTTTTTGTTATGTGTCCGCTCTGCTCAATCGTAAACATTCAATTTATTAGAAACTAAACAATGTCAAAACAAGATAAAAATAATTCATCTGATAGCTTTGAATTAGATTTAAGTAATATTGATGATGAAACTATATTTGATAGTGAGGTATCTAAACCTGATGATGATGAAGAACTAGAGGACCCGATAGATTATTTTAAGAACACGTTTCTCAGTACATACAAACTAGAACACCCCAATGATTTAATTAATTTGTTGTATCAAATACAAAACAATGAATATACAGGAAGAAGTGTGGGAAAGATTCGTGAAATGAAAGTCAAGTTTCGTCGATTTGTTTCATTGATGAACAAAATCAATGCAGGTATTAAAAGTAAAGGCAATCGATTCCTTAGTTTAAAAGAGTACACAACAGATAAAAAAAGTCTTGATACAATTATCAATTACTTCAATATTGTTGTCAACGATGATTTGAATTATAGCTCTGATGGTTTTCGTTCATCACCCATCAAACCACCGAGAAAGAGTCAAACACCACAAACCACCAAAGGAAGAAGAAAGAGAACAAGCATACATGAACCAACACTTGATACTAATAAACGAAGAACACCAAGAAGAAAACGCATAACTCCGAGTGATTCTGATGAAAATGACTCGACAATACAATTGCCTAAAGACAGTGAAGATTCATTACTTAATATAACATTAAGCGAATCAGATTCTGAGTCATTAATATTGAAAAACGATGATTTATCTGATTCTTTTATTGAACCATCAAAGGAACACAATAAAAATAATTTTTCAACTAATAAAATGGCAGACGACAACAACAATAATAACGGACCTCTTCAATCATTATATGATGATGAATTAGATGATTGGCAAGATGATAATGAAGCAGCAACCGAAGCATACAGATATACAAGAACACCTGCAAAACAACCATACAGATATGATGATAATGAAGAAGAAGCACAAGAAATTAAATCACCTTTTGCAAGGAAATACAAAGGATATGCAGAAGATAACAAAGCAGATGATGAAATACTTGATGAATTAATAAGAAATGCAAAGCAACCCTCAAAGAATACTCGCGGACGACGTGATAATAAAGATATGCCACATGTTAACTCAACATTAAAGGATTCATTTGACAAGCTTGAAATACCTCGGGTTGGTGGTAATATATCCTATTACAGAGATAAATTTATTGATATGATTATTAACGGAAACTTCAGAATCAAATACATTCCGAATGCAGCTTGTCGTGATACAGCTATTGAATACTGTAAGAATTCAGTTGATAAAGACGGTAAACCAAGATATCGTTTATTACCAGAAAATGCCAAAGACCCGTTAGGAAACTCAATAACAGACTTGAACGGTGATAAAGTTGATGATGTTGTTTTAATTGATAGGAACGGTAATCCTTCAATCATTAACGGATACAAGCTTGTATTTGCTTCTCCTTACAAGAAAGTTTGGAAATCTGTTATTAAAACAAAACAAGAAAGAAAAGAAATGCCGTTCAATAAATGGATTCAATCATTATTTGATAAAGATATCAAGAAAATTGATTGGGATGCTGGTCAATACAAATTAACAAAGGGAAAAGAAATGCAAGAGCTAGAAAATTATTACGGTCCTATGGGTCTGGGAAAAGCAAGAGTCAGCAAACGTATTACACCAAGTTCTTATTGGTCATCAATCTTTTCTAAAGTCTGGAAAGTGTATTGGAATGACGAACAATTCTTTGTATTATCTCCTTTGAAGAAACTCATCAATTACCTTGCTGTATCAAATATGTTATTTGCTTATCTCTTTGATGCTCCTTTCAAAGAACTAATTCAAGACAATAAGTTCAATGGAAAGATATTAACATATGAACAATGGATATATTGGAAACAACAGAACAATAAAGAATATGTTTCAGTATTAGGAAAGAATGTTCAATCATATGTTGAGAAGATTATTGATAAAGCTATTGATATCACATCAGGAGAATTAAAGGCTGAACCAAGTAATTGGGGTAAACAATTTACTGAATTAATGCATTACATTGATTATGTTGTCTTTGGTGTTGGTTTCAATGTTGATGTAAGTAAGCAAGAAGGATATAACAGGTTGAAACGAAATGCAGAAGGAATTAAAGAAGCATCGCCAGAAGATATTAAGAACGTTAAAGATAATTTCATTAAACGAATCTCTGCAGCAATAGAAAGAGATATATATCCAAATTGTGGATACACAGCATTCAAAGCACAACTTAAAGAAAGCAAATTGCAGAACAAAAATAAATATGATAATTTTGCTGTTAATCTTAAACCATTACATCAAAGAATGAATAATGAATAATTAATTTAAATCAAAACCTCCATTATTGTTATTATTATTATTATTATTTTTGTCATTTGGGTCTGAAACGATTCTAAAACTATAACGTTTTGTTGATTGTGGTTGTTTCTTCTGGTCTTGCTGATTATCAAGTGAAGTTGACAAGTCTTCAAAAGTATCATTATTTATGTTTTGTTGTCGTTCAGAATAATTTGATGTCTTATTAGGATTTGGTGTTTCAAAATAAAAGCCTTGTGATTGATTTTGATTTCTTACATGCCAATCGTCTTCAATTTCCATAGGTTCATAGCTTGTTGGATAATTTGGTTTTGTACTTATGGCTGATGCTGAAAAATGAACTTTGTTATCATTTTCTTTTGATTTATGCTTTCTTGGTGGATTGGGAGTTAATGATTTAATATTTTCTGTTGTTTCATTTGTTGTTGTTTCGTTATCGGGTTTTATATTTGGTTTGAATATAGGATATTCAGTGAATATAGTATCATTTCGAAAACCTAAATGTGCAGGTTTCTTCGGTTTATAATTCGTATTTTGATTTAAATCGTTCATTGTTTGTATTCTAATATCATTGGTGTCAGAACCTGGTTCTGTGTTATCATAGAAATCAATTATCGGTATTAAGTTTGGATTATCATAAACGGTGAATGATATATATGTTTTATTTGCATTAGGATTATAACCTGTATCAGCTGCAGTAATTATATTATTAAATGCATTCATGAATACCTCATAAGTAAAAGCGAAATTTACTCTATTAAAATAAGCTTCACCATCATATTCTACATAATAATTTGTTATATCTTTAGGTGTGTTATCATTTAATAATACAAATACAGGTTCTTGAAATCCTGGTAGTATCTTTCGTATAAATATGTATGACGGACTATAAATTCCATCACCAATTAAATATAACATCCATGCAGGTCTAGTCGTTAATGTTGTACCTTTATAAATACTTTGAACTTGCCTCGGAAATGTAAAAGTTGATGGAAAAATATAAATTGACCTTGATTCAGTAGTCGTAATCATAGCAAATGCAATCGGTGCTACACCATTAATTTTATAATTGCTCATATCAGCCAATTGATTCGGATTTAAATAAAATACATGAGAATCCATTTTGAATAGTCATTAATAAATCAAAAGACAACTGAATATAAATGATTCAGGTTCAATAACGTTTCCTTTCATGTCTGTGAACCATAAATGATACTCTTTTTTTGTGTTGTTCAGACATTCATATTTACGATATTTCGTTTGTCGTCTGTTAGCAAGCATAATGAAATGGTCGCAGAAAGGCATGAATTCAACAATATCTGAATGAACCATCAAATCACCAACAATATGTTGATTGACAACAGCACCACAATACTGAACAACAATGTACTTCTTGTTGCGACTATAAACGAAATCATCAGGAAGATTAAAATCTTTTGTTTGTGTGTGATAGTATCGTTTTGTGATTGGTTGTTTAGCTTTCATTTTGCGTTTTATAAGTCAAAAAGAATACTTTATAATCATCATTCAAAGCATCTATTGATGAACAAACATATTTTGTGTACATGATTGGAACTGTTATTATTGTTTTGTTCTTCAGTGTTTTGTTAGTTTGACGCAAAGGATTTAATAGTTTACATTTAACGTTTCCAGATTCATAACAAATGAATTCAGCAAGTTCATTGAATACTCTTCTTCGCTTTTCATGTTTCTTTTCTGTTTTTCCGTAATCGGTGTGAATGAGTATTATATTTTTGGGTTTATATGACAGAAGACCTTTAAATCGTTGTTTTTGTTGAATCTCTTTCAATTGCATTGATTTTGCTCTTATGTATTGCCATTCAAAGTCGCGGTCGTCTTGCATCTGTTGAGGTGTTAGATAAATGTATTTTGATTGTCGTTTGTCAAGGTATTCATCAGTTTCTTCGTCAAATGACGTGTATAAAGGATTCAATAAGCGAAGAGATGAATGAGGAGTGTTATTGTACCATTCAACCGTTTGTTGTATCAATACATTGTTTGTCATTCGTTGTTGTGATTGACCGAAAGCATTTCGTAATGTTCTGATTACTGCATCAACACATTTATGTGCATTCGTGAAAGGTGAATCATCAATGATTAACTTTATTTTGTTTGGTGCTTTGAATTTAATTGTGTGTTTGTCTAATTGATATCTTTGCTCTTCACCGTTGCAATAACTTTTGAATGCATTTGATATAAAAGCCTTTTCACCATCACATTTAATTGTTTCAATTCTGATATTTCTTTTATTGACTAGTTTATCAATTACTTTGATTACATAATACTCAGACTTGTAATCAATTGGTTCAACAATTAGGTATTTGGTGTTTACATTGATTATTACTAAATAAGCTTTATTTAATGCAAACATTATATCAATTTCGTACGCATACGGTTCAAATGAGAAGTCAGGTTTTGATAGTTTCTTTACTGTCTTCAATTGGTAATCCTTAATATAGGGCTCGGTTTTAATGCCCGTGTCTTTGATGTACTTGTATTTAGATTTGAAAGGATAGTTGATTGATTCATTCATTTGAATCGCAAAAATAAAGCATTAATTTATGAAGGAACTCTGTTCCCTTTTGCAAAGCAAAATGATTATTTAATGAAATCAATTTATTTATTCATTTGCTTGACTTCCTTGTGGAGATTCGTCATCAACGTAAACCAATCCGTCAAGCGATAGTTTAAAGTAAGAGTCCCTAGTTATCCAAAGTTGAGTCGGAGGAGGTTTGACAATGGTTCCATCTGGTTCAACAACATTGAAATATGTGTCATCATCTCCTGTATATATTGGTTGCCCATTGACTTGTATCTGAACGTTTCCGAAACCTCCATCAAGTCCGTCATAACAATATCCTGCACTTGCTCGTTCTGTTTGAATGTTGAATACAAATGATGTTGCATCACTGATTGTGTTGTTGTATCTCTTACCGTTAGCGTCATTCTTTGGCATTGTCATCGAATCCTCAAATTCCTTTGTGCATGAAAGAGTGATTGCATCTAAATCACCAGCCGTTAATTGATTTTCAAAGAATCGTGCACCAATGGTTGAAACGTTTTCGTCTGGGAAGTTCTTTCCACCAATATTCAAGAAACAATTTTGATAAACTGGGTTTTCAAAGACAGTTAAATCATTATGATGCTTTGGAAACATGATTGATAAATTAGTTGCATTGATTAATGGGATATTCAATGTTGACTTGATTCCGTTTGCTGCTGGAGCGATTGGAAAAGCATGATAATCAACTTTTTGTGAAGGAATGATTAAACCTTGTCTTAAAATGTCTTCAATTCCTTGTCTTGTAGCTTCACAAACACCAAAGCCTTGCATATTAGATTTACAAGCTGTGATGGTCATTCGATTAACTGTTAATGTTGCTGTTTGTTTTGAATAATGAGCGCTCATCAACTTGTTGGCTTCAGATTTAGATACAAAGTTAACGTAAACATGACCTGCATGTGATGGTTGAGGTAATTTACCATGTTCTTTGGTATAATGGGCTTGACAAATTGCTTTATTATCATCAGTCTTTTCAATTCCAAGTTCAGTAAATTCATCATCAGTAAAGCTAAATATTAATGAACAATTTTCAATCAGTTCATCGAAATCACCTCCAGATGCAGATACGTATTGTTCTCTAACTTCATACTTCAATTGATATTTCGTTGGTGTTGGTTCAGGTGATGGTGGGTCTGGATTGTCTCCAGGTCCTGGAATCACTGCTTGATTACCAATTTGTGTGAATTGATGTTTGAGGTGTCCTCGTGCTTTGATTTCCTTTAGTCTGTTTAATTCTTCCATCGATATTGAATCATTATCTTCAAGAAATACTTTTGCTTCAGCAACTGTGTAAGGGTCTAATACTGCCCAAACAAGACCAGCGGGACTAACTTGAAAACGAATTGATAAATCACCAATGATTCCATTAGGGAATAAATCAAATGCTTGTAAAGCAAGTAAATCATCAAAAGGAACATTCAAATCAAATTCAACTTCACTTCTTCCTGTGTTCTTAAATGAATTCAAGTTGACATAAGCTCCTGCATGTGTCTGTGAATAGTTGCTAATGTTTTCCCACAATGAATGAACGAATCTGCGGCGTTTCTTCTCGGCTTCTGGTTTAACTGAAGAATATAAGAAGCCCTCACGAATGCATTCATTCTGTTGGTATCCGACATTGACATTATTATGAAGAATCTCTAACCTGTCAAACAACTGGTTTGATGATTTGAAACCGACAAACAGTTTGTACAAGTTGTTGGGGTCATCGATGGCGTTTAATTTACTCATATCTGTATTCAATGACAAATCTAATTTAACGTGAAATGTTAAGAAACCTTTATCAATATCACTTATGAAGTGGTCAGGATGTGTTAAACTTATTTGCGAATATTGTCCTTGATGAAATGGAGCTGGTTGGTCATGACAGTCAACAGTTCTAAATGAAAATGAACGCGTACCGTCATTGACATTAATCATGTTTCTCATCTCTTCAAATGCATGAAGAACGTTTCCTGTTTCAGTGCGAAGATTATGGGCTCTCTCGTTTCTGTATAACATTTATGATTGAATAAAAAGGAAATAAAACACTTTTATCATTAATTAAATTATGGGTGTCGGTATATTCAACAAAATCAAGAACGCATTTAAATCAATTGGCGGCAAAGTAAAATCATTCGCTCAGAAAGCAGTTAAAGCATTACCAAAAGTTGTTGATGTTGGAAAGCAAATCGTTGACAGAGTTAAACCGATTACACAATTCATTCCTGGTGTCGGTCAGGTTGTTGACGCAATTGATACAGGTTTAAATGTTGCTGACAGAGTTGGGAGATTTGGAAAATCAATATTGAATGAAGTTAAATGAAAAACAATGAATTATAATGATTTAATATAATTATAAATGAATGAAAACATTAATGAACTTAAAGTTATAAATGATAATGTAAATGAATCAAAAGTATTTAAATCAATTGAAGAGTTCAATTTGTTCTATCAAAAGAATATCGAGCAAATGAAATCACAAACGACTAACTATTTGAACAAGATTTATAAAATCATCACTAATGACGGCAACGAATACAAAATCACTAAGCGAAATTGTACAGACGGTAAAAGACTTAACGGCGACATTTATTTGAAGAAAGTTGGGAACACAATCACTAAAACACTTGAAAATGACAACATCAAAGCTGATATATCATTAATGAAAGAATCGATTAACGAACTCAATGAATTAATAAATCAATTGAACAACAAAAATAAAATACTTGAAGAACATATTAATAAGCTTTCAAACGTTGTCGACCAACAATCAAAAGTTATTAATGAATATGTATTAAATGTTGTTGCTCCTGACAACCACAGAATGATTAAGTGAATCATGATGATTTAATGATTTAGTCGTTTTTGGAGGTGGTTCATGAAATATATTTCCTTTTTCATTATAACATTTCACTGTTGGTGCTGAATTTATTTTTGTTCTATTCTTTTGCATCGTTAATTGTAATCTATCAAAATGGTTTTTATGCTTATCGTCATGAACGGTTCTTAATTGATTAATAGCAGACATTTAATTATTATTAAATGAGTGAACTAACAGAATACAAGAAAGAAATACCAGAACTAAAACGAATCAAACGAGGATTAAAAGAAAAGTGTTATGATTATAAACAATGTCTAAACAATATCAAATCAGGAATGTTAGGTTCTGACGGTCTTGCTGTTCGTGAATCTCTTATTGAAGACATCAACAGCCTCAAAAATAAAGTTCATCAACTTGAGAACGAATTGAATGAATTGTCTAATAAATGAGCTCTTCAAGTTCAGCAATTAATTCAGCAGGTCCGTTGAATTTCTTTAGTTGTTCAATAAAGTGATTTATCTCTTTTAGTACTCCGTCAACAACATCATCATTATCGTAGAGGTATTTTAATGCAGGTCTCCAACCTTTTAGCTTTTTGTTGATTCTATTAATGAGGATGCTTAATGTTTCGGCTTGGTTTGACATTATAAATTGCTGATAAAAAAATAAAAAATTTTTGAAAGTTCTATTTTTCGTTGTTGTTATTTTTGTTCATTAGTCGTGTTGACGGTGGGCTTTAGCCCGACGGAAACCGACTGATATATACTACTAAACAAATTCAAAGATGTAAATTCAAAGATGAAGATTCAAAGATGAAGATTCAAAGATGAAGATCAAAAGTGGCGACCGTTAACTTTAAAATTTATCTGACCTCCCAAATCAACACCCTTACTCTCTCACAAGGTATATGGGTTGAAGTCGAGACCACTATCCAAAGCTATATATCCCATAATTGTACTGTTATTTATACTGCATCCATTACTACTTTTAGTTATCAAAGGTGAGTATACTTGACCATCTTTAACATTTATGTAGAACTCCTAAACTAAATTACTACTTGTATCATATACCATATTCTTCCACAGGACTATCTTAAATATATTAGTCTGGGTTTTTATATCTCTGAGCTTATTCATGAAGTCTTCAAGCATATTAACAAACTTAAGGATATGGCATGTTGTTGTTGAAAACTCAAATGATGCATACTATATATTATTATTTTTAATATCAACCTCAGGTAAACCTTCCACCTCATTAAATAAATGACCTGTCTGTAAATAGTTATCTAAGTCACCCAAGGTTAATAACTGGCTACCTTTTCGAGTAGCATCCCCTATCTTAAACTGTATATCTCCTATAAATCTTGTAGTAGTATCACTCATTTTAGTTAAAAATAAAACTTCTCATTCGATGTTAGCACATTTAGCTTCAAGTGCTTTTATCCTATTATCATAAGCCTTTAATAATTCCTCAACCTCACTCTTCTTAATGTATTCATCCAGATTAATATCATCCAATAGATTCTTCTTATTTGCTTTCTCTTTGACCAATGATAATTCATGAGCTAAGATACCAATTGGTAATTTCGCTGAGTCTCTCATTCTATTACATACATCCACAGTAGCAGACAAAGATAATACAGCCTTTTCATTGATGTTTATTTTAAGATTAAAATCTGATATCGAGATTATCGATTATCAAGATATCAGATATGAAATGTGATATAAAAATAATTGTAAACTTGATAATATTTAAAAATATATAATATAATGTATTGATGTTTATTTTAAGATTAAAATCAATAAATACATTCTTTTTTTATGAAATATTTGAGATTAAAATACGATCATATTTTAATCAAAAAGTTTAATTGAAAATTCTGATATCAAAAGCTGAGAAAAAAAATTCTCGATCTCTGAAATCGATCTCGAGAATCTGTGTATATTTATGTATCGATATCAAAAAGTCAATCAATTATCGATCTCGAGAATCGAAGAATAACAAGTCTAGATATATGAAAAAAAAAAAAAAAAAAAAAAGAAATCTTCTCAGGGGAATCGTATTTTTCTACGCCACTTTTTGAAAACTTTTAAACTTTTTGAATACTTTTTTATACATTTTTTATTCAATTTTTGCTAAATAATGAATAAATATTTAGTTCAAATGGCTTCCCGATTCATCCAGCAATTCAAGGAGCCTGATTCGGCTTTGCGCAGCCCCGTGGTGATCACTGGTGCGTATATTCCTGAAAAATTATGTAAAAATAAAAAAAATTATATCAAAAAAAGCAAATAGTTAAAATTTTAAGGAAAAATTTTAAAACATTAAGATCCCCCTAATAAAATTGGGAATCGACTAGGTAGATTTTGTAAATCAAGAATCCAAAATTTGCTAAAATTGAGAACTTAACGTATATTTTATGCTCAGAAAAGTCTTTTTTTTGAATAGATTTTTTAAAAAATTCTATACTTTTTTTTGAGAATTAAAAATATTTTATGTAAGCTCATACAATTAATTATGAGATTTTTTTTTCAATGTATTATTAAAAAATAAAATAATTGTATCATTAATAAATTAGTTGTTACTAATTATTTTAAATATAAATTAACATTTTTTGCTTTTATATTTTATATTTTCTAAAATAATAATTTGTTTATTATTTATAGAATTGTATACTATATGTTTTAAAAATTAATGCATTAATTCAATTTTAAAAATTTCAAATAATTATTTTTTTAAATTAATAATCAATTCAAAAGTTTGTTTTATACGATAATGAAAAATATGATAATATCTCCAATAATATTAAGATTTTTTATTTTATTAAAATTTATATATGATTAAAATAATAAGATATATTTTATATTTTGTTATATCAGCTTTTTCATATTTTTTTTTTAAATTATCAATCTAGAATAAAATGAATAAATCATAATAATCATTTTAATGTATCTTAATAATCGTAATATATCTAATTTGATGATGATAATATTATAATAATCATCAAATATTGAAAAAAAATCGTAAAAAGATTATATTTAAAAAAAGCATTATAAATAAAGAATGTAATCAGTGATTTTTATTTTAAAACAACTTTAATTAGCAATTAAATCCAATAAAGTAAACAAATATCAGTTTTTTAATTGTGAATCGTATTTTCATAATTTTAATATTTAATAATATATATAAATATGACTTAATGATAAAAGACTAAGATTTATTTTGAAATTTTAGTAAATTAATTAAAACAAGACTGTTTTAAACAAAATAAATTGAAATTTTTTTAATATAAAATTCAATTCTTTGTGAAAATTTGAATTAAAATAATATATGAACATTTTTCATATATTATAATAAATAGCAAATTAATTTTAAAATTAAAATATAATATAATTATCAAACTTATATAAAAAATATTATAAGTATATAAATGAGTTATTATATGTTTATATTCAGAATATAAAAATGTTTCATTATTTTGGCTAAAATTATTTGAAATATTTACAAAACATAAAGTAATCAAAATATATATTTATTAATTGGTAAATATATTAATAATTAACTAGTATTAATTATATTAAATTAAATATATAATATTATAAAACATGTTAAAAAAATATAATAACCTCAATAAAAAATTTTAATCCGTAAATTATATGTACTGCCACTCTATTTTTTTGGTTAATTTTCTTAACAGAGTAAGTTAAATTTCACCTTAAGATGCTACTCAAGGATAGAAAAACCATTCAAAAAGTGGCGTAGAAAAAAAGGATTGTCCATCTTCTCAACGCATACTCAAAGTAATAAAAAGATAAAATACAAATTATCTATAAATAGAAAACTTTAATATACACATACAAAAAAATTCTGTAAAAATGAATACAAACAAATATGAAAAGTAAGAAAACAAACAATAATAAGAAAGATAGAAAAACATCCGATTTTGATATATATTGCTGAAGCCCAAATCAAGTATCATCATTAAGCAAACTCTTCATTACTTCAATTGGATCACCAATCGAAAGTGCAGCATATTTATTCGTTGATTCAACTTCTTTAATTTCCTTCTTGAATGCATCAGTCAATTTAAGAATATCACGTGCATTATAAACTTGCATTGCAGGCGATGAAGAAGGCTCAGAGCCATAATTGGAAGCAGAAGCTGTTTGCGATACTGATTCGGAATTTTCACCATGGCTTCGTAGGTGAGATCTGCCTTTTCGTTGGTGGTGATGCTGGCGAGCTTGATTTTCTTGAGCGTTATCTTGATTGCTAGATGGAGTAGCATTACTTCCTTTTTCGAAGAGGGCTGCATTTGGAGCACTCCCACTCCTCGGTATAAAGGCTGAAGAAGATTTTGAATCAGTATCAGAAACTTTGGATTTGGAGGACTGAATATACTCATCTGCGTCATCTTCTGAATAATAAGAATTGTCGTTATCATCATTATCATCACTATCGTCACTATCGTTTTTGGCATTTGCTGATTTACTAGTTCGCCTCTCTCTTGCTGATTGTGATATTGAAGACGCTGAAGAAGAAGAAGAAATTGCGCCTGAATTATTATTGCTGTGATGTTGATGATGATGCGATGCTGAAGCTACTGCATTCGAATTTGAATAAGATGCTTCACTTTTGTTTGGTGTTGAATGCCTACTACTAATCTCAGATTTATGAGCTCTTCGAGGAACCTGTTGAGCTTTTTGAGGATGGAGAGCTGCTTCCTCCATACGGCGCTTATATTCTTCAACATCATCAGTAACTGTAAAGAGGAAGTTTGAAGGACTTTCGGTATCAAAAAGATCGAAAAGCGAAAGCTCGAGTGATTGGTTAACTATTGAACCTGAACTACGCTTTTTGAGTTTGGTATTACGGGCTGGCTTTTTTGTTGAATATGCAGCTGATAATGATGAATCACGATCTCTATCTCTGTCTCCTTTTTTTGCTTTATATTTTCCTTGAGGTTTGGGCCTTCCTCTGCCATTACTTGTTCCACTGATTCCTGCATCACTTTGCCTTGACGTGTGCGAGTCTCGTTCTCTTTCACGTTCATCACGTGATGAAGGACGTCCAACTCCATGCTCATCAACATCAGGACAATGATAACCAATCCACTTACTAATATCTTCTAAGACTGCAGGCATAAAATCAATTCCAAAAAGTAATCGCTCACCAGGCATGATAACAACATCATCAGCTTTTACTGCTGATAATGTAGCTCGACCAACAAAAAGCCCACATTTAACATCGTCGCCTATATAAATTATTTTGAGGACAACATTTCCAGACATTGATCGTTGTATCGAGTGAAGAGGAGAATCCAAAACATGAGACGTATCTAAAACTAAGCGAGTGTCAGCTATCTGGAAAAAAGAACTATTGACTCCATTATCGTAATTAAACTCTTCAAGATCACCAATTAACCCATCGCATAACATGATAAACTGATCTTGGCGTAATTCTGTACGGGCAATAAGTCCTCCTGTTTTAGAAATTTCGATTTTAGCATATGGTGGTATTGACTGAAATTTAACTGCATTTGTTATTCTAGCTAACTCAAAACGTGTATTTTCAGTAATTTCACAATTCATATCATATGGTTGAAGAGGTTCCGTAAAGGGTGAGTAAATATCATTATATATAAGATTATCAAAGACATTAAGAAATGTTTGATGGTCAAAGTTATAAAAAAGGTGGCAAAGCTGTTCTGTTCCATTAATAAATGAAGTAAAAAGGTTATTACGTTTCTTTCGTGATATAACATTTGGATTTAAAGGATGACAAATGAAAAAGAATGAACGGAAACGGTCGTAAAATGATTCACAAAATTCTCTAGCTTTTAGTTTGGCTTCATATATATCAATCGTTAAAAAATCGTTAAATGGACCATTAAGAAAGTAAGAAGGAATACTTTCAACCTTTTCTTGGGTAAATGTGAAAGTTGCGTCTTCGTTAGGAATGAGTTTTAACGAGTGAGAAAGCCTGGTCTTTGCATAAGTAAATTTGGATTTTCCGCAGAAATTACATATGAAGTCACCTCTGGGTAGTGGACCATAGTGAAGTCCAACACACCTTCTGTGAACATAATATCCACATTGACTACATTGTATAATAGAAAACCTGTAATTCAAATTATTGTTACATTTACAACGAATAGGTCTGTTACCGCATAATTCGCATATATAATTCTCTGGAATTGTGTGCATGTTAAGGCCAACGCATATAGCATGCTGCCAACACCCACACTTTTCACAGCCAACAAGGAGCCCAGTTCCGGTCTTTTCTTCGCATACGCAATGTAGCGTCCAAGGATCAGAGCCATCTTCCTTAATTACGATTGGAGGCGGTAATTGAACGAGAAAATGTGGTTCTTTTGATGAAGTATTGTTATTACTGTTTTCATTACTATTGTTTGCATTAATCGTATTTGCTGAATTACGAGATTGGCGCGATGGTCGGCCAACAGTTGAAGTAGATGGGTTCACCTGGCTTCTAGAAGGACGAGGTGGCGGTTGGCGAGGCGGAGTTTGTTTCTTTACTTCTGCAAAAGATGGAATATATAAATAAGGAAATTCGATCCATACACCTTTTAAATACGAGCCACCTGTTGCTGACCAGATTGTATCACGTTGTGCTCGTGTAATTTCAGAATCTAAGCCTGGCAATAGGGAAGCTGTTTCTAAACTCATAATCTGTCACTTTTTCGTCTCTGTAAAATCTCGAGAATTTTAATTCACTTTTTTCTTTTGACCTTGATGATATGACCTTCCATTATAAAAAAACTCTCTCTTTCTACTATATAACTAACTCTCTTCATTAATCTTGCCAGTTTCTCTCCATACAGTTGGAAATAATGTATAAGAAACAAATTTCTATCATGATAGAATTATTTCAAAATTTCAATGAAAACCGTTCATATGCGAGCGTTAATAATAACTATAAAATTGCTTGAAGAGAGTCGTAAAATGTAATAAAATATTCATTAATATTTACCATATTATTGCGATCATTTATTTTGATGAATACTAATGAAGTTGGATTCATTGAGTGAATATCTATATCTATATATTCATTAACCTTTTCTTCCTAGTATAGCATAAAAAAACTCAAAATTTTAATCATCATCGGCTAAATCATCAAACATTTTCTTTTTTTATTTGAATTCCTTTTACTATTGGGAAAAGATCGCTAATATTTAATATTCATATACTGTAAAAAACGAGCAGTTATACATCATGTGCCTTTACATAATAAAATATAAGTTTATCTTAATAATTTGCTTAATAAATTTGTGCTAAAGTCGACATGGCGCAAAAAAAGAATTTGGATGACAGAAAAAAAGACGAATGAATAAACATTAAAGACATAATTAATTTAACACACTTAATTCGTCGCATTCGTAGGTATTTTGCAGGAGATGGCGTATTTGTCGGCAAAAAAAGTACATTCACTATGCCGAAATATCTAAAATTTTAATGATTTGATAAGAAATTGAAATGTATATTCAATTTTCTTAATTTTCCAAAATGTATGGAAACTAGAAAAAAACGAAATAGAAATAAATAGTGGTTTTTAAATCATCATATTTTATAATATGTTTTTATATTGAATTTTATATTATTATAATAGCCATAAAATATTATTTTTAAATTTTATTGTGAGATATATGCAAAATATATAAATTGAATAAATAAAAACTATTAAGTATTCAAAAATACGATTCAAGTAATCCATTATGTAAATCAATAAAAATTTATTATACATTGGAAATATGAATGAATATAAAATGTTATATATATAATTATTAATTATAATTTAGGTTTCGAAAAATTAAATAAGATATTGGTAATTTAAACTATGATTTTAATTTCAATAAAATGTTATTAATTTTATTGAATGATTACATACAATAATTTGAGAAAATAAAAATCTATCATTATTTTCATTAATAATGAGAAATTAAAATAGCTCATACAATTATTTATGAATGCTTTATCAAAATATTTTTATACCTTTGAATTATTGATGAGTTTTTAATTTTGAATGCATTTGGAGATTTATAAATATATATGTATTTATATGTAAATTATTTTTGTGTTTCACTTTAAATTTATTTTATCATATATTTATCATATATTTGATATAAATTCCATTTATGAAATTGTTTTAATAAGATAAAAATAAATAATCCAAATTTTATACTCACAAAATATTTGAAGAGCTTTTATGTTAAAATTTATGCAAACATAATTATCCTAAAATAAAAACATATTTAACCTAATTCGCTCGGTAAAACCTCATTATATTTTATATTATAAGGCATATGTTGTTTAGAGCTTGTAATAGTATTCCAGTCTTTCCAGAAAATTCAAGATTTTTTGTGAGAACCAAAAAACGTGCTTATTCAAAAAAATGAATATTAAAATAAAATAGACGTTTATTTGAGAGGATTTGGTTTTCAAACATTTTTATCTTTTTTTAATGGCTATATCAAGTTTCTTTGCCTCGATAAAAAGCCATTAATTTTATTATATAATAACATATCCGAAAATTATATTAAACGGTTAAGCCAATCTCTCCAGAAAAATCACAGTTTTTTTTGTCGTAAATTTAATTTATAATATCTTCATAATTAGTGAAATAATAAGTGATATAAAATACAAACTAGCATTTAAAAACAGTAAAACATATGTTAAGCAAATATAAATGCACATATATGATGGTATCATACAGATATTCCATTTTGATGAGAAAAAATTAATTGGTCTATAAAGTTAAATATATATAATACATCATAAGTATGATATGAATAATCAATGTTACCAATCAATATTTACTATATAAAAAGATAAAAATATTTCAAAAAACATTCCATACATTTATTTTCCATTTTTTTTTTTGAAAGGACTATCAATTTTTCCACTAAATTTTTAGCGATTATGATAAAAAATTGAAACCTAATTGCTATTTTTTAATTCTATATAAGGTTTTACCATACTTTTTTTGGATTCATTGAAAAATTATACTACGAATTTCAATATTTTCTTTTGTCTCAACTTATACAGGATTCGTGCATAAAGCCTTCTCAAAAAAGATATAAAACTTAACAGAAAAGATGATATCTCTAAGGAATTATTACCAGATTGAATTATTTAACAGGAATCAGTTTCCTAGATCAAATAATCAACATTTTGAACAAGAAACACAAGATTTAAAATTAACATTATTTATAAATTCGAAAAGTTAATAGAAGATTTGATATTTACATTTTAAAATAAATATCACTTTTCAATATGTGTAATAATTTGTCTCAAATTTCATTCGCCTTTCAAATTATGAAAAATTTTTAAATCGCATAAAATAATGATTAAGTTTTCATATCAAAACATAGTGATAAATTCATGATAAACTTTCATTGCATTGTAATTGAAAATATAACATTTCGAAAGATACCGACTAAATAATCATTCAATAACTAAAAATTTTATATGAATGAAAAACCTAATAGAAATAATAATCCAAGCATTCCAGTTGTAGAACCTTACCAAGAAGATCATTTTGATGACCGTCGGCTAAGTGATCTTCTTCCAACAGAATTTATTCGACAAATTGGATTTGATCCTCAAGCTTTTTTATTTAGTTCTGCTTCATTACAAATGCGCAGAAGAATGACAGATCCAGGAACATCGCTTATTTACACTTCAGAACCGCCAGCACAGAGAAGAATGACATCAACCGAAACGTATCAACCAACCCCGCCACCAACAAATTACGGTATATCACCGCTTTATGAAGTTCCTCAACAGCGAATCACAAACTGGTATCTAGTTGAACTTTCAGATTGCACTACTAACGCATTTTCTTTATTTAATTGCGGCGATGCTAGATCTGATGGAGTTGTTGTAAGAGATCACGTTTATTTAAGGTTTGGACGAATAGTCAAAGAGATAAAAAATCCAGGTACTTTTGATAGATCTACTCCACAGATTATTTCAGTTGACCAGAATTCATATCTATACGATTATATATTTGGTATTTCAAATCTCGCAACTGCGATGATACCTACTTTTTTAAAAAATAGTAATGCACAATGCGAATTTGTATCTATGGAAACTGTTTCTTATGATGCAAGAGCATTGTTTAGAGTCAAACTTACTAATACTTCTGATCCAAATATTGATAAGTTTATTAGAAGCTTAGTCCAAGCATTTTGTGTAGCAGTTGAAGTTTATGAATAAAATTCGGATTCTTTTTGTTTAATTCTTCTATTTTTTGTTATTCTTATCTTATTTTGATAATTATTGCTATTTTAAATTGATGATCAACTATTAATATGAACCAAATCCTGCTGAAATAAAAATAGATAATGAGAAAAGATATCTTTCTTAGATTTGAAAGAATCATAAACCTTTATATTTTGTATTTGAAGTAGGAAGAATTGTTATATGAAAGAAAATTTTCTATTTCTTTTTTTTTTGATGTAAATGCTTGATATTTCTCCAAATGCTCGTGAAATACCGATAGATGACATACTTTATCAAGAGAAAAACGATATGCCGTTATATATTGATCGTTTAAATTATGTTTCTTTTTTAAATATTATCATTTTTTTGATTCTTTTCGAGTTTGGCTTTATAATTATTTCTTTAACAAGTTCAGATTTGATTGTAATTGATAAAAAAGAATTTTTTTTTGATAGATTACAAGAAAAACAAGATATACGAATGGCAATTCAAAACCTTACACCATTAAACTTTTTTTTAACAATTATATTTCAGCTTATACAATCAACGAAAACTAGATCATCAATACCATTTGATATGAATTTAAGCGTTCGTTATATTCGAAATAATACAATTATTTCAAATTTTAATCTGGTTAAAACCTTTTTATGCAAATTTAATAATGACAAATATAGTTATAAAACTCATCTAATTCATGAAAAAATATCAAATTTTGATAGCATGGTTTTAGCAAATCAATTTTTAGCTAATTTTCACAGCTTTAATGGAATTAGATTTGAATGGATTTATTTAAATCCAGAATCATGGTCACTTTTAACACAAACATTAGACATATTTATAATGATTTCCTTATATTCCATTTTTTGTTATATTTTTTTATACAAACAAAAAATAACAGTTAATTTTTTCTTGCTTTTTATGGCTCTTTTATCAACAAATCCTCTTAGATTATTACAGACTGATCAAGATCAAGATAAATCACTACATTCATTATCTCAGACTTTTTTTGCATTTTCTATATTTGTTGCTTTTGAACGTTTATTTTTACTATCTTTATTTTATCAAAAATGGAATCTGTATGCGTTATTTCTTGCAATTGTGTTTTTTGCAATTTATTCATATTGTGAAAGCATTTCAAAAATATCAAAATTCACGTTTGAAACAAATTTAATCAAACAAAGCTATAATAGAATTGTTACTATACTTTTCCACATTAGTTATTACTTTTTTTCTACAACTATTTTTTTAATTAAAATCAAGTCATCATTTCCCCAAAAACAGAAGCGTTTCACATTTTACTTCATTTTGAATAGCTTTTCCTTAATTGTTACGATGACAACTCAAGTTGCATTTGTCATATTGAAAATAAATGAAAAATCAATCATACCTCTTTACTCATATATTACTACTCATTACCTTATTGCTTATGTAATTGCATTTGTCCATCATCCAATAACTAAACAAGAAATGATTGAAAGCAATTTTCCAATTAATGCGGTTCAAATAAGATAGAAACATAATCATGATTCTAATATATTATTTATTTGTTATTACAATTACTGTCTGTTTAAATAAATAGTAAATGATTTATTAATTTTATTTTTTTAAAGAGTTCTTTACCAGATTGCTGGAATAAGTAATTAATCAATGCATCATTCAAATGGTGAAATATACACATATGCTGATTAATTGCATTTTTCTAGCTTGCAAATATTTGAAATTACATCTATTTAAAAAGCATAAGTATTCGGCCATTTAATTGAACAAAATTGAATATTCAATTAGAATGGAAGAAGCAGATGCACCAATAACAGTAGATACATTTAAAGGACAACTCGATCTTTTAATTCAATTCGGGACACGAAATTTTTATTATAATATATCATTACCAAATCCATTATGGGCCGACGATTTAATGATTGATCTACTCGATAGCCTAGTTTCACTTGCTAATCATCAAATTGACAAAAAAAATGCATCAAAAAAGATCCAAACCATTAAAAACAAATCAGCATCTTTCCAAGAATTTCAAAATTCTTTATCTCAAATAATGGAAAACATAAATGGTTCAAACTCACAGAAATTTGTATGGGAATTGACTTCTAACTTAGTATATCTTTGTCTTGAACATCTTAACTATGTTAAATCAAGTTTATCACTTTTTGATATACCAGATGAAGCATTTTTAGAAGAACAAATCATAACACTTAACTCACAAATCGATATCCTCTCAAAATGCAAACCAGAAGATGCAAGAGAATCAAAGCCAATATCTTTTAATTTATCAGATCCTCAAGTTGGATCATCTTTCAACAGTTTTATCCAAGCAAAAACAACATCTTTACCCAAATGCTGTATATGCACTGAACCAGCAACATGGTTTGCTTTTCCTTGCTCTCATCCTGTATATTGTGAGTTAGATTATAACGACTCGTTGTCAGGCGATTTTCTTTACACAGAGTGCCCAATATGCAATAAAACAATTGAAAAGTATATAAATATTCAATTTCCACAATAACAATATTAATGATTTAAGATCTAACAATTATGTTTAATCACTCAAATATGAATAACATTATTTTAAGTTGTGTATATCCGGTAAATAAATATGATAAATTTTATGCCAAAATTTTCTAAAAACAGTTTTTTTTTTCTCACAAAATTTTCTTCAAAAAGTAAAAACGTTTTTTGCTAACTCAAGAGATTAGACAATAGCATTTGGAAATAAATTTTCAGATTGATTTTTTTTTTTCTTGATTAGTTTGTTGAAAATTTATTTTTATTATTATAACAATAATAATAAAATGGAGAGATTAACAAGTAGTTTCACGTAGCTCTCGAACTAAATTAATAACTTGCCGATTTTTATCAAAAAGGTGTATTGTAGACATGAATGGCGAAATCACCTCCCAGTTATCTGAAAACCATTGAATTAGAACACGATTATCTCTTTGAGCGAGCCTACTGAGTTGAAGTCCTGTTTGCAAACACAATATAGTTGCTACACTTTTCAATTCGTTATGAGTTATACCTGAACTAAATTGGGCTTGAATAGCATCCCAAGCTTTACAATTTCCAAGATCAAATCCTTGTAATTTGGCGGAAACGCGCTTAGCTTCTGTACCCTGACCACGAGGCATTTTTGAAACACTTTGTGAATCAAGGCTGTCTTTTGTGGACAGGGTTATATTATTATTCCCTCCATTTAACATACAGAATGAAGAGTTTCTTTCAATTTTAAATAGAACATAGAATAAAATTTGAGAGCAAAATTTTTGAAAATTGAAAATAAATTTTCATGTTACAGCCATCTTTGATCGATTTTAATTGAAAAAAAATATTTTCCATTGAAAAACTCCTTTTCAATTTTTTTTAACCTTGTATTCATGGTGAAATATGACAAAAAGTATTTTGCTATAAATTTTAAGAATGACATGAAATGCTTCGAAAATTTTACGATTTTATCTTAGCATAATCACCATGCTTCATAGGTAAATGACACATATTCATTTATTCACTTTTTTATTCAAAAGTATAAATAAATAATGAAAGAATTGAGTTAAGAATGATCCAATCTCGAATAATTTTTTTTATGCAACAAATATCATTCTACTAAAAACAAGATAAACAATTTAAACTTTGTTTAGTCAATTTATTAAAATTAGTTTTATTGATTATCTTTTCGATAAAGAATTTTCGAATAAGAAAAAACAATATTTTTTATATTATTAATAACACAAGGCCTCATGGAAGAGAATACTACTTAAAATCATATTAACTTTTTATAAAAAGTTACACGTTAATACTAATTTATATTTTCGACATTTGCATTTTATTTTGAATTAACAAGTATCCATCATTTCTAATTAATTACAATAATTATGTTTAATTATATTTTTTTAAAGATAATAAAGATATCCTCATATTGATTTTCACCAAAATTATAACTAATCTATATTTAAATACCAAAACAAACAAATCAAAAACATTTAATTTCTATATTTTTACTTAATTACAATATGTATTTACACAAAAAAAAAATAAATTAAAAACAAATCAATATTTAACCTTCTATTTGACCATAACCGCAATTATTCATTATCAGGATCTTCGGCTTCTTCTTCTTCCTCTTCAACTTCAACCTCATCATCGACGGGGATATCATTTTCATTCTCATTCAAGGCCGGCGCTATTTTCAAGAGGTTTCCGGCGCTCGCGAGTCACTTCACGAAATTTGACAAGCTAGAAAGAATTGTATTTACTGGCGGTTTTGGCGGTTTATTGAAGACTTCGTTTAGTTCATTCACGTCGTCATTTGAGCGTGCAAAAAGAAGAAGAAATTGCTTCACATCGAAGCTCTCAACACACTCGGAAACTCTCAAGCACAACTCGAGCTTCATTTGGTCGTATTCATCGAGCGAGGAGTGACTGACTAACTTCAAGAAATCGTCGACATTTGAGAAGAACATGCCGGCATTCGTGCATTTCTCAGCAATGGTCAATATATGGTCAAATTGTACAAGCGCCTGCATGACAACTGGCGTCTTCAAAGTCAACGAAAGATCGGCGAGAAATTTGACATCGCCGTTGATCAAATCAACGTCGTATTCAAACAGATCAGAAGATGTCAATCCGAGAAGATAGCTCGATTCTTCTTCACTCAGGGCTGAAGGACAAAAAGCTCTTTTACTTTTGCCGGCGGTTGAGGTCAATTCATTTCTGTAGTGCTCGTTAATTCTCTCCGCAAAATTGAGAAAAACCGGTTTGAGAAGGCGAAATTGCTTTGAAAATTTCTCCATTTCGCGGGTCGTCTTCGAGTTCGCGTAGGTGATCAAAGAGTCCTGCAGGTCGAAGACTGAGTTGACCATCGATGCCTCCTTTCTTCGGCAGGCAATTGAAAATTTTCTGAAGAATTTGAGGCCTATTTTGGCCTCATGCGCAAGTAGCGAATTCAGGTCGAAAACGGCCTTCTTGCTGGCACCGGTGCCGTCCTTCAGTGCCGACTTACCATCAAACGATAGGAAGACGTGATTGAAGAACTCTTCAGCATACTTAACGGTCTCCTTTTCAAAAGTTACATCGTTTGAGGAAGTGAACTTTAGTATGCCGAGATTCTCGCACGCACTGACGCTGTCAAAATGGACCTCGTCGTCGAAATCTTTCATGTTCAAGTTCAGCTTCTCTTCGAGGTACTGGAAGCCACGCAGCTCTGCTAAACGGCGCCGATCATTTGCAGCATTAAATTGACCTTGATGAATTGGCCTTGCTGTTTCAGGCTGGCTTGAATCTGAAGTGCTATCGTCGCTTATTGCGACGTTTAACGGCCCCTCGTTCAGGAGATATGATTTCATATTTGTGATTTTTGAATTGTTATCTGGTCGGTTGGTTGGAACGGTTTGGTCAATTGTGAACATGCTCTTGAACTCCTTGATGCTCGCTGGCTGCGTTTTCAGCAGATAATTGACCTTCGGAATCTCGACGGTTTGCATCTTGAGATCGTCGAAGAAGGAGCTTCTCTCATTCTCAGTCAGCTTGTAATTGTGTATGTATGAAAAAGTGTCATAGAACCACTTCACGTAAATCATTCTGTGCACGAGGAAGATGAAGTACTTCTTTGGACTCTTCCTGAACTCGAGAATGAGCTCGATCAGTCCGCACTTATTGACGAGGCTGTCAACAAATTGAAGGTTCTTTGATCGAATTGAAATTGAAGAGTCCCAAATATTTCTGAAGTGATTTGAGATAAAGTCATTCAATTCTTTCAAATCAATTTTGTCTTCAACTTTTTCAGGCACTTTTTCGGTTTCTTTGTAAAAACGGTTGGTCTTGAATCTTGGATTCATTTTCTTTGTCTTGATATTTTTGACAGGTGAAGTGATCTGAGTTTTCATTGAATTTTCAGAGTCAATTGAAAAATCCGTAATTTTTAGCTTGTTTTTGATGTTCTCGATGAATTTGGAGCATATCTCTTTCCGCTCATCTTGTTGTGATATGAGCAATTGAAATCTTTCAATTGCAACTTTTTGAATAGATTCCACTTTTTCTGATAATGAAGTAACAAGTTGGGATTGATTAGAAATTGGCCTCCCAAACATTTCTATGCACTGCGACCACGACGACATTGCTGTAAAGGACAGTTCCGGACGAATTAATGACAGTGGATTCAAAAGTGTGAACATTGGCTTGATCCTGATGATTTCTATATTATAATCCGGCTGGTTGTCTCGTTTTTTGGGTTCCTCAACTGGAGGAATGAGACTCTGAACGTTTTTGAAGAGTTTCTGAATAAATTCATCCAGCTTCTCAAGTAATTCGAGTGAATCTTGACAAGATGTAATTAATAAGGAATTGCTGGACTTTCTTATTGATGCTTCAAATTGGATATACTTCTGAAGAACTTTTTGTGATATATCGTTCTCAAGAGGAAGTTCCTCTAATCTTAATTCTATTTCTCCCTTTTTTTCTTCAAAAAATGGTGGAGGGACCCCAAATAAGTCGGCAAGACCAGGCATATGAAAGTCAGGGGAATATATATTTCCAGATTCAGGATCAATTAATCTTGTTTTTGTATCAGGATAATTGCTCATAAGATTAGACTTTTTCCCGGTTTCTTTAAGTGAATCTTCATTCACCATCGCTGCTGTAATAATTATACCATCAATACAAGTCATTGCTGCTCTTGCGCGTTGTGAAGGTGGAATCAACATATGACTAATTTGTTTTTCATGCAAATTTAAATTTTTACTAGCCAATGTCTTCTCAAGAAGCGTGTGCTGATTCTTATTATTAGGAAAACCGTCAATTACAAAACCATAATCAGGTTTTTCAGTCATTAAATTTTGAATTAAAGATACAATTGAGTTAACAGCTGATTTGTCATCTGAATAAGTAATTTCTTGAGCATCTGGAAGAGGATAATACGGTGGAGGCTTTTCTTCAACTTCTTCTTCCTCTTCTTCAAATTCTTGATCTTCATCTGTTTGATTTGGCTGTAATAATAATTCTGTAATCATCGTAGGATCACCAACTGGTTCCCCAGAACTTTTCTTTTCTGGTTTATCAATTGCTTTACTTAGCGACGTTGGCGGCTTCTTTTCTGGTTTTGATTTTTCTATTTGCAAATATTTTACATGGATAACATTTACTTTAAAAGCTTTTTGTAAAAATTGGCAAACTGTAGTTTTACCACTGCTGGGTGGCCCTCCAATACCAACGATAAATGGAAAAAGAATTGGTTCATAAGGTAAATAAGGTGATAAAAATGGAATCATTTGATTTTGATATTCATTGATTATTGAATTTAAAATTGGGTTTGGATCGCTTATATGATTTTCAGAATATTCAACATTGAATATAGATGATAGCGATTTAAAAATAATTTCAGTTGTGAAATGTAAATAATTTTGACAATCAATCGTATGAAATGGACTGAGTATGGTTTGCTTTTCTCCTTTTTGGGGTTGATAATCTCTTACAATAGATTTTGGTGTAAATTCGCCTTTAATATATTTTAGTTTATTTTGGTTAAATATATCATTGATGTCTATTGATTGATTTTCATCTTGAAGAAGTTTTTTTGGTGAAGCACAAGCAGCATCAAATTGAGAAATGCATTCAAATGTATAATTAATTATTCCTTCAAGTTCGCATGCACACATATTTTTATCATTTATTTTTTGAAATTCAAGTCTTTTTCCTGTAAGTTCAATCTGATTTTTTTTTGGTGGTAAATTTATTGGCTGAATTTTTTGTAAACTCGAATCAAAACTTGTGTTTTGCTTTTCTATAGAATCATTTACAATGCTTGAATTTAATCCATTAGTATTTTGATTGGCGTTTTTTGGTTTATTTAATTTGTTTGTTTCATTTTGATCCATTGGTACAAGACGTGTACTTCCTTTAATATGTCGACCTGAGCGATATTTAGAAGGAGGGGATTTATATCTTTCTCTGGGTAGAATTAATCGTTTCATTGTTTAGATTAAAATTAATTGAATTGATTCTCAGAACTTTTTTGAATATATGATGTTTCAAATTTCATAAAATAATTTAACGTGCATAAAATAACGTATAAAAAAAAACTTTGTTTTAATATATGATTTCTCGAATATAAATGCATAATGTGAAACTCTCATATTCTGTTTTGATCACTATTTCGTGATAAACATTGAAATTTTAACAGAAATTTTAGTTTTTTTATGAAATTCTGAATTGAATTTAATAATTATTTGGTATCAAATCAACAAATATTTTCAAAAAATCTAATTTAATTATATAGAATCCTTAAAAAATAACGTCTCTGCTCTATTTACCAAATTTATTAAAATGAGAAATTAAAAAATTATAGTGTTGAATAGTTTGGTTAGATTAATTGTTTAGATCATTAAATGTCATGCATATTAAAGACAAAATATATATATTTTTGAAAGAAGAACTTGATGTATACATCAAATAATCATATCAAAAATTTAATTGAAAAGATATAATATTCAGAAAATCCAATCATTGAAAATTTCAATATAATTTCACAAATTAACGAACTTACTGAATATTTAAAAAAAAAAAAAATCAACATGCAAGAAGATTACAATAGTATTCTTGATTTCATAGAAAAACAACTTGTATGTAGCATGGTTGATTATGCAACTAAACGTCGTCGTCTTAAACTCCCACTTATTCCTCCGAAAATTTTTTCATCGTTAATTAACGACGTCACAAATATTTTTACCATGGAGCCTCCAATGCTTGAGTTGAGTGGTGACTTTGTTATTGTAGGCTGCTTATATGGTCATGTTATCAATTTACTCCAAATTCTATCAAAATATGGTTCCCCTGCAAGACAAAAATATCTCTTTTTGGGAAACCTTGTTGGGTATGGCGAGTTTTCAATCGAAGTAGTTTTAATCGTTTATCTTATGAAAGCTTTATACCCAAATAATATTTTTGTTATTAGAGGAGATAGCGAGTTTGGAAAAAACTGTATTTCAAATGGATTTAAAAACGAAATAGACATGAAGTACGATAAATGCAATTTATTCCCTCTCTTTATGAAATCATTCTCTATGTTGCCATATACCGCAGTTATCAATCGAAAAGCTTTTTGTGTTAGCGGTGGAATCGGAAAATCAATTACCGACCTTGAGTCCGTTAAGAACATCAAGAGACCAGTAATAGCAATTACTGATCAAACTATAATGGAGCTATTAGTATCTGATCCTACAGATGTACTTCCGATGTTTCTTCCTGCTTCTCGTGGTGAAGGAAATCTATTTGGTGCAGAAGCTTGCTCTCGATTTTTAAAAGAAACAGAATTGACTATTTTAATCAGAGGAAGACAAGTTGTTACTGATGGATTTGAATATAAGCTTAATAACAAGCTTATATCACTTTGTAGTGCTGCTGGATTAGAAAAAGAGAACAAAAGTGGTGTCGTTCTTTTTGGTCCAATTTCAAATAGTGGCGAAAATTTTGATTGTTTGCCCCAGATTAGACGAACAGAAATCAATTATATTGCAAGCATAAGTGATGAAAAATGGGAAATTCAGAAAACGAGTAGCATAAGTGATTCTCCATCAAATTTACTTACGTCAGAATATTATTCTAAGAACAGTGGATTGAGACTATCTACATTAGCAATTGGAACTGCTAATATTAATCCCAATGCAAACCGTAAATCACTAAGAAACGGTAATACATTAAAGGCACAATCTGCTGGCCTTCAAGGCTTAAGAATGGGGCAACAACGACCAAAAATTACAAATCCATCATCAAAGATGATTGCGACTAAGCAAATTTTAAGGTTTTAATTAGTATTTTGTTTGTATTTTTTTTTTTTTTTTAGTTTTTTCATAAACATTAGAGCTACGTAAAATTCTTTTTTTTTCGAAAATTATATCAAAATATTTTGATGATCTGTTTTTATTTTTAACTTCACAGATCAAATATATTTTCAAATCTTTTGAATGAGAATAAATAATTTTAATTCATTTTTAGAAAATTGAATATGAAAATGAGGTCATAAACGGCCCAATAAACGTGTCCCAATTAGATCAATGTCTTTGATTGATGACGACCGAAGGCATCGCCATTTTTTCTCAACTAGAATCATGCCACCTGCAAAACCAGGTGAAATATTTCCTACAGCTTCACCAAAAGCATTGATTCATGTTCGAAGTGGCTTATACGATTATCCTGAACCAATTGGAGATGAAGATGATATAATTTTAGGCTATCGTAACTACAGTACTATTAAAATAGTTCCTAAAAAGCAAAGTCGTGAGAGAAGTGCTTTGAATGCGTCAAGGCCTTCTGCATTTCTTAGTGCACCATATACACCAAACAGATCCAGGTCAAACGTTAGTACAAGCTTCGTCGATGGTTTACCAAGTGAATTAAGATTAGCACGTGAACATGCTGCATCGAGGTATAATTCTTTAAGTGGCCTTAGCAATATCAGCCAAATGGCTGCTCAAAGAAAGCAAAATGAAATGCCAAGAAGCTCATTTTATAGTCCTAGTGGATTATTTTAAATAAGAGATTCCACTAAGATAACTTATATTCAAGATATCAATTTCATTAAAAATTTTCATTCACAAAGAATGATCAATGGGATTATAAATTATAATTATATTCTTAGAAATGTTTTTAATTCTTTTTTTTTTTTTAGCTTCCCATTTTTTAATTTTTATCTTTAGATGAAGATTTTAAACATCAAAAAGAAAAAAGTGAAGTGAAGTTATAATCTTTTTTTAATTTGATGAATACCAGACAAAATAATCACGGAGTTCTAATAACTCCAAAAAGAGTATAATTAACGATCCAAATCCAAATACTGGACTCGTAATCGCTAACCAGAGCGGAGTTGACTGATAAAGAAACCTTCCAATTGCAAAAACAATCAGCCAAACCTGCCCAATCGCCAAGCCAATGTCAAAAATGAAAACAGGATGGCATTTAACAGTCTGCCTTATTTGAGCAATAGCCGAGAAAACAATTGTCGACGGAACAAGCACCAAAATCGCAAATAGAGCAAACAAGTCAAGTCCCCAAAAATCCAGTACAAAATCGCCTTTCAAATAGTAACCAAAGAACAAAATGAGTCCAATCTGATTCTTGCCAATTTTCATCAACGAGATCGGCAAGAAAATTGGCGACAAAAGCACAATAAAGTACCAAAATTGAGTCCTTTTGTTCAGATTGTTGTAAATTCGTGACTTCATTACTAAAAAACCGAGCAAAAGGCCAAAATATTTGGCCTTTGGTTTCATACTTGCTCCACAAATCCACAAATTCAGGTCGTTGCAGAACTTTGAAGGCGAAAAGAAAGGACACCAGACATAGAGAACAAAAAGCCACATAAGGAGGCCGATAGAAAAAGTGCCAATGTATAAATTCAGGTCTTCTTCAATGACTTCTTTGCCAAGCTTCACTGTGTCACCAAAGAAGAAGTCAGCTGAGTAACTCCAATCACCAGAAAAAGTGAGGTGAAAATCGCCAAAACTGTTTGTGAGTTCACCGCATAACTTTTTCAATGGAATTGAATAAAGTGACTGGTTTGGACGAAGAATCCGTTGAAATTTGAGATAACCGTTATAACCGCCGTTAAAATTATCTTTACTGCATTTAACAGAGATATTCAAATTTGGGTTTTCTGAAAAAGTGACAACGTGAACTTCACTTTCATCATAATTGTGTATTGAAAAATCTGACATTTTGCTTAAAAATTTTTTCTCAATTGGATAGGTTAATACAGCTGTTGGCTTGCTTTGGTTCAAACTGGACATTTGATATGAAAAACCGCCGTTGTCTATTGATATATAGCCATAGCAAAGTCGATAATATCTTCCTGGCGAAATTGATGGAGAATGGAGTTCGAGCGAAGAGTTCCTATGAATAACACGATAGGTATGCGAGTGTCCTGATATAATTGATGTTAAATTGGATGAAGACATTATCTCGAATAAAGATTTACCAGATGATGATCTTGCATGTTGATTACTGAAACTTACTGGAAAGTGAGTCATTAATAAACGAGCAGACGAATTTGATTTTTCAGAAAGAGCCTTTTCTATTTGATCAAGCATCTTTGTTGTCATGTGCATGAGATATCCAACACCTGCTCGGACTGTTGGATAGTGATACGGATTCATTACAAAGATTTCAATATCGTCATAGTTTACTTTTGAAATCAAGAAGTTTTCGTACTTCTTGTAAATTTCGTTGCTTTTATAAAAATCGCAATATTTTAAGATGTAATGATTTTCTGAGTTATAATCTTCGACACCAAATTCATCATGGTTACCAGATGCAACAATAAGAAAATCACTTGGGTATTGATCAACGATTTTTTTGTATTCTAAAAAATCATCTTCGTATTGTTGTCCATGCTTAAAAGAACCATTTGAGCCAAAATTATCTGATATATCACCAGCAACTAGAATCTTTTCGACACCTGATTCACTTAAAATATTTAGAATTGACTTTGCGTTTGAGTTGCGCACTGGATTAAATGGCGAAATATGGGCATCAGAAATTAACCCAAAAATATGCGGATCATAAGAAGAATTCCACTTCAATAATTGTTGGCTCCTCTTAATTTCCGGGATTTCATGATATATCCTCTGATTTTTTATCAGGAATACTAATATCAAAAAAGAAAGCCATGCATACTGAGATAAAAAGTATAAAATGGGCTGTAAATAGCTTGCTTTTTGTCGAATATCGATTGACGAATATATTATTTCTTCGGGTTTAGTTTGATATTTAAAAATATTAATTAGAATAAAATTTGAATCAATGAATTAGAAATATTTCAATTAGTTTTAACAATTTTTTGAAAGATATTTTTTTGGTAAAATATTTATTATACAATTGAGAGAAAAAATAAAATGTCACGAAATTTTGAAAGGAAAAAAATGAAATTGGCAACAATATTCTTTGAAAAAAAAAAAATGGAATCTGGACCAAACTATTTAGATATCAATGATTTTACAATTGAACAAGAAAATCCTGAAGATTGGGAATATCCACGAATTTTTATTTTGAATGAAAAAGCAACCAATACAAAATATGCAGCCAAAGAATTAAATGCTGAAATATATTCCACTCCAAAAAATCAAAAAGTGCTTGATCGTTATTTAATATCGCTCAATCAACTTCATCATCCAACCATTTTGCGATATCGAGGATATAGTAATGTATCTCTTCGAGATCAGAAGAAGTGGCAGCCAACAATTGTCACAGAATTCCTAGAGAATCGCTCCCTACAAGAAAAGTTCGATGAAATTAAGCGTGGCATCAACCAGCAAGAATGGACGCCTACCAAAAAATTCATTGATTTAATAGGTATCGTTTATGCTCTCAAATATCTCCACCAAAATAAAATTTTACACGGCAATCTTAAGCCAAGTAATGTTCTTCTTGATAAAAATTTTAATCCTAAAATTTGTGACTTTTTACAATGTCAAAAATTGAGTGAAATTAAATCGTCCTCTCAAATTTATTTGGCCCCTGAAATTTTGAAAGGGGAAGTTGGTGGAAATGCATCAGACGTTTATTCTTTCGGTATCATCGCTTACGAACTTGTAACAGGAAGTCTTCCTTATCCAGACATCTCAGAAATCAACACGAATGTTTTGAATCAAATAATCGAGGGTAGTCTCCGACCAATTTTCCCCTCAAATTTCAATGCTAATATGAAAAGTTTGATTGAACGTTGCTGGGATCCTGACTATTTGAAAAGGCCGTCATTCGATGAAATATTCACAAAAATCACACAAAATGTCAATGACTTTCAAAAAGATGTTGATTTGAATGAATTGAATAGTTATCTGAAATCTTTGAATGAAAATATTTCAATGCCTGCTATTAAGAAAAATCATTTTGATGAAGATGACCTTAAAAAGATTTTTCATTTTTATTTGTCTAGTGACAGAGTTGGCGGTTATTTTAAATTCGCTCTCGGTGAAGCGTTTTCATCAGGAAATTCTGAAATCGTGAATGCTTTATTTTCATTGAAATTGGTTGATATTAATACAGTATATATTTCATTGTTGTTTATTCTAATGAAATTTAAAATCATATTTTTATTTATTTCATTTTCAACATCAATTCTTTTTAATAGAATTTCAATTTTTTTTGTTTTTAATAAAATTTTCAATTTTTATTTATCCAATTTCAAGTAATATTTTAAAATCCAATTTTAAAATCATCACTATTTTATAAAATTTCTTTTTAATGTTTTATCAAATTCTAAATCATTTTTTTTTTCTAATCCAATTTCAATTGAAATTTTTTTAAATCAAATTCAAATTTGTTTGTTTAAATCAAATTTTTTTAATAATTTATTAATATGATTTCAATTTATATATATTTATAATGTTTTCTTTTAGTATTGTTTTTTTATATGATTCCATTTTTGTAATAATTTACTTGGTTTTTAATATGAATATTTTTATGTAATTTCATCAATTGTTATTTTTTTACTTGATTTCAATTATTTCAATTTTTATGAAATTCAAATGAATAATAATTTAAATAGAATTTCATTTAAATTATTAAATAAAACTCCTCTATTTCTTGCATGTAATAGTGGAAATGTTGAAATTGTTAAAATTTTACTAGCACAAAATGGTATCAATGTTAATTACTTATCAATTTTAAAAAAAATATTTTCTTATGAAATTATCAAAAAAAATATGATTTAATTCCATTTCATTGATAAATTTAAATTTCATTTTATTTATAGTATTTTTTAATATCATTCAAAATCATTTGTTTTAATCCAATTCAAAAACAAAATGGAATTTAATGGAATTTCATTCAATAAATTCAATCCAATTTCAAATTAATTTTTTTTTTCATCCAATTTCAATTTTTTTTTATAAATGAAATTTTTAATCAAATAAAAATTTATATAGTTTTTAGAAATTATATATTTTAACAAAATTTCAAATCAATTCTTTTGTTTTATTTGATTTCATTTGAATTATTTTGTATGCAATTTAAATTTGTAATTTTTCACAGAATTTTTTATTTTTGTATTTTAATAAAACTATTTTGTATGAAGCTGTCTTTGAAAAGAATATTGAAATTATTGATTTATTATTGTCAAATGAAGAACTTGATGTTAATATGATTAGTGAAATTTGGAAAAAAATCTTTTTTTAATTTCATTTCAATCAATTTCTTTTTAAATGCAATTTTTAACATAATTTTTTTATCTAATTCATTCTAAATTATTTTATCCAATTTTTCTTCATGATTTTAATGGAATTTCATCTGATTATTTAATCCTGTTTTATTTAGTTTTTTTGTAAATGCAATTTCAAAATCAATGCATTTTATCCAATTTCAACAAATAAAAATTTATGGAATTTTTTTTTTTATTTTGTATTTTGTTTTACTTAAATTGTTTAATAAAATTCTCAAATTGATATTCAATTCAGTTTTATTTTTCATTCATTTCATGGAGTTTTTTTTCTCAAATTTGTCTTTTGTGGTTTTGATTAAGTTTTTTTTAATCCAGTTTTAATTAATTATTTTTATTCCTTCATTTCAAATGAATTTATTAATTCAGTTCTTAATTGATTATTTATGAAATTACAACAAATAATTTTGTATAAAATTTCATGTTTTTGTTTTTTTATACAATTTTATTCAATTGCATTTTAATGTCATTTCAAATGCAATTTTTATTAATATCATTTCACTATATTTTTTTCCCATGAAATTTTAAATATTTATATTTTTAAATTCAGTTTTATTTAGTTTTTTATGTCGTTTCATTTTTAAAATAATTGATAAAATTTCACTTCTCTTTTTTCAATGAAATTTTCCTGACTTTTTTATTCAATTTTAATTATTCAAATTTTAATCACATTTCAATATACAATTTTTATTTAATTTTAAATTCATTAATTGCATAAAATTTTATTTTTAATTTTTTTATCCACTTCCTCTGATTCTTGCTTGCGTTCATGATAGTATTAATATTTTACAGTCACTACTTAATCATAAAAGGATTGATGTTAACAAAAAGTACATTTAAACAAATAATTTTTTTTTATGAAATTTGAAAGAAAATTTTTTTTATATAGTTATCATTTTATCCATTTTAAATACTGTTTCTTTTATGATTTAATATGGTTTTATTTCATAGTTTTTATATCATTCCATTAACTAATTTAATGGAATTTTATTATAGATATTTAATTCAGTTTTTATATTCAGTATTCTTTTGCAATTCTTTTCAATTATTTTAATCCAATTCAAAATAAACAGTTTTATGTAATTTCAATTCATCGAAATTTATGGAATTTTATTTTCATATTTTTAATAAAGTTAAAATAAAATATTTTTAATGTAATTCTAACCAAGATATTTTGAATATAATTTAAATTAAAGTTGTTTTAATGAAATTTTGTGAAATATTTTTCTCATACAATTTCACAATTTTGATTTTTAAATCGAATTCAACATAAAAAATTATTTATTTCATTTTATTTAAAAAATTAAATATCACACCATTACTTGTTGCATGTATGAAAGGAAGTATTAATGCTGTTGAATCATTATTAGCACATAAAAATATAGATGTCAATATGAAATCAGTTTTACTTTATAATTATTTTAATGAAATTGGAAAATATATTTTTTATCTTGTTTTATTATCTTTTTCACATAATTTCAATTAAAATATTTGATACAATTTCATGTGAAATGTTATTTATAAAATTTATTAATGTATTTTTCATTACATTTCATCTTCATATTCATGACATTTGAAATAAATACATTTTTAAATAAAATTTCAATTTAAAAAATTATATTTCATTTTTAATCAATTGTTTGTTAATACAATTTTAATTCAATCTTATTTTATACTATTTCATCAATATTCATGTTTTATAGAATTATAAAATTTTTTTTTTCTCATAAAATTAATTCATTTTTTTTAAATTTAATTTCTTATCAATTTTTTCAATCAAACTCCATTGATGGAAGCTATTGAAAATAATAATATTGATGTTATCACATTATTATTATCACATAAAGGAATTAATATTAACTTAAAATCTGTTTTAAGTTTTTAAATTTCTGAAATTTATTTCAAAATATTTATGCTATTTCACTTCACTTTTTCATTTCATTTCACAAAAAAAAATTAATTCAATTTTATAAAATATTTTTAATCCAATTTTTATAATTAACAAATTAAATATCATTCCAACTCTCAAATTTTAACATAATTTTCACTATTTTTTTATTCATGAAATTCTACAATAGAAATATTTTTTTTATCTCGTTTCATTGAATTTTATTTTGAATAAAATTTAAAAATAAGAATTTGAATAGAATTGAATTCAAGCATTCAAATGAAATTTTTTTCAATTTTTTTTTATACACCTCCATTATATGCAGCATGTGAAAACGGCAATGTTGAAATTGTTCAATTATTATTATTGCAAAATGGAATTGATGTTAATTGTAAAAAAGTTCTAATTATTTTGGTATTTAATGAAATTTTCAATCATTTTTGTCAATGTAGTTTCATATATATATATATATATTAATCGAATTTCTTTCAATTTTTTTTTGAATGTAATTTTAAATTGTTTTTTTAGTTCACAAAATTTTTATTTTATATTTTGCATTCAATTTTATAATTAATCATTTTTATGGAATTTTTATTCAATGTTTTTAATACCGTTAATAGCATCTCTTTTTAAATCTGTTCCAATTCAATTTTTGAATAAAATTTCATCTTTGAATATTTTTAATTTCGTTCAAACATAAAAAAAGTTTTTTTTTATAGAATTCCAAAATTTTTTGTTTTTTAATAACATTTAAAATATTTTGTTTTTGATGAAATTTAAAATATATGTTTTATTCAGTCTCGTTTTAAATATTCACAAGACACCATTGCACATTGCATGCGAGAAAGGGCACGTTGAAGTAGTTCAATTATTATTGCAACATGAACAAGTTCGAACTGACATTGTAGATTTCGTTTCTTGAAATATTTTTTGTATTAACTTGATGATTCTCTTTGTATTTTTATGCAAATTGCCAATAAATCTTGCCAGCAATAAGATAATTAAAAAGCTTCTTCAAAATCGAAGAATGTGATTCATGAAATAAAAAAGCTTTTTTTTTTTTTCTAACCAATCTTTTATATTTATTATTTTTTTTTTTTTAAGTAAGTAAATAAAATAGATATAAAATAATCAATAGAAGTTGTATTTGTTCCAAATGTTTCGATCGTACAAAGGTGCAAAATATTGGAAATTGCATTACTTATGATGTTTTTTATAGCATATAAACAATCAATGGAATGTCATGAAATTATTATTATGCATGATGATATTGCATTTTTAAAAAATATAAATTAATAGCATATAGAACTTCCTTCAATCTGTTATCAATAATACTAATTATATGTCGGCTTTTTGAAGAGCAATATGTTGAAAAATAATATCAAAAAAGTTTGATTGCTTTTTTATATGTTTGGAAGAAAAGTTATTGCAAAATGCATTATAAAATAGATAGAAGTGGTATTTGTTCCAAAATTCAATTCAATATATAACAAATTCAGTTCAAAGCATTTCAAAAGGTGATAAACAAGTGAAATCTGATGTTGTAAATATACATTCATATATGAAAATGCGCATAAACACTCGATCAAAGTAGAAAATCAAATAGTTTTGAAATCTAAAAATGGAGAACCTTCATATATTAAGGTTTATTTTAGGAGATATTTTTTTGATTTTGAAGGAAGCAATGATGGATAAAATTGGATTAAATGTCAAAGAAGTAAAAAAGAATAAATTGATGAATTATGAGAAAGCTTTGTATTTCTATGAAGTAAAGAGTGATTGCATATATCTTAAGCCAATAGAAGAGGAATCAAATTCTTCTAAAGTCAATCATTTTAATGATTAATCTTCTTTTTTGATTGAAGTTTAAAAATGCATTAACTTTAGTATGTAAATGATTTAAAATATTTTTTTGATTTACAAATTCAATTTTGGCAATGTAAATAATGATTTGCATATTGATGTTTAAACAAATTGTGTTCTTGAATTGGTTTACAAGAATCTTTAAATAGAAGGCATGTTGCATTTGAAATAAAATAACATCAATTGCATGTTTGAATGCTTTGTATTAAGAATTCTCATTTCGTGAGTTGTTATTTCTTTTGATTTGAACATAGAAAAGAATCAATGAAGTGATTTCATTGAAGTTTATTTTAAAGTGAACCTTGAATGTTGGGTGCAAATAAATCGTTTCAATATAAGTGCATTTTTTTCGAAGGACATCGTTTCAAAGTAAAAAAAAAAATCATTATTTATGTTTAAATGCAGGAGTGATTTTTCAAATATATTCTCTTCATTGTTGCTGTCATCACTTAAAGTGACATGATCAATAATAATATTGATTGTAAAAAGATTTGTGATTGCTAATGATCATGAAAATTTTTTTCTATGACAACAAAAAAATAGTTGTCTTCAAAAATGAAAATAACTTCAAATTTTATTGATTTCTATGAGATAAAAGTATAGAAGAAATCATATTTAATGTTTTTACATATAAAAAATAGCACAAAAGGAAGGGAAAAAATTATGAATCTAAAATTGATCGAAATTTTCTTGTTAAAAAGATATATTTGATATAGCAAATAAATTGATTTCAAGTTTAATTAGAAAACAATAATAGTCAAAAATAAAAATTTTTATATGATCGAAAAATTGATATTGTTTTTTTTTTTTAAAAAAAACTAAATAAATAAGAATTGTTTTTCATAAGTATATTAAAGCTCAAAGATTTTCGTTGGTTGAATCTTGGATTGGTTTTGGTATTCTCTTTTTTTTGATCAACAAAATAACAACAACAACAACAGCAACAATTGCTATAGCAGCTATGCAGGAAACAACAATCAAAACGATTGTTAATGTAGACAAGCTTTTCTTTGATTCATCACTTTTTTTGTTATCATCTTCTGATGGTTCTTCTGTTGGTGAAAATGGCGGAGGGGAAGGTGTTGGTAATGCGCATATATTTCCACGTTGTATTTCATATGGGAAGCCTTCAAAACCCGATGTATCGGGACTGAAATTTTGATTTAAGTGTATTTCTCTGAATTTTCTTGTTAAATAAATTGTTGTTTTACTCGTATTGACTGCTTCAGCTGTAAAAGTTTGTGGGTTTACAATTCCGTTATAGCAAACAACTTTCCCTACGAAAACGTTTGGATTTAAATCGGTCATATTTCCATCAAATACCATTTTATCAATATTATCAGCACCAGCAAAGCTATCAACGTCAGCGCTTATCATTGTTTGACTTGTAATATAAACGTATTTCAGATTTTTGCAGTTTTTAAATGCTCTGGAGCCAATTGTAGAAACTGATCGAGGTAAAAATGCTGTTTCTATTGATGAATTCATGAAGAACTCTATTGGAATTGAGCCAGTTCTATCTGGTAATACAACTTCTTTAAGGCTACCGCAATTAATGAAGACACTTGGTCCTAATGTACCAGTTAATTTCTTTGGGAAAACACACCTCTTTAAAGAAAAGCAATTACCAAAGTATTCTCCAGATGATTGGAATCCTGATCCTACTGGTGGGAATTCAAACTCTTCTAATGCTCCACATCCATAAAATGCGTCATAACCAAAGAATTTTACTTCACTCGATTTCCAAGTTACCTTTTTAAGGCTATAACAGTTCATAAATGCATTTGATGATATATTTGTAAGAGAGGTTGGAAGAATTATTTCTGTTAAGAGTTCGCATCCCATAAAAGTATAAGCTGGTATATTTTTGATTTTTGAATTCAATCTAATATGTGATAAATGAGATAATTCAAATGCTCTGGTTCCAATTTCAGTAAATGTTCCTGGGATATTATGATTAGTTAATGGTTGGCGTGCAAACGCGTCAGCTCCAATTTCTCTTAAAGAGTAAAATGATTCTAACTCTGCTTCTGGTATATCATTTTCAGAAACTTCAGGTTTATAATCAGGAAAATGTACTTTTTTTAATTCACGACTAGAAATTGAAAATGCATGTGCCCCAATTTTTACTAAAGAGCGTGGAAGTTCAACTTCTTCATATGTAAAGTTTTGATTTTCTGTTACAGGCCAAATAGCACGATAAAATGCATCATCTGCAATTTCAGTGATTCCTTCTTCAATTATAATTTTCTTTTTATTTTGAGCAGCTTTTGCAATTGATGCTGTTAAAGTTCCTTTTCCACGGAAAATTATTGATGTTGGATCATTTGATGGAATATCATATTGAATGTCTCCATCTTCTTTTAATAAAGCCTGATTTATTGAGGCTGATGATTTAGTTAAGTGAATAAAAAAGAATAATGAAATCAGTAATTTGCACATTTAATTTAAAATGAATGTATTTGATTTAAGTTTGCATACGATACGATATTTCCATAGAAAAAAATAATTTATCGTATTTTTTTTTATGAATTTCACTATGCAAGGATGTTTATATAAATGTTGAAGTAAATAGATTTGTATTTGTATTGACGAAGGGAAAAATGATATAGATATTTATTTGAATATTCAATGAAATTTCTTTTTCTTTTGGAAAAGTAAAATATTAGATTTTGTAATCAACTTCTTATAAAATAATGTACACAATGTTTATTAAACATGGAGTTGATATATTAGCGTTTAAATAAAAAGAATTGAATGATTTTCATAGGATGCATTGAATATTTTCATAAATATCACAAATCATTAAGTATTATATCAAAATATATTTATCTCAAAAATGATACCAATTTTGTTCTTTTGTAACAGAAAATTATGAATTATTAATATATAAAGTAATTAGTTAGAACAATCGAAAATATCTAAATTAATTTTTTCCAAAATCAATGTTGAATAATTTTTTATGTATATTACACAGATTTGATGGTTTATATGTTACTGATATTTTTTGATAGTTTTTATCAATTTAATAATGCCTTGATCATGTTTGTCAAGAAAAAAAAAGAAATGTATTTAGTTAAAAACTATTTTGATTTGTAATATTAATTCGTATAAAGAAAACAATTATTTCGATTGGCTAAGCAATGCCAGATTCATTGGGTAATTCTCTAAATTTTGTAAAAAGATGTAATTCTCTTCTGTTTAATGTATGTTCCGATTTGCTTGCTTCGATTTTTTCATAAAAATGAAATGAGAAAAGGGTTCGACTTTTGGCGGTTATCATATTCTAAAATTATAAAAAATTAATAATAAATTATATTGGCATTATCAATAGCATGATGCAATTTTAAATATGAAGCCGATTCTATTAGCCAAAATAGAGATATTTCACTAAAAAAAAAAAAAACTGAAAAAGTTTAACTTTTGAAAGAGGAAAATATTTTTGAGTTCTTACCGTATCTCAAAATTCTTCATAACACTCAGAATAACTACTGAACGCTATTGAGAGATATATTCAAATTTTATGAACATTACAAATTCTTTTTCTAAAGACCATTGAATTTTTAACAACTTTTTCAAGAGTCTTAGAAAAGATTTTCAATGTATCTCAAAATTTCAAAATGGATAAACATTTTGAATCTTGATTCTCTTTTCACAAAAAACAAAAGTGAAAAAAAGATATCAAAATAATAAAATAAACAAAAAAGAAATAAAATAGGTAATAATTTAAAAATTTAGTATTAAAAAAAGATTATAAGAAAAAAAAAAAGAGAAAAAGTAACAAGTTTGAACTAGAAAAGCCTTAATTCGACAAAACTCTTCACATTGTTTTGGGATTTAGTTATGTTCAAAGATCATTCACTACTAAAAGAGAGGTAATCTCCAATTGAAGAGCTTATCTTACGCTCAGCTAATGCCTATTCGCTTTTTGATGAATCTTGATCCAGTTTTATTTGCTTTTCGTTGAATATTTTTCTTCGTTCGATTTGAATTTTGAAGCAGTTTGAAAATGATTTTGAGAACGATGCAATATAATTGCCCACTGAAGTCATTTGATGTAAATGCGCGATTGAAAATTGCTTTATTTGATTGGTTGAGTAATCTTTTTCTTTATGTTTGGCTTTGCAAATAATGAAAACCGCTAGAAATTATCTCAAAAAGTTTCATCCGAATGCCTCTACTATAATATATATATGACCAAATAGTATAGTCTAATATAATAACACTATTGGCTTTTTGAATAATACTATTCAACTAATTCTGAACTGCTTTTCAAAAAGTCAGAAGTGTTCAGTAGTTATTCTAGGCGTTATGAAGTTATTTTATATACGGTAACGTGCTTTCAATAGACCCGGAGCATTTCAGTAGACCCGGAGCACTAAATTTTATTTTTTTATTTTTCATACAATTTAGACTTGTTAAAGTCCATGGACCTGTGGACTTACAAAATTCATTCAATTTTTTTTAGCATTTTTTATTTATTCACAAAATAAAAATTATTTATAATTTCTCTGAAATACACTGGTCCATCTGCCAGGACTTCCAAAATTCATTCAATTTTTTTAGCATTTTATTATTTATTCACAAAATAAAAATTATTTATAATTTCTCTGAAATACACTGGTCCATCTGCCAGGACTTCCAAAATTCTTTCAATATTTTTAGCATTTTTTTTTATTCACAAAATAAATGATCGAATTATTATTTCTCAGAAATAATCTGGTCCATCTGTCAGGACTTCAAAAATTCTTTCAATATTTTTAGCATTTTTTTTTATTCACAAAATAAATGATCGAATTATTATTTCTCAGAAATAATCTGGTCCATCTGTCAGGACTTCAAAAATTCTTTCAATTTTTTTAGCATTTTTTTTTATTCACAAAATAAATGATCGAATTATTATTTCTCAGAAATAATCTGGTCCATCTGCCAGGACTAATAAAATTCTTTCAATTATTTTAGCATTTTTTATTTTTTCACAAAATAAAAGAATAATAAAATTTCTTTGAAATATTTTGGTCCATCTGCCAGGATTTCCAAAATTCTTTCAATTGTTTATGACATTTTTTTTCATGATTAAAAACATTCAAATATAATTTACTCATATTAGTTACTACTTTTCTATTTAAATAAACAAAAAAAATGAAATAAGCAAATAAACTATAAAATATATGCATAAAATGAGTTCTTTTTTGAGATATAAAATAAAAATAAATTGACAAGGTTTGTTAGGTCCACGCCAAGTCCCGAGTCCACAAAAAGTCCATGAAAAGTGCATTTGTCCCGGACTTTTAACAAGTCTAATACAATTTAATTATTTTATTTAATATTTGATGATAAATTATATAAAAATTATTATTTTACATTATAATTTTTGTTAAATATTATTTGTTTTACTTTTTTGATTTGGAGATATTTGTAAAATAGTGAAAAATAAAAAAAATTCTGATCGAAATATTTCTGATCATATTTGGTTTTCTTTTTTATAAAAAACGATCAAATCATGGCCAATTTATGCTAAATTGACCTTGCTCCGGGTCTACTGAAATGCTCCGTGTCTATTGAAAGCACGTTATCTAATTTCCACTATTCAAAGAGATTTTGGGAATTTGTAAATATCCAAATATATAAATATTTTATAACCTTCATATCATATATTCTTTTTTCATAATTTTATTTACATATTTTAAATTAATTTAAAAGTAATTAATTGAATATCGTATAAGATAATACTATTTATGAAAAATAAAATTGAATTAATACGTTATTATAATTAATTCTCAATTGTGATATACAAATAAACTGAGTTAAAATGTTAAAATATATTTTATAATAATATAAATGTGATTTAGAATATTTATAGTAAATACATTATCATTAATATGAGGATAATACTGATATATTATCAAAATAATAAGCATTTGTTAATAAAAATAATATATTTTCAAAATTCTGATGTTATCAAAATAATTTTTTCAAAAACTAGCATTTAGTTCAATTTTAAATTCAAAATTTTTATTTAGAAAAAACAATAATTTCTTGAATATCAATAATATATTGTATTAAAAATTATTATTATATTTCTAAGCTACATATAAATAATGTGAATAGTAAATCATTTAAGAAAATACCTCAAGTAGCATAATAAAAACACTATTTTTAATGTTTTTTGGAATAAATAATGAATTTTTTAATTTTTAAGATATAATAAATGAATCCGAATTCTATTTAATATTGAATTAAAAATTTATTAATTAAAAATAATATTTAAATTTTAAGATATTATTATTTTTCAATCAAAAAAAATTTGAGAGAGTCGACCCCTTTTGAAATGAGTGATTTTACTATTCAAAATATTTTTTCCAGCATATTTTTTGTTGAAGCTAGTTTAATAGGTATATTGTGATATTATAATAATTTTTATATTAAATAGTCTATTAAAATTAAATTTTTTTATAAAAATATTCTTAAATTGCAAAGATATGATTGTCATTTGAAATAAATTTTTTGGTAAAACAACTTTTTGAAATATATGTAAATCATTCAAAAATATAAACATTTGACCTAATGTCTATCTATAATATCGATCCTTATTTTTTAAATCAGAAAGAAGTCAATACTAGTGTCATTCAACTTCAGCAAATGTTGTCTGATCGTGATGACATGTTAAATGATTCTCGCGGTGTCAATCCAGAAGTATTTCGAACAGTTGGAAATAATATGCAAAAAGAAATTCAACAAGCTCGTAATTTACTTCAAGATATTAAAGATTCAATTAATATTGCTCGTGCAAATCCATCACGTTTTCAAATTTCTGAAGCAGAACTTAATAGTCGTGATTCTTTTTACGCCACCACAATGCAAGAACTTAATGATATAGAAAATAAAATGAATACACAAACATCAAATCAAAGAATTCAATTCACTTTTCAGCCAGTTCCACAAGATCCATCATTAACTCAAAATGATTATAATTCAAACAGTAACTATAATGCAAATCCACCGCCAGCTCCTCAATATCAACTTCAGCAACATCAAGAAGAGCAAATCAACCAGTTATCTGTTGCTATAGATACTCAAATGCAACTAAGTAAAATGATTAAAAATGAAATTGAAGAACAGAATCAACTCATCCTTGATTTAGATGAAAATATTGATAATGCTCATACTGCAATGAGAAAAGTTACAGATCAAATCACTCAGTTAATTGATAACGAAGGGAAAACTCCAACATATCTTGTTGCAGTTTTATCATTAGTACTTATATTAATGCTTTTTATTGTTGCTTGAATTTTTTTTTTTTTTTGTTTTATCATTAGATATTATTATTATAAAAAATGCTGTTGAGATTTTTTTTATAATTTATGTTAATATATTCATAGCATTGGCTTTAAAAAAAGATAGAAGAAAAATATTCATGATATTTATTAAAAACAAATTAAATCATATTAGTAAATAATAGGAATCATGGTAGTTATTATATAAATAATATCGCAAAAATATATAATTTCATTCGTAATCATTATTATTTTGGGCATCAATGTTATTAATAAAAGTGCTGTGACTAATAATATTTTCGTTATGATTGGAGTTAGAATTGTCATTGATATTGTTAATGTTATCGTCGGTTATATTATTAATACTGCTTTCAAGATTAGTATTTGGTTTCCGAATTAAAGAAACTTGACTCAAACTTTTAATTGCTGGAGTTCTCTTTGAACTGTAACTTTTTCGTGGTCTAACCCAGTCTGGTGGTTTTCTAGGCATTTTTTCATTTAATTTAGCAATATCCATTTCAATTAATTTTTGGACCATTCTGGTTTCATTATATCGATGTTTAGCTTTTGAGCCAGTAAATTCGGCAGTATCTCCCCATGATTCTGCACCAAGAAAGCAAAGTAAATCATGCATCCCTTGAGGATTAACCATTAATCTAGCAATTTTTTCTTCTTCGGGGAGAAGAACTTCACTATTAAGTAGCGCAATGATATCAGTTTGAATTCTTTTTCCTTTTTCAAGGACAACTGGTGTCATTTTGGCTTGATAATATTCATCTCTTTCCAAAGAATCAAAGGCTCGGAATGAATTCAAAAGATTATCTATCGCATAAAAAAGAGTAGACTGAACGATATCAATATTGCTAAAACATTTTTCGTCTGCGTGTTCTTGAAAAAGAACAAATGTACAAACTTTGATCATCATCAAAGCAACTGAAATAAACTTACATTCAAGAATTGAACTTTGTATGTTTTTATAAATTACATGCCATAAAGCTCGAGCTCGAACAAAATCTGGAAGATCTTCAAGGTTTAATACAAATATTGAATGCATATATTTAGCAACGTGATAAAGAGCACGAGGGCAAATTCCAGATCTTAAAAATTCGGCGCAATCACGTGCACATCGAATTCCACTTTTTAAATAATTTAAAAAATCAAACCGGTCAATAAACGCCATAACAGTTGCTTCTATTTCTGAACGAGGTAAATTAAGATTGAATTGAGCAACAAATGGATTAGTTTGAGGTTTTTTCCTATTTTTCAATTTTTCATTTGGAATAGTTGATGGACAGTGAATTTTTGCAGTTGCATCTTGTCTTAATATTTTAGCTGAACCAATACGCGATTCTGGTATAAACGGCCGAGGCAGCGGTTTTCTTATTTCGGTTGGAAATTGACGATCAATTTGATCCCATATCTTTAAGAAGTTACGACGAATTGTTTGACATTTCTGAGCCATTTCATTTCGTGTTTTACTTTGTTTTGCTGGAATTTTTGGATTTTGGTAAATGATCATCTGGTCAGAATTGTATCCTTTCTTTCGTGTGTGTATTTCAAAATTGTCAGGTGTTAATGGAAGAAGTTTCTGAGCGTGTTTGATTGCAACAGCTGAATTTGCCATTCCTATATGTTTCAAGTATTCAGCAGCAAAAAGCGGCCGAATTTGGTTAATAACTTCAGGAGTAATTGATTTTTTACTTTCAAATTTATGATCATTTTTTAGATCAACATCTAAGTGAAATTCATCTTCTCCTGATCGAAAAAATTTTTCTCGTGCTTCATAAACAAATTCTTGTGCCTTGGGAGGAAAATCTTTGATTGATGTTCCATCAATATGATATGCTTCAGAAAATATTTTGGGATCAGCAGAATCAGATAATATGTCTTTCACAATTTCGAGTAGATCCCATGAGTTCTGCTTTGATTTCATTAAAATCTGTTTATTTGTTCGTTATCAGAATTGACCTTTAAAATTTACCATAAACGAATATTAAAATTTTAAAAAAATGAATATGAGCATATCAATTAAAGATACCCTTAGAGGGTTTTTGAGAAATGGCCAAAGCATTATGAAAGCTGCAACTTCAATAGATCCTGATGATCTTCCTGTTCAAAAGTTGAAACTTGTTATTTGTGGTGATGAAAAGACTGGAAAAACAAAACTTTTTGATAGAATAATAAATGATACTTACAGCGAAAGTTATTTTATAACGATAGGATCTGATTATAAAACGTGCCATAGGCTCCTTCCAGGTGCAAATGTCGAATTAGAAGTTTGGGATACAGCGGGAAATTCCCAATATAGATCGATTTTGCCAATTTTTTTCACAGATGCAGATGTTGTTGTTGTTGTTTTCGATGTAACCAATGCTAAAAGTTTTGAATCTGTTCCAAGTTTCGTAACAGATGCAAGGAACTGGGTTGGTGCTCCATGTGATGTTGCAATTTTTGGTACAAAGATTGATTCATGGAAAAATCCAAGGGAAGTTAAATTTGAAGATGCAATTGCAACAGCGGAGAGACTTAATTCTCGTTATTTTGAAACAAGCGCAGTTACTACTCAGGGACTCGAAGACGCGCTTCGAAAAATGCTTAAAAAAGCGCTCAAACGAAAAAGATTACTTCCTGATTGGCTGATGAGTTCAAGAGAAGAAGGAGATGATGAGACGGATTTAACGGATTAATTTTTTTTTTATGATTTATCTGTATTGATTGTTTGAAAATAAATAGAACTTTCATATTTTGTTATATTTTTTTACTATTATTCATTACAATTTCGATGAATTTCAGAGAGAAAGTGGAACCTTACTAGTTTGATTAATGACAATTATGATTTAACACAGTTATTATATATGATCTAAATCATATAATTTTTATAATTAACAGCATTTAGACTTCTTTTGATTTGCATCATTTTTAACATCGACTGTTTTTTGATCTGCATTTCTGTTTTCTTCCTGATCTACTTGCATCCCTTCAAGATATCTTTTTGCTAGAGTCATAAATAGCTCCTCAACACCATCACCAGTGAGTGCAGAAGTCTCGAAAAATTCAGCTTTATAATTTTTTGCCTTTTCTCTTCCTTGGTCTTCTGTTACAGTTCTGTCACTTTCAAGATCAGATTTATTTCCAATTAAATAAAGTGAAGCAGTTGATCCATTGTTTTCTTTTATACTACGGAACCAATAATCAACTTCTTGGAAGGATGAATCGTCAGTTATGGAATAAACAACAAGTGCTGCATGAGCACCTCTGTAATACATTGGCGTAAGTACTCTAAATCTCTCCTGTCCAGCTGTATCCCAAATTTGAAGGACAACATTTTGATCATTAACTTTAATCGTTTTTGAAGCAAACGATGCTCCAAGAGTTGGAGAAACACTGTTATCAAATTTTCCATTTATTAAATAACTAACGATGCATGTTTTCCCGACATCAGTTTGTCCTAGCACAACAACTTTGATTTCGGTATCATCCATTTACTATCAATTTTAAAACATATATCAACTTTTTGAAAACTAATATTATATCTAATGAACATTTATCTTCTAAAAAAGTTTAATAATATATGGATGATGATGAATCATCCAAAAACAATAACAAAGAGCCTTCAGATCATAATTTTATCTTAGAATATCCGCTTATTGATGGATTCGGAAATCAATTTAACATCCAATATAATGAATTTATGCCATCGTATTCATTTTTCCAATTACCTTTACCAAAAATTCCAATCTCTCAAGACTTTAAATCATATAGAGAATATTCTTACAGCATGAAAAAGTGGTATATATCAATGGAATCTAGTTTTTCTAGATGCTTATTGCCAACAACCATTTCACTTTTTTACAGGCGTCCTTTTAGGCATAAAATATCAGGTCGTAAGAAAAATCTAATCACTTCTGAGCAATTTCTTAAAATTGAAAAAATTCTAATTGATGGATTAAGATTCAATGATTCGACTTTTTTAAAAGAGAATATTAAAAATAAGTCAAATTTGGTTTCAGAGCATATATCATCTATCAAAAAATGGATAGGATGGTTGATTCCACCTTTTCCTGAACCTGATTTTTTTCAATGTTTCGATGATTTTTTTATTGCAGTTAATAAATGGTATACAATATGTACTGAAATTTTAAATGAATGTGCACATAATTTTATCTCTAAGAATAATGAAAATGAAGAAAGGTCCTTATATTTAAGTGCTGCGCCAAATAGTTTTGATTCAATTTCCAATATTCGTCGCATTCCTAGTAAAAACCATTCTATAAATAAAAATATAAGAAGAGAAAAATCGCATTTTTGGAAACCATTTCCTCATCCGCCAAAAAAAGATAGTTCTAGCAGTGATGATATAAATAATAGTTTTAATGATAAAAATGAAACTAGCAATGATGATATAAATAATAATTTTAATGACAAAAATGACAATAATGATGATGACACTAATGATAATAATTGCAATGGTGAAGATGAAATACTAAATAATAATCAAAATATTCAAAATGATGAAGAAATTACAATTTTTTCTCAAGATTATTTGGATAATGATAAAGACAAATTAACTAAAATCGATTTTGATTTTATTAATCATCCAATTTCATTTCATCTCAAATATAATATTGAAATATATCCAAATGATAATACAAAAATCATAAATCAAAATGATTCAACTTTAATTCCTTTAAAAATCTTCAACAATAATTCTTTTTTTGATGCGGTTAAAATTAATTCTAAATGCAAATTCGACAATGATCAAAATTCAAAAGAAGCACTTTCACAAGCATTAAAAAATTTACACTATTTTCATTTAAATGATGTTCCAATTCAACCTTCTAGCAAAACCTCCACTTTTACCGATTTAATTAATTATGGATGTTTTTATCCTATTCGGAACTCGTATTTACCTCCAATATTAGACAGTAATGATGATAATGTTTCAGTTATGGAATTTTTATTTTTACTTGACTTAAATGAAGATCAGATATCAGATGAACACTGTAAAATAATTTTTGAATATGTAATAGCAAATCACAATAACGAACTTTTTCAGAACTTGCTGAACAGCAATCTTTTTATCTATAAAATTGCCATTTTTCTTTCATATTTCATTCCATCTTCATCGCCATTGATAAGTATTCAAATAATTGAGCCTTTTGATGAAAATGACATTTTTCTAAATATAAACGGCTATGGTGAAAATTTTCACCTTACACCTGAAATTATATTTAAGCTTGATTTGCGTGAAATCCACGGCCTCCTCGTCCAGTGGCACCTGTCGGACGTTATCTATCGTATTTTCGGTTTAATTCAAAACGATAACGATAAGATTTCAAAGGCTGCTGAAACTTTTTCAAACAGAGCACTGTTCTACAAGAATTCTTTCCACAGACTTGCAGAAAAGAAAAAGTTTCCTTTCAATTTCCTGTTGACGATCAAAGAGAACCTGTCACTTTTATTTAGTGAAAAAAGTGACACTTGTCAGAGTGATCGCGAAGATGGCTCAGGAAGCAGCAGCAAAGAAAAAAGTCAGAACGATCAAGATAATTCAAATTTGAATGATATTGAAAATGATATCACTTCACTTCATCATAAAGATGAACATTTGGCTCATTCTTATGGTGAATTTGATTCACCTTTGAAAGAAAATTCAAGCCTTTCAAATTTGACGTTAATAATGCCAAATTCTTTGGTTTGTAAAACATTCAATTTGATTCCAACCGTTTCTCAGACAAGCACATCGTTATCGTCTGATTTCTCGGACACTCTTTCTGACGAGTTCATCTGTGACTCTTTCTTTGAGCTGATTATAAAGGTATTCAAAATTTCAATACTTTACAATGTCTCTGGTTATGTGTGTCCCAACGGTTTTTACTTTCTTAGATTCATCTCACAAAATTGTCGATATAAAGTATTCAAAAAGTTGATAACTGATATCTTATTTGATTGTCAGATGTGTCGCCAGTTTTTGATAGATTTCACTGAATATAAAGTGCATATAAAATTTGGCCTTTCTGATTCACCTGAGTTGATCCACTTCGCCAATCTTCTATTTAAAGCTGACATTCAAAAGCTCTCAAAAATTGGCGTTTTTAAAGTGACTGATTTTGAATGGCTGATTCGATTCTTCCAGCACCTGACGAAGTATCTGATTGACTCTTATCTTCACGTCTCCCTTGTTGAGAGCATTCTTCGTTTTGCTGTGCATTCGATTGACTCTGACAACTGCAACCAGTGGCTATTGAATGTGATGACGCTGCAGGGCCTCCTCTACGCTTACATTCCTTACGAAGGAGACTGGAAGATGCTTTCTTCTGAGCTTCGTTCCTTCTCACTTCTAATGAAGTCAAGTTCATCTTTTGACTTTTTCAATACTTCTGAAAAAATCAGAAATATTTTCCACTTTTTGACTTTTTCTGAAAATTCTGAGGTTTTGAGAGCATCATGGAAAATCCTCAGAAATATTTTTGTTTACCATTGTGATGTGATATCATCAATCCTCTCAAAACACGAGGAATTGTATCGTTGTATTGAAAATGCAATTTCTCCTTTGAAAAATTTGAATGGATTCAATCTTGTCGGTTGTGAACTGTTAAAAACGCTCACAAAATTGATTGAGCTTTCTTTTCCTTTGGAAAAATATTCGAGATTGAAATTGGCCAATAACCGTAACTATTTCGCCATTCTCACTGGAAAGTTTATTTTGAAGGGACTCATTGAATTTTTGAAAATTTTGAATGAGTGCAGTGTTCGACCAAATGCAGTCTGTGCTGCCTTGAAAAGTGCACTGAAATTGAATGAAAATTCGAATATTTCACATTTTATCAAAATTGTCATGAGATATGAAGTGGCGGTTTCTTCGAGGCCCCCAGTAAAGAGGCTATTCATAAGCTACAGTATAGAATCGAAATGAGTCCAAAATTTCGAAAAAAATTTTTTTTTGTTAAATTTTGGATCAACCATTCTTTAAGTTGTTGTTATATAAAAAGTATATATTATTTTAACCGCTTTAAATGGTCAATACAATTTGCCATTTTGTAGCATTTGATCTTTTTGAAAGGAAATATGATGTCATTTTGATTAGCACAGATCATTTGGGATGATAAAATTGGTCAATATTGGTCATTTTCAACATGAAATAACCACCAATTTATCAAATAATGTTTGATAATAAGGTCAATTATTTAAAAAAATAAATTGAGAAGATAAATAGTCAAATGTTTTGAATTGATTTGATTTGACCATAACTGCTACATCAAAAAAAAATATGAAAAAAAATTTTCTAACATACATCGTCATTTAATAAAAAACAAAAATAGTATTAACATGATATATAAATTATATATGCACATGATATGGCAAATTAAACATAATTCAGTGAAAGTGAATGGCCATTAGAATAATCTTTTGAGCGTCTAAGTGGAGTGCTCTTGAAAATATTGGAGTCACTATTATGAATAATTCTTTCAGATTGATGGGAAAAGTAGTCTTTATTTTTATCTTCTCTTGAGAATTCAATCTGAATGTCTAATAAAGATTTGGTCAAATCAAAAGATCTGTATCTTTTGGCAGCCATTCTTGAAAAAGTAGCCCAAGTTTTCGCTAATTCTTTATTGTTATGCTTTTTTGAGTCACTGTTAAGCTGTGAATCAGGTGAATCTAAAGTAAGTATGAAATCTTGCATTGCATTACTTTTCTGAATTTCAAGTTTCATATTTAATAAGGTAGTGAGAGCTGATTGGCTTTGTTCTTTAACAGTTTTTTCCCAATAATATGAAGATGACCACTTGAGAGGTTCATAAAGATTTTCTAAAGCAAGTTCATAATTTGAGAACATAATTGGTTTCATGTTAGGTTTCATCAAAAGTGTTAGCGCAGACTCAGCTAGTTTACTGTTTGGTGATTTGAGTGCCATCGCAATAAAAATAAATAGTTTTGAGGCTATTGGATTTAATTTTTGTCCTTTCATTGTTTTGATAATGGATGTTAGAGCTGAAACATATATAGGTTGTTTCTGACCGCATTGATAAGGAAAATGTTTGATGAGATATTGAATTACTTTCAATTGATCCTGAAAGTTGTTTTCAATAATTTTGTTAATAAGACTAGATAACTTATTAAAATAAAGTGAAAGTCTTTCATGTCGAAAAAGTGGGAGTAAATGAGTATATAGAATCTGAATAAAATAGCTCTGATGAATTTTTATAATGTTTGATAAGTATAAATAGTTGATATATGATATAATTGGTTCTACACAGTAGGATGTATAAATATCATATCTAACATTAATAAGTGCGCTTTCTAGCTGTTTCCAAATTTCTTCGAATTGATCAGGATGTACCTTGGTATAGTTTTTCAAAAAAATAACAAGATTTTCTCTTTCATTACTGTCTGGTATATTCATAAGCCGAATTCCTTTCTTAACCAAGTCAATTTTGCATTTTGATGGAAAAATTAAAACGAATTGGTTCAAAACTTTATAAATAAGCGAAATGTGTTCCCAAGACCGTTCAACAAAGTTTGACTTGACCGTAGACGCAAAAATTTTTTCAGCAGAAGTAAAAGGATCTTGTTCTAATATGTTTTTCATTATCATTTCCAAAATTAAATCTTTGTGGTCATTTTTTAATAAAGAAGCTTCATTTTTTTCTGATAACAAATTACTTATTTCAACAAGTGCAATTGATTTTTGTTTCTTTCCTTTAATTTGAAGTTGTTGTTGAGAAAAGTTAAAAATGTAATTGCAAATTTTAATTTTTTCTTTGAAGATTTGATCAAAGCCTGTTTCACGGGGAGAAGGAAGTGGAGGTAGTGAAGCAATGTTGATTTCGCCTTTTAAAATATGTCTATTTGAAGATAACGAAATAACTTGCGGAAATTCGGTATCAACAAGGGGTTCTCCATTATAAACTTTAGTTGAGCAACGTGATGAAACGTTACAAGCTACTTCTGGTTTAAATCTATCTTCTTCAAAAATAAAGCCATCACTATTTCCAGAACTTTTTAAATTTGGAAGAGCAGAATTATTCTTCATATGAGAAAGCATTGGATATGGCTTTCTTGGTATACGTAGAGAATAGGTCCTTTGAGGTCTAGCTGGTCGGACAAAAGAAGACATAGAGAAAATAATCTACTTTTTCTAAAAACAAAAATTGTGAATTTATTTTATTTGAGCTAGATATTTTTTATTCACTATTGCCCAGAAAAAGTCGAACTTTTCCAAGAGAAAAGTGAATTTTGAGCATCCCTAATTATAATTATTTCAATTTTTGTTAGTAACAAAAATTGAATTTTTGAAAAGAGCCATTATAGAAAAAATATTTTTAGATCTTCAATAATGCTCACAATTTTTCTGAGTATAATTGAGTGAAGTGAAAATAAAAATTGAGATAAAATATTAGAAAAAATAATTTTATTTTATTGAAATTTCAATTAATTATTTTTATCTTTCAATTTATTTCTATTCAAAATTGGCAATTATCTAAGTAAATTTAGTTATTTTTATGTTTTTTTTAATTCATATAAATGTTTCGATTGATATATCACATATCAATTGATCGGTTCTTTGGAAAAATTGTAATTTATATATATAAAATTACGTAATCTCTGTAATTTAAATAATTGCTATGTCAGAAAAAGGAATGGAGCAATCATCAAAAAGAAAGAAAGAAAAGATACGTGCAGCTTTGATATTTCCCAAAAAAAAACTTTGGTGGATTGTTTTGACCTATATGGCGAATTGAATTCTTAACAAATTGAGTTTTTATGATAAACTTTTCAATCTATCTTTCATTAAAGTTGTAATAATTTGCTATAAAAAAGCACAAAATTAGGCTGCTTTACATGCATTTGATAGCCAAGAAGTAGACGACGAACTAATTTCCTTGAAAAAGTTAATAATATTAAAAATACGATAATTGAGAGGAGGGTCAACTTATTTTTAACACAAAAACTCATAGTATAATTGGTTTGTATTTTTCATAAGTGCATATAGCATTTAATATAATATATAATAGTTTTTCAATCTAAAATATCTCTATAATTTATTTATATTATTGAGATAAAAATGTTTTATTCCAAATTAATCTAATTTGAATGCATATTCAAATATTTTTATCTCTCAATTTTTTCTTTTCAAATTTTAGATTTATAGTTTTACAAATTTTTCTTGATGGGATATTAATATTTTTTAAATATTCTTGCATATTTAATCATGTATATAGATTTAAAAAATAATTACTCATACGATATTTTAAATCAATTTATATATTTGCTTGGGAGAATGTATAAAACTAATGATCGAGTGTTACTTATCATGACTCTAATAAAAAATTGGTAGTTGGGATTTTAGATTTAGTCGAATAAATAGATTTATTATACGCATATATATCTAATGTATTGTTTTTGAATGATTTGGTGTGTTGAATTTGGGGAAATGTTTGATTTAATAGCATCAGTAATTATTTCAAAAAACTGATTATATCTCAGCCATTTTGTAAAAATATTGAATCTCGACTGGTTTATTCTAATTATATTGGCGGACTCTTTTAAATCATCATTTGATCTATCTTGAATTATTTGAAATTGAGAATCTCCAATTTTTATCGATTGTCCTTAATCAAATCTTAAAAGTAATATTTATATATAATTATTTTTATATTATTTATAAATAAAATAAAATTTTGAATTTATTAATTACATAACGCAAAAAAAGGCAAACAATAAAAAAAATTACCCATTCAATTAGTTGACCCTCCTCTGTAGCTATCAAAAAAATTTGGTTTTCTTTTTTTGATAAAATCTTTGAAAAATATCTTTTTTATTGTTTTATTCAAATCTCATAAATAATTTTATAAGTTAATAAAATTAATGTATTATTATAATATAGAATAAATAAAAATAAAAAAAATATTTTTATATTATTGATAATTTTAAATATATAGATATATATGAAATATATTTGAGGATTTTGTATTCAATGCTTCTTTGCTATTCAATATATTTTATATGGTCAGACTATGAAATATTCAATTAATTATCAATGAATTGTATGAATCACAATAATTGAATTTAATTATTTCAGATTTGTTATAAAGTACAGAATTAAAAAGATAATTATTTAAAATTGTGTGGATAACAAATCAAATTTAAAAAAAAAAATCATTTCATTAATTTAATTTTTAAAATGTCAAGTAAAGAACCACATATGAACCATGAAACAGGTAAAAAAAAGAAGCATGGAATTATCACATATCCAGATACAATTGGACCATATACAATTCGCAAAACGATTGGTGAAGGTGCTTTTTCAATTGTAAAATTAGTTTTTCATGAATTATATTATAAATTTTATGCGTGCAAAATTGTTCCAATTGCAATGCTCAAAGAAAGAGATCTTTATCAAAGATTTGAACTCGAAATACGTATATCTCAGCTTATGAGGCATCCAGGAGTTGCAGCTATTACCGATGTTTTAAAGGATGAAAATAACTTTTATATCATTATGGAATATTATCCAAATGGAAGTTTACTTGATTATATTGTAGGAAAAACAAGATTAGATGAACAAGAATCCAAAGGACTTATATATCAAATTTTTGATGCATTGGAATACATTCATCTTCAAAATGTTTCACATCGTGACTTAAAACCAGAAAATATAATGATTGATATAAATGGACACATTAGAATTAGTGATTTTGGATTATCAAGATTTGTTGGCCCTGATCATCTCGCCAAAACTCCATGTGGATCGCCTTGTTATGTGAGCCCAGAATGCGTTAGTGGTAAAAAATATGACGGATTAATATCAGATGTTTGGAGTTGCGGTGTTATACTTTATGCTATGGTTACAGGTATGTTACCATGGACCAAACGAAAAATGAATGAACTTTTCCATCAGATACGACATGGTGAATACAAGATCCCATCTTATGTTTCAGCCCAATGTGCCAATCTCATTCAAATGTTACTTACTGTAGATCCACAAAAGAGGATTACATTAGAAGAAGCAAAGCATCATACTTGGTTCAATTTTGGTACAATTTCTGAAAACGAGAAAAAGATGATTATTAACTATGAAATACCTGAAAAGTTCTTGAAATCAGCATCAGAAAGAATTGATAGTGATAGTGCAATTCAAGGTGTTCCTTACTTATCAACAAGAAAAGTTGATATTTACTTCAGACCTGATATTGATTATGATTTTGATCGACAATTTAACGATATCAAAAATTTGCATGCTATTGTTAACTCAAGCAATCAAAGCAAGTGTGATGTCTCTTCACCAAATTTGGAGTACGATGATGCTGTTAAAATGCTTAAAGTAAATGACACTGTTAAAACAAGAAGGAGGGTTGCCTTCAATAAAGATCAATCAAATCGTAACCTTGGATTGAAGAACACATTCAAATCTATTGTTTTCTATTCAACTGGAACATTGATCGAGCCTAGTAAACCATTTCCAAGTGAAGTAACAGATTCGATTTTGGTGAAAGAGAAATCTCATAATGTTTTCACCAAAATAAATAAAATCAACGATACAAATGAAGAGAATGAAATCAAAAGTTCAGACGGTGAAAACGAGCAAAGGGCACAAGGTGAGCCTAAAATAGTTTTACAAGGTCTGAAAAGTGAGAAATTGCATAGAAGAATATATTAAATTTTAATTGACAAAATGTTTTTTAGTATAAATTTCATTTTATAAAATGTGAAACATTGATAATTTCATTATTTTGATGAATTTCAAGATTATAAAAAAGAGAAATCTATGTTTTTTATATCACATTTCTATTTTTTGATGCTGTTTTTTTTTCTTGTTAATGTATATAGTGTAAATTGGCTTGCTTTCGATACAGAAAGAAAATTAATATCGGCATGTAATTTATGTCAGATGGTAGTTGATCATATGCAATTAAATTTTTCTAATTTTAGTAAGCCAAACCCAAATTCACCTTGTAGCCAACCAGATAATCCCAATATGTACTGTAAATTAATTGCGGATATTCATAATGATATAACTTCTAGATATGAAGAGGAAGTTCCATCTGATTATTGTTCGATTCATGGTCCTTGTATATTTGAACCACCATCAGATTTGATGGGAATTAACTGTGCTCAATGTCTTAACATCATTACATATACATTTGAAGCTGAGCAGCAAAAGAGAGAATCTGTATTGAAAATTTATTGTTCATCAGCAATAGGTTCAACAATAACATTCTGCAATGGTGTTGAATATGTCATATCAAAATCGATGAAAAATCAATTTTTACAATATAACAGTGCAACTGATTTTTGCATAGAAGCAGCCTTCTGCAATTATAATAATCATATAGATGATCAAGATCAAGCAAAAGAAGAAAAAGATTTATAATAATATTATTGATTGTATTTCGGAAATGATTTTGTAATTTATCAATATTAAAAAAAAAAAAGAGTTAAAACTATTTTCCGATTTTACTCTATATATCTTGCTGAACAGAGTCTCTTTTTATCTGCTATTTTGATATCAGGTTTTGGTTTTCCAATGGCAACGGCCATTAATAATTTACCTTCTGGAATTCCAAGTGATTTTTCAAGCCCAGCTTTATCGCCCCATAAAAGTGCGCCTAAGCACATTGTTTGAAGCCCAAATTCTCTTGCAGAAGCCATAATAGACATTAACATAATACCTGAATCGATTTCTGCAAATTGTCGATCTGGACAACGCTCTTCATTGAGAACAAGGAAAACAACGCAAGAGGCGTCGCATGTAACTACATTTTTAACGCCTAAATCAGTTTTTCTATTGAGCCAGCGGCTTCTTCTGCCCTCATCCCATGAATCAAAAGATATTTTTGTTGCTTCATCAAGCTTTTGTCTGTTTGTGCAAACAACAAGGTCAATTTCCTGGTAATTTCTTCCCGTTGGTGAATCTAGTGCTACGTTAATCATTTGTTCTAACTGATCACGAGGAATTGTATAATCTGGTTCATACTGACGAACTGTATGACGTGAGTGTAATGCTTCAAGAACATCCATTTTGACAAAATAAAAAAATTTGTAAAGTTTTGAAAATAAATATTTTAAACGTGTTGAAATCAAAGCTTTTGTTTTTTGATACAAAATCATTAGAAGTCATCATCAGAAGCATTGATAAAATGATATTTCTGATAAAAACTAATGAATAGCTAATTGATTGTAAATGATCTGAAACAAATTTGATGAAAATTATTCTGTATTTTAAAGTAAAATAATACACTAATATATTTATTTTTTTAATATGATTGTTTTGATGTGGATATCAAATAAATTTGCACAAATGATCATTAATAAATGAGGTATGCCTGAATTTCTTAATTGATAAAATTTAAAACATTAATTCAAAATTTTGTGATACAAGCAACTTTTCAATAAAAGATTTTATAAACTTACCAATTAAATGGAGCAATCTTTCGTCGATGATATCAAGAAGAAATCATCATTGGTCAAGTTCGTAATTAATACTGATACGGCATCAGATATTATATCTTATTTGTACAAAGAAACGGAAAGGCAAAAATCAGAAATCGAGCAAATTAAAAAAAAATTGGCCGAAATGAATAGCAATAGCAATAATGATAACAATAATAATGATGATATGTATAATCAACTCTGTGAGCGTATTAGTCAATTAGGTATTCAAATGGATAAAAAAATTGAAGAATCAAATTCTCGCTTAACAAATCTTGTTAAAGATCAAATCAAAGATATAGATTTTAAAACTGATGTTCTATCTAAAAGAATTGGATTAGGTGACAGATCTCCTCGATCATCATTCAATGATATTTATAATCAGCTTAATCATTTGCATATGGAACTTCAAGCATTAAAGAAAAACACTAGTGAATATCTTGGAATAGAAGAAGATGAACTAAGTCAAATAAGAACATGTAGGAGCAGTAGAAAAGATCAATCAAATACTATTTGTGATACCGTAGAAAGTACTAAAAATGTAAATCTTCCATCAATACCTATTCCACAATCACCAAGCAATACTGCTGGAAACAAAAAAGAGAGGATTTCTTTGCAAGAAATTGCGGATCAAATTAAGCAGCTCAGAGAAGAACTAAACCAGCAAAAAGAATTAAGTGGAAAACTTAATACCACCAGAAGTTCATCACGTAATCAGCATATAAAAAAGAAAGAAAAAGAGCCATTAAATAAAGCAAAAAAATTTTTCAAAGATGCTGAAGTCGAAGTTAAGATCAAAGCATCTAATGGTACAGAAGCTGTCGAAGAAATAGATGAAAACAGAGAAAAAAAAGATAATGTAAAATTAGAAAAAGCCGAAAAGCAAGAAAAGCCTGAGAATCAAGATAATAATTGTTTAAAAAGTGAAGAATTTGCGTCACTTCAACAAGAAATTGAAAAATTAAAGCATATTATTAATGACCAAACAGAGCAATTGAAAGAAATCCAGGAAACATCGAAAAATGGGCAAATTTCCCTTGATGATTATATTCAAGAGATCTTACAATCAGCAATGAAATGTGACACAGAATCACAAAAGCTAACAAACGATTACAAGAACCTTCAAAATTTATTAATCAACTCATTGCAAGAAATCAAAGAAAGAATGGATTCAATGACCGACCAATTTACAGATTTGGCCACAAAAGATGAAGTAATGGCAGCTTTTTCTGAGTTAATAAATCCTAAAAATCCACAAAATGGAACAAGTATAGGAGTGAACAAATGTAAATGTTTGGCCTGTGGTAGAATGAAGCCTTCAGTAGTCACAACCACTGATTCAAATTTAGCTGAAATTTTGCATTTTCATCCACTGAACAGTCGTAATGAAACATATAGGCCAGGTGCAAAAGTTACATTACTTAATAAAGATTCCCTGATAACATCAAGATCACAAAAGGCGCCAAAAGATATAATGACTCCAAGAAGGCCAAAAAGTAGTCGATCATAATAATTCTCTTTTTTATGAATATTCATATAAATTGTTTTTGTTATTTGATTTATATATAAATAATAAAGTTTGATTTGTCTTTTTAGTAGTTATATGTATGACTTATTAGATTATTTTATCACATTAGTTTTATTTTATTTTATTCGAAAAGTTTGAAACTAAAAATCTTTGAAAATCATTTGCATCAATAACTTTTTCAATGTTTTATTCAAAATTTTGACTAAATTTAGTCAAAAAAAGAAAGAAATTGATCACAATTATATGATATATTTATTGAAATAGAGGTAAATAGATATAATTATCAATAAATTTTAATCAGAGCTAGAGCTAGATTTGTCTCTCTTGTGATGACGGCTTTTCTTTGATTTTTTATCTTTTCTATGTTTTTTGTCTTTTTTATCCTTTCTAGATCTCTTTCTTGAAGATTCTGATTTTTTAGATTTCCTTGATTTTTTAGACGACTTCGAAGAAGAAGAGGAGGAGGAGGAATCTGTTGATTCTGTGGATGATTCTGAGGATTCGTAAGAATCTGATGACTCACTTTCACTATCAGAGTAATCAGACCTTCTTTTGGATCTTTTATGATGGCGCTTGTGATGATGTTTCTTCTTCCTTTTTTCATCTTCATCACTTTCTGAATCATCATCATTATAACTTCTTCCTCTTTTATCACCATCGTCATATTGATCGAAGTTTCTTCTTGGAAATGGTCTCCGTCTTTTTTCTCTATAAAATTCAATTTTAATAATGTTATTGTCAATAGTTAATCCATCTTTAGCAACTGCTGCAGCGGCAGCTTCAGGCGTATCCATTGTTAGGAAAGCAAATCCTCGATGTTTTTCATTTTCCCTCCCCGAAAAAGTTACTTCTTCAACATTTCCAAATTTTGAAAAAACTTTCCTTAAAGTATCTTCTTTTGTTTCAAAATTTAATCCGCCAACAAAAATAATACGAGTTTTTCGTCTTTCAAACATAATATATATTTCAAGTCACTTTTCTCAAAAAGTTAAAATTTCATAAATGAATAAAAAATAATTTTTTCTCGATTTTCATAAAATAAAGTGTCAATGTATTGCCAATAATTACTTACCATTCAAGCTCCGCAATCTTCTGGCATGCAATTAACTGCAATCTAGAAGAATTTCGGTTAATCCGGACTAGACTTGTTATTTTGAGAATCGATATCAAAAACGTCACTTTTTTTCATCTGATACTCGATTATCAGTTTAAAAATCTGATATCGAGATTATCGATTATCAAGATATCAGATATGAAATGTGATATGAAAATAATTGTAAACTTGATATCAATTAACGAGATCTCGAGATCTCAAAAAGATTTATCTTTTTTTATAATTGGTATTTGTGATTTTAAAACATTTAAAAATAAATAAAGAGATAATAGATGGGGGAGCTGCCGGTCAGATACTTTTGTATTGATTTTCGATATCATGTTTCAATACTAGGAGCTCAAATTCTTGGGATCTTCAAAATCACGTTGAAAGCCATGAAAACATGTAATTTGAGGGGTTTTGGACCAAAAATTTTGAATCTTCAAAAACATGTTGAAGGTCATGGAAACACTTGTTTTGAAGTGGTTTTGGCAAAAATAATGACCGAATTTAGGCCCTTTTTGATGATCTCAATTTATTTGTAAATTTGCTTTAGCAGTCTGGGAACCAGACCTTGTTTCACAAGAGTACGTAGTATGCTTTTGATTAAGGTTTCAAAAATGAAAAGTTATCGAAAAATTTGTTATCAAATAATTTTTTAATTGAAGGTCAAAGAATGTCTGAAAATAATTTCTTTAATGTAGATAAAATGGATTCAAATATCTGTGGTGAATATAAAAATAATTATCAAGGTGGTATATTTGATGAGTCTGATGAAGAGAAATTGTTAATGATTATTAGTGAATTGATTAACAAAAATGAATTGAAATTGTTAAAGAAACTTGTTAGATATAATGAGACTGTTTCTGAAATGAATACTAGAGAAATGAATAAACGATTTAAAATAGATAATCATGTATTCAGAAAACGTTATGGAAAGCTTATATTGATTCCATATAAGAATACATATGTGTATAAGTCTAAAAATAATTCGGTTAAGAATCAAGTAGAAATGAAATTAAATGAATTTGCTAACGAATTATTTAGATCCCAATAAGCTGTTGATATAAGCATTTAATGTATTAGTTAGTTGAAGAATGTCATTAGAATATTGACATCTAATGATATCATTTTTGGCTTCATTTGTGAAATTGTCAAGATGAATGTTAATGATATTTATTAATGTATTAATACAACCAAAGAGAGCTTGTTTGATATCATCTTTACTATATGATTTGGTTTGTTCGTTGAGAGATATATCAATTGATTTTATACGTTCTTCTATCTCTTTCTTTTTGCGTTCACGATACGATTTCATGTATGCATTATATTTCTGTCTTTTGATGAATTTCTTTTGCTGTTCAAGATCCGCTAAAGCTGAATATGACACCTTTGGTGATGCGAAGCAAGTATCTGATTCATTTATTTTAGGATTCATTTCATTTACTTCACTTTGTTGCACTTCAAGTTCTCTCTGAGATTGCTTAGCTTCTGTTTTAACAGTCTGGGAACCAGACCTAACTACGTTTTTCGCTTTAGCGAATGTTTCACAAGAGTACAGAGAGAGATTTGTTCCACAAATGGTATTATGCAAATGATTCTCTGTTATTTGTAAGTCATTTTCATTTTGTAATTCGTTGTGTAACTCATTTGAGAAACCAATTTTATTTAGTTTTAATTGATTCATGTTTACAAAATTGTTAAAGTATTTGCAAAAGTATTGTAAATGTATTGCAAAAGAATATGTAAATGGTAATATAAGACAATCATAAAGATTATATAAGGTTTATAATAGTATTGAATGTAAACAAATATGATCAAAAATATTTAAATTCTTTTCTAAACTCATTTCACAATAGTGTCAAATGCAAACAGATTTGTTCAAAAATATTTAAATATACTTTTATTCACAAATGTAATCATTAGCAGTCAAACCTTTGATGAATGGTGCACAAGATTCATTTGGAAGTACGATCATCTTGTTATGGAAACCTGTTAATGCATTCTTGTATACAGTTATCTTACTCATTTGGTTATGATTCATTTGAAGATTTATGTTGATACCAGGTTTGACAGTTCTTTCTTGAATAACATGAAGATAATCTGATGATTGAATTGAGTTCTTCTTTAATGATACACCTTTAAGTTTTAGGGATTTGGTTTCAGATGTACCGTCTTCTTTATTATTCCAAATTGTGTAGCATTTAGGGCAGAGTGCCACTTGATTATCTCCATATTTTTCAATGCTTGCACCTAAGATCTTCTTCTCATCTGCTTTAGTTCCAATGGATGGGTTAGGCATGAATTTGTAGACATGTTTGTCATAAAATTCCCTGTTAGCAATGATTGTATCGAAATACTGTTCACCATGTCTATTCATGTCACCTGCAATTGCAAAGTAAGCACTATCTGTATCACCCTCTATGAAGTGAATGCGTTCTAGATCAACACATTTGAAAAGGAAATCGTAAATGAATGTTAGATACCAGAACTTTGCATTATCAAGTGTGAAGAATGATTCTTGAATACATGTTTTGCATCTAAAGTTCTTGGGTTGCAACTGGATTAGGTAAGAGTTTCTAGATAATGGTAATCCATTCATGTATGTGTCACTGATGATTGCTTGGTATGCTTTGTCACGATCAACTATCTTAATCTTATTGTAATGCTCTGTATTGAGACCATCATATCCATAAGATCCATTCATACTAATTTTATAGAACTTCTCATTTCCAGGTTTGTCTCCATTTAGGATGGCAACACGCTCATTCATGAATTCGTTGACAAATGCATTGAAACCTCTATGGCAATCATATAACGTTACATTCTTGATATCTACAACTTTCAAACCATGATCTATGAGAAACCATAAATAGTAGCATCCAAAGATCTTATATTCACCCATTGTGTCGAGAGTCATGGTAAGCTTAACATCTGATTTGTCCACTGTATGAATACCATTGTCTTTACCATATTCGTACATATATGATCCAATTGTGTCAGAATCATTATTAATTTCAAAGTTTCGAAACACAGGAGGAAAGTTAATGAATGTATTAATAAGCTCTTTGGGACATTCTAGTTTAACAGTTGCATGGAATATGAATTGAGGATTCTCTTTAAATCTTCGTTGGGAATTGATTATATTCATACATTTACGTTGGATTTCAGGTATCAATACACCATTAGAATCATAGCAATCAAATGAATTTAGCATTGAGCCAGGCATGTACATGATACCTCCATGATATTTGTTGAAAGGATGTTTGTTTCCAGAGAATGCTGATGGATATAATGAATTGAAATCAACTCCAATTACATGTGAAACTTTATTTAATGCATCTCTTGAAATGACCTTGTTAGCATTCAAATCGTAATGGAATCTATTGATATTGGTTTCACCTCTAATGTTGACTCGATGCATTACATTTGAAAGACCACCAGCTATACCTTCTCTTAAACGTTTATATTCAGTTTCATCTGTGATGGTCATTGCAAAATGGTTTAGTCTACAGAACTTCTTAAGCTGGATTCGTAAACGAGTAACCTTATCATCATATTTTGAACGTAATTTGTTACATATTTCGCATGCAAGTTTACAATTTGAAAGCTCATGTCCAATCTCATTATTAATTCTATCCAAAGTTGGTTTATTAGTCCATGAGAAGTGTTCACCACAGAGGTGACATTTACCTTGAATCGGATCATTGTACATCTTCATGAAAGCATCAAAGTCATCTTCTGTGACACATTTAGAAACATCTCTTAAAGGTTTAGCATTTCCCTTAGGGAACTTTGCTTCGCAAATTAATTTCTTAGTACGTTGCTTAGCATTCCATTTCTCATCTTGCATGACATATCCCCTAACTTTGTATTCCCACCATTTTTGGGTAGGTTTGAATGTATTTGATTCATTAACAATTCCATAGTTACATTTTGGATCAAAGTCTTTATAATTCATTGCATATTTTTCTTCTGAAGCATTACGTGACAAAGAAATGTTTGATAACATATCTACTCCATACTTAGCATTCATTTCAATGAGACTATCAATAGGTTTGATCATCATCTCAACATCATTATCATTATATGCTAATAGATAATCCCAACGAGTCTTGAAACGTTTGGAATCTTCAACATAAGCATCATACTCTTCTTTCGTTAATGGATTCTTTTGATTGAGATAGCTATAGAAATCTTCGTACGTAAATGGTTCAGACTTACTTAGGATTTCATTATAATTCTCACTATTGATTGCTTCATAAGGGAATATACCTTTTACTGAATTCTTCTGACCTCCAAAATCTTTACCAAATTCTTTGAGAGTACCACCACTTACATATGCTTGAGCATCAATGAAACGTAATCCAATCAAACCTTTATTTAAACCTCCACTTTTGTGAATAATGAATTGTTTCATTGCTGACGTGGTACCAATTAATGAACTGTTATCAACACTCCATTCTATATTTTCAAATCTATAGTTAAGGTATTCTTTAAAGAGATTGCTATCGAATTTTGCTGAATTAAATCCCAAAACTGGTACATTAAATAGATTTCGATCTAACTTCAAAAGCTTCTCTTCTGAATCAATTCCAGTCATATCTCTCAATGCTTTAACCTTATCATTAACAATATCAACAGACTTCTCAAACATGAACTTGATCCATTTAGGAATGAACTTCTCATCTCTAACATCGAAATGCTTTGTTAACAAACCTTTTGAAGATTTGATGCAACAACTCACTGACAATGGAATCAAACGACTATTGACTATAGTTGATTTACGACTTTTATTCTCATTTTTCTTTTTCATGCTTCGCAACACCAAAGGTGAATCTTCAGATGGAACAGGTTGCTCCATGGTTTCGAAATCATATGTTATATAATACTTCTGAAGTTGCCATTTAAGATCATGTGCTAAGCAATATTCATAAACTGGATTATTAAGAATATGTGGACAATAAGGCTCACTTACCTTCTCTGGAATGTAATTCTTATGGAACTTCCCATCACAATGCGCTTCATGAATAGACATTCTTTTTGGATTCTTTCCATGGACAACATAAGATCTACACTTAGGACATATCCATATATTCGTTAACCTCTCAACATCTATAATATACATAATGTGAATCACTCTACCTTGACTGAAAAGTAATGCACTAAAGGTATTCTCAAATTTCTCATCAAACCATTGCTCTTGGATATCATAACACTTAGAATCTTCATCATAATCATAGATGTTAACGTTAATACAATGCTTCTTAGCAGACTCTTTCATCTCTTCCATTGACATACCTTTAAATGATTTGATTAATGATTGTGCTTCCCTAGTAGGTCTAGTAGTATATTCTATACCATGATCTTTGCATAATAGTTTGCGTGCAATTTTAGTACGATTCACTACATTATATTTCTTTGCATCTTTCAACTTCTGGTCTAAACATATTGCTAAGAATCTATACCAACATAATCCATCATCTTCATTGTCGACTATCAGCAATCTTGATTTAATTAATTCATCTGGAAGCTTGTCTACTTTACCTGAAACTTTAACTATTCTGTGAACTGTGAATGCTACATTTGAAACATAAATGAGTTTAATATTAGATGCTCCATAAGTGGTATGCTTATAGAGATTCGTTTCAATATAGTACTTAACTTTATCCAAATCTGCTATTAATTGAATCATGATTGGAATGGTATCAGCAAACTTATGACTAGTTACTGTAACAGGTCTTGGCTCATATTTGAATTCGGGATCTGATTCCGGAGAAATATTCTTATCTGGAATTTTGAAAATACCTCCAATCTCAAATGTTAACTTAAATGGTTTGTATTCATTTTCATACACAACATTCTCAAGAAATCTGAATATATCTTCAAGCTTATGAATCTTATTAAGATAATACACTACAATTGGATCTTTATCTTTTTCTATGATCTTCTCAATTATTTCAGAATCATTTGGATTCTTACGTCTAGTTTCTTCCAATACTGCTAATGCTTTCTGCTCATCATGTGGTTGGTTAACCATAAGATTCTCAGTATCAATGTTTTCAAATTCATGACCATACTTTTCAAAATATTCTAGCAATTCTTGATTCTCTTTCTCGAACAATATTTGAGAATAAGGTTTCCAATCTGATGGTATTGGATTAAGTTTAGGAAGTGGCTTACGTAAATCATCAAACATTCTTTTATAATTCTCTTTTACTGTAATTGCTTGACGCTCATTCTTGCGATCATTCTCAAACTTATCTTGAACATTCATTCTCTTAAATACATCTAATGGCTCTTTGACTTTGAATTCATCATGATTAAATTTCTTGAAATATTCATCATCTTCCCTTTTAATCTTTTCATTTTTAAGGTCTTTTTCAAACTTATCTTTAGCATTCTTTCTCTTGAATTCATCAAATGGATCTTTGATTATAAATCTTTTACGATCAAATTTCTTGAAATACTCATCATCTTCCCTCTTAGCATTATACCCTTTAGCAAACCAATACATATGATTATATGAATCATCTCCATCATAATCCATTTCAATAAGTTTATCAATAATGATATCAGTGAGATTTGAATTAACTGCATTCTTAACTGCTTCATATTCTGGATTAGATTGCTTAATTTTCTTATCTCTAGCAATCCCAAATCTATCTTTAACTGAATTCACAATATCATCAATTTCATTTTCATTCACATTAAGCAATAATGCTAATTGTTTCAAATCACGAAATGTAACTTCTTTTGCATCAAATGCGACATCATCTGCTAGCTTCGTCATTCTTTGACCTTCAATTAAAAAATTATTTGATAACAAATTTTTCGATAACTTTTCATTTTATAATCTTTATCAAAATCATTCCCGTAGGGAACTTTGCATAGCAAATTTACAAATAAATTGAGATCATCAAAAAGGGCCTAAATTCGGTCATTATTTTTGCCAAAACCACTTCAAAACAAGTGTTTCCATGACCTTCAACATGTTTTTGAAGATTCAAAATTTTTGGTCCAAAACCCCTCAAATTACATGTTTTCATGGCTTTCAACGTGATTTTGAAGATCCCAAGAATTTGAGCTCCTAGTATTGAAACATGATATCGAAAATCAATACAAAAGTATCTGACCGGCAGCTCCCCCATCTATTATCTCTAATAATATAATGCATTGATGTTTATTTTAAGATTAAAATCAAAAAATACATTCTTTTTTTATGAAATATTTGAGATTAAAATACGATCATTTATTTATCAAAAAGTTTAATTGAAAATTCTGATATCAAAAGCTGAGAAACAAAATTCTCGATCTCTGAAATCGATCTCGAGAATCTGTGCATATTTATGTATCGATATCAAAAAGTCAATCAATTATCGATCTCGAGAATCGGAGAATAACAAGTCTAATCCGGACTTTACCTCTTAAAAAGTTCATATTGAGAAATCATTTAGATTTAAAGGTACATATGTAATATAGTAACGAAAGCGTGAATTGAAAGTTTCAAATTCACCTTAAGTAATGAAAATTGATCAATAATGCAGTACATATTGATAGATTCATCCTTATATAAATTAAAAGATAGAAGAATGAGCTAATGAAGGAGAGTTTAAAGAGTTTAAATCATCTATTAAGCATTTTATACCAGTAGTTATCTCTACATTCTCAACCACATCTAAGTGTTTAGGTGGGATTATAGAACACTTCTATCATTATCAAATTGATTTCAATTAATATACATTGTAAATCGATAAAGCACTTTTACTTTTAGAACATATATCGTTGATTGAAATACGTAGAGGGTTTGATAATGTAGGTTTGATTACGACTACAGCGTCTGATATCTCTTGTCTTTCTGTATTTGAAGAATATGAAACGATAAATCCTTTAGCTAATATCAAAAGTTAAATATAGTAGTGGGTTTTTCTCACCACACTACACACATGAAACTTACACTTTTGGTCTATTATAATAACGAAAACGACAAACTGACAATCAAGAAGAGATGTCATGTTAAATGTCTCGTGGCTGATGTCAGTATTGTCGTTATTCATTTATTGATACAACAAATGATATTCATAAATTGTCATTCATCAGATGATACAATGAATGAAATATAATTTATTGATATCATATATGAAATTGTTTATTCAGCAGCGAATGAATTTAATTAAGATGAAGTAAATAAGGATGACAAAAATAAATTGTGTAATGTTGAAATAGCTATTAAATTTAAATATAGACATTATGACAAAAATAACAAAGAGCAATAAAATGAACCACATGTGGAATGTTATTTTGCAGATATCATGAATGTTGGTCTTGAACCATTCCCAAATGACCCGAACAATTCACTGATGATCACTGATGACAATGTTGAAGGAAAATGGATGAAAGAAATTAATTTTGAGAATGTATGGGATAGACACAGTTGCAAAGTGTATTCATCAATAGCTGAAGAGACAAGCATGGGATATGTTGGAAAGAGTTATAAAAATTCCTAGCCGATAAAATATTTCAAATTGAATTCAACTGACCAAACATTTTGGATTGAATTTTTAGTGGTCGCAATTATAAAATGCATGTGAAATTACCAGTCAGTGAAAGTTTTATGATTGAAATGCAGATGAAGAATCATCAGAAGTTGCTACATATATAAAATGACATTCAAGTCAATTGATGATTTATATAAAAAATTTCCATATCGGACACCATCAAAATTTGTATCTCTAGCTAAAAGATATGGATTTAATGAAAAGGAAGCAAGAGAATATTTGAAAAATAATATTATTCATGATGTAGTACCTGACAAACCATAATATATGAACATATATTCAAAACATCCTGGAGGATATCAAATGGACACGTTCATTAATAACAGACGAAAGAATGAATTAAATTATTTGATGTTCATTTATATAAACACACGCAAAGCTTACAGTTATTTCATCATTTTCTGTTATATCATTTGGTGAAAATTATGTAAAAAATATAAAAAGACTTGTTTTTTCAATTACCCTGATCTCGCTTACATTGAGAAAGTAACGATTTTTTGAAGGTTAACATTTTTTATCAAAAATCGTTAACATATATTTCATAGAAAACGAGTAGTTAGCATATTTTAATGAATTTCAGTTAAGATCTTAATTTGAATGATTTTTTTTATTTCATATGTCATAATATATCAATATATAGTTAACAGTGTTTTTACTTCAAGTTAACAGATAAATATTTTATTGTTTAATTCATTTCACTTCATGAGAACGTTTTTTTTTTTGCATAAAGAACTCAATAGCTCTCTCTTAACAGAATCGCAAAGTTCAACAGCAACGCCAAGTCCAAAAGCATCATCAAATCAAGTGGCATCACAGTGTCCAACAGCATCCTAAGTCTATCAGAATCTTAGAATTAATTTGCATATCAAAGCTCGAAAGCATCTCAAAGTTCAACAGCATCTCCATATAATAAATATCATCAAATCCAGTAATACCACAATGTCTAACAACCCCACCAAATCCAACAAAATCGCATATTCTACTTGTATCGCAAATTTCAAAAGCTTCTCCAAGTTCAACAACATCACCAAATCTAACAGAATCTCCAAGGCCAACAGAATCACCAAGTCCAACAGAATTACCAAGTCCAGCAGAATCACCAAGATCAACAATATCTCCAAGTTTCCCAGAATTACCAAGACCAACAGAATTACGAAGATCAACCACATCTCTAAGACCAACAGAATTACTAAGATTAACTGCGTCTCCAAGACCAACAGAATTAAGAAGACAAACAGCATTTCCAATCGATGATGATTCTTTGCTTGGAAGCATAAAGTCAAGAGGTTCAAGAAACGCTAAGTTATTTAGAGCATTTATCCGGTCACCGTTGACAAATGAGCCTTTGAAATTCATAGTTGACAACGGCGAATGATATCAATGCAATGAAAAACATGATGAAAAAGCTCTAAGAAAGCTCTTTGATTCCTCAAGAAATTCAAATCAGCAACACTAGTATCATTTATCATTGCATCAGCTGAAATATCACGTAATCTCTCTAAATGAAACCAAATTACTAAGAACAAATATCTTCACAAAAAGTTCTCTTTGTATAAGTGATCAATGTTTTAAAACGAACAAAAAAGTCGAGTAGATAATTAATACTTAGACAAGATCTTTACATAGTACAAATATCAAAATCACAAGAAATTTTTAGCGAAGTCTTATACTCAGTCGCCAAACTTCAGAATATGATAATTATTTCATTTTTTTTTTTAGAAAATTTTCTTGCTAAGCTTTTGTTTACAGCGAAATCAATTGTTAATCAAGTAAATAGCTTATTTCAAACAAAAATACTACTCAAATTCTGCCAATCGTCAAGATCAGAGAGATATTATATCTCAAAAAAAAAAAAATGGAAAATTAGATAACTACAGCAATACAAAGTACGCATTATCACTAAGATGTTTTCAGCATCAACTTACTTCGTTCTTTAATTTTTTCTCAGAATATCGCAAATATTAAATAATTGTCAATTTTTTTTTTCTTGATATTTATAATGAATAAACATATTTATACATATATAAACTTTATTATATTTTTTCTTTGATATCTCTCTTTCTTTTAGGCATATGAGCTATTTTATTTTTATACGATTTTTTAATTCGTTAATTTTCATTGAATTTTTATCAAAAATAAAAACGTATAAAAACTCGTTTTTTTTAAAATACGTTACTTTCCCAAAGTAAGCGAGATCAGGGTATTTTATTTAGATTATTTTTTCTGAATGATTTCCACTTTTTGAAGGTTCTTCAGAAAAGACTAACTATACTTTAGTTGATCCCTGTTATATAATTGATGTACGACAATATTCTCCATTTTAATAGCATTTCTTTTCATTTTCTGCTCTGCACAATAACTTGTTTATTAAATTTATAAGTAAAGACTATTAACCATTTATTGTTATAATTATTTTTACTATTAATAAATTGATTCATAAATCATGCTTTTGTGAAATTGATTTTTTTATGATTTTTGATGGTGTATAAACTTTTGTTTTTATTATTTTATGATGATGAATGATTATATTTCATAAATAATACTTATATATATATAAATAATTTTGAAATTGTTTTTGAAAAATATTTTTTATTTATGGAGATAAATATAAATTAAATTATAAAAAATACGTTATTTTAGCTCTCGCACCTCTGTCTGGTCCGAATTATCGAATCCAGTTGATAAATATCCTGGAGAAAAAAATTTATTGCCATCCTTAAAAGAAAATTTACTTTTAAGAAAGGTATAGAAACTCTTTTTCAATTCAAATTTATTTTATGCAAAAAAAGCTCGAATATTGATCATTTTTTATTAAAAATTAGTCCATCATCATGTATATAATATTTGTAGCATAAATATAAATTCAAAAAAATATAATTTTAATTTTATTACTGAAAAACAAGAAAAAAATGAAATCCAAAAATTGACAATTTTTGATCAACGGAAAAAACCTCATCAAAGTTTAATACATGTCTAATATTGTTTTATCATATTATTAACATATTTAAAAATAGCATGAAAGTGCTTAATTCAAATCTCATAAAATGCATAATGAGAAAAAAATGTTTTTTTAAGAAAAAATCAATTTAAAGATGAACGAGTCGACAAAAGTTTTTAGTTTTTTTATATGTTCTTCATTTTTTTATTTATTAGAAAATAAAATAAAAAAAATGCCATGTTTTTCGAGTGGATTTGGAGATCTTATATGATGTTATCAATTTTTTGTATAGTTCATATCATTAGAGGGTTTTCCAAAAAAAAAAAGCTTGCTCAAAAATAACCTTTTTTCCGAAAACTCAACAAAAATAAGAAATTCTTTTTTTTCCAAAAACAGGCTGATTTTCGGGAAATGTTTTTTTTCGGAAAATCCAAATTTTATGAGAATTTTTTTTTTCCACAAAAGCATGAGTAGCTACTCATGCTTTTTTTTTTTTTTTTTTTTTTTTTTTTTTTTTTGAAAAAATGTTATTTTATTTATCTACTATGTATTTTTTTCTACTGTTTATATATGATTGTGTTGTTATATAATTATTCAATATATATTGAATAATAATCAAAAAATAATGTATACCCTCGAATCTCTACAAAAATTTTTATAAAGTTAACAAATTCAACACTCATCAAAAATTAAATTAAATTATAAAAGATGGAAATCAGCTAAACATGTAGATTAGTTTCTGCCTTTATATACGATATAAATATTTATAAGCATAAATTGAAGAATATAGTTAATATAACATTATCATAATTGTAGATTGTATTTTTGGTATCTCAAATATAGCTAGTTTTTGTTTTATTGTAATGTCATAAATTTATTTACCACTTATATTTTTTTTTTACTAATAAAATAATTTTTTTGCATAAAATATCTCATTTTTCGTTAAAATCCAATTTTTTTAGCAAAAAAGTTCGAGATAGGCAAAAAATAAAAATTTCTGAAAACAGATATGTGTGGGTAGACGATCAATATTCGTTAAATTATTTAAAATTTTTATTTATGAAAAATTTTTTTTTATTTTATTTTTATATATATAATAATATAAAAAAGCATTTAATTAATAAAAGTTGACCAAATTAAGATTTATAATTTTTCAATAGTTATATAAATATTGAAAGAAATTTAAAATCATTTAATATCTTGTTATAGAGCTCCGAATTTATATTAAATAAATAAATATATAATAGTGATAAGTTACATTATACTTATATTTATATCGGGAATGAACTTTTAATCAGCAGTTTTTTAAAAAAAGTTCTGAGAAGTTTCTTTTTTTTATCATAAATTTTTAGCAATTCAAAATATTTGAAAATGAAAAAACGATAAATAAGAATCTTTAATATCTTGTTATAGAGCTCCGAATTTATATTAAATAAATAAATATATAATAGTATTAAATTATATTATACTTATATTTATATCGGGAATGAACTTTTAATCAGCAGTTTTTTAAAAAAAGTTCTGAGAAGTTTCTTTTTTTTATCATAAATTTTTAGCAATTCAAAATATTTGAAAATGAAAAAACGATAAATAAGAATCTTTAATATCTTGTTATAGAGCTCCGAATTTATATTAAATAAATAAATATATAATAGTATTAAATTATATTATACTTATATTTATATCGGGAATGAACTTTTAATCAGCAGTTTTTTAAAAAAAGTTCTGAGAAGTTTCTTTTTTTTTCATAAATTTTTAGCAATTCAAAATATTTGAAAATGAAAAAACGATAAATAAGAATCTTTAATATCTTGTTATAGAGCTCCGAATTTATATTAAATAAATAAAAATATAATAGTGATAAGTTACATTATATTTATATTTATATTGGGAATGAACTTTTAATCAGCAGTTTTTTTAAAAAAATGCATACAAGCTATTTTGTCACTTTTTATTACTTTATAAAAATAAAATGAGTGAATTCTTGAAAGATCAGATATCATAATATATATGCATTCTCGAGAACTTGTCGAATCTTCTTTAATGGAATTCTTGAAAAATTCAGATGATCTTGAAGAAAATTATGAAAATTTAATTCGCATTTTTAATGATTACAAAATTGATGAAAATTCGCAAGATTTAAAAGATGTCTTAAATATAATTATTTCTTTTTGAAATAATTATCCTAGAAATCTACTATTTTTTTCAAAGATTGAAAAAATTATATTTTTTTTTAAGCCAAAAATTATGAAATTCTGGTCAAATATTGAAAAATTCCATATTTTTAGAACCAACAAACGAATTCTTTTATTTGCGCTCAACGAAAAAGTTGTTACACTTGACCAAAAGATATTGAATTGTTTTTTTAGCTCCAAAAAATAAACATAATTCTTAACATTTATATTTTTTCTAATATAATATATTTATATATTTTTATTTATATTAAATCATTTATAAATATAAGTAGTTCTAAAAGATAAAAATATTTCATAATTTAATTTTTATATTCAAATATTTCAATGATCTTATTCAAAAAATAAAAAAACGATCATTTCTTATTTAAAAATAAAATCGTTGATATATCACTTATTGCCCATTAAAATATTCTGGTATTTATAAAATAATCTAATTAACTCTTAATTAATATAATATATGAATATATAAATAAATGACGGAAGAGAATCCAGTACCCATACATATGAAAACAGACCAATTTTTGGAAAAAAAAGAATTTCCTATTATCATCAAGTTTTCGGAAAAAAGATTAGTTTTGAACAAGCTTTTTTTTTTTTGGAAAACCCTCTATTGATGATATGAATTTTATAATTGACCAATAAAGATGAAAATTTTTTGACCAAAAAGGTTAATTTATTTTTTATAGTATTTCTTCCAAAGACACAAATAAACTCAACAAAATAACTAAATAAGAGTAGTTTACAAAACAATTGTTAGGTATATCCCAGCGCAACGTGGAAAAGTAAAACATGCAAAGATAATTATTTTAGAATGTCTTTTCCTAAAGCTCAAGCAAATTCAAAAAACTCACTAAATAAGATTGTTTTACAAAATAATTCTTTTATTAATTCCAGTACGTTTTATTTTTCTTATAAACAAATGAATTATCGATAGTTTTTTCATCTGCCAATTATGTGCTGGAATTTGTACGATAATTATTTTGTAAATCGCTTTTATTTAGTAAATTTGGCGAATTTTCTTGAGTTTTAGGAAAAAATATTAAAAATGAATAATCTTTGCTTGGTTTGCTTATCCACGATGCTTTATAATCAACAATTAAAATGGAAAAAGTGATTTGAACGAATTGGGAATATAATTTTTAATATCAATATGAAGAAAATTAGAAAACAATTTCCTGCATAAACTCATAATTTTCAAAATTTTGAAATTCGCCTTTTAGGTAAAAAATAATTCGCCTTTTAGGTTAAAATAATTCATATCACTTGTGATATGAATATAAAAAATGATTAATTTCGAGTTCTTCTTCATGAAATATAAATTACTTATATAATTCTATTTAAAAATAATATAATTAAAAAAATAAAAAAAAAATTGTTTTTTGAATTAAGATAACCAGATTAGGATTCAATTTTTTACAAAAAAATAATTAATTTTTATCTTAAATTCCTCTCGAAAAATATGTTTTTTTATACTATATTTATCATTAATACTATCATTTAAAAATTTTATTTTGAAAGAAAAATGATCTGTCGAGTGGATAGAAGTTTCCAATCCTTTCTTTCAAGAGCATTTAACAGAAAAATAATTAATAAATTAGTATTTAATGAAGATTTTTTTTATCTATTATCATTATGATAATTTATCATAAAGTATAGCAAAAAAAAGTAAGAAAAAGGCAGAAAAATATTTGGTAATAAATTTTATTATTAAGGGACCACTATCATATTTTTTTGTAAACATTTCAATATTGAAAAAACTCATAGAAAATAAGATTCAATGGTTATTATTTCAGAAAAAGTTTAAATCTTTAAAATTTCACCATTCCGATCATTTTTTTAAAATTTTTACATCCTCTCAACTTTTTATTTTATATTGAAAAAAGGGAATAGGCTTAAAATAAGAATAGAAATAAATGATATATAATTTATATAATTTATATATACCAAAATATAGCAAAAATACTCAAGAAATAAATTTTTTTAAGACAATTGATTTTGTGATAACTCATAGAATTTTTTAAACACAATTTGATAGTGGTCCCTTAAATAAGAAGCGATTGGTAAATAATTATTGTAAGATCGGCAAATAATCAGTAAATATCTGAAATTAATTTCTAAAACGTCAAAGATCAGACTGTAAGGCAATGAGGATCGTTAGATATAATATTAGCAATTAAAAAGAAAAGAATCCGTATTTAAGGTACAAATCCAGTACGTTATTTTTTGAACAGGAGAACGTTTATTATTTGAATAGTTGCATTTCTCTGAAAAAGTTTAAATTGACTAGGTTTGTTTTTGACACTTATTTTACAATTTAAATAAACATTATGACATGTTATATGAAATGGATGGAAATAATCGTTTTTTATTTAACATGTCATTTTATTTATTTATTCTCAAAGAATGTCAAAAAAAATTGCGGTTACTAAACGTACTGGATTTGTACCTTAAATAGTAGAAGATCGAAAATTTATTACTAGATAATCAATAATATTTTTGGATATAACCTATAATTAATTAGTTGAATGGCTATATATAAAAATAGCAGAAGATCAGAGAAAAATTGGTAGATGATGGATTTTATAAAGGTACCTAATCTTTTTTTAATAAACGGTTTTTATCATTTTTTTTAAAATAATTCGTAATAGAAGATTATTCTGATATTTAAAATACAACATATTTATTTGTTATATCAATTACTATTTTTTTGTGTATTTCGATTTTGAAATTGATGATCAATGATTAATCATGTAAATCACAAATATCAATTTTTGTATCAAATAAATATTTTTTTCATTTTTGGTACCAGTTTTTTATTTTAAATATCCAAAAATATTTGGTTTTAATTGTTTATAAATTAAAATAAAATGTAATTTTAGAAAAATATAAAGCTTTTTTGATGCATTATTAAGCTTCCAATAACGGATTTAACAGATTTATTTCCTTTGCTATATTTTATCAAACATTATATTTTAATTAAATGCTATATTTAATTAAAAATATATAGATTATTTATTAAGATATATTAATTTGAATGATATTTGAGTTTTTTCCAAAAAAATAATTCATAAAATAAGGCTAAATTCATACCTTTTACAAATGATAATTATATATGTATTTAAATAAATCAATCATAGACTTTTAAAAATGAAATTTCTTGTTTTTTCAATCATCTTATAAAATTACTATATATTTTATATGAATCATTGAACTAATTTTATTTAAAATGTAAATAATATCTAATATTTCATTATATACAATGCATATATAAGTATTCAGGTATAAATATAATGATTAACCAGAAAAAATAAAAAGATCTTGAATATTTGTATGAATAATAATTTAAAAGCAATTACATTTGAAATATTCATTATATATATTTATTATACATTATTTTTAAATTATTATTAAAGCTTTAATTAAGGATTATTTAAAGATATGCCAAATGCAATTTGAATTTGGATTTCTCCAAAAAAGGTCAATTACTTTTTACAGTAAGGTTTCAAAATTGGAAAACGTTTCAAAATAGGAAAATCGACTTTTTGAGAAAAAAATTTTCATTAATAAAAATGAAAGAAATAAAGAAATAGAGAGAAAATCTTGTTTAAACCTACCGTTTTAAGAAATAATATTTCCATGATTAAGTTTATCACACAGCTGTTTGTGACATTATATTCATCAAATAGTGTTTTCCTATCTCTATATGAAAAAATGAGCATCATTCAAAAAGTGGATTTTCCATTTTCGCAACGCTATAAAGGAAAATCCAAATTTGAATTAAATTCGTTATTTTGACTTTTATTTTAAATTCATTTTAATCGTTTTCTATGAAAAAGTAGATTTTCCTCTTTTGAGACGTTTTTGAATTTTACAACCTTACTGTATCAATTTTAATACTTTTTTTAAAAATGCATTATTTCTGTTAATATTTAGCATTTCTATATGCATGTTTATTTTAAGTATTTGTAAATATAATTATAACTATATATAATATAAATATATTTTGTTACTGCTATTATTATAATATATTATTCCTACATTTTGAAATTTGCAGTCAATTCAATATTCTATAAATTCAATTTTTAATATTATATAAAGGAGAACGGAGAGACGGTTATGACAAAGATTTTTTTCGAGTTATTTTATATAAATATAAATATAATATTATATATTGAATAATTCTTAATAAGAAACCAAAAAGAAATATCGTAGGGAAACAAAGATATTCACAAAATAACAATAAAAGTTATGAAAAAGTTAATAAATTGAATTGTTAAGATAGATTTTTAATTCAATTTCTTGTAACATTTAGATATCAAAATTGTTACAAAGAATCTGTGCCACCTGTATAATTATTTTTCATAGTTTATGATTTTATCAATTTATTTTATATTGTATACAAACTATATCATGTGATATTATATAGAGTTTATAAAAATATAATAAGATAATAACATTTTATTTTTTTAAAAAATTGAATTAAAACTATATAAAATAATCTCTTTCATTTTTATTTTATCTTAACAAAAATGACATAAATCACTTTTTTTACTATTATATTTTTATATAATGACATACTAAAATGTTATGCTTAATTATTTAGTATATTTTTTATAAATATTTTTTTCAAATCTAAAAAAAAATTAAAAGAGCTTACCCAGCCTGTTAAATTGATTAAATATTGGATTTTTATATGATATATTTCAAATTTGAAGCCAAAATATAAGATATATTAGATTGAGGAAAAAGGCTAAAATAGCAAAGTAAAGGTGTGAAATATTACTTATTACTTATGTAATAATTAATAAAACTTGCTTATTTTAATAAATATTAAAATTATAATAAAATTATTTATTAATAGGCTTCATTTTGATAAATTAATATAAATACAGATTTAATGATAAAGAAATACAAATGTTTTATAAGAAAAATTATACTTTAATACATTGTTTGATGGAATTTCATGAAAATTAATAATTGAATATGAAAGATTTATTTTTTATGAAATTGTGTTCAAAATTGACTCTTGGACGATTATATTTAATTTAAAATTTCTTATTGATGATTGAGAATGAAAAATTGAACTATTTTTATCATTATATAAATAAAATATTTATATTTTATATTCTATATATAAACATATATAAATATAATAATAATATAATTGCCATTGTAATAAGTTTATATTGAATAAATTATCCATAAATAAAATAAATAAAATTCTAAAAAAAAAAGAAATTATCTCAAATAAATATTTTAATTGAGAGTAATTGAATAGAAATAAATAATTTATTCAAAATCTTTCAAAAAACATTTAATGATTATTTTTTCTTTCTTATAAAATAAATAAAAATTCATACGCTGAATTTCTTTTCTGGCAGGGTCAATTGGGTTATAATGCCATCACTAATCTTTTATATAAACGATTTCTTAATTTCACATACCTATTTATCAAAATCAGATACTGATAACATATAATTTCCATTATTTGAACAATAAATGTATTTATAATAATGCAAATTCATTTAAATATGATTAAAAAATATTAATATTAACAAATATCGAAAAAATGACTATTAATTAATTATATAAAATCATTTTAATATATTTTTTAACGTACAAGAAAAACCGTCTTCGTTCTCCTTTTATTATATAAATATGAATATATGAATATATAAATTTATAAAATAAAATTATATTATTTTTAAGACAATAACATAAAATTAAAACCCATATAAATAATAATATAATAATATAAATATTAACAATATTGTATATATTAGCTACAATTTGAAATTTGAAAATTTTCTCATTTCTATGAATTCAATTTTATAAAATATTCAAATATTAATATATAGCAAATATGATTGAAATATATAATTAAATTATCATTATATAAATTATATAAAATATAAAAATACATAATATAATGATTATATTATAAATATTACAATATATCGCAGTTACATTTTGAAATTTGAAAATCTTTTAATTTTCACTTTTTGAAATAAAATTCCAAAAAACATTAATATCTCGCGAACAAACAAATTATAAAAAAATTCTATCTGTGAAAACCTGCACAAATTTATTATAATTATATATATAAAATATAAAGAATCAAAAGCAATCCTAAAGTTCGATTTACCCCAGCATACAGAGTTTCGGTACCTTTGATTTTATTCAAAATTAGTTTCAAAAAAAATAGCGGTTACTTAATGTACTTCATTTGTACCTTAATTCTTTTTTAAAAAACTGATTTTCGTATTTCATTTCAATTTTTTTCATCCAAATTTCTTAGAAAATCGAAACGCATCATTCAAACAATAGAATTTTGAATAGAAATTGATGGTTGAATTAAATTAAAATAATTTCAAAAGAAACCCAAAAAATTCAGAACATTTCAATATTTCTATTATCCAATTTTTTTTCAATATAAATTGGCCATTAATTAATAAACTTTTTGAATAAACGAATCACTTTATTCCAGAACCCAATGTTGAGCTCATCAAACGTTCGCTCTTTTGCAAAAGCATCGCCTTCACCCGATTTCACAACAAGCTCAATTGTAATTGATCGCTCAAAATGCATTGCTTGCGGCCTTTGCGTTAAAGCTTGCAAGACTGTTGCAGGACAAAGTGTTCTTAAACTTGCAAAAGTTGGCGATAAGAAACTTGTTTCAACCGCTTCAGGAAAAACCCTTGATCAAACAAATTGCATCAAATGCGGCCAGTGCACACTTGTTTGTGGACCAGGCTCTATTGCTGAAAAAGATCAAATTTCAGATGTTGAAGCAGTTCTCAAGAATCCACAAGGAAAGGTTACTGTTTGCCAAACAGCTCCAGCTGTCAGAATCAACTTATCAGACGCTCTTGGACTTCCACCAGGAACCATCAGCACTGGTAAAATGGTTACTGCCCTCAAAAAACTTGGATTCCAATACGTTTTCGATACAAACTTCTCAGCTGATATGACAATTGTTGAAGAAGCATCAGAACTTGTTAAAAGACTCACAGATCCAAACTTTGGACCACTTCCAATGTTCACATCATGCTGCCCTGCTTGGATTAACTATGTTGAACAATCAGACCCAGAACTTATCCCACAACTTTCATCATGCCGCTCACCAATGGGTATGTTAAGTGCAGCCATCAAACAAGATTTCCCCAAGGTTAAAAATATCAACCCATCTGATATTTTCAATGTTGCTATCATGCCATGCACAGCAAAGAAAGACGAAATTGAACGTCCACAACTTCGTACCAAAGAAGGACTCAAAGAAACAGATTATGTTATCACAACCCGTGAATTAATGAGAATGATTAAGAAAGCTAAGATCAATTTCAAGAAGCTTCCAGATACTCCATTCGATACATTATATGCTGAATCTACTGGTGCTGGTGCTATCTTCTGCGGATCTGGTGGTGTTATGGAAGCCGCTTTACGTACAGCTTATAAACTTATTACAGGAAATGAAATGGCCGACTATCACGTTAAAGCTGTTCGTGGTCTTGATGGAATTAAAATTGCCACAGTTGACATTGGCGGAAAACCTGTTTCAGTTGCTGTTACACAAGGCATTGCTAATGCTAAAAAGCTTATCAAGAAAGTCCGCAATGGAGACGAAGACGTTAAGAATGTTAAGTTTATTGAAGTTATGGCTTGCCCAGGAGGATGCGTTTGTGGTGGTGGATCAACCCGTGCTAAAACCAAGAAAGCAATCCAAAAGAGACTTGATGCCGTTTACCAAATTGATGATCAATCAAAGGAACACGCATCTCACAATAACGCCGAACTTAATGAATGCTATGATAGATTCCTTGAAGGTCATTACTTTAGCCACAAGGCACACGAAACCCTCCACACTCACCTTCATGCACGTAAAGTCTAAATCAAATTATTGATTTATCCTAAAGTTTCCATCTCATAAAAATTATATTTTTAAATTTTTTTTATATTTTTTTTTTTAAGGAGTTATAACTTTCAATTTACACATTGTCAAAATGTAAAAAGAATTGAAAGATTGTTATCTCCTGTTTTCCTCTTTACAATTCCAATTAAATGATAACTTTTTTTTTTCTCAATTTTGATGTTATTGTTTAAGAGCTTCTTTCGAGAAATATTGCCAATAATTTTTTCCAGCGAATTGGCTTAATTATTCAAAAATTCATCAAATCAATAAAAAATTGTTCATATTGAAAAAACACATATATAAAAAGAAGCATTATATTTTATACCTACATTGCTGTTTTTTAGTGACATAACCAATACTCAATTATTTTTGTATGGCCAATTTAAGAGGGGGTTTCACTCAGGTGTCAAATCCGCTTTTCCATTAAATACGAGAATTTGAGAGTTGATAATTATATTTATATACTATTACATATATTTAATAATAATAATACTAATTTCGTAAAAAAATATTTAATATTTATGAATATATATATGTTTAGTTATTTTATTTTTGAGAGAAAAACTGCTTTTTCTTCAGAAAATTAACATCTTGATAGTGACTTAGATTTCTATACGATTTTATATCAGGTTTTTTATATATTGTAATATCGATTGAAGATATTATATCCAAAATATTCTTCCAAATCATATGGCCAATTTTTGTATATTTATGTTTTCAATTTTTATAAAATTTCTGATATCAGAATTTTTTTTTTTTGAATATGACATGTTAGATGAAATGATTATTATCTCTATCAAAGCTTTACTGTTCTCCGCCTTTATTTTTAAATAGAGCCACTAAGTCTTTTTTTAAAAAATACCGACAATGTTTTGCTTTCAAAGAATAGCATTTTTTTGTCTAGTTATTATTAATTAAAAATAAGATTCTTAGATATCTCTTGAATTTTTATCATTTATAGAGCAAGCGTTAATAATAATGGTATTATTTTACTCGGCGGCTTTTATCTATTGCCCTTTTACAAAATTACGAATTCTCTATCAAATATCTACTATTTTTAATCAAAAGATTTAATTTATATATGCAATTATTAATAAATATCTAAATAAACTGAATTATTCCAATATGTTAATTTTTATCGGAAAGATTTGTATAAATGCATTTGAAATAACTGCATTCCCATTTATTTTTATTCAATAATAAACAATTCCATCAAATATTTGTATGTGGTTTTTTTTGACTCTTTTAAGAGTGGCGGTACATTGAACTTTTTAACGTCTTTATTCAATTTTTCGACTCTTTTTTTTAGGTAAAAGAAAATGATGTTGATAGTAAGTCTTAGCATTTATTTTTATCATATGATAAAGAAAATAATTACAGAACGTTTACTCGAAAATTTATCTATATTTTTGTAATAATTCGCATGATCATATTTAGAAAGATTGACCGGTCATCAAATAGCCAAAATGAGAAAAATGAAAATATAAGAAGATTAGTTTAGATTAGTTCCATAATATTTAAATTTGGCTAGCAAAATTTCTTTTTATGGCCTCACGAAAATCGACAAAATTGAATGAAAAGTTTGCTCTAACGTGCAAAAAATTGATAAATTATTTTTTTTTTTGAAAGGTTTTTTTTGGAAAATTCAATACTTTTTTTGAGTATGAAAACCATTTTTAAATGTTCTCATATAATATTTTGTGAAAGTTTTAATTGTTTGTTTCTATGAAATTAAAAATGCTTATATATTTGATGTACTTAGTTTTTATTCTATAAAAATACTAATTTTCAAAACTCTAAAATATAATTAATTTATTATTTTGATAATTATTATTTTATTTAAATAATTTAACAAAATAAAAAAATTATTGATTTTGAAATGCATTTCAAAAATTAAAATGTTTATTAGCAATTTCATAGTTATACTCATTTTTCAATACTTTACAAGTAATATAAATGAATAACTTTGTTCTTCCCTATCTAGGCCAAATTTCGCAGTTAAAAGCAACAATTGCTGAATTGAAAAAATCTATTCAATGGTACAAGCAAAACATCAAAATAATGTCAGAAATTTTACGAGAAAATAATATTACAGTATACAATGAACATGAAAACCAGATTATGTGAAAGCAAGTGAAAAAGTTGTAAAGCCAGATAACCTAACAGTTGCTAAACGTAAAAATAGTCCAATACTCAACGAGTTCTTGGATATTTGTTTTAAAGAACTTTTTTAAAACATCACCTCTATCAACAACTACTCCATCATCACTCCAATCAACAACTGCTCCATCATCACTCCAATCAATAACTGCTCCATCATCATTCCAATCAACAACTACTCATCTTTTATTATATTATCTCATGTTATTTACAAAAATTAAATAAAAAATACTTTTAAATTCATTCAAACATATTTCAATCATCATATATATAAATATAATTAAAATAAAATAATATTAATAATACTATGGATATTTATATTTTTTAAAATTTATATATTTCAATTTGCTTATGAAATTTTGAATCATTTATATAATAAACCATACAAAAAAAAATATTAATTTATTTATTTTTTATCTTTGATTTATACTAATAAATTTAAATATAATTAATAAATATAAACTTAATAAATACATATAATATAAATTAAAGCGCTTTAATAAGAAAATAACCCGTAATTTCAATGTACCCCCACTCTCTCTTTTATACATCTTTTTTGTGTTAAATTTCTCATATTTTTCTTCTTCAAAACAAATTTCATCTCACATGTCCTTTTCAAAATGATCATATGTAATATTTCAAAATTGGCCATATGGAATAGATTAAAAATAATAAAAACCAATTATCTGTCCATTAATAAAATAAATATTATAATTTTAGAAAAATCCTATAGAGATTTGCAGAGTGCTGCCCCTTCTCCAATTTATAAAATATAATGGTTAAATCATCTTCACCTTTGAAAAAAATTAGTCAATTTTTAAAAAATAATTTAAATAATTTTAAATGAGTGTGAATTCTTTTGTCCAAAATGATTTTCCAGGATATCTTCTGGATATGAATGAGTTTGAAGCTGTCGAACCAATTGAACAGATCAGTTACACAAAGATTTGCAAATTTCAACATATGAAACTTAAAAAAGATTTTTATGTCAGATTTCCACCTGAATCAGATGATATTCCAGCAAGCCAACGAAAATTTCTCGATGAGGTATGGATTCAAATTCGTTTAAGACACCCTTCAATTCAACTTTTTAAAGGATTCACACTTCCTAGGGATGGAGTTCCATATCCAGCTGCCTTATTTTTTAATTACGAAGGTTCAATGACTCTTCAAGATGTTATTGATCTCGAAATCCAAGACAAATCACCTCCTGAATGGACACCAACCAAAAAATCAATTGTTATCTTTGGCATAACTGCTGCACTCAAATACATACATTCTCTTCACATTATTCATAACAACTTGAAAACAACTAAAATTTTGTTGACGAAAGATTTTGAACCAAGACTTTGCGATTTTTCAGATGCTTCTGTTGTCCAATCATGCGTTGAAGGATGCTTAACTAGAGAATCTGGAACAACCATATGGCGGTCTCCTGAAAAATCAAGTGGCCGTCCATATACACTCCCATCAGATGTGTTTGCATACGGACAAATTATTCACTCAATTGTAACGAAAAAACTTCCATTCCCATCATCAATGAGCACTCATGAAGTTAAAGAACAACTTCTTGAATGGAATGATGATCTAATTCTTGAAGCTTCAAAAGATTTCCCACCCGAATGCGAGCAAGGATACCTGGCCATATATCAAACAGCTGTTCTTCCAAATCCCGAAGATCGTCCAACAATTGAACAATTTTACAAAGCATTATTAGATGATGATATTGTATATCCAGGAACTGATATGAAAGTATATAGGGAGTATTGCAATAAGTTGAAAAAGTACGATCATTAAATAATTTTTTTATTTTTTTTAACCTTTAGGAGTAAACTCAGATTATTTGAATTTCTTTTTTTAACAATCGACCTTTAAATGCCTTTAAAAACAATCTTTATTTTCAAGCTTGCGCTTAAGATAAATGGTTAATTATGTACAATATAAGAAAAAATAGGTATTATTTTCAAACATTGACTATACATTTAATAGCGATATAATTAATACATGAAAAATAAATATGATAATATCTAAAATCTTATATGATATTTTTCAAAAAAATTAAGAAAGAGAATATGTGATTTAACATTGCTTTATAGAAATACAAAACATCATTTAAATTTTTAAATAGAGGAAATAAATATTGTAAATAAAAATAAGGAATGCATTGATTAATAAAATATTTCGATTTTTTACATTTTCTTTTTTTTCTTCTTTTTATCAAGAGATGGCTCATTTGTAGGTATTTCCTCTTCAATATCAAGTATTTGCTTCATTCTTCTTATTTCATTCTCTTCAGCTCTTTTAATTCGTTCTTCTTCTTCTTTCTTTATCTCAGCTTGGACTTTCTCATCAAATTGGTTTACGATATCAATAGCCTTTTTATAAAGATTTTCTGGTATTGTCATTTCAGCAACAGATCCTTCGCGACTATGCTTCTCCATTTTACGCTGTATATTTTTTTCATGAGGTTCCCGAACAAAAGAGATTGCTGTTCCAGTTTTTCCATTTCTTGCCGTTCTACCAACTCTATGAATGTATCTTTCAATCTGATTTGGAATTGTAAAGTTAATAACATATTCTATATCTTTAATATCAAGTCCTCTAGATGCAAGATCAGAGGCAAGTAAAATTTTTATATCACCATTTCTGAAAAGTTCAACGGATTTTTCTCTCTCTGGTTGAGGCATATCAGCATGGAGCTCAGCTGCTTTAATTCCAGCAAAATTGAAAAGTAGTGATGTTTGATGAGCTTGGCTTTTGGTTGGAAAGAAAACGAGAGTTTTGCTACGGCATTGATTCTTGCATAATGCAACAAGATATGGAAGTCTTTTTTCTTCTTTCTTTGTTTTAATGAAATACTGCGTTAATGTCGGCGATATTTCTCCAAAGATATCAATTGCGACTTTGACAGCGTCTTTCTTAAGAACTTTATTTATAATCTTATGAATTTGATCACTCATTGTAGCACTAAACAGTAGAGTTTGATGATCTTCAGGCAATTTTGAATTGATTGCTGTTAAATCACCTTCGAAACCTCTGCTGAGTAAACGATCTGCTTCATCTAGCACATAAACCTTTATGTTTTCACCTATGATTGTTTTTGAATTAAAAAGTTGATCGACAATACGTCCTGGAGTAGCAAAAATAATATCAGGAGGAGGGGTTAATTTTTCTTTTTGCTCTTCTGCTGAAATACCTCCAATTACAAGAGCTGATGAAAGATGAGAAAATTTAGCAATTTTTTCAAATACAGAATGGAGTTGCTGAGATAATTCACGAGTTGGTGACATGACCAAAGCTTTTGGACCAGGATCATATCGAACTTTTGATAGTTTTTGAACAATTGGTATGAGAAATGCTGCAGATTTTCCTGAGCCTGTGATAGCAGAGCCACAAACATCGTAGCCTTCTAAAATAGGTTTTAAAGTACGCTCTTGTATTAAAGTTGGTTTATTGAATTTCATTTCATTAAGTGCATGAATTATATTTCTATCAAGACCAAAATCAAGGAAACTTACAATATCATTTTTTTCTTCAACATCCATTGCTGTGATCAAGATTTTCTAAAGATTTTGATGAATTATTAAAAAGTTGCTTTAGAATTTTGTGACCACTAATTGAAAATTATTTGCTTGACCATGTTCAATCTCAATCAATTAAAATCAACAAATTGTAATACAACTTTTTGAGTGCGTAAATGATCGCCATTTACACAAAAAATAGAACATTAAATTCTTTTTTTTCTCATGCTTGACATTACTTTGGGCAATATTTTAATTATTAATAATGATTATTTATTCCGATCTTATTAAGCAAACTTTCAAAATTAAAATGAGTTTTTGAGATAAGATACATTAACGACAATTTTCGATTTTTAATATTTTCTTTCTATAGATTATCAGTGTTTTCAAGCGGTAGAGAATAAAAAATCAATTAATTAATTTATGGGAGTAACAAGTGCTTAATATTATTATTATCGTTTTTAATCAAAATCAAAAAAATGAACAAAATTGAAAGCAGAATTTGCTATCAAAAACAGAAGCAGAAAGAATAAAATTATAATAGGTATATCTAAAATGCAAATAAATGATTGTTTGCTCTCAAAAGGAACAGATCTCAATTCTTCAAAGTTATAATGAGATATTCCATCTTCATCTACGTATGGACCAGTTTGAGCTGGCTTTTCTGCATTTTCAGGTTCCTTTTCTTGTTCTTCAGTTGAAGGGTTTTTGGAATCATCTTCATTTTGGTTTGAATTATGCTCATCATTGTCTATTTGAACTTCTTTTTCTGTTTGTTCAGGCTTTTGATGATTATCATTATTATTATCAGCTTCTTCTTTTTCGGCTTCATCAACATTTTCTTCTTCTTCTATATTTATATCTTGACCTGAATCATTATTTTCAGGGTCTTCTGTATTTTCTGTATTCGTATTGTTATTTTCGTTATTTGATTCATTTTCGAGTTTTTCTTTGATTTCATCTGGTTCAATACTTAAGTTACATTCTTTACAATGCCAGCTATGGCTCTGTTTTGCAAGTTTTCGCCTATCAGCATCGGACATATCAATTGCACCAACGGCTCCTTCAGCAGGAGTTGGCATAAATGCTATAATTGAAGTAAGTGCAGTTCGTACATCCCACGCTGGATTCCATTGATCTGGATGAAAAGATGTAATTGTTAAACAGATTTTTTTTCCTGTTTCGAATCTACCGTTAGGAGTTAAAAAGTAAATATCTGGTGGACTATATGGATATTGCTGTGGAAAAACAATTTTTCCATGATATATTCCACCTTCAAAGGGAGTATCGCGTGGGCCTTTAATTGTAAAATGCCATAGGAAGAGATTATCGCCAACTGGCCCAGCAACAAAATCTTTTTCTGGGTTATATTGTAAATTACGCCATTCACTCATAAGACGCTTGATGGTTGGGCTATTTGCATTAAAAGAATTCATTTTGATTAAAATTTTATCCAAACAAATAATTAAGCGAACAAACATATTCAAACCAAATTTGATATTTGAATTATAATTTGGCCAGAACAATCAAAAAGAATATCAAATTTGAAAGAATGAAAATAATTTGGTTTAGACGTTTTTTATCTTCAATCATTTGAATAATGCAACTTTAAAATCACCAGCAATCATCTAATTAGAACAAGATTATTCCATATACTTGATTTTCAAAGCATTGTTGTTTTTTATTTAATTAAATGAGAGTTAAGAAATTCACAGGAAATAAACAATCAAATAAACAATATATTCAATTATAATTGGCAGTAACAATGAAAATATATATGAATACTTTCGTTTTCTGTTGCAATAGAAGCGTTAATACTGATAAACATCCTTTTTCATAGGGAATTTTATATGCTACAATCACTTAAACATGCTACCATTTTAGTTTGCAGATTTATTAACAGCAACAAAATAGAAAGATTATAAATATAATATAATAAAATATAATATAAAAACAGAAATTATTTAAATAAATGCCTATTCATCTGATTCTTCCCCATTCTTGTTTTCTTGCTTGTTTTCTTCATTTATCTCATTTTGATGATGCTTCTTTTTATTTTTGCCAGCAGCAGGCTTTGGTCCGAAGTTCTTTGATGGATTTCCTAAAAACTTGCATCTCTTTTTGTCAATTTTTAATTGCTTTTTAACGTTTTCATCAATTTCAAGTTTAATTTCAGTTGAATTTTTAGCTTCAAGAATGGCACGAATTTTTGGATCATCATCAGGAAGCGTTTTGCCTTCGTTGAAGTACCATGTACGTATAATATCCCATATAACTTCAGGAGGAGCGTTTGTTTTAAGCCTTCCAGGACTACAGTGAGTTAATGAAGTTTCATAGCCGAGCTTTTTCAATATTGTTACAACCATAGCTCTAGAGGGACAAGAAGCGCGAACGATTCCACAAAGTGCGTCAATTGAGTAGTAAAATGGGGCATCAATTTCTTGAATGCATGTATAAAGAACAGCATCAATACGGGCTTCTGTTGTAATATACGGCATTGTTGGACGTAATTCCATTAATCTTCGACAGAAGTCTTTGTTATGTAAAGGACCATTGTAGACTGGCCCAGCAATCTTGAGTCTTCCTCCTGTATAAGGGTCTTTGAGATATGGAATATCAAGAGTTGCGTTTTTAACACTGCGTGATTTATTTTTCTGCTGCAATACTCCCATTGGTTGAAGCCAAAAAGAACCACTATCATGGCTATAAAATACAAGTGAAGTGGATGCGCCTGTAATCTTAGAATCACCTCTTTTATCATGAATACGAACAAAAACACGGAAATAAAAATTAGCTGATAAACTTAACAATGGTTCTACAGATCGTCCACAACGAGAGGCAGCAGTAATGATCGTGGAAAGAAGAGTTCTTATTCCTAATTCATGAGAGAACTCAGCTTTCAAAGTCATTGAATTATACCATGCAAAAGCGGTGTCAGGCTGCTGACCACACAGTGAACGACCATCTGTAGATGTTACACAGAGAAGACCTCCATCATGAATTGCTTGAACAGCTCCATCAAGAAATGGTGCTGCAGTTGAATAAGGATCCAAATCGATAACTTGATATTCATTTCGCTTTTGCTCAAGAATTAAGGCTGCATCAGCAGTTGATGATTTAACAATGCCTTGAACTTTATTTATAATTATATTTCTGTCAATCACTGCAACTGCATGTGGATCGATATCATTTGCAATAATCTCTGTTATTCCTGGGACTTCAAGGGCATAACGAATTGAACGAAGACCACTTGCTGAGAATGCTTCGAAAATGCGAACTTCATGCTGATATTCCTTGCAGAAAGCTTTAATAACAAGACAAGTTAAATCTCGATTAAAAATTTGAACATCATTGTAAAAAACATCATCTGGGTCAACAGAGCTAGGAAAATATATCTTAGCAGCGCCTTCTTCAATTCTAGGCTTTTCATTTGCATTTGGAAGACTTACCTCAGTCCCCATTTTTTTATTTAAATTTTTCAGAAAGAATTTAACTGGCTGATTTGAATCATAATATTGCCATTTTTCTTTGATAAATTTCGAATTTTTCTATTTCTTTTTCCAAAATAAAAAACACTATTATTTGCAAATATGTTTTCATTGACTTTTAAAACATTTACTTTTTAGTTATACTTGATAAAAAAAAAAAAGTATGTTGATCAATGGTTTATAATATCTTTAAACAATATTATATTTAAATATAAATTTGGAATAAAACATCAATCAGCCAATTGTTATGAAAATATTTAATGAAATAATTGGAATAAAATGATGCTTTCTTTAACGTATTTTTTAACGTATTTTTTTCAATTGAATCAATTTATCTTTTCAAAAAGGAAATTATATCATATTTAGAATAACAAAAAAAGCATTTGTTTCACAACGTTAAACATTTGTTTTATGATAATTATTTTATTATTATACATTAATTTATATATTATATCTATAATGTACAGTTTTGAATTACAGATTTGATACTTTGCATGAATAAATGCATTTTTAAATTGAATATGATAAAAAATATTTCAATTCAATTCAATTTGATTATTCATTTTTTTTTATCTCAGATAATTATTTTTTATTTACTTTTTTTATTTTGTTATCATTATTGTTGTATAACATATATTTGTATTTATTTTCTTTTCTAGTATTATATATGATATATGTAATAATGTTAATCACTATTATATATATTATTTAATAAGATATACTAAATAATAATTGAATGAAATTGAAATAATTTTTCTGATAATTTATCAAAAACTGAATTGAAAAATAAAATTCTATATTTATATTTATCTTAATTGGTAAGATTCTATTTCAAATATAAATCAAATATGTATTTAATACAAATTATATATGATATTAATATTACAAAACACCAAAAGATATATGATATATCTTGAATTGGAATGGATACAAATTTATTTTTTTTGAATATTCTTGCAGACAATTAAATAAAATCATTTTATAGTAGATACATATGCATATCACATTAATAGAAATTTTTTTTAAATTTAATTTCATTTCAAATTTATGGGATATACCATGAAATAGTATTTCATTACATGATGGAATATTTTTTTATTTAAGTTTACTTCTGTTCTCTCTTCATCAAACCAACTTTTTAAAAATATCAAATAAATATATAGGAAATCGTAATCTCCCGAAATCATAATTGCCCGTAGCGGTTTAGGTCAATATTGACCTTGTTTCGTACCATGTAAAAAAAAGTTGGGACTTTTTTGCACTTTTGTTAAAAAAAGCATGAGTAGCTACTCATGGCTTTTTCTATATAAAAGTTGGTTTAATGTGATTTTTATCATTTCATTACAATTTTATTGATTATATTCAATTTAAAATATGAATATTTTAGGATGGATGAAAAGAGAACAGAAGTAAACTTAAATAAAAAAATATTCCATCATGCAATGATATACTATTTCATGGTATTTCATATTGATTGTTACCAAAAAATGCTGAATATCTCTATTCTTTATCATTTAAAATTATTCAATTAAGAACATAAAAATTATATTATGTAATAAAGTAAGTGGATAAACCAGTAAACATCAGAAAAAACAGGTCGACATCATCATAGAACTCATTCAATTATTGAGAGAAATTACTCAAATTGTTAAATCAATGAATCTCAATTTTGAAAGATTATTGAAATTCATGTAAAAGTTTAAATTTTCTTCATATCTACCAAATATATAGGAAATATGTATCAATTGAAGATAAATGATGCATTTATCATTATTATCATTTGCTTATTAATTATATTATGGTTAATGTTCACAAAGAACATCTTTACATCATTATCCTAAATAATAAAAGAAAAATATTTAATTTCTATAACTAAACCCAATATTTTCACTAATTCCAGTAATCAATTTTAGATATTACCATATGAATTGGCACAAAACCCATTTCTAACTATATTTAAATATATTGATCTTGAACGATTATATAACTCATTTTCATTTTTAAAACGATTGTATTCAATGATATTCTTGAGATTTTCGAGATTTGTATTAATTATATATGATGATTTTTCGAAATAATGCATTATATTTTTCGTAAAATCAATAATTTCTGTATATGCATTAGGATATATATCCATAATTATGAAACGGAATGATAATTCATATCAGGGAAACATTCTTCTTGAAGGAATTATGTTGTTGTACTCTGATCGCACTCTAAAATAAAATAAAAAAATTTTTTTAACAAATTTTCAATTTTCTGAAAAAGTGAGGAGATAATAAAAATTGTGAATAATTGAATGTATACCAGTTTTTAGCGATTTCTGAGGAGATAAACAAAATTTTCTAAAAAATTACACAAAAAGTTCGATGATGTCGACTAGTTTTTCATGATGTCGACCAGTTTTTCAACTAACTTTACATTAAATTTTTATTATTAAAAAAAGAGATATTCCTGAAATTTCTAAATATATAACGTTTTTTTATCGTTACTCAATCCTTATAAAAACCAGTTCAGAATTTTTGAATTTAGTTTAATCGTTAAATTAGCAAAAAACTGAATTGATTGTGATCGTAAATAATAATTGAATTTGTTTTTTTATCGTATTTTTTCAATTATCAACGTATATACAACCAAATTAAAATACAAAATTTCTGAGCATGCCTTTAATGATGTAAAATAATTATTATTCAAAATCACAGAAAATCTATTTTATAGCATTATTTTATCCAAATGATATATTTCTATGTGAAATGTGAAAAACAAAATTTTCATTATTTAAATATTGAATACCAAATTCAATTAGATCTTCTCAAATTTCAATTTTAAAAGCTTTAATTTTCATCTTTTGATTTCATATTGTTAGGTTATATAATGTTATACTGTTTTCGAGTTTAAAGATGAAAAATACGATAAGTAATAAGTAATAAAATAAGATGAGTGAAATTAGAAAAAAATAAATTTATTTTGGTGGTTGCGGTTCTACTTTTCTACTTCCAACATCATCCCAATTTGTAGAAAGGACAGTTCCGCCAGATTCTGTGAAACTTTTCATCATCGCACGTCGAGCATCTGGGTTTGCATCTTTATATATTTTTTGTAAAAAGTGATCAAGACCTTCGTTTTTTTCTTCTTCTTCATCTGGGAGGGATACCTGATGCCATTTTTGATAAAGTGGCTTAACATCAGCGTCTTTTGCTTCTGCACGAGGCCAGTTCATAGCCTTTACTTTATTAATAATAATTTCGATTTTTATACTACCTTTATCGACTTTTAGAGTGCTTGGATCTACTTCACCAAAGAAAGCCCAGGCTTTCATACAGTGCTTTCCATCAACATCTAATTCAATTGTTAATGATTGCTCTTCTGGATGGGTTACAAGATTTTCAACAGTATGACCTCTAGTATAAATAACGACAGCAACTGATTTTTGTGTTTGGTAAGAATCTGTATTGCACGGAAACGTGTTTTCTTCAGACATAAAATTTAAACTAGAAAAAAATTATAAACAAATGTTCTTTGAAAATTAAATAGCCAACCAACTATTAATTTAAAAAGTTTCCCTCATACGATTCTGGGAGATCGATTAACAATTGTTAAAAACTGCTTTTTTTGAAAAAACATTTTTAACTAACTTGAACTATGTCTGGGGCTCTACAGAAACAGCACCAGAAGATCCTCCGAACTTTAATGAGGAGTCCAAGCAACAAAAAGTGTGCTGATTGTGGCGAACAATGCGCAGTTAACGTTGATACAACACATGGTATTTTCGTTTGTACAAATTGTAGTGGTATTCATCGTGAATTTGGGGACAGAATCAAAAGCGTTTCGATGGCAACTTTCACGCAAGACGAAATAAACCTTCTTCAAAGCCAAACAAACGAGGATTTCAACAGAGTTTGGATGGCTAAATGGAAACAAGGTGAAATGCCTCTTCCATTAAACGCAGACGATAACCGCCGAAGAGCTTTTCTTCAAGCGAAGTATGTTGAGAAGCGTTGGTATTCAAAGAGAGCTCAAGCTGCTCAACAACAACAACAACAAATGCCAATGGATCAACCACAAAATCCATACAATTCTCAACAACAACAAATGCCACCACAACAACAAATGCCACCACAACAACAGCAAAATCCATTTAACACTCAACAACAACAACTTCCTCCAAATAATCCATTTGGCGCTCAACCACAACAAAATCCTTTCATCAATCAAAACCAGCAGCAACCCCCACAACAACAACAGCCTCCACCACAACAGCAACCACAACAAGGAGGCCAATGGAGTCCATTCAATCAAAACCAACAACAACAACAAGCTCCACCTCAACAACAAGGTGGAGGTAATGATCTACTTGATCTTATGGACTTCGGTGGTTCTTCAGGAGCACCACAGCAACAAACTCCACAACAACCACAGAAATCTTTGAATGATGATCTCAAATCTCTTATGGATTTAGTTCCATCAGGACCTCCTCAACAAAATAATATGTATGGACAACAACAAGGAGGTTTCGGACAACAAGGAGGCTTTGGACAGCAAGGCGGCTTTGGACAACAAGGCGGCTTTGGACAACAAGGTGGCTTCGGACAACAATCCGGTGGATTTGGACAGCAAGGTGGCTTTGGACAGCAACCTGGTGGTTTTGGACAACAACAACAAGCAGGAGGATTTGGTCAAGCAGGCGGTTTTGGACAAGCAGGCGGCTTTGGCGGCCAGCAACAAGCAGGCGGCTTCGGACAACAATCAGGCGGCTTTGGCCAACAATCTGGTGGCTTTGGCGGCCAACAGCAAGCAGGCGGCTTTGGTCAACAAGCAGGCGGCTTTGGCCAACAATCTGGTGGCTTTGGCCAACAATCTGGCGGATTTGGACAGCAATCAGGTGGCTTTGGTCAACAATCTGGTGGATTTGGTCAACAATCTGGTGGATTCGGCCAACAATCCGGTGGATTTGGACAATCTGGTGGATTTGGATCTGCTCCAAGCCAGCCTCCTCAACAGAATGCTTACAGACAACAGCAAGGTGGATTTGGCCAACCAGCTCAACAAAACTCTGGCGGCTTTGGCCAACCTAGTGGTGGTGGCTTTGGTCAACCTAATGGCGGTTTTGGAGGTCCACAAGCTAACTCATTTGGTGGTGCTCCACAAAACCAACAACAGCGTCCCCAACAAAATAACAATGATTTATATGGGCTATTCTAAATCTTAGTCTCTTCAACCATCGTCTATATTTGGTCAAAGACAGTCGATTTACTAATAAATTTTTTAAATTTTATTTTCTTTTTTAGAATATTTTTTTTTTAAAAATATTAAAAGATCAAACATGAAATGTTTAATAAGAGTACAAAGCATATGCAATTCCAACAGCAAAAATAGAATCATTCGAAAAAGTTTCCCTTGCAAAATTATCAGTGTCATTATCCCAAAATCCTCTGAATCCCATTGCTATTCCTTGCCCTCTTTGTTCTCCAAGAAGAACTTGAACAATTAATTTGTATTGTGGAGGTATTACTTCTTTCAATTTCGCTTTAATTGCTTCAACTATTTCACGAACTGTTTGTGATACAGCTTCAGGTACGTAAGTTTGCTTTGAAAGCGATTCTGTTAATTGTGCTTTAATGATTTCTTGCGCTTGGAGTACTTTAAATTTATTTTCAAAAGCTGGCCCTGCTTTAAGTTGTGGTTGTTGATTTGAGTCTTCCATTTGATTCCGTTATAAATATCTGACACTTTTTTAAATTAAAAAACGTTAATTGAATAAAAGGAAGAATTTTATAGATAACTGTACATCAAACACGAATTAATTTATACCTGAATTCTACCAACTTAAAATGACGCAAAATTTAAATCATCAAATTATCGATCAAGTTATTTTTAAAGCTTTAATGCATTAAGTATATATTTTCGACTCTATAACGTAAAAAAATATCTAAGGATAGAAAATATATTGTGAAAACACTATTTCTCACAACTTTTATTTTAGCTTTGGTAACTTGCAGTTTTTTTAAAAAAATTGTTTTTATTTGCTAATATCAAATTAGCAATTGGCTCTACTTCTTTTCCCATATACTTTCTATATAAATTTTGAATATATATAATAAATTATAATTTTGATTTTCATTTCAACTCTTAAAATCATTTTTTAAAATTTCAGATAAAAAATAAAGTAAAAAGGAAAGAATTCAAATATTTAATATTAGATATACACAAACAAACATATACAAATATACACTATTAACATTTTTCTAAGATTTTTTCTGAGAAAATAGATTTGGTGAGATCTGAGCGAAAGAAAACGAGCCACTTTTTGCTCTTTTAAAAGCATCTGATTCTATTTCTTTTTTTATATCATCAAAACTAATAACATTTCGACCATCCATTAATGTAGATATACCAGCTTTTTGACAAATACCGACAATATCTGATGCAGACATCCCATTAGTCATTGTTGACAATTTATTAATTTGATCTTCTTCTTCATTATTATTTATATTGTGTTTCAGTGATTTTAATGCTATTGAAAATATTTCTTTTCTTTCTTCTTGATTTGGGAGACCGATTTCAATGACTTCTTCAAATCTTCCTGGTTGAAGGAGGGCAGCATCAACAGCTTCAAGAGCATTTGTTGCTGCTAAGCAAACAACTGATCCATGCCTTGAATTAAGGTCAAGCTGAGCGATTAATTGAACAACAAGTCTGTTAGATTCACTTCTTCTTTCATGTCTACGGCCAAATAAAGCTTGAATCTCATCAATAAATATGATCGATGGAAAATCAGCTCTAGCTTTTTCAAAAACTTGTGTAAGGCGTTTCTCACTTTCTCCAACTTCACATCTTAAAAGATCGGGAATAGCAATTGAAAAAAATCTGCATTTGCAGGCGTTTGCAGCCGCTTTTGCAAGAAGAGTTTTTCCTGTTCCAGGTGGGCCGAATAATATGGCTCCACTTGGAGCTTTTAACCCCCAATCTTTTACTTTTTCGGCATTTGTCACGCACCAAGAAGCCATCATCAAAACCAATTCTTTAGCTCTCGATGCTCCACCTATATCAGAAAACGATATATTCGGAATGTTGGTTAGCCTCTCTTCCTCAGGGGTTGGCGGTTGGTCCATTTTAAAATATTGATTTAAATATCTGGTAATGAATGGATTAACCTCTGAACTTGAACGGCATGCAGCAATTAATTTTGGCTTTTTTGAAAGAACTCTATGCATAAAAGTAAAATCGACTTCTCGTGCAGGAAAAATATTTTCAATATCATCAATAAAAATAATATTATCATCAGAAATATGAGATACAGCAACCGATGCTGGCGAAACAGATGGATTGCAAAATAATTCGTTGACTGTGAGATGAACAAATTTTTTTTTGGATTCTTCTAACGCAGATAAGATCATTGAAGTTTTCCCACATAATGGAGGTCCTTCAACAAGAATTCTAATTTTATTTTGCTCTATGAGAGCTAAAATTGATGATTTTAGCATGTTGAATTGAAATTGATCGTTAAAATAATTTATGTTTTTTTATATAGCATGTCAGCGTAGTCAATATTAAAATCTATTTTGGTAACAAATGATTCTTTTGAATGATGAAGAAAGAAAAGCTTTAACCGAATGGATTACTTATGCATTGAAAAAATTAAAATGTGATGATAAACGAATTGTTCTTCTCAATAAATACATTAATTCATTAATTAAAGTTGAATATTCAAGCGAAAAATTGAAAGATTCATTACGTGATTTTATGGAAGATAAAGTAGATAGTTTTGTTGATGAACTTCTTAGTCGTTTAGAAAGGAAAGATTTTTCTTTCACAAAAGAACCACCACCACCACCAGCACCGAAGAAAGCTCCACCTCCAAAACAGAATGTTTCCAATGAAACAAGAAATGAGGCAAAACCTTTAGAATATTCCACAAAAGCAAAGCCTGAAACTATAAAGAAAGAAGAAAGCGCAACAAAAGCATCGAAAACAGAAAGCAATAGTACCAAAGATAAAACGTTTTTTCTTGGACCTTTATATAAGGAAAATCAAACTCTTGACCAAGCAAAACAGCAAGATCATAATCAAACTCAACACGAATCTTCTTTTCCAATCAATTCATTATTTGATCAAGATGAAATAAACCATGATGATGGAGAAAATGAAGAACCTCAATCAGATGATACTGTTGAAAAAATATCAGAAGATAAAATTGAGACGAAAAATACAGAGCCACCAACTCATTATATTATTTTTATAGCTGGCTTTGACCCCAATAATAGTTCAATTCAGTCACTTTATAACGTATTTACGAAATTTGGTAGAGTTTTGGCAATCGAAGTTGATGAGGAAAATAGAGTAGCATATGTTGAATTTGATGAACTTTTACCTGCATTTAAAGCAATTAAATCGCATAATAAGAAAAGCTTATTCAAAAACGCCTTTGTACAGATTGATTATGCAATTGCACCAGATCCACAAAAGCTAGCTGACCTTGAATCAGAATACAACAAAAGGAAACAACTTCGGCAAGAAAAGAAGCAACAAATGCTACATCAACAGTTGGAACAGCAAAAGAAAGAAGAAACAGAGCCTGTTTCAGAAAGTAAATTAGATATTATGCAAGAAGAAGACAATCTGAAAAAACAAATTAGTCTCAAAATAACTGAAATCAAACAAAAGATGAAAGATTGTACAGATTATGACGAATTTGAAAAACTCCAGAAAAATCTTAAAGATTTTCAATCAATGCTCTCTGACATCTAATTAATACATTATTTTTTGATTTCGAAATATATGTTGATATTCGAATAAATAAAATAATAGCAATAACAAAAATAATATATATAATTTTTTTATTATAGACATTGAAATAATTTGCATAAGAGTTCATCGATATTAATTCAACTTTTTTTTTCCTTTTATCTCTTTTTCTTTTGATTGACTTTTTTCATTTTCATTTTTTTCTTCATTTGTATCCTTTTTAAATCCTAAGAATTTCTTTATATGATCTGAAAAGTGCAAGAAAACTAAGGTAAGAACAAATACACCTCCACCAACAACAATACTATTGTATTTAATATACCATGGAATGCTTTCATGAGTAGGCTGATATCTTGTAAGAACAATTTCTCTAAATAATTTCTTTTCAAAAGAAAACAATGAAATATGAATTGTTGCAAGATTGATAATATTGGCTGCGTAGGTAAAACTTTGATTATATGTTCCATAAGCTGCTAGAAAATAAGGAAAACTCTCAACAAATTTAAAATCAGCAATTTTTACTTCATTAATTTCTATTGATCCTTCTTGGCCGTCATTCATTTTGATTTCAAAAGATGCTATAGGATTTTTTTCATCAGTATTATTTTCTAAATCAGAAAAATTACCTTTATATACTATTGCCGAAAAATCATCTGGACTATCTTGAGATGTTAAATTGAAGTTATAAAAAAAAGTTGATGTGACTTCCCCACTTATAGTAGGATCAAATAATTCAACGTTCCAAGCGGTCTTGAAAGGTTCTCGCAAATCATATGAAATTGTAAAAGAAAAGAGAATAAAAAACATTATAGGATAATAAAAACAACCAAATATAAATTGAATATTTCATATAATCGACCAAATATTAGTTTAAAAACATACAAACAAAAAAAATTAATAGTGTGATGAGCTCACAATCTTAGCAACCACTAGTATCGTTATAATGACTTCTATTATTGAGAAAATCGATATAAATTGAACAAAATATGTTCCTTTAGCTATTTTCTCTCTTTTTTTCAGCGAATCAACGACTTTTGATGAGTTTTTCACACTTTCATATAATGAATTTTCGATTTCAATAATTGATTCGTTTAATTTATTGAAATTACTTAAGATTCTTCTTCTAAAAATAGCTATTGATTCTTTCGAATTATTAAGATGGGTATCTAATTCATCAATTAAATGTCTTGTTTCGTTTACGATGAGATATGACCTCCTCTTCCACGAGTCTGTATATGGGAAAAGTAGTTCTTCAATCATTTTACTAGTTTGTTTAATTGTTGCTGATTTCTCTAAAACGCGAGAAAATTCAGTAATACCTTCGAGAACAGCATCGATATCAACTTTAAAATCAATATTCTTTTTAGATTGCGTTATAACACGACTAATCATCTTGAAATCTTTATTTGTTAAGTTGCTATCTTTATCAAATTCTGTTGCCGTTATGTATGTATCATTTTCTTGATCATTATCATCGTCAAAATCTTCTAGCATATAGATTTCATCAGTGAAAGATAAGTTAGCTAATGTCATCGAAATTTCATTAGATGTTTTGTTATTAAAACTAGTCACAGATATCCAATTTTTTTCAACATCAATATGAGTATTACCCATATAAAGCATTTGATTAATTCCATCGATGTTTGCAAATATCATTAGTTTGTTAACATCAATGTCTTCAATTCTGAGGTAAAATGCACTGGAATTCAATGGAATTGTAAATTCTGGAATAATAGAAGAATTAGCAAAATCAATTTTTCCATTATTTCTTCGAATTTCAAACGATATTGAATCATTAGATATTTCAATAAGAACAGCAATACCATAAAACTTGCATGGTCCGCCAAAGCAAGTTCCAGAAACACCAAAATCTTTTGTTAAATAAAACCCAATTTGTGTTAATGCTGAACGGTTTGAGATATGGAATTCAAATAAGCCGTACCATGATGCATTTGAAGGTCTACGAAGTCTCCACGCATATCCATATCCAGTAGTAGAGTTTAAAGGAGATAAAATGATTGCTGTATCATTAAAACGCGTTTCTTTTGAAAGTTCCCAACTTCCAGAAAACAGTTTTCTGTTCGTAAATAGCTGCGACATTTCTGGCCCGAAAGAAGCCGCAGCAAAAGAAATTTGAATTAAAAAGTGAATAAAAAGACTCATTTGATTTTAAATTTTCAAAAGTTTATTCAAATTTTTCAGGATTTTTTTTTTTTTGATTAATCAAAATCTTCACATCAAAGCCATAGAAAACAAAAATTCATCATCAATAAATCATGGCTTTTATCCCGAAGAAAATATTTAAGCCCCTTCAATATACTTTCCCTCGGAATGATGAATACGAAAATGAAAATTTTGAATTTTCCAAATATCAAAAACATTTCAAGCATATGAAAGATTCCAAAGATTCTGATCAAGATTTTTCTCAGTATTATTTAGCTAAAATTTGTCCAGATATTGCATTTCATAATTTACTCGAAGAAATGGAAAATGAAGATTCAATTGGAGCTTTTATTTCATATTTCATTAATTTATTACCTGATATTGTTGGAATTTCCCCATCTAATATTCTTGAATCAATATTTAGTTTGAAAATCATACAGCAGTCAAAAACTTATTTATCAACAATAAAACTATCATTACTGTGCTGCCGACTTTCTTCTGAATGTTCTTTTGCAGTATTAATTATCTTGCTCAGAGAAGCATATCAGAACATCAAAGACAGTAGATCACATGTTGTTGCATCTTTTTTACAGAAAATATTAATTGCATTTTCGCGTTTATCAGACAAATCATCCGGAACATCGCAAATTAAAGATAACGAAGACAGCATTTCTTTTATCCCAGCATTTTTCGAAGAGTTTAATAAATTTTTATCTCAAATATTTCAATATCATGTTCATGTTCTATCATTACGAACAATTTCTTATATGATGCAAGAGTTTGTTGATGAATTGGATATAATGGCTCCATCACCACAGTATTTTAATCAATACCCTCAAAGATGTTCTATCAAATCTTCCATTACTATTTCACTTATACTTGGTCAAGTTTTCAATGCACTCTCTGATCTTAATGAAGTTGCAAAGAAACGAATTTGTAAATTATTTGTTCTTGCTCCAATGCAAGTTCGAGATTCTATAATTTATCTACTTGAAAAAAGACAAAATAGAAATTCAAATGACTTAGTTATTGTAGGATTTATTTCATATAATAATCCAACATTTCTTCCAAAAACAAAAGAAGATGCTATGAATGATAGTGGATATTTAAATAATAAAATATATCGATTTACAACCCATTTTACAGAAATAATGAATGATACTCAATCAATTCTAGAAATACCTCAATTTCTACATTTCGTTGAATCAAACTCAGTTGAAAATGAAATTGATCCACTTGGTATTATTGCATTAACAACTAAAATTACTACAATTTTTCCAATTCTACTTGGAAAACTTGAATATGACAAATTTTTATTACTTTCGCATTCATTGAGCTCATTATCACGAATAATCATGAATCTTTTTGGTAATTCTTCGTACAGTAAAATACCAATTCTTTATTATCTTGATATTTTACTAATTAGTCCTTTTGCAACAATGCCTGAATATTTGACATATCCTGTTGAAATTATAGAAAATCATATAAAAGCGATTGATTCAATTATTTTAGAAGATTATGAAGAATGGTTTCAATTTATATTTGATCAACAACAGCAAGCACAGCAACAGCCACAACAACAACAGCCACAGCAAATGCCGATGTTTGCTAACTTGCATGTATTGTCACTGATTATACATGAAAAAAATGAATTAACTTCAACTTTCCAAATGATTCAAGAAAAAGTACAAGTAATCATTAGACAATCAACTATTTTATTACAAACTTTGAGTTTTAAGGCATTAAGGGAAATTCCGGAAATATGGATAGATATTGTATCGTTTTTCACTTTATTCAATTTGGATGATGCAACAAAATTTGCTTACATAACATTACGCCTTCTTTTTAACTGCTTATTATCTTTTCATAAAAGTATGAACGAAGAAGGATCATGTTATATATTGCAACTCCTTGAAGGACTTATTATTTGCCCCATTTATCACTTTACAATCTGTGCATATGAATCGATGATTTCATCATTGACAGCTTGCTGTTGTCAAGATAATGAAAATAATACCAATAATTCTCCACACGAACTTTTTCAATCAATTCATTTATTAGCCAAAATTTTTGAGAAAAATGGAACCAATTATGAAATTAGTGCGATTTTTGGTCTTCCTACATATCCAATTATACTTAAAATTGCCAAAATATGTGTTAGTTGCTTGAAAAGTAATCAATATGTCGAAGTATCTGAAATTTCTGCCAAGCTCCTAGCAAGAATCATTGAAAACAAGTATTGTAGAGCCATTGTTCAAAATGTTATTAAAGATGTACCTGATAATTATGATTTTGATGAAATAGAAGAGAATACAAACTCGACTGTACTTGAATTGCAGTCGAGAATTGATGAAATTGTTCCAAATAGAATCAAAAAAATTCAGCTCGGTTTCCAAATGTGGAAGCAGAATTTTGATAATGGAACGCCAATTGACGTGTTGGTTCGATTTGCTCATAAAGCAATTTTTAATCAATAAGTTATTGTTTAAAATATAAAGTATTAATTGAATTCATAAATTTGTATTTATTCTCAAAACTTGTTTACAAAAAGTTTTTTATTTTCAATTATCATTTTGATGTATTTTCTCTGAATTTTCAATGCACCAAGAATTTTTTCATTCACAAACAACTTTCATAAAATTTCCATTTCCTATATTTTTGATTAATAATAATAATAACAAATATCGTGCAATTGAAAAATCAATCAATTTGAAAATAAAAAATTCAGAAAAAAATTTTGAGAGACTATAATAAATCAAACATAATATAAAAAACAACAATTTATTCTATTTTCTAACAATACAAAAATAAAAACAAAAAGATATTTTTCTTATTCTTCCTCTTCATCGTTATCATTTTCTTCAATTGTTTCGTTCAGAATCGTAGCTCCAGTTGACTTTCTAATCTTATTGGTTGCTTTTGTAGGCGATCCCAGCTTGGATCTACTTGGATGTATGAACGCTGTCTTCCTTCTAATAGACTTTGTTGGTGGCGCTTTTTGCTTCTGGGCCGTAATTTGAGCCTGTTGGGCTTGCTTCTGTTGAAGTAGTCTCTGCTTCTCTTGTTCCTTCTGTTCCAAGTAGACTTTTAGAGCTCCTGGGACATCTTTTACTACATTTCCGTGTATTGGTTTAATATCTACGAAGTATCTCATTGATGACTTCCCTATTATAGAGTGAAGTCTCTCAATTTCGGCCTGCATATTTTGCATCTCGAAAGCGAGCGACTTTTGCTCCATTTTCATGAAAGTTGTAGTAGCTAAACTTTTGTTAAGATCAGCTTTTCTTTTTTCTAATTCACTGGCCAATTTAGTATTCAATTGAGAAATAAGAGACATTGACTCTTTCATTTCTGAGCCAGCTGAAGCCCAATGTTGCGTATATGACTGGATATCTTTCGCTTCTTGCTGGAATCGAGCAGTTTGACGAGTAAGAAATCTAACGTTCCATCGGCGGAAGGCTTGTCTAATTAAACGATATTTTCGCATTAAAATTGATCGATTAAGCATAAATTGAGAAGGTTGCTTTCTGACTCTTTCTTTAACAGTATAACAATGCCAGGCAATAAAAACTTTATGAAGACGCATATGGAGGAAATTTATGTAGTTTTCAACCATTTGCGATAAACTTTCTCGTCTATAAATGGCAGCTTTATGAAATTCAAGGAGACATTTTCTGAGGAACTTCCTTTCTTGCATTTTTTTAAAGTCCATCATTCGTTGACGACGAACGCACAGCCATCGCCAAGATTTGAAAATTTTTGATTTGATGTTGTAATTGACTTGATAATTGGTCAGACGACGATTTTCAGGACGATGCCATACATTATAGCCACCAAATATTACAATTCGACCCACTGAAAGTGAAAACCAGGCATTAAAAAATGATCTCTTTAATTTATTGATATAAAATTCACGAGCAATAGCATTATCTGAACGAGATTCATTTCGGCATTGGTCAACATAATATCGCCAAAATTTAAATACAATGCGTTTCATATGAATTGAATAATTTTGACGACCATAATCAATAATAACGTTCTCCCTTTCAGCAGCAAGTAATTCAAAAATTGGTTGATTTGATGAATCATCAGAATCCATTTGTGCTTGACGATCTTCTAGTCGCTTTTGAGCTTCTGCTGTTATTCGTAATTGAAGATCTTTCAAAGCTTTTCTTGAATGTTTTGAATAACTCAGCCACTTCCATTTTTTCATCAGATTACTGCATATCCTGTTTAGCCAATTTTTTTGCAGAACATCTATCTGTGCTATTTGCTTCTCTTCGAGCTCTTTTGATTGTATGGACCATTCTCGCCAATGCTTTAAAGCATTTCTATTACGGACCAAAAAACGACGATTCAGAAGCATTTTAAAATGATCATCTGCTTTTGCATATGATAATAAAAATCCAAGTAATGACTGATGTATAGACGAGCAATCTCTTCGAATTGTATTATAAATAGCGTTTTTGATGTCAAATAAATGTTGTTTATTTATTGCCATTCGAAAATTATTTTGAATGATTAATGCTTTGTCATCTTTAGTGTTTGAGCTATATTCTATTTCTCTTTGAATGTCATATATCCTTCCATGAATTCGATTAAAAGTCATTTCGATCGCTTTGGGAACTTGCAATGCAGCATTCATCGAATTAGCAATGAACTCAGCATCATCTTCAATATCTTTAAGTGGCTGTTCAAGAGAAGAAAGTTCTTTTTTAATTGTATATGCTTGAAGATACCTAACAGATGATGCTTCACGAGCTTTTTCAGGAATTGAAGCTGAAACTCCCGGTTTATAAAAAGGTAATTTAGGCTTATTCTTAGGTTGTTCTCTCGGTGGATGATTTGGGTACAGGGTTTCTAAAGGAACTAATCTATGTGAGTTCTTTCTCATTTAAATTGGTTGTTTAAAAAAAAAATAAGAAATGTATTAAATAGTTTAAAATAACGTTTTTTTTTTTTTTTTGAATGCATTATTAAACACTGTTTAATAAACAGTCTTTATTTTTTTGCCATACCTTACTTAACTTTTTAAAATGTTATTATGAGTGGAAATAAAAAAGGAAAAAAAGCAAGCCATATTAAAAAAACTCAATCTGCAAATGTTAATGGGCGTAAAAAAAAAGCAAATTCAAAAAATCAAAAAGATTCTCAGACAAAAGTAAAAGACAAAAAAGTAGATCAAAATGATGAGATCGAAGAAGAAGAAGAAGAAAAAGAAGAAAATATCAATGGTAATGAAAAAAGTCATAAAGAAGATGAAAGAAAGCAAATAGAAGAAAAATCAAAAGAATCCATTAATGATGTCGAAGAAAATATACCGTCAAAAGATGATAGCAGTATTAAAGATGAAAAAGCTCCTAAAAGTCAATCTAAAAGTAAAAAAAAAAATCCGGTTACAAATGTATCCCAAAGAAAAAAAAAAAATATATCATCAGGTAGATCGTCACGCAAGAAAGTGACAAAATCTGATAACGGTGATAATGATGAAAATGTCGCAGATAACGATGATACAGAAAATAAAGATGAAGATGCAGAAAATAAAGATGAAGATGCAGAAAATAAAGATGAAGATGCAGAAAATAAAGATGAAGGTGCAGAAAATAAAGATGAAGGTGCAGAAAATAAAGATGAAGGTGCAGAAAATAAAGATGAAGATGCAGAAAATAAAGATGAAGGTGCAGAAAATAAAGATGAAGATGCAAAAAATAAAAATGAAGTTTCAGAAAATAAAGATGAAGATTCAGAAAATAAAGATGAAGATGCAAAAAATAAAGATGACACAGAAAATAAAGATGAAGATTCAGAAAATAAAGATGACACAGAAAATAAAGATGATACAGAAAATATAAATGATACAGAAAATATAAGTGATACAGAAAATATAAATGATACAGAAAATAAAGATGAAGATACAGGAAAAGAAAAGGAAGAAAATATCATTTCTGAAATTGATAATAATGAAAAGCAGCAAAATGCAATAGATGCAACTCATGATACAGATAACGACAAAACAACTCCTTTATCAAAAAACATCCCTAGGAATACTAACTTGAAATTTACGATGATATACAAGTTATTTGCTTCACTTAATCCAATGATCAGTCAAATTGGTTCAAACTTTTTCTATAATAACTATTTTAAAAAGCAAAAAAAGATTTTTAAACTCAAAAATGAAGGCGATGAAATTCAATTTCAAATCCCTAACAAGAATTTTTTCAATTTCATCTGTGCATCATTTTTATCTTTCGGATATGATCTAATACAAATTCCATATTTGTATGAAAATGGTAATGAATATGATAGTAATAATGATTCAAATAACATCATAAGAAGTGATCTCAATAAGTTCTTTTATTATAAAAATTTTAAAGAAATACCTAACGATGAGCTGATTTCTAATGTATCATCAATCAAAATCATAATAGCTGAAAAAGAAGATGAAAGAAAATACATATTATGGAAAAAACTATTCCATTGGAATTACATTCAAGTTGATTTTGACGAAGAAATAAAAAGTGTTAATACATTAGAATCATTTTTCGATTCAGGAACAAAAGGATACGTGTTCTATTCTAAAAGTTTGGTTGAAAAATTAAGTAAAAATAAAAGGAAGAAGAATGACGACGACGATTAAGTGAAATTAAAATTATGTTTAAATAAATCTATTTAAATTTTTTTTATTTTATTTTTAACAAACAATAAAATACAAAAATTAAAATTTCTGTAATTCATGAAAACTTATTTCTAAGTAGCTGAGCAGCCAGTTGAACATTGCCGTTGGTTTCATTTAACGCCTGAAGAATAATATTCTCATCATTGAATCCCATCTTTTTTAATGCTGTCATCTGTTCAGCAAATTTGGACTTTAAAGAGATCGCGATATTAGCATTATTGCAACTACTTATTTTATTAAGTTGTATCTTCTCGTCTGAATTCAAAGATGAATCTGAATCTACAAAGTTTATCGGTGTCGATGTCGACTTTTTAGGCAAATTAGTTAATTTTTTATTGAGAAATCTTGAATTCATACTGTTATTTCTCTGATAAACGTCGTTACTTTCTGTTCTTGAAGGAATTGCTAAATTCTTTGAAGAGTTAGTTCCTGATGGAATGTTTAAGTTTGTATTTGTAATAGTAGAAGAAGGAAGTGTAGGTATCCCAGAAGAAAATGAAAATGTGTTTGGTTCTTTTTTATTGTTGCAATTGCTATGGATTCCGCCATTTAAAAAATAATTATCATTAATCGATTGATCACACGATTTTTTTGTTATCATTAATCCATGCGAAAGTTTCAGGTTTGAATTACTGCTATTATCGCTTACCATTTTACCAGCTGACAATAAATTTTGGGCCATAGGAACAGACATTCGAAGTGCTGCTCGTTGAAAAACACTTTTCTTTGAAGGTTCTTGGCTTTTTAATGCATTCGTATCTATATTATTTGGATAAATCTGAGATGAATCAGGCTCTTCTGGTTCTTCTTCGCTTTCATTTTCAGATGCAGATGGAGAATCAGATCGCATTAGTAATGAAAATGACATTCCAGGAGCTCGAGTAAGTTTTACTCTATTCACAGGTTCTTCAGCATAGTATTCATTTTCTTGTGAATCAGACCATATTTTAGGTAAAGGCCGTGTTGAAATTAAAGGTTTATATTTAATATTGGTTTTTTTCCCTCCACTATGAAATTCTGTATCATTATCATTGTCGAATGGAAAATCTTCATCGCTATCGCTCTCAGTACTGTCACACTCATTATTGGTATTCTCATGATGAGTATAATTTTTTGAAATTGAAGATAATGAAGGTTTGGTTGATTGTGGTGACGCAGAAAGAGACGATGAAGATGGAGAAGCTAATGATGATTCGCTATATTCATCTTCCTCATTTAATAGTGATTGAAGAATTCTAAAACCTTCTGGTGTAGCATCAAATTGATCAAGAACGAAATCTTTCGATTTCGCAATAAAATCTTTTGTTTTCTGCGAAATTGGGCGTTCACTATTTGAAATCATTTCTTGTGCATCTTTTAGAAGTTGCTTTGCGTCTTCATTAATTCGTGAAAAACTTTTGACAGAAGGATCATTAATGATTTCTTTGATTTCAAGTATAGTGGAAGTATAATCTTCAGCACGGACGTTAGGAAAACTTTCGAGTAACACTATTAATCTGTTAAGAAGTTGTGTAGGCTTGGGCTTTGTGCTCATGGTAAAATTGCTACTTACTTGTTTCGGAGGTATATTTGGTGTCTTTTTTGGAACTAAATAAACTTGAGAGTTCTCACGAATTTTGTAGAACGAAAGAGATTTTTCATCATCCATAACTTTGCCTGCGAAAACCAGTCTTTGTTGTTCTGGATAATAACTGGTTTTCTCAAATATTATTTTTTTTAATGAAAGAATAGTATCATTTTGATCGGCTTCAACTGCGAACCAGCTGCCATCATTTCGTTTAATACGAATTTTAATCAGGCGAGATGAGGAAACAGAGTCTTTGGATGCGATAGCACCCACTAACTCCATTTGAATTTTTAATAAAATTTTAAACTTTTTGAATTACTAAATATTCTAGTATTAAAAGATTAAAATTTTAATTATTTTGGAATTTGGAATCAAAAGATAAAAGAAAAGAAAAATCTTTAGGTAAAATTTTTAACGAACTGATATCAAAAAGTGGAAATTCAACCATATCAAAGAAACGAATTTTCCAACAATAAAAAATATTCTAGGTGATTGACTTTGCATATAATTATTTTAATATTTTTACATGTATCGCATTATTTATAATATATATTTAAAATAATTATAACTAAAAATATTTTGAAAATCATTAGTTTTATTTAGATATAATTATATATTAATGTCAGGAAACTTTTAAATTAAATTTTTTTCTGAAAATATTCTCAAATTCCTTTTTTCAAATATTTATGTTCTTAGAACATTTCTATCTTCTAGTACTTATTTAAATAATAAATTTATTTATATAAGTTTACTTTTAACATTGATATATTAAATTAATTTTTAAATTTTAGTAAACCAATTCTTTTTTAATTCACGTTCTCAATATAATGATCATTCATCTTTTGGGGATAGAAGGATAGTCCATTTCCCAAATTTTAAAGAATTGTATATTAGATGGAATGCTTGATTAGATATATTCTATGAGTTAATTCAATATTAAAATATATTCCAAATGTTTTGAGAAGTTTTTTAAAATATTAATATTTTAAATAACAAAGAAATTAAAAAGACTAGAAAATGAAAGGAATGTAGATATAAAATGGTTTAGTTAAAAGATTGCAAACAATTAAAAAAATTTTAAACTTCTATCATTTGTTTTGGAATATTTGTTTTTAGTGCTTCTATATTGCTTGATTGATTGTGCGATCTGTTTCTGATAATTGAAAGATATTCTATATATCTTGTTTGATGAACATTCAAAATATATGAGTCATCAAAACGATTTAATTGATACTCAATTGAGTATGGAGGAAAATCATCATTATGGGATATTTCATTCAGAGCTTTTTTAACTATTTGATTTACGTTATAGTTAATTTCATATTCCCCATTTTTGTTTCCGTGTTTTAAGACTTTCATTTGCTCAAGTAAATAAGTAACTAAATATAGTCTTCGAGTTATCTGTTTTTCTTTTTTCACATCTGAAGTTAGGAACTTTGATACTTCGTGAAGAATCAAGGTCTGTGTGCCTAAATATAAAAATAAAGACAGCAATGTTGTAGTTAATAGTCCAATAGAAGGTGATTCTGGAAGTGGGAATAATTGTTGAAAATTTTTGTATATAATGCCTTGACTTTCTCGAGCCTTTATAAGATTTAATAGTGTGATTTCAACTTGATTAAGGCCTTTCCATTGGTAAAAGTGTGCATCTGTTTTGACGCAAACACCACATGAGCAAAACACATTCATCAAATCGTAAAGACGACGCTTTTCTATACCAACTTCTTCAGATATCATATTAAATTCAATTGTTTTATCAGTATCAGATTCCTTGCGTGCAATAATTGTTTCTATGAATTGGGAGAAGTCAACTTTCTGTTTTTTCTTGTTGAGAGACCCAATATTATGATTACCTAATTTCATTATTTTGAAATTTAAGTATTTTTTGAATTAGCATTGATTATTCATTATATAAAAATAATATTATAATGATATTTTTTAATTATATAGGTTTAAAAAGTATATTATAATTTATATCAAATAATACATTTTTATATAAGTTATAATAAATGCGATATATTTTATATTAAACAAAATATTCTTTGATTCATGAGCCAAAAAAATTCAAAGTATTCAATAAAGGCTTTTTGAATAAAAAAAATATATTTAATCATAATAGTGTATAAATTTTTTATATTTTGATTATAATTAAAATAAAAATTTATTTGTAAAAAATTTTTTGTATCAAAATATTTAGCAAGAAAAATTTCCTATTCAAATTTTGAGGTTTATTTATAATTTTATTTTTAACAAAAACAAATAATTCAATACTTCTTAAGAAAAATATTTGAAGCAATTCTGATATACAAATTTTTATTTTTTATATTGAAAATGAAACGATAAAAACTTTTTGTTTTTCAATAAATTTAAACTATCTCTATATTTTATATTAACTTCATATAATGTTTTTATGAGTAAAACTAAATAAATTAAGTTTATATTTTATAAATACACAAAATTGAATATTGTATGTATTAAATTAGAAAAAAATTATGAATGAAAAAAATCATAAATTTAAAAAAAATGAGTTTGAGCAATGCTTTTATTAGGTTTCAATCATAATGATTTTAAAGCATATCCAAAAATTGTTTAATTCAATTTTGAAATAAACATTTCACCATTGTTATCAATTGCACAGATAATTTTTTCACATTATACTGAATTGATAATGATATCAGCCAAATAAAAAAATGGAATACATTAAATATAATCACTTTTTAATATAAAATTCAATTTTGTGCAAGTTAAGTTCTTGATGAAGTAACGCGTAAAGTACAATTATTATTTATGAAAGTAATTTTCGATATATCATTGTATGATTGATTAAAATTCTTTAAATTAATTGGAAAATATATTTACTTTTTTGTCATTTATCAAAATATTTATCCAAATAAAAAAATTATGTTTAATATTTTTTGAATAGAAAATAAAAAAAAAATTGAACTGAGGCTTTGAATTTTTTATTTGAATTATAATTTGTAACTTTTGATACCTAACAATTTCAGAGAGTAGTATTGATAAATTTTTTATTTTAAAATACATCTATGATAGATAATAATAATATTTAACTAAAGAAAAACATTCAATTGTAAAATGATTTTTATCACAATTTTTTCGATCATTTTGAAATTTTTAATTTGAATTGAACTTTTTTTTGGACAATCGTTTTTTTCTACGCCACTTTTTGAATAGCTATTCATGGAAAGTAAAAAACCGCCATTTTAAGGTGAAATTTAACTTACTCAGTTAAGAAAATTAACCAAAAAAATCGTAAATTTAAATTTTCTCTTAAAATTATAACTATTTGCTTTTTTTGATATAATTTTTTTTTATTTTTACATAATTTTTCAGGAATATACGCACCAGTGATCACCACAGGGCTGCGCGAAGCCGAATCAGGCTCCTTGAATTGCTGGATGAATCGGGGAGCCATTTGAACTAAATATTTATGAATTATTTTGCAAAAATTGAATAAAAAAATATGTGTGGGTAGACGATCAATATTCGTTAAATTATTTAAAATTTTTATTTATGAAAAATTTTTTTTATTTTATTTTTATATATATAATAATATAAAAAAGCATTTAATTAATAAAAGTTGACCAAATTAAGATTTATAATTTTTCAATAGTTATATAAATATTGAAAGAAATTTAAAATCATTTAATATCTTGTTATAGAGCTCCGAATTTATATTAAATAAATAAATATATAATAGTGATAAGTTACATTATACTTATATTTATATCGGGAATGAACTTTTAATCAGCAGTTTTTTAAAAAAAGTTCTGAGAAGTTTCTTTTTTTTATCATAAATTTTTAGCAATTCAAAATATTTGAAAATGAAAAAACGATAAATAAGAATCTTTAATATCTTGTTATAGAGCTCCGAATTTATATTAAATAAATAAATATATAATAGTATTAAATTATATTATACTTATATTTATATCGGGAATGAACTTTTAATCAGCAGTTTTTTAAAAAAAGTTCTGAGAAGTTTCTTTTTTTTATCATAAATTTTTAGCAATTCAAAATATTTGAAAATGAAAAAACGATAAATAAGAATCTTTAATATCTTGTTATAGAGCTCCGAATTTATATTAAATAAATAAATATATAATAGTATTAAATTATATTATACTTATATTTATATCGGGAATGAACTTTTAATCAGCAGTTTTTTTAAAAAAATGCATACAAGCTATTTTGTCACTTTTTATTACTTTATAAAAATAAAATGAGTGAATTCTTGAAAGATCAGATATCATAATATATATGCATTCTCGAGAACTTGTCGAATCTTCTTTAATGGAATTCTTGAAAAATTCAGATGATCTTGAAGAAAATTATGAAAATTTAATTCGCATTTTTAATGATTACAAAATTGATGAAAATTCGCAAGATTTAAAAGATGTCTTAAATATAATTATTTCTTTTTGAAATAATTATCCTAGAAATCTACTATTTTTTTCAAAGATTGAAAAAATTATATTTTTTTTTAAGCCAAAAATTATGAAATTCTGGTCAAATATTGAAAAATTCCATATTTTTAGAACCAACAAACGAATTCTTTTATTTGCGCTCAACGAAAAAGTTGTTACACTTGACCAAAAGATATTGAATTGTTTTTTTAGCTCCAAAAAATGAACATAATTCTTAACATTTATATTTTTTCTAATATAATATATTTATATATTTTTATTTATATTAAATAATTTATAAATATAAGTAGTTCTAAAAGATAAAAATATTTCATAATTTAATTTTTATATTCAAATATTTCAATGATCTTATTCAAAAAATAAAAAAACGATCATTTCTTATTTAAAAATAAAATCGTTGATATATCACTTATTGCCCATTAAAATATTCTGGTATTTATAAAATAATCTAATTAACTCTTAATTAATATAATATATGAATATATAAATAAATGACGGAAGAGAATCCAGTACCCATACATATATAAAAAATAAAGTTTAAAAGTTTTCAAAAAGTGGCGTAGAAAAATACGATTCACCCTTTTTTTTGGATTACCAATATATCTATAAATCACTATATTTTTTATCAAACCTTTTTTGATGAATGTAATCAAATAAAACTTTTTTTTTCAATATTGATCGTCAACTAAATTAAAAGAAATATTGTTAATTTTCGCTAGGAAGACGCTAGCAAAAAAATTCAAAATTTAATACATCTTATAGTCTTTATTAATCTTTATGTAAATTCATATATTTATTTTTTAATTAATATTAGATTTTTAAATGCTATATTCCATGATATTTATATTTATTAGGTTTAACGTCTGTTCTGAATTTCCCTTAAAAAGTTAATTTTCTTTGAAATTTAATAACTGATATTTTTATTTTTATCTTTTTCTTTATTTATTATTCACTTTATATTATAGTTATTATATATTATAACAATTTAAATTATTTCAATATTAAAATATATAAGTGTGATTCCCTAAAATGAATAATTACGATTATTTGTGACAACACTTTTGGAATTTCTTTATTACAGCCATAATACTTTTATTTGTTCATGTAGAAGAAGATGTATATATATTCGTTTAAAGAAAAAATCAATTATTTCCATAATTTTTGTTTCTCTCTACAAAAGCACTATTATGGCGAGTGAATATAGAATTTAATATAATATATTGAATAAAATATTATACATTAAAAAGATTGAACGAAAATCAAATTTCATTACAATATTTATGGATCAAAAATTCCATAATAAAGTATTCAAATTTCTTATTTTTGAAAAATTATTTTATCATAATATATAGGCTGTTTAATATTTTACAAATCTAATATATATTAATATAAAATATTTCAAAGATATAATAATATTCTATATTTTAAAATAAATTATAAAAACTAGAGAATATAGAAAACAAAAAAATGCATTTTCAGGATGATTTTACTACAAAACTAACACTGAGATGGGGGTCAATTTATATTATTATTGTTATATAAGGGGAATACTTTTTGTTATAGTTTGGGAATTGCAGGATTATTGTGATATCATGAGAAATTGATATAAAAATTTTCTTCATTTTATTAAAAAGAATACAAGGCAAATCACTAATTTAAAACAATGTAAAAGAGGTCTTCATGTGAAGTGAAAACTCGTTAACGTGCTTTCAATAGACCCGGAGCATTTCAGTAGACCCGGAGCAAGGTCAATTTAGCATAAATTGGCCATAATTTGATCGTTTTTTATAAAAAAGAAAACCAAATATGATCAGAAATATTTCGATCAGAATTTTTTTTATTTTTCACTATTTTACAAATATCTCCAAATCAAAAAAGTAAAACAAATAATATTTAACAAAAATTATAATGTAAAATAATAATTTTTATATAATTTATCATCAAATATTAAATAAAATAATTAAATTGTATGAAAAATAATAAAAATAAAAATTAGTGCTCTGGGTCTACTGAAATGATCAGGGTCTATTGAAAGCACGTTATTTGATTTTTTTATTTTTACTTTAATTGAAAGAATATTTTATCTTATGAAAAAATATTAAGATTATTTACTTCTATATATCCAATACTGATATTTTCCATAATTGGTTTTATGGATGTTGAGAATTTAAAAACAATTTAAAAAATAATGTTTCATCTATATCTCGAGTCTAATAAAATATTTATGAATTATAAATCAATAATAATATTTTATATTTTATTTATAAAATATATTCTCTGTTATATATCCAATTTATTAGCCATATATAAATTTAAATGCAAATTTACATTAAAAAATTAAGAAAATGACTTATTTCTCAATTGATTTACGAAATAATTATATACTAATTGTACAATATAATAATAATAATTATGTAAATAAATTTTATTATGTAAATAAGTTACTCTATACTCTCATTTTAAAGAAAAATGTAATTTTATATTTTGCATTATTTTGAATTATTTTTCATCGTATTTTGGTACGTTATTATTTTTTAGTGACGTGAGATGATTATTTTCGGTGAAGTGAAGTTAATGGTGAAGTGATTCTTGAAAAATATAAATTCCCTCATTTTCTTAAAAATATTATTAAAAATATTTTTTATATAGTAAAATTATTAATTACTATATTATAAAAATAACTTTAATATTTAATATATTGAAAACCAAAAAATAATCACAATACAAAGCAACATATTTTTTTAGAAATTCAATTAAAAATCATCGTTTAATTGAATTTTTCATTTTTTTTTGTTAATTTATCTATTTAATATATAATGTAAAACTTAAATATAAAATTTAAATGGTATATAAAATATAATATATATTATATATATAAAATAAAATAATGTTTTAATAACAATACAACTAGGATAAAAAATGTTTATTATTTCAATATAAAAAAATATAATTACTGAAAAAGTTAAAAATTTATAAAAAATAAAAAAATATAAACAAGTGTATCTCTAGAAAATAAATATTTTTTAAACATATAAGTATTAATAAGTTATTAATATATATATACTATAATAATTAATAAAACAAAATTATATATATATTTATATTTCATCAATTTTTATATAAAAAAAATTATATAGCCTCTCAATTATAAAACGATTCTTATTCAGAAAAATAAAAATAAAAATATCTCAAAAATAGGAGTATAAAATTCTTATCCATTAAAGTACATTCTTAGTTTCAAAATAAAAATAAAGAAAAAATGATCAATATTACAATATTTCGTCAATTTCTCTACATGAATACCTCTAATGTAAATATAATAAATCGAATACAAATTCAAAACTAATTTAAATGAGCGTACAATAACAAAAATATAGTTAAGTTAAAAAAATTTTTTGTTAACCGAAATTCTAAAGTTATTCCAAAAAAGATAAGTCACCTTATTTAAAAAGTTCAACTTTTTAATAGAATTTCTATAAAAACACGTTGGAAAGTGACGTATCGTTTTTAAAATAGCTTTATTTTAAAAAAAAGTTAACAAATTGAAATTTAATAATTATTAGCATGCTTTATTTATAATTTCAATAGTAACCGTCATGAAATATCGGCCATTTTATAATGGGAAGGAGAAAAAGGAAAACATTTGTTAGCAAATTCAATCAGTATTGGAAGCAACCAGACTTATGTCACGATATCAAAGACACTTACTTTAAATTAGCTAAATACCAATACTTCGATAAATGGCACATCATTTCAAAAATATCTAATGATTATAAAATTAAGCCGACTTCTCTTAGGTATTGGGAGAAACAATGACAGACAAAAATAGAATGGGATCCTACTGATACCAAAAACAAAGTGAAGCATCACAGAATATTCAACGACGAGCAAGAAAAAAATATAGCAGAATATATTGAAGATAATTACATAGAACCACATAACTACTTTTCAAATTCTCAATTTCAAGCATTGGTATTTGAAGCTTACGATAATATTTATAGAGATGCCGAAGACTCACCAGATTTCAGTTGTAGTAAAACATTTATCACTGATCTCAAAAACAAATACTGTATTTCGTCTCGTTTGGCACATTTTAAAGAACGAAAAGAAATTTTAAATTTAAATGAAAATGTATATAACAAAGAAATTGGCTTTTTCAAAGCTCAAATACGATCAGTAATTGAAAATGCTCAAATTAATAAAAAGCCTATAGTTAATGCATACGAGACCGCTTTCAGATTTTGACCAATTCGATCAAAACGTAGGCCTATAAAGGGACGAAAAATATCTCTATTAGTACTCCAGACTCAACAAAACAGCGCATCTCAGTTATGGCTTCAATTACATCTAATTACTGCAAAATCCCACTTTTTATAATTGGACAAGGTAATTCACTGGAAGAAGCGGAAGAACAAGTTGGCCAATTAAGAGAAGAAAACAAATTATCTTATTCTGCGAAATCTTATATGACAACAAATTGATTTTCTAAGAAAACAATTCAATGAAAATATAAAAATACATTTAATTGTTGATTCCTATAGTACTCATACACCTCAAAAAGTTAAAACTAGAGCTCAAGAAATAAATATCGAATTATACTACATCCCGAGCGGATTTATAGATATGCTCCAGCCTCTCGACGTCGCTATATTCGCCCTTTTAAAGAGTATCACAAAATGGCAAAATTGGCCAATTTTTATTTGGTAATCATTTAAATTCTGTTGGTATGAAATGCATTTTTCCCTATAAGTTGAGTGAATTTATGCCAAAATAATTTTAAAATATTATTATATTCCAATTATATATTTACATGAAATATTAATCATCGAAAAAAAGTAACTTATATCAAATACTTAATAATTTAATAATCACTTTTTTCCCTCATTTTTCTAATATTTTTATAATTTTTTGATAATACCAAATAAAGTCACTTATCTAATATTAAATTAATGAGTAAATGTCTGTGAATTTTCTGAATGCATTTGTTTATGATCCAAAAAAGAAAAATGAAAAAAAACTTCGCATTTCTCAAAATTGGTACGGTTTTTTTATTTTTTTAATTTGAAAATATCATAAATAATATTTATTTGAATATTGATTTTTAGTTTCATGCGGCCATTTTTGAGTAATTGAATTTTTAATGTTGAATCAACTTTCCAGATCAAAAATAAAAGATTTTTTTTTATATAAAAAGATTGGAATAGCTATTGGAATAGCTATCTACTATATCATATAATCATAAACAAAAGTTTATTATATTTGTTACTAAAACTGATTTATTAATAAATATTTAATTGATTATTAAGGGTGTAGTTCGTTTTTCAATATCTCAGCAAATACACAATCTTGAAAAGTTTTACTCATATAAATATGATTAATATTGATTATACATTCTTTATAAACAATAAAAAAATTATTTTTTTTGACAACTTAATCTCAATATATATTATTTTTAAAAATTGAATTTTTTTAATATTATTCTGTATTATGGTATAATAGATGGATATTTGATTAATGTATATAGTATTTTTAATTGAAGTTGAAATCAGAAGAAAATATGCTCACTTTTTCAAACTGTATTTTTTGCTTATATAAAAAAATAATGAATTTTTAATATTTTTTAAAACGCATGCATAGTTTTTATTCCTGATTCTATACTATATATAAAAGAAATTTTATTCCAAAAACTTTCAAATTGAAGGACTACATATATTTTGAAATTTACCAAAAATAAGCCAAAAATCGCAAATTTCAAAATATATGTAGTCCTTCAATTTGAAAGTTTTTTTAACCAAAATGAAAATATAAATAATTTAGGGTATAGAATAAAAAACTATGCATGCGTTTTAAAAAATATCTAATATTCATGTTTTTTTTAAAACAACAAAAAATACGGTTTACAAAAAAGATCATATCTCATATTCAAATAAAAAAGTTAAAAAAATATTAGTTAAACTGTTTATAATAGCTCATTTCTAATGTTATTCCTCAGTGTCATTCAAAAATTAAGATTTGGAAAAAAGAGATATTTTGAGATCAACTTGTCTATGAAGTTCATTTTTTTTATTGTTTTAATAAAATATGTGGCATATAACAATCATAAATATATTAATATAACTATTCAAAATAATGTATATAACGAGATATTGAAAACGAACTACACCCTTAAAAATAAAACTTTTAAAAACAGGTAGTAAACAACGAAATAAATACCCATAAAACTCACAAAAAATGTGAGTTTGCGACAATTGAATGAATTCTTTTCAAAAAAATTATGAAATTACTCAGAAAAAAAATCTTTTTTTTTAATTTTTATTCAATTTTTTCTATTGATACATTTAATTTTAATATTTTGTGAAAATTAGATAATTAAAAAGTCCATTTTTCGTTCTGAATAAATATCTCATGTTTTGTTTTTAAGCTATTATTTTCAGCTGATATCAAAGATTTTAATTTTATTAATCATCCAAATATATACCAAATTTGCTGAAAAACATAATAATTATTTTGATCATATTTCGAAAAGGTTTTGGCAAAACGATGTATAATCGCACAATTTGCTATTAACATCCTTTGATCTTATCAATATCTCATTTTTAATCCAAAATTTTGATATTAAAAAATAGCTATTTTACAGATATCAAATAATTGAATACTTTTTTTTAATATTGCTGAAAATTATTATAAAAAATAGGTTCATATAAAGTTTGTGCATCATGAATTTATATTATTTTTTGAAAAAAAACGTATGTTAAAAAACCTTATTAAATATTGTTTTTAAATTTTGGCATTATCTTTTAAATTTCAATTTATGATATTCAAAAAGGGGTCGACTCTCTCAAATTTTTTTTTGATTGAAAAATAATAATATCTTAAAAATTAAATATTCTTTCTATTTAATAAAATCTTAAATCAATATCTGATAAAATCTATATTAATTTAATATATCTTATAAAACAAAATATTTGCTATTTATTCTATTAATCATTAAAATAAGTGTTTTTATTATGATATTTGAGGCTTTTTCTTAAATGATTTATTATTTACATTATTTATATATAACTTGAAATATAATAATAATTTATAACAAATTATATTATTGATATTCAAGAAATTATTGTTTTTTATAAATAAAAATTTTGAATTAATAATTGAATAAAATGCTAGTTTTTGAAAAAATTATTTTGATATTATCTGAATTTTGAAAATATATTATATTTATTAACAAATACTTATTATTTGGATAATATATTATTTATATCATCATATTAATGATAATATATTTATTATATATAATATAAATTATATATATATTATTATAAAATATTAATTTACATTTTTACTCAGTTTATATGTATATCACAATTGAGAATTAATTATAATAACGTATTAATTCAATTTTATTTTTCATAAATAAATTTATCTTACATGATATTTAATTAATTACTTTTTAAAAGATGTAAAAAAAATTATAAAAAAAGAATATATGACATAAATGTTACAAAATATTTATATATTTGGATATTTACAAATTCCCAGAATCTCTTTGAATGGTGGAAATTAGATAAGAACTCAAAAATATTTTCCCCTCTCAAAAGTTAAACTTTTTCTGTTTTTATTTTTTTTAGTGAAATATCTCTATTTTGGCTAATAGAATCGGCTTCATATTTAAAATTGCATCATGTTATTGATAATGCCAATATTATTTATTAATAATTTTTTATAATTTTAGAATTTGATAACCGCCAAAGGTCGAACCCTTTTGATATTCATCATACTGTTTCATACAGCTATAAGGTTTATATTAAATGTTTCAAATTTACTTTTCAGGAAAACATCTGTTTGTTTAAATAATCTCAGAAACATTTAATATTAGTGAAAACTATTATTACCAATTTTATTAAATCAGTAATAAATGATATTACCATCCTGTTTTCATAGTTTATTTAGACCACTGCAAGCCAAATAAATTTCTTTTATTTGAAATATAATTGATATTAATATATTTTTACTCCAATAATAAATCTACAGTTTTAATATCTGTTTGATCTTTCTGTTTAATATTGAGATATATATATTTTAAAATTTAATCAATTTTTTTTTCTTATAATATATTGTACACTTATTCATTAACATTATATAATTACTTTATTATAATTTCATAATAATCGTATTCATAATTAGCGAATTATAGATCATTTTAATAAAACTGATATTTTTTGAATAAAAATATCAACTTTTTCAGAAAAAAAAATTGATTAAATTTTAAAATATATATATCTCAATATTAAACAGAAAGATCAAACAGATATTAAAACTGTAGATTTATGCTTCAATTTTAGACTTGTTAAAGTCCATGGACCTGTGGACTTACAAAATTCATTCATTTTTTTTTTAGCATTTTTTATTTATTCACAAAATAAAAATTATTTATAATTTCTCTGAAATACTCTGGTCCATCTGTCAGGACTTCCAAAATTCATTCAATTTTTTTAGCAATTTTTTATTTATTCACAAAATAAAAATTATTTATAATTTCTCTGAAATACTCTGGTCCATCTGTCAGGACTTCCAAAATTCTTTCAATATTTTTAGCATTTTTTTTTATTCACAAAATAAATGATCGAATTATTATTTCTCAGAAATAATCTGGTCCATCTGCCAGGACTTCAAAAATTCTTTCAATTTTTTTAGCATTTTTTTTTATTCACAAAATAAATGATCGAATTATTATTTCTCTGAAATACACTGGTCCATCTGCCAGGACTAATAAAATTCTTTCAATTTTTTTAGCATTTTTTATTTTTTCACAAAATAAAAGAATTATAAAATTTCTTTGAAATATTTTGGTCCATCTGCCAGGATTTCCAAAATTCTTTCAATTGTTTATGACATTTTTTTTCATGATTAAAAACATTCAAATATAATTTACTCATATTAGTTACTACTTTTCTATTTAAATAAACAAAAAAAATTAAATAAACAAATAAACTATAAAATATATGCCTAAAATGAGTTCTTTTTTGAGATATAAAATAAAAATAAATTGACAAGGTTTGTTAGGTCCACGCCAAGTCCCGAGTCCACAAAAAGTCCATGAAAAGTGCATTTGTCCCGGACTTTTAACAAGTCTATTCAATTTAAAAATTATTTTTATTATTAATAAAATATGATAAAGAATTTTTCTAGCTTATCACAATTTTGAATGGTTTATATTTTGGCTTACAGTCCTCTGTTTATTTCAAATATTTAAAAAAATAATTTTTTTCATTTAATTAGGTATTTAAAAATTATACTAAAAATAAATCAGATAATAGCTGTATAATTGATTTTGTTAATTAATTGTTTTTTAATAAAAATATTTCAAAAGATATGGATGAATTTGTAGATTTTTTTATCACATTTGGCGCCATTTTTTTTTCTCAAATTTGGCGCCTTTTTAATGTCGTTTTTGAAGTGTTTCTGTTAAAATTCATGTTGCTCTCTTTTTAAGGTACAAATCCAGTACGTTTAGTAACCGCAATTTTTTTTGACATTCTCAAAGAAGAAGATGACATGTTAAATAAAAAATGATTATTTTCATCCATTTCATATAACATGTCATAAAGTTTATTTAAATTGTAAAATAAGTGTCAAAAACAAACCTAGTCAATTTAAACTTTTTCATAGACATGCAACCATTCAAATAATAACCGTTCTCCTATTCAAAAAATAACGTACTGGATTTGTACCTTAATTATTTAAGATTTACAATTTGAATAATATGATTCGTAAAATTTTTAACATTTTTTCATAATGATTTGAAAAAAAAGCATGGTGTCAGCAAATATTTAATTATTTTGATTAAAAATTAAATTTCATACAATCAGGGATACCAAAAGGGCAGCCCGGGCAATCTCGGGCAAATAAACGGTCTCCGCCCGATGAAGTGCTCGAAATTAATTTCGGGCAAAATACGTTACCCGAATAAAAAAATTTTTTGGCACTTTTTGTTTCTCGGGCTGAGAAAAGTGATCTGCCCGCATTTGCCCGAATTGATAATTGTATTATTTCATTGAATATTTTATTTTTTTTTTTTTTTTGACAAGAGTATTAATACAGTATTATTGAGTAGATATTGATTTTATTTTCCTCAATGTAAAATAAAAAATATAGTAGATATCAATTGCATTTTTATTAGTTTTCATTCAGTTATGTTTTGATAAAAATCTTCTATATCTTGAATGAAATCAAAATTATTTATTTTTTTAATGAAATGAAGTATTGCAATTATTGTATCATAGTTTTTTTAGAGCAGCAATCTAATAATATTTCGCCTATATATTCTGAATCAGCAATAATGATATTTTTCAGAGAATTAAAATTATAAATTTTGAGTGTTTTAGTCGTATCGTCGTTTTTAAAATTAAAAATTTGAATTATTTACGATAATTGTGTTGAAGTTCATAAACTGAGTTCAAAAAACTTTACCTCCATTTCAAATTTTAAATCATTCTATCTTTTTTATTAAACAATTTAAATGCATCATTCTTCATTAATAATATATTAGATAATTATCATAATATTAATCAAATTTTAAAAAAAATAATTCATATTTAAAATATAAAGATATGATTATTTTAAATTGAGAGGGAGGTAATGTTTTTTGAACAAGGTTTATTAAGATATTTCAAAAAGCTTATATCAATGTATATTTTATTTATTATTTTTATTTTAATTATTTCATTATATCAATAAAAATTTATTAATTATTTATTTTTTTAATTTTTTAATATATTTGATAAAGAAGAAATAAATCAGAGACTTTATTTTTTATTGATATATTCTAATAAAGAATATTGTATGCAATTATACTGTAAAAATTTGAATATTATAAGTATTGAATTTATGATTGTATTCAAAATTTTGAATATTATTAGTAAAAAGTTTCATTCTTATTTGTATAATTTTTTATAAAAGAATCTTAATAGATTCTTATTTTGCTATTTAACAGTAATATTCACAAATTGGAAAGTTCAATAAAATAAAAAAAATATAATTCAAAAAGTGAAAATAATCAATATTTAGTTTCGGGCTTTATCAAAAAGTTATATTCTTATTCAATTTTCTTTATCAAAATTTCGATTTCTTTTAAATAATGGAAGCAAATACTTGAAGCCAAATTCCCCTGTAAACTTATTGATGGCAGTAGTTGTTAATTTAATGTTATTTGGCTCTTCAATTTGAACTTATATTTCGGTCCCTGTTGTATATCGTTCATCAAATGTTTTACGATTTCGAAAAAGATGACACTTCAGGAGTTTTGTTTTGATAGACATCCGATTCTTGCTTTTTGCGGAGCTGAAGATGCTTTGACTGATGAAATTATGTTAAAGAGAATTACTTCATTTTCAAAATTTCATCTCTATGCAGAAATGGGTACATAACTAGGTAAAAAGCATTGTTTATTGCAAATATTGTTTTGTTATTTTTTTGTTTTCCTTTTTCCAATACTGTGGCGTTTTCATGTAAATGGAAACATTATTTTAATTTTTCATATATTTTAATTTTACATATATTTTAAGTAATTATTTTAATATAAATGTATATTATTATATGTTTACTTACCAAAAATGCAAAAATGTATATAATTGAAAAAAAAAAAAAAAAAAAAAAATAAGAAAAAAAAAAGTATTTTGAGAAATTCGAACTATTGTTTCGGGCAAAAACAAGAATTGCCCGGGCAGACTATTCAATTTTTTCTTTTTTTAGGGCAATTTCGGGCAACGATAGAAAATTTCGGGCAAAAGTGGATGCCCGCATTTGCCCTTTTCTGCCCGAAATTTTAGTTTTTTCGGGTAACGTACTCGTGCCCGTGCCCGTATGGTATCCCTGCATACAATAATTATATGATGAAAATATCAAAACATAAAATTATTTCTATAAATATTGATAATAAAATTATGAATATTACAACATTTTGAACAACAAGCATAATATATAAAATAAGATTTAGCAAAAAATCATTTTATTAAAAGGGGGATTTTTGCCTCAATTTTTTTTGTTAAAAAAAATGAAGATATACAAACAAATATAAAATATTTTAAAATACATTTATATAACATAAATTATATAATGGAACATAAAATATATATAGAATAAAATATATATTAATAATCTTTTATTTCAAGATTTTTTATACAATTAAGTGTTTTTTGACACATATAAATACATTCAGTAATCCATAATTAATATAGTAATAAAAATAAGTATATTAATTTCAAAGAGAATAAATAAAGAATACTCATCGTAGGAATAAAAAGATAATTCAATATATAATATTTCTGAGTAACTTTATTCAAAAAAAAAATTTGAACTATTTCCAAATAACTTTTTGATATAAAAACTTTATGTTTTGAAAGCCAATAATTTTTATTTCAAAACTTTTTCAATTATTACTTTTTTATTTTCCAAAAAATTGAATATTTCCGAAACAACTTTTTGTATATATAATATGATTTGGAAATATTAATTTTTTTAAAGAATTAATTATCAATTTTGGCTGAAAATACAGAAATATTAATATTCCAGTTCAAAGATTTCGTTTCACTCGAAAAAAAACCTATTTTTATATAAACTTTAGTATTGAATTGTTATTTAAAATATGCATAATTCTTTTTCAAAATCCACTTATTTCCGCATTTAAAAGATTCAATTTCATCTTATACAACTCAATGGACAATAAATTTGCAAATAAAAATCAAAAATTGGGAAAATTAATTATAATTTATTTGAAATATTAAATTTTAATGTAAACGAATAATTAATAATTGTTTTAAACGCATATTTAATTGAATTCTTTTTTTAAGGTACAAATCTAGTACGTTTAGAAACCGCAAAATTATTTCACAAAATTTTTTATGAGACAAAACTTTCAAAAACAAATTGCATTAAAAAGTTAAAAATTGTAGAGATCTAGAAAATTTTACAAACTTAAATTAAATGTTCTTCCTAGTTAAGTCATAAATTCATAAATAACCAACTAAAATGACATCGAGTTGATCAATATTTGTAAAATATATAATAATATCGACTAAAATAATATCAAATACATAAAAAAATAAATTAAAATGTATATGGTTCTATGATTAATTTATTTTTCCCCTGATACAACACTTTTTCATATACAATTAATAATATTTATCTCGTTATGATGCTGTATCGATTTTTAAAAAAATAAATCAGTTTTTGTTTTCTTATTTGTAAGTTAAATATAATCATTATTAGAGTAAAACATATTTCATTTCTTATATGATATTAAATATTATCTTGATATTTCAGAATAATAAGCCATTTTCTATTCCAAAACTTTTATATACTAGAGAAAAATGCTAATTGCTATTCCAATATGCATATTGCAACAAAATTTTGATTATTTCAAAAAATGTTACATTTTAAGCAAATAGATTGAAAATTGAGCTATTTCTCAAAAAAAGCTTTATTAATAAAAGTATTTTTATTCAAGAAATCATGAATTTTCAAAAAACTTTTACTTTGATGCAATTTGAAATATCAAAAAAACATAATTGCAAAGGAAAACTATCTTTTACTGTTAGTATTCTTTTTAAATGGCGATAACGAAGAAATTCTTGGATTTTTTTGATTCAAGGCGAGATATATCGGACTATTTAATTTAATCTGATTTTAATATGAAAATCTTGATTATTGATCGAACTTTGATATCAAATATAGTATTGTATATAGGAGAACTTTGATAAATAGCTTGATTATTGAAAAGAAAAGTATTTTTACTAATAGAAAAAAGAAGATAAAAATTAAATTTTAGAATATTAAAAAAATTGGCCTATATTTTGGCAAAAAGTGGAATCTGACATTTTCATGAGTTTAAACAGAATTCATCGACTTTTTCTGGGGAGGCACTTCTCACAAATAATAAACGGGCACCCTCTCAATATTAAACGTACTGGATTTGTACCTTAACAAATATTTTTTGTTTATCAAAATAATGATTATTTAATAAACAAAAAATACGTTATCTACTCATTAAATAACGTTTTTTTCTTAAAATGGAGATACTATTAATTTAATGCATATCTTATTTTAAGTTTAATATTTTATCAAAATAATTATTATATATAAATTGAGTATATATATAAGTATTATTATATGATATTTTTATAATTACTCTATTTAATAAAAAGATATAAACATATTATTCGAATTCATTTGAGAATAAAAAATAAAAATTGAAAAAGGTCGTACAACTAAATTGAATAAAAAATAAAATTAAATAAATTTATATTTATCTTAATAAATAATTTATTTAATAATTATAATATATAATTTATATATTTTATATCCAATTTTATAAAATGTAATGGTTGAAATAAAGACTTTAATTAAAATTCAATATATATCGATTTCTTATATATTTGCATCATTTAAAAAATATAGATGTCATTTGAATGTATATACTATGTGTTATACAAATAATATTTTACTTTTTGACGAAATCCTTCAGTAATTGAAATATTAGACTTTTTATATTTATGAAACCAATCAACTAAATCTTCATTTTTAGAAAAAACTGACATTTGATTTAGAATGAAATTCAAATATATTAGAAAGTAAATGCATATAAATAAAATTGTATTCGTCATTTGGCTCCTGTAACGTCCAATTTTTTTAAAATCATCATTTAATAATTCAACAAATTCAATTTTTCTGCATTTTTAGCTAAAAAATGAATTTTATTTTTTCAATAATAATAACTATTTTTATATAACAATTAATGTTTTAAAAGCATATAAAAAGATATCAAAAGAATTAATGATTAGAAAAAATTATATAAAAAGTTATCGCTATTCTAAATTTTTAGAAAGGGTTATAAAATTCTTATCAAAAATAATTTTAATAAATTGAGATAAAATACTCAAATTTATTTTCTGAAGAAAATTTAATATATACTTATATCCTTTTAGTTTTTATTTTAATTTGAATTTTGTACGATGCAAATATTTATAAAACTGATTATTATTATAATAATAAAATATAATTAGTTTTAACAAACCAATCGTTGAGTTTTACTGTTAAAATTCAGTTGTACGACCTTTAAATTGAATAAAAAAATAGGATTTGTATCAAAAAGTTTAAATTTTTGAATAAAAAACATCTTTTTTATCATATCTTTTTTTTGCTACGATAAATTTTTTTTATTACTAATTAACATTTTATCAGAATTGAAAATTAAAATTATTTATAATATTTAAAAATCACAAATCCAAATTTGATAAAAAGCTCAAATCGGTTCCCCTTTTTTTATTATTAAAAAAAATGTAAAAAGGAGAAAAATAAAAAAAAATATTGTAGAATATCAAAGATCTTTACATACTTGAAAACTTTTAGCAAGCTATTTTGGATTTTATAGTAAACGCATGCATTTAAACGTAAGTAATTAACTCCTTCATTAAAAATTTTTTTGAAATTAATTATGAATAGAAACAAGTGATTTGTATGAACAAGTAAGTATCTATTTGTTTTTATTTCGATATCGTTGTTTCTAATATGTAATTAATTGAATGATCTTATAGAGATAAATTTGAGATATTTGAATTTTGAAATATTCGGAAATAATTGCTTTGTTATTGAATGAAACGATAAGAATATTCTTCCTAATGTACAAGATAGCTAAGAGATAGCTCTCAGGATCAAGGGATGGTGTAAATATTGTTTTTTATTTTAGAAAATGTATGGCTCTGCTAAAGCCTCACAATTTTTGAAAGAAAATTTTAATTTCCATTTAGTATTGAATTGTCGCAAACTCACATTTTTTGTGAGTTTTATGGGTAAAATGGAGAAAAAAAAAAATTTTTATTATTTCTTTGCAGGATCAATTTTAAATGAGATCAATCACGCATTTCGAACAATAGTCCTAGATTCTTAAGTTCTACAATAAAACATTGAAGTTCACCTTGAAATGCGTCTCTCATTTGGGGATGCATATAGCATGGAATAATTCAATAATTCTAGTTATGGACCAGTCGCTTGGTTTGGAAATTAAATCTTCGGACACTTTTTCTGCTACACTTTTTTCATCAACTTTGGCACCTCCATCGTTAATGCGTCCTTGCACATACAGTTTAATGTTGTACTTTTTGGCTATTTTTTTCTGATATTAGCAAGTGAAAAAGCTGTTATAATTCTTTGCCATCGAGGATCGTTTGCACTTTGTCGAGCTATGCCAATTGAATTTTCCACTAAGTGAGTACCGACTCCGTCCACACGAACAAATTGTGATGAAAATAAAAGTGCAATTGCAGTTGCTATTTGCATCCTTATTAGATATTGTTCTTCATGAAATATCTTTTTTTCAGATGATTTTTGGTAAATTTTTTTCTTCTTCAATCCAATGAAATGTTCATGAAAAACAGAGAGCATTTGAAAAGATAATTCAATTAAAAACAATCTAAATTGTAAATCAATTTGAATGCTATAATTTGCGATAACCCAACATGCTATTGGAAATATGAAAGTAGCGTCAATGAATTGACCGGAACAAAGAAGTTGAATGACATTTTCAAAAGTAAAAAATTTAACACTATAAATATCTCTCATTTTACCTATCGATGTTTCATCTTCCAATGCATTCCTTATTTCAAAAATTGACTTGGTTTGTTCATAATTTGTTGATAATGGTGAATCTTCGAATAATGATATTGAATGAATTTGATAGCGAGATCGAAGGTTTTTCCAGAGATGTAACGGGTCTCCGGTAGGAATTGTCATATCAATATTATCAATGAGATTTTCAAAGACGTTATATATTAAATCTAAAAAATGATTTGCTTTATTTTCTACATATTTTTTGAAAAAATTTGTGTGATCTTGTGAAGGATATTTATCACCATCAGTGGATTTGAACCACACTTTGAAGCCATTGCATATTAAACAAATTTTTATGAAATTGGCTATTCCTTCAATATTGTCATTGTAAAAACCTGACGATTCTTTTTCAATATGAAGAATAATTGGTGGAAATCAGAAATCCGTTGGTATCATTATAAAGATAAATCCATTATTGAAAGTTTTAATATCTTCGATAAGTTTTGCATTTGTATTTGAATTTGTATAACTAGTTAAAGCTCTAGTTGAAAAAGATTTAAAAGCGAAAGCGTCTATTGCTAAGGTTACGGTTATGATTTTCATGCTTGTACGTTTGAATAACTTCGCCAACCATTGAAATCTCAATGAGATTTTTCTTTTCACTTTTAATGTCATCTCCAAATTTAATGTAAAGTTTTTGATAAGAAGGTAAAGGCAAGAAATTTCTACTCAAATTATACGTTTTAGCTGAGCATAAATACAGCAACCGAGATATATTGTAAATATCATCATTATAACTCCTTTTATTTGTGAAACAATTTTCTAAAAAACTCCAAATTATTGTTAAAGATAAGCTCTTTGATGCATTTAATTTCCATTTCATTTCATGATAATTTGTAATAATTTCTGATATATTAGTTTGTGTACAAGCATCAAATTATTGACTCAACTGCGAGGAGCGCAGGCTTCACCAAAGTGGATCTGCGCTTCAACTTAGAAAAAACTTAGTTACATTAAACTTCTATTAATAAAAATACTATTCCTTTATTTCCAATTATGAACACAATATGGTTATAATTAAATTATATATTTTTCTTTTTGATATCTTGAGATTTTGCATTTCTGTGATATTTATTCATCGTTTTTTTATTTGTTTGTTTCACCGCTTTTTATTATTATTGTTTTCATCATTTATTTGTTTTGTTAAAATAGATTTTTTTTATAAACGGCGGAGCAAGTTTCTTGTTAAAGAAAGGAAACTACATATAAGCTACATTTTCAAATTGAATAAGTATAAAATTTAAAGTTAATAAAAAGCAATTATACCAAAAAATATATAAATTTTAGAAAATTATTAAATTATGGAGATATATTACCGAATTATTTTCAAAAAAGTTAAGTAAACAAAGGATTTCAAATTTTTCTAAGAAATGAACTTTTTCAAAAGTCACGATACCTCAACAACAAAATGATGAAAAAACAAAGAATGAATCGTTGGAGAACTCCTTTTAATAAATCGTTTCCACTCCGCTTTTTTTTAATTATTTGTTTATTATCATTCGTAGTTATATTATTTTTTAATTTTTCTTATCAAAAAAGAAAAACTGTCCCAAATTTTGCAAATAAGCTCCTTGATTCGAAAATTTTTTCTCAACAAAGTAACAAAGTTGAATTAAATGGAAACAGCATTAATTCAAATATTCAATCAGATTTGCATCCCTCATCTACACAAGCACCAAAACGAACTCCACGTGCAACTCCTAGTAAATATATTCCCAGGCCTCCGATGACAATGACCTTGACTCCTGAACCAACACCTACACCTAAAAGGACACCAGAATTAGATTTTCTTATTAAATTAAGCAATGAACGTGCAAATAAAAAAGAATTCCCAATAGATATTGTTTATACATGGGTAAATGGGAGTGATTTCAACTGGCTTTCAAAGAGGCACCTTCTTGAATCGAAAAAAAGAGTAAGAGTAGTTAGATCAACAGAGAAATCACGATATCTTGATATAGGAGAGCTTAAATACAATTTAAGAGGTATAGAAAAATATATCCCTTGGTATAATAAAGTTTATATTGTTACTGATAATCAAGTTCCCAGCTGGATCAATCTAAATCATCCTAAGCTGGCTTTTGTAAATCATACAACAATTATTCCAACGAAAAATCTTCCAACCTATAATTCCAATAATATAGAATTTCATTTATCTCGAATTCCTGGTCTGTCAGAGCATTTTATCTACTTAAATGATGACGTATTTATTGGCAAACCATGCAATCCTTCAGATTTTTTCACGAATGAGGGTAAGCCATTAATCCCAGTTACAGTATACAACTGGTCTAACTTTAAGGATGAAACAGATTCAATTGCAAGAAGGAAATCGATAAGAAATGATATGGGATCGTACCAGTATCGATTAACATCTTTTCATTCTTATGACGTATTTACAGAAAAATTTAACAAAACTGTTAATTATAGAACAGCTCATGGCTACATGCCATTTACAAAATCGCTAATTGATTTCATGTGGGAAGCTTTTCCCGAAGAATTAGAGAGCCTTGAAACACACCATTTCCGTGATTATACCGACGTTAACATACCTTCAATGTCTATTTTTGTTGGATGTGGTCTAGGAATGGCAGAACCTAATTTTGATTCTAATGCTACACAATTTATTTCCTTAGATTCATTCTTTCCAGATAAAATCAAATTATTCAATCACTCTATATTTAACTCATTTTGCTTGAATAGTGGTGAAAGGACATCGAATTATGTTAGGAAAGCAGCTGTCCAATTCTTGAAGAAATACATGCCTAGAAAGTCATCATTTGAAATATAACATGTTATATTTGTAATTATATTAAAATATTAGTTAGAGTAATCAAATTAATTTTTTTTCTTCATTATGTTTTTTGACTAATTTTTAACAGCCAAATATAGAGTCAATTCTTATTTGTGAATGCTTTACAAAATTCTATCAAATCCCACTATATCTGAATTATATCCTAATATTGAAGCTAATGAAATTGATACGAGCTTTATGAGCAACAATTTTGAAGAAAATTATCAAAATTTAAAAGAACTTGGACAAAATCATATAACAAATGATCCTCACATTATTAAAGATTGTTTGAAAAGAATGGAAGATGAAATCGATGAAATGCAGATATATGCGATTTTTTCATTTTGTGATTTATTAAATAAATCTCCTTATCAATTAATAAGTAATATGAACCCAAATCACCTTTTGATATTACTACACTTTGCATTAAATGATTGCACTCAATATTTTGTTCTAGAATCATTATGTTATATAATTCAATGCATTCAAAACTCTCCAGCTTTTATTCAAGCACTAATTGATTTTGATTTTTTTTATCATTTATGCGAAATCATAAAAAAACAAAAAGAAGATATTGTCGTTAATTTATGCTTTTCTATAGGACTGTATTCACTAAAATTAGGGGATGAAATACTAAATATAATGATTACTTCTGAATTATTTGAATTGGCTAATTCATACTTAACAAAAGAGGAAAGAACAAATATCACAATAGCTAGGCTTTTTGGAAATGCATTTTCTATAAAAAACGATTATTTCATCGATAATCTTTCCCATAATCATATGGAAAAATTAGCATTTCTTGCTTTTTATGGAGATTTCTTACCAGTTAATGAATATGGACTTGATGGAATTTTCAATTTGTTTAAAAATTATCCAGATAAAGTTATTCTTTTCTCATCTAATAATTATATATTTGTACTTTCGAAAAAAATGCTCGACAAAGAACAAAATATACGGCTTTTATCTGCAAAAATTTTACTTCAGTGCATAAATGAAACTAATTTTCCTCCTGAAAAGTTTTATGAATATAATGTGATCGAATCATTGTTACGCACTTTTCAATGGTGCGATGAAAAATTATGCCTATATTGCATAGATGTCATAAAGTCATTGATTTACAGGTCGAACGAACAAATAATTCAACAGATTGTTGCAGAAATAGTTAAAACAGATCTTTTCACCAATGTAGAACCATTAACTTTCATTGTTAAAGAAGGTTTAACAACTGTGTTCGGAGAATTAATTAAACGATTAAATTCAATTCAAATTGAAATATTGATGAACGAGAAAATTTTAAAATTTTTATTTGATTTTATAAGTATTGGACAAACTGATGTTGTTAATCTTATTTCATCAATATTTATCAATACTTTTGATAGGAATTCAAATGAACAATTTAAAAAACAAATAATGATACTTTTCGATACATTAGATATTTTAGAAATACTTGAAAACGCAATCATCGATGAAGATTCAAATAACCATGAAATTGGACATATCAAAGTTCTTATTTCTAGACTTCAAGAGTATTTTAAATCTTGTTGAGTTCAATTATTCGAATGACATATATCAAGACTATTAAAAATAATTATCATGAGAGATAAAATCTTTTTTTAAACATCTTGTTATGTTACTAAAAATATATTTTTATAATAACCTCTTTTGTTTTTAATTCATATTACTACCTTTAGAATTAATTCAATGTGATTTCAGAAAAAGTTTACAATTTTTTGTGATAAAAAAAAAGGGTGTATTTTTTTAGCACAGAGAACTTTTTGTATGCATATATGGTCTAAATAAACTTTTTGAGAAATTAAAATTTATTATTTTTAAACCAAATAGCATGACCCCCTATTCATGCTTTTTTTATTCCTTTTAGATAATTTAAAAGTATTTGTTTTCTTATTTAATACTGATTTTAACCATTAAATCCTAAATTATATCAATGTAGGAAGCCCATTAAGCCATTTGATTATCTAAATCAACCATTTTTAAGAATAAATATTAATCAAATAATAATCTCATTTTTGAAAATTTTCGATTATTTCGCGTTTAACATATTCTCTAAATGGCATAAATTAAGAAATCAATAAAAAATACAAGGAACTTTTAATCTTTTCTATGTAAAATAAAGCTCGAAAAAATGTACGATTATTTTCTTCTGAAAAAGTTGCATGTGCTATAAAGAATTCCTCAAAAAAAAAAGCGAATTTGAAAAATCATTAAAAAATAATAAATAATAAAATTCTTTAACATAAAAAATACAAACAGACACAACTATTTAGAAACAATTATGAATCATCATCGGCATCGACATCATCATCATCATTTCTATCAGATTGTGGTGGTGAATTTTCAACTACGAAATCTTCTAGATCAGCAAAATTATCATCACTATCAGTTACTTCTTTAAGTCCTTCATCAATCCATCTCGATTTACTTCTCCATTTTCTTGGTACAAAATGTGGTAATTTTTTGTCTTTCTTCTTCTTCTTTTTCTTTAAATTGTCATTATTATCGTTCATTGAAAGGAGTTCTTCAATATTTATTTCGTCGTCACCATCTTTATCAATTTCATCATTCTGAAGCTTTTCAAACAAAACATCAAATTCAGGACCGAAATCACGTATTTCGTTATTGTTATGATTATTATTTAAGTCGTCATCGTCGTCCTCATCATCATTATTTTGCTTATTGAATACATTCTCAGCCATTTGCAAGTAAGCTGAACAAGTTGCAATTCTTTTAACTCCAATTTTTGGTTTATTAATTGAAAACCAATTCTCACAAATATTTTTAAATTTTATAAATTTGTCAAAATTGAAAAAATTTGATGTTCCTAAATTTTTGTCACTTTTTCTACTTTTGTTTAAATTATCATTAAATAATTTAATGATGATATTTATACTTTTAAAAATAGAAAAACAGACCGCCTGATTCAATTGATTAAAATTCATTAAATCACAAAGCAAACTCATCATTTGGTCGTAGCTTTCATCGTCATTATCATCATCAGTCGCTACAGATGAAATAAACTTACTCAACTGAATCAAGACCGCATTCTTCAACGTCTCTTTCCTGACCAACACAGTTTGATTTTCCCCTTTCACGCAAGACAATAACAAATTTGCTTTTACAAAAGCGTCATCTTTAGGCGACTTAGAAAAAGTTAGTTCCAAAATGGTAGAAAATAATTTAAAATCAGCAAATTTTAGCGTGGCTAATAAATCAAACATTTTCATGGCTGATTCAGAACTAACTGGAAGTGACTTCTCAAAAATTTCAAGATATGATTGACAATGACGGCCAGTTATAGCATTTCCCATAATAACTTTTTTCATCTCATCTACAAAGAAACCAAAATCGAAAAAATCATTTGGATTTTGATATTCACAAAATTGACCTATATGGAAGGTCAATTCCTCTTTAAATTGATCGTAAATATCATAAAATGCTTCTTTAGGAAGAAATTTACATTTTCGATGATGTTTAACTAAATTTAATTTAGGAATACCACAATCACATTCAGCTGTTTTAATAAACAATTTTCTACATGACATTATTATTTCATTATCGTTTTTAATTGAAAAAGTGGATGATGTGTTTATTTGACGAAGAATCGTATATAAAAGAAGTGGATCATCATATCGTTCTTCAAATATGACATTTCGAACAAATGTATCATCAAGCCGCAAACTACACCATTCAGAAATAATTTTCCTTTCTTCTTCAGATGCGATGTAATCAATTGCCTTTAAATATTCGCTGAATATAATAAACGCATCATTATTAAATGGAGATAAAACAGCATAAACATCAGCCCTTAATGCTAGCTGGAGAGCAAAATGAAAATCAACTCGAAAATTACTATCTTGAAAATCAACAAAATAGAAAAAATCGCTTGGTGGTTCACCTAATGAAATTAATAATTGAAGTTCTGATGCTGGATATTCTTTAGCAAATACAAAATTGGTCGAATTTGGAAATACATCATCATCAATCTGATTTGATTCATCAACAAGTTTATCACTAACTAAATCAAGGAAAAGATCTGGATTTAATGATAATTCTTTATACTTATTTGCAATTTTTTTAACCTTTATTCGAACTTTTTCTGAAAGATAAGATACAATATTTGAAAGTCTTTGAAAAATAATATGTCGCATATATTGTGATGAAGAACAGAGATCACCCAAAATTTCAACTACTTGTAATTGCATTTCAATTGAATTGGATTGATTTTCTTCAACTAAAAGATTTTTATTTGTTTGTTTTTTTTTGTATCTTTTATTTCTTTTGTTTTCTTGATTTTGCTGCTGTTGTTGGACTTGCTGTTGTTCGGCTAAATCTTTAAGAAGCGAGCAAAGAGAGTCAATTGCAATAAATGTTCCTGATGGTTGAATGGTTAACTTTTTGAGATAAATTACGATTGAATCGAATAATTGAGTAAAAATTGTTGCTAATTTGAGAATTGGCTTGATTAAACGACCAGCAATTTGTTTTGATACGGTATAAAGAACACCAACTGAATCAAAATTTGATATAAAAAGTTGTGGAGCTTCCTTTGAAGAAATTGATATTGCATTAATTGTTGATTCAAGTAAAATTTTGTTTTCATCTTCATTAAATAAAGCAAAGGTTAAAATTTCAGAATTTTCGGAACAAATAAAAATCTCTGAAATGATTCTTGAGAGTTCTTTCATTTGGTCATTTGTTGCATTTAAAAACTTAGATGAACTTATCGAGTAAATAGCGTCAATTATGTTGTTCATTGGGACTATTTGAAGTGGACAATTTTTGATAGTTAGTTCATTTAATCGATTGTTATTTGCTAAAAATTTAAGAAGTTTATTCGTAGCAATAGAATTGATTGAACTTATAATCAGTATTAAAAAAAAGTCTAGTTTATCCAAATTTTCTCTTTGATCTTGCTTTTGCTGCTGTAATACTCTGCAAAGCATAATACATAGCTCATTACTACAAGTTCTTTTTGACTTAAGAAGCAGAGAGGAGTTTAAAAGCTCTTGGCGGTTTGATGATAGGAAGACCATTCTTATAATTTCTGCCCATTGATACTGGTAATTTTTTTGAAATTCAAAGTTAAAAATACAAATATTTAGCAATGATGATGATATTGTTGAATTCGGTTTAATAAATGATTTCATTTTTTCCTGAAAACTAGCAGAAAGCTGCGGTCCATGTGATATTTCAGATATTGAGTGCAAAAGAGGAATTTGAAGCTCAAATAAAGCTGGAACATTTGGATCAATTTGTTGAAGAAGATTTTGAATATATGCTTGATCACTTGAATCAACTTTTTGAAGAAGTGAAGGAATAAAATTCATTATTGTTAATATATTTTGAGCTATCTCTTCGTTTTCATTGAATTGATTTGATGGCGTAAGGAAATGTGCAATTATTGAAATTGCCTTTTCAGCAAATTTATCTTGTGCTTTTTGATCAAATTGTTCTTTTGTTTTTCTTTTTTTAGTCCGAAGTTCATCCTGAAAATATTCACTATCACTATCTGTGCTGTCTTCTTTTTGATCTGTATTGGTATTATCATTAAGATTCATGTTAGTGGCTTTGGTTAATAAATTTCTGCTTTTTTGTACTTGACGAGATGACAAACATTTTGCTAGTTGAAGTTGAATTGTAAACGCATTTTGAGTAATCTCAGCTTGCGATAAATTGGGATCCAAAAAATTATTTAATAGTGAAGTAAGAGAAACTTGATTTTTACTTTTTTTAAATAATGCACCCGATTTAACTTTGCGAGGTGGCATTTATTATAATATTAAATTGAATTTTATATATCTGCGCTTGCAAACTGCAGGCCGTTTAAAATCTGGCTCCATTTTGTAGCTCATTGAAATTTTTCTATGACATCATTGGAATATTTAAACCAATATCAATCGTCAATTAAACAAATTTTAATTATTGAATATCTCAAAGAAGAAGAAGAAAAAATTATCAAATGATTAATTAAAGCATGCAATTTATTGATCAATAAAGAGGAAATTATCCAATTAAAATAGATTTTACATGAAATATGAATATGAAAAATAATGATATAAGAAATATATGATATTAGAATCTCGGCCATTATTTTTTACTGCTAATATTGATAATGATACATATAAAAACTTTGTTAAAACTATAATTTAATATGTGTCAAAGAAATAGTAATTTCAGTTTAAAAATAGTCAAAGCTATTGAAAAAGTTGATGTTCGTTAATAAAATGGAGGAATTGGCAAACAATACTCAAAAATAGTTATTAATAGATGACTACTCATTTCTAAATAATACATTCTGACATAACACATATACAATTCCTTAAAATAGATATTTATCAATTCTTTTAAGTGAAAAAAACATTTTTAAATATTGAATAAAATCCGTTAGATTATAGTTTGTAAACAGAAACTAGAAGATATGGAAGTTAGTCAACTCGTTGAATGCATTGAAAATCTCCCAAACCAAGGACTTTCTCTTTCACAGATCGAAACAAAGCGAATTGAATGCTCTCTTCGCCTTCTTCAAAATCAAATGAAATGCGATTCAATTTTCTTTCTTGGAAAGATTCTTGCTATCAATCAAGATTATTATATAGCTTTTTCAACCGAAATCAACAAATACATGCCATCTGTTTACTATTGTTCGCAAGATGCAACAACATGGTATTCTCTTGTTGGAATTGACAAAGAAACACGCAATGAAGTTATTTTATTACAATCTCCACTAACAGGCTCATTAATAAGTGAATTCACTCTTCCATCAGGACGTATTGTAAGCGAAGAATTAAGACTTTCCGCAATTGTTTCAGATATAGCAGAACATTGCCTTTTAATTCCACGTGGATTTTTACTTCATACAGCTCTTGATTTTGTTCTTCCAAATCCAATGTGGACAGGAATAACATATGATAAAGTTAAATTATCTGACTTTAGATGTTGGAGGAATAGAGAAACTGAGATGTCTCTCCTTGAAAAGGCAATGTCAAATCCAGCACTTGATTTCCTTGAACCAGTAGACGATTTTACAAATTGGTCCTTTGTATATTCAGGTGACAGTGACAATGTTCAGATCAGATCTCTCAAATGGCCCGGATTTGTATTCAACTGGCAGAATGATCATTTTTGTAATATGTATTTTGGAAGAGGAATAGCTATTCCTGATACTTCTGATTTTATATCTCAAAGATCAGAATTGAAAGATTCATCTAAGAATATTCAGTGAAAGTTTAATTTTTTTTTCTTAAAATGATATAAACTAAATAATTTAAAAAATATTTTTTTTTATTTCTCAACAAATAGGTTTATTAAGGTTGAATCCAAGCAGATCATGCTAAAACTAAAATAAAATACGTATGTTTAAAAAGAAAAAATATTTTGTAAAGATTAAACATGATAATTTTTAAAAAACATTTCATAATTTAGCAATTTAGATCTGGATTCCACAATTCAAAGCATTTTGCTTTGTATTTGCCTCTATTTTCATACTTTTCTTTCTCAATTTTTTCTTTTTCTTCTTTTTCTTCTTTAGTCATTTTATTGAGCTCACTCTTTAGTTCAACAAAGACAGCTTCTCGCAAAGAAATGAGCGGTGCTTCTTTTGCAATAGAAATAGATTCTTTAAGACCATTTGCATTTTTCCGTTCAGCTTTTCTTGCGTCTTTTAATTTCTTTTCAACGCCACCTGGGGGGATCTTTTCAAGAGAATTAACAAAATTAATATAAGGCGTCATTTCCTTATTAACTTTCATTGAATGATCAAAATACATTTTGTCTTCCATTTCTTTTTGATATTGTCTTTCATTAATTACAGCAAGTTTTTGTTTGACAGCTTGATTCCGGAGTCTAACTGACCTAGTTTCTTTTCTATCAATGTAAGCAGTATTTTTACGTGGCTTTTTTGGATGACTTTGAGGCCCTTCGTAGGTATTTTTCTTGATAATAGGAGGCTCTTTATACTCAGGATTCCAATAATAAGATGTCTGATTTTCACTCTTTTCCATATAGTTTGCTAACTTTCGCCTATTCTGAAGATCATCCAGAGGAGTGGTAATTACGTAATTTGATTTTGATAATTGACTTTTTGGTATTGCTCGAATTTTTGGTTTTGAATAAAAACGTTGCGAGCTTCTATGCTCAACTTTTGGCTCATTTTTAAAACGTTCAGTTCTTGCACAAGAATTAAGATGGTTAAGATATTCATCAGAAATAGGTTTAATGATATGTTCTTTAGGCGGATCAAAAGCACTTGGCGTGAAATATCTTTTAAAATCTGGATCATCTCGTGTGTACTCACGTTTTGGGATAAGATCATCTAAATCGTCAATATACCTCTCATTGCCAATTGATTCTGTTACTTTTTCATGTGGGAAATCCGATTGCTTTAACATATAGGAAAATTATCAATTTCCAATGAGAAACAACGAAAATCTTTAGTAATACGTTTGATTAATCAAAACTTTTCAAAAAATTTACAAAAGCTAAAATTTGTTGTTCTCTATTTTTTATTATATAATTGTTCTCTATTATTCTAACAATAATCAAAAAGCACAATTAAGATTAATTCATATATGCCTAAGTTTTAATGCGTTTCATATGGTTAATTTTCATTTGATAAACTGTTTCTTTTTTTAGAAATACTTTTGGATTTAGTGGAAAAACCAAACATGTTATTTTTGCTATATGAATCATCTGAATATGGAGTTGTGAATGCTAATTGAACTTGCATTTGACCTATAATCTTTCGATTTATTCTATTATTATTGGTTGTTTTTGAATATGCATCTGCACCCATTTCATCTCTTTTTTGTCTTTCTTCTTTTATTTGTTTTGAAAGAGGATCTAAAATATTAACGGCTTTAGTTTCAGTAGAACATGTACCTGAAGCTAATTGGTCGTAACTTTGTGGAAATTGAGGAAGATCACTTGCTGAAATTATTGCTGAAGCAATAATTGGATTATTTTCCATTAGGCTTTTCTTTCGAAAAACTAAAACGATCTTTTTGGTTTGATTTGTAACATTTAATGAAAAAACATGATTTAAGTTCTTAATTTTTCTGCCTCTAATTTTGAAATTTTGTTTGACTTCTTCTGGCATTGTTGTGATGCTAACACGAATTTTGTCTCTACTTTTAATAAGATCTGTAGGCAATGAAATTGAAATTAGATGAATATTGAGTCCTATTTCAAATCTCTTTGTACGTGAAGATGACATTTAAAAATGATATGATATTATTTCATTATTCATTATTTTTATTCTTTTTAAATTTTTGAATAGTTAATTCATAAATTTTACAAATTTAAAATAACCATTGAAATATTGATAAATTATTTTTTTATATTTTAAAAATAATTTTAGACATAAATATATCATTAAATAAAAATATATTCTAAATAATTATTTTGCAATCCATAATATGAATATATAAAATTTTTAAATACATCACTAATTAAACATATTTATTTAATATCTACATATTAAAAATACTGGATACTTTTTTTCCAAATGAATGAAAAAAATATTTTATGAAAAAATCAAATACATGATTTTTATTCATCATATCCTATTTGCTAAATGTCGAAAATATTTTTCAATCATCAAATCAATTAAATCTTGAAAATTTTTATATAATATTCGTTTCATATAGGTTTAATTTCCAATTACAATATACAAAGATACATCCAATAATATATTCTCAGAAAAATAATTTATTTGAAACATGTAAAGAAACATGTAAAAATCTTTAAAAATCTGCAAATTTTAACTGTTCAAAAAGAATAATCATTTCCCATATAAAATAATGAATTTTTGTTTTTGCAAATGAAAAAAGGCAGATAACATGAATCAATTAAATTCCCATTGAGATATGGTTACATGTGCTTTAAACAATGCAACTCTTTCCACAGTTTGCTAGATTGCAAGGCACAGACATTGAATTCACTGAATACTTTTTAATAACATCAGCATACAAACTTCATGATTTTCACAAGTTTTTTTTTTTTTTTAATGATGTGAACATTCAGCCAAAATCTTAATGATATATTTTATTAAGTTGTGTATGAAATCACATATGATTAACTTGATTGTTTTCAAAAAGCAGCATAGTTATGCACTCCACAACTTTGAGTGAATATCTTTGTCTGAAACAAATAGGATGATTCAAATTTAATTGTGTGCTTTAAAATTTTGGTTGAAACAAATGATATTTATTATAGGCTCTGCATTACAATGTGCATTGCTGAAAGCGATAAAATACTAGTCTTGTGCCATACTCCGGACATTCAATTGTGTATCATTAAGTTGTGGACAAATGAATTAACAGAGATTCAATTTCAAATATTTTAGAAAAAAAATATATAATATTGAAAACCTATTATAATAAAAGATTGCTTTCTTATTACAATTAGTGTAATATTGAAAACCAAAACATGCCTTGCAACTATCTGCATTAACTTTAATATAAAAAATATAGACTTCTGCTTTCAAAGTCTTTGAATTAAAAATACAAGCTAATTGATAGTGTGAAAGGAAATACATGTTTAATAAGCTAGAACAAAAACTTCTTTATTACCATATAACTATTATGTTTTATGCATTCAAAAAGTTTAATATTATCACTTAAATTTTAATCTGTTTAAACTTTTTCAATAAAATAGACCAAGAAAAAAAATCAATTACGTTTTATGATCACGTCTACGTGAAAATAATAAGAATACTACTTTTTTAGAAAAAGATAATAAAAAGATGTATTTGAAAAATATATTTATCTTTAAATAAAAATATTTTATCCTTTCAAATTTGAGAGCTCTAGCTTAGAGGTTAAAATAATTTGATTACAAAGTATTGAGTTCGAAACTAAACCTCTTTGCTTTTTTTATTTTTATATATTATGTAATCACGTTTCATTTCGGCATTTTTACATTTTAATACGTCTTTTCATTGAATTTTATAAAATTACAATTACTTCCGAAGGGTAACTTAAATTTATTAATAATGCTTCAAATGAATGGAACATGTTTTTTTATTGTGATACTTTTGATTTAGATCAATTTAACAGTATGAATTACATTATGCTAATTGAATCCTATTTATTTTTAATGTAGAATTCAAATGACATTATTCAAAATATAATATTAAATAAAACCAAAATTAATTAACAATTATTTCCTTTTCATTGTTAATGTACAATTTCCCACTTCATACCTATAATTCAATGCATTAATTCGCCAAATATTGTTAAATATTTCAAATGTTAACATCTTTGAAAAAGTTGTTTACTTAAATAAATTTCAGGTAAAATTCAAATCAAATTTCCGCTTTTTTTCTATTATCATAGAATTTTTTTGAATGAAATCAAAATTTTATTCATTTTAATGAATACATTGCAAGAAAATCACAACAAAAATATATTAAAGCGTGGAACATCATCAGAAAAAGAAATTGCAGATGCAATACTATCTGATTTCAATGCCAAAAAGAGCAAAGCTTTTAAATTATTAAAATTGACATCAATTGATGACATTGACAATATATCTCTTGGAAAACTATGTTATGCATTATCAATCTGTATAGAACAAAAAATACCAAGAAATTATAAAAGAAGGAAAGAATTAATGATTAAGTGGATTGATGATTATTACGACCTTTGCTTGAAATATATCAAATATATAAAAATTGAAGTGGATGTATTATAATACGACTTTGAAAATAAAATGCAATTTGCATTATATAATTGTTCATAATTTAGTCAGCCTTTTGATTTTTATTTGTTGAAATGCTTGAATTGACTATTTTGCTCTTTTAAAACTTTTTCCAATAATGCAAAAAGTAATTATTAAAATATAAGAAATATATAAAAATGGTATCATTTTTATTTTTATATTAAATTCTTCAAATTTAATTGAAATGTCATTTTAATGGTTAAAAAACAAATTATCTATTTATAATTTAATTATCTTAGGTAAAAAAAAAGAATCATTACAAAAGATATTATTTTTTTTTTTTTTTTTTTTATCAAATATTAATAATATATTTAATAATGTATTTAAATATTATTAATATTTGATAATATCATATATTTTATGGATTTACTCATGTATATATGAAGATATCATTATATTATGGATCAAAATAAGCTATTCAAAATATTCAATTGATAAATGGCTATATAATCATTAATGACGAGAGTCGTTGAATTTGAAGTCATTGCTGAGCAAGGTAGTGCAAGATGCGCTAAGATGGGATTTCATCGTCCCCAAGATTTCTATTTTGAAACACCAATTTTTATGCCAGTTGCTACACAAGGATCATTAAAAGGACTTACACCTCAGCAAATTCTGGAACTTCCGCATTCACCACCAATAATTCTTGGCAATACGTACCATCTTGGAACTCGTCCAGGTCCAGAGCTTCTTGAAGAAGTTGGCGGCCTCCATAAATGGATGAATTGGCCACACGGACTTTTGACTGACTCAGGTGGATTTCAAATGGTTTCATTGTCAAAACTTTGCAAAGTTACAGAAGAAGGAGTACAATTCTCGGCACCTCATGCTAGTGGTCGTGAAATTTTATTAAAACCAGAAGATTCAATACATATACAAAATGCAATAGGTTCTAACATTGCAATGATGCTTGACGATGTTGTTCCATCACTTTGTGATGATAATGCTCGTGTTGAAGAAGCAATGAATCGCACAATTCGTTGGCTTGATCGTGCTATTGCTGCTCATAAACGTCCTCATGATCAGGCAATATTTGCTATCGTACAAGGTGGCCTTGATCAAAATCGTCGTCATTACTGCGCAACAGAAATGGTTAAAAGAAAGGATAGTTTAGGCGGATTTGCTATTGGAGGATTATCTGGTGGAGAGAAAAAAGAAATCTTTTGGCGATCTGTTAAAACCAGTGTTTCATGTCTTCCTCTAGATATGCCAAGATATTGCATGGGCGTTGGCTATGCAGAAGATATAGCAGTTTGTATCTCTCTTGGTGTTGACATGTTTGATTGCGTTTTCCCCACAAGAACAGCTCGTTTTGGTACTGCTTTAACATTTAAAGGATCGGAATCGGTAGGCAAATGGAAAGGAGACGATAGGCCAATTGAAGATGAATGCAATTGCTGGACTTGCACACACATGTCTCGTGCTTCTCTCTTCCATATCAAAGATACTCCAATGTGTGGACAATTGCTTAGCCTTCACAATGTTGAATTCCAAAATAGACTCACATCTTATTTCAGAGAGGGAATAAAGAAGCAAAAATTCCCTGAATACGAGAGAAAGTTCTTCAAGGAAAGATTTCCTGATTTTAATTATCCAAATTGGGTCGTTGAAGCTTTGCAAAGCGAAGGAATAACACTTGAAGGAATAGATGAGCAAAATAATGAATGAACAACCAAATATTATATGTGATAAAATAAAAAAAAAAAGATTCCCTTAGAAAATATTTAAAAGATTTTTGCATAATATTTATTTAAATATATAAGACATTTGATAATATTACTGTAAAGTTGATATTAATCCACTTTTTTGTTTTTAAAGCAATTTCGTCTAATGTCTACCCACCATATTCTTTATTATCTATTTGTATAATTATATTTGAGAAATTAAAATGAAAAATGTTAGAAATAAATTGACATTTGGAACAGAATTACTTAATAAGCAACGCAATGGTAACTGAGAGGTAATCCCTCTGACTCGATAAGAGGATTTAATATTCTTTCAACTTCTTCTGTAATATCTTTTCCTTGATTGACAACTTCTGTAAAACGCTGGGCTAGAAGAAGTGTACAATGAGAACTTGCAAGTGCAGTTTCATATTTATCTTTTGTTTCTATATTTATTACATGACAAAGTTCAAAATTAACATTTCCATTAGCATGAAATTCTGCAATCACTTTTTCCATAACATATCTTTTCTGGTATGTAAAAATGATATCAAAGAATTTTTGTGTATTGAGCTCAAAAGTGCTAGCAAATCTTTCTGGTTTTTCTTTTAATTTACAATCACGCTCCACCATTTTTATAATTTCCTGAGATTCATAAAATTCGACAGCTGCAGTTCCCTGCTCTTTAAGATTGGCAATAATTTCTTTATAAGTTGTACCAAAATCGTATAAATTATTTTTTGTTGGACCAAGAATACTAATTTGACTATTTGTCGCATACGAACATACATTATAATTATTTTTTGCTAAAACTTTATGACCTGCCATTGAACGATTAACATTTGAAAGACAGACGCATGCAAAGCGAAGTGGTGAAACAAATTCTTTTTGCTCACTCATTTATTAAAAAAATTTTCTATACTTATTTAGGTAAAATAAATTCACCTTATTTGAAAAAGTTTATAATTAAATATGAAGAATTTATCATGATCTGCTGAAATGAGAAGACTTTTTATTCTTTTCTATTCTTGCTTTCTTTACTATTTAAAAGAAAAAAGCTTCATTTTCATAAAATATTAAAATTATTTTTTATGTTTGAAAACAATACCTCTCTTTTAAATTTTGGCTACTATATAGAGAAAATTAAACATCTTTTTATGCTTTCAACAATTGCATTACTGTTTTAGCAAAACATAATCAAATGAATTTTCATCAAATAGATTATTTCAATAAAAAAAATGAGTATATAGGTTTAATTACATGTTAACTCATATAATAAATCATTCAATAGATATTTAATAGTATTATTAATATTTACAAAATAAATAACAGAATAGAATAATATAATAATCAAAATGGCGATTCATATAATGAAAGAACAATACCAAAAACAGCTAAAGGCGAAATGATATTTACAGCATCAGCTTCAACAAGATCTTCTGAAACTTTTCTAACTGTGACAAATTCACACTTATTATCTTCGCTAACAAGTATACAGTTTTTAATGCTCGGTATCACTTGTTTATTATGAAAATTCAATTCGTAATATCCATCATCATTGATTGATGGATCTAAGTTAATAAGCTTTTTGGGTATTAATGAATCTTTCAAAAAAAAAGTTACACTGATCTTTTTTGGCAGTGATTTGTCACCATTGGGTGATTCAAATAAAATTGAAAGAAGCTCTTTACCATAAGTTGTTTGAGCACGTAAAGAAAATATTGTATGCTTATTGCCACTAAGAAGATATCCAGCAAACTGTTCTGAACTATAGTGCATTTCAGAACCTTTTGCAATTGGTAATGGATCATCTGGCCTTTTACCTTTCATTTTTGTTGAGTAGAGAACATTATTACCCATTTTTATTTGGAAATATAACCTTTTCCCTTTTACTGTACGCTTTATAATTCTCTGAATTTGATATGAATCTCTGGCAGATGATGCTGTTGGGTCAACTCGTTTTCTCACTGTAAGACCTTTGATTTTATGAAATGATATGGGCAATTCTGTTGGCTTTGCTGAAGTAGATTCCATCTTATTTTGATTAGATATAATTTTATCATTATATTCTTCTTCTTCTTCCATGATAAAAACAAGAATTAATAAACTTATTAAATAAAACTTTTTCTGGGTATAAAAAAAGTTTTGAAAATTTGAATTATGTGCATTTTTTTAAAAAAACAATATTTTTTTTCCATTAAATTATATAGAATGTTATTCCCATATAAGAATTTATTAATTGATATAATACAAAATTTTCAATTGATTCAAACAATTTTTGTGAACATAAAATATATAAAAAGCAAAAAATGAATTCTCCAAATAACGTAAATAATGGCGCATTATACAAGCCACATACATTTAGGCCTTTTCCAGAAGCTGTAGGATCGACTCAAACGATTTCTATTTCACCTGGCATGAGATTTAATGATATTATCCAACAAGCTTCTGACTATTCTACAATTATTGTCGAATCAGGAAAATATTTGGAAAGTATTCGTGTAACAAAGCCTCTTTATTTCCAGGCAAATGGTAAAGTTTCTCTTCGATCAGATGGTGCAAATGAATGCATAATTGTTACTTCTCCATACGCATGCTTTACCGGATTTTCAATAAAACAAAAAAGCTCAAAAACTCGAGGAGCAGTTAGAATAATATCAGGTGCAGTTGTATTTCAAAACTGCGTATTCAAAGCTCTATCCATGTCTACTATCCAAGTTCAAAATGATTCACTTGTCCAATTCAAAAGTTGCAAAGTTTACGGTTCTAAAAATTCTTCATTGCGAGCTCTTAATAAATCTCAAATTGAATCAATAAATACTACATTTTCTAACAGCATGACGACAATTATATCTTTGGCAAATGAAGTGTCTGCATACTTCTCACATTGCAACTTCAATGAGTCACGAAATGGGGGTATTTTGAGCTCTGAATCTTCTTTACTTTTAATTGATAATAGCAATTTCAATCATTCCATGGTAGAATTTCGCACGAATGCTTCAGGATGCTGCATTGATAATTGCACATTTACAAATGACAGTTTAATTAAATCTAGCAGCAACAGTAATATTTCTATTACAAGAAATACTTTATCAAATTCATTAATACAAACCGATGGAAATTCAAATTCTATCCTCAATTCAAACAGATACAACTCCAGCTTTTTAATAGTTGAAGGATCAAGCATAACAACTGCCGAAAATGAATACTTCACAGGCATAGTTGAAGCATCAATTAGAGTAACAGATAACGCTAAATTCAACCTAAAAAATAGTTCATTATCATCAGTAAATGGCTATGGAATAGTTTCGTACGGCCAATCTTCACTGAGTATTGAAAATTGTCAAATTTCTTCCATATCTAATAATTCTATTGTGTGTCATAGCGGCTGCGATGTTTTTTTATCTAATGTTACGATCCAAAATGCAAACCTAACTCCTATTACTTTTAATTCAATTAATCAAGCTTCTCTTTCACAAATTCGAGTTGAAGGATGTAAAGGGAACGGTTGTGAAATTAACGGATGTGAAAAAAAGGTAAAAATTCATAGTTGCGTTTTTAATTCGAATAAAAAAAGTGGAATTGTTTTGATTAACAATTTAGGTGGAGTCCTTATTGATGGCAATTCAGCTTTCATTGGAAATAATTTCTCTGGAATTCATTTAGTTCGCTCATCTATTGAAATTAATGGTAGCATTATCCAACAAAATGCAAAAGGAGGCATCTTTGCTTCCCAATTCTCTCAAATAAATGCTACAAAATCTTCTTTTGCAAACAACTCATGGTCAGCTATTCATGTTGATCAACAATCACAGCTTCAAATTGATTTATCAACTTTTCAGAACAACAACATTTCAATCAACATTGATGGAACTGCCACAATCAGTAACTGTAAATTTGCACGAAATGTTCAAAAAGCTACTATTCAAGTAAATGGAAATGCGACAATTACTAACTCTGAATTTTCAGAGGATAAATGTCCACTCATTGTAACAGGAATTTTAACAGTTGAGAAATCAATTTTCTCATCAAGTGAAAATCATATTGAAATACAAGATAAAGCCCAATGCAAATGCATCCAATGCCAATTTATCAAAGCGATATCAGATTGTGCCATTCATGTGATTGGAAATTCATCATCTCTAATTCTTCAAAATTGTAATATTACGCAAAACAATCTTGTTGGAATTGCTACAGAAGGAAATACATCTATTTATGACTCAATTATTTCCAAGTCAGGAAAAATTGGAATTTGGTGCAATAAAGGCTCAAAAGGCGAAATAAAGAAGAATGAGATCACAGAAAACGGCGAATCAGCTATTTTATGTAATGGCGGATCTCAAGTAATTCTGGATAATAATATTTCAAATAACTCAAAATTTGGCATTTTTATCGCTTCAAAAGTTTCGCCTACAGTTGAAGGCAATACTTTCAATTCTAACAGTCTGGCTAACATTTGGCATACCGAATAAACTTTTGATTCAGATACCATTAAATTATTTAATAGTTGTTTAAACATGAATTATTAGTATTTTAAAATTTTTGTTCATTAATATGATGCTTTGATATATTTGTTTTGTTATTCTTATAATTAGCTTTCAGTCTTGTGCTTATATACATAATGATCATGGATTTCCAAATATGATAAAATAATGAGAACTCAAATAATTTTTCATCGCATTTTACATTCTGATTTTTTTATGCTATTTTTCGTCCATTCATTAAGTAATGTTCATTGCTGATTTGAAATTACTAATTTCAAAAAGAAGAAAAACGCTAAGAACAAATTGATAATGAATGAAAAGATGTATAATTGAATAGATAAATAATATTTATTAATTAAAAACAATCTAAATATAAAAATAATTCAGCAATCTAAATATGAATTTCCTTAAACGTAATATTTTTGTATCCCCAATCGAGCCTGTCTGATTCAAAAGGGAGAATATTCGTTCTTCCATGATGTAAATACTGTAAAAATACATTTAAAATTGAATCAATTGTACCATAAACTGGATTTATATGAGGATGTTCTTGATGAATAATAGTATATGGTAGAAACATCTTAGGAAAACCAGTAATAAGTTTAAACATCTTTAAGTTTAAAAGGTTGTCAACATGTGTGTTGAATTTCATTTCATGAAAACCTCCAATTGCATCCCAAAGTTTCCTGGACATAAGAAGAAAATCTCCTGCACCTGCTCTAAATAAATAAGATTCAAAATTATGAGCTTGACGATAAAAAGTGAAACTTTTTCTGCCAATATCATAATAGTCTTTGAAGTTGTACTTTTTTTGATTCCAAGGCTCTTCGTTAAGTTTAAGGACTTCTTCTATTGTATTGGACAGAAGCATTTCATCATCTAAGCAAAAACGGGTGGTTTGGTAAAGAAATCCTTCATTTAAATTACGACCAGATATGCATTCAATAAAATTCGTTGACAAAATACTATCTGGATTCATTGTTAAAACGAATTCGCCTTTTGATCGCCATATTCCTATATTTTTTGCAACATATTCCAAAAATGGTGTTGATGAATAAAGTCTAGCAGCAGTTTCCTTATGAAAAGCCTCAGGAACAATGATAATGCGGGTTCGATTTATTAGTTCTGGTGGCCAATCAAAAATCTCGTATAAATAAGGATTTTTTGGGTAATCTGTTGCATAATCCACAAAGATAAATTCAAATGAAGCAGTTGGAACTTTTTTGAATGATTTAGCAAGTTGATGAATAAAAAATTGAGAACGGTTTTCGAAACCATTTGCAAAATGATCATTTCTTCCAGTAACAACAATTGATAAATATGGTTTTGCAATTGGTTGTTCAGTGTAATCACTAAATGCAGATTGAATTAAAGATTGAACATCACCGTGAATAATATACTTATTAGATGATTCTTTTACCTTTTTTAATTTATGTGAAGTTTTTTGATAAGTAATCTTGCAATTTTCTTTAACCGCCATTTTAATTGCTTCTTTTAGAGAAATATTGGTTGATCCAACTAATGTAACTCTTCCTGAATGAAAATTATTGAATTGTGATATTAAAAAATCTGCTGCATCTTCAGATGTTACTGATTCAATGATTGAATTTTCAAAAACTACAATCTTTGAATGATTAACCAGCTGACAATTTCGAGCAGCTCGCAGCAAAATATTTTCAGTATCATAAATCTCTTCTGAATCAATTACATTTGGTAAAAAAACAAGTTTTGCTCCATAACAGTAATCAACGTTTGTATTTGATTGAAAATAAGGACGAGTGACAGCATAAACAACCGGAATATTTCGTTTATATAAAAAATTCATTAGTCCATCTGTATAATTTCCAATTATTTCATTAATATATGAATAACCATCAAGGCTTGCATATCGAAACAAGGGAGGCTGATGCACTACAATTGCCCCAGTTAATGTTACATTATAAAAAAAATCCTCGGCATCGGGGGAAGAGAAATCTAAATCAATATAATTTTTTATAGGTATAACAGGAATATTTTGTAATTTTAACTTCGAAACAACTTTTGATCCAGTAGCTGTATTTGCTCCAATTACAAGAACTTTAGGTTCACTAAAGCTTTGATCATATGGATTTAATCGAATATATCTTGAATTTTCTATTTGAAATTCAAGTCGATCAAAAGAAAAATGATTATCAGACAAATTTTGATTTTGTAGGATTTCTGGGTATTTAAATACATGATTTGATTTGATTTGATTTTCTGGAGGAATGATAATATCTAACCATTGATTATCAGATTTAATACTATAGGATTTGCCTTCATTTTTCGATTCATTAATTTGTTTATTGATTGAATCATTCGAATTAATTTGAGTTGATTTGGTTCGAATGTATATCGTTGTAATTAAAAAAATCATTAAAATCACATACGCCATAAAAAAAAATATTGGCGAACCTTTAATAAATCTATGCGAATTTTCTTCGTTTTGTAAAGCTAAAGGTAAATTTTGATTTGTATATCTTTCTTCATTTTCTTGAAACATTATTATCGCATTTTACTTCATAGTAAACGGTCTCTCTTAACGATATGATAAACTTTTTCTTAGATTTATGTTATTATTTCGTGCATTTATAATATTTTTCTTTAATCCGATTTTGATTATATGAATAACGACAGTATTAAGCGCGAACTCGCAATTTTACTCGCGCATTTTATAAGAAACAAGCAACCTGATGTCTATGAAAAATTAGTTGCTTTTTGCGATAAAAACAAACTTTATCCTCCATCTTGTACTTCAGTTGAAGATGCACTTGATCTCCGATTCAAAAATTTTCCTCCTAATCAATTTTATAATTTTATTAAATCACTTTTACCAAAAGATGATTATCCATCTATTTTTCGTCGTATACAACCTTTTCGTACGCCTGTTCCGACGCTTCCATTTAAGACAATTAATCGAATTAAACGAATTTTTGGTCATTATGAAGCTATTTATTGTTTAGCAATGGATCCGTTAGGACGTATTCTCGCTACTGGAGCTGATGATAATAAAATTAGATTATGGACTCTACCAGACTTGGATCCAATTTGCACTCTTTCAGGTCATGAAAATTGTATAACAAATGTTTGTTTTAATCCTCTTTGCACATATCTATTAAGTTCATCTCACGACAAAACAATTCGACTTTGGTCACTTATTGACGGATCATGCGCTGCTACTCTAGTTGACTTTACTTCTAATATTGTGCATTCTGCGGTTTTTTCCCCAAGCGGCTCAATGATTGCTGCGGCTTGTGAAGATGGTACAATACCTGTTTGGGTTACATGCGATGCTCTACAATCTTCTGGTCCTTGCCGTGTAATTACAACAATTGGCAAAGGACCAGCAGCATGGGTTGCATTTTCGCCAGGAGGTGAATTTTTATCATATACATGCGAGCCATCAGTTGTTGTAGTTATAGCTCTCAAAACGATGACAATATTTCAACTTGAACTTCACACTTCGCTTGTTGGATTGACAACCTTTTCTTCATCATATTTTATAAGTGGATCTCCAAGTGAATATGCACCTCACTTGATTACAGCCAGCAATGAAGAAGGAGTTGCGTGTGTATGGGAAATGGAAAACTTCAAATATTCAAAAAAATATGTATTCAAACAAACAGGAGCTGCCAGAAGACCTACGAAGATACATCAACTTGCATTAGATGCAGATGAACATCTTCTCGTATTAGCTAAATCAAATGGTGTTTATATATGCGATACATATACAGGCGAAACCTATGGAAAACTTCCGGATTGCAATGCCTTTGATGATTGTACATGCATTGCAGCCAATCCAGTTTATAGAGAAGTATTTTTCTTTGGAAATTCAAGCGGATTTGTCGCTATTGCTGACGTTAAACGTAATGAAATTCTTACTGAAATGAAATGTGCAGAAGATACAGGCTTTTTAGATGCAACTTGGTCTAAGGATGGTCAATGGATATATGCATGTGATTCACTCGGTTCAATTTCAACATTTTGCACTTTTGGCCCAAATGATTCACTTAGAAAAGCATTTCCAGACTTTTTCATTGGCGAATTCTTTGAAGATGAAAAGAATCCTGGAGTATTTCTTAATCGTAAAGGGGTCAAATTAAAAAAAGAAGATCAACCAAGAAAACATGACATTAGAAATATGAACCTTCGATTAATGACATTACAAGCTCCAGTATTGAAAAATTGTGCAATTGAATTAAGCTTGATTCAAAAAATGACAGCTCCTGATCGCCAAACAATATCAACCTCAACATCAAATATAATTGGGCCTCCACCACTTCATGTTCACATATCTATTGAATATCCTGTAAATCCAAAAGGAGGATCAATTGTTTCAGATAATGAAAGTAGCTCATCAGAATATTCTGATGAAGATGAAATTGATGAAAATGAGCAGCAACCGCACCAAGAAATACAAGAAAATAATGATAATGACAATGAGAAATTAAGTATGAAGAAGAAAAAGAAAGTTAAAATAAAAAGTATTGCTCCACAACAAATACAAAGTGATACAGATGATTATTTATTCATTGATCAAAGTGATTTCGACAACTCTTTCTTCAAGTCGGCTAACAATAATGGTGATCAGTTCGAGATCGAAGAAAAAACCTCAATTGTACTCTCTGAAGATGTTGCACGTGGTTATTGGCCTGATTATGCTTGTGCTATTGCATGTGATGATAATATCTTCATTCCTCAAGTTGGCGATGAAGTTGTACTTATTTGGTCAGCCTATTTGAAATATTTGTCAAATCTTGAAGATGATGATGAAATAAAAAGCCAAACAACTATGAAGAGGCCAGATAAGATGACTGAAATATCGCGCTGCGTAATACAACAATATACAGCCCATGATTATGGATTGGAACTGAAAATGAGCTCCGCTAATTTAGCAGGTTTGACTACCATTCATTTTCCAATTCCGGAGGAAGTCACTTTCTTAATACCATTGAATAAGTTTAAATTTGCCAAAAAGATCGGAAAATCATTGAAAATAAACGATAAGGTGGTTGTTCCGTTTGTTTCTGAAGACGGGGGAATTTCACCTTACACGGGTCATATAACAGAAATCAGTCCAAAGCTAAAAAATGCTCCGTTTGAATCAATTAAAGTTGATTGGGGCAATGGTGAAATTTCAAATATTTCGCCGTGGGAAATTGTTTCATTAAATGATGAAGAAAAAAAATATGTAGATACATCTTTATGTGTTGAAGGTATTGAAGCGGGAATGATTGCAGCCGTTGATTCATTACTAGCTAATAATAAATTCAAATTGTTTTATTCTGTCCCTGATCCAAATGTTATAAAAGATTACGAAACAATAGTCAGTTGTCCGATGTCACTCAGATTTTTACGCGAAAGACTAGAAAGTGGATATTATAGGTCTACTGAAGCGATTCATTTTGATATACAACTTATTTATTCTAATGCTGTCTTATACAATGATCCAACATCGTCAATCGTGGCTCTTGCTAAAGAAATTCAGGATAATTTAAAAAGTTCACTTAATATTCTTTCTAAGCAATACAGGGATAGAAGGCAAGTTAAATCGAAATGAAGCAATGAAGATGAAACTAGACCAAATTTTAATTTATATTATATAATATTGTAAATTGTCAATTTATTTTTTTAATTTTTTAATGCAGTTTATTATTGTTTTATTGAATAGTGTTTAAATAATATCATAATCATCTAACTTGAAAAAAAAATATAGTGATCAAATTGAATCCAGAAACCAAAGTTATTTGAATCAAAATTGTAATATCAGAATGCTATTCAAATGTTGAAATTTGGAATATTTTTTGAAATAAGAAATTTTAATAAAATTTGAATTTGTAAAAAGGTCTTTTGCAGTTTAGCAACTATTTAATAATATATATTGAACTATATTTCCTCAAAATACTAATTCTTTTGTATGATATAAAAGAGAATAAAAATATTTTTTTTATCATAAAATAAGCTTTGAATTTTAATTTTGTCTTCTGTTTTTTTCACCTAACAACCAATCAATAATTTGTAATCAATTAAGGGGAAACTAGGATTTGAAACTTTTTGAATATAATTCAAATTTCTATACAAACTTTTTGATACACGATCTGAAATGATCTATTAATTGCAAGTTCTCTGATAAATATTGTCCGATGAGAATTATTATATAGGTTTTAAATATTCTGAAATTTATTATTATATAAAAATTAATGAATGAAAGTAAAAACAAATAATAAAAAATATTGAAATTCGGATCTCGTCCGTGTAATAAAATAAATAGTTTTAATAATAATAGTAAAAAGTAACAATAATTTAAAACATTATTCAAGTAATTTTGCATGAAAAAACAATCACATTATAAAGTTATGAAACATAGAGGTGCGAGAACTACCTTTGGTTAACCAATTTATTTCAAATTTAGATATTTATTTACACAGGTAAAATAATGTATAATTAATGTATAATTGTTTAATTTGGTTCGCTACAAGTAATAGTATATTGATTTTAAAATTGAATATGAGAAAATAAACAATTCAAATTTTTATTTCTAAAAAAATAAAAAAAGAGCACCAAATAATTTGTTTTTTAAGGTAATTTTTATATTTGTTTAAATAAAATAATTTAAATATTCACATTTTTAACTTTTGTAATCGTTGAGCAATTAAAGGATTTCAATATTCGAAATTTAAACAAACAAAGAATATAGCATAAAATGATATATTATTACTAATATCAATGATATTATTTGATAATTCATAAATTAAATTATTTCCTTGGTTAAAAGTTACGATTATGAAACAAAGATTCTCAAAAATATGTTTTATTGTTGTCATTTGACAAATAACTGATATTTAATTGGTTTAATAATTATTTCTTTAACGAATAATGCATGGTTTATATAGATATAATCTGAAATTCTTGATAATTATTTATTTTAGTCTTATTCATTATAATAGCCTGTTATTATTATATTATTATTTAATTTAATGAAAGTATTAAGCGTATAAAGTGTGAAAGTAGATTTATAAAATTATTGAAGATAAGATCTGTCCTCTGTTTGCTATTTCAAGATAAAAAAAAATATTTTTTAAAATAAATTTCGTCCAAAAATTATATATTACTTTTTATTTATTTTTAATTTACTGATATTTAAGAAATATTAATAAAATAAAAGGAGAACGGAGAGACGGTTATGACAAAGTTTTTTTCGACTTATTTTATATAAATATAAATATAATATTATATATTGAATAATTATTAATAAGAAACCAAAAAGAAATATCGTAGGGAAACAAAGATATTCACAAAATAAAAATAAAAGTTATGAAAAAGTTAATAAATTGAATTATAATGATAAATTTTTAATTCAATTTCTTGTAACATTTAGATATCAAAATTGTTACAAAGAATCTGTGCAAGTTGTATAATTATTTTTCATAGTTTAAGGTTTTATCTATTTATTATATATTGTATACAAACTATATCATGTGATATTATATATAGTTTATAAAAATATAATAAGATAATAACATTTTATTTTTTTAAAAAATTGAATTAAAACTATATAAAATAATCTCTTTCATTTTTATTTTATCTTAACAAAAATGACATAAATCACTTTTTTTACTATTATATTTTTATATAATGACATACTAAAATGTTATGTTTAATTATTTAGTATATATTTTATAAATATTTTTTTCAAATCTACCAAAAAATTAAAAGAGCTTACCCAGCCTGTTAAATTGATTAAATATTGGATTTTTATATGATATATTTCAAATTTGAAGCCAAAATATATGATATATTAGAATGAGGAAAAAGGCTAAAATAGTAAAGTAAAGGTGGGAAATATTATTTATTACTGATGTAATAATTAATAAAACATGCATATTTTGATAAATATTAAAATTATAATAAAATTATTTATTAATAGGCTTCATTTTGATAAATTAATATAAATGCAGATTTAATGGTAAAGAAATACAAATGTTTTACAAGAAAAATCCTACTTTAATACATTGTATGATGGAATTTCATGAAAATTAATAATTGAATATGAAAGATTTATTTTATATGAAATTGTTCTCAAAATTGACTCTTGGACGATGATATTTAATTTAAAATTTCTTATTGATGATTGAGAATGTATAATTAAATCATTTTTATCTTTATATAAATGAAATACATATAATTTATATTTTATATATAAACATAAATAAATATCGTAATTATATAAATGTCATTGTAATAAGTTTATATTGTATAAATTATCCATAAATAAAATAAAAATAATTCTTAAGAAAAAAAAATTTTCTCAAATAAATATTTTAATTGAGAGTAATTGAATAGAAATAAATAATTTATTCAAAATCTTTCAAAAAAAATTTTATGATTATTTTTTCTTTCTTAGGAAATAAATAAAAATGCATACGCTGAATTTCCTTTCAGGCAGGATCAATTGGGTTATAATACCATCACTAATCTTTTATATAAACGATTTCTTAATTTTACATACCTATTTATGAAAATCAGATACATATAACATATAATTTCCATTATTTGAACAATAAATGTATTTTAATAATACATATTCATTTAAATATGATTACAAAATATTAATATTAACAAATATCGAAAAAATGACAATTAATTAATTATATAAAATCATTTTAATATATTTTTTAACGTACAAAAAAAACCGTCTTCGTTCTCCTTTATAAAATATTATAAAACGGAATATGTACAGAATTTTGAGGGGATTTAAGCCTAACGAACATTGCATTGAATTTTGAGGGGATTTAAGCCTAACGAACATTTCTACTCAATTCTTTTATAACTTTTTGTGAATATAAAAATAAAACTACGCCCGTCGAGCGGATTTATAAATAATCATAATATAATATCATACAATATAATTTAATTCTAATATAAAATTATTATCCCCATAAAATTAATATTATAGCTAGATATTTATGTTTTCTATAATTTTTTTGTTAAAATAAATTTATCTCATTTATATTATAATATTATATATATATTAATTAGAAATTATATCAATAATATTATTTAGAATATGATGAAATGAATAAATAATCAATATTGGTTCAACTTCAATCATATTCTTGAAAATATGTAAAATTTAAATTTCGACGTATGAACTTTCAAATAGTTTGATACTGATATGTAATATACATAATCAATTATATACTTTATTTTATTAAAAAAATCATAAGGCTAACGAATTATTTTTTGAAAAATCAATCCTTTTTTAAAACAAAAAATACGTTATTTTAGTTCTCGCACTTCTTGAAACATTTAAGTTGGGTTTTGAGGTACTGAGATTTTTTTTCTGATGAGTTCTGGTGGTTCATATTAATCATGCAAAATCATATGATTATTTTATATTTATATTGGACGATTTTTTTCTTTTTAACCAATTGTATCCCTTCAAAAAATATGATTATTATATGATGATGAATTAGTTTTTGTATACAGGCTTTTGCAAGTTATTGAAAAACAATATTCATGGAAACATATATGTATTAAAAAAGATAAATAAATAGATGGAAATCAAACCAAACAATTGAACAAAAAATAAATTTGGATTTAAATATGTGCTTTTTTTTGTAATTATCATGAGAAAAGTGGGCTTAACTGAATTATAAATTTGAGATTTACTTCTACATCATTTGGACATTGATAAATGCTGTTTGGAAACTTCAAAAATTAGAAGCGCGTTTAGAATTATTTATTTTATTTTTAATTGAAATTTTAAGAAAATTATCAAAAACATTGAAAAACTTTATTTTATCATTTTATTAATATCTTCTTATAATATATTAATTCAATTATTTTATAAAGGCAATCATTTTTTATTGCATTAATAATATATATATAAAAGATTTTTGATTAAATATTATTTATTTATTTTTAATATAAATCTTTATTTTTTAATATAAAAATTGTTAATTCAGAAATTTTCTAATAATTTCTTATCGTTTTTATTTTATAGACAACATTTATACTTAAAAACTCAATTTTTTATATTAATAATTGTATTATTTGTAATTAGAAAACATGATAAAAAATAAAATAGCTAGAAATATTCAAAAAATTATGGAAATATAAAAATATAATAACTTTTTATGAAATAAAAATTGAAAGGAATAACAACTATTGAAAAATATAAAAAATATATTTATTTTGATATTTTATTTAAGTTAATATTGTTTTGTAACTATTTTAATTATAACATTGATTTCTCTTGATAAATATTCATTTCAATGTTTAAAAAATGACTCATCTTCAAAATCGGTAAATTCACAGAAATATTAACATACTTGCCATCATCATGCGAAAAAAGGTTAAAATGAAAAATTTTAAGAAGATTTACCTTATTATATAAGTGATAACATCATTTAATAAATATTCAGAAAAAAAGAATTAGAAATGGGTATAACTAATCAAAAATACGTTTGCTTGAATAATTTTATTGAAAACTCTAGAGTTTAATAGCATATAAGCATTTGTATGAATGATAAAATAGGAATAATACTTTTTATTCAATTTTTTTGAATATGCATTCAATTTGTTGATCGTTATCCTAGTTTCCCCTTAAAAAATTGTGAAATATTTTTTCAATAGATATTTGTAATATCATTTATGAGTGGTATTGATCAAATAATAACACCATACAAAGGTGATCCTAATAAGCGTTTTGAATTTATTAAATTTATTGGAAAAGGCAGTTATGGCTTTGTAGAGCTTTGTAAAGATCATGAAAATGGAGATAAACTTGTATGTAAGAAGATAGCCAGATTTATTGAAACAACAGAAGCAGAAATTTTAGCGCTTTATCGTTCTAAGCATAAGCATATAATTAAATTTTATGATTATTATGAAACAATACTTGATCAAGATATGATTAATCGTTGCGTTACAATCGGATTGCCTGTTAATACAAAAATGTATGGTTTGATCATCGAATATGGGGAAGGAGGTCATTTGGGTAATTACATGTCCCAGCGAAAATCAATTGAAGAAATAATTTTAATAAAATTTCTGGACCAAACAATTCAAGCTTTACAATATCTCAACCAAAATAAAAACATGCATCGAGATATTAAACCTGAAAATATTTTATTGGATAAATTTGGTGATATTAAACTTGCAGATTTTGGAACAATATTTCAATTAGCAAAAGATGATACGCATAAAAACTTTACCAATGTACAAGGGACAGGTATGTATATCTCTCCTGAAATATATCTTTCTCATAATTATGGCAATAAATATAGTTATCCTGTCGACATTTTTTCGCTTGGAGTTTCTATTTATCAAGCTTGCAATAATGATATGTCAGAAGATTATCTAAAAGACTTATATTTAATTGATCATCCAGATCCAATACCTAATCCATATTCAAGTCAATTTAATGATCTCATTATGAATATGCTTACTCTTGACCCAGATAAAAGGGCAAATATACCGTATATACAAGAAGTACTAAATCAGATTGCAACGCCAAAAGAATTAAATGAAAATGAACAAAGCCTTCTTGATACTTCTCTGAATTTATTTTATGGAATAGATGGTGTTGTTTCCAAAGCAGAAGCAATACAACTTTTCGAAAAACTCATCAAAATTACCGAATTTGAATGTCCTGAACCTGTTTATCAACTTGCTCAATGTTATTTATATGGTGATACGAAAGAAAAAAATATAGAAAAAGCAATAAATCTATTACGAGTAGCTGCAAGAAAGCGGTATACGCCAGCGTTAAAATTACTTTCTTATTGCTATCAAAATGCTATAGGAGTTGAAAAAGACATGTTCACTGCAATTCAGCTTTTAACAATTGCACAGAGAGATGATCCAGAAGCAAGCTTTCTTCTTGGTTGCTTATATTATAATTCAAATGTTTTAGAAATTGAAAGTATTAAAGAAGAATCAAAAACTGCTGTTAAGAGAGACTACGATTTAGCATTTTATTACTTTTCGCAAGCTAAAGATTTTGTTCCAGCACAAAATTATCTTGGACTCTGTTATCTACATGGAAACGGCACCAAGACTGATATATTTGAAGCTTACAAATACTTAAGTTTATCTGCAAATGGTGGCTCTATTGATGGAATGTACAATTTAGCTGAATTTTATCTCACACAAAAGCCAAACGATCCATTTTATACTGAGAAAGCGATTGATTTACTTATTGAAGCAGCAAATCAATATCATTTGGGTGCTTCATTCAAATTGAACCAATTTTGTAATAAAGAAACGCCAGATTCACTCATTGAGAAAATATCATTACATTATTCCAAAATAAATTCAGCAGGCCCGAATTCAGAAGATTCAATGTACAGTTTTGCATTGCTTAAATTGAATTGTAACAAAGGAGTTGAGCAAAATGTATACGAAGCCTTTTCCAGATTATCAATCTGTAAAGAACATCATCCAGGTGCAGCATATCATCTTGCAAAATGTTACAAAGATGGAATTGGTACGCAAAGAGATGTTAATAAGGCAGCTGATCTTTTTGAAGAAGCATCAAAGAATGGAATTCCAGATGCAATAGGAGACTTGGCTTTATGTCTTCTCAAGGGTGAAGGTCATCCAGTTGACAAAGAAAAAGCATTCCAACTCCTTACAGAATCATCTGATCTCGGAAGTCCTCAATTAGCATATCGATTAGCACAATGCTATCTTACAGGAGATTCTGTTGCGACAGATAAAGCGAAAGCACTCTCACTTTTTCGTATTGCTCACTCAAGAGGCTACATAGAGGCAACTTACCAACTTGCTCATTGTCTTCACACTGGAGAAGGCATCAATCCAGAAGAATTTAATTGCGATACACTCCAAGAAGCACGTGATCTTTTTGAAATAGCGGCAGCTAAAAAGCATGTTGAAGCATCATATGAACTTGGAATGATATATAATCAAGATCAAGAAGTTTTTGCCAACAAGCAAAAAGCATTTTCTTTATTTGAAGTAGCTTCAAATCAAAACCATCCACGTGCAACAACTGAACTAGGGATTCTCTATGAAACTGGAGCAGGAACCAAAAAGGATCTTCAGCAAGCCTTCAAACTCTATAATAAATCATCGAATCTCGGAGAAATTAATGGAATATACCATTTAGGAATGTGCTATTTGAAAGGTATAGGAACTAATATTAATGGTGAAAAAGCAAGAAGTCTCTTTGAGAAAGCATCGTTAGCAGACATTGCAGATGCTAAAACACAGCTTGGCATTATGTACCAGAATGAAATTGGAGGACCTCGAGATATATTTAAAGCTGCAAAATTTTTCCAAGAAGCAGCAAATCAAGGAAATATTGAGGCAAAAGTGCAGCTTGGCCATTGTTATCTCGATGGAAAAGGAGTAGCAATGGATTACATTAAGGCATTCCATCTTTTCAAAGAGACACAGAAAACTGACAATGTTGAAGGTTTATTTAAACTTGGATTGCTTTATAAGAAAGGAATAGGAACCAGAAAAAACATCAACGAAGCAATAGAAATCTTCAAGAATTTAATTGCTCGTAAGAATCATGTTCCTTCAATGTTCGAACTAGGTAGCATATACATAAAAGAGATGGAGAGTGAAGAGCAGCTCAGAGTTGCTGTAGATTTACTTAATTCGGCAGTTAAAGGAGGAAATGCTGATGCAATGAATTTGCTAGGATGTTGCTATCTCCAAGGCAATGGTGTTGATATCAATGTGGATAAAGCGGTGTATTATTTTAGGGAAGCATCTAAAGCAGGAAACACACTTGGAACAGTTAATCTTGCTCAATGCTACATTGAAGGAAAAGGAGTTCCATTAGATCAAGAGAAAGGCTATAAATTACTCAAAGAAGCACCCCAAGATGATCCTAGTGCCAAATTCCGTATTGGAGTCTGCTTATATAAAGGAGCTGGTGTCAAAGGAGACAAACAAGAAGGTATTAAGCTCTTAAAAGAAGCAGCTTCTCAAGGAGATTTGGATGCTTTATGTTACTATGGAAAATTACTCTTAGTTGGAAAAGATGTTGAAATGAATAAAGAAGCCGCCTTTTCTTATTTCAAAATTGCTTCGCAAAAAGGACATCCAGAATCGAAGTATCAACTTGGTGTCTTTTATGAAAATGGAGATCTTGATGATGTTGAAAAGAATGATATTCAAGCACAAAGTCTCTACCAGCAGTCATCAGATGCTGGATTCCCAAAGGCTTCTTATCGATTAGGCATGATATTGCTTAATAATCCACTACAAAAGCTGGAAGGTATCAAATTGTTAGAAAAAGCAGCAAGTTTAAAGAATATCGACGCGATTAAGGAATTAGCTCGTATTTATAAGGAAGGTGATGGTGTACCGGTTGATTCAGACAAAGCAGACGATTATCAAAATATGATCAATCAAATTAATCATTCAGATTTTATTACTAACATGCTGAGATCCAATTTTACGGCACAACCGAGAGTGAGATCAAAAAAACGCGGATTTAAATCTCTGTTTCCAAATTTATTTGATTCCAAATAAGGTATAATTATTTCTATGTTGAACTTTGTAATTTAAAAGTCATGTAAACTTTGTTTTTTATTAAATCATTGTCGAATAAAGTAGCTTTATTTTATATCATTGGACTCTCATTATCTATCAATCATTTTTTGAATTCTGTTTTATAAAATATTCTTTCAATATTGAATTACATTTAGTTCTTTGTCAAAAAATCTTTGATGATTTTTTCAAATGCTATTGATGTTTTTTTAAAAAAAATTATCATGATATTTTCAATTAACAAAATTATGATGAAATCTTGATATTTATGGTAAATAAAAAAAATATTTAATTAAATCAAATATTTTGCAACTAAATTTGATCGAAATCAGCAGCGAAAGGATCATCTTTGTCCATCACCGACTGGAGGTTGTTGTCAACAGTGACAGATGAATTTGTTTCGTCCATTACGTTTGCTCCGTCGGTTGGAATCATCATTCGTTTCTTCCTCAAAACGAAGAAGACGATCAAACCTGCAATGATGGCCGCAGCTGCAACTGATCCGACAACGGTGCCAATAATTGTTCCTTTGTTGTCCTTTTTTGTGGACTCGCTGTTGCCTGGATCTCGGTCAACAATTGGAGCTTCGATTGGATTTGAATTAGTGAATTCAAAAGAGCTTGAAAAAGCCTTTGTTTTGGTGAATGTATCAGTTTGTGTGAAATCATTTGTTTCACTAAATAAATTAGATTTCGAAAATTTTGAGGATTTAGTAAAATCAGATGATTTCGAGAAAAAGTTGGATCGGCTGAAATCAGTTGATTTTGTAAAGTCTGCAGTTTCACTAAATAAATTTGATTTTGTAAAATCAGATGATTTTGAAAATTTCGATGATGGTGTAAATGATTTTGAAGCCGTGAAAAACTTTGACTGATTCCAATTTAAAGAAGGTGTAAACGTTCTTGATTCAGTGAAAGCCGATGATTTGCTGAATCTTTCGGTTTCTGTGAATCCTTCTGTCTTTGAGAACTCTTTGGAATAAGAAAACGGATTGGAAGGAGTGAAGAAATTTGTAATGATAATTGGCCCAGGATCAACATCTCCAAGGCATCGGCCCAATTTTAATTGACGAAGTCCAAATGTTGTAATTTCAACATCATGAAAGCCGCAATTTTCTGTTGTTACGTTTGGATATTCCCAATGATTTTTGTTATTTGTGTCTGCATAACATCCGAGAAGGTTGACAGTTAATGTATCTCCGATTTCAATTGATGCAAGTTTTCCATCATGAGTTAAGTCATTTTTTGTGAAATAAAAGTTCTGTACAAGTAAATTTTTCTTTCTTATAAAGATGAGCGAAGGTGCACTTGAACTTAGATTTGAATCATATACTGGATCCCTGAGGACTGTGTTGTTAAATATGTTGCACGAAGTGATTTTAAGATCATTGATTTCAACTGATGTGAATGCAATAGCATATTTGCAATGCATTTGAGCAATTGTCTGAAATTGGAAGAAACCTTTTGTTGCATTTCGGTATTCCATAGCTCCACAGTAAACAGATTCTCCACCAGTTGCATTGATGAATTGAGAACTGATTGAATTAGCTTGTATGTCAAATTGTGCTCCATATGGTTTATTTGTGCCAGCCTTTGGGCAATCAACAGTGGATGCATAGTAAAACTTGACCTCTTGAGCACCAAGAATCAATGCTGTTCCATAATTATTTCCTTCTTCAGAGTAGCAACTTTCAAAGCATGTATATTGAATATCCAATTTATTAGTAAATATGTGTGCAGGGTCTTCAAGCCTTTTTTTGTTTATACTTTCGTCAGTATATTCATTGACAACAAATTTTTGTGTGATTGAGGCAGCTCCTCCATGTTTGAATGAATGGCAATTATCAAATATACAGCTATGTAAAATAACTTCGCAATCCTGTTCAACTCTAATGCCACCACCGCTGTGTTTGGGGTTTGATTTTGATGATGTGTAGCAATATAAGAATTGGCAATTTGTAATTGTTAAATTGCCACATCCGCCTTCAAAAAACGCATTTTTATCTAAATAATTACTTGGAAAACTTTCATTTGTAATAGTTAGGTCTTTAATAAATTGACCATTTGTAAATGGGTTATTAGATCCTATACAACACTTTGAATTATCTGGACAATAATCTTGTGAAAAAATAAGAGGAGTATCTAGCATATGTGAAAATGAATTTTTATTAATCATTGTGGAGTGCCTTTGTGTATTAGAATATACAATATTTGAAAAGTAACGAGAAAAGCGGGAATTATAAATAAAAGATACGGTGGGTCGCTCATTGTGAGTAATTAAATAGAAAGGAGCAGTTGAAAAATGATATAAAACATGAAGAGATAGAATACTTATATTATGCATTTGTGAAAATGTTAATTTGAAATTGAAAATTTTTTGAGTAAATTGATTTCATTTCTCACCAGTATTTAAATATTAAAACTAAGTATATTATCATTTAATATATTTATATTTGTAATATATATTATAAAATAGCATAATATTATTATTTAAAGAAATTAATTTTTAAGATATCTTATTTTTTTTATTTCTATATTCAATTTAAATGAAAAAATAATCAAAAAATAATATTCTTTTTATAACATCAAATTGCATAATTTTATTAATATTTACATATTATTTATATTTATCATTTATTTTTATAAATCTAAATTTGTTTTATAGTTTTATTTTTATAGATATATAAAATGTAAAAAAAAATCTATTTTTGAATTAGAACTCTTCTTATTGAAAAAAATGAAAGGAGTTCAAAATTGAAAGAATAAAAGAAGAAAACTTTTAAATACAGATACCACTTTTTCAAATATATAGATAATAAAGAGTAATTAATGATTCTTCAAAAATGAAACAAGTTTTTTTTTATTTTAAAAAAAATTAATATTAAATTGATGTTAATCAATGATATCTTAAAAAAAAAAAAAAAAAAAAAAAAGATTTTTTATTAAAAATTGTATCATTGATCAAATTTGTAAAATTGGTATCATGATCATTGGCAGCCCACAACCAGGCCAACTGATATCCAAAACAATACAGTTTTGATTTTAGCCTTTTTATTTCAATTCTTTTATTTTTAATGTAAAAATGAACAATTAAATATGATAAAAGTTTAATATTTAAAATCAAATGATTTAAACAGCAAAACATCTTAATTTAGCTGGAACCATAATAAAATAATTTAGATCCTTGCCAATATTAAAAATTTTTTTTGATCAATAGATTTCAAAATTATTTTTTTCATCATTTTCAATTATTTGATGTGATGTGCATCATTGAAATACATCAAATCCAATCATTTGTACTTGCGAAGGCATTAAAAAAAGCTATGAATATGTGAATCGTATAAAGTCAATTATTTTATGTTAAGAATCATGAGGAATATCAGTACAATTGAGCATTGGGCAACTATAAAAAGCGTTTGTGAAAATATTTGTAATGTAAAGATGAATATATATATTTGTTTTATAAATGAGTAAGTAAGTTTTTGTGAGGTGAGGTGAAACGGCAAATTTTCGTATTGAAGATTCACTGTAAGTGCAATTATTTATTATTCCTAATTGTGAATCGGATGAAATTCCAACTCCACTAAGATTAAAACAATATGAAAAAGCTTCTTTGTCAATTTCAGTGACATTTGAGTGAATAGAAATTCTTTCAATTAATGAGAAATAGAAAAGTGTGAGAAATAGAAAAGTGCGAGAAATTGATTTTAGTGATGAATGATGGATTTTCCTTTTTTCTGATGCTTCGTTGTCACTTTTCAGATTTGATCTGCCAATGATCAATTTGTTGCCAGCATTCATAAAGTGGCAACTATTCGGTACAATTGAAGCATGGCACAATCGAGATGCTCTAGCCCGCCATCCTTCTTTGAATGAGATGGAATTAACAAACTTTCAAGATATGAAAAAACAAAAGCTTTTGTTTGAAGTATCGAAGTTAATGGAATTTCAAATATGTTTCAGCTTTTATAAAAGTGTAGCTTTCGATTTCAATAGCATTCGATGGAATGAAAAGTTCTTAAATAAAAGTGGAATAAAATGCTGATTCTTCAGTTATTTGGAGTTTGTATTTGGAAAAAATAAATGTCTTTTGAAGTTTGCCAATCATGAATTCTCTTTCTCATATTTGTGTCAAATTAATTGAATAATGATTCTTTGTATTGTTCGAATTTCTTGAGATCTTTCAAAAGAACATTCTTTAATATTTGTGATAATGTCTTCAGAAGTCCCATATTGGATAATTTTTGGAATTATAATTATTTCATCATTTATGTTTTCATTACTCATTATATCAGCTGTTTTTTCTTCCTTATTTAATGACAAAATAAGAATATCTTGTTTATTTTGTTTAATTTGTTGATTATTCACAAAATTCATTTTTACATTAAAATGATATCGCGGTTTATGTAAATGTTAACTATTTAAAGCATAGAAAATATCATAATTCCTACTGGTTATTTAAATTAACTCAAAATAGGTTTGGTTACTAATTGAGTGCTTAGTTTCAAAGATTTTAATTAAATTATTAAAATATATTAAATTTGTTATATGATGGTTTATAAATACTCGTCTAATACTAAAAATTAAATGAAGTATTGCTTGAAATAATTAATATATATTCCTCTTTTTATTAAAAAATTTTAAATGCATCATTTAAGGGTTATTATAATCTCTCTTCAAGAAAGTGTATATGTCCTCTACAAAATTAACATCAATAGTATCTCCCGTTTCAAATATCAAATCAACTGAAACGCCAATTTGTTTTTTGCCAACTTGTGGATTCTTTGGCATTTTGATTAAAATTCGATCGTTTGTATATTCAATAAAATTGTCTGATTTAATAGAAATAATTTTTGTGTAATCTTTATCTGTAACATAACGTCCTGTTTTATCGCTTAAAATGCCAAACGTGACTGATAAAATTGGATGTTTTAACAAGTTGATTCCTTGAAGAAGGATGTAATTTTCACCGTTGGATGGTCCACGATCAGGAAGAGCTGATTCGATTGAGACCATTGTTGATTTGTTTGGAAAGTTGGCGCAGGCAGCACCAACTTTTGGACATAAAGCATATTTTGTTGATCCTTTCTTGTAAATTCTTTGATTTTCTCTGAAACAAACTTGCTCTTTTGTTTTCGGAAGAGTAACTCTTAATTTGCCATCTTCACCGCATCGAGCTTTATAACATCCAGAATTTTTTTGAATTGAAAATTGTGTAAGAGATTGTTTCCATATTGTTGTCAAAAGGCATACAGATGATGTAGAATATGTTTCTTCCATTCTTTTTGCCATATCAGCTACTTGCTTACTTTCAGATGGTGCATTTTCATTTCTGCAATTGGAATCTCCACTCGGGAATAGAACAGGCATATAATCGAAATTTTCTTCATCGCTAAATTTATTTCCAGGTCCTCCGTACCAAGTTTGGAAGTTGGATGCATTTGCAATTTGTTTTTTAATATATCCTAAATCAACTATCTCTTTAAGAGAATATGAGTCGCAAATAGCTTTATATGAATAATCGTAATAGCAATAAGCTTGACGGTTATTGGAGCAGAAAATCTCTTTCGGGAATGAGTCGCGAGGAGGTTCTGTGAGAACATATTGTGAAATTGGCTCATCAACATATCTGGGATCTAAATATATAAGTTGTTCCATCATATCGTAATTAGGCTCATACCATCCTGAATCATAAAGTGAATGGAAAAAAATTGGAGAAAAGTATCCAGGACCATATGTTTTACCTTGCATTATGTCTGTAAAGTAGAGACGAGAATTCGGATGGGATCCAGCCGTTCCTTTACCGCCACCATCTTCTAATTCGAGACCAAATCTTAAAAGTTCTGGATTAACAACTTGAAAACGATCGTGTACCCATTCTGTTAGTTTTGGTGTTGCGATAAATGATTGTTCAACCCCATAGTTATTGTTAAATTTGAAATTAGATATATTTTGATTATATATAGAGCCCGAGCTTCTATTTACCCAAGAACCAAATAATCCACTTGAAAATGCAAGAATGTGCATCAATTCATGCATGCATGTAACAAAGAATTGTCTATCTCCATCGTTATAATTTTGTGGTTTAGACGGAAGTTTTGCTGCGTTAATTCGGATTTGCCCAATATATGGCCTTCCACGATCTAATAAATTACTTGAACTTGAACTAACCGATCTCAAGGGGCTAGCTGATGCGAGTGTATCAGAAGTTTCACCATATGCTCTTTCTAAAACAAATATAAAAAGATCAATATTACTAAAATCTGGTTTTTGATCATCCCATCCTACAGTACTCAAAACACCACCTGGATCTAATGGTTCAGTAGCTCTTGTAACATTAACGAGTTGGGTAATATATTTTTCGGCGTTTTGTATGGTTACCTTTATAACTTCTTTTTTTTTGTCATCTAATATATCTTCTTGTCTACACGCATATTCTTCTGGTTTTTCTTGATCGCCCACGTTTTTGCACGAAAATTTATCAATTCTAGGATCATCTATGGCCCTTAAATCCATTCTAACACGAATTGGTTGTCTATTCCTTACTTCTTTTTCGAGTTCAGATTTATCTACATCTTCAGTTATAAATTTTGATGAGTCAATAAGCTTATGTGGTGGAGAATTTCTTAATTGTGATTGAATTTCACGATCATGGTTGCAAGTGAAAACATGTTTGTTATTGCGATTTCGAAATCCAGAAGCAGATAAAAAGATCAAGAAAAAAATAGATAGCATTTTTATAAATTTCGAACTATTTTTCTAGTTTTTGAATAAAAAATAACAACATTTATTGAAAAAGTTTATTGAATTTTTCTTCTTTTCCAAACTCAATATAAAATAAGTTTACATTTTTAATTTTCTTATTAAATATTATGATATTTTTGTATTTTTAACAATATATCATATTACTTTTATATAATATATTTATTTTAAAAAAATTATCTTTTAAAATAAGATTTTGATCAATTTTCATTATAATGAACCTTCATTTTTTGTTTAAAAAAAAAAATAAACTTCATAAAAATTGAATCTTTTGTATTAAAAATTTTATAAAGTTTATAATATAAACTGCAGATATTGAATTAATATTCAATTTTTAAATAGAATTTTATTATCAAGTGTTTAATTATTATATATTCCATAGAACAAAAAAAGTAAGTTTATGAAAAAATAGAGTTCCATGGAACGATAAATGTCAAAAATTGAATAATTATTCAAAAATAATGAAAGTAAACTCCGTTAAAGTCGGATTCAAAATGCTTGGGACAACATTCAATTTTTTTCAATGTTTCTCAGAAAAAAAATCATTCAGCTTGGGACAAATTGACCTAAAAGATTTAGGAATTTGGCCTTATCGTTTTCAAAAAGTTTGTCCCAAGCCTTTTGAATCCGACTTTAAATAAAGTTCGCATATAAAAAATAAACTTAATAAAAATTCAATTAATTTCAAAGAAACCGAAATTTTATATGCGAACTTTATTTTTTAAAAAGTTACTATATCTCTCAAAAAGTTGGGAGGAAAATTCGTAAATCTCTGAATTGAATACACTTTTTGAGTTTTTTCTCTCAAAAAGTGTGCATTCAAGAGATTTATTTATAATAATCGATAAGAATCATGAATTTTTTTAACTTCTTTCCACAAGCCGTTTAAACATTCTCCATTGTGGTTCATGCATACAATGCATCTGGCTTGAAATGAAGAATAAATATTATTTATTACTGAAGTTGGAATATCATTCCATTCTTTAACTAATCTATCAAAAAGTTCATCTTGATCTTTGAATTTAACACCGGCCAATTTTCCCTTCAAAAAGTGCCAAAGTTGTTCTATTGGACTTAAGTTCGGCGATTTTGCAGGCCAATCAAGAACTTCAGGAACTATATCAGAGAGGACGCTCATTGTATATCTTGATTTATGCGGGGGCGCATTATCATGTTGGAAGATGTAATTTTTTCCAAAATTTTTTTCTATATCTATAAAAACATCATTTGATAATAAGAGGTCTACATACTTTATTGAATTCATCTTCCCATGAACTCGTAACAATTTTGTACGATAGCCGCCGGGGCCTATCCCTCCCCACACCATCACAGATATAGGGTGACCTTCTTTGGTGTAGAACGTTCCAGGAGGGAAGTGACCCCGTCGGCGCCATATTCCACCTTTTTCTAGATTTTCTTCGACAGTTGACTCATCTGTTATTATAAAGTTTGGAATATTTTCTTGAGAATAATTGGAAATTTTGGTTGAAAAGTCCATTCGTTTGATTTTATGATAGTTTGTTAAATTAGGTATTGGGACCTTTTTGAAGTATTTAATTCCATCAGAATTGAAAATTGTTTTGATGGAAGGATTTGAAAGTCCAAAATTATTTGCTGCGACGGTTAAACTTGTTTCAGGCAAGTTCTCAAAATAGTCAATGACATTATTTTCAATTTCTTCTGTTATTTTTTTTGGAGCACCTCGTTTAGGACTTAAAGTTCCATCTGTGTTATATCATAAAATAAAGCTTCGGATCGTTGATATTTTAATACCTGTTATACGAGATAAACACGTCCATTTTGGTCCATAATCATCGTAAAGTCTAGTCAAATGGGCCTTTTGGTCATTTGTTAAGCATTCGTAAATCATTTTAAAATTGAATACTTTGGTCTTTTTTTTTATCGTCAAATTTTAAAAGAAATTGATGAGATTATTATATAAATAAATTTATACATTGAATTTTTAAATGCAATATTCAATTTTGAATTATTTTATATGCGAACTTTATTTAATTAAGTTTACAAATCATGAAAAAATATTTTTATGCTATATTTTTCAAGAAAGATCTATGATATAAAATAAATAGAGTGGCACTGTGTGAGCCAAAATTAGAGAAATTTGAATCTTTTAATCAATTGGGTAAAAATATTTTTTTCATGCAAAATGTATAGAAAAGGGATTTCTTTGAGTTTTATCAAATTATGGGATTCAATAAATATTCGTGTTTTTAAAAAATTTAAGTGATAAATGAAGCTCATAATTAAGACATATTATTTTATACTTTATTTTTTAATAAAATTATTTAAAAAATGGTAATTTCATTTAAAATTAAGAGATATATTTATATAACAATATTTAAAATTAGTATTCAATATTTTAAACCATTCAATCTCTCAATTTTGCAAATAAAAATTCCTAGGTCTTCAAGATACTATAGAGAGAATTAGTTGGTTATTATGCAAAGGTTTTCAGAATTCTACATGGAGATTCTCAGAATTCTACAGAGAGATATTCAGAATATTGCAAATGAAATATGCTGATCATAACACAAAATTCAAATAGAATTCGCTGATTACTGCAAAAATATTTGCTTGTATAATCTAAAAAGCATAAACTGAGTTTTTTTATTCAACCGAACAACTCGTAGTTTTCACTAATTCAGATCTATTTTATTTTAAAAACTACGAATCTATAGATCTGCATCAGTGAAATAAATACAAAACTAATGGCCAAGCCTACCTTTAACTACTAAAACTGCATAATGTGGTTTTCATTGCAAAAACTAACAATACCTGTTCCTTGATTATAATGTACAGGTAATTACGAATTATCTAACTTGACTATTCCTCCATTAAATGTTTTAAATAAAATTGACCTTTCTTGAGGCCAGTAAAATATTTCTATAGGCTGCCAAATTACTAACAATTATTTGCCGGATGGTAATAACATATGGAATGAGTATTTTGACATCTCTTAAAGTGTAAACTTGAATCAATGATATTGATGCTTGGCTATTTATATTTTTAACTACATTTTTTAATTGACCTCTCTCATGACCATAATTTGTGTTTGAAAAAGCAAAAAAACCTTCTATCATGGAACAATCCTTTTTTGAATAGAGACAGTGCATATATTAATTAATAGATGACCATTGTTCATTTTAATTGATCAAATTATGAATCATTCTTGCTCCTAGTGTATTATTGTCCATATTATCAAGCTTTATTTTGTAAAAAATAACAATAGAATAGTGTGATTGTATTTTGTTTGATCAAAGTTTTATACAACAAAACTTTCGTTACCATAATATTTAGTGAGATTTCTTTTTAAGTGTGATAATCAAAAGGCTATTATATATTTCAGGGAATGTTTTTTTGATAGCTGCAATTTGAGTTTGTAAACTGTCAGCATTTCCAATTCTAAAAGGTCTCCACAAGTTATATAAAATCTTCAAAACAGTTAATAAATGACTGAAAAGTTTTGCTCTTTAAATCCATAAGCCATTATTGGAGAATAATTTTCACTATCAATTGCAACTATTACTGTTGAATAACACACTTTTTATCTTCTTGACGTAATACTGTTAAGCTGGATAAAATATTATTATATAAATGTATAATTGTTTTTTTCTAGTCGTTTTCCTTCAGTAAATATATCAAATCATCTTTATTCTTATTATATAATATTTTTGTGCATATCGTCAGCATTGATATTGGCACGAATTCCACCAGAAAGGACTCGTACCTTTTCCTGATAAATATTTTCTTTGATATGTTCAGTAGAGAGATAATTTCTATGTGCTTCAATACAATGAGGATTGTGTGCGTATTTATGATGAAAAACAAAAAGTGAAACATTGAAAGTAAAAAAAAAAAAAGTATTTTCATCAATGAATTCTTTGGTGAAAATAAGATTTGATTCACAACTAGCTTTAGTTTTAGAATAACAATTTGCACGGTGTCCACCACCGAATCAGGCGTGAAATATATCTATTCAATTGAGATCATTCGAGACCTTAAAACAGAGAATGGTTTCCTTGATGCTTTTTTACATCCTAAAATAGCAGTTTTAGGTTTTTTGAAGAAATATCATTTTAATTTGCAAACACTGGTTTTGAGCTCATCGAATGAAATAAAAGGATCTTCGCTTTATATGTCTCCAGAAATATTCGAAACGATGAAGTGCACAAAAGAGAGTGATGCTTTTGAATTTGACTTTATTATTTATCCAAACTTTGAAATTTTGCAGAAAAGTGAAAAAAGGTAAGCATTTACTTTTTGACGATCAATTTCCAAAATCTTATAGATACGTGTAAGCCCATGAATATACTCAGCGGGTTTGAAGACATTATTACATGGATACTGAACATTGTTGATTCTTAATAAATCAAGAACTATTAGCTCCAAGCTGTTTTGAAAGTAACACCAAAACAATTCTGAATAAAAAGTTAATGGCTAATGAAAGGTTAAATTTATTTTATCAATCTTTTTGAATAAAATAGAATTATAAACATTTCACCTAGGTCAAATGTAAGGTCAATGAATACTCAATTTTTGAATACTTCAGAAAATTAGCCTTTTTTTTATTTACGCTCAATATAATTACATCTCATACCTATATATAAAATATATATTATTATGTTGTTTAATATCGTAGATTTATTGTTTTTACATAAGATAAATAAATTTTTTATCTATTCATTTTTCTATGAAAAGAAAAAAATTGAATAAATTTTAATATTTTTTTTTTAAAATATATTTATCTCTTTCATTTTTTATAAATTATTAATTTTTATATATTTATTTAAAAATTAATATATAAATACGATGGCAAAGCATTATAAATTGATAATCTATATCTTTTTTTTTTTTTTTTTTTTTTTTTTTAAAAAAACTTGAATCAAAAACGATAATACACTTCTGGTCAAAATTGAATTAAATTTCACCATGGGTGTATTATCGTTTTTGATTTAAGTTTATTTTTTTTTTAGAGGTGCGGACAGGGTGAAGTGATTTAGATTCGCACCAAAATTTGCATATATTAATTATTTTTTACGAGCATTATAATGATATAATTATTTTTTATTTTCGTCCACGGGGCCGACTTGTGGTGATATATGATTTTTTTTCTGAGGTAGAAAAATATAAACCACTGAAAAAAAAATAAAAATATGTAAACTATAGAAATTATATAATTAATAGAAAAATCTATTATTTAGAAGAAAAAAAGTAATAAAAACATGATAAAAATCATTTTTATACTATTTAAAAAAATGAGTCTCGTTTGTTATTATTTAATTATTAATGTATGATATAGTTTCCACTTAAATTGGCCCAAAAAAAAGGTATGGAAACTCTTTTTCAATTCAATTTTATTTTATGCAAAAAAAGCTCGAATATTGATCATTTATTATTAAAAATCAGTCCATCGTGATGTATATAATATTTATAGAATAATTATAAAATCAAAAAAATATAATTTTAATTTTATTACCGAAAAACAAGAAAAAAATGAAATCCAAAAATTGGCAATTATTGATCAACGGAAAAAACCTCATCAAAGTTTAATACATGTCTAATATTGCTTTATCATATTATTAACATATTTAAAAATAGCATGAAAGTGCTTAATTCAAATTTCATAAAATGCATAATGAGAAAAAAATGTTTTTTTAAGAAAAAATCAATTTAAAGATGAGCGAGTCGACAAAAGTTTTTAGTTATTTTATATGTTCTTCATTTTTTTATTTATTAGAAAATAATATAAAAAAAAGGCCATGTTTTTCGAGTGGATTTGGAGATCTTATATGATGTTATCAATTTTTTGTATAGTTCATATCATTGATGATATGAATTTTATTATTGACCAATAAAGATGAAAATTTTTTGACCAAAAAGGTTAATTTATTTTTTTAAAGTAATTCTTCCAAAGACACAAATAAACTCAACAAAATAACTAAATAAGAGTAGTTTACAAAACAATTCTTAGGTATATCCCAGCGCAACGTGGAAAAGCAAACCATGCAAAGATAATTATTTTAGAATGTCTTTTCCTAAAGCTCAAACAAATTCAAAAAACTCACTAAATAAGATCGTTTTACAAAATAATTCTTTTATTAATTCCAGTTTTTTTTATTATCCTTATAAACAAATAAATTATCGATAGTTTTTTCATCTGCCAACTATGTGCTGGAATTTTTACGATAGTTATTTTGTAAATCGCTTTTATTTAGTAAATTTGGCGAATTTGCTTGAGTTTTAGGAAAAAATATTAAAAATGAATAATCTTTGCTTGGTTTGCTTATCCATGATGTATAATCAACAATTAAAATGGAAAAAGTGATTTGAACGAATTGGGAATAGAATTTTTGATATCAATATGAAGAAAATTAGAAAACAATTTCCTGTATAAACTCATAATTTTCAAAATTTTGAAATTCGCCTTTTAGGTAAAAAAAATTCGCCTTTTAGGTTAAAATAATTCATATCACTTGTGATATAAATATAAAAAATGATAAATTTCGAGTTCTTCCTCATGAAATATAAATTACTTATATAATTATATTTAAAAATAATATAATTAAAAAAAGATTGTTTTTTGAATTAGGATAACCAGATTAGGATTCAATTTTTTACAAAAAAATAATTGATTTTTATCTTAAATTCCTCTCGAAAAATATGTCATTTTTATATTATATTTATCATTAATACTGTCATTTAAAAATTATATTTTGAAAGAAAAATGATCTGTCGAGTGGATAGAAGTTTCCATACCTTTCCCAAAAAAAAATTGAGAAAATGAAAATGGGCCAAATTTAATAAAAAAAAGTATTTTAAAATTATATTATTAATATATAATTGTTATATATTTTATATATATCATATAATAATTATAATATAATAAAATAATAAATTACATATTAAGATATGAATTTAAATGCAACGACTCTCAATTATTATTTACTATATTCTCAATTTTATTCTCGAAGATTTTTTTATTCAAAATTTATGAAAAAAAAATTAATGAAAAAAAACTTTCTACATTTGATTTAAATTTTAATTAAACTTCAAAATATATAAAGAAAATTATTTATTTCATTTCTCTCAAATTAACATTTTATGAAAAGCGCTTTGAAATTATAATTGTTCAATATTTAGAATATACAGTTATATAAAGTTTATTAATTGTTTATATTTATTTTAAACATTTTTATAGTATATATAATATTATTAAAAGTTATATAATCTATGATATACATATAAATATAAAAAGATATTTGCTTAATATTTTAATAAAAATTTTTTATTGAAAAAAAATCGTTATTAATGTTTATGATTTTAAAATTGATTTTTGCAGCTCAGCCCCCTGAATCAAATTAAACTAAATTTGGCATATCTTTATTAAATTAAATGTAATATATCTAAATGTAATTAAAATCTAAATAAATTCTTTATTTATTTAGATATTTCAAAAAAATATGTAAAAATTCATTAAAATGAACTTTTTAACAAAATATGAAATATTTTTAAAATAATAAAATGCATAATTAATCATTAATTTCCAATATATATAATAATTAATCATTATAAATTCAATCCATCCATCAGGTGGCTGGATTGGGTTATTTTCATAGGATACTTGTTTGTGTTATTATAACTTATATAAATGATATTTTAAAACATTTAAATAATAAATATATAAAATAAGTGCACTATAATATAATATCAAAATGTTATTTAGTAATTATTAATACATAAAAAGATATACATATTTTTATAAACGTTAAAAATGTAAATTAGGTGTCCGCACCTCTTTTTTTTTTTTGGATATACCAACATTTTGGCACATATTTTATAAAAATGCACATTTGGGCGATTTTTGCCACCATAAAAATAAATGAATACAATGGTTGTCGAAAAGGAGAAAAAAAATGTATATGAAAAGATATTTAATTTTGTTATTTATTTTAAACAATACAAATCTCATGTCAATTAATTATTCTCATTTTTAATATTTCCATCTTCATTTCCTTTAATTTCTTTATCGCCATTTAATTCACTTTCAATCCGCTGATCGACTTCGATTTTTACTGGTGAATCTTGCTTATCCAAGCATATGGAGCAAACATATGATGATTTCAAGGTGCTTGGATCTTTTTTGCAACATTTTTGGCAAACAAATCTTCCACATTTTGAGCAAACGATAGCATTTTTACGTATATCGCATTTACAATTTATGCAAACTGCTGCAAATTGCTCTTTCTTAAGAGGAGGAAGATTTGAATGTATTACTTCAAGGTGTCTTATACAATTTTGAGTTCCAACAATCATTCTTTGAGCCTTGGTTGAAACAGAAATAGTCATTATTGGGTTAACAGATATATGTTCACTTCGTAATTTAACAAGATTACAACTTTCTGTGCCTGAAAAAGATATGGTCCAGAAATCAATCGAACCATCGTCATAACCTAGGATAAAGAATCTATTTGTAAAGTGTTCTGGAAGCCTTGAAAGTGCTACTGCAGTGATTTTCCTGCCTTTTGATTTTTCTGGCTCGGCAGCTTCTACAGTATCAAATCTTATGTTGTCTAAGGTAGAGGCCTCTGAATGATTATCATTAAATAAATTACCATTAGAACTGGTCAAATTAAAATTCACGTTTGAATTTGCACTACTGCGGAAAATGGCGCTTGACTTCGCACTCAAATTCAAAATTGAACTATTTGAAAAACCTGAGTACGAACCTGGACTTAAATTGGAGCTTGAACTATTACGAAAACTGGATGTTGAAGATAAATTCACACTGTTATTAGATGAACTTCGTAAACTGCTGCTTGAATTGGGAGATAAATGAATATTAAGCATTTCATCAAATTCATCAGCTAATCCATTGCTTATTTGAGTATCAAAGAGTGACATTCTTTCAAATTCACCTGTTGATCCAATAACAAGAATTTCACCACTGATGGAACAAACAGCTACTTCTTTATCACCAAAGACAAGAATAAGAGCTGCTATTTCATCAATTTCAATTCGATTAATGGTGAATGGTAACTCAATTATATCATTTAATTCCTTGAGTAGCCCGATATCATACTGATAAATGGTCTTATCATTCGAAGCGAATATAATAAAATGTTCAGAAGAAATAGCTGTTGTTGAAACTCCAGGTTCGGTTTCAAAAGTATGAATTAAACTGATTGATTTAACTTCGCCTTTATTTGAATAGTAGAGTCTGAAAAGTGAAATTGTACCTTCGTTTCGAGCAATGCATAAATATAAACCGTCAGATGATACAGATATTGATGAATTGAAATAATCATTACTACAAGCGTTATCATAATCAATATCGAAGAATATATTAGTAGCAGTTGTTGGTTTACCCACAACTACTTTATTGCTCTTTAAAACAACATATTGGCCATTTGGCAAAAAGGCGGTTTTATCTAATGGGAAATTTGATGTAAACACTGAAGATTGTCCAATGAAAGATAAAACTGGAGGCATTGAAAATGATTCTGATCTCAAAATTTGCCAATTTGATGAACTAAGGACAGTATTCCATTGGCAATCTTCGTATTTGATTGTTGGATGTAGCTTTGTGAACAATTGCTGTGGACATTGTCCAAAGTTCATGATTTTAATTGCATTAGCTGCCTTTAAAACATCATCAACATAGTCATCTTCTTTATTATCTTCGTCATCACCTGTAAACTCTTCAAAAAATGTATGCGAGGTTGGTTTAGCATAGCAATATGATGGAAATAGATTTTTAGCAGCAATGGCACTTTGTCCACGAGCTTTTTCACCAAATATTAAGTCAACCCAATTATTAAACTTAGATGATACTCTGATATCTTCAAGAAATTGAAGCATTTTTTTAGTAAAATCGCGAGGATTTGAAGCCCAATTCGGGAGCTCAACATTGTCTGTTTTCTGAGATGAATTCAAAATTGGTGTTAATGGGAAAGAAGAAACGTTTTCAAATATTTCTGGAACAGTAAAGAACTGCGGAACTATCTCCTTGATATCGATTGATGAATCAATTGAAGCCTTCCAAGCTAATTGAACTCCAATGAACATTCTAGCTGGATGGTCCCATCCTTTATGAAAGATAAAGGATACATAGCTGTATGGATCAACACGGAACAAGTAATAAGTAACAACTCCAAAGTGCATATAGTGACTTCCATAAAAATATTCATGTTCACTACTCTCATATGTTTCATCGAAGTGAATAGCTCTTTCTTTGTTGATCTGACCGATTGGAAGTGAAAGATCTCTAAGAGAGGAATCATTAAGGTCATCAATTTTTTCAGATGTATAATCTGATAAAATCCATGGAAAAACTGGATACTGTGTCATATCGCATGTCAATCTTTTTCCAAATCTATTTAATAAGCATAAATATGTATAAGTTGAAATTTCACCATTAATCCATTTATTTGCTGTTTCTTTTGGTTGAAGAGAAAGAAGTCGAATTGAGTTGATAGGTGAGATTGCAAATGAGTGTGGTGGAGCACTATCAAAGAAAAGCGATACCGCTTTTTTGAATATAGATCCGAGTGCTCTAAAATCTTTTTTATTATTTAAATTCAAAACAAAATTGAAACCTCTCAAGAAGTTCAATGCAAATGAATAAGGCTTATGAAGCCAGTAATGCTGTGAAAAGTATATTAATTCATCTGAGTTTAACTTCATTACAAGATGGCCACGATAAAGCATTGGCTTCCCGAAATATCCTGACATAATCATGAAACGATAGAAACATTGGACGCTATAATCAGAAGATGGCTCAAATATGATTTCATTTTTATTCGGGAGTTTCACACCCTCGATAAACAAGAATGAATTATCACAAGACAAAAAGATACCATATAAAGTATCAATTCCATATAAAATTGAACAAGAAGCAACAAAATTAAATTGTTTTCCTTGGTTCAGCAAAATCTGTAGAAGACACATATTTTGTTGTGGAGTCATGTTTATGTATTGAATAAATCTCAGATGAATTTGATATGGTGAGTAAGCTAACAAAAATCTAGATTTATCATATGGATAGATAAATAAGTCTGATATACATTTTGGATAGCTATTAGTTTCATTGTAAGTTTTGACTTTTGGCTCAGTTGTATCTAAGATATCTTGGATCGACCCATCTGGATATTGAGGAAGATTATAATCAAGAGAAGATGTCACAAGTCTTCTAGTAGGATATACAGGATCAGACAACAAAGAAATGGATTTTCTTTTTGTTTCTTGGAAATCTTCATCATAATTAATTCTTGAGTTATTAAATTTGAGTTTATAAATGGTCGATAAGAACAATTCGCGTTCACGAATAGAATGAATAGATCTAAATACGAATACTTTCTTGAAAATAGTTTGCAAAGTAGCAGCAAGTGTGTGATCAAATGTAAATTTATGTGAATTATTCAAGATATCTTTTTCTGAAAAATTAATGAATTCTTCTGTATTTTGAACTCTGCTTTCGATAATATTTGTTATTAATTTAGTTCTATTTAATGATATTGCTTTATGCATTTTTTCAAGATAATTGGCTAATATTATTTCTATATTCTTGAAATGTTCTGAATTATCATTTATTATATCAATAAAGGCATCAACCCCTTCTTTTGCAAGTAATGAAATAGGATTCAACAAGTTACGGAGTGGAATTCTAGGGAAAGTTTTTCCCCAGAATTGAATTAAAGAATCAGAACTATTTAAAGCATTTGAAAAATGTTTCAAGAAAGGAAGAAATGAATCAGGAGGTAGCGAACCGAATATTGTCAATATTTTACCAAGAAAAGCAAGTGTTACATCTACATTTTGAAGTAAAAGAGGGTTGACCAATATATTTTTATATGATGAAATAACTTGCATGAATTCAGGAATATTTTCACTTTCAATCACATCGAATCCGAATATAATAACACTGTATAAAATAGGTGGTGTTGCTTCTTTATAATGAGAAATGATAGTGAATATATTAGATACAATCTTGACGTAATTTGTATTAAACCAGCCACAAAGAGCTGATTCACAAGCAAGATTAACTACGGATGGTTTGTATGATCGACTAGATTGGCTCAATGAAAGAGCGTTCAAAACGATCTGATAACGAGCGCATATGTAAAGTGAATTAGGCAAAATTGAGAGACCATTCAAAATAATTGAATGCAAAATATCAAAATGAGCAACGAACGCCGATAAGAGTCTAATAACAGCTTTATAAAGAGGGTTACTTTCTAAGTATTCAATTTTATCATTATTTTCAAATGTCACGTTTTCAAATTTTTGTACAGATTTGACTATCATATCATTCCAATTTTTTGCTGTCAAATTTTGGTTTTCATAATAAAGGTCATACATCACTTGTAAGTAGTCTTGATTTATCGGATAAGTAGAGTTTCCACGAATACTTATTTCCTTAGGAACAAGAGACATTACGCATTTAAGGAGATTTGGTATCAAGTCAGGTTTTTGGGTCAATTCGATTTCTTCCATTTCAAATGATTCACCTTCATCTTCTTTGAAATGAGAGCCTCTTGTCTCAAGGAAAGGTAGAGCTTCTTGGGCCGATTTAGATTGAGGAATAGGAGGGAATAAGACAACTTTTTCTAAAGATTTGCCAAATGTCATTAATTGTGTAATTGAATACTTGAAAGATGGCTGCTTTACGACTTTTTCAGGTATTGAATGACAAATTTTTGCAAAATCTTCAATTAAGATTAAAGCAAAAGTGACCCAAAAGTTTAGATCTTTCATGTGGAAACAGCAACAAGAAAGAATAGAAATCATTTTCATGAAACAGTCGGCATAATTCATGTCGAAGTTTGATAATGATATTGTATTCAATTTTCCAATATCATCTGTTGATAGTTGGAACCATTTCTTGGTGCATAGGAATAACAAATTCATCCAAGCTTCAGGAATATGAAAACAACGATAGCAGTTATCAATGATGAATTCTGTTTCTAAGTTATCGATTTTCATCTGTAATAAAGCAGTGGCTAAAAGAACTGAATCTTTATCTGGTAAAGTTGTCAACAAGTAATATTGTGTGAATTTCGTGCACTTAGTTCGAGCAAACATTTGAATGAAAGTCTTGATCGTTCGATCATCACTTTCCATTTCATACCTGGTCGGAATATCTGATAAACTATGAAGCATCTTCGGATAGCTCGTCAATAGACATAAAATAAGCTGAGGTTCGGGATTCATTATTTCAACTATCTCGAGAACTGCATCTTTCAATGAATGGTCAAATTCATCAACAGAAATAATGGATGATAGAGAAATGATCAATGATTGTCTCTGTAGATCATTCTCTATTGGATACTTAGAAAGAAGATTAAATAAGGCTGATATAACTTTGACACGTAAATGCGAAAGAAGCCAAAAATTGTCTGAAAACATAATCAGGAAGCTTTCCCAATCAAATTTGCCATTATTTTCACAATTCTTCTCAAAAGCTTTAATAACTTCAGAGAAAATATCAGCATCAATGACTTCCGGTGAAAGATTAAAAAGTATTGATATAAAAAGTGCCAATTTTTCATTACTTCGAGCAAAAATGTTTTTGGCTGTCAAGTAACATAATGATCTAATCATATCTTTGGCTTCTTCGTGTTGATCGTCTTGAATGGCATAATCAACAGCTTGTTTAAAGATAAAATCTAATGAACCCTTCACATTTTTGACGTAATTCCAAAGTGAATATGGAACAATTATTTTCACTTTCGATGAAACGTTATTTAAGGTGGCAATCTTTTGCTTATACTCATTGAAATACTTAGTGGAACAAACTCCGCTCGATTTAATTGACATGGGCTTATCTGAGCTAAGAATTTCATTGAAAAATCTGATATATCCTCCAATCGACCAATTATACTCACAATTTTTACCACCAAAAAGAATCGAGTTGGAATTTGTTAGTGATGGTTTAAAATTGCGAGAGTTGGAGGCATTGAATGAAATCGTTAATGTATCGTTGTTGTTGAAATTAATGATACATAACGTCCAACTTTGTGGTTGAATCTTATATACAAAACTAGATTCAATTTTTACTTGATCATTGATGATGCTTACATCTGTAATTCCGATACGGAAAATTGTTGTCGGTTTTTGGCTTGTCAGCTCATTTTCAAGTACTTTAAACCAAAAAGCTATACTTTTGGTAACACCTGGATGAATTTCAGCTGAAAAAGAAGCTGAAAGATGCTTCTTGAACAGATAAATTGATGGATATTTCTCAATTTTTTCACAAATTTTGGAAAAAAGTGATGGATATTCAAAAAGTTCTTCGAGATTTTCTAACTTCATGTTGGTGCATGCTACATCAACAATTGACGGAAATTCATCAATAGATTTTCTGCTATTTTTAAGCCATGCTGATAAACCAACTTCGCCACAAACCCATAAATCATATAGATCTGTGAATTTATAATCTGAGCAAATCCCGAGAAGTGACGGGAAACAAAGGTGTCCTTTTGATATATCTTGATCTTGCTTCAATCCGAGAGCAAATAAAAGGAGTTGATCCGAATTCATATCAAAATAATTATTTGCTTCCAATTCTTCGGAAATTTGTCGATCAAAAACTGGGTCAAATCGATTTTGTGCCATTGATGATAGAAAATCAAGTATAACTTGGCCAGATATACCAAATTTTTTATAATAAGAAATTGCCCTGAATTGAACTTTGCAATTAGCACTTTCTTGTAAAAAGTGTCTCGACTCTGAGAAAATGATTGAAACCAAAGATAATATTTCAGTTATGTCTTTTTCTGATTCTGCAAGTTCTTCGATGTAATCAAAAATAACATCGGTGTATCTGTAGCCTTCTTTGGAAACAATAATTGAGAATAAGCATGATTTCGCATTTTCTGTATTTGTATAATATGGGAAAGAGAGTATTAAATATCTTAAAAATTTTTTCTTTTTTTCAATATCATAGTTGTCATTGAAATGCTGGGCAAATAAAGTAAATAAATTATCATATTTGTTAACCAAAGATGAAAATGATTCAAATGTCTGACTTTCAATCGAAATATAAAATAAATCATCTAAACACTTTGAAACTTGTTTGGGATCCAAAACTAAGAGTGAAAAAAAATCAGTCATGTCATATTTCAAAAGATATTCTGGTTGTAAAAAAGCTAAAAATGAACTGATGGATTCTGACGTATCAAACGCAGTTTGAACGTATAATTGGAAGCATATAGACAGTAATTTTAATACTGAGTCTATATCATCTTTATGAATAGATTTTAATATTAAATCAACAACTGATGAAGAAAACGGCTGCTTTTTAATATTAGAGTTTATAATGAAACCTTTGAAGCTCTCTAAAATTCTTATTCGTAATGGAGTTTGGCATGATTCTGAGCAAAGTATTGTAATTATTGCTGGTATTGCTTTATTTTTTGAGGTTAAATCAGTTTGGCATAAATTTAATAAATAATCAATATATTTATAAAAGTCATCATTTTGGTGATCTAAAATATAATTTGAAATAGTATTAAATCCAAATGTTGATTCAAAATGATTATCAAAAAATGAAATATTGGCGGAGGCCATTTTTTCAAAAAGTCCTAACAGAAAGTGCGCTTTTTGTGTAGGTAAATTTTTAAATCCTGTTGATGTCATAGTAAAAAAATTCTCAATTTGCTTTAAATAAGAAGGAGTGAAAAAGAATTGGTGGTAATTAATCAATTGCTCAAAAACAAAAGGAGCAAGATTATTGTTGTTTTCTGAAGAATAAGTTGCCCACACTAATGAAAACCCTTCTTTTTTGATAAATTCTGATCTTAAATTTTTGTCAAGAAAATAAGAATTAATAGGTGGAGTAAATAATAGCAAATTTTCATTTGACTCATTATTTAATGAAACTATTGCAAAAATTAGTTGAGAAATTGGTTCTGCGCAATCGGATACTAGACAAGAGCGTATAAATTGATCAAAAAAATCAGAAAAAGTTTTTAAATCAGTTTTATCTTTCACAATTGATTTTAAGCAATGATTGCACGCATTAAAATAAGAAAAAGATGCTTTATGAAGTTGTTGATTTTTCTGATTGTTTGGGGAAATAGTTGAAAATATTTCTTGGAAAAATGGGATAACTTGGAGAACAAGTCTAACTTGAGTTTCCTCGTCATTTTTATCGAAATCATTGAGCATAAGCGAAATCATTTCAGCTAAAGATCCAACTACTTCTTTATTCATATTTACAATTTTTTGATAAAAAAAAAAAAAAAAACAAAAGAAAATTGAAAGGATAAAAACTTTTGAATAGTTTCTTTTTTTAAGTGTACTATTCAAAAATATAATTCAATACGATTTCATTGAAAGAAATCAATGAAATTATGAAAAAATTTGAGAAAAACAATCTGAAAAGTTAAGAATTATTTAAATACTTTTTTCAAACTTTACAAGTTTTCTTTTGACAAAATATCTCGGTGTAATTTTAAAAATATATAAAGATAATATTATTTTTAAGGATATATTTGTATATTAATTACAGTTATATTCTAAATTATTTTCCTTTAAGTTAATTATTAAAAATATTTTAAAAATTTTCATATCAAAGAATATATACTTAAAAAATGGTTTATACTTGTAAAATAAGCATTATTTATTAAGTATAAATAGTATTAAGCAAAGGTCAATTAGAAAAAAATTTTACCATATATTGATGAAACTAATTCAAATATTTGACACTAATTGGCCTTAGAAATTTTAATTAATTTTTAATCTATGAGTCAAGAAATCGCAATTACAAATCTAAATTTCCGAACCACAGTTGATGATATTTATCAGGCATTTAGTAAATTCGGTAAACTTAACTCATGCCGCCTTTTGCTTAATGATAGAAACGAATCTAAAGGTTATGCTTTCATTACTTACAGTCTTACTCGCGAAGCGCAAGAAGCGATTCACTCTATGAACGGATTTCACATGGATGGAAGAGAAATTAGAGTTGATTGGTCATCTTCGAAATCAACAAAAGTTATTGATAATAATAATAATAATTAATTGAAAATATGTATTACAAAAATTATACAAATCAAATGATGATCCAATTCGATTTGATAATCAAAAATGTTATTAAATGTTTGTTTTTATATTCATAAAGATAATTGTTTAAAAAAATGGATGTACATTTTTTTCTATGTTTTTTTGAATTTTTCTGTAAAATGTATTCAAATTTGAATAAATTCAGAAAAAGTTTCACCTTAAATTTTTTTGATTTCATTATTCACTTACAAGCATGACGCATAAATCAATTAATTCGATATTGATCATGAAACATGTGTCTCTTTCAAATGAGAAAAAAAAGAAAATGGTGAAAGTTAATCAATATGCATTTCTCAAAAAAGTTGGAATTGGATCTTCATCAAAAGTTTATGTAGCAATTGATACGAATACAAATTTATATTATGCTGTTAAAGTAATTAACATAAATTCATCAAATGCGCCTCAAATCAAGCAAGAAATTCGGATGATGAGTAAGATCATTCATCCAAATGTTATAAGATTTAAAGAAGTGCTTTACTCAAGTGAGAAATCTAAAATATTTTTCATTATGGAATACTCTGATATTGGAACTTTATCAAAGTTGATTGATGATGGAATTAAACTATCCCAGGAGCGAATTTGCTCTATTTTTAAGCAAATTACTAATTCTGTTGCGTACATGCATTCAAAGAAAGTTACTCACCAAGATATTAAGCCTCGCAATATATTAATTTTTTCTGATGGAGAAGCCAAAATTACCGATTTTGGTGTGTGTCATTCGTTTAACAGCCTTGATTTGATGTTTGCTGGTAGCCCAGCATATCAAGCTCCAGAAATATTTGATGCATTTGATTCTTTTGACACAATAGACGATTCTGAAATCTCAGAAATTGATGAAAATTTATTAGATCCAGCTAAATGTGATATTTACAGTTTAGGTGTATCTCTTTATGAGTGCATCACCGGCAATCTTCCATTTGAAGGAAATACCCTCTTTGAAATTGCTGATGACATGAGAAATAATCCTGATATTGAATTTTCACCTGATATTACCGAATCAATGTCTCCAGAATTATTACAAACTGTTAAAAAGATGCTAGAATTTGATCCAAATGAGAGAATTTCGTCAAACGAACTAATTTCTTTCTTTTCTAAATTTAAGAGTCCAATTCCTTTTATTAACGATTTGGATGATGATAGCAACAACGATACCAAGGATGAAAGTAGCAAAATTGAAAGAGTTCAAATTCCTCCCTATGATCCGAATGCAGAATTTAAAATAGTTCATGCTGAAGTTTGTGACTCTGATGAATTTGATATGGTTACAAGCTCTTTACCTTCATTTTCACGCAATGCATTTGCATAGGGAATGACTATAATTGTTTTTATTTCTTTTCATGTTTTAAATAAATCAATCAATTTAATTGATGTACAAATATCCTTTTTAAAAAAAAAAAAAAAAAAAATTAAAATATTCATCTTCTTCATGTTTTGGAATACTTTACAAAATGTTAACGAAATTAGATATTATATCATCCAAAAAATAAAAAAAAAAAAATTAATTGAAACTAATATATACAAACATTTATGTAATAATAATACTAATACAAAAATAAAACATTAGCATAAAAAAGAATTATAATATAATAGTTGATCTAAATTAAATAAGCTTTCATGTCTCCTTTTCCCTTCAAGAAAACCTCTCCTTTTGGAGTAATATCATAATCGAAATCTTTAACCAAATTATATGTTGGTTCAGATATTAAAATATGACCAGGATCAGATTTATGCTCAAGTCTAGATGCAACATTTATAGTATCGCCAATAATATCAAATACTCTGTTTTCAGTACCTAAAACACCAGCAATGATTGGTCCGCCACTATTGAGTATTTAATTTTAAATTAGTGTCATTTAAAAAGTTTAATATATGAATTGCAAAATCAACGCATTGTTTTGCATGAGCAATTTGCACTTCATCTTCTTCAGCAGCAAACAATCCACTTGCAGCCATATATGAGTCACCAATCAATTTGATTTTTGTTAATAGTGGGTACTTTTGAATCCAAATATTAAAAGCTCCAAATAAAGTCGACAGAGTCCCCATAATTTTTTGAGGTGAAAGATCTGCTGAAAATCCTGAGAAATTGACAATATTAACAAACATAACAGTTGCAGAAGGAACAACAAATGAAATTTCACTTTCTCCTTCCTTTAACATTGCCAAAACCTTTGGAGGCATTATTTGTTCAAGTATATCTTGGCTTTGCTTTTTGGCTAATTCTAGCCTCTTTTTCTTTTGAAGTAAAATTGTTTCATCACGAACGACCAAAATTAAACTGTTTTCATCCCCTTTAGTAGCAAATAGTGTAATGTATGACGGAATGGCCCTGCCATCATTTGTATAACAAGTGACATGATCAAAATAATTGTTGCTTTCATGATTTTTAATTAACTTAAGTTGATTTTCAAGTTTAATTCGTGATTCTTTGTCAAAAATTGTTCCAATTAATTGTCCCACCATTTGCTCTGTTGAATAACCGTAATCTGTAACGAAACTTTTATTGATAATTTCAACAATCCCATCAAGATTCATACAAATGATTCCATCAAATGAGTTATTAAAGATTGTATGTGTAACTCCCATTTCGATTTCTTCTCCTTTTTTATATAGAAGATAATTTGTCAGTTCACTATTTGAAATAAGGACAGATGGAGGAAGCCTCCGAATTAAACAGATAGCCATATTGAAAAATCGTCTAAAAATATAAATAGTCATGGTCATAGAAGATGACCAAATAATAATAAAAATGATTGCACAAATGAAAAAAATTAGAATATTTAATTGGTATTTGTTAATTTCTTCAACTTGTAGAAAAGATATACGATCTCCAACTGCAAGAATTATTGAATTTGTGTGTCCAAATATAATATGATATAGATTTGATAATTCTTCCCCTTGGAAAATACCATTTGAATTCTCTATTTCTTCTGTGCTTTTTTCAGCTATTGAGTGAATTAATTCATTTATAAATGTCATGAAGATTTTTGATTGGTCCTGAATTTTCGCACAATTGACTTGAAATAAGAGAATTAACAAAGGAATCTTTGTCCATTAACGATGGACTACTTGGGGTATCATTCATTATTTCATAAACATTTCTTTCATAAGCATCTAATATTTCATAAATTCGACGCTTGAATTTCTGAGTTGAAATATATTCATAAGAAGTGTTAGAAAAGTAAGTAGCATTAACAACTTCAACGAAAATTTCAATCATATAAGATTTCAAGAGGCCAAAGTTTGTGTTCCAAAAACCATAGTAGATTAGTGTATCGCTCATTTTCTTTGAATAAAAAAGAATTAGCTCTTCAAAAACAATGAAAGAACAAAAGAAAATTATGTTTAAGACTGAGAGCATTAATATTTTCCAATTCAAACTTACTTTCGCATTTGTAGAAATAACATCGTTTGTTTCATTTGATCTTGAAAGAGATATGTTCTTTTTGGCCTGTTCTTTGAATTCCTGATCAGTTGCAAGCATCATTTTAATTAAATAGTTGATTTCTTTTGAGTAAGAGTGTAATAAAAATGGTAAAGTGAAAGCAAAAAAAATGAAAAGGATAGGTCCAATAGTGTAAATTTCAATCAATGTTTTTTTTTTGATGTGTTTGTTGATGAATTAGATAAATCATAATCTAATGTATTTTGGATTTTTGTAAACATGTTTTCAACATTAGGAATTGTGTTTAATCTATGGCACCAAAAATTATTATCAATCCAATCTGCAACTTCGTCGTCGTCTTCAGCAAGAATTGAAAAAGTTAGAATTTCAAAATTTAATTCTTATTCCATCGACCAATTAGCATATTCAATTATTTGATTGAAATAACAAAGAGTGGAATTGATTGATTGATCAAATAAAAGCGAGCTTATAGTTTTAATTTCGTCCCTTTCCAGTGATATCTCTAATATTACTTCCATCAAATCTGAGAATTGGCTTCTAGCATTTTACATAATATAATTCATTAAAGATAGATTTTTTTTTTAAACTTTTTTGGACAAAATTGAATGAATTTTTTGAGCATTCAATTTTTTAAACTTTTTTGGATTTTTTTCTGAACTCAATTTTTTTGATAGATTCCAAAATGCAGATTTTTCGGAAAATTTTCATTCAATTTTTTTTCAATTGAAAAAAGTACAAAATTTTGGAAAATCGCATTCAATTTTTTTTTCCCGACGGTTTAATAGAAAATGGCATGAGGATAAAAAAAATAAAAAAGTTACTTAAGGGTGTTGTATACTTGATGTTTTTAAAGCCAATAATAAATATATGAAGTTGATAATAATAAATAAATTGAATTGATTTTTTAATTTAATATTTTATGTAAAATATTTAGAGTATACCAAAAAAATAAAAAGATATTTTTATTTTCAGATTTTTGAAAGGAATTCTATATATATTTGCAAAAAAATTCTATTAATTTCTTTGAATTTTTTGAGAGAGACTTTTGATCTGAAAAATATGAAATATCAATATTTTTAAATTTTTAAATATAAGATGTGTTTTAGTTAATGAAAAATTATATTTTCGCTTTTAGTAGCGTTCATAAATCAATACCTTGACTTCCTTAAATCAACTTTGCTATGTTTCTATTAATAATTACAAACCAATAAATTGATTTTAACCATTCCTTTTAGTTATCGTGTTTATATAGCGAATTTCGTCATTTTTAGATAAAAACAAAATAGGGTCTTAGATTTAATGATTCAAGAAATTTAATTTTTATTGATCTTATCAGAATTTGAAAAGTGTCATCAAAAAAGCACCTTTTATACGAATTTTTATATTACTTTATAAGTAATATTATAATATACGTTAGATTTTTCGTCATTTTTGGTTTCATTTCTCCTTCTTTCATTGAACGTGTTCCTGCTCAATGAGTTTTGATGACTGATTTCTTCATCATTGATTATCTCTTTCATTATAATTGGAGATAATTTATTTGGGCACAGATCTCTAATTAGTGTAGAATCAAAATTATGATCATAAATGATTTAAATGTCGTGCTTGCTTTTTCATGAAAAATTCAAATAAATTCGTTTTTATTATGAATTTTTCAGAAGATAACGTATTTCATTAACAAATTTATAATAAAATGCATTCAAAATAAGTATACTCTACTATTCAATTTTTTGATTTTTATCTTTGGACAACTACAATTTTTTTTAATATAATAAATATACCAACAACTAAAGAAAAATGCAATATATAGCATATATTTTTGTTTAATGCATAATTAAATGTGCCATTTTTAAAAAATCAAAATCAAAATATTATCACTTATTTATATCAACGATTTTTAAAAAATCTTAACATTAAAATAAAGCCAAATGACTGATGATACCACACTTATTTTATCAAACTATATTTCCTTATATTGAATAAGTACATACTTTTTCAAGTTTTCTCTATACAACGAGCTATTTGCAGATGTATGTCACTAATCATTTTAAGTAAAAATAAGTTTTAACGGGCATCTAATGATAATATAAACAACACTGCTAAAACTAATGATGAGTTATTTGAAAAATTGCAATCGTATATAAAAAATTGATATTTTGGAAGTGAAAAAAAAATCACAAATCAAAAAAATTTCAAAAATCTATCAAATTCTTTTCATAAACAAAAAAAAGAAGTAATCAGATTATAAAATACTTTTATATATATAAAACTTATATATTGTTAAAAAATTCAGATATGATCAAAATAATCCTTTTATTATAAACTTCATTAAATTATTAAAATAATATAATATCAAGCTTCAAAATGAATCATATAATGTTATAATTAATAATAAAATGATATATTCGCTTTTTCTTTCTATTTTATAACCCACTATTATTGTTCACTCAAAAAATTCATAGAGATTAATAGAATTTTTTTGTGAAAATCTATAGAATTTCTCTCAAAAAAAACAAATCAACGATATCCTATTATTTTTAAATTATTATATAAATATTATTTTTAAAATACATAAATAAAAAATCATTTAAAATAATATTCCATTATAACAGATGAATTTTTTGTGCAAGTACCGAAAACTTCAGGTATTCAACACCCTTAAAAACCTGATTATTTTTATTAAAACTTTAAAAATACCTTTTTTTGTGACGGAACACTATTAGGATAAACTTAATTATCAGAATAGTATAAATTTGTTCATTTTTGTCTAATAAATGATAGAGCTAGTATTAATAAAATTATTCCGCCATGAAAATAGAGTAAAACTAAAAAGGATTTCATCAATATTCAGGGTAAAAAAGGAAATATGCATAGTGAAAAACTTTAATATAAGAAGAATACATGGATCAAATGCATTAATGCCATCATTAAAATCATACTCGTAAACATTTTTTGGAATATAATTAAGTAAAATGTTATATAAAAAGTTGAAATATTCTTAAGTCTGTAAAAAAAACGTAAAATCCAAGATCGTCATTACTTATGGCTTATGGGAAAAAACGCTTGTCTTTATAGTTGCTTGGTAAGCCGAAGAGTGATTAATAGTCGCCAAAGAAAACAAATATGAGTGTGGCCTCAACCGTAAAAATAACATTAAAATATTTGACCTTAACGTTTTTTCTAAAAAATCTGCATTTGAAGATCTATCATTTTTTTTTTTCCCAAAAAAATAAAAATAAAAATAAAAATATCATAATTATACATAAAATGTAAAATGTTATATATTAATATTATTTTTTTTTTTAATTTATTTTTAGATTTTTATGAATTATTTTGATCCTCTTTTGATCCTTTTAATTCATTAAAATGTTGGATTCCAATATGTATTAAGCGAAGAACGAAACTGGGTTTATCATTAATAAACATGTCGTCATTAACATGAACATGATTTTCATCAACATATTTTGAAATAACATCTTGTTTTTTACAAGTACCAAATCTTTTAATCATTGATTTTATGTATAACTTATCTTGGGTCTGTATATCTAATTTACAGATTGTTTCATCATCTGGTAGAGGATCTGTTTTTACAATCAAATCTTGGCTAATAGAATTGAACAAAATATTGACCTTCGGACATTCTGGGAAGTCTGATCCAATATAAAAACGGTGAGCACAAGGAAAATCTATTTGATATATTTCACTCAATAGCTTATTTCCGCTGCAATTACAGTGATTAATATCTGTGCCATAAAACTGGATTTCACTTTTTATTTTCGTTTCTCCTAAATTTACAGCGTAATCAATTGTTTGTTTCTTTTCGTACATATAATTATGCGAAATATGATCTTGAATACAATAGCATTTAGAAATTATGTTTCTAGCAAGCCTATTCATCGCCGTCCAAAAATTGTTCTGGCGAGGAGTTTGACTGTTTAACTGGCCGTGGAAAGATTCCAAAGAATTGGTGGTTGTGGGAATTTTATATTGAATCCTTTTTAAAACAGATACTTTCTCCCACAAATCATCATCTTGAATAGAAATTAGACCATCATTGAAAACAAGGCCAACTTTTGAAAGAGCTTTTTTTCTTTTTTTTATTTGTTCTTTGTCAATTGTATATGAAAAAATTTCTGAGTAAAATAGAAGACAATTGTCAAACTCTTCTTGTGTTGCACATTTTACTATCTGCTCAACAGCAAAAGCATATTCATTGAATTTAAGATTTGCAAACAAGTGTCTTAAACAGAAAAAGTTTTTAATATTTTTTTCTTTAAAAAGTGCAATTAGTGAAGTTCCTTGGTCGGACTCAAACAAAAAGTTCGCCAGATCAATATTGTATAACGACTTGAAAGTAGTAAAATGCATTTGATAAAGATCTTTATTTTCCGAACTCCCGAAGGCAAACGAGATAGGAATGCCTGAATTTTTTATGGATAACATCAATATTGAAGTAACATAATATGGAAGGCATTTCCATGTTGTATCTAAAAGGCAACAGCTTATAATATTTGAGTTATTGTTTATTAACGATTGAGCATATGGAGAAATATATATTCCTCCAATTATGTAATTCTCAACACCTTTTTCATAATATTTAGCTAAATTTTTTTTTATTTGGGATTTTTGAATAGTCAATTTCAAATAGCCATTTACATTTTCTTTGAATTTTTCATAAGAATTTATTACTGTTTGTTTACTTTCATTGAAAAACATTGAAAAAAATTCATGAAGAACAAAAGTGACATAAATGTATGGCATACCAACTTTTTGAATACTTTTTATAAAAAAGTATGTAAATGGTGAAAAATCATGTGGAGTGCAAAAAACAAGAGGCCGGTGATGAAAAAAAGCTTTTGTGCCATCATTATATTTATTAAAAAACAAAATATATGATATATGTTGTTGATATTTTTGATGGCATCTGGTTTTATTCCATGATCTTAATTGAGAGAAAAACCAGAACCTTGCTGGCTTAAAGAGTGTTGTAATTAACGTTCTGGTTGCTTTTACTTTTATGTTTTCACCTACAAATATTATAATTTCGGTTTGAGGATTGTTATTATAAATTAAAGAGAATCTTGCGCAATAATCGTTATTAGTAAGCTTTTTAAAAGGTAAAGAAAAGTTTTTTTGAAAATTTGGTAGCTGATTGAGGAAACATATCAGAATTGTGAAACTCCAATTTCCATTAATCGGGAAAATATCGAAATATTTTATTGCATGTTCACTGTTAAATGCATCATTTAAAAAAAAATCGGTTCTAAATGACAAACGTTGCTGTATTATATCCATTTTATTTTTTATAAACAAAAAATTCGCTGAGCCATCTAAAACCGAAAATCATTTATCAAAAAAATTGTGAATATTCTTTCAAAAAAATTGTGTGAAAATTGTCCAAAAAGTTTAATTTCAAGATCTATCTCATTAAAATTGGTAAGTTCATCCAAAAAGTATTTGTTTAAGTCATCTATCGTGTAACAATCGAATTTATCAAGAGTAAACCGATTTTTTTCCCAAAGAAAACAGATAAGCTCAAGAAAGCTTTACTATACGCTATTCGTAAATCAACCAAAACGCCAACTCTTCTATTCCAATCGAATAGCATTTAGACTAAAATCGTCTTCGAACATCTCAACCTGTATTCATTCCACTATACAAGGCAATATTTGGTCTCCTGGTGAAAGTTTTAGAGGAAGACCAGGCTACTTGAGAGATTCATCCCTAAAATTAGATTGTATAAACACCAAAGAAGCTTTTTAAATAGTGCTGGAGTTAAAATATTTACGATTCAGAAGCGCATGTGTCATAGTTTCATCAATTAAACAAAAATACTCAATCCCAAAAAGTTTCATTTGAGCCTTAAAAGCAATGGAGCATATATTCCAAGTGTTTCTTGGTATTCTTCATTTTGCTCAAATAATGGAATCATTTTAAAAGATCCAGAAACACTTGAAAACGCAAGAAATAATTATTGCAATAGAAAAGTTATTAACGATTTTTTACGCAGAATTTTCTGATATTTCACACAATTAAACCTCAACTGTTATTCAATACAGATGAGACAACCTCTATTGCGACAAAAAAATTCAAAGCTCTTACATTAAAAAAGTTGAATCTTTCAAGCATAACAGTCATATGATCCATTTGTGTCAGTAATCTTAGCTCCGATATATTAATTCTGCTTTTTATATTCTGATTTATTTCAAGTCTGCTGCGCAAAATCATTTTCATGATTGTTTCAACTATCACTCGAACAAAGTTATCAAATGAATCATAATGATATGACATTATTCGGACATGTCCAAAAAAATTCTCTAATGGATGTGACTTAGCAAATAAAGAATAGTTAACTATAACTAAGTTTAAGCAACGAATCATAAAATTATATGAATTAAATGATTGTACCTCTGAGTTTTGTGTGTTATAAATGGTAATTACTTATTGAATTCTCCTTTTTCATATTGTCTGAGGAATGAATAAAATATGTAAAAAGATATACTGAGTATGTTGCAACCTTGATCTTTTGGTTAACGATTGAGACATTACTGCTTCAATCCAAAGAGAAAAAGGTAAAAAATACAGGAATTGTTCAAACTTATTCGTTTGGTATAATTTCAATGTGTTTTGAATGCAATAGGGCTTATTGATTTCCTAAATCATTATGGAAATTCAGATAATGAGCTAGTTTGTATTGATTTGCATAAAGAAGATTGTTGGTTTGTCATCATGAATGGGGAGTATGATTTAGACTTTGCTTATATTAATTTCCACCTTAATTGTTATGATTTAAATGCTTGAAGAAAAATAGAATTAAGGGGTATTGTTTATGATATAATATTTTCATATTTGCATCATTGATGATATTAGTTGGAAAAATTATTATGGGAAACCTTTACTGGCATTAATAGAAGAAGACGAAAATAAGAGGAAAAAACTATTATCTTTTGCAAACATTTATAACATATACAAGCCATCATTTATTGCTTCTTTTCCCCATCGAAATTCATTGGCGATATATGAGCATTTTTTACAGATAGAAACCAAACACAAATAGAAGCATTTGAAGAAAAGAGACCACATACTCTTAAAAATTCAGAGTACGATAAGCCTTTTTTTGAATAGCTTCTTATTTCTGAGATTATTTTTGGTATGGTATGACAATTGGCTCCATTATGTTGGAAAATGATCTGGTCTCAAACTTTTTCAATTGCAGCTCTAAATATATTTGAAATGATAACTTTTTCTTTATTAAATTGCTGATTCATTGAATTTTAAAAAAATACAATTTCTGATTTAAAGTTTTTTACAATCATTCCCCAAATCATTTTGGATGGAGAATATTTTTTTTATGTGTGAACGCACAAAGGAATAAACTTTCTTAGATGATTCCAGCAACCTGCTTGATGAACATCAAGCTCGAATCTTGAGGAAGTTTTAATGTTATATCACCTCAATTATCTCCTACTTCAAAAATTAGATGGTGGATATATATTTTTTGATGCAAATTTAAATGATTTTGTATTTCTAATACTTCTTCTACTAGCTATGCTTCATCATGAAAGTAATTTAGAAAAAAATAACTCACATCACATGCAATAATTAAATGATATTCTCAGATAGGAAAGACATTTAGTTTTTGAAAAAAAGATATTGAAAAATCTAGTCTTTGCTGAATCTGTACATCAGTTGACAGGCAAGGGACAATCTTTGCATTTTTTTTTTCCACCTGAGAAATTTAGTCTGAATTTGTACACTTCTTTTAAATCAATAGTTGATGCTATACTCTTTGCTGAAGAAAATTGATATTAATTTATTTATTTTTAAACAAATTCGATAATTTTTTTGGTTTTAACATCTTGTCACTCCTTTCTTCATCTTCTAGGTTGGTATACCTTTTATTTCAAAATATCCATTTCTATTATATTTCCTATTTCCTACATTTCAGATCATTTTTGGCTTATTTGACGTATTAATATTTGTTTGTTAGAAATAAACTAATTGACGTTTAAATATCATATCTATCCAATATGAATTTGCTACTCTTTCCTTCTTGATGTACTTTTTTAGGTATATTTTTTAAATGCGATTTGAATTTAATTTTTTTATTTGATATGCAATAATACAAAACTGATAAGCATTTCATTATGTTAGTCAACATATAATGAGATAAACATGATTTAAAAAAACAAACCGTTTTTTTTATTCAAAGAGTATTTACGTTAACGGATTGAATCACTTCAAATAGAAAATAATTTTAAAAGATGAAAGCAACTTCAACAAAACATAAGAAAACCAAGAATAACAATAAAAGTAAAATCTCAAAACAGGATTTTGAGAAAGATATTTCAACTTCTGAAAATATAAATGATCAATCTGATGAAAGTAGCAATGGCTGGAAAGAAAAAGAAATTGAAACAATAGCTAATACACCGATATTCAATAAAAATCGCTTTTATGGTGATGGGACAACAACAGAAGAATTTCAATCTTCTATAAATAATTCAAATGATAATATAATAATTGAAGAAGAAGAAGAAGATAAAGAAAGTGACTATCATTTTAATAGCAATGTTTCCTCAGCAAACGCTAACTTCAATAGTTCTGAGAAAAATGTTATCCAAAGAGATATTCCCCTTTTTAATGCCGTAGATCTTTCATCAGCATCATCCATTAATACTGGTGATGCTGGTCCTTTTGGAGATGAAGATTTTGTTGTAATTTCTAGCCAATCTAGTGAAAAGAAAAAAAGAGTAAAGAAAATCAAAAAAGTCAAAAAGAAAAAAGCAAATGGCACAAATTCTTCTTCAGCCCAACTTAATGAAAGTGAAAGCGATACTTTAGCTAATTATTCAGATACAAAACATTCAAATTCGCTTGAAAAAACACCTAGGGATAATTTATCAAGAGTTGATAGCGAAGAATCAAATGGATCTAAATTTTATTTCAATTCAGAAGTTTCAGACGCCCCTGCTATTAAACGTGTAACGAAGAAAATTGATAATCTCATATCGCCGTATCAAATCGATCCTCAAATTACTCAAAGAGGTATTCGAGTGAGATATACAGACGAAAAATCACCTTCTCCTCGTAGGAGGCAACAGTATGCTCAAATCTTCATTGAAGGTGACTCTGATATCATAGATAACCCAGCTGAATCAGATACTGTACGATATGGACGATTATCGAATGAAAAATACCCACATAATATTACTGACTCGGAAATATCAGATATATCAAATGTTGATTTTGATGCACCAAAGTCTAAGTATCTAAAATCACCCGCCAAAGATGTTTTTAACAATGACCCTGATTATGCATTTAATAAAAACCAAATGAAGCATGAAAATGATTCAATCAGTTCTTTTTCGAGCTCTTTTCAAACGCGAGAAATTGAATTAGAAAATTCTCTCGGATCTGATGATGAAATTTCAAATGAAGCTTATGAAGAAGCTCAGAAGAAAATACAAAAATATGCAATAGAAGATAACGAAGTTCAAGAGAATGGAGCCCTTTTTGACATCCAAATTCCTAATCCAGATGAAGAAGGAAAGCTACTTCTTGATTTGAAAAAGAATGCAATTATGCTTTCTTCTTCATCTTCTCAAAGTAGCGATGTTGAAGATGAAGATAAACTTGAAATGCTAGGTGAAATGGTTGTTAAACGTGGACTTCCATTCTTAAAGCTTTCAGATAGCGAATCAGAAGGCGATCCGATTGAAATCAACAATGATGCAGAAAATGCAGAATCTCTTATTCAATATCAAGATGAAGATTCTTCTGAATTACCGCCAATCCAATACGATGCACTTCTAGCGCCAAAATCACTTACAACGCCACGAACTCCTCGTTCTCCACGTACTCCAAATGAACCTGTTTATACAGGAAACTATGTTCTAAAGATAACAGTAATAGAAGCAATTAATTTACCAAAAACAACACCAAAACTTCGGCTTGAACCTTATGTTGTCTTCAGATTAAAAGGAAGTAAGGAATTCAAAAGAACAAAAACATGCAAATATATAAATCCAAATTTCAGTTCTGGAGCAAGCAGAAGCTCTCGAACTAGCTTGAATTCAAAGAATTCAAAGGATTTAAAAAATGCAAATACTTACTCTTTTGATAATCAAGAATTAGTTTTTACATATAATCCATCTCAGCAAAATATTTTGACAATTAAGATTCGCGATGAAGATAAATTTGGTGGTGATATTGATCTTTCTGGCTATGATTTCCTTCTTTCACATTTGAATGTTGGTGAATCATCTGATGGCTGGTTTAGATTAAATTCCCTTAAAAATACAGGAAAAGGTGGAAAACTTCATGTTAGATTTGATTTGGAACGTGAAATTAGGCCAGAACCTCCTCACACACCTCGGTCACCCAAAAATCCTAAAGGATTAAATTCTAGCAACAAAGAAAATGAAGCTGACAGTCAAAAAGAACTTGATAAAGATTTTAGTTCTATATCAGAAGGATTCAGAAAACGAGAAACAAATGAGATTTTGATACCAATAACAGATTCGGAAAATGATACTAATTTGGAATCAGTTTCTGATTTTCAAGATTCACCTTTAGATTCAAATGTTTTATCAATTTCCTGCCCTGATTGCGATTAAAATGTTTCATCAATTTCTTGCCCTGATTTAAATGTTATTAATTATTTATAAAAAAAGCAATTTTGTTTATAAACGTTGATAATCTATTGAAAAAATTATATTTTACTCTTTTTTATTAAAATAAGAATGCTTTAAATTGTTGATACGCGCCTTGATCAAGTGAATTATTCAAATATTCCAAATAAATCATCAAAAGCAAAATGCCTTAAAATTTATTAAATTACTAATACATGGCACGCATATTTATTTTAGTAAAAGCTGTTAATCAATTATCTTTCTTCATTTGCTGGCGGCCGTTTATTTTGAAGGTAAAATCTTACTTATAAAATTTTGATTTTAGTTCTTGCATTATTATGACTTTCTGTGGCTATATGGACCCTTTAAATTGGTCTTTCAGGTTCTATTTGTTAGAATCCATTGAAAGAGTTGGATTTGATAAAGGATGGGAAGAAATTATAAAAGCTGTTAATCAATTATCTTTCACTCTATTAAATATCCCATTTAATGTTACCCCAAAACAATGCCATTTATTCTACTTACAGATGCTCGCAGAATTTGGTGATTTTCGTCGTTTTTCAGATCCTTTAACATTACCATCGAAAGAAATCAGAGATCGAATTCGTCAGATGCGTCGTGCAGAACTTCGGCACGAACTTATAATTACAAACAATCAGATGCGATATAATAATTACATTATCCGCCATCACGGAGGTAATCCAACTAAAAATGATAATGCAACATGGAAAAGATTTGCAACAGACGATACAAAGCAACAGCAAACTCCAAGCATGCTTGCTCACATTGCATCTGAAATTAAGACATGCGATTGGTATAAAAATTTACCTGTTGATGGAAAAGGACAAGTTGGCTTGAAAGACATGGCAATTGATCGTATCATTTATAGATGCGTTACTGGTGCTGTTGAAACACCTCTTGAGCTTGTCAGAGATATTTTTCATCTAATTGTTAATTTAGAATTAAGTAATATGACTGAGAAAGAGAAAGGCGCTGTTCAACAGATGAGAGCTTTTATTTTAGAGCGCTTGAGACCTCAACTTGATGATGACCCCCAATGGGAAAGAATTCGCCCATACATTGAAGGTACTGCTGATGCTGATGATTGAAAATTATAATGTATTTTAAATAAAACGATTACATGATTCCTAAATATTAATTTTTATTTGTTGTTATTTTATTATAACCAAATATTTTTGTTCCTTGTACGATTTATTTTCTTATGATATTGATGGGAACTTTTTCAATATAAGATTTTAAATTATTCAGAAATTTATTTATCATCAAAGTAATGAATCAGAATGAATTTATAAAAAAACTCAATATACTTAAGCTCAGTATTGATCAATTGGATAATGACATTAAAGCCATTGCTGTCCACGAACTTCACTTTCAACCAAACAAAAATGATTACCAAACAAAACATGTGGTCAATGAAATACGCAAATTTAACGGACTTATTGTAAAACAATATGAAGCATCAATCAACAGCGCTAAAGATTTAATTCAGTATGTTGGCCAAATGATTCAAGAAGCAAATAAAGAAAAACCAGTTTCCAATGAACAAAAAATTCCCACCAAAGCCGAAATTACAGCAATTATGCATGACTTTTTTACAAGTAAAATTAAAACAAAGCAATCACCAATGCCAGTCTATTGCGGATGCTACGCAGCAAATTATAAAGTTCCTAAAGAAGGGCATTTTGTGTGTGCTCGTATTGATGGAAACTTCTTTTTAATGATTGTATTAAATTATGCAGATGGCATATGCTCTGTTTACGATCCAACTGATGTTGAGAGTGATATTAAAATCATTCAATTAAAAAACGATGACTGGACCCCGCTTCCAACAATTATACCAGAAAGGCCAGCTAAGCGATGGGAACATTCAAAAGGATCAACCGTTCTAAGTTTATGGCCAATTCAAGATGGTTCTTGGACAACAGCTTTTTATCCAGCAACCGTTAAATTACAGCCTTGTGAACGAGCTGATGCAGATGTACGCGGATATGAATTGGATTTCGGTGATAATCAGCTACATGTTGTTCCTGAAAAATTTGTTGTTACTTTTCCTGAACAATGGCAAACTTAAACTATTTTCAAACAGCAAAATAATTTTAACACATCATTTGAAGCTTCCTAATATTTTGCATTTATTCATTAATAACATATTTGCGGACTTTTTCATAACGAAATATATATTACGGTACTCTCATTTATCATGCTAATTATACTATATATAAATAATTTCAATAAATTTTTTCACAATTCCAATTTAATTTCTGACCTCTCATGAACTAAAAGTAATTTTATGATATCATAATGGATAATCCTTCACAATATTATTGTCAACATCTGGACATGCTTTTTTATTAATAGAATGATTGATTTACTATATAATATATTTGCATTAAAACCAAAATCCATTAAAAGTAGAGAATCCACAATAATTGGAAAAACATTTTGATATCATTTTACACTCAATACCGCTCATATTCCTAAAATTATATTTCATCTTTTAAATATCTTTGATTAACTCATATATTAACTTCACTTAATAATCCAATTATTCAAATACATATTATACAATATGAAAAAAAAACATGTTGATTGCATGAAGTTCTCATTCTCTATATTTTTTTTTTTGAATAACGAAATGAATGCATTTAATCGATTGTTTGCAATTTTGATTCTGATGCAAATTAATGAATTGGATTTTATATAATTTTTTATATTGCTGTTAAAGTTCGAACAAACACCAATTGAAAAATCTCGTTTATCTAATACACCAATTATTTAAAAAATGGCGATATTATGTGGAAACGATGACATATTGCATATAGATATAAAATTATTTCCGAGAAAATTTGGTAAAATAAATTGTCTTCATATTCGAAATTCACTCTTCACTTGGATAAATTCAACTTTTTCTGGGCAAAAGTGATTAATAAAAATCCCTTGATATATCTTGCTAATTATTTAATAAATCTGTTTAATTAATACTTTCAATCACTTACAAGGTAGACAAATTTTTATCAGATAATTGAATTATCAATTTAATAAACAAATACTTTGTTACTGTTTTATGCATAATATTTACTTAATATATTTAGAGATATTCTACCATTTTGATTTATTAAAATTAATAAATCAAACCAAGATATTGTCTATATAATTCACGTTCCAATTATTGATGAACTATTCAATTTTTTTTGTAACGTAGAATTTTTGAAAACAAAAAGATTATATATTTGTTAAATTGTTATAAAAAATGAATAAACATTTTTGATAATTACATGAATAATTACTTAATAAAATAAGAATTTAATAATAAATTTATTATATTATTAATATATATATTAAAATAAAATGCTATAATATGAATTTCATTTCTTTTTCTTTGAGTTAAAAATTGTTCATGAATTAGCAAATATAAACACTCTGAAATTTTTAATCAAAATTTCTAATTTTCAATTTTTCTATTTACTCATCTAATTTGAAAGTCTACATAGAAAAAAATTGAAATGAAGTATATACATTTATCGGCCAGCTTTGAAATCATTAACTTTTTGAAACCATGATGTTAACTTTTTATGATGTATCAATTCATTTCCTCAGAATAATATTTTCATAATTAATCACGTTAAATGTCATCTAAATCTAACATGCTAGACCCAAAATATGATCCATTCGATAAAATACATAGCGTTATTGATGGGAAGTTTAATGAAGATCACCCATATATTTCTAAAGTTTATGCAAACGTAAATTTAGAATTAGGACCATCTCATTATGACTTTAAAAATTGGAATCCGAATTTTGGGGACATAAATCGTTACTCACTTTGTAAGAACATCGGCAGTGGGCAATATTCCGACGTTTTCCTAGCATTGCAAGATGGGAAGAGGAAATGCGCAATCAAACTCCTTAAGCCAGTTAATACAGACCGTGTTCGGCGTGAATTGAAAATACTAAGCGAAGTTCAAGGCCAAGCAAATATTCTGGATTTATGGGACATTGTTATAGATGATCACGAGGAAATACCAGCAATGATTACAGAATTTGTTCCGAACATAGATTGGAGGGATCTTTATAAAAGTTTCAAGCTAATTGATATTAAATTTTATGTATATCGCATCTTGCAAGCTCTTGAGCATACACATAGAAGAGGAGTAATGCACCGTGATGTTAAACCTCTTAATGTACTTTGTAAAAATCCCAAGGAAGTTGTAAAACTCGCAGATTGGGGCCTTGCTGAGTTTTATCATCCAATGCGCAAATATTCGATACATGTTGCCACACGTTATTATAAAGCACCAGAATTACTTTTAAGTTATATGCTTTACGATTATTCTATCGATATTTGGGCTGTTGGAGTTTTACTTATTGAAGCATTAACTGGTAAGATTCACATATTTGATGCAGATGATAATGATAAGATGATTGATGCTGTTGCATCTATAATGGGATGCCAAGATATTTTAAATTGGGGAGAAAAATACAAAATCAAAATTGGTCAAAGGAAGATTGATCGAATTTCAAAGTATGTCAAACGTTCTTTTGAAGACCTATTTCCAGAAGACAGAAAAAATTTCAAAGATCCTGACGCAATTGATTTAGTCTCGAAATTACTTGTTGTAGATCATAAAGCACGAATAACAGCAGCTGAGGCATTGAATCATCCTTTTTTCGAAGCAGTAAGACAGCATGACGCTCAAAATGCAGCATGATTAATCCCTTGTTATTTATTTATTTAACTGTATCGAAGGGAGAGTGGATGAATACCATACTTTCTATCTAGAAAGATGCCTTATATATTGTTGTGTTTTATTATATTTTATAAAATAAAGATTTCCTAATAACTCTTACATTCATATTATTATTGAACAAATAATGCAAAGAAGCATATTGGAAAAATAAAATAAGAAAAAAAAAAAAAAAAAAAAAAAAAAATTAAAAGAGAAAAAACAAGTTGACTGCAAACGATTATCTTTACCAATGGTCGAGATGCATGTTTTGGTTTTTAAGTAAGTTTGTATGCATTTGGAAGACTTTATCAAGCATGTGAGGTTCATGTCCACGTCCTTTCTGGCAAGCCTTAATTGATAAGTTAAGGTAGTCTGTAAGTTGATCTTTGAAGTCTGGGTGAGCGCATTTCTCGATAATAAGGCGTGCACGTGGAACTGGTGCAAGTCCTCTTAAATCAGCAAGTCCTTGCTCAGTAACAATAACATCAAGATCGTGTTCTGTATGATCAATGTGAGAGCACATTGGAACAATTGATGAAATTCCAGTCTTATGCTTCTTGGTTCCACGAGCAGATGGGCAGTGAAGGATTGAAAGGTAACCGTTTCTGATGAAATCTGCTGAACCTCCAAGTCCGTTAACAAGGCGTGTGCCTCCTGTGTGTGTTGAGTTTCCGTGTCCAAAGATATCAACTTCGACTGGTGTGTTCATAGCAATAACACCAAGTCGGCGGATGACTTCTGGAGAGTTGGAGATAGATTGTGGACGAAGAACAACCTTATTCTTATAGAAGTCAAAGTTGTTGTAGAATTTGTCCCACTTTGAGAGTGTCATTGATGTTGATGATCCGAATTGAAGCTTTCCGGAATCAAACATTGGAAGCATAGCTTCTTGAAGAACTTCTGTATAAACAGTAAGGTTTCCAAATGGAGCGTCATTAAGACCTTCGACAACAGCGTTAGCAATGTTACCAACACCAGATTGAAGTGGATAAAGGTTTTCTGGAAGACGTCCTTGCTTAACTTCATTTGAGAAGAAATCAACGATGTGTCCAGCAACTTTACGTGAAATGTCATCGGCATCCTTGATTGGACGTCCTGGGAAATTGAGTTTGGATTCAACAACTGCAACAACCTTGCTTGGGTCAACTTTGATAGAAGGTGATCCAATACGATCATGAACAGAGCAGATGTTCAATGGCTTGCCAGGTGGAATCCATGGTTCGACAATATCGTGGCATCCTTTGAATGAAGGAATTGAGGTGTTGAGTTCGATAATGATTTTATCAGCGCAATGGCAAAATTCGACAGCTGTACCAACAGCTCCTGCAAGAACGATTGATCCATCATCAAGAATTTCTGTAGCTTCGATGATTGCGATGTCAATACCACCACCACGTTCTTTGGTGTAGAATCCCCAGTTGAGATCTTGTGGGAACATTGATAAGTGCTTATCTTGGAAAAGTGTAATTCCATTGTTGATATTGTTACGAAGGTGGTCTGATGTTTGGTATGGGTAACGAGATTTGATCATATTGAGTTCAGCCCATCTGTCTTCATTCTTCTTACCAGAAGATGCACCAATCATGAGATTGAAACGAAGTTTGCCTTGAAGATGATTTTGTTCAACGTAGTCAGCAAGAGCAATTGGAACAACTTTTGGATCACCGACTGGAGTGAAACCAGACCATCCAACATATTGTCCATCTTTGAAAAGAGGAATGGTGTCTTTAGCTGAGCAAACCTTTGATAAGTAAGGGGTATAGTGGCAACGTTGCCTAAGAGCGCCTGACATATTAAGTGAAGTGAAATGTAGATTCAGTCATAAATGGCCGCCAAGTGAATTTAATTTATTTTCTATTTATATGGCCAAATTACTTGTTAAAAAATAAAAATGCGAAATTGGCATATAGTTTATATATAAAAAAGAATTAAATTTATATTGACGAATATTTTTCTTAGTAATAAATATAAATATATGCTCTTATATATTAATTTAAAAAATTCACCAAGATATATATAAAATAAATTTATTAATAATCATTAAATTTTATATAATAAAAATTCAAAAATGATAAAAATAATTATTTCAAAATCTAAACGTACTTACTTTGCAAAAAAATAGTTTATTTTATATCATATAATTTGTAAGTTTTATTGGTAAACAAATGCCCAGATTTTGATTAGGCAATCAATTTTCAACATTTTGAAAATTGATGAAAACTCAGAAAAATTGACTTAATTTTTTTTTTCGTGCTTTATTTTATTATCATCTTATATCAACACTATTATCAGAGATCTATTCGCTTTATTTATTGCTTGAATATAGTTATCAATTATTTTTGATGCTTTTGATTAAATTGCGATTTTTTTTTATTTGACATTTTGTTGCTTCATCCTTTTTGGAGGTTTTCTCAAACAAATAACATAATTAAACTGTCCATAAATTAAATTGAAAACAATTACCTCAGATTAAAAAAATAATTAGATTTTATATTTTTAAAAGGAAAGATAAAGCAATAAAACATATATATTCATACGATATACGTGATGTATAATGGGATAGTATGCAATTTTGTACCTCTTACAAAGTGATGTTATAGATATCTCTTTATTATTGGTAATTTTTATTTACAAAAATAAGAAATATGAAATAAATAGGAAATTTGAATCGAAGGTATGTTTTTAAAACAATATTTAAATCAAAAATAGATATATATTTATAAATGCGATATTTTTCATTTTTCTTTTAGCTTTTAAAGAATTAGAATATTTCAACTTATGTTCCTGATCTAAACCATATATTGCTTTGGATCTTCTATATTTTGTTAACCTTGTTAAAATTGATAGATGAGATATGGAAAATTGATGTAAAAAAAGTGACAATGATTTTGTTAAATGATTTCTGAAAAGCCTCTTGAAACAGTTGAAATTTCGGATTATGCAAATAATGATTTATTTTTCGTTGCTGATAGTTCTTTCTCCCAAATGTTTGGTCTTCCTTTTTTAATTCCTTTTTTATCTCTTTTTCTTTTTACGATTTCGTCTTTTTTTTTACCAAATTCAAAAAGCGTTATAACACAGCAATATGAATTAACGAATACCAAAGGAAATAATATTTTTACTATTAATAATTCAATTTCAAATTTATCACCAATTTATCAATATCTTTTTGTTAATTTTTCTATTGTGGATCCACCAAATGATTCCGATATTAGTGTATCAACTCATGCTATTTTTATACATGAAAATAATACAATAAAAACATTAACATCTACATTTCAATCTCAAAAAGCAACAGAAAATTTTACTCTTTTAGATGAGAGCATAGTAGATTTTGATAATGTTATTCTTGAAACCAAAATTTCGACTCAAACAAATCCGAATCAATTATACCAATTAACATTAGAATCCATGAACCCTTCTTTTTCAATTTCCATACTGTTTTGTAGGATTGCTTTCTCATTGTTTTTGATTCCTTATATCATTTCCGATATAATTCATATTTCTCAAAATACAAATTCTTTCAATTCCTATGAACAAATTCTCACAATTACATTATCATTGATGACTATATTGTATAATGATCCTTTTTATTCATTACAGTTATTCTTCCCTTCTTTTTATAACAATTTTCTTTTGGTAATTTTTCGTGATTCATATTTAAGCTATTTGTTGTTCTACGTTTTTTCAATCTATTCATGCTTTGAAATTAACAAAGATCAAGATAATATATTTGTTAAATTCTCTTTCAATTTAGTTTTAATGATTGTATCACTTTCAGCATTATTGTGGTTTGATCTCAATAATTCTATGAATTTGATAGCATATTTGCAAAAAAATCAGAATAATATAATAAATTCAATTTTCCATCATCACTTTGTATTTCTAATTATTGCTACAATTATGATTATCATTAGAATTTTTATAGCGCGTTCTTCAAAATCAGAATCTCAAGCTCAGAGATATCGATATTATACGTATTCAATTCTTTTTGTGTTGTCGTTACTATTTTTTTATTGCTCAATCAAATATACTTGGTCAAACTTTCTAATAGATGGATTAGACACCATCTTTCCAATGATTCTTTTCACTGGATACGCAATGTTTATGGAATATGGCCATGAAGATACAGAAATATCTGAAGAAAAAGCTTATATTGCCCCAGAAGATATGGCATTTGACGATCATCTTGGACTCGGCGCTGACGAGGACCCAGAGCAACTAGAAAAAAACACAAAACAATAAATTATATATTTTTATTATATTAAATAAACAAATATATGTGCAACCATTTATTAAATATAAATTAAAACATTTCATATTTATTTTGGACAAAATTATTTATTTATTTTCAGGCTCAAGCCTCTTATATAAATGAAGTTATAAATAAATATAAAAATTAACAAAAAGAATTATTTGCTTAATTGGCCCTGGAGGAAATTTTTGAGCCAATGCGCTGGTGTTTTTTCGTTCTCTTTACCATTTTCGGAGAGTAATCCAGCTTTAATCATTCTCTTTTTCTCTTGAGCGACAGGACCGGCTCCCCAACATTTTTGATAAGTTCCACGGTCCATAATGACTCTCTTAATTTTAGCAGCAATTCCATGATCAGCTTCCATCATAATATTAGAAGTCATTTGAGCAATTCCGAGAGCAATAGCTTCACCTTTTGTGGAAACAATTACAACAATATCGTCATTCTCAATATCATTAGATATTCTCATAACACCTGGAATTAATACTTTTGCACCATGACAAATTGCATCAATTGCAGAATCTTTAACGATAATTCGTTTATAATCTGTAAGCATCCATTCTAATGGACGAATGACACGTCTCATCATTGATTCATCTCCTTTTGTATCCAGGAGCCATTGAGCATCAAGAAGATCGTGCATTGTTATCATTCCTTTTTCTTCGGTAATATTTCCTGTTCTTGTTCGTCTGAGTTCTTCCATTTCTCCTCCAACACGAAGGACAAGACCAAGGTGTTCACATAAAACACGAATATAAGTACCAGCTTCACAAGAAACACGCATAATTGCTAACTTTTGCTCAGGGTCATATTCTATGAGCTCATTTTTCATAATTTCACGAACTCTGAGTTGCTTTTTAACAGCTGAAATTAATGGCGGGCACTGATAAACACGTCCAGTTAAAAATTGGATCGCTTTTTGAAGATCAGTTTTTTCAACAGCTTCGTTGAGTTTCAAAACAGCGACATATTCTTTACCTGCATTTTGTTGCGACTTGGCAATACGAGTAGCACGTTCGATACAAATGATAAGAACACCTGTAACTTTAGGATCAAGGGTTCCTGAGTGCCCAGTTTTTTCGACTCTGAGAATTTGTTTTACCCATGAGACGATTTCATGGGATGAAGGATTTGCGGGTTTATCAAGATTGAGAACACCATATTTCAATAATTCACGAAGAGGTCGCTTGAGTGGCGAATGTCCGTTTCCGAGTGGGGTGAAATGCGAATCGATGGCTATAAGGTGACTATAATTTTTCAAAAGCAATGGCCATTTGGATGTATCTGGCACTGTTTTTTCATCCGATGGTTCAATTCTCTCGTTATCACTCATGGGAAAAAAGATTTTTGGCTTTGGTCGATTGATCTATCAAACAAAGCTTTTCAATTTACACATTGAATTTCAATTTAAATTTTAAAGAATTCAATGAAATAAAATTGATATTTAAATTTTTTACATGAAAAAATTATCACAAGGCTGGTGATAAAACTTATAATATTATTCAATTACACTCGACACTATTGCAAAATGGTGCTTGCATACCATAAATAATAAGAAACTTTAAAATTACAATTGAATGAGAGGTTGAAGTTTTTAAGTTTCTTTGTTTATTTACTTATTCTATTTTAAATGATTTAATAATTACATCATGAAATAATATTTAATTCTCTATTTTTTCATTGAATCAACAGCTTTATGATCAAATAAAACCGAACAAATAGAATGGTAATGTCTTTCTTGCGCAATCTGAAGAGGCGTTTTAAAAGCAGTAAAGTAAACTCCTTTTTGTTCATCATCATTATCAGAATCATCATTGTAAAATTTTGGAATTTAAACTATGTTATCAACAATATTTACATTGATCCCTTGAAATGAGCATAGTAAAATAACGATATTGCGCGAACCAGAAATTACTGCGTGATGAAGAGGCGATCTTCCATCATTATCAACCATATTAATTCCAGGATCTTTTTTTGACAAAATAGCTTGAACAGCTTCTGTGAATCCATACATTGAAGCTAAATGAAGCGGCGTTCTATTATATTAATTTTCAAAATAGCATTTTTATCTTGAGCTTTCAAAATTATATTCGGGACTTCGATCAGAAAACAAACAGCTTCAATATTTCTACAAAGGACTGCGACATGTAAAGGACTTTCATAAAAAACAAAAAAATTCCATAAAAACATCTAAAAAAAAATTCGATTTAAACGTAAAAAAAAAGAATTTCATTTCTCGAATTCACATTCATATTATTTTGGATACAAAAAATCAAATTTTTAATATTATTAGATTTTGCACACATATGTAAAACGGTTCCATAAATTTCAATTGTTTTATCAAAACAGTCTTGATTAGTTTGATAAAGACTATCAAATGTATCATACTTATGGAACAATGCAGCAAAATGAATTGCTCCATTAAAAGAAACACCCAAATCATTCAAGATATTTAATATTTCTGTGCTTCCTCCAGCTGCAGCATAATGTACTACATTTAAACCTTTTTTATCACATAAAGTAAGCTTTGCACGTTTTTGAAACAAAAATTTAAAGCAGTTTATAGAATTGAATAATGCTGAAACCTCTATTAAAGTTGGTGAATTTTTCATCATTGAATTTAATTCAATAATTGACGATTGAATTCTTTGATTGATTTTAAACTTTTTCAATTGATGTAATTCAATTAAAGCTGATACATCATCATTTTTAATGATATTGACTAACTTATCAGGGTTTTGACCAATTAAATCCGGTTGGGTAACATAACTCCAATTGTTTTTTAAATGTAGCTCATCAAATTCTAACGCTTTCTTTTTCATTTTTTCAGATGCAAACAGATTTTTAAAAATCACAACATATTGCCGTACACAATCTTGAAAAAATTGCGGATCTGAATTCTCAATTAAAGGCCCAAACCATACAAGAATTTTTAACCATTTTTTTGGAATTTCATAGTCAGTGTTAAAATATGAATGAAAATAAATTAGAAATTGTTCAATATCAAATATTTTCATTTTGAAGCAGGATAAAAGCAATAAACATTGGCTATTTGTCAAATATAATGGATCTGATATAATGTTAAGAAGATAATTATTCACATTTACATTTTGAAAACATATCTGAAAAGTATGCTGAACTTCTTTTAATATTTTGGCATAATTTTGGATGTTTTTTGGATTATATTCCGAGCATGTTAAAATTACATTGATAAAAAGGATTACTTTTCCATCATTATAAAAAATATTACTATCTTTTAGCCAATCAATAAAAATATTAAATTGATCTGTTTGAAAATTCATCAGTTTTGTATAGAATTCTTCAATCATAGAACTTTCTTTATATATAACTGATGGCGCTAATGAATATCTCCACATTGAAAAAATTATGAGTTTATAAAATTTTTATTCAATTTTGATATAAATGAGAAGATTATCATTCTCGTTCGTTTATTTTTTGAACAAGATGCAGTTTCACTCCCAATAGGGACAATCTTATAGAACATTGCCTAACTAATATTTCTGGGCCATATGCATTGAAATTAAATGTCACAAAAAAATTATAATGTAAATATGATCCGTTTTTTCCATTTAATACAAAAATAGTGGCAAATACAGAACAAATATTTATTTGGTGAAAGATGAATTCATCAAGATATAGTTAAAATTTTAAAAGATATAATTTATATCAATAATAAAATAATTATTATAAATTTACAAATAAATATACAAATATATCATTACTTAAAAATACATAACGCAAAATAAAAAGTCATTTTGGATATTCGATTTCTTCGTTTTTCAAAGTATTTCGAACATATTCTTTTGCTGCAACGAATGTGGTTGGACATAATTTATAAACATCAACATTAACAGTATTCCCATTCGATTTTAGTTCAGGCTGCATATCGCCAATTATATTAATTAAGTCTTCTTGATCAGTGGGATTTTTCATAAGTTTTACAGCATGAATAAATTGCTTAACTTCTTTATTAGTATAAAGCTGATTTGACAGCTTTTTTGTAGGACTTAAACCTGAAAACGAATATGCAATTTTTTCAGGAGGATTATTATTAAGCTTACCAATTTTTTCTTGTAGCCGTATAACCTCTTTCCACCAATCATCAACATTTTGATAAATCTTCTGCGATTGAAGTTCGTTTTCAAAGATTGTTTCAACCTCGTCTGCCATTGTGATCATAAAATCTTCTTCTTCATAGTATGATTTGACATTTGACCAAATAAGGCTAACAGAATTGTACCATTCTTTGAAACTTCGATATTTTTTTGCTTTTAATTGCTTGTTAATTGTGGATAGATCAATTGGATTCTTGATAATTTCTAGATAATCATCTGGACAATTTTCTCCTGGAACTAAAGGAGCCATAAATGGACGAGCACATGGGTGTTTCATAACTTTTTCCATAACTTTTTGGGCAAGAGGAATAAAAGAATCTTTTTTCATTCTATAGAATAAATATACCGTTTTACAGAAAATTATAACCATTTCTTTTTGAAAATAAAAATTTCAATTCCTACATTTCAATTCATAAAAAAGGTATACATATTTCGGCATAATGAAGAAAAAGGTGCAAATAGTTTTAAATAATATTATATGAGATTAAAAAGCTAAATAGAAATATGTTGATTCATATATCAAGTTGATTGAAATTGTCAAATAAAATGATGATGATAATAAAAAGGCAATATCAAGAATATAGTCATATTCCAAAACACATGTCTATAATTTTTTTAATATTCTTACATTAATAACAAAAAAATTTCTTACCAAAGAAGATTTTCAAGATATCTGTTTGCTTCAATATTATTTCTTCTACATGGGTAAAGAAAAGTATTAATTCGAAATACTTCTTTCATATCGGGTGGGGATTCTGAATGAAATAAGCTACCTTGCTGAGAAAAAGTTAAATTAGCACAATTTAAGGAATATGAATTGAATATTGAAGATTTTGACCCAAGCAAGGCACTTGCCCAAAATCCCATTCGAGAACCAAATGTTGATATAATCCATTCACTTGACATCAACGAATAAAGACCACAAACAGATGATTCAGAATTATCGTTCAGTATATCTATATTCAAAACTTCAGAATATTTATTTTTTTGAGATTCATTTAGATCAATATTTGTAATAAATGCAACATCATCTTTCATTTGAGAATTAAAAAGATTAGGGCATGCACTACATTTTGAAACATAGGAGTGAAATTCTGATGGATTAGAAAATCTTTTTTCAATATTAAAATTCCATCCTTCAATTGAAATTTTTGATTTCACTTCACATTTCATATTCCCATTTTCAGGCTTAACGTACGAGCCAAATAAAAAATTTCCAATGAAGTGAGCTGAATGAAATCCAAAATTCTCATATAAGTAATTGCCAATTGGGTGGTGAGTGTATAAAACTTGTGGATAAGAAGCACCACTAAATGTAATATTCGGATTTTTATTTATGTCAGCTTCAAAACAACCAAATCGATAATCAGTTGGAATCTGGAAACATTTTTCACAAAAATTATCAAATGTAAAATTATTATTAGAAGAATGGTTATCATTATTTTCTGGTTTGGTTTGATTTTTTCTTCGACTCACATTCTTGATTGAACTTGGAAGTTGAATTGGCAAAAATGCATCTTTGTCAACATATAATGCACGATTTGAAGAAATTGCTATTTGAAGGCCATGATAGAGCATTGAAAGTCTGTCAAAAAATGACTCATTTGTTATATTTACAAACACTAATCCGTTATTTTGGTTTTTTTGTGAATTATTACACCAATGCTCGATTATTTTAGCTGCACGGTATAGCTCAAAGCAGCTGACTTCTGACTCATTGCTATAACAATGATGATATCCTTTTGACCAAACTGGCAAATTTAAATATTTTTCTGCCCATTCAATCAAACTTTCTGGATATTGGCGTTCGATAATCGGCAATTTGGGTTTACAGGATCTTGAAGAATCATAAAAAAAGTTTGTGCTCTCAGTCCTTTGCAAATAATTTTGAGATTCAAAGTAGAGATAAATTTGAATTTCACCAATAACTGCTAGTATTATTACAGAGATTGTTCGAAATAGATCAAGATTTCCCATAAACTTCTCATTTCCATGAAAAAGTTCTCAATTCAATTTTTCTTAACGAATCAAAAAATGGTTAACGTTATGTTTTCTTTTATCTTAAAGCGACCATTTACATATAAACGTAATAAGTTTCACATTTCTTTTGAAAGAAAGTTTGTCAATTTATGATTTATCGCGAAGATGACTTAATTGATGACACTCCAGAAGAATCTCTTCTTAATCCAGTTCCAATACCATACGAAACTCGATTACAATCAACCAGTTCAGTTAAAATCAGCAAGTCTACAAGCTTAAGTCAACTTTCTTTTTCAACTTTTGGATTAATATTACCTGTTGTTCTTTTTGTTGCTTTATATACACTTCCAATTTTTGATCTTTATCCAACAGAACATACATCCTTAGCGATAGTAATCTCTGCAGTTTTTATGTGGTGTTTCGATACAGATTTAAATATCAATTCATATATTGTTTCTTATATAATACCAATTTTAGCAGTATGGTTAAGAGTTGGAATAGATAAAGAAAAAGGCACTCGTATTCCAGCGCCCGATTTATCTTCTAATTTCACATTTATTTTCATGAGTCCAGAAATATTAACAATTTTAGGTTCTATTACTTTAATTGCCGCCATAGATAAATATAAAATCAATAAATATTTTTGCTATAAAATATCCACAGTTCTTCAACCATATCCACGCATTATTTTATTTTCATTCATGCTTATGAATGCCATTTTTGGCTTTCTTTTCTCAACAATAGCATCCACCACATTATTTGTATCACTCGCCATCTCAATTATTCGCTCACTTGATGCCAATGACAACTTTTCCAAAGCTTTACTTCTCGGAATAGCCTGGTCAGGGAATTGCAGCTCTCTTCTTTCCATCCATTTAAACAACTCTTTACCAATTTCGAAACTTGAGTACTTTATATACGCCATGCCATCGGCAATCATTATTTGTTCGATTGAATGTTTCTTCCTTATGAAAGTTTTCAAGTTAAGGAGAAGAAAGATCATACTCTCCAAAGCTTCACGCGATCTCAATTTGAATGGAAATTTGGTCGCACAAGAAGAAGGTAATTCTGATGAAAAGGTCAAAATTCAATTAAAACGCCGATTACAGAAGAGTGAAAGTGCCAATAATTTAAAGAAGCAACCGTCAAATTTGCCCACTTTTTATTACAATTCAAACAACGACTCATCCTGGGAATTCAATCACTATTTGGTCATAGTAATCATTGCTGTCCTAACTTTTTTCCTTACAATTTCCAATTCTCTCAAGTTTGTCGGCCATGATGGCATCATATCACTTCTCTCTATCGTTCTCATTTTCGGTTGTGGAATTTTGACAACTAACGAGTTTAATACGTTAAACTGGTCCACAATTTCAATAGCGGGTGGCGGTTTGGCGTTATGTGAAGTGATGAAACAATCCGGTTTGTTTGAATTATTATTTCACCTCATTTTCACAAAAATTGACCATTTGACATGTTTGAGTGATTTTGAATGCGCATTCAAAAATAACCGCCTTTTTCAAAGAAAAGGTTTCAGAGAGTGGCTGACAACCGTTCTTTATTTGGTCGTTTTTTCTGTTTTTTCATCCTTCTTCAACGATAAGAATTATATGATTGATAAGATAAATGGCCTATGGAGCGGTTCCCCAATAATCATCTCGGTTTCCTTGATGATGGTCAACGTGGCCCAGCTTCTGCCTGTTTCTACGTTTTCTAACTTGCTCGTGATGAGTGTTGTTAACGAGGAGACGAAAGAGCCAATCCTTTCTGGCTCGACTTTCATGAAATATGGCATTGCTTCTGAATTCATTTCAATTGCGGTCTTGTCAACACTTGGATACTATCTAGCTTACTCGCTTGAATTGTGATATTTTTGATCATATTTTGTTATTTTTATATTTTTATCTTATTATCTTTTATAAATAGTTATTTTGTTATTTTATTCTATTATTGTCCAAAATAAAGGCTCTTTATAATTGAAGAAAAATTGATTTTAAAATCAATTTTAATTTGTGGACATAAATGGTCAAATGCTTTTAATTAAAATTTTTTCATATCAAAAAGTTGTATAGTAATTTTACTAGTATTTGTATGATATATGCAGAAGACAGAGGAATATTTTATGAACTCAATACAAATGATTTCACAGCTAATATAATTCGATCTAAAAACGCTAATTTTGATGTTTTTATACCATCCAAAATTACTCATGAATCAAATGAATACACAATCAAAATTGTTAAGGAAAGAGCATTTTCAGATAATCCTTTTATACAATCAATAGAATTTGCAAATGATTCAGAAGTTGAAATAATAGAAAAAGACGCATTTTCTAGTCCCAATCTTAGAGAAATATCAATTCCATCAAGTATTAATGAACTTCAAGAAGGATGGTGCCATCATACCCCAGAATTAACAAAAATTTCAATATCACCATTAAATAAAAAATATTCTTACATTAGAAACAAATTAATTGTTGGCAAAAAACGTGCTACAGACGATACATATGAAATTCTTATTTTTGCCAGACGAGATATAAAGAAAGTTGTTATTCCATCCTATATCAAACATATCTCATCATTTTGTTTTTCCGAATGCTATGAACTAGAGACCATAAAATTGAATGAAAATCTCCTAACAATTGGAAATGAAGCCTTTTCATTTACCTCATTAAAAAATATACTAATTCCATCAAATGTTAATGAAATTAAAGAAGGATGGTGTCGAGGAATATCGGAATTGACAAGCATTGACATTTCACATAAAAATTCCAATTTTAAATCTATTGAAAATGGCGTAATGATTGGTAAATCAGATACAAAAAGTAACATTTTTGATACTCTTTATTTCGTACCACGCGATATTGAACAGGTATCCATCCCTTCCTACATAAAACACATCAATTCTTATTCTTTTTCTGAATGCTACAATTTACAATCTATTGCATTTGATGATTTTGACAATTCTGATCTGATTTCAATAGGAAGAGGTGCCTTTATGAGTTCTTCAATACAGTCTATTTCATTGCCTTCCAATACAATCCAACTTGACGATGGCTGGTGCAGAAATACGACAGAATTGACTGATATTTTCATTTCTGAAAAAAATCAAACTTTTTCAATGGATATTCAAAAATTAATAATTGGAAAATCAACCGATAAAATTGACGGTTTTGACACCCTTTATTTTGCTAGTCGAGACATTCAGGCAGCATTCATACCTTCATCAATAAAGAAAATTTCTTCTTTTTCTTTCTATCAATGTTGTAAACTGAAAACCGTCAAATTTCAAAGTAATTCAAAATTGAATGAGCTAGGCGAATATTCATTCTCTAATTCAGCTATTGAAAGAATTGATATTCCAGAGTCCGTCTCTAAGCTTGGTGAATGTTCTTTCTTTGGATGCTCAAAATTGAAAAAAGTGACATTTTTTGAAAGGTCAAAAATAGGTGAAATTTTGAGTGGAACTTTTGCTTTCTCTGCAATTGAATCAATTTCAATTCCTTCTAATCATGCTTGTAAAAATGGCTTTTTAAGTTGTGAAAAATTGAAAGCAATTGAATTTTTGAGTGATGAAATATGTATTGAATTTTTCGCAGTGGTAAAATGCTATTCTCTTTCACTCATCTCTTTTCCATACGCCAAGAAAATATCTCTAAATTATGAAGGCTTGTATGAATTATCTTCTGATTTGTCAATTTTTACAATTCAAAAGACTAACTTGATCTATTTCAAATAAATTATTTTTATGCCATAAGAATTAATCTTTTCGACAAAAAAAATCCTTTTGTTATTGATATTTGTATGATTAATATTGATAGTAAAAAGGCTAAGAAAATGGTCTTGTATATCATATAACAATTTGTACATATCATGATTCCTGATTTAATAAATTCTTGATTTTATATTACTGCTCTTTGCCTATATATTAAATAATATATATTATTATTTTTGAATTGTATTCAAAAAGTGGTTTCTCAATTTTTAAATGATCGCTAACTCAACATCTAGTAGTTAGATAAAAATTTTTTTAATATCAAAAGGTTCATTATACTTAAAAAATATATAAATAATACTTAAATACAATTTTATGCAACATTTTGAAAAATTGAATATTATCTTCAAGTTCATAAAAAAACTATATTTCAGTCTCATATTAGAAATTTGGATGAAATATTTAATAATTTGGCAAGCTAGAGATGGAAAATATCAATTTTATTTAAATAAAAAATAGATTTTTTATAAAATTTTCATACGTTTAAAAATTCATTTTCAAATAAATATGCAGTTTTGAAATAACTCTCTTATATTTTGTTATTATATCATTCAAAAGATATTATTATGTCAATTTAATATAAAAAGGTTCAAATATCAATAGTCAATTTTGAGAAATAATGGATTCTTTTGTTTAAGTATCGATTTTTCTTTTTATTTGGATGAGAAAGAACTTTTCATGACATTAAAATATTTATATATCATGTGAAGCAAGCACATATCAGCTTTACATCTAAATATACCTGTTGTCATCAAATATTTTAATATATAATATGTTACAGGAAAAACTTTATTAATGCAAAATATAATATATTTGTATAAAAATAAATAAATGAAATATTGTTGAAAATTTAAAAAAAGTAATTGTGAAAATTATATTTTATATGTACCCATATTTATAAACGTCCATCTAAAATCGCAGAAGAGAACTCTGACACGATTTTTAAGTTACAAAAAAGCCTTCATATTTTATATTTTACAACAAATAAGTATAATAATAATATGTTATAAAATATATATTAAATATAAGTAATTTTATATTTTATAAATATCGATTGTTTTTTAGAGATATAAATAGATTTATGTTTAATTCAATTATTCACTTGAATTTAAATACTCACAATTTTTTCTGAATAAAAAATTTATCGTCGTAAAATTTATTCAAATTGGTGACAATTCTTTTTTCTCCTCTCAATTTAATAAAATTTTGTGTGATGGTTACATTTTTTGTCCGTTTAATTTTTAGTTGGAGTGCAAAAAGTCATATATCCACTTTATCAATCTCAAAACAAAATTTATTATCATCTTAGTTATTAATAGATGAAGCTATATTCTTATTTTTATCCAAAAATTTGAATTTTGGAACATCAAATTTGTAAATATCTTTTGATGTTCACAAGATACAACCATACTTACTCTGCCAAAAATTACTTTCATTCCTCACTCAGTAGTAGATAGCAGATAAGCAGTGGGGGGTTAATAATTGTTCACGTCACATTACACAGTTATTCTATATATAATGATTTCACCAATCCGCAACTCACTGCTTTTTAGAATCTATGATATCATTATTTTAATTCACGCCTTATCCACATATAAATTTTTAATTCATAAATTTTGTTATATGCGATAATATTATTACAAATTTTTTTAAAATTTAATTTCACCACTTATTCATCACCCCTTCATAAATGATTTTAATAAATTACATCCCCAAATCTCAAAAGTCAAAAAGGCATTTGACCAGCCACAAAGTGGCTTGAAAACATAAATTTTATACGTAAATGTGAAAATGCATTAATTGAGAAGTCATTCAATTCATAAAAGTTGCAAAAATGCAAAAATGCAAAAATGCATTAATTGAGAAGTCATTCAAATCAAAAAATCCGTTAGTAGCAAAAATGCAAAAATGCAAGCTGCAAGAAATGCAAAATTGAATGAAAAAATGCATTAATTGAATATGATTTAACGGTTATTATTTGCAAAATTTTAAAAATCCGTTAGTAGCAAAATAGCATTAATTGAATACTCTCACAAATTATAAAATTTTTTAAAATCCGTTATTTGCAAAAATGCATTAATTCAATACTCTCACAAATTATAAAATTTTATAAATAAACGTTATTTCCGAAATGTCTGATAATTTGAATACTTCGCCAAGGGCTCAAACTTTTCAAAGTTTCACATAAATCGAAAAAATTTTAATAAATAAACGTTCTCCAAATATTTTATAAAATTAATTTTAACATTTATTTTTATATCACATATCCAAAAATAAATCTAATTAATTTTTTATTTTTTAAATTTTTATTTCCACCTAAATGAAATTAGATAAAACACCAATAGAAAAATTAATTGAACTTGATAATTTAGTTCATAATGATAATACAACCATTGATGAATGGGAAAATGAATTTAATAATGAAAAAGATTTACGTGAAAATTTAATTGACTCAATAGTACAAGATATTTTAGATAGAGGATATGATGGAGAAAATGATTATAATTCAATGTATTGGTTCGCTAAAGGATTAAATATTCCATCACCAAAACCTCCACATAAATACATCGATTCAGATGAATATTTCTACAATAATTTGCATAAACTTAAAATTAAAAATTCAATTGATGAATTACATAAGCAACAAACACAAACCAAATTTGTTTCTCAAATCAATAATGAAAAATCTGTCATTCATACCCAAAAAGCAAATTATAAACGTATGCTTGATGAACTTTTAAATAATAAACCATTACTTAAACCACTTCCTCCAAAAGAAATGAAACCATTAAAACCATATGCTCAAAAGTTATTTGAAGCCCAGAATGAAGAATTAATTAATTTCTTCAAAGACTTTGGTCATGATTTTCAAAGTAAAGATATTGATTACTTAGTTGTCAATGTTCCACATGAATATGAACTTGCTTTAAATTTACTTGAACAACATAGAAAAACATTAAAGGATCAAGAAGTTGTTACCAAAAACCAAAATAAAGATCCAATAGTTGTTTATTATCTGAATTCATTTTCATCCATTGATGATATATTCAATTACCTTGAAGATGTAGTCTTTAAATCAGAACGTAAACCTTTTAAGTTAACTTTTGAATTATCTGGTATCTTTGAAATACCCATAAAACAACATGGCGAAATAATCCGTTATGATTACGAAAAACGAGTAATTAATGCAATCAATTATAAATATTCATCAAATATTCCTATAACTGTTCAAACAAATTCCGACCTTGAAAAAATCAAATTTTATATTGAATCTGTTTTACATAACTATGAAGTTTCTGAGTCATCAGTTAAACTTACTTTTGTTTCATCAGTTGCATTTACTATTTCGCGATTAGTTAAAATTACTGGTAAATTACAGCTTCCTGAAGAACTTGTCAAATCAAAACTTATCATTACTGATAATGAAGATGATAAAATGTGTTGGTATCGTTTTTTAGCTGTTTGTGTTAATCCAAAATTATTAAATTATAAAAGTTATAAACTAAATGACCGAACAAATCATGCACGGCGTCTTTTATGTGAAGAACATGGATTTCCATATAAAACAAAAATCACAAATGAAGCTCTTAATTTCTTGAATAATTATGATGGTACAACAATGGAAGAAATGAAACTTTCAGCACAAAAGCATAAAATCAATGTTAACATTTATGAATATTTTGGTACGGGTTTATATGACATATCTGAACAATGGTTTTTTGATAAATCATACACAACATTTAATGCCTTACTTTATTCTAAAGGTCAAATACTTCATATTATGTATATCAAAGATGCTGAAAAATTAACTGGATTGTTAGTTTGTCCTAAATGTAAATCATATGTTGTTAGAGGAATTAATAATCATAAACGATTTGAACAACATGTTAATAAATGTGATGGTAAATTTAAGAAAAACTTCATCGTTGAAAAACAATCTTTACCATATTGTCCTCATATTCTATCCAACTCTGTTTATGAATATTGTCTAGCTCATAACCTTCAATTCAAACCTCAAGAATATTATATGACATATGATTTTGAAACAATGGAACATTCAATAAATGAATCATTAACTAAATCAACAACGATTAATTCACGATTAGTTCCTTTATCCGTTAGTTGTTGCATTAAATTTTCATCAGGAACTTTAACAAAACATTTTGATGCTCGTGATAAAGATTTTATTATTCATTGGATTGAATATATGTTTAATCAAGCACATTTAATAATTAATGATAAATTGAATTTTTATAAACAAATGCTCAATATTGAAGATCCTAAAACAATTGTTCATGATCTCGAAACAGTCACTGTATTTGGTTTTAATTCTTCACGTTTTGATTCAAATTTATTCAAACAATATTTTAATCATAAAGGTGAAAATTGCTCTTGGTCAGTTGATAATAACTCATTAATTGGTTCATCTACTGCTCTTAAACAATTCATTCTTAAATCTGATAAAATTTCTTTACGTTTCATTGATGCCCAAGCATTCATTGCTGGTGGTACATTAAAACAATTTGGTATTGATTTTGGTGGTGAATCCAATTCATCAAAAGGAGTTTTTCCATATGAAGCTGTCAATACTGAAAACTTTAATGTTGTACTTTCACAATCTCAACCATTCGAATATAAAGACTTTTATTCATATCTTGGTCAACGTTTCCTCATTACTGAAGAAGAATATAACCTATATCTTGAAGATTCAAAACGTTTTAATACACGTTGGGATTATTTACTTTCATATAATGATAATGATGTTGAAATGATGATTAAACCAATTGATAACCTCATTAATTTAAACGCTCAATATAACGTTGATTTAATCTCAAATCTTTCATTATCTAAAAATTCAGTTTGTATTAAATACGCACTAGCTTATAAAGATTTTGATCCATCAATTGACTATAACATAATTAATACATCAAATACTTTCATTCCTAGTCTAAATTGGTGGAGTTATAAATGTGATTCATATTATTATCAAGATGAACGATTCAATAAATTAAATCCAAACAAACCTCAACGTAATTTAAATAAAGTAGTTTCAGAAGATGATTTTGATGAATTCATGAAATTATATAATAATCCTTCAACTGGTAAATGTCATCTCTGTGGTGAACATTTCACAAATCATAATAAACCAACACTTGATAGAATCAATAATGATATAGGTCATGAATTAAGTAATTGTTTATTAGCTTGTGCATCATGCAATCAATTAAGAAATCGTTCCGATGATAAAGTGACTCGTTTAAGAATTCAATTAAATAAATATTGTCGGCTTCATAAATTACCATCTACTTTATCAAATGAAAAAGAATATTATGATTTACGTGAAGGTATAACAGGTGGTTTATCTATGGTAATGCATCGTAAAAATATCCGTGGTGTTTCACACATTAATAAATTCAAATTTGAGCATAATAAAGTTATTTCATATGATACACCCCATATTGTTTCACATGTTGTAGGTGTTGATTTCAACTCACTTTATCCTTCATCATTTTCGTCAAATTATCATGAATTTAACCCTTATCATGGAGGCATTATGTATATGCCCGGTTCATTAATTACTCGTTTTGAATGTTATGATGAAAATGGAAACAAAAAAGATGAAGTTTATAAAAAATGTATGAATATAATTTATACTAAACATAGATATGAACCAAATCCTGAATTGATATTTAGAGCTAAAGTTAAATTAGAATGTCCCATTAATAAAATAAATGATTTCATTAACTTTCCACCAGTATTTCGTAATTTTGATATTAAAAATACTGAAGATGTTATTGGTTCATATATGTATCAATACGGAAAGAAAAATAAAATTAGTGTTATTGATAAAACAGATACTAAATTAACAATGACATTAGATACAATGGGTGAATTTAAATCTTTTGGTTGTTATTATTTATGGTTCCTCATTGATCATGGATTAAAAGTTACTGATATCCTTAATTTATCATTGTATGAAGCAAATAAAGCTTTTCATCCTTTTGTTAACGAATTCATGCGTAAACGTCAAGATATTATTGCTGGTAAATCATCCGGTAACGAAAAATTTTATAAAATATCAATGAATGGTTCATACGGTTATGATGGAATGAATACAGAAAAATATAGTAAGGTTAAAATTTGTGATTCGGATAAAGCTTATCAATCAATTGTATCAGATACTTATATTAATGGTTCCAGAATTGCTGATGATACATTCCTTATTCAATCAAATCCTAAATCATTCAGGTGTAAGACATGTATTCAAACGGCATTCTTCACTCTTGATAATGCTAAATTTTGGTATTTAACATTCATTTATGACTTTATGTTTAAATGTTTGGACACTAATAAATTTCATTTAACATCTGCAGACACTGATTCAGCTTATTTTGCTATTGCTGGAAACATGAATGAATCAAATGATCAAGTTTTTAAATACATCATTAAAGATCAACAATTTTATGATGAAAATATTTATAAATTCATGCCTGATCCATCAATTAATACAGTTTATGATGAAAAGAAAATTTTGGGTTGTTGTGTTGAAAAATACGGTGATAATCAAGTAGCTTTATGTCCTAAATGTTATACAATATGGAATAACAACGGGGTGACCAAATCCTTAAAACTTAAAGGTGTTTCATTAAAAACAAATAAAATTGTTTCATCAGATTATAAGGATATATTAGATAATCAATGTGTTAAATCAGGTAAGAACATTAACTTACAAATGAATCATAACATGATGTCAAAAATAACGATTAACAAAAATGCTTTAACTGGATTTCATAATAAAATGATAGTATTACCGAATGAAGCATGTGCACCATTTATAAAAGGATTAAGAGCGAACAATTATGAAGTTCTTTAAATAGGATCTAATAAATATCTTGGTAATAATTGAGTGTTAGGTTCACCATTAACTATTGATACACCATTAAGTTTTCCTTCAACTTCATATAATCCATTCTTTTTACCAATAACTTTAAACTCTCCTGGTCTTATCACTGACCTTCTTTTCAATTTATTGTCCGTCATATTATAAACTTTAACATTTACGCCATCATTAATATTAAATTCAACGTTATTTTTAATTTCCCAGTTAGCTTGTAATATTCTCCTCACAATATAATTTTCAAGTTCTGGATCATCATTTACCATTTTTGGAGTTACACTAAAACCTGCCCATTTACTTAATCCTCTATGTGGTGCGTTATTGTATTGATTTACGATTTCATCCATTACCTCAGGATTAATAATACCAATATTCATATTATACGCCATATCTCTAATTGTTCTAATCACTCTATCAACAATTCCTAAACTTGAATGTAAGGGGTCGGTTTTCTTTGCTTTCTTCTGTTCATATTTCATAAAATCAGGATAAGCACCTTTAGGTTGTCTAGCTACTGGTTTAAAATCAATTCCTCGTGAATTATAAAATGATTCACGCGCCAATTTTGAATTAAACGCACCTTCACCATCACCGATTAAATGTTCCACCTTCATTCCTTTATCAATTAATTTTTGTAATGCTCGTAAATATGACATTGTCGCTTTTAATTCATCTTTACTAAATTCTGTTTTTGAAAGCATCACATTTAAAATTTGTGCATATAAATATTTAGTGTTCACATTAATTGCAATTAAATATTTTAACGGTTGTTTTTTCTTAATATATATTTCCATTAAATCAATCATCCATGTGTTTCTTTCTGCAACTCTATGTAATTGAAAACGTTTTATATTTTCTTTTAACGGAAATGATGAAGGTATTTTTCCCTTTTCTTCTTTCAGTTCTGGATTAAGTAATTTTAAAGCTCTAATTTTTTCTTTACCTTTAAATCCAAATAATCCCGTTAATTCTACATTTGGTATTTCTATCGTTGCCCCTGGTTGTTGAAAATATTTATCCTGATATTCTTTATACCATGATTCTAAAGATTTTTTACCTCTCTTCTTCCATCCTGCTGTCAACTTTTCAAAATCCTCAAATGTTAAAAGTTCATTATCTCCATTATGTAAAATTACGTATTCATTCAACCTTTCCTTAAATGATTTCTCCTTAGGTTTTTTGGGCTTTTCTTTCTTTGGGTGTGCTTCATCCCATGCTTTCTTATACTCCAAATATATTTTCTGTTTATCTTCTTCAAGTAATGGTCGAAATGATTTTAAATCATATGCCGCTTTTTCACCTGTTTCATTTTGGTTTTTATATACTTTACTCATTAAATCCTCTCTTGCTATTCTCACTGCTTCTTCATAATCTGCCATTCGTTCATGTTCCTTTACTACTTTACGTCTATGTTCTTCATCCTTTACTATATCACGAATGGTTAAGTAATGAATTATATAGAAATTGTTTATATGTTGAGCTGGAATTTTCACTTTCAAATATTTTTCACAATAATGATTTATATAATATTTCACTTGTTCCTCAAATTTATTCGGTTCATACTTTTCTATCTTACTTGTCACATATGAAATTATTCCATCTGTGTTATTAAATAATGTTTCGGTCATGATTTAAATTAAATTAAATTAAAGATATTTGATGATTTCATGAATGCAAAAATAATTATTTAGTTTATTTTTCATAAATTAAATTTTTTATCACATAATAAAAATATGTCTCAAACCTTACCACCCCTTAAACAACGTCATGAACGTAAAACATTCGCTACTCCAACGTTGAAACTCATAAATTCACGTCTTCAATATTATAGAAAAGTATTAAGTCAACCTGAACCAACAACGGAGAAAGGAAAACTTAGTCGTGCAAGAATTCAAAATAAATATGATCAGTGTATGAAAGTAAGACAATTATTAAACAGAGCTGTTAAGAACCTTTATCTTTAACATAGAACCCATCACTACCGAAATATTCAATTGCTGGATTATTTGAATTATCAAATTTAGGTAATATTTTTGCAACATTACCAACAACAGGTAACTTTTCCATTATTGATTTTGTTTTATTCCATCCAAATTTAAATCCATCAGCAAAATCTTTAGCTGCTTCTTTAACTTTACCCGCTAATTTTTTAAACCAACTACCAAAAGCCATGAACGAAGTTCTCGAATTGAAAATTCTTTTTAATATTAAATTAAAAATTATGATTTAATATTTTTATTTAAAACTAAATATGACATTAAAGCAAGCAAGAATATTAAGTAGTGAAACCGATAACACTATTAAGCAAGAACAAAACACAAATGTTAACATTAACATTAAACCATCAACTAAGTCACGACCTCAAACAGTTCCGTTATATCCTAATGTTCCACCATTAAATCCAAACGTAAATTTTACTCAAGTGAACCAACCTTCGGATATTCCACCGGTTGGTCAAACTTTATATATTCCGACGACGGAGGATTTGAACTATCAATCTCAACCTCCAACAAACAGCAATTTCCCATTAACTCGAGACAGAGGTATTGCAGATTTAGGAAATGAAATTGAGGATTTGGAAAAGAAAAATCAATTTTTACAAATGTTAGTTGAAATGTATGAATCAAACCCGTTAAAAATAAATGCTTACGTTGTTTGTGAAAGTAAGTTATTAATGAACATGATAAAGTTATTAACTGATTGTGAGAAAGTTGATTTAGTACTTAATGAGGATATTGGATGTTCTGGATGTACCGCAAAATCAGGTAAAATCATTTATGTTTCAAAAATATTGGTTACTAAAGATGGTAAAACTAGTGAGTTAAAATATGATTACAATAACATTTATAGTGAATTTGTTAAATATGGAATTAGTTTGAAAATGACCTATTAAGACTTAAATACTGAAATCATATTTTTGTTAATGATACTTGTAATCACCCCCACCGTTGTTCTGTTTATTTTTGATGTAATAGCTGTTTGACCAGTTAATGTTTTCAATTCTCCTTCATCAATAAAAACTTCATCCCCAATTCCATAACATGACGTATCTGTAACTTTAACTAAATAATCTCCATGTGTCGCAAATGTTACACATTTATTAACTTTATCAATCTTAACACAAATTCCAACATACTCATTCCATTTTCCATTAGTCTTTACTGAACAAATACAATCTGTAGTGTCATTTTCAGTGCTTTGAACCCATAAACTATCGACATATTTGTAAACCTTACCTGTCATATATACTGGTGCACCAACTATGAAATCATTTATTGAATTCATTGATTCTTCAATTGGACAGTAATGAGTAATAGTTGTGTTTGGTTGCTCCTTTAAATTCGTTATCTTTGTATCTAAAGTTTGAAATAGTTTTAAAGATATATTAGTAGATGTACAATTATTTAAAGTTTGCATTACTATTTTATCCATTGCATCAATATTTCCTTCATCATCAATTATTATATCTTTAATTAAATTGTCATTATGAATATATTCATTTAATGTTGTCGTTAATGTTTCATTATTGACAAAATTATTAAACTCATTATTAACATATTTAGCTGAAAGTAATTTATTATCAGGGAATTCAGAAGGTTTTGAATTATAACCTAATTTATTTATTACAATCTCACCTTCATAAATATACATGTCATTTATATCGGATATTGTGCCGGAAGTTGTAACATATAATGAATAATTAATTTCAGAACATGTATATTTCTTTTTAACGCCGTTGCTATGTGTTAATTCATATTTATATGTTCCAGTTATTACATTACTATTTTTCGTTAATGTTGCATCAATATAAAACTCATTTCTATTAAATATTTTATACCATTCACTAATACATAATATTTTTGTTGAATATTTAGTAAATGTAAATGGAACGTCAACGAATTCATAATTTAAAATATCATTCTCTCTTGTTAATATCTCATCAGTGTTTCCATAACTTAAATCATCTTTCCTTCTATAATCATTTAATGTTGTCGTTAATGTTTCATTATTGACTAAATCATCTGGTATCGTTGGCATATCAGTTTTTAAAGCATAGGAATTTAAATTACTTCCATAAATAACATTTTCAATAAAATATGTTCTTTCAGGATCAACATTAAAAACTTCACGTCCTCCTTCAGCAACTGTTGGAGTCCATTGAAATATTCCCTCTTCATAATTATAATAACCATATTGTGTTTGACGTCCACCAATAGAACCAGTAACTCCTAAAAATGTGATTTTCTTATTTGGACCAGTTCGTTTAACAATTTTATTATTCTCAACGATGAATACACCAGTGTATGAATCATCCACACCTTCAGCATTTACCCATTTAAATGTTATCGTTGCTGTAAAATTTGGCGATGGTTTCGTTAACTTGAATTTGAAATAAATTTTAACGTTAATATTATCAGGGATCTCTTTTGTTAATTCATAATTCATCAATTGAGTTTTTAATGCGTAATTATCCATTGATGTGTTTAATGATGTTAACATATGCTCTTTATGGTTTTCAATCAATTTTTTAGTTGCTGATGCTGTTAATAATTGGTTATTAGTTAATGTTTCACCTAATAATAATTCATTATCGTTTTTAGCTGCTGGGGTGTATTTGAGTTTAACAAATGATGGTTGAATTGTTCCATAAATTAAAAGATATGGAAATTCATAAACTAATTCGCAATTAATAGCTGAAATATCTGTAACATCTGAGTTCAAACATTCAATACTTCCATTTTCCTTAAGCTCATATTCGTAAATTCGGTACATCTCGCCAATATCATCAACCATAAATGAAACATCAATTTTATAATTAGTTTCAATATGTTCACAGTAATATTTAAAACATAATCTTTCATCAGGAATTATAATTTCTGTTTCAACATATGGTTTTTCTTCAACTACTTCATGAGGTGCTAATACTAATCCATCATCAATTATTTCATCAACATATGCAACTTCTTTAACTGTTGATCCAGCATTTTTACTAAACGCTAATTTTAATGCACCAAATATACCTTCAGCACCAACTTTCATTAATCCACCAAAGTTAAAACAAAAGTTACTAATTTGTACGACATCCATAACTACATCAAACCAATTAGTTTTATTTTTCATATCGTTAATTTCTTTCTCTAACTTTGCACAATAATTTTGAAGTGCTGATATTTGATTAACCGCAATATCAACTGTGTTACCTAATGAATTTAAAACGAAAACGTGGGATTCAATGTTCTCACCTATGACTACACCTGAAGTTTGAATGTTAAAGTTTGTATATAATGTTGTGCATGCTTCAGGTCGTGGTGAAACAGTATAATAACCAGTATTAGCTAAGAACTCAAATGTATTCATTCCTTTTTCATAACTTACATCAGCAATAGTATAAATTAATTCATCATCTTTAGGCATGTATAATATTAAACCATATGGAGGATTACCGACTTGTAATGGTGAAGTATAATGATATTCAAGTAATTCAAAATAATTGTCGGATTGAAGTTTGTAGTTATTTAATCCCGATGATTTATATTCGAAGTCAACAATGAAGTCATAAGTTTTATTATTTATGTTCAAAGTTGCTGAATATGTACAATTAGCAAAATCTTTGACGGGGTAAATGTAAACCCTCCATGCGTCATTATCTTCTTTATATGTTTGAATTTTACAGTTATCATTAGGTGCTAACATTCCTTTATTAACTAATAACTCAAATGGGTTTCCTTGATTATCATAACCTGCGAAAGTGTGTAATACTTTTTTATTAGCTTCATTTTTGGCAATACATATAAAGGCTACTTCATGAGAACCAGGATTTTTACGTGTTAATTTCAGGGGTATATTGAAACTGTAATTAGTACCTACCCATTCATTACCTTGTTTAGTCATTTTGTAATCAGTACCGAATGCTTCATCGTGAAACTCAAAAGTTTGACCTTCAATTAATGCTTCAAATTCAGGACTACCAGGAACATATCCCCAATCAGCATAATATAAAGGATTTGTTTTATCATCTATTACACCGTAAGCTTTCATTTCATAGAAATCAGGCAATGGTGAACGATATAATTTAAAGCAATTATCCGCATCTATTGTATTACACCTAAGATTTATTAATTTATTTGAATCATTAGCTTTGTCACAACTAACATTTGTTTTTTGATTTGCGATATAATTTATTTTCATAAATCCAGATGTATATAAATTTAATGGTGTATCACCTTTTTTATTTGACATATATATTTTTGCTCCAACGTCATCTTCTTGATAAACCAACTCATAATTTCCATTTGAAATGTTAACAATAGGATTTTTAAACATGTTTTCTTTAGAAGTTTTAGTTATAATTGCTTTTGGTAATTTCATATATGCAGGTAATTCTATTTCGAATACATCACCGATATATTCACCAAATTCAGTTTTGATTGATAATGTGTTTAAATCTGGTTGATCTAAATTTTCCGTTAATTTATCTGAAGTAATGATGAAATCATATATACCATCTTCAAATGAAAAGTCACCATCATCACCATCTTGTTTATCTTCTAATGTTTTAATTCTTGATTCATGATTGTTTAATTCATCCGTAAATTTCATGGTTTGTTGATTGTATGAAGAAACTGAGGCGTCAATGTCAGCAAGTCTTAATGTTAAACTTTGAGGATTTGTTGAAGTCATTATTATGTCTCCATCGACTGTTGCATCACCATGAACATGAATGTTTTTAAATTCTGAGTCTTTATCAGGACTACCACCTCCACCACCAGTGAATGCTCCATCTTTTGCATTTTGTTTTGTAATTATTGCAGTCATTTATTAATTTATTAATTATAAAAATAAAATATTTTAGTATACGAAGTTTAGAGATTTTATTATATAAAACGGACCTAAAGGTCCTGAGGGTCATTTTGACCCGAATCAATATTCAAATTTAAGGAATAATGTGAAGTTATCAGGTATTATTTCATTACCTTTTGCATCAGTAAACCACACTTTAAATCTATCATGGTTTAATGTATATTTATATTTTCTGTTTTCATCTGGAGGCGTTAAATTAGCATACCAAACGAGAGAATCACAGTATTCATCACGTGGAACAAATGACGCGTGAAGTTCGGTTTCACCGTCTAAATATCCATCACATGTAGCACGGCAATATTGAAATGAAATATATTTATCATTGCGAGAATTAACGAACTCAGGAGGAAATTTATTTTCATAGTCACGAGTGATAAAGTAAGTTTTGGTTGTTTTATGCATTTATGATTTGATAAAAATAAAAATATATGAATTTAAAACATGTCAGGGTCTATTTCGAGAAAATTTCATAATTTTCGATTAAATAGTTTTTAATTATTGGTATTAATGAATATGCTTTTTGGGACATGAATGAATCAAGCTTGAAATCATTTTTCTTGATATCTTCTGTTAATCCTTCATTTATTAAATCAACGTATTCATTAACTTTAACTTCAAATGTTTCCTCGCATATGGCAATTAATTTTTGGCACCATTCTTGATTTATTTCTTTATCATTAGTTATTTCATCATATAAATCGAAAACGATGTCGAAAATATGATCGTAAATAGCATTTTTGCTAATGACATTATTTATTGACACATTAAGACATAAATCAATGATTGTATCATTAATCTTCATTTATATTAGGATAAAAATTTATAAATTTAAAACAAGTCTGGGTCTATTTCCTCTTCGTTTATGTTACATTTGCTAGCTAATTCGTTGACGATTTCAACTTTAGTCTCAGACCTATTTTTAATGAATTCATTAAGTTTATTTTGGTTTTCACATTCTTTAACAACACATTCATGATAAAATGATGTTTTATAATTTATTCTATCAGCTTTAATATAAGCTTTCATTAATCGAATTTGTGATCCTGACGTTAAGGCACCGAAGGCACGTTTAGGAATAGTTAACCATTCACACTCAGGGAATAACTCTCTAAATTCTTTATATGTCATGACTTTTTGGGTGTTATTTTTATAAACTAATGAAAGAAATAATATCTTTACGTTAATTTTGTATTTATAGAATTTATCAGGTATGAAGTCATCAAAATATACTTGAACAGCTTTAAGTTCTGATTCAGGAAGTTTTTCAAATAACTTATTAATTTTGATGTATTCACTCATTTATATAGAAATAAAAAATTTGAAAAATAAATTTTATATAGATTTAAAAATTTTTGAAAAAGTTTAAATTCTCATTCATCAACTTCTCGCAATTCTGAAACTATGGCTAATTTTTTTGAATTCTGGGTTTGAATGACAACATCATTTGCTAAAACGTGAAAAAGTGCATTAAGAGGGTGATGCTTAACATTTCGTTTAAATATTTCCACCTCAACTAAATTATTATTGCATGGTGTAATTATTAAATCTTCATCATCTTTAATTATATGATAATGACATATTTTTTCAATTTTGTTGCTCATTTATATAGAAATAAAAAATTTGAAAAATAAATTTTAAATAGATTTAAAAATTTTTGAAAACATTTGAAATGAAAAATAAATAAATTAATTATTAGATTTACTCATAACCAACTGGAACACCTTTAGGGAAATATTCAACACCTTTTGTTGACCAAGCAAAGTATGTATCGCTACATATCCAAGCTTCTGGAGCAGGTGGATGTTGATCTGGATATTCTGGATCAGGAATATAATAAGTGTCATCAATTCCTCTATACATTGGTTGACCACGGAATGTAACTGTAACAGAATTAGATCCAGTATCGATTCCATCAAATACATAACCAGCATTTGAACGTTCAAGCTGAAAGTTAATACCAAAACTTGTTCCATCACTTCTGCAGTTTGAGTAACGTTTACCAGTTATTGGGTCATTTAATGGTTGAGTGAATGAATCCTCAAATTCTTGTGTAGCTTCAAGTGCTCCATCTAATTCATTAGCTATTAATTGATGCTGGTAAAATCTGGCAGAGTAAGTGTTTGAAAATTCAGTATCTGGATAAGTTCTTTTATTAACGACTAATTGAACGTTTTGATACATGATATTATCAAAGCATGTAATATCTAATGGACTCTTAGGGAACATCATGGTTATATTTGTTGCATTTCTGAGAGGAATTGATTTTGAAATTTCTAAACCATTAACTTTAGCGCTTCCTTCAAATATTTCACGTGTTAATTCTTGTGATGGAACTAATAATGCAGTTTGTAATTCACGAATGAGTCCTTGATATACTCCAGGCTTGAGACCAAATCCTGAAAGATTTGATCGACCTAATTGAATGGTACCACCTAAAACATTTAATGTTATTTTTCCAACTTTCATATCAATTCCATTTGCTGCTGTTATAGTCAATTTATCATTTACTACTTTATCTTTTGATACATTAACTTTTAATATATTTGGATCAGGTTCTTCGTTTTCATTTGGAGCTTCACCAGCTTTATATTGAACGACAATATTTGCTGGCTTTCCTACTTGTGTGAATTTACGAGTAATTGGAACGACAGCAGGCATTTCTTCATCAATGGCTTTATCATCGAGAAATTGAAATGTTTCTTTAACAATATTAGGATTAACTTGAGCCCAAACCATGGCACGAAGTGATGTTTTAACTTCTGCTTCAATTTCACCACAAATGTCGTTTGGGTAAAGTTGCCATGCTTGAAGTGCGAGCTGATCAGTAAATGGTATTGTTAATTCTATAGTTATTTTGTGTGGTTTACCATCGGCAATGTCTGCAAGTGGAATATACCATCCGCAAATTGAAGGTGAAAATTGAGATACATTTTCCCATGTTGAGTGAGAGAATTTAGATGTAGCTTTAGCATCACGTGGTTTAATTGAATTATAAGCGAATGATTCACGCTGAAGTTCATCTTGTCTGTATGTATCTAAAAGTTTTCCATCAATCCAAAATCTACAATCTTCATAAAATTCAACGGCATTTTTGAAACCAACAAATAATTGCATTAACTTATTAGTATCTGCGGAAACATCAATAGCTTCAGATAATTGAACGAGATAATCCAAAAGAATCGTAGAAAATCCTTTTTCGATTTGTGAAATTGTATGACCAGAATGAGTTAATTTTATTCTTGTTTTAGTTCCTACTGGCATTGGCGCATCTTTATTTGTGAATTCTTCCATAACTTGACTAAATGAATTATCACCACCATTACGTTGAATTAAATTTCTAAGTTTGTTTTGAAAGAATGAGAGAATATCTCCTTCATCATTACCTAAATTTTTCGTTTGAGCGTTTAAGTATGTCATTTTAAATATTGAAAAAAAATTAAATAATAAGTTAATAAAGAAAAGATTTTATAGTTTTGAAAAAAATAAATGAATTAAGAAATGAAAAATAAATTTTTTACATTAATGAAAATATGGCATTTGGAAGTTGGTTTAAAAATATTGTGAACGGAGCTAAAAACATAATTGGCAAAATAGTTCCAAAAGTAAAGAAAGCAGTTGAAACAGTTGGAAGATTTGCACCATTGATAGGACAAGCTGGTGATTTAATAGGTGGAAGTGCTGGTGAGGTAATAAATACAATCGGAAATGGTGTGAGTAAATTAAATGACAGAATTAATTATAAAGGTGGAAATGTTAACGCGTTAGGTGTGAACGGTGCAGGAGCTCGAAGAATTGTAGGCGCAAATGGTGCAGGTATTAGAAGGTTTGATATTCCATTACTGAAGGAATAAAAATAAATCATGAGTAAAGTCGTTTCCTCATTTCATCAGTTAAAGGTGGATCTATATTTAATGTTGGGGAAAGTTTCACAATGCGAATGAGTAAATTAGCGAGTTCAATAATTGCTAAACAACCAAGAAAAATTTCTGATAAACTCATTTATTATTAATTAAAAATTTTTATTTTTGTTTTTAATTAAAGATCTTTGATCAGAATTATTTCATAATTCATGGATTTAAAAGTTATTGAACCAATTAAAAACTATTTAAAAGAATTTAAAACAGTCGATGAATTTAATTTATGGTATTCAAAGAATAAGGAAGAAGTGGATAAGTTAACGACTCATAAATTAAACAAAATGTATAAAATCGATGGGTATAGAATTACAAAAATAAAGGGTGTGTTGATGTTAAAGAAATGGGTTGAAAAAGAGGAAAAAGAGATAGTTAGTAAAAGTTCGCCCAGGACGGATGCCATTGAAGAATTAAGGAATGAAATAAATGAAATCCGAAATACAGTAAATAAAATTATATCATTTCTTCAGGAATCGTCAAGTTCTATTGATGTATTACCGCCATCGACAACTTGAATGATCATATATGGATGACTTTCACAATCTTCAGTTTTTCGTTTCAATATTTTTGAATACATTTCATAAAATTCGTCAAATGATAAATTAGATGCTGATTGTGAATAAATATAACGTAATTGTTGTTTATTGAAACATGGAAATATAAATAATGTTGATATTTCATTTTTAACATGAGGTTTTAATCCTTTCCAACCTTGAATTAAAAGGAGGAATGAAAAATTTATATGTCTACATCTACGTATTAATTGGCTAAAATAAGATTCTTCTGAAGAAAAGAGTTTACTATTTGAGATATCATCGAATAAAACGATTGTATGCAATACTTCTCGGTTGAAATCAGAAACGGCAAGCATTTTAAACATATCCTCTTTTTGTTGATCATCTATTTTGTCATGGAGGTTTTCACGTTTGATAAGATTATATAAATTCTTTGCCGAGATTAAATCTTTCATGAATTCTACAGCTTCTTGTTCACTAATTATAATATATGGAATCATAAGAAGTGGCTTTAAAGCTAAAAATGTTTTATCTGATTCCTGACCGTCTTTTGTAACGTAGACAAATAAGTGATGAGTGTTTAATACACCTAATTTGATGATTTCCTTTAATGCTATCACAGTCTTTCCTGATGATTGCTTACCAACTATGACGTTAACACTATTTAACCTAATATTAACCTCAGGGTGTATTTCAGAAATTAGGCTTTCATTTTTATTCATAGTATAGGTTTTCAACGTATTCATAACGTGCGTTTTAACCATATTCTCTAATGATGTGTTCATTTTCTATGTATTAATGTAAAAGTTTATTTTAATTATTGATAAAAATATATTTTTAAGTTTATGAATCATTAACTGAAATTAGATATTAACACATTTCTTAAAATTTATTATTCAGGTTCTTCTACGATTGCTGATGTTTGTAATGCTTGTACTTGTGATTGAACGTTAGCATCAAACCATTTATTAAAATCACTTGGATTTGGAGGTAATGTATTTATTCCTTTAAGTATTATTGCAATTGTTGCTTTAGCAACTAATGGAATATGTTCAGGGTCAACTGGTAGTCCGGATTTATTACACATTTCACATGCAGTAGGTACAAATTCACCAATTTTTACAGGATTAATTAAATAATCGTGAACTATGAACTCAATAGCTTCTTTAACTGCTTTCTTTCCTCTTAAATTCTTCCATTGATCCTCATTAACATTCATAACACTTTCACCATAAACATAAACCATTGCAGGAAGTAAAGCAAATTGATTCCATATAACCGTTGCCATTTGTGTAAGTGTGAATGGTAATTTTACACCGTTGAGGTATTTGATACCTTGATAAATAGGAGAAATACACTTACCAACAAATGCCTGATAAGTTGAACGTTTCTTTGGTTTGATTAAGTGCTTTTCATCGATACCAGCAGCTTTTAATTTTGTTTCAAAGTCTTGCCAACTTTCACCCGCATAATTAGTGACTGAACGACCTGTTTCATCAAATTCAGGATGATATATATTATTAATAAATCCTCTTAAGTTTATACCTTGTTTATGAGCTTCTTTACGTTGGTCCACAGTTGGGTAAGCTTTATAATAAGCATTGCGATATGGGAATAATGACGGAACGGTTGTAAATCCATTAACTATTACAGGCTTTTTACCTTCTTTTGTTTGTACGACGACTTCAGGTGTTCCATCACCATCTAAATCTCGACCAGTAGCTTCATATAAATCATTATATCCATGTCGATTAATCCATTCATTCGCACTTACAACACTTTGAGCGTCTCGAATTTGTTTAACATCTTGATTTAATTTAGCCACAACATTAATTAAGTCATCCATACCAACATTACCGTATTTATTTTGTTTTGCCTTTTTTGTTGGTTGAATTGCAGCCATTCTTTCACGGTAAAACGCCATATCAGTTAATGCTTTCGTTAAGTCTTTCTTATTAATGTTATTTTCTGCCAAGCTAGCGTATGATTGATCACGCATTTGGTTTAATTGAGAAACATTATTTATTAATTGCGGAATTTTCGATTTATTCATTTTATTAATTGGTAAAAAATTTAAATTATCGTTTTTGTTTTGAAAATTATTTAATCTAGAAATAAAATTTGAAATTGATTTATCATTTATTCTCAAACCTTCATGTTGTATATAATTATTTTCATTTAAAAATTTCATTAAATTTGCAACTGAACCTTGCCATGAAGGCGACTCATGAAGAGTAACGTTAAGTTTTTCATTAATTAATTCAATATATTTATTAAGTTTATCAAGTTTCAAACCTTTAAAATTATTTCTATTTAATTTTGACATATTCTTTATATTAAAATAAATTTAATCATTTATGTATAAAATTTATGTTTTCAATATTTGACTTTTGAGATTTATTTTTTTGAGACATGTGATATAAAAATAAATGATAAAATAATTTTATAATTTGTGGTGAACGTTTATTTATAAAAATTTTTTCGATTTATGTGAGTATTCAATTAATGCATTTTTGCAAATAACGGATTTTTTAAAATTTTATAATTTGTGAGAGTATTCAATTAATGCATTTTTGCAAATAACGGATTTTAAAAAATTTTATGAAAAAATTTCTAAAATAATAACCGTAAAATCATATTCAATTAATGCATTTTTTCATTCAATTAATGCATTTTTGCTACTAACGAATATTATGAATTGAATGACTTCTCAATTAATGCTACTAAAGTAAACTACAAAAGTACCTAACTTTTTCACTTACCCCCTAACTTTTTTCCATCAAAAATTGAAAACTTTTATTGAATTTTTTTCCATAAAATTTTTGAATTTGGATGGATAATCCAAATAGAAAACCTGGCATTTATGTGATTTCAATGCTAAATTATCATTATTCAAAAGAAGTAAATCTACTTTTTCACGCCAAACTCTACGAATCTCCCATCAGAAATTAAAATGTATTTATTATCCAAATATCTTTTTAATGCACGAATAATTATGTTAAAAATTGGGGAATCTCGAATATATTATCATTCATTTTACCAATTGTCTCTAAAATTTTTTCGAAATTCAAAAATCATTTTCTAATTTTCAAAACTCGCGATTTTTTAGCTAAAACTTTTTAAACTTATTTTATTATTCAATTATTAATATATTCATTTTACTTTTGAAAACATTGTTGTATCAACATATAGAAAATCTATATCTTGATCATTTGCATATTATCATTTCTTCTTATTTAATATGATTAGTTATATTTAAATAAATAAATAAGTTTTATATTATTTAACCCCAACTCGCTACCATTGGCCATTTTTTTGTATGTTTTTTAATCATTATTTCATTGATTGAATTTGAATGAGAAAATTGAATGATAATAACGTATTAAAAAAAAACAGAGTGAAAAATAAAAAAAAACAAAAGATAATAATAAATGAATACAAAAATCTTTTATAATACAGAACGAAGCTTTAATGATATTAAAATGAAGAAAAACAAAGAGGTCAAACATTAGAATATTTCTATATTTTGCATATAAAAAAGCGCGATTAAAATAGATTGTGTCGATTATAAATCATTATTGAGCTTGTGTCATATATATATAGTTAGTGGAAAAAAATTTTTTCCTTTACATATGATGATTATTTGACTATCAAATAATTTTATCAATTTTAAACTTTTACGAGATATTTTCTATAAACTGCGAATACTTTTATATAATAAATTTATTGGTTATAGTAGAGCTAGCATTTTTCAATTTTTGATAGAAAGTTGGTATAAAAATTTGCAATTTTTTAACGTTTTCATTAAATTTAAATAAGTAATAAAATATTTATTTGTAAATTTAATATATACGACGAACATAAAGTTGATTGGCAAAATAAAAATGGAAGCTTGGTATTATTGGAAATGGCGGGAAAAATTTTATTAGATTTTTTCACTGGCATTTAACAAAAATTCGTAAAAATATGATTATTATATAGTTCTTTGTTAATTCTTTTTTTATTTGACATAAAATAAAAAATCTATAAAAATATAATTGGATAAAAATTTAAGGTTAGAGAGAAGTTTTTTGCAATAAAAAAAGAATAGGAATTTCAATAATAATAAATCTTTCTTACTAGTTTGTTAATATTTCAATAAAAATTATATTTTTAAAAAATGAGAAAGAAAAAAAAACAGTATTTGCAACTATCTGATTATAAGTAAATAAATAGTATTGATGTTTGTGTATGTAATTTGTTCTATTGAAAGATTTTACGATTTTTATTGAAATTAACGGATTTTGCTCTGAAATAAACTGAAAAAAGTCTTTTTTTGAAATAAAAGATAAGAATTACATGAATTTGATATTTGATATCTTTGTTTTTACTCATCGTTCTTTATCTTTTATTTAAAAAAATAGGTAAACTTTGAAATATGATTAAATCAAATTTATAAAGATAACAAAAAAACAAGAACCAGCAAAGCAATTGTATTTATCTGAATATATGAAAATAAATAGTATTGATGTTTATGTATGTAATTTGTTCTATTGAAAGATTTTACGATTTTTATTGAAATTAACGGATTTTGCTCTGAAATAAACTGAAAAAAGTCTTTTTTTGAAATAAAAGATAAGAATTACATGAATTTGATATTTGATATCTTTGTTTTTACTCATCGTTCTTTATCTTTTATTTAAAAAAATAGGTAAACTTTGAAATATGATTAAATCAAATTTATAAAGATAACAAAAAAACAAGAACCAGCAAAGCAATTGTATTTATCTGAATATATGAAAATAAATAGTATTGATGTTTATGTATGTAATTTGTTCTATTGAAAGATTTTACGATTTTTATTGAAATTAACGGATTTTGCTCTGAAATAAACTGAAAAAAGTCTTTTTTTGAAATAAAAGATAAGAATTACATGAATTTGATATTTGATATCTTTGTTTTTACTCATCGTTCTTTATCTTTTATTTAAAAAAATAGGTAAACTTTGAAATATGATTAAATCAAATTTATAAAGATAACAAAAAAACAAGAACCAGCAAAGCAATTGTATTTATCTGAATATATGAAAATAAATAGTATTGATGTTTATGTATGTAATTTGTTCTATTGAAAGATTTTACGATTTTTATTGAAATTAACGGATTTTGCTCTGAAATAAACTGAAAAAAGTCTTTTTTTGAAATAAAAGATAAGAATTACATGAATTTGATATTTGATATCTTTGTTTTTACTCATCGTTCTTTATCTTTTATTTAAAAAAATAGGTAAACTTTGAAATATGATTAAATCAAATTTATAAAGATAACAAAAAAACAAGAACCAGCAAAGCAATTGTATTTATCTGAATATATGAAAATAAATAGTATTGATGTTTATGTATGTAATTTGTTCTATTGAAAGATTTTACGATTTTTATTGAAATTAACGGATTTTGCTCTGAAATAAACTGAAAAAAGTCTTTTTTTGAAATAAAAGATAAGAATTACATGAATTTGATATTTGATATCTTTGTTTTTACTCATCGTTCTTTATCTTTTATTTAAAAAAATAGGTAAACTTTGAAATATGATTAAATCAAATTTATAAAGACAAGGAACGCCACTTTTTGAACTGTGTTCAAAAAGTGTCTAGTACACAATTTTTTTCTTTTAGAAAAAAGACAATATCTATATAAAAGGCATTCAAATAAACAATAATTTAGTCAAAATTTTATTCTAAAATTAGCATAGCATAAAAAACTTTATTAATGCTTTCTGTAAAAAAACTAACAAAAGTTTGTAATTAGCAAAAACGCGAATCAGTTATTAACATCAATGTTTGTCTGTCGTTAGCATCGATGTTTATCTGTTGTTAGCATAGATGTTTGTATGTTGTAAGCATCAATGTTTGTCTGTCGTTAGCATCGATGTTTGTATGTTGTTAGCATAGATGTTTATCTGTTGTTAGCATAGATGTTTATCTGTTGTTAGCATAGATGTTTGTATGTTGTTAGCATTAATGTTTGTCTGTTGTTAGCATCGATGTTTATCTGTTGTTAGCATCGATGTTTTTCTGTTGTTAGCATCGATGTTTGTCTGTCGTTAGCATCGATGTTTGTCTGTTGTTAGCATAGATGTTTATCTGTTGTTAGCATAGATGTTTGTATGTTGTTAGCATAGATGTTTGTATGTTGTTAGCATTAATGTTTGTCTGTTGTTAGCATCGATGTTTGTATGTTGTTAGCATAGATGTTTATCTGTTGTTAGCATCGATGTTTGTATGTTGTCAGCATCGATGTTTGTATGTTGTTAGCATTAATGTTTGTCTGTTGTTAGCATCGATGTTTGTATGTTGTTAGCATAGATGTTTATCTGTTGTTAGCATCGATGTTTGTATGTTGTCAGCATCGATGTTTGTATGTTGTTAGCATTAATGTTTGTCTGTTGTTAGCATCGATGTTTGTCTGTTGTTAGCATAGATGTTTATCTGTTGTTAGCATAGATGTTTGTATGTTGTTAGCATAGATGTTTGTATGTTGTTAGCATTAATGTTTGTCTGTTGTTAGCATCGATGTTTGTCTGTTGTTAGCATAGATGTTTATCTGTTGTTAGCATAGATGTTTGTATGTTGTTAGCATAGATGTTTGTATGTTGTTAGCATTAATGTTTGTCTGTTGTTAGCATCGATGTTTGTATGTTGTTAGCATAGATGTTTATCTGTTGTTAGCATCGATGTTTGTATGTTGTCAGCATCGATGTTTGTATGTTGTTAGCATCGATGTTTGTATGTTGTCAGCATCGATGTTTGTATGTTGTTAGCATCGATGTTTATCTGTTGTTAGCATCGATGTTTATCTGTTGTTAGCATCGATGTTTTTCTGTTGTTAGCATCGATGTTTGTATGTTGTTAGCATCGATGTTTTTCTATTGTTAGCATCGATGTTTGTATGTTGTTAGCATCGATGTTTGTATGTTGTCAGCATAGATGTTTATCTGTTGTTAGCATCGATGTTTTTCTGTTGTTAGCATCGATGTTTGTATGTTGTTAGCATCGATGTTTTTCTGTTGTCAGCATCGATGTTTGTATGTTGTTAGCATCGATGTTTATCTGTTGTTAGCATCGATGTTTGTCAATATTTAAGATAATATTATCTGGCGGTAGGATTATCTGGTTGTGGGATTTATCTGGCTATGAAATTAAACTATTTTATTTCTTTTTGATAAATTAATTAAAAAAAATAAAAAAATAAAAAAATAAAAAAAAAAAAAATAAAAAAATTAAATTCTATGAGCTTTATGAAAAAAATAACTGAAAAAAAATTTTTTATAAAAATATCTTAATCAAAAAGAAATAAAATAGTTTACAATTATAATTACAAATGCAAATAATAATATACTTAAATTAATTATTATCCAAAATATTTTAAAACATTATGATGGCTGGATAAGTTCAGGTCTTATTTTTTTGGGGTTTTGTTTTATTATATTAAGATAACAAAAAAACAAGAACCAGCAAAGCAATTGTATTTATCTGAATATATGAAAATAAATAGTATTGATGTTTATGTATGTAATTTGTTCTATTGAAAGATTTTACGATTTTTATTGAAATTAACGGATTTTGCTCTAAAATAAACTGAAAAAAGATTAAAATTTCATGAGTGTCGTATCAAAAAAGAATAATTAAAATAAAATTCAACTAAAACTAAAGTCAAAGTAATCAATTCATCATAAAATTAAGTAATCGATTAAATTCAAATTAGATGGAATAAACTATAATGTCAAATAAATGAGAAATCACCTAAAATAATAAAACAAAACTTAATATGAAATATGAAAACCTGAAGTAAAAGTGTAAGAAAAGAAATTTGAAGTAAATATTTGAGAATTTTCTAAAATTTAAAAGTGGTTACAATTGAGCGTTAATTGTATGATATTATTCGTATAATAACAATTTTTGAGAGTATTGGAGTTAATATAAAGAAAAAGAGTTTTTTGATTTCTATATATAAAAATGTTGATGAGTAATAATTATTTAAACATTAAAACCAAGAGATTCAAGCTCAATGATTAATTTTTCTTCGAATGATTTCCAGAGATAATCACTATTAGATGTTTCAATTTGCTCTTCTTTTTTATTCGATTCTTTCTGTTTTTTAGTTTTTTGTTTTTTAATTTCCTCCAAAAAAGCATCATCATCTTCTTCGATATTGATCTCTAGTTCTGTTTGATCATTTTCGACTTTGTTAACTGGAACAAATGCCGCAAGAATTCTATGGAAAACATCATCTAATTTATTATTTACTATATTTGGAATCTTTTTTGAGATTTCTTTAACTTTTGGTGAAGTTTCAAAGTATGAACAGAGATTTATATCTTCGATATTGATTCTTTTATTTGATACTCCTTCACGTTTTTGTCGAATAATTTTTTTGTCTTTTTTCGTTTTACACAATGGCGAACATTTTGTAGAAAAATCTTTTGAAAAATGAATAATAGGAAATATTGATCCCGAAGCTTCATATACTGCGCCTGCTGCTTCGAAAGATGATTTGATATTTTTAACGTTTGCTGCCATTTGAAAGGCACTATATAAATCTAAGATTTTTTCGCTTACATTTTCATCGTCAATGCTTAAAAAAAGTCGTCTAATTTTTTCCTTATGTAAATGGAACAAGCAAAGATCAAGTGGCTGTGTTAAATGCGATGAATGAGGAGGTAAGAAAAAAATTTTTATATTATTATCATTGCAAGCTTGAAAAAATTTTTTTGTGTAATGTGAGCTACAGCCGTCAAGGAGCAAGAGAGCTGGACCATCATACTTGTATTTTAATCTTTTCTCTTTGATATATGGTACAAAAACATTTTCTATCCAATGGTCAAATAATTGACCATTTATATAACCAGATTCAGAATATTCGATCAAAACCTTATCAAAAAGTGGTATCGTTAAAAAACGTGAATCAACTGTTTTTCGTTTTATGATTATAAGAGGATTGAGATATTCTCCATCCGCGCATATACATGCTAAAAATGTAGTTCTATTGTTTTTTCTTGCCACTGGGTATGAAAAAGGACCATTTAATTCTTTCTGTACAACAACAACTTGTTTTGTTTTGTCACAAAACGAATCATGCCCTTCTTCATCTAAATTTAATATAAAACCGGATGGTATATCATGTGCTTGAGTATAAGAGTATAATAAATCGAAATAATAATCGATTTTGTGCTGATCACAATAATATCTACTTTCGTCCATTGGATCTGCCATTGCAGTTTTTAAATCTACTTTGTCAAATACTTTTAAAAGTGAAGTATAAGAAAGATATTGGCCAAATTTGGCCTCAATATAAATTCTAACAGTAAATAGTTTTGGATGAAACGGATGTTTCAAAATCCACTTTTTAAGTTTTTGAATTTGAATGTCATTGAGCGAAAAAGGTCTTCCATTATTTTGAATTCTCCCTTTTGCTTCTTCACGAGCTTTTAAAATATGATATTTAACTGATTCTAATGTAATTAAAAATAAACTAGACAAGTCTTTGTAAGATAATTTATATATTTTATTTTCGAGATTTTTTGATGAATCATATAAAATTAGTAATTGATTTCTAAATTTGGTAGCATTTTGGTACTCATTTGTGTTTGTAATTAATTGAATTGATGCTAATTTGTTTGGGTCTGATGGGAAATTAATAATATCTTTACGAGGAATTGCTTCGTTGAAAGATTTGGTCATGAATAAAAATGAGTGATCGTGATCTTAGTTCTCAATTTTGAATGAATAAAAAAAATATTAGTTATAAATATCTTAATGTTCTTTTATTATTTTTATTTGAAACTTTTATAAATAATTTTAATTAAAGATCATTTTAATAAATCTATTTAAAGTATTTGATTTTTGTTGCTTTAACATATTTTTTTACGATAAAAAAACCCCCTAACTTTTTTTGTTATATTGTATTAAAATATACTTTTTGACATTTTTTTGGCGAATATATTTGGTGAAAAAAAGTTAGGGGGTAATTGAAAAAGTTAGGGGGTTTTGAAGTTGACTTTAACGAATATTATGAATTGAATGACTTCTCAATTAATGCATTTTCACATTTACGTATAAAATTTATGTTTTCAAGCCACTTTGTGGCTGGTCAAATGCCTTTTTGACTTTTGAGATTTGGGGATGTAATTTATTAAAATCATTTATGAAGGGGTGATGAATAAGTGGTGAAATTAAATTTTAAAAAAATTTGTAATAATATTATCGCATATAACAAAATTTATGAATTAAAAATTTATATGTGGATAAGGCGTGAATTAAAATAATGATATCATAGATTCTAAAAAGCAGTGAGTTGCGGATTGGTGAAATCATTATATATAGAATAACTGTGTAATGTGACGTGAACAATTATTAACCCCCCACTGCTTATCTGCTATCTACTACTCACTCTATAAGAATATCACGGTAAAAAGCGAATTTAAAAATTAGTTCACAAAAAGTTTCACTTTTTCAAGTAATATTTGCCATTTTTTAAGGCAAAACTTTAATATATTTTGTTTATATTGGTATATTTAGAATTGTCATCAGATGCTCCATATGATGCAATAGTCAAATAGAAAATTTATTTTTGGTCCGTTATTTATCAAACCAAATTCCTTATTTTTGGAAAATAAATATGTAGTTATCTTTAAAATATATAAATATTGCTATTTTATATATTTTTTTGTTTTAGAAAAGCTTTCTTAGGCTTATTTTGAACAATTCATTTTGAGAAGAAAAAAAGAAATTTGACCAAAAAAGCATTGAAAAAGTTAACCAATTCTTAGAAAATAAAAACTTAAAAAACAAGAAAAAAGAAAAATTATACAATAAAGCATTATCAAATATAAATTTTTATTAAATGTTTGTTATATATTCAACTAAAAAGAGAGATTTAAGAAAAATCTCAAAAAAATGAAATATGCATGCCAAAAGGAACTTCAAATTAAACATTATATGCTTAGATAGTGATCGTAAACCTAAAAACTTTTCAATTTTTGTATATTCCGTCGGTAATCGGTAGGATTTGGTTTCGCTGATCTGTCTATATCTCGATTTTTTGGGCTTTGCTGAGTCGTCTATCGATATTCCGATTGCTTTTTTGATGATTTTTTGTTGATTTATGTATAAATCTGGCTGAAATAAGGAGACTGTAAATTAAGGAATCTATTGACCAAATAAAAAGTGCCAATGATTTGATAGTAAATCAATAGAAAATCATTATAACAATTAGCAAATTAATTCAAAAAGTTATTTTTATTGAAAAAAATGAGATATTTCAAAGATGTAAATTCTTTTTTGAATTGCTTAATTAAAAGTGGATTTTTTCTGAAAAGTTAAGTGACAGAGGTCTCTTCTGCAATTTTAGACGGACGTTTATAAATATGGGTAATAAAAATATAAAAATTCATTCAAATTTTAAATAAAGAGTAAAACTTTTTGATATTATTTAATTATGAAAATTGAATTGTTTTTTGTAAATAAAAACTTTTTGAAATGAGTATATTATGAAATAATTTATTGTATCTTCAAATTGAATATATTAAATTTCAAATATTATTCGTATTATACTTTAAATACATAAATATAAAAACTATATTCATATATAAAATAATATTGTTGAAAATTCGAGTATGAAGATCTTCAATTTACAATTTTATAAGCAATCATATGAATATTTTAGTTTTAGTTTAAAGATATATGTTTTAATACTATTGCTAGTTATAATATGAAGATATAATAATTCAAAAATTTTGTCATATAAACGTTTCTTGAAAAAGATCATTTAAATATTCTCCATGATAAATTCTGAATTAATTGAAACCTTTGAAACATTCGAAGGTAAAGCCGATATCAAATACACACCAGGTGAAGAAAGTAAAGATGTTAATTGTAAAATTATTGTAGGAACAATTGGAAATAATTTAAAAAATGATTTAATGTCGTCTCCTGAAAATATTCGTGTTTATATCTTTACAGAAACAAAAGAAAGCAGATGCTTTGAATTTTCTCCATTTGCTCAAAATAATAATGAACATTATCAGCAAAGTTTTAGTCACGAAGATTCAAATTTCAGATTTGAACAATCAATTGTTTCACGAAATATTACCCAATCTATATTAATTAAAAAATGTGATAAATTAAATAAATTTTTTTCAGAATAACTTTTAACAATAAACAAAAAAAACATGCATTATTATTTCAGAAGATACAATAATAAATAAATAAGTAAACAAAAATAAAGATCAATGTATACTCTATATTTAATTCTTAACAAATAATTATTTAGTGTAATGGCTACATTAAAAACAAACAAAAATTAATCATTCAACTTATGTGGTTTTCCCGAAAATTTACCTCTAGGATTCTGGGAAGGTTTTTTCACCCAATATCCTGCAGCTTTATATTCCATATTTTGAGCGTTATTTGGAATTCTTTTTATAATATTTGGAAACATATCAGGAAACAAGTAACCAAAAAGCAATCCTAATGATACTGTTGTTCCCAAAGATGTCAAGCAAATAAAAATAAGAACACTACCAATTGGAATCAAAGTCATTGGAATTTCTACAATTATTTTGATACCACCATTTGGACTAACTTGTGCTAAAAGTTCTAAAAAAAATACAATCAATGATCCTGGACCAACCATTATTGGATATAAAGATCTAGGCAAACCAGGAATAAATGATATAATAATTGATGATATGATAATCAACCCATATCCAAAAATCAATGCTTTAAAATAATTACCCGAATTCACTTTTTTTTCTAAATCTAATCCAAAGTAAACTAAAAATAAACATGAAATAAGAATACTAACACCATCAGGACAAACAAATGGAGCAGTGAAAACCCTCCACCATTGTCCTGCCAAAAACATTGATGGAATAAAAAAATAATATGAAGGATTCATACCAACAATCAACATAAAAAATGAAATACAAAAAGTAGCAACTGTGAAATAGAATGTTACTGGCTTTTCAGCAACCCAATCTATTATTGTGCTCATGATAAAATAAGTCAATATACTTTTGAATGAATTCGACCAATTATAAAATCCCATAACGTCTTTACAAAAATAAAAAAGGAGATTTCTAGCAAATTATTATTATATATTTATTTCTAAAGTAATAATAATAAAAAGATAAAAATATTTCTTACATATAACTTGGCTTTGCAGTTGATATAATATAGTCTGCGAGGGAATCGGCTCCATCATCACTGTCTATTGCCTGGAAATAAAGCTTCAACAATTCATCAATAATTGGTTGGTCATCATTTGCTAAATGATCTCTTACAGCATTGACATATTTATCAATCTTACTATTATCGACTTTTAATGAAAAAAGAATTAGATTTAGAGGATTATTAAAATTATGACTTAAAATTCGTGATGCTTCATATTGAAAAGGTTGCTCGTTTCTTAATTTCAGCTTTTCAACCTGTTCGGGCGTTAAAGTTTTCCATGGTTCGGCCATTCTTGGAGTCCATTTTAATATATTTTGGTTTTCTTCTTTAATTTGTGGAATAACAGTTTGAACGTTATCTGTAATAATTTGGTTTGGCTCATTTGAAATAACTGGAAGTTTTTCAATTTGTTCTGTATCATTCACCAAATTAACTTGAGGAGCAACATCGGCATCTTGTGGAGGAACAAGATCATTATCTAGATATGTTATAACTTCATATTGATATGAATCGATATCTTGATGATCTTGTGAATCAACTCTGGATGATACTTGATTTGAATCTGTTTCTTGTTCATTTAATCCTTTACTTGTAAACGCCAATTTATTTACTTGGCTCAAAGTGATTTCTTCACTTTCACTTGGTGATGATGATTCTTTATCGTCTGATGATAATTTCATTTCGTCTACCTCAATTTCTGGTTCTTCAGAAATTTCAACCTTTGGCCTTTTTGAGACTTGTTTTGAAGAAGTAGCCTTCCTTTTTCGTGGACGTTGCATTTTTTCGATTTCTTCAGGCAATGCTTTAATTTCTCCTGATTCTAAAAGCCTATGATAATAATTTCGGCACTGATATCCAACACGTCCAGGGATATGTTGAGCAAATAGACCCCAACGACCTTGCGATGGTGGATGAACTTTCATTGTTTCAAGAAATAGCTTTTTTTCATAGGGATCCCAAGCGCCATTCCTTTTTTGTTCTCCAGGTGCACAATGTCGATAGAAAAAAGCATTCGGGTTAGTATTTATAGCAGCCCAACTCTGACGCTTTGCTTCAGACCATAGTGAGATATCTTCATTTTCATCATCTACTACTTTTGGCCTTTTTTGATGTCGATTACTCGGCTTTGATGAAATTAATTGATCTCCTCCGAACTCATGGATACCAATTGGGGATGAGTTTATTTCTGTATCACTCGAAATCGTGGATGACATTTAGAAATGAATTGGCGCGAACATAAAATCACTAAATCTTTCATTAAAATTTTAAGTGTTTCAAAAAGTGATTCATCCCAAATTCAAATTTAAAAATCGTCCCGCCATGGTATGAATTAATGAATTTACAAAGAATTTCTTTTTTAAAAGAGCTCATTAATTCATTTAGAAGGAAGAAAAAAGAGAAAAAAAACTCAAAATTATATAATGGTTATATCAAAAAATTAATATTTTTCGACCTCAAAACAATAGCACATCAGATCTCCTAGTATTATACCTTCTCAATTTTAAATTTTTCAAAGATAAAACTTTATACTTATATTCTATAATATACAAAATTATTATTATTATATATTAAACAGGAGATCTAAAAGTTCAAATAACATATCACGAATTAAGAATGATTTATTTTTCATGATTTAAGCGATCAGAGTAACTATGACATTTGAATCATAAAATCAGTCAAGGTTTTTTCATCATTTCGAAATACATGAAAAATATTGACCGACCAAATATTTTTATATCACATTTCATCATCAAAAAATTTTTGATTCAAAAATAAAAGATTAAATTCAATGAGATTTCACAAAAAAAATATACACAAATATCATCTTTAAAAATGAATTAAAATATAAAATTTATGCATATATATATATTTATAATAATTACATAAAAATATTTCCATGAAATCTTATCGATTTTATTTTTTTACAAATAGAAAACACAAAATGAAAAAATCAATAAAATCTAAAATAAAACAAGATATAATCGTTTAGGCCAAATATTTTAATTTTTTCAATATTGAATTAACTCATAGAATATATAATTCAATAGAGAATTTTCTTGAAAAGTTTTGGTGGAAGGAGAACCTTAAACATTCATATGAATTTTTTATTAGTAATCATATTATAATTATAATCAAGAATATATCTTGATCAAAAAATTGAATTTTAAGAAATTGAATAATGATGGAATAAGAAAAAATTCAAATTCAAATTAACATTATTAATAGTTTTATCTTATAAAAGTCTGGCAAAACAAAAAATCTTTTTTTTGAAATGAGTCTATTAATAAAAAAAATCAATATTTCTTTTTTTTTTAAATAACATTGGCTAATATCATTTCCTACGCTTTATAAAATTATATCCTAATAATAAGGCAGCAGAGAATGTTAAAACAGAATAAATAATAATTTTCTTTGCATTTGGTTTCTTCTTAGTATCACTTTCATTACTGACGATTTCGGATTTTTTATTTTTCTCATCAAATAAAAATTGAATTTGAGCTTCATCAACTTCAGCTTTTTTTAAAAGGTCGATAATTTGATCTTTTGGAAGATCAGCTTCGTTTAAATACTTGAACCCGGCCTCTATATCTTGATTTACTCCAATTGAGAAAAGGAACATTCGTCCAAGTGTGTCTAGGGCTTTTGGAATTTTATATTTTTCACCAGCTTCTTTGAAGTATTGAAATGCAAGCGAGTTATTAGATTGGAATCCTTCAATATCGTTCAAATGGAGAAATCCAAGATAAAGAAATGCATTTGGAACATTTTCGTTAGCATTTTCAATAAGTATATTTTCTGCTAAAATTGCACTTGATCCCTTGTCTTCAGCTCCCATCAATATTTCACAAATAACCGCAAACGCAGTTGGATATTGCTTCTTGCAATTAAGATAAAGTATAATATTCCAATAAAAAGAAGCATTTTTGTCTCCTTCACCAAGAGATAAAAAGCTTAATGCAAATATTGAACAATAGTGGTTTCTCATTGCATTATGAAGTAATAAACGCCTACTTAATGAATAAAGACAAGTGTGCAAAGTTGAAAAAGTCATAATATATATAGAATCTAAATCAATGTCATCGCCTCCAACTATTAAAATGGGCCATTTTTCGTTAACAGTTAATTCAATTTTAATTATGCTTGACTCAGTTGTAACTTTAAAATCTTGAGGGGCCCGATAAAGTATTCCAGAAATAAAATCCGATTGAATTCTATCTCCATTGATATTAACACGTTTTTCTAACGTGTCGGAAACATATGTAATCAAAATTTTATTGTCCGTTTGAGTCCATTGATATCCTTTGTATCCAATTTCAGGAGAAATTAGTGAAGGATTTAAAATTATTTGTTGCTTTTCTAAATAACTAACAATTTGTTGATAAAAACTTTCTGGTATTGGTTCCTCATCATCTTTTAGAAAACGATCTCTTTGCTCAACATAAATATGATGGTTAAGAAGTTTTTCTTTAATTTCTTCATCTGTTAAAGAAACTTGAGGATTTAAGTAAGTCATTATTTTTTGAATAAAAATACTTATTTCAATAGTAGAAATTAAAAGAAATTTGATCGTTGATAATTTATTTTAAAAGAAAATTTTAAGGGATATTTGAAAAAGTTTAACTTTTAAATTATTATTTTCAATTATTAACGTAAAAAAATAAACATCAGCAATTTTATGGAAGAAGAAGACACTTATGATGAAACTGATGAACGATTAGTGAAAGCAGCTACTGCTATTCAATCTGTTTTTCGTGGTTATAAATATCGACATGAACAATCTCTCAAAGAAACATGCCATTATAAAGCAAAGCTCATACAAAAAACGTGGCGCAGTTATGTAAATCGTCGTAAAATCCGTCGAGTTATCGAAATTCTTGCACTTTTTCGCATTGGACGCGCAGTATCTCATTATCGATTAAAAATTCGAATGAAAAAAATGCAGTTTCGTCTTCAACAATTCGATTCTCTTCTTTCTTTTTATCCATCAAAATCTATAGTTCCAATTCCTCGCGTAAAATATACACCCAAGAAAAAAAAAGGTGGTGGCAAAGGTGGAGGATTAAGTTCATCAGCAAGATCAACATCAAAAACAACAGGTGGTGGTAGATCTAGTGACAAAAAAGATGATAGATCACTTTCAAAATCAACTGGAGGCAGACCATTAAATCGCAAGCCTTTAGGCCAATCTGCACCAGTTCGGACCAGGACAGTTAAAATAGGTGGAGGACCACCACGAAAACGAAAAACCATTGTTCAACTTCCACCGCCATGGCATGACAAAGATCCGAAACGATTATCACAGTCACAACAAGATGATCTTTTATTCAACCAGAAAAGTAACATTGATTGGGTTAAAAAGGAACTTATTCCATCACTTTTACGTGATTGCAATCCAATGTTAAGAGAACGAGATGAATTACTGCATAAGAACGAAAGATATCAAGAACGATTAGTAGCCAAATCATTTATTTGCCCAGTACCTCGAGGAATGAAATCGATTGGTCTTAAAACGCCGAAACAAATAGCTTTTGTTGGTGATGGATTATTAACATATGTTGCATCATCAGTTGGAGTTGTTATTTTAGAACCACAATCATTAACAACTGACAACATAGTTATCAAAGATACATTTGATATTGATGCTCCTCTTTTTGATGTAGCAATTCATCCCACAAGTGGCCAAATTATTGGGATTGACTCGCATTGGGTTCTTCGTCTTTTTGAGCACGGCAGGACCATTCTAAGTTATAATTTAAAGCCCGAAGTTACACTTCCCAAAGCGACCAAATTTCTATCATTTGATAAATTTGGCTTACTTTGGGTTAACTTGTTTGCACAACGAGGCCCGATGCTTCTTATTGATCCATTAACAATGCAGCCAACTTTACAGATCAATTTAGATAATGTTGCATCAGTGCATCGATTTATTCGTACAGCCATTTCGATAACTCCTCTCTATTACCGAGACCAGCCATATGGATTTATTGGTATTTTTTCATCATTTTCTGATGTTTACATATTTTCATATGATTTTCAAAAATCACGAAAGTTGACACATCCGAAAATGAAAGGTTTTCCAATGGTCAAGCAGGCCAATCAAAGGGTTTTTGTTTGGTCAAGTGATTCGGTTGTGTACGTTTACGAATTGAAGGAATATATGGACGGAATTACAAGGGTCGCTTGCTTCAAATTAAATTCACCTCCAACCGACATTTGTGCAACCGTTGATCCTGACATGATCTACATAAGTTGCGAGGATTACACGATACATGTTCTTCTTGGGCGAACAACTGAGCATCCGTTGAGATTGAGCGAGTCACGAATGGAAAGAGACGAGCTCAAATTCTGCGATGTTCTTCTCGGACCAATTACGTATACAAAAAGTCGGAATGCATTTAAGCAGATGGCTGTTTATAAGTTTACATCGTTGCCAACAAAGATTGCTGCCTTCGCCTTCTCCGACAAGATGACACTCGTGTCTGCCACTTTTGAATCAGGCAACATTTGCTCAGTGTGGATGGTCAATGATTCGCAGAATGTGAAATGCATTGATTTTGATTCTTTCAATTATTCTTCACCTCACATGTCACAGCAATTAGCATCGAGCAATTTTAATGAGAGAATAAAAATCAATCAGAAAAAACGATCAGATTTCTTTGAAACTATTGAATATTTGAATAAATTTGATATTCACGCAAACCAAGGCTTGATGAACAACATGTTCAACCCTTCAAGCAAGAAGTTCGCTCTGGTCAAATATTTCTTCACGAAAGACTTGAGAACTTTATATGGATTCTTGCCTGAAGTTGACTTTGCGTTACGATATATCAGTGCCTATGAAGTTTTCCACTTTTTGATAAGAACAAATCTTCTTCCTCAGAATTTATCCACTTTTTCACAGTTTCTTGATCGTTTTGCACCACCAGAAATTCACAAACCGTTGCCAACCGTCGACCTTATACTGAATCCCAAGTTGCCGATACGAACCAAGTCTTACTACATGTCTATCGTCGACATTCAATTCGATGTCAAAATGGTCACTTCAATTGTCGAGGAACTTGATCCATTGAAAAATTTGCCAGAAATGCTGACAAAGTTCACAATCGCTACAACATTCATTCCTAACGACGCAAAGGTCACTCGTCCGCGCAGGTGGTTGTCAACACTCGAGAAGAAGTGCCTGAATGGAAGGCTGAATTACTTGTCTGTTTTGGAAGACATGGTGAAGCACGAGTTAATGAACAGGGTTCAGAAGGACATTGAAACAAGATTCAATGCTAATATGGTCACCAAAATACAGCCGATTGCAGCAATCGACATCCATCAGCATGCTGCACGAAATGACGCACGTTCAATCCACTTCTCAAAGCAACCGAATCGGAATCCTTTACTCGATGAGAAAAGACACAAATCAATCTACGACTCTTGGTCAAAAGGCAACATGTTTGGCAAGGACGACACATTACAAATGAATCTCTTAGGCATCCTTGTTCCTTCTAATTTGTTCAATTCAAAGTCAGTCGCCGCTCACTTTGATTTGATCAGGAGGGTGTCAAATGCATGCGACAAAGTTTCCTCAATTATTCATTCATTCACCGAACGACTCGGAAACTCATCTTCTCTCATTGTGATGACTGAAGATCCGCGCGCACTTCCGTTGTCACATTATCTCACGATCCACTCTTTTCTCGGTGGCACAAACAGACTGATAACCGCCGCAAGGTCAATTTTTTCACAGGTTCTAGTAATTCTTTACCAACTTCATAAAGCTGGCATTCTGATGAGGACCGTTTATCCAGACAATATTCTTTTGAATGCAGCCAACTTGACGGTTACTTTTGGCACTGCTTACGATTGTCAAGAAATACTGAAAAACGGTCGGACTGTTTATCTTCCTTTGCCGAAGAGCTTTGCACATTATTCGAACCCTTTTTTGCCACCAGAATACTTCCATGAATCTCCGGGGAAGTTCACTCCCGCCTTCGATGTTTGGCAGTTTGGGATGTCACTTTTGTATGTGATTACTGGCTTCTTGCCTGTTTCTTACGGGAGCGAATTAATGAAGCATTTGGATGATGATTTTAGGTTGCCAAAAGAGCATCATGTTCAAATTGATAGTTCGAATCCACTCGATGATCCGCCTCTTTATCCTCGTCCGATCTTCTTTTACGACTGGATGAAGGACGCTCCCTTGGTGAGTGAAAAAGAAAGATGCACTGGCGATCGCGGCGAGTGCTTCTTTACAATGCCAGCTGAGCAAAAGAATGGATTAATCAACACCACAAACTGCAGTTATTATCCGCCAACGATTCTTGAATTGAACAATTATAAACTGCTTCCTTTCAAGAATGCGAAGGCGACCTTTGACGAGTCCAAGATGTTCATTGATATCATAGCTGCATGTCTTCAAATTGAGCCAGAAAAGAGACCAACTGTTGAAGAGTTATTGAAGACGTATCCATTCAATCAAACCGCCCAAATAACCGACATTTTGGACAATTACATGAGAACTCCTGATCCAAATGTTTTCGTGTCACAGTTCTTTCAGCCTGTCATGAACAGACTCAGTGAAGAAACGTTTCCATTTGCAATTGGAATTATCTCATCGTTGTTGTTTTTTCAAGAACAAATAGATGACGATGCGCCTTATGCATTTCCGTTAGATTCAAAGGCCACTGAAAAAGTGATAGCGTCACTTTTTCAACTGAAATTTATTGAGAAGTTGGTGACATTTGTCCTTGAGCGAATTAGTTCTACTATAACTATTAATAACGTGACACCAACGATTAATTATGAGAATGAATGTTTCGATGCACTTCATAAGTTCTTTACTCGTTTTGTTAGTAGTGTTGAGAAAGGAACAGGAGCACTTGTTCTTCATGTAGATGAGGTTGTTATGTCTCTTCTTTCTTTGTATGCAGGAACACCACAGCTTCGTTTTACATCGTCTGTTATTGAAGCTTCAGGCATTGACAAGTCACAACTAGTTAGTAAAGACAATGCTGCCTTATATGTCTACACACACAGCAAGTTACATAGTCTTGTTAAATATGTTCTAGATGCAGCGCCATTCATAATGAAATCATTAAAACGAACAACTGAACACAGTGACGGTTATTTTGATAATTTCCTTTCTTTTTCCGATGCTGTTTATGCATTTGCTCATGCTTTGTGTAGCACTGTTGAGAAACAGCGTGCAAATGCAATTAAAACAATGTCTAGTAAATTCAGTAACGGTCAAACAACTTGGACTGTTCGTCTTTTCATTGATTTCCACGTCTTTCAAAAAGTTATTCATTGCTTTTATATGCCTTCAACTCGAAATGACGCTTGCTCCTTCATTTGCAGCGCTTTTAGAGCAATAAGAGCAAAGCCTGGAGACGTGACATACGGAATTCTTTCAAGTTCTCTTCATGTGCCGACAATTGTTCTTCATTGCGCTTCCGCTTTGGAAGCCGGTGGGAATGAAGGATTGAAGCTTCCTGCAATTGAAATTATTAGAAACATTTTGTTCGGCGAATCAATCACTTCTATTGCGTCCCTTGTCTATGACGATATAATCTTCACATTGGCCGAGAATAGTAAAGATACAATCTTCCATAATTTGGTAACTGACGCTGTTTCTTATGCTTCCGTTTTCCTCCAAGAAGTAATGATCAGTTCGCCTCAACTTCATAAAATTTTAATGTCAAATGGAATTGAAATAAAGCCTTCAATTGAGATGAAGCCTTTAGATGAACCTCCTTCTGAAGCTTACGAAGTTTTGGTTTTGGCAAAAAAAGTGACAGCTTTCTTCTTTACTAGACAAACTTCTTTGAGAGCTGATTTGAAAATAACCGATTATCCAATTGAAAAAGCTAGCGAATTCTTGGTTTACGTAATTAAAGTAACTTTGTCTGAATGCGATAGCGTGGCGAGAAATTTGGATACACAGGCCTATAAGGCTCCTCAATTCCATACTTCTTCTTTGTCGGTTAAATCTAAAGGCAAATCTAAAGAGCTGTCTTATCAGGCTCAGCAAGAAACAATAAACGAACTTTGCCAAGTTATTAAATTACTTTTCGAAGCTTTCGTTTATTTTTGGAGAAAAGGCCAGCATCCTTCAAAACAATTAATTGAATTTTTGAAAGAAAAAATGGTCAGTGAAGTTCCTTATTGTAGAACTACTATTCATCCAGCAGCACAAGTTCATCATACAATTCAATTAATGTTTCTTCATGTATTTCAAGTTTTATCTCGTGATAATAAAATTTATTCCGATCTTCAAGATTTCGATGATATTTGGGCTCGAGTAATGCATCAAGGTATTACTTTCGTGGTTCAAACAGTGGCTAAAGAAACAGCTTTCCAATACTTATTTGAAAAGTATCCAAGTGATCGTCGAATTAGAAAAAGAATGTTCGATCAAATTTTGAAAATTAAATTCAATTTAGATAACGTTTTAAATGTCATTGTTAATGAAATGTTGTGGAATCAAATCGAGGTTAAATATGATGTTTGCAATAATTTAAGCATGTTCTATCGTTTCCCCTTGAGATCTGAAGCAATGTATTTCATTTTAAGAGTTCTAAAATTAAGAGAAAAGTATATAGAAACTGCTAAAAAATTGTGTTATAAGCTTGTGGCTGCAAACTTTTTGGAAAGAGAACGCCATTTGGCTGAAGTTGATGATAACCATCAAATCGTCGGATCATCAATTGCATTATTAACAATTGTCGTCGAATGTCATAACTTATTTAGTGAAACATTAATTAAGGAAGTAAAGGTTCAGCTTGAAAATCTACAGATTCGATTTTCAAGACAGATCCAAAATGTCAATATCTTGAAAAAAGATAAAAATATGCATAAAACTTCTCCAGCAATTCAAAAGAAAGAACCTTGGAATAAGCCATTGACTGCACTTCAGAAAAAGAGTTACACATACGGTGGAATAAAAACCTCAAGAACAGCTCGCCCTACAACAGCTTTCGCTTCAACTAGAAAGAAAGTTCTTTCTATTCCTATTACACCAAGGCAATGAATATTTATTATTTATTTTATTTTTGTTATTATTATATAATATATTATTTAAATATTTATGTATTTTTATATTAATTTTACTCATTAATAACTCATCAATCACTAACCTTATAAAGAATGTGCATTTTTAATTTCACTCAACCTTACAATATTGATTATTTGAATTTTTTGTTTTTTTTTATGATTTACTATACTTTCATACTTTCATCATTGAAAAGGCTTGTTCATATTCATATATTTTATTAAAGAGATGAAATTCATTCTCATGCTACATGTAATAATGAATCACTTCAATAAGAATAATGCTTTTGAATTTTTATCAAAGTTCTTTAACATTTAAATTTGCGTATTACAAAAATTAACTTACTATCAATTGAATTTACAGGCCTCCACTAAGTTTTTTATCTTCAAAAAATAAATTGATAATCATCAACATCTTTTGATGTAAAATAATAGTTTATAAGATGAAATAAATCATACAATTATAACTATATATATATTTATTGAATAGTATTAATGACATTTTCCGGTGGTGGTTTAAGCCAGTCTAAAAGTTCTATTTCATATTTATCGCGAACTTCTTGAAGATCGTCTGGAAGTTGAGGTCTCCATGAGTAATAAAAATTTCCAGTTCCATCTTTACACTGATTTACATAATCTTTTAGCGCCTCGATAACTTCTTCATCATTTAATGAGAGATCAACTGTTAAAGGCAGTAATTGTGGCTTGAATTGTTTTCTTGCAATTATTTCCACAACTCCAATCAATGAACTACTTTTCATTTTTTTAATCTCTTGAATAATATTATCTATTTCTGCTTCTGTAACTTTCTTTGCTTGCCTTTGTGGAATTTTAGCTTTCATCTGATCATTTGATCGCGATTCTCGTTCTCGTTCTTTCTTTGCTCTATTGTACTGATTAATTGCTTGGCCAATTAGAGTATCTGCTTGTTTTTCATACCTTACTTCATTAGCATTGACTTCAAATGGCGATTGCTCAGGATTTGCCTCTATTTTAAGAAGATAATCTCTGAAAAAATATGATAAACGTATAGCTTCTTGATGTACTGGATGAGTAACTGGATTAAATGACGTAGCATTTTGAACGAGGAGTTCCATATCTGCCTCAAACTGTTCAAAAGTAGCATAATTTCCTTGTAATGCTTGCGTACGCATCAATCCAAGGTCAATTGGGCGTTCGATTTGATCACGGTATTTTTCTGCTCGGTCAACTATTGGATCTACAGGACGAAGAAAGTCGAATGCATCTTTTTGATTAATGATTCTATTTAATAAAGGCTGTATATATTTCATTGTTGTCGGTGTCGTTGGTATTTTAGGGAATTCAGCAGGTTTATCTGTAAATGCTGGCGTTTTACCGGATGGAGTATGCGCAGTGACAAAGGTAATTTGAGTATTAATCGAAAAATTTGAATATGGAGTAAAACATAATACTATGTGATCATTAGATTCCATTTATTTGAAAATCTAACGATTTTTCTTTTATTATAATGTTAACAATAATTTTCCAATCTAGTTAACATATATAATATGATATTTTAAAATGAACTTCTTATAACTTTTATATTATTATTTTATTGTATTAACATATAAATAAATGATTTTCATCACATTAGATTTTTTCTTTCACAAATACATTTAAAATATCCGAGATATCTATAGATAATATGCAAATCATTTTGTTAAGAAGAAAAATTTTAAACGATTATTTTTCATTCAAAATATTAATGGTCGAATCAAAATGTCGATTTCGTTGAATCCAAAGACCTTTGAAGAACTACCAATTAGTAAAGGATTGAAAAAAGCATTAACAAACTCAAAATTTACACATTTGAAACCAATTCAATCTCAAGCAATTCCTCATTTATTAGCTGGACGAAATGTTCTTGGAGCTTCTCCAACTGGAAGTGGAAAAACGCTTGCGTTTCTTGTTCCTGCTATAGAATTGTTAACTTGCTCTCGAGCACGTCCAGCCTATGGCACAATTTCTATTATTTTATCACCAACTCGAGAACTTGCACTTCAAACATTTAGTGTTGCAAAAGACCTTATGAAAGAGATATCTCCAACAGTAATGCCTATTATTGGTGGTTCAAAAGGATTTAAAGATGAAGCATACCAACTTCGCACAAAAGGCGCTAATTTACTCATTGCTACACCTGGAAAACTCAAACAACACCTTGAGGGCGGATATGTTAAGCTCAATCATTTTCAATTTCTTGTTATTGATGAAGCAGATCGCATGCTTGAAGCTGGCTTCACAAACGATTTATATTCAATTTTCGAATACATCAAGAATCCACCACAAATAGCGCTTTTTTCAGCTACACTTACTAAAGATGTTGAAGGTTTAATGAAATTAAATATAACCAGACCACCAATTTTTTGCTGCCCATCAAATGCATCAATAGTTACAACATTAGATCATTGCTTTGCTATCGTTCCTTTCAGTGATCGTATCGTAGTTCTCGGAAACATTCTCTTTCAATTATTACAAATGAAAAAACGTGTTGTTTGCTTTGTATCAAACAGAAAAGAAGCAGAATTTCTCACAAGATTGATGAATGCTCTTGATATTTCCTGCGATGCTCTTCATGGCGAATTAAATCAAGCAGAAAGAAATCTCGCATTTGTGAAATTTAACAGAAATGAAACGCATGTTTTATTTGCTACAAATGTTGGCTCTCGTGGTCTCGATTTTCCAGATGTTGATTGGTCAATTTCTCTTGGTCCACCCGACCGTGTTAAAGATTATGTTCATAGAGCTGGAAGAACTGCAAGAAATGAAAAATCTGGTCGATCTCTTCTTCTTCTTTCTCCAAACGAAGAAATTTTTGCACGTCGTGTTTCAAAGCATGGAATCGAAATTAAAAAGATTGAAATAACATTTGATAGAAGCGCATTAGATGCAATGAAAGGCAAGATTGGCGAAGTAATGAATAGCAGCCGTCAATTTACAGAACTTGCTTTAGAAGCTGCTTTCGGTTTTGAAAGTACTTATCAAGCAAGACCAGCGGAAGAAGGAATAAAATTCGATGATGTTGATATGAATGAAGTTCGCGAATCATTCGGATTAGAACCAGAAGGTAAATAACTTAGACAAATCTTATACTTTTTATATTAAACTTTGTTATGAAATCGAATATTTATAACTCTATTTTACTCTTTAATATAAAACTATTTATATCTTGAATTTTTTTAACAGAATCAATAAACTCAAAATATGAGTCAATAAAACAAACCCAATCAATCAATTAAAAATAATTGAAGAGATTCAAGATATGAAAAAATACCTTCAATTTTTAAAAATTGAAGAGATTTTTGATGCAATGAAAAATACCTTTAAATTGACCTTAGTCGATCGAAATTTGAGTCTTTTTTTCCAGAAATTAATGAAAACACAGAAAAAAATCGGGAATTATATAATTGAAAAAACTCTTGGTGCTGGAGCAACAGGAAAAGTTAAACTCGCGTGTAGTATTCAAACAGAACAACACGTGGCAATAAAAATCATCAAAAAATCAATTTTTAAAAATCAACCAAGTTTACATCAAAAAATTCTACGTGAAATAGCCTTAATGCGTCTTATTGATCATCCAAGTATTTTGGGGCTTATTGAAGTAATAGAAAGTGAAAATTGCATTTATCTTGTTGAACAATACGCTTCAAAAGGATCGCTTTTTGATATGATACAATCTTTATCAGTTCCCCAAGCTTTTAATTATTTTAGACAAATTATTTATGGACTTGAATATTTACATATGCATGGAATATGTCATCGAGATTTAAAACCAGAAAATATTTTGTTAGATTATGCTAATCAAGTTCTTATCGCTGATTTTGGCTTTGCATGCTGGATGCCTGACAACATTGCCCACACTTCATGTGGTTCACCTCATTATGCTGCACCAGAAGTAACCAAAGGGATATCATATGATGGTTGCGCTGCAGATGTTTGGAGTAGCGGCGTTATATTATATGCAATGTTGACAGTATGTATTTTACTTTTATTTTTTATTTTTGTTTTATTAGTTTGTGTAAAATAAAAATAAAAAATAAATATAGTTAATATTCAACTAACATACAGGGATCACTTCCTTTTGACGATGAATCAATTCGAAAAACAATTAAAAAGATTCGAAAAGGTAAATTTCATCTACCAAGTAATCTTGATTTAAATATTCAAGATCTTATCAAACGAATTCTTACTGTAGATCCTACACGACGAATAACAATAGAACAAATCAAAGAGCATCCTGCTACTCAAATTGGCCTTCCAATCAATTACATTTTGCCCACCCCTTTTCCGCTACCAAAACTCAGTAATCCTATAATAATTACGGCTGAAAACGAACTAATATTAGACTCGTTAAACCATATTGGATTTCGAGATCGAGAACAATTAATTAAACAACTTCAGTCAACTTTGCCAAACATGGCTAAAGTGTTTTTCTTAATGTTAACAGAGCCTTTTGATCCAGATACACTTCCATGGGGACAAACTTTGATTAGTAAACGATCATCAGATGAACAACTTTTCTTTGAACATCCATTTGTTTTTCCTGTTGATTACGACGCTCTTCTTGAAGATCCATTTGAAGTTAAATCACCACCATCTTGTAGTTCACCAATAGGAAACTCACTTACAATTTACAATTCAGATTGGGTTCCAACTCCGATGCCGATCATTTATGAGCAAGAACAAAACGTTCGAAACTTGGTTATGACTATGCCATCTTTAATGACATCGTTGCAAACTTTCTTCACTTCGAATAATTACGATTGGTTTCACCCAAATGATCGAAATATTGTTGTTCGTTACAGCATGGCTCCAATTTACATTAACTTACAGGGAATATTTAATGAAAATGGAACTACTATCAATTTGTGCATTAAAATGATAAGAGGAACTGCAGAAGATTTCTTTAGTTTCTTTGAAATGATTAGAAACATGCTGAGCTCTGAAATCAAGATTGTATCTGACAAGGAGCTCGATGATTTTAATACATTGGACCATACACAAAAAAATATAATCGGAGAAGATTATTCGCCTGATCAAAATTGCAATCCAATGTAGAAAAAAAAAAATTAGTTTTTTTTGTTTATTAAATTTTGTTTTTATCCATTACTATATACTTCTTGTTTTTTATTTTTATACCTTCAATATTAATGTTTTTAAAGATACTCTGTGTATTAACGAACAACAATATTTCGAAGATACACGACAGGGAATCGGAATCATATCAGAATTATTATAAAAAATACATGAATACAGAATGTATTCAAGTGCCTTTAAAAGATACACCGGTAAGGTTTCCTGTCTGTTAATGTAAATAGGAGCAATATTGTAACGAACAGCCAAATTTCTATCATTTGTGCCGAACCAATCATCATTATTGTTAAAAATATCAAAATGTAATAATAATAAAGTGAAAAGAATAGAATACTATTTAATATACAATATTTTTGCTTTTGTCTGTATAAGTTTTTTAAAATAAATAAACAAACAATAAATATAAGTAAAGAACAACATTGGCTAGGTATATATCAATTAGAGAAAGTGCACAAGCTAAATTAAATTTCTGAATTAACATCAATAATCGAATTATTATTGTCTAGATTTGTATTTTCATCATTAGGAAGAATTAACGAATATTTATTTGAATAATGAGGATAAAATAATGCAAAATAATTAGTAATTGTTAATACTGGGTGGATCCATTTGAGTATTGCATAATTAACAATAATTGCGTAAATTAAATTAAAAATATGAATGGCATGCGTAAAAATACCAAAAATAAGGTGAATTAAGACAAAAAAAATTATTCCAAAAGGAGCAAGACTTGAAAATTTGCCAATCGGGGAGTTATAAAACAATCCAAAAGACGATAAGCAGAATAGTACAAGAGGTGCTGCAGAAGCAAAACAATAATCAGGCCTTAAGAAGCTAAAAAATTGATTGAGAACGAAAGCTGTGGCGATTGTGAGGGAATTTGTTAAAATAGCAGAAAATAATAAGGATAATGCATACTTTTTAGATCCTAGCGCTGTTTCAACATCAAATCCAAATAAGAAATTAGGTAAAAGATCAAAAATTAATATCCATGGATTTAACTCTGTCAGAGATGGCGTGACAAACATTAAAATCAAATAAAATGAAAGTCGAAAAGTTTTTATTGAAAATGCAAATAAATTTAATAAAAATGGAGCTGAAAAATGAGAGGCAAGAATAAGATAAAGAGCAATCAAAATGGAATTAGCAAGAATTTTCTTTTTCGTGTTTAAAATTTTGTTTTCCATCAATAAAATATTATGTATGTATCAATTGAAAAATTTAGATTTCCGATCACTATTTTGAATAATGTAAAATTTTGGTTTTCACAAAATATATCATAAGAACAAATCAACAATTTAAAAAAAAATCCTCTCAATTAGATTATGTAATATTATTTCATACTATTTTCAATTATGCACATATGGTGTGTAGCGCAGTGCACTTCGTTTTTTAATTTTTTTGATAAAATACAACGGGGATGGTGTTAATCGACGCGTCTCCGTGGGTGCCGGTTAAGGCCCGATTTTTCGGTCATTTTTGAATTATACACTGTCTGGGGAATAATTTTGGTAAAGTAGATACACGTTTATTAAGAAAAATCGACGAGGTCCATATGGCTTTCTCAATACAATCAGTTTAGCATCTAATAATAATTCAATTTTTTTAACATCTAGGAGATTTTTAAAAGATCCTTAACAGAAGAACAAGTTCAATATTATATATCAGAAGCACGGTTTTTATTGAATTTATCGCATCCTTTTGTGGTCCCATATTATTGCTTTACTTATAAATTAACATTTTCATTCATTACAAAAAATACGCTTATATCGACTCTTTATGATCGAATAAATAAACGAGCATTTAAAAAACCTTTATTGGGATCTGAATAATCAATTATTGTTATTTGTATTGCGAGTAGTATGATGTATTTACATTCAATGAACATAGTTAATTATGATCTTTCCTCAGAAAATATTTATTTATATGATAACGATTATCCAAAATTAGGTAATTTTAGCTCACACCCTTACTCAGATTATTTTCCTAATTACAATCAGATTAATAAAATTGAAAACAATCTGTGGACACCACCTGAATTGTATGACGATGAAGACGATTTTATGATACCTAAAACAGACGTTTATTCTTTTGGAATTATCTTATGGGAGCTCTTAACTGAGCAGTGCCCTTATTTAGATATCAATCCAAGTGAATATGAATTTAGAATTAAAAAAAATTGTGAACGACCCAAAATTCCAGAAGAAACGCCAAAACATTTGAAAAAACTCATTGAATTATGTTGGAGCTCAGATCCTGAAGAGAGACTATCATTTCATAAAATATATGAATTATTTACTTCCAAAAAGGTTTTGTTTTCCAATACTGATATTAATTTATTAGCCAAAGACTCTGTGGTCTCATATGAATGGATGAAAATGCATGGATCTAAAAAAAAAAGATTTCCGTAATGTTTCAGACATTCCTACTTTTTTCAACTTTGAAAGAGATATTAGAATACACTAGTTCATTAGATGAAACAAATTGTCAACCTTTTTTCGAAGGAGTTAATGAATTATTAAAGGATGATTCAGATGAGCGAAAATTTACAGGCCTTTTTGAAATATTACAATTTTATTACTCTAAATCCAAAATGTGTTCAAATATACATCCAAACAAATCATATATAGAATCTTCCTTTTTTGAATGAATATTATTCAGAACTTTGCTTAAGCATTTTAATTCCCATTTTTTCAGTTTCACCAGGCTCATTAACACCTTCTTTATTCAAAATCTTAGAAACACTAACATCGCAATATTCAATCAAGGTAATCCGTCTCATTTCTGTATATGCCTCAAATAAACTGGACGTCGAGACGTATAGAAAACTTCTTGATTTCCTTCTCATACAATCAAATTTACTTATACAAAATAATGCTTCATTTCCTCTCATTCATACTGTTTACAAATTAATCAAAAGCGCGCCAAAATAATCTTGTTTATCCAGTAGTTCGAACGATTGCATCATTTCAACTTACAATGCACTTATAATGCTCCGACCTCCAATAATTCCATTTGAGTGCGATGTTTTTTGTCGTCATCTTGAAGATCATATGATTCGACCCAAAACGTTACAACTTCTCTGCTTTACAAGACCTGTAAAAATAACTCAAAGGCTTATTGAATTTATTTTAAAAGAAACAAAGCGCGCTAAATTAGCACAAAATGCAATTTTAATGTTATCAAGGCATAATAATGTATCCCAAATTTTATTGGCAAAGCCTAGCATATGGATGGCACCTGGTCTTGTTAGTATCGAAACATCTCTTAAAATTGTACTTATTTTAATGCAATAAAATGCAAATAGACAGCAATTAGTAAAATGTAATCAGATATTTGCAAGTGTATTAAATCAAGCGATTGATAAAACACAACTTAGCGTTATTGATGCTTTTTACTTAACAATTAGAAATCTTCCTGCCAATTCTGATTTTATAACTGCTTTATCAAATTCTGGCTTTATTTCAAACTTTTTGAAAATAGCAAATGATAGTGATAATGAAGGAGTTCAACTAAGAGGCTATTATTTAGTTGATTATTTAGGTAGAATTAAATTTGTTACTGATTATTTAGTTTTCTTACCAATGGTCAAATTAGTTTTATTCCATAACGAAAGAATGAAAACTTGCGCTTTAAATTATTGCTCGGTTATTAACCTAGATCAAAGAGGGAGGCAAGCATTAATTCAAAACAATATGCTTCAAATGTTATCAAACATTCAACATTAATTTTGTTTTTATATTTAGTATTATATTATGTAGAATAAATGTATATGTTAATATTATTTTATTAAAAGCACTTCTATCAAATTGTATTTTGATTAATTCATATATTTTAATTTTTTCTAAATATACACAGTTTTTATAAGAATTGACGAAATTTAATATCATATATGCTCAATAATTATATTAAAATATATAGGGATATGATTTCCGAAGCTAAAACGATAAAACATTTTTTTTTTTGGGCTCTCTAAATTCTCATAATTACATGAATAACTCTTTTCTGAAAGAATGCATTATCTTTAATATAAGTATATGTTTTATAAAAGAGACAAAGAGAAAATTGGCTTTAAATTTTAGTATTGTAAAATAATGTATTATAAATTAAATGTTATAAATGTCAAACTTTCATTAGAATATTTAAAATAAAATTAAAATAAAAAGTAAATTATTCATTATAATTTTATTTATTCAATTCAGTTTAAACTATTTAATAACATTTTCATATTTTCAATACGCTGGATTAATGCTTGTTTTTGGGGATATAACTCTTCAGTCAACTTTTTATGGCATCCCATCTTATAATAGCTTGAAAATGAATTATTTATGGCATTTGTTTCATAATTTTTTATTTCTCCCATAACACAATCAAGCTTGCTTTGATCTCTTCTGATCTGTGTTTTAAGTGTTTCTGAATCAAGTAAGTATTGGCTCATTGCAAAATAATAAAATGATGTAAATACTGTTAAATATATGTCTAAAGGATTCAAATTATTTATTTCTCCTTTTTATTTTCGCATCAAAAAGAAAAATTTTTTGATGTTCTGTTAACATTTGAAAAAAATAACTTCATTTTAATATGTTTTCTGATTTTATTATTAAATATATTTTATATATAAATCAGAAAAAATCATTTTCCTATATTCATTTTCAAGATAAAATAATTTTTTTCTTTTTGGAAAAATTTTTATTTCATTCAAAAATTTTAATTATCAATTCAAATTTTAATCAAAATTTCGAAAATTTTATCTCATTTTTTTTTTTTTATTCAATTCAATTTTAACTTTCCACTTTATATTCATTCAATATCATTTCTAAAAAATGGAAAGTAAAAAAAATGAAGAAAAGCTTAATCATAATGTATGTGACGAAAACGGTGAATAGTTTTGAATAAATTATATGCAATAAACTTTTTGATAAAAAAAAACTCCAAAATTAAATAAAAAAACACTTCACCACCCAAAAAGCTCCTTTTCAGGCGTTTATAACTCTCTTTATTAATTATTAATGATGAGTTGACTAATTTCTCATTCCATATTGTATTTATTGAACATAAATATCGTTTTTTTTTTTTTTTTTTTTTTTTTTTTTCTTTGATTTTTTGGAAAAGGTATGGAAACTTCTATCCACTCGACAGATATTTTTTCTTTCAAAATATATTTTTTTAATGATGGTATTAATGATATATATAATATAAAAAAGACATATTTTTTGAGAGGAATTTAAGATAAAAATAAATTATTTTTTTGTAAAAAAATTGAATCCTAATCTGGTTATCTTAATTCAAAAAACAATTTTTTTTTATTTTTTTAATTATATTATTTTTAAATAGGATTATATAAGTAATTTATATTTCATGAGGAAGAACTCGAAATTTCTCATTTTTTATATTCATATCACTTGTGATATGAATTATTTTAACCTAAAAGGCTAATTTTTTTTTTACCTAAAAGGCGAATTTCAAAATTTTGACAATTATTAGTTTATGAAGGAAATTGTTTTCTAATTTTCTTCATATTGATATTAAAAATTCTATTCTCAATTCGTTCAAATCACTTTTTCCATTTTTATTGTTTATTATCAAGCATCGTGGATAAGCAAACCAAGCAAAGATTATTCATTTTTAATATTTTTTCCTAAAACTCAAGCAAATTCACCAAATTTACTAAATAAAAGCAATTTACAAAATAACTATCGTACAAATTCCAGCACATAGTTGACTTGATTTTATAATTTAAAGCAAAATTTTGGGCCAATTTTTTTTTATAACACAAACTTTACTTTTCTGAGCTATATAATTAATCCATACTATTTTCATGCATTTTTAATTGTTTTTTAGTTTCTTATAATTAAATAAAACATATTTAAAATTAATAATTTATAAAATTTATTGAGATAACGATATTTTAGAAATAAAATAAAATGCATTGAAAAAAGTTGGCTTTAGTACATCTTATTCAATTATTTTCTTTCAATTATTTTATTCTCTCAATAAATTCTGAACCATTTATTTGCTATTTTAAATCGATTATATCTGGCAAATGAAAAGAAAATATTTATTAAGATGAATGAGATGCTTTTTTATAAAGAATTATGGGCTTATTTTTAAAGTAGATTTAATTTTTAAGAAAATCATTATTATTTGCTAATACTTGTTTTAAATATTCGTAACATAGCTTAAAATAAATAATACTTGACATAGAAACAAATTTTTAAGTCGAAATTTGTTTTTATCTATTTTTGGTGGAAAAAGAAAAAAATGGTAGAGAAAAAAAAGCACCACCACTTTTTAAATAGTTTATATAGCTTTTAAACTTTTTCTTTAGTTTACATATTGGTATATTACCCCTTAATTTTACTTGTCGGCGGAGTTTTCAGTTTTTGATAAAGTAATCAATTTTCACTTCACTAAAAAGAAATTCACCTTTCATTCAAATTTTTTTTTGTAAAATAAATGACATGTGATATAAAATTGATGGCTGACCTATTTATTGTTAATCAGAACAACAACATCGATATTTGATTCAATAGAAAAAAGTATTCCCTAAGAGCACCTACAGCAGTTACTGTTTATAGACCCTTACCTTAAGCAATTTCCATCAAAAGTGCAAAGCTCAATACAAATTCATTTTTTTTTTTACAAGGAACTCAGCTCTCTTTTACTTTATAACTTCACTATTTTTACTCACCTAAATATCGCTTTACTTTAAATTGCAGGTTTTTAACGATCTTATAATTTGGACAAATTACTTTTCCTTTTCTGCCTGAAACTTTTTATGATCTTACTTTTAAAGCATTTACTAACTCCCTGATTTCTTTAAATTATATAAATGCTCTCATTTTGATTATTATTATCTTTTATCATTATTTCTTTGTTTTCTTCTTTTTTTTTTTTTTTTTTTGTTCTAAAAAGAGTTTAGTATTATGCAATTTGCTTAAAAGAATTAATTGTTTTATGTTCTTATTCTTTTAATTAAATTTTTTATACTGTTTAAATTGAGTTCATATTTGGTCTTAAATTTTGTAACCGATCAATTCAAAAAAGGGAGTTGTTATTTTCTAGTATAATATAGAATATTTATTACCTTGGATTCGTATGATGTAGTCATGCAAAAAGAATTCTTAAATATTTATTATTCATTGAAATATTATCATACCAATAGTAATAATTATGTGATCATTTTTGTCTTTTCCGAATTAAATATGGCAAATCGCATATTCATATAAATAAAATATTAAATTCATAATCTATTTTCACAAAAATCATTTTGATATTGAATAATAATCAATTTAATAATCTTTAAAAATATACTGCTAAAACTAATCCGTAGGAAATGTGCCTAAAAAAATTTTGATATCAAATTTATAAAAATCTCTGATTGAAAATGCGAACTGAATGAAAAAAATCAAAAAATTATATGAAAAAAATAAACGTACGATGATATGACTATTTTAGATAATTAATTTGAGAGAAATTGAAAGATGGTGAAAAGAATGATCGTCTTTTTGATCGTTTTATGCAGAAAAATATTCGTTTTTTTATTTGATTTCTTATCAAAAACTGAAAACTCCGCCGACAAGTAAAATTAAGGGGTATTGGTAAATATTTTTTTTCGGTGGTAAAAAACCGCTGGGTGGTTAAAATTTGACTAAACTTAAAGTAAAAAGGCAGACCACTATTTTTTCCCTCAATTATTATGACATAAAATATTTCTTCTCATTTTTAAAAATTTTTAAATTTTATCTCAAAATCTTATTTACCAATCTTTTTTTTTTACGAATTTCATCAATATCTCAGCAAAAACTCCAAGCAATCGCTAAATATGCATCAAAGAATTTTTTTACTCTTTAAACACTACAATTTGTTATATTATTTGATCTATTCTGATATAAAATTTTTAACCAATTTTCAATCAAAAACACCAAATTTCACGTAATACACTCAACAACAAGAAGCTGTCATTAAAAATTTTCAGTTATGCGCCAAAACAAGTTTTTTTACTCTTTTTATTTTTTGATCATATCTCATTGAACAGCACGACATAGCGCAGTACGTATCAACTGTTTTTTTACAATAAGAAAATTATTTTTATAGTTAGTCGAAAAAAGTCTGTTTCTGGACAAAAGTCTGTTTCACTTCACATGTCGAAAAAAATAAGTTTTTTAAAACAATATAGAGAGTTTTCACTCTTTGTTTATAATGAATATAAAATATTTATGTATAAATATTTTATTTAATTCAAGTAAATACTAATTTCTTTTATATTCATGAAAATTCCTTTATTCAATTTTGATAGGACAAAAGGTAAATATTTTTTTTTGAACTTTTTAGATTTTTTCCCCTCAATTTTTTTCTTTGTATATTTGTTCACAAATAGTTGAACTTTTTAGATTTTTTCCTCTCAATTTGGATTTTTTTAAAAAAAGCTAAAAAGTATGAAAATAAGTAAATAAAATACTAAAAGAAGAAACTATAAATATTTTAATATACATAGATAGAATTTATTAAGATTTTTCTGTTGAGAAAAAAAAATCATGAAATAATAATTAGCATTTCTTTGGGTGAGAAAATTGAGATGCATCAAAATATGCGGTATTTCATCTAGCATAAACTATGAGTATATGCATTGAATAAGAAAAGCAATTATTTGTGTTTAATGAGTAAATAAATAGATCGCTTTGCACCAATTTTGTGATAAAATACAATAATCAGGTTTATTAGCCAAGCGTAAAAGCACATTTGACGTATTTGTGTTCTTTTTGTGAGAATTGTGATCATATATATATCTTCAAAATTTGAAGCTAAATATTGGTTTCTTTTTCATCTTTTGCTCTCAATTTATTTTATTGGATCGTTAATACCAGCATTATGCTCATAAAAGCAGGAAATAAGGGAAATTTAGACAACGATTTTAATAAAAATTGGAAATTGCAATTAAAAGTTTATTTTTCTTCTTCTTTATTGAACATATAATGCCTGTAATGCTGTGAAATGGTGTTTATTTGTATAAAAACCTCGAATACTTACTTCTTAAATTGTAAAATTATAAAGATATTATGACAAATAAGCATTCAAAAAAATTGAGAGTAAAAAATCCAAAAAGTTCAAAAATAAAGATTTACCGGACAAAAAAAATAAAATCGTTAATTTTTCAAAAATTAAATAAGATTCAAGATTTATAATATAACATTTACATACTAATACTATTAATCTTCATTATATAAATTGTGTGAGAACTTAATTATTTGATATTGACTCTTTTTTATACAATATCCAGGGATACCAAAAGGGCAGCCCGGGCAATCTCGGGCAAATAAACGGTCGCCGCCCGATGAAGTGCTCGAAATTAATTTCGGGCAAAATACGTTACCCGAATAAAAAAAATTTTTGGCACTTTTTGTTTCTCGGGCTGAGAAAAGTGATCTGCCCGCATTTGCCCGAATTGATGATTGTATTATTTCATTGAATATTTTAATTTTTTTTTGACAAGAGTATTAATACAGTATTATTGAGTAGATATTGATTTTATTTTCCTCAATGTAAAATAAAAAATATAGTAGATATCAATTGCTTTTTTATTAGTTTTCATTCAGTTATGTTTTGATAAAAATCTTCTATATCTTGAATGAAATCATAATTATTTATTTTTTTAATGAAATGAAGTATTGCAATTATTGTATCATAGTTTTTTTTAGAGCAGCAATCTAATAATATTTCACCTATATATTCTGAATCAGCAATAATGATATTTTTCAGAGAATTAAAATCTTGAGAATTATGAGATGCAAAAATGGCCAACATAATTATAGGTACCATAGATTTATCTTTGGTGCTAAGGTCCCAATACATATAAATTATTCTATACAGTATATTTTGTGGAATAGAAAAATGATGGTGTAAAATGGTATATGAAATCAATTTCCATATTATTTTCCTAGTATTATTGTCATTTGTTAAAGAAAAAGTCAGCATTTCAATTATATCGTTTTTTTGGAAAATCATTCCATTTTTTTCGAGATAAAAAATAATCAATTTAAATGAAACGCTACAAAAGTTATTATCTTTAATTGACCATTTCAAAATTTTTAAAATAGAGTCATTAAAAATAATATTTTTATAGCCATAATCAATTAAAACTTGTATTGCTTTAAAAGCAGTATCAATATCTTTCTCTAAAATAGACATAATGTCATTGTTAATATTTTCAATGAATAAATCTATTTTACCAATATCTTCTACAATGTATAAAATGAAATAACGCAATCTTTCAATTGATGTATTAATTTTTAAAAATGTATCTAGGTCAAAAAGGCTTTCATTATCAAAATTTTCTTCGTCTTCTTCTTCAATAAAAAAGTTATCGCTTGAATACATATTATCGTCTATTAATTGGAAATGATCATTTGTATGAAAATGATCTACAATTTTATAATCCATCATAATTAAAATGTCTTTTGTTTTGATCTTAATTTATCACAAAAGTTATAAATAAAATCTAAATTTGTATTAAAAACGATGAATATATTCTTTTCTATAATGTATTGATCTTAATTTATCACAAAAGTTATAAATAAAATCTAAATTTGTATTAGAAACGATGAATATATTCTTTTCTATAATGTATTGATCTTAATTTATCACAAAAGTTATAAATAAAATCTAAATTTGTATTAGAAACGATGAATATATTCTTTTCTATAATGTATTGATCTTAATTTATCACAAAAGTTATAAATATAAAATCCAAATTTGTATGAAAACGATGATTTATTTTTATTTCACTATAAATTTATTTTTATGAGAAAGAAATCGTATTCTGATAACTTTAAAGACTCTCTGCATGATATTAAATCATCAATAGAACATTGGCCAGAAAACCTTAACAAAAAAGAAGTTACATATTTTAAAATACTAAAAAAAACATATATGATTTTTGTGCCGGTTGCAAATGTTAATGGTATTGACATAATTTCAAAAGAATTTTTTTATTGTTCTATTTGTAAACAATGGAAAAAGATTTCTGGCTCCGTTAAAAACATTAAAAGGCACGCTGCCATACATTCTCCAGAATTTTTTCAGATATTAAAAAACAGCAAAAAAGATTCAATTTCAATTGAACAAGAACAAAATATTATAAAAAATATTGTGGGTTTTATTTTATTTGAAACTGAATCATTTATATCAATTGAAAGCTCTCTTCTTAAAAAAATAACTCCAAATATGCCAAACAATGAAAAATTACTTATTGTTCTAAACAAATTATCAAAAGCTGTTTCAAAAGAAATTTCTGATATTTTGGCATTTTCTTCTTGTAACAGTTTAACTTTTGATGGTTGGACAGACCACAGAAAAAGAAGTTTCTTAGGAATAACAATTAGATGTTATGTTCAAAAAGAATATAAAGATTTTTTTTTAGATTTTATTAGGCTTTATGAAGAAATTAACGATGCCGACGTTTTATATACCGTAGTTCAAAAAAGTTTAAGAGATTATGGTTTGGACTTAGATGACATTACATCTATAACTACAGATAATTGTTCTTTAATGAAAAGAACTGTCGAAATACTTGGCATATGGAGAATACCATGTTTATGTCATATCATAAATTTAATTTTTAAAGAATTTATATTAGGAATAAAAGAAAAAATTTCACCGATAATAGATATTATCAATCATTTGAATAACAGTTCAAGTTATCAAAATTTTCTTGACAGGAAAAATTTTATTTCTACAAAAAAAATCAAAAAAGTTCCACATTATAACGAAACACGCTGGACTACAATTTGTGACTCATTGATCGTTCTTTACGATACATATGACATCTTAATAGAATTTTTTGGCTCTCCATTTTTATTACAAAATCAAATTGATTATCTTCATGATTTACAAGAAATTTGCAAACAATACAAAATAATAATCAAAACATATGAAGAAGATCCTTTCGGATCATCTTCATTTTTCTTGGCCGATATTTCAATAATACAAAATATTTTGACTAAACTAGAAAATACAGATTTTGAATTAGGAGTTTCAAATGCTCAAAAAAAAATTGAAGAATTAAAAAATATTCATTTTTATTTTTGGAACAAAATATGCCCAATGGCACTATTATTGAATCCTCAAATCGAAGATTTCTCAAAATTACTGACCATTGAACAGATTAATGAATCAAAAAGAATAATTCTAAATAAAATGACAAAATATCCACCTTTTAAATCCGTAAATATTGAAAGTAACGATACTTATATTAGTTTACGAAATGAAATGTTTAAAAAAGACGATGACGATGTAGATGTTCCATTATCTTCAGTGGAAAAACTTCTAGAACAACGTTCTAGGAGAATCGTTGATATTAAAACATACTGGGAAGCCAAAATAGGCACTGAGGATCAGCAGCTGGCATTTGTCGCAATTGAAATTTTGGGAATGCTGGTAACGTCTGTTGCCTCTGAAAGGAGTTTTTCTAAGGGACGCTATGTTATTAATGACCACCGAACAAATATTTTGCCTGAACACGCCAAAGAGCAAATGATATTGCAATGCAATAAAAAAATAGCACTTGAAGTTCTTGAAAAAATGAAAGATATTTTCAATGATTAAGCTCTTAAGTCATTTAGTATTTGACTAAAAGCGAAAATGAAGTATATTTTATTTTCTTTTTAAAAAATTAAAATTATAAATTTTGAGTGTTTTAGTCGTATCGTCGTTTTCAAAATTAAAAATTTGAATTATTTACGATAATTGTGCTGATGTTCATATTAAGATATTTCAAAAAGCTTATATCAATGTATATTTTATTTATTATTTTTCTTTTAATTATTTCATTATATCAATAAAAATTTATTAATTATTTAATTTTTATATTTATTAATATATTTTATAAAGAAGAAATAAATCAGAGACTTTATTTTTTATTGATATATTCTAATAAAGAATATTGTATGCAACTATACTGTAAAAATTTGAATATTATAAGTATTGAATTTATGATTGTATTCAAAATTTTGAATATTATTGGTAAAAAGTTTCATTCTTATTTGTATAATTTTTTATAAAAGAATCTTAATAGATTCTTATTTTGCTTTTTTAATTTTAGCAACTAAAGAGAATAGTAATTTAACTGTAATATTCAAAAATTGGAAAGTTCAATAAAATAAATAAAAAAATAATATTCAAAAAGTGAAAATAATCAATATTTAGTTTCAGGCTTTATCAAAAAGTTATGTTCTTATTCAATTTTCTTTATCAAAATTTCGATTTCTTTTAAATAATGGAAGCAAATACTTGAAGCCAAATTCCCCTGTAAACTTATTGATGGCAGTAGTTGTTAATTTAATGTTATTTGGCTCTTCAATTTGAACTTATATTTCGGTCCCTGTTGTATATCGTTCATCAAATGTTTTACGATTTCGAAAAAGATGACACTTTAGGAGTTTGTTTTGATAGACATCCGATTCTTGCTTTTTGCGGAGCTGAAGATGCTTTGACTGATGAAATTATGTTAAAGAGAATTACTTAATTTTCAAAATTTCATCTCTATTCAGAAATGGGTACATAACTAGGTAAAAAGCATTGTTTATTGCAAGTATTGTTTTGTTATTTTTTTGTTTTCCTTTTTCCAATACTGTGGCGTTTTCATATAAATGGAAACATTATTTTATTTTTTCATATATTTTAATTTTACATATATTTTAAGTAATTATTTTAATATAAATGTATATTATTATATGTTTACTTACTAAAAATGCAAAAATGTATATTATTGTAAAAAAAAAAAAAAAGAGAAAAAAAAAAAAAGTATGTTGAGAAATTCGAACTATTGTTTCGGGCAAAAGCAAGAATTGCCCGGGCAGTCTATTCAATTTTTCCTTTTTTTAGGGCAATTTCGGGCAACGATAGAAAATTTCGGGCAAAAGTGGATGCCCGCATTTGCCCTTTTCTGCCCGAAATTTTAGTTTTTTCGGGTAACGTACTCGTGCCCGTGCCCGTATGGTATCCCTGACAATATCAAATATTCTGAAAATTTGAAAATTTTATATTAAAATCATACCTTTTAGGAAATGGCATGTTAATTAAATAATAAGCAATTTTAAGCTATTCATGAATATGCTATTTATTTTGAAGAATATCCTTTATACATTTGGATAAACGCCATTTTTTTAAAAAAATAAAAATTCAACAAATATAATGATATTTTGTATTTAAGACACAATATTAAGTATTCTAAATATTTGATTGTGTATGTTTCATTTTATATGTTTAAATGCTTTATTATTTGAAATTTTGGTGAAATTCATTGAAATCCATATTTTTAATAATTTCATATTTCCTTCCAATTCTTATTCATATTTTATTTATTTTATTTATTCAATAAGAATTATATCGTAGATGATTCTCAAATAATCTAATAATAATAAAAATTATAGTTCGGATTTGTAAATATCATTCTTTTTTATAATATATTTTTAAGATGACCTCTTCTGCAGAGTTATCATAGTCTCCACATTTTGTTTATATAATATACTAATACGTGTATTTTGGTATAATAATATATAGAAATCACAGTATTTCATGAAAAATTCAGCTGGATAATGATGCTTATTTATAGTTAATAATTTTTTGAATTCAAAAATGTTTTTTTACTATCTTCTGAGCTATTTTAAGCAATATAACTTCACTTTTTATGAACAAGTTTTTCGTTCATATTTACACTATATATATATAAAACATAATATAATTCTGCATTAATATTATCAGATATGATTATTTGGAAAAATTGAAATAAAGAATATAGATAAAGTTTTATTTGGAATATAAAAGATATATAATTATAATATATCCATAAGATAAAAAAATAGCCGAGAAATTTTCTAAAATTCAATTATTTGCATTCATTTTTTTGTCATTTAAATAAATATTGAATATTTTATTCAATATTTTATTAATTAAAATTAGGTACTACTGTTTTGTTTGCTTCAAATTTATTTGGGCATCTTTTCAAAATTAAAAGTAATATTAGCATGATACCTAATTTGCAGAAATAATATCCATTTGATGATTTAGTTTCATCTTATAATATTGTAACAAGCGAAAGTGATTACATAATAAGCACCAATGCATTTTTCTATGTTAATTTAATAAACAAGTATGCCATCCAATTCAATTTTTTCCATTTTTCATATCAATGTCTGTATTTATTGATCTTAGAAGATAATTTTTATATTAAAAATGAATAATTTTTAATTAGATTTTGATAAAAATAAAAATGAATAATTAGTATTTATAAATTTGATTTATCAATTATTTTACAGCCATTACTCTTTTTACTTACCATTACTCTTTAATAAATGCTCATTTTTCTTCAATTTTAAAAGATTTTTAGTAAATGTTTCAAAAAGTTTACTTTTGAACTTTTTGAGACGGATGCCAAAAGAAATATTTTAAATTATCTTAATAAAAACATAGTAATATGAAGAAAAATTCCCATCAATTAAATATAAATATATATATAAATACAAATACTGAAAAAGGAAAACATATGATAGTTTTTATCAATTATTTATATGATTTTATTTTTCCTTTAAAATACTTTTTAATGGTATAAAAAATGATTGCATTTAATGCATTTTATTATTATAAATTTTCATGGAAAAATTATTATTCTATAATGAAGAAACAGTAGTGAAACAGACTTTTGTCCAGAAATTGACTTTTGTCCACTAACTATATATTAATTTTCATGAAAATAGAAAGCGATCCTAATGAAAAAAAGAGCAAAACTATTTTTTTAGTAAAACCCATTTTTATTCAATTTTAAATCATTAATCATTGAAAATTAATAAAATTCAATTGGGAAAAAACTCATACCATTTTTTGAATATAAAAGCGTATATACGATCAAGAATTTGAATAAAGTCGGATTCAATTAGCTTGGGACAAACTTTTTAAATTACCATAGAAATCCATTCAAAAGTGTCCCAAGCTGCATGCAAGAAATTCAGAGATACTCAGAAAATGAAAAAGTGTCAAGCTCAAATAAAACGAAAATTTAAAAAGAAAACTTTAGAAGAAATCTTTTTATTGAGACCTAAAAGATAAAATTGAAAGTGGATAGGGATAGTTCTATGACTTTTTCTATGAAAACTCGTCTGGATAGTAAAACCTAGCATTAATCTTATTTACTAGGCTTTAAATAGTCAATGACCACTTTTTGGCAACCGGTCACTTGGAGCTATAAAATGCTTTAATACTGGTCATTTCCAACCTAAAATGACCACCAATATAAAGCCTAGCTTATTTATAATAATTCAAGAAATTTCTATCTGGAGCATAAATATCTATTCTCGAGATGTTTTAAAGTGGTGATTCTTTTTTTAAAATGCTTTTTTTGCGTATGATTTATTCATATTGCTCTTCTTGGCTTAAAATAAATGAGATTTTATTAGTATTCAATTGAAAATTTTGTTTTTCACTTTTATCAGAATTTTTTTGAGAGAATGTCCTAAGCATTTTGAATCCGACTTTATAAAAAATTTATAACGATCATATAAAGTATTCAAATTATATTCAATTAGTGGTCTGAGTTTTTACTTTCAGTTTACTTATCTGGTCGGTGGTATCTGGGTGGTCATGATTTATTTACCCTAAATTTCCTTCAGAAAATAAATTTGAGTATTTTATCTCAATTTATATTAATTATTTTTGATAAGAATTTTATAACATTAATAAAAATTGGGAATAGCGATAACTATTTATATAATTTATTCTAATCATTAATTCTTTTGATATCTTTTTATATGCTTTTAAAACATTAAGTGTTATATAAAAATAGTTATTATTATTGAAAATAAAAATTAATTTTTAGCTAAAAATACAGAAAAATTGAATTTGTTGAATTATTAAATGATGATTTTAAAAAAATTGGACGTTACAGGAGTCCAATGAAGAATATAATTTTATTTACATGCATTTACTTTCTAATATATTTGAATTTCATTCCAAATCAAATGTCAGTTTTTTCTAAAAATGCAGATTTAGCTGATTGGTTTCAAAAATATAAAAAGTCTAATTTTTCAGTTACTGAAGGATTTCGTCAAAAAGTAAAATATTATTTGTATAACACATAATATACCCATTCAAATGACATCGATATTTTTTAAATGATACAAATATATAAGAAATCGATATATATTGAATTTTAAGGGGAATCGTATTTTTCTACGCCACTTTTTGAAAACTTTTAAACTTTTTGAATACTTTTTTATACATTTTTTATTCAATTTTTGCTAAATAATACATAAATATTTAGTTCAAATGGCTTCCCGATTCATCCAGCAATTCAAGGAGCCTGATTCGGCTTCGCGCAGCCCTGTGGTGATCACTGGTGCGTATATTCCTGAAAAATTATGTAAAAATAAAAAAAAATTATATCAAAAAAAGCAAATAGTTATAATTGTAAGAGAAAATTTAAATTTACGATTTTTTTGGTTAATTTTCTTAACAGAGTAAGTTAAATTTCACCTTAAGATGGCGGTTTTTTACTTTCCATGAGTAGCTATTCATGGATAGAAAAACCATTCAAAAAGTGGCGTAGAAAAAAACGATTGTCCGAATTTTAATTAAAGTCTTTATTTTAACCATTACATTTTATAATATTGGATATGAAACAGGGTTGTCGATCGATGATGATAAATATCGATTATCGGCTCATTATCGATAGTCCGATAATATCGATAAAAATTTGTTCGATAACCAATAATTATCGATAAATACGTTAAGCAAAACCGCCGATATTTGGTCTCTATCGGACGGTTATGGTTCGATATTCTCCGATATTATATAATAAAATTTCCATACTTTTTTTTTACATTTTTGATTCACTCAAAAATGTGTGAACACAAATACTCTTAAAAAAAAATTGTGTTCGAGTGATAAGTCAATAAATATGCTGTGTTTAATGTTTTTATAGATAAATTATTATATTATAAATATTGATAATATTAAAAATTATATTTTTATTTTTTAATAACATTTTCAGCATAAGATATTAATATTTATTTTTTAGCATATCATTCAAAAAGTTGATTTTGATGATTATAAAAATCATTCTTACCATTAATATTTTTCTGTGTTCAGTGTTGTATCAAGATGGCCAAAGGACGGTGATTACAAAAATACCTTGAACACAAAAAAATATCAAAGAAACACGATTTTGTGTTTTGTGTTCACATATTTTTGAGTGATTAAAATTTGGAATTTTATATTTTTAATTGTACTTCAATAGTGCATGCTGAAATAAGCGAAATAAGGTCAGAGTGCATTATATGTCCGATATAATAATGAGAAGCTAAAAAATCAGGTTTTTGATTAATACATAAAAAGATTATTTTCAAAATTTTTAAAAAAGAACCAATTGGCCAACAAAAAAAGATTATGATTAAGAACAAAGTTATAAGACGATAATTTCCTCATATCTTCTCAGTATTAAATTATTTCCATATTTGCAAATTAATGAATCTTAATATGTAATGAAATATTAATGCAATGCTACTAAAATAATTTGCGTTTTTTTTATTAAAAGAATATCAAGTCTAAAAATATTTTGAGAAATGGAGAGAATTTTATTAATTTACAAAAAGTTATCGTGTTCACTTTTTGATAAATTTAATTATTTTGCCAAAATAAAATTATCTTTATTGATTTTAAATTTCATACTTAAATATTATTAGAATTATAATATATTACTTATCTTTTATTATAATAAAAGTTAATTTCCTATGAAATATAAAAAATCTTTTTTAATAATTTGATCATTTGTACATACAAGCTTTTTTATATGTCATTACTTGAAAAAATAACTTTTATATAATTATATAACAATTAAATAGCCATAATTTCTAGTAAATATCTTTTCTTTACCTTAAAAAAGTTAAAAATATCGGTCATTATTGGCCATGATAAAAACCGTTTTTATCGATAATGATATTTATTATCGGATAGTATCGGTTATTCTACTCTACTCCCGATAATATCGATAATATTGGCAACGTATTTAACCGTTATCGGACACTATCGATAAACATCCCTGATATGAAATATATAAATTATATTATAATTATTAAATAAATTATTTATTAAGACAAGAATGGCCACTTTTTGAGCTTCGCTCAAAAAGTGTCCTATGTTAAATAAAAATATTTTGAACAGAGGAGGGTGAACCATAGATCTGCTCGTTAGTTGGTTTCCAAATTAAGAGAGTTTAGTTAAAACTTTTAGTTGCAGGTGGAAGTTTAATTCGCGTAATTAGTTCCAACTGCAACTAAGTTGCGATAGCTGCAGGTGGAAGTTTGAAATGGTACATTTAGGTAATTACTTCCACCTGAAGCTATCGCAGTTTAGCTGCAGGTGGAAGTTTAATTCGCGTAATTAGTTCCAACTGCAGCTAAACTGCGATAGCTGCAGGTGGAAGTTTGAAATGGTACATTTAAGTAATTACTTCCACCTGAAGCTATCGCAGCTCAGCCGCAGGTGGAAGTTTAATTCGCGTAATTAGTTCCAACTGCAGCTAAACTGCGATAGCTGCAGGTGGAAGTTTGAAATGGTACATTTAAGTAATTACTTCCACCTTTAGCTATCGCAGCTCAGCCGCAGGTGGAAAATTGGTTTCCTTATTTATTTACCTCCACCTGCAGCTGAGAAGCGATAGCCGCAGGTGGAAGGCTAAATTGGTAAATAGTGATTTTCCACCTGCAGCTGTCGAAGCTCAGCCGCAGGTGGAAACTTGGTTTCCTTATTTCTTTACTTCCACCTGCAGCTGAGAAGCGATAGCCGCAGGTGGAAGGCTAAATTGGTAAATAGTGATTTTCCACCTGCAGCTGTCGAAGCTCAGCCGCAGGTGGAAAATTGGTTTCCTTATTTATTTACTTCCACCTGCAGCTGAGAAGCGATAGCCGCAGGTGGAAGGCTAAATTGGTAAATAGAGAATATCAAATCAAAGATATGAAGTGATTTTTTTTCATCCACCTTTTCGCTCTCAAAAAGTTAAAAAATATTATATTTTAATCATTTTTGAATAAAAACTCTTTATATATTAGAGATTTTTTTAATGATAGATTTGATATACTGATATTATTCTGATTTTTTTAAGCCTATGTTCAAAATGAACTCTTATTATATATAGGATAAATATAAAATTATTTTAAAGGTCGTACAACTAACTAGTCTTAATAAATAAATAAAAGTATAGTGCCAAATCGATTTTGCTTGAAATAATATCACAATGTGAATATGGATAGTGCGTAAATTTATGAAATTCAGATATCATTCCATTCATATAAATAATAAAACTGTAATCAACTTTTAATATAGCTTTTTTTTTTGTTTTTTGTTTTTTTATGTTGTATCATCATCATCATCATCATCATCGTAGTGCTTATGTGATGAATGAAATGATGACATATGAGTATGATGCCTAGGATTTTGAGGCGGAATAACAAAAGAATTTTCCAGTGATATTTGACTCTGAGGCATATTGTTACCCACATTTTTATATAATTCACTTTTTTCAATACAATTTCTATTAATTTCTTTGCACTTGGCAATATATTGCGCAAATTTTTCTCTATTTATATTTTCAAACCATAAAGATTCGTTCGTTTCAAATTTGTATGCAAGTTCATGAAACGCTGGACGCAAAGAGTCATTTGCTAGAGTGCATGTAACATAAATATCCCATTGATCATCGTTCATTTCAGATAGTCGTTCAAAACGTATACCTTCTTGTATTTTTGAATATAACACATATGCCATTGTTGGTTTTTCTCCAGTCGAAAGTTGAGGATCATAATTGAAATATTGATAATAAATAACACCAAATGAATAAACATCAATCATATTTGTGTATCTTTCTCCTAAAAATGCTTCAGGAGCTGCATGAAGAGGTGTTACCTTAGGATTGTCTGTTAAATCAACGTTTTTTTGAACTTTGCGAGCTGAGCCAAAGTCTGCAATACAAATGTCTTTGTCATCTGTAATAAAAATATTCGCTGGTTTTAAATCTCGATGAATAATTCCAGCTTGATGAAGTAAGTCCATCGTTGAGCAAAGTGCGTAAATTGAACACATCTTCTCGGTTGGTGTAAATTTTGTTGGATCATTACTTTTAAGAAGATCATCCAATGTCCCGTTTGGCATAAATGGTGTAACAATTTTAGGTTCTGGTAAAAAACTAAAATTTACGAGTCTAAGGCAGAACGGATGATTAAGTTTAGCCAGAATGAAAACTTCGCGAATAAAGCACTTTTGTTCGTCCATTTTATCTGAAAGAGTCCTACTTTTTATAAATTTAATTGCAACTTGAAGGCCATCTTTTCGACGCTTCCCTTTGTAAATATCTCCATATTGACTGTACTTAAATACCTTTGGATCTATTTCATATTCTTTTTCAATATTACAAATATACTGGGAAAGAAAAATTTTTTCCTCTTTATTCATTTGATATTAAAAAAATGACAGAATGTAAATGAGAGACAAAAGAATTTTCCTCTAGATTTAGGAAAATGTGAACAAGTAAATTACTTGAAGTAATTCGTGTATTTGCCGAAAAATTATGTAAATATATATATATATAATTAATAGAAATAATACTTCGAAATCGGCGATAAATGGACAGAATTATGGCGGTTAATTTCTTAAAAATGATGAATTATACTTATAAAAGTATTATTTGAGTTTGAAACAAAGAAATTTTTACTTTTTATACATCGGTGTATAAAAGATAAAATAAGTAATTTAAATTGTTCATTTTATTTACGTATCATCGCCAGATTCATCATCATCATCATCATAATGTTTATGCGAAAAACGAATAGGTGATGAAATCGTTCTTTTAATAGATTGTTGTTTTTTTCGTGGTGGAGGAATTACACAGTATGTATTCGATATTGGTCCTGATGGAATATCATTTTGTAGGTTTAAATATAAATCGTTATTTTTAATGCATTCTTTTTTAATTTCTTTGCATCTCGATATATATTTCATATATTTTTCCCGGTCAACATTTGTAAACCAAGAAGATTCATTCTTTTCAAATATTTCTTCGAGATCATGGAATTTTGGACGGATAGATTCATTTGTTTGTGTGCAGTTTTCATAAATACTCCATTGGAAATCATTCATTTCAGGTGGCCGTATAAAACGAGTACCATTTCTTATTTTATCTACAAAATCATATGCTGTTTTTGCTTTTACTCCTTTAGGAAAATTAGGTGAATGATTGAAATATTGATAATAAATAACACCAAATGAATAAACATCAATCATATTTGTGTATTCTTCTCCAAAAATTGCTTCAGGAGCTGCATGAAGAGGTGTAACTAAAGGACTGACAGTTAAATCAACGTTTTTTTGAACTTTGCGAGCTGAGCCAAAGTCTGCAATACAAATGTCTTTGTCATCTGTAATAAAAATATTCGCTGGTTTTAAATCTCGATGAATAATTCCAGCTTGATGAAGTAAGTCCATCGTTGAGCAAAGTGCGTAAATTGAACACATCTTCTCGGTTGGTGTAAATTTTGTTGGATCATTACTTTTAAGAAGATCATCCAATGTCCCGTTTGGCATAAATGGTGTAACAATTTTAGGTTCTGGTAAAAAACTAAAATTTACGAGTCTAAGACAAAACGGATGATTAAGATTAGCGAGAATATTAACCTCACGAATAAAATGCTTCTGCTCTTCTATATCTTCTGAAAGCTTCTTACTTTTTAAAACTTTAATTGCAACTTGAAGATCATCTTTTATGCGTTTTCCTTTATAAATATTTCCATATGATCCATCTGCAAATGCTTTTGATTCCTGTTCATATTCATTATCAACATTGCATAAAAAATCTGATAACATGTTATATTTATTATAAACTTTCAAAAATTGTGAGATATTCGTTTTTTAATTTGTTATTTGATGAAGAAATCATTTGTTCCTCAAGCTCCGCGACCTGATGACTTTACATTCATTTATAATGACCAAGAAACTCATGTTTCAAAATATCATTTTGCTCTTTACTCATCAAAATTTCGAAAAATCCCTGAGTTTTATGTTACAAATTCCTTGGCAATTCAAGACGATCCTCCATTTGACGTTTTTTGCCAATTTCTTCGTGCTGCTCAAGGTATTGAAATTAACATTAAAGTTGATAATGCTATAGACATTTTACATTTTTGCGAGGTTTGGGAAGTTGAATCAGTTGCATCAGACGTTAAAAAATTAATAAGTTCTACAACTGAATTAAATAGAGCTGTTCAAAAAATTCTATCTGCAAAGAAAAAAGGATCTAATTATAATCTTGAAGATTTAATAGCAAATAATATAGATACTGCGCTTCAAATACAATCATTAACAGATTTTCCTATTCAAACATTAACAAGAATCATTAATAGCCCAACCTGTATAATTAAAAAGCCTCACAGGTACTATCGTTTTGTGAAACAAATGCTTAATAAAATTGGCCCTGAAGCTTCTATTCTTGCTTCCAGAATTGATTTTACTAAGCTGTCATCAGAAGAAGCCATTGACTTCCTGAGGCATCCTAAGTTAATCAAATCTTTTATTGCTGACTCATTAACTGAAGCAACCATATTGCTTTTACAAGATAATAACAAATTTTCAAATCAATTGACCGAATATCGCAATCAATTAAATCAAATGATTCAAAGAGTAAAAGCATTGGAGCAATCAACAGCATTTGATTATTCAGATAATCCAGATTCTGTAAAGCAAATAAATAAAAAAATATCACAACTTGAATCCAAAATTAATTCAAAAGTTATTGATAATAGCAATTTTTCTGATCCAAATGACATAGTTTCAAAAGCCTTATCGAAAATTGACAAAATCGTGAATGACACTGTCAATTCAATGAGTAAATCTTATAGCGAAATTGAACAAAAAGCTCATAAAAACTTAAGGAAAACAAATAAAATTGTTAACAATCTAACAAAAAAATCAAGCAATCTTGAAAGTGATGTTTTATCTTTAAAATCTGATAACACGGAACTCAAAAATTCAATGACAACAATTTTACGTAAAGTGTTAGAGAATGAAGATGCTGTTGGCAGAATGAAATCTCTTTCATCTTCTTCATCATCGTCATCGTTGAAGCAAATTGTTGCGCAATTCAATGGCCAACCTTATAATGGTATTTTTACCAAACTTAAGGAGAATTCAAATGGTGATCCTTATTTAAAAAAAAAAATCAGTATTACAGCTTCTACAAGTGATAGAAATGAAGCTTTTCAAGTCATAGATTATGGATGGAATGACTTTTTCTTTACAGAAAATAAGCCAAATTCATGGATCTTATTTGATTTTAAAGATATGAGAATTCATATAACAAATTATACACTAAAAACTCATAAGTATCCATCTGGAACATGTCACATTAAATCTTGGATAATAGAAGGGTCAAATGGCAAAAATATCTGGTCAGAGATAGATAAAAGATCGTCCCCTGTTTTAAATGGTCCAAACCGTTTTCAAACATTTCCTGCAACAAAATCAAATGATACATTTCAGTATATTCGCTTAAGACAAACTGGTTTTAATTTTAGAAATGATAATATTCTTGCAATTGCTAGTATTGAATTTTTTGGTACCATTTACTTATCTTAATAAGAATACAAAGTCACAAACACGTGATCAAAAAATGTTTTTATTAGAGTGTTTTTAAATATATTAAATAATGTTGAAACTTAAAAATATTTCTTATCTTTTCCAGAGTATTTTTTAATAACTAATATTTAACAATAGTGGCTTATTCTTAAATTTATCAAAGATAAAATTGCTGTTCTGGCTCAAATTGGAAACAATTTAATATAATTTAGAAATACTGTAATAAATTTTTTATAATTAATTTATCTTTAATTAAATTCATAATAAATAATGCTTGTTTTTGATGTGTTTCAAACAAAATATAACGAATTAAATATTTGTTTTGTATATAATCCAAAAAAGAAAGTCATCAGTTGTCTTCTTCTTCCTCCTCCTCTTCCTCTTCTTCATTCAAGTGATATTCTTTTTTACTATAATTTGAGTAATAGTCTCTATCTGTGTCATGGTCATCTTTAAACACTCCAGATTTTGGAGCTGAAACAGTTTTTTGAGCATCATTCTCATCATCATTCATTTCTTCTTCAATTGCGTTTGCTTGTGATTGGTGTCTTTCTAATAGTTCATTAATTTTCTGAAATTCTTTGTCAGTAAAATCTGAACCTCGAACATCAAATATCTTTAACTTCCATCTGTCGCTTGATTTCTTTTTGAGAAACTTGTAAATACGCATAAAAACGAGTGAAGATAAATTGGTTTGATTAAAAGAAAGTACTTCATATTGGTATGGTGATATTAATTTTAATAATATAGCAAATGAATTATTTGTTATAGGAATATTATTTGTAATAAACTGCTTTAACGATTTGCATTTGGCCATTTCTTGAAAAAGTACAATTTGATGGATTTCTGGTATATTAATGTTAGACAATTCAAGAGAAACGAGTGTGTTGGTCTTAGGTAAAATAATACGTAAAATTTTCATTAAGTATTGCATGTATTTTGATTGATTGAGAGCTATCGAATAGTTTACAATTTGATCAGTATCGTCATTTATTTCATATCTCCTATCGCAACTAAATTTAACCATTTTAATCTTTTTAAAAATGAGTTTTGGAAGGGAATGAAAAAAAGAATCGTAATAATTAGAATTAATAAATGAAAAGTCGAAATGGCAGAAATCTCTCTTCTCATCTCTTTGTCCAATTTCGAACATTTCTTGATCAGAAAGTTTTTGAGCATTAATCATCTTTCAAAGATAACAGATTAAAAAATACGTTTAAAATCATAAAGAAAAATATTACCTCAATGACACGATTTCCACCAATGTATTTAAATAATGATGAAAATAATATTGTTTCATCTATTATTGAAGAAGAAGCAAGTGAATTAAAAGATGCAACTTTTTCTACCCAATCGAATATTTCTATGAACGATGAATTTGGTTCGAAGTCTTTTCAAAATTCAGAATATAAATCACATTCTGGATTATTTCCTCCTAAAACTCAGAATCAAGGAATAAATAATGATTTATATTCAAATCATTTTACTGTACAAAATTTTCAAAGTGAAAAGAATCAAATAGGGCATCAATCAAACTTTGATTTGGCTAATATCAGTGATGTGGAATCGGGTAGTTATAATGAACGAAATCAAAATGAAAATTATAAAAAATATGATATTGATACTTTGAAATCAGAAGTTGATAGCTTAATGTCTCATGTAAGAGGAACATCAAATATAAAAAGATCATCTCCTCATATTCCAAAAATAGAGAGCACATCAAATAATCAAAATCAGAATGTGAATAAAAGCCCTCAACTCTCACTAGCCAATAAAAATTCATATATTTCAAACCAATCAGAGAATAATTTTTCTCGAAACAATTCATCAACACAAAGTCCTTTCATGTTTCAAACTGCTCAAAATCAAGAGCAAAATTTAAATCAAAAAATTCAAGCGCAATATGAAAATTATGATATGAATTCATCAGTTACATCTGTTTTTTCCAATAAGTGGCAAAACTATGACAATAACAAAAGTGGTTCCTTTTTAAACAACAATAAAAGCAGTTCATATTTATCTCCCCATGTTGAATTTCCTGATTTTCAAAATAGTCATTTCCAGCCGAGGAGTCCCTTTTCAAAATATTCTGGAAAAAAGAATTACGATAGCAATATTGAAAATGAAGATGCGCCATTTGTTTTGCCCCAGGCAGAATTTCCAGATGCACCAAAAGTGCTTCAGTATAGATTTTCAAGAAAACCAGACTCATCAAAGCAAGATCTTGCTGATTTGGATCGTTTACGAAAAGAAAACTTTAACCTAAAAGCTGAAATGCTCAAATTAGAAAAAAGACTTCAGCTTGAAGAAGAAGAGCATAAAAAACTTGTTAATTCTCTAGAAAAAAGCGAACGTATTAGAGCTGAGTATCGAGCTAAAATTGAAAAGCAAAACAAATAAGAATGGGTATTCAGTATAAATCAAAAAATTCATTGTTTGTAAATGATTTATTTTTACATTCTTTTCTTTATTCAATATTTTTTCGGTTTAAAATTTTCACTTTTTGATTGAATTCTTTCTCCGTTTATTAATTTAAACAATGACTTGGGAGCCTGAATCAATTTATACAACTGAAGTTCATGCTGGAGAAGAAGATTCTACAAATAATGATGTCGCAATTCAACAAAACTTTTCGCATTTTCTCAGAACTTTTACTTTAGATAAGATTACGATTTATCGTGAACAGCTTTTACAATGTATACACGATCAAAATCCATATATAGAAATCGATTTAGACCATCTTTCAGCATACAATGACGCGTTAGGGCATACATTTTTTGATAATCCTGCTCATTGCATTGAATTAATGGAAGCAGCTGCATACGATTTTGCTAAAGATCTTGAAGGAGAATGCTCTCCAATTCAAGTTCTTGTTCGAACATCTACTGCACCAATGAAAATTCGAGATATTAATGCAAGTTTAGTTTCAAAATTAATTGTTGTACCAGGATTAGTGATTGGTACGTCTCCTGTCACTCCAAGAGCTACTCAAATTACTGCAATTTGTACATCTTGTAAGCATACAATAACGATTAATTGCACTGCTGAAGGATTTACTCTTCCTCGAAAATGTCAAAGGCAAAGTGAGAAATCAGGAGGTCCTGCATCAACAGGTGGAAGTTGTCCACTTGATCCTTATGTTGTTATTCCTGATTGCTCAAAGTTTTGCGATTACCAATTTCTCAAAATCCAAGAAGCTCCAGAAGATGTTCCAGCAGGTGAAATGCCCCGCCATATTTCTGCATCAGTAGATAGAGCACTTGCAAACGCATCAATTCCTGGATCACGAAATTTATTTGTCGCCATAGCAGATATGTACCAAACCAAAAAAAGCATACAAAAGATAGTTTTAAGAGTCGTAGGCTTAATGAGTTCCCAAAAAGAACCTGAAAATATCAGTACTCGTCCACCTACAAATGCTTTCAAAACACGACAAGATATTGTTAATGCGTTAGCACCAGAAATTTATGGAATGGAAGATGTAAAACTTGCAATTGCATGCCAATTGTTTTCAGGTGTTCAAAAAAATCTTCCCGATAAAACTAAAAGAAGAGGAGATATTAATGTCCTTTTATTCGGTGATCCATCTGTTGGTAAATCGCAACTCCTTAAATTTGCGCATACAGTTGCTCCAATTGGTGTTTACACAAGTGGTAAGGGATCCAGCGCTGCTGGTCTTACAGCTAGTGTTATTCGTCATGCAAGTACAGGTGAATTTATCCTTGAAGGAGGAGCAATGGTTTTAGCTGATGGTGGAATTGTATGTATTGATGAATTTGATAAAATGAAAACTTCAGATCGTGTTGCCATTCATGAAGCAATGGAACAACAAACAATTTCAATTGCAAAAGCAGGTATTACAGCCGTTTTAAATACAAGGACAGCAGTTCTTGCTGCAGCAAATCCAACCTCTGGAAGGTTTGATGATTTGAAATCAGCAAGAGATAACATTGATTTCCAAACAACAATTCTTTCTCGTTTTGATCTCATTTTCGTTCTTAAAGATGTAAGAAACGTAGAACAAGATACAAGAACAGTTGAGCATATAATGAGAGTTCATAAAACAGCAGATGACTTCAAATCAAATCAACCATCAATTGCAGATTTGAAATCATATATTTCATATGCGCGTAAAAGATGCCACCCTGTCATTTCAGAAGGTGCTGTCGAATATTTAAAGAACAAATATGTTGAAATGAGAAGTTCTGTTGATAATAGAGAATCTATTCCAATTACAGTTCGTCAATTAGAAGCACTTGTTCGTATTTCAGAAGCACTTGCAAAAATGGAGCTCAGCGATGAATGTAAAGAAGAACATGTAAAGGAAGCAGTTCGTTTATTCAGAGTTTCTACTTACGAGGCTGCAAGAACAGGAATTATCGCACCAGAAGGTTCAATTACAGATGAACAAAAGAAAGAAGCTGAAAAAATTGAGGCTTATATTAATCGTAGATGTCCTGTGGGATCAAAGATTCCAGAAAGCGCTCTAATTGCAGAATTACAAAAAATTTTCTCTGATTTTTGTATAATTAGAGTTTTACAAACAATGTTATATACTGGTCAATTTGAACAAATAAATCATAGGAGGGTTTTGAAAAGAGTACAGACAAAAGATGCAGAATAAAAGTTTGAATAATATGGTATTTCGTAATTCTTATTTATTATTTCATGTATAGAAAAAATGGTTATTAATCGTAAAAATAATAATAATAACATTTGAGTTAGTACATAGCAGGTATCAATAGTAAATTGCTAACTTTTCGGAGGAATATCTATAAAATCTGAATCAATGAAATCGCTTCTATATCTAAATGGTTGTATACAAGTAGATTCAACAATACGACCAGGGTCAACAGTTTGAGTTGGTTTCTTTTCTTTTTGAGGACCAGGCATTTTTTCTCTTTTGGGTTTAGGCTTTTCAAATGATACTAACTCTTGCCTAGTTATGCATTCACGAAGATGATTTATTTCTTGATGAAGTTCTTCAAATGCAACAGGTGCTCCATAAGGTTGTTGATTGCGTAGAGCATTCCAAGCATCTTTCAGATCTCCATGAGTTTTATTAATATGTTTATCAAGATGATAAAATGATTTAAATGCTTTATTGCAAACAGGGCAAGAATGAACAATAGAAACGTCTCGTCCAACAAATTTAGGAATTGTCTCTAAGCTTTTCTCAAGTTTATGGCGTAAATATTCGATTTCTTCATCTTTCTTTTTCAGTTGTTGTTGTAGTTTAGTTTGCTTTTTTAAAACATAATCAAATCCAATTTGAAGGAGTTCATAAAATTTGGCTGACAATGGAAATGGTAAGAACTGTCTTTCAACAGCCCCAAATTTGGAATCGACAAAGCTATATATTAATTTCTCTAAATCACTTGTTTCTCCTGTTGCTTTTATATATTCAGGATTCATTCTATTTACTAAATTCCAATCAAACTGGTATAGTGTATTATCGAAATTGGCTGTATGAATTTCATACTGTGGTGGCGCCCCACATGATGGAACTTGAATGTATCCAACTCTCATAAAATTTTCTGAAATTTTCTGAAATGTACGTTTATTAATGAAAATTTTTTTCATATGAGATTCACAATTGTTGGATAAAAAAAGTTATTTTGGTTTATTTGCATATGTTTGAATGAACTGCTCCTTTTTGTTTTTTCAGGAATAATCATGTCTCAAAATTTTGATATTCATTTCAGAATTATATAAATATTTTATTATTGCCAATTTTCGCAGTCAATTGGTGAATAGATGATTTTCAATGTGAAACACACATATAAAAATACATAAATCACTATTCAAATTCAAAATTTTAATATAATTTATCTAATCTAAAAATTAATTATTACATTCAAATATGTTTTTTTTCTTAAAAACAAAATCTAAAAGAAGAATAAATTTAGAATTTATAATAAAACTAACAAAAATTCTATTAAATATCATCCTCAAGTTCAGTAAGAAGAGGATCCCCGTCAATAAATGGGATTAAAAGTTGATCTTCTCCAAAAATATGGCTTGTATCCGATGGAAACTTTACATCATGTCCCATTATATGATCAACATAGTCACCTTCAACATCTTTTTGACAAACAAAGCAAATATTTCTAGATTTCATGAAACGAGCAAAATTAATAAATCTGACGCAATTATAGAAATCGTGATGAGCTGCTTTTTTGACAATATTTATATCAAAATTATGAGATTGTCTCATATGATAAATGACATGTTCAGGCGATTGAAAAACTTTGTCGCATATTAAACAAACAGTCTCATCAATTTCTGTTTCATTATCGGCGGCTGCAGCAACTTCAAGTGGCTCCATTTCACCATTAAATTCATCTTCATCTTCATCGTTATCACTTTCCCATTTCCCATTCAACTCAAGATAATTAACCATATAAAATCTGTCAAAATATTGGTCATTAGGAATTCGCATATGTTTCTTTTTACGCATATGCGAACGAAGTGTTCGTTGATTTGGAAATGTAGAAGAACAATAAATGCAAGCGTTCGATTCTATTTTTGATCTTAGTAAATTTATAAGATATGGAATAAAAATTAAATTTGATGGACGACCAGGATTGAATTGATGCTCTTCAAAAAGCCATTGTAAATATGCATGCCATGTGCCATCGAATGTTTTGGTACAAAATAGACAATCGATTTGATTGTGATATTCCGTCCTTTCTTTTTCATGTTCAATCATAATTTGATCGAGTCTCATTTTGTGAAGAGAATTTCGTATTTCAATATCTTCTTCGCTGCTTATATCAATCGTTTTAAAATCATTTGATATATCAACGATAGGTGGTGGATGAATTCTCCAATATTCGAGATATTTTGGGAGAAGAGGAATGTGAAGAAGATCTGTAAAAACAAAATTATGTGTATCCTTTAAATGATTTAATAGTTCGATTGGACTTTTGGACTCAAAACTGCATAAAAAACATACAAAAATAGATTCAGGTGGATATAGATCGATGTGATTATGCAAGATTGATTCAAAGTCAAAAGATGGAGAAAGATCTTCCTCCATTTTAGACTTAAACTTTTCAATAGTAATTTTTTTTTTTCAAATGAACTTTTTGAAAATAAAAATATATGACAAAATTTTAAAAAATTTTTAATATAAAGACCATGGACTGAGGGCAATTTCTTTCAAATGCATATTTGATCTGATTTATTGTCATGTTTATGGTGAAACTGTTTTCAATTCGTTTTTATATTCTTTTTAATATTTTTAAACGAAACATTATTTTGAAAATTAATAACAAGTTCTTAGTAAGAACTTCTTACTCATTGAATAAATATTTCCATTTTCATTAATCAGGAAATTTGTATTCATTAAATATATTAATATTATATCAATAACTTATATGATCGAATTAAATTATGATAATCAACTTGAAAAATTCAAAGTATATGTTTAAAGATATTTATTAATCACTTAAAATTTATTTATTTTAAAGTAATGCTTTGGAAGAATACTGGTACTACAATTATAACTAATAATTTAAAAAACTGTATTATCTAATAGCTTTTTGAAAATTACTCCAAAATAAATTATTTTTAGCTTAAACATCATCATATAAAGAATCTTGATTTATGATTTTTTTATATAAGTATTTGAATCTGAAAAATATTTTAAGTAAATTAAATAAAATTTAGGTATTTTATGAAATAAAATATATGATAAAATATTTTATTTATATGGAATAGAAAATAAAATAAAATGTTAAAAAACGCTCAGAAATATCTAAAGCTTTGTTTTTTTTAAAGGTTATCAAAAAGTTAAACGTTAAAATAAATCCACAAATTTCTATCAAAAAAAAAAAAAAAAAAAAAAAAAAAAAAAAAAAAAAAAAAGATTTTCAATTTTAAAATCGATCAGAATTTAAATTTTAGACTAAAAAGATTACGATATATATCAGTTCAGAATACTGAAAAAGTTGGGCATTAAAAAATTTTGAATCGAAAAAAAGGAAGTAAAGGGTAAAGGTTTTTTATATCAATATTGCATTGTTAACAGTCAATAAGTCTTAAAATCATGATGAATCGAAAAGGGTGATTCAATCTTAATGTCTTAGCTAAAAATAGATTACAAAACAATTTTTGTCATTTATTAACTTTTTCTTTATGTAGAATTTTTTCAATTGAAACATTAATCATTTGAATAATTTACATTTTGTGGTATATAAGAGACTTTTGGATTATTATATTCACTATGATGAATATTATGCTGCTTCTAATAGGAGATAAGTTTCAATTTGATTTTTAAGTTACTTTTATTGAATATTTGAATATAGATTTTTTCGAAATTACTCAAATTTTAAGAGGAAAATCTCAAATTATATCAGCTTTTTATTTGAATTTTTTTATTATTCTTTTGAAAATAACAATCCTTGAATAACATTCCATTTCATAATGGTCCACGTGCTCGCCTTTCTTATTGTGGCCATTAATAGTAATACTCATGAAAATTGCGAAAAAATTCCTTTTTGTAGAAAAAATTTTGAACATTTGACAAATTATTACGTTTTATGCAACACGTACATATTTAATATTACGCATTTAACGATATACTTACAAGATAAAAATAAATTAAATAATATAACGCTTACAATTTCTTCGCCTAAAGATATTGGTATACATATTAAAACAGGAGCAAATAACACTTCAAACGTATTTGAAAATAATATATTTAAGTACGATCTTTCTTCGGAAAGTTGTATCATTAATCAAACTATTTTTCAAAATTTTAGAAAATTTGAATTGCGATATTCTCCTGATGATTATTTCCAATTATCAACAAGCAATATTGAAATATTAATACATATAAATCCTTTTACGATTGATATATTAAAATCAAGCCAAGTTATTGCAACTTTAAACAAAAAGCAACTCTTTATATCTGAATATACAGAAATCATCAAAGATTATGATGATACTAAAACAAATTCTGGTATTGATATTTCATTAGATTCAAAAGGAACTTACTTTTTCTCAGGATTAGGTGGTATATCTCAATCTTTTAATATCGATGAAAACGTTTATCGACTTTATAACACAGGTTCATATCCAATGCATTCATCTGTTCCATTTGTTGTTGCCCATTCAAATTATAAGAGTCCTGTTGGGCTTTTTTGGGCCAACCCAAGCGATACTTTTATACAATGCATCAATAATTCAATTCGTTTTTTAAGTGAAACTGGTTTTGTTGATTTGTATGTTTTTCTTGGTTCTTATAGCGATATTCAAGAGCAATATTCATTATTAACAGGAAAACCATTTTTTCCACCAATTTTTTCTTTGGGATATCATCAATGTAGGAGTTTTTATGAAACTCAAAATGAAGTTTATAGCGTAATGGCCAATATGAAAAAAGCAAAACTTTCATTTGATTCAATTTGGCTTGATATAAATCATTTGCCATTTCATGCATCTTTTGGATACAATGAGACCACTTTTTCTGAACCAAAAAAGCTCATTGGATTAATTCTTACTGATGACAGATATTTAATTAGAGTTTCTAATCCATATCTTCCAGTTAATGTTAATCATAAGCAATTTACTGAAGCGAGTTTGCGCCATTATTTGGTTAATCAAAGTGACAAGGTTACTCCATATATTTCTCAATCAACTGCATTTCCAGATTTTTTAAATCCCGATGTTAGAAGTTGGTGGGCAAATCAATACAATTATGATGTTGATATTTCAAGTACTAATGTCTTTTACTGGAATGATAAAGATGATGGATCATTTCCCAAGGACTCTATTCATTTTAACGGATTTCAAAATCGAGATATACATAATATATATGGTCTTTTGATGAGTGCTTCTACATCTCAAGGCTTGATAAACCGAAATCTCCAAAACAAAGAAAACAGCCATTTAAGGCCATACCTGGTTTCATTAAATGTATTCTCAGGATCACAGAAATATGCATGGTCATGGACCGGTGATAATAGTGCCACTTGGGAAGACTTAGAAAGATCACTAGCGCAAGTAGTCTCTAGTGGCGTTTCCGGTATTCCTTTTACTGGCAGTAATGTCGGTGGATTTAAAGGACATCCTTCGGACGAGTTGATAGTTAGATGGTTTCAACTTGCTTCATGGACATATCCTTTCTTCCGCCAACAAAGTTTGGCAAAAATTGAGCCATATCTCTATCGTAATGAATTATTTGAGGGAATTTCAAACGCAATAACTACACGATACAAGCATTTGCTTGTCTGGTACAATGCTGCACATATTTCAAACCTAACTGGAAATCCTATCGTTAAACCACTTTGGTTGTTCTTGGAATCATCTAAGAATTTTCTTTCTGCTCATAATATTACTGATCAAGTCATAGTTGCTGATGTTTTTATGATTGCCCCAATATTGATACAAAATCAAACGATAAGAAATGTCATTAAGCCGCCTGGCCGCTGGTATTGTTATCCTGGCGGTTACGAGCTACAAGAGTCAACAAATTTCTTGGTCACTTTAATGGACACTCCTGTTTTTTTGGCCGGCGGTAAAATCATTCTAGTTTATCAAGAAATTGGACCAACAACGATAGAAACGATACAAGAACCAAATCTCGATATGTATATTTCATTGGATGAGAATGATGAAGCTTGTGGTGAAGTTTATATCGATGATGGTGTATCATTTAATTACAATAATGGATCATTTTTTAAAGTTATTATTCAGCTAAAAAATGGAAAATTGAAGATTAATCGTCAAGGAAACTTTGGTATGGGAGATGAAGATGATGGTTCTTTTATCAAAAAGATTCAAATTAAAAATATATATGTTTTTGGCTTAAAGAAAAAACCGAAAAGTATTCGAAATTTCGTTACTCATTTTAATGGTGACAGGTTTTTGATCAATATTCCAAGTGATAGCCCTCTCTACCTTCAAAATAAAACCAATATGAGAATTATTGCTATGAGCATTAATCCGATGACACTTGCAACAATTATTGTTGGCGTATTGCTTTGTGTTGGAATAATTACAATATCAATTATTGTTCCCATTTTCTTATTAAGAAGAGAAAAAATGAAAGAAATATCAGAAGCCCCGAAAGATGAAAGCATAGATATAAAAAATCCAATTCTTGAAAATGAATCTATATGATTTAATCTATTACCTATTTATATTTGTTTTATTTTATCTATTTTATTTTGTTTTATAAATGAAATATTAAGATTATCTTATTGATTTGATTGTAAACGACTTTATTTTATCAGTCATGGCTTTTTAATTAATTATAAAATATGCACTTATTTTAAGATGAGTAAGCCTTGTTTTTTGTATTTACAATTGTATACAACTTGTCCGTTTAAAAATTACAATTGTAATTACAATTGTAAATACGTTATTTTCTCGATATTAGTTTTTTATTTTTATCTTGATCTACAATTATTTTTTTATATTAAAAATGTTTTAAATAATTTAAAAATAAAAAGATAAAATAGTAAAATGTTTTTCAAATTAAATAATATTATTTTTGATTCTTCATAAAATTTAAAAAAATTTATTCGTATTCAAAAAGTTTCATTGATACTACAAATCAAAAAATCGTTATTTTATGAAAAAATACGTTAAAAAGACGTTTATAGTATTTGTGATTTTATTTTGAGTGCTGCAAATAACACTAAAATAAAATTGGCCCTAAATAATCCTTAACGAATTTATTTTTATATTTATCTATATTTAAATAAAATAAATATCAGGTGATTAATGAATTTGTCTTTTCAAACAATAGATATTTATGTTTTTTGATATTTAAACTTTTCAAATAGATTTGAAATAATATTTAAAATAAAACTATCTTTTTAAATTCAGATATATTTTAAAAAAAATTATTTTAAAAATAATTTTCTTATTAAATACATTCGAAAAAATTTATATTTTCCAGTAAATTTAAAATGGCCACAAGATAATATATTGTATTCAAAAAAGATAAAATATGAAAAATAAAGTAAATTATTAAAAGGAATGAAATAATGGAGAGAAAATCATGTCTATGAATTTGTGAGAAATATAAAATTTTAAAACATTTTTATTATCATACAGTAGGTAAAAATATCTTGGACCATTCAAATTGTTTTTGACCGACTTAAAATTTTTAATTAGCTCATTGAAAATGATATAAAAAACAAATAAAAAATTTCAAAGAATTTATTTTAAATTTCATTAACCTCATACAAAATATTCAGTTGGTCCAAGACAATTTGAATCGGTCCTAGACATTTCAACTAACTGTATTGAAATTTTTTTCTCATAATCAACCGAATATATCTGAGCAATCCATATATTTCAACTCCAAATATAAAATATTATAAGCAAATTAGCGTTTTTTAATATTTTTCAATACTTTACAAATGGACAACCACTCTATTTATTTTTCATTATATAATATATATTATATAATACGGGTAAATATTTATTTTTTAAAAAAATAATCTCTATGATGATTTTTCTTTCAAAATTTTATTTAACAATAAATTGAAAGAAATATAGAAAAAAAAAAAAATAAATATGCAAGTACATTGGTGATATATGAAGTTTAAATTATAAAATCTTGTTTTTATATTTTATTACCATTTTATGCGTGTATTCAAAAATTGTATAAATTAAAATAATATTCTGAAAAATAAATAAATTAAATATAAATAATTCAATTTTTTCTTTCAATTTTTTTGAGTAATACTTCAATTTATAAATTCATAATAAATTATAATTTATTATAATGAATCATTTCCTCAATGCAATCATGCGTTCTTACCAGAAAATCATTAGTCAAAATGATGATCATGAATCTATTCCGCATGATATTCTCATGCCGCTAATAAATTCCTCTGATTTTGAAAAACTATGTACGTTGGCTGAGAATAATTTTAGTAGCCAAAGCATTATTTTATCAATTTCATCCCCTACTTATGTTGTTGGTGATCTTCATGGTAATATTTTTGATTTACTTCGAATTTTGAAGCAAGTTGGCGATATTACGCAAACAAAAATTCTTTTTCTTGGCGATTATGTCGATAGAGGTCAATTTTCAGTTGAAGTTGTTACTCTACTTTTTTGTCTATCATGCCTCTACCCTGAAAATGTTTTTTTGATTCGAGGAAACCACGAATTTCGAAAAGTTAATGAAAATTATGGTTTTAAAAAGCAAATAATTGATGTTTTTAAATCAATTTCTCCTTGGGAAAAAGCAAATTATGCTTTTGATTGTCTTCCACTAGCCGCAATAATCGATAATCGTATTTTTTGTGTCCATGGTGGTATCACACCGTTATTAAAAAATATAACAGACTTAAAGACAAAATATCATCGTCCAATTTGCAATTTTGAAGATGAAATTCTTTATGATTTAATGTGGGGAGATCCAACAAGCTCGTATGAAAACTATATGCCTTCGCTAAGAGGAATTGGAAGACAGTTTGGTTGTGTAGCTTTGCACAAATTTTTGACAGAAAATAATTTAACTCAAATGATAAGAGGTCATCAGTGTGTTAAAAACGGTATTGAGCGTTCATTTAAGAACCAATTAATCACTGTTTTTTCTTCTTCAAATTATGGAGAAATTCCAGATGCATGTGCTGCATTTCTCTATGTTGATATTAATTGTTCATTGAAAGATTTTACTTTGCATCCTTATGATGTCGAAGTTAAAAGAGAAAGCACTCATTTTGTACAGATTAATACAAAATTACTCTCCATGTCAACTCATCTTGAATCTCTTTCAATACAATCACCACAAAGAACGTCAATGATCAGAACTTCATCTAATATGAAAATGGGAGCTCCATCTGCAAGGCCTACTGCAAGGTTATTGGAAAAGCCTTTTCTCCTTCAGCCTTCAGTAAAAAGGAATTCGTATTTTAATATGAAACCTACATTTGCAACTCCTGTGATTTAAATCATAGAAATATGTATTTTGTTTGTTTTTTTATAAATTGTTGTGTCGAAGTAAATCTTTTTTTATTTTTTAAGATTTAAGGGTGTAAGTCCAATTCAATGATAAGAATTCAATGAGATTTCTCAAATATTTTAATCTTTTTAGGAGTAAAAAAAGTTGAAGAAAAAATTATATTTTGGAGAAAATAAAATGTTTATTTTTTTTAGATTGATGATATATTAAAAAAAAATATTTTTATGCATTATTTTTACTTTTAAGGTTCTCCTTTCAAATTTAAAAGATTAAATTCAATGAGATTTCACAAATAAAATATACATAAATATCATCTGTAAAAATGAATTAAAATATAAAATTTATAAAAATATATATTTTTAAAAATTGTATAAAAACATTTTCATGGAATATTATTGTTTTTATTTTTCTACTGATAGAAATCACAAAATTAAAAAAATCAATAAAATTTTGAATAAAATTAGATTTAATCGTTGAGGCCAAATATTTTTATTTTTCACCAAAACTTTTTCCGAAAAATGCTCTATTGAATTATATATTCTATGAGTTAATTCAATATTGAATAATTTACATTTTTTTAGGGAAGGAGAAACTTAAATTCAAAATAATTTTTTGTGAAATTAGAACGGTAGACTCCAGGGATACCAAAAGGGCAGCCCGGGCAATCTCGGGCAAAAAAACGGTCTCCTCCCGATGAAGTGCTCGAATCTCGTTTCGGGCAAAATACGTTACCCGAATAATAAATTTTTTTGGTAGATCGTAAAATGCATTTTTTTCCGAGATTTTTCTCTCAATTTCAAATCCGTCTTTTCTCTCCAATTTCATAACAAATTTTTGAAATATTGATGAAATCATCGTTATTATATATGTATTTTCTGATGGATAAATTTTATTGAATTTGGTGCGCTAAATTTTTCGTTACAGAAATAATATTTATTGATTTAATTTAATTTTTTAGAAACATAAATTTCTAATGATGATTATTACAGCTCGGAATTATTACTGTTGCGTTATTTTACAGTAATAAGCAAATAATAGAGCAATTTGAAAATTTTCAAAAATTTTTAAAAATTTAAAAATTTAAATTTTTAATATTTTTTTCAATTGTGTTCTTTAGTTGAAAATCGTATCATTCTCTTAATTATGATAAAAAAAACTTGGATTTATTCATTTATAATTTTACTATTCTCAAAAAGTTTCATTTTTATACAAATATAAACGATCTGAAGGTCAAATATATTTGACTTTAAAAAGGCCAAAAAGTTCATATTACTGCGGTTAGCGGTTTACAGTAATAAGGTATTCAATTCAATTTTACCATAAATAGGTGAAAAAACCGCCCTTATTACTGCAGTTAGCGGTTTACAGTAATAAGAATTCAATTATTATTGACCTATTTTTTGCCTTAAAAGAGGTTATTGATTAATATTATGGTGAATATAATATTCAATATAATATTAAATTTTTTTATTTATGACTTTCTAATATTTTTTAAATGTTCACATTATCATTAAATTAATTCATACTTTTTTACTGATTTAAAGCAAATTGAAAATTTGTATATTAAGTTTCTAAGAATTAAATAGAATCGAAAAATAATTATACAGAAAAAATTAATTAATTTTGAATTGTAATCTGAAATTTTCTATTTAGAATTTTATTTTTTGAATATTTTATTTATATTATTTTAATTATTTTGAATACTTTATTTATTATATTTTATTAATTTTGAATGCTTTTGTTAGCATTTTAAATTATTTGTTATATTTTCTCAAAACTTAAAAGAAAGCAAAATTTTTCAAAATTTTTATCATCAAAAATTTTTAATTTGACAATTTTAAGCAAAATCCCAAATCGCAGTCATAAGAAGACAAAAAATTGAATGGGCCTGCAGTAGTAATTCCGAGCTGTAATGATTATCAATATTCAATGGGATATTTTATGTTTTGGAGCTTTATTTCATCAAATCATCGAAAAAATTACATATCTAGTATAATTTACAATGGCTAAGTCCAACTTTATTAGGCAATAAATACCAATTTATACCAACCAAAAAGCAAATATATGCTATTTTTTATGATAAAAATGATTAATCAAATGATTTTTATAGAAAAGTTGTAACAAAATTATTCAAGGTTAAAAATTTGCCTATTACGATCAGCATTTGAATTCAAAAGTCATCATTTTTTTATAGTAATATCTTGTTTTCTAGTGCATTAAATAAATCAAAATTCAAAGTTTAATTTTATTATCTTTTTTTAAATAAAATATATTTATTATTATCATATTTATTACATTTGTAAAATTTTATCTAAAAAAATAATTGTTTTTTGATCGTTTAGGACAAATATCATCTTTTTTGACCTAAACTTTTTCATAATTTGGAAGTATTGAAAGATGTATTCTATGAGTTTATTCAATATTGTCAAGTTTACAAAATTTTTTGGAAGGACGCCCATAAATTTAAGTTAACATCAAATGAAAAGGATATAAATATTTTTATTTTTATTATCATAAAGTGTGTCCACTATTAGGAAAGTTAAAATTGTGAAAACTCATTCAATATTTCTATGAGTTTATTCAAAAAATACTTTATTAATTGTGGACGCACTTTATTATTAACTTCTATATAATAATACGTAATATACACAAATCTAAATCTACTGAATTATATTAAGATTGCATCAGGCTTTATGAAGATAGATAAATTGTTAAATTGTTCAATATCTATTGATAATTTTAAAGCATTTGGAAAAGAAATTAGAAATAGAGATTGATCGTCTAAAAAAGTGAATGCTTCAATTGAAACAAAATCACTAAGAAATTCGATAGTCTTTAAGTTAGAGCACTCTAAAAACGTACCCTCTTTAATGTAATTGACTTGAGCTGGAATAATAATACGTTCTATTGGAGAATGACTAAAAGCATCTTTTTCAATAATACTTAAATTTGAATTATCGTGAAATTCAATTTTTTTAAGCTCAGGGCAATCGAAAAACGCGCGTTCGCATATTCGAGTAACAGATGCTGGTATCAATATACTTTTAATGCTTGATTCGGAAAAAGAACTTTTACCAATTATATTTATCTCAGAATTTTCTGAAAATTCAACTTTTTCAATGCTTTTACATCTATAGAAAGAACTAACGCCAATGCACTTAACAAAATATGGTATAAATGCTTGGGTGATATCTCGGCAAGCAAATACAATTGTCTCATATATTTCACTATTTAAATCAGATTTTCCAACAATTATTTTATTTTGACCGCCAAGATAAGAAAAATATGGATTATTTGGTGAAATGTTAATGTTGTTCAAACCTGATACTTCACCACACCATTCATCTTTAAGTTCTCTCAAATGGGATGAAAAATTAAGACTATTCAAACTTGTTTCAGAGAAAGCGTATTTATCGATTGTTTCAAGTTCTGCATCTTCTAATATATTGATTGTCGATAATTGGTTGCAATCAGAAAAAGCGCTTTCATTAATTTGTCTAATATGTAATGGAAGTGATATTTCATTAATAGCTGAATCAGAGAAAGCATATTTGTCTATCAAAACCAATTCAGATCCTTCTTCAAATTCAATTTTTTGAAGTGTTTGGCAGCCAGAGAAAGCAAATGAAGATATGATTCTAATTGACCTTGGAATTACTATTTCTTTTATCGTTCTATATGCAAAATAGAGAATATCATAAAATCCGTTATTTAAACATGATTTTCCAACAATTGTATTTTCATTCATAAGAGTAAAAAATTTATTATTAGGTGAAATTATTACATCCATTAATTCGGTTGTTCCACAGCACCAATTATCTTTTAATTCTTCGCAGTTAGCTGGAATTGTAATACTCTCTAATGTAGAATCACTAAAAGCGAAACCGCAAATTGCTTTAAGTTCTGAGTTTTCTTCATCTAGTTCAATTGTATGAAGTTTACAGCAGTAATGAAATGAGCTTTCTTCGATTTGTTTAACGTGATTCGGAATATGTATATAGTCAATTCCAGTGGTTGAAAAGGCGTCTTGGCCTATAACTTCCAACTCGGAATCTTCTTCGAATTCTATTGTATCTAGTAAACTTTCGGAAAAAGAACTTTCACCAATAATTTTAACATTTCTCGGAATCAAAATTCGATGAATTGAAGTCTTTAAGAAAGCTTCTTTATCGATAGAAATTAATTCAGAATTTTCTTCGAATTCTATAGTTTCTAGTTGTAAACAAGTGAAGAAAGCTTGTTCTTTAATATATTTGACATGTGATGGAATAAAAACCGTTTTTAAAGCAGAATGAGAAAAGGCACTTTTTCCAATAATTTCAAGTTGAGAATTTCCTTGAAAAATAACATTATTAAGTAAATTGCAATAAAAGAAAGCACACTCATCGATCTCTTTAACAGTTGAAGGTATATCAATTGAATTAATTGAGACCATAAAAAACGTTTTTTTGTCAATTAATTCAATTTTAGAATTTTCTTCGAATTCAATTTCTTTCAAATTTGTGCATAAAGAAAAAGCGCCTTCATTGATTTTCTTAACACTGGATGGTATCGAAACATACTCAATAAAAGAGTTAGAAAACGATTCTTTTTCTATTATTTCAAGTTCAGAATTTTGAGAGAAATTAACCGTTTTTAAATTCGAACAGCCATTGAAAGCGAATTCGCCTATTTTTTTGACATGCTTCGGAATCGTTATGCTTTCAATTCCTGACTCAGAAAAAGCGCTCATTTCAATTGAAACGAGTTTTGAATCGCCAGTGAAAACGACGGTTTTCAGTTTCTTACAATCTGCAAATGCGTACGGATTCACGGTGGTGATGAATGATGGGACGATGACCTTTTCAATGTTGCGACATACAAAACAAAGGATTGAATAAGTGTCACTTTTTAGGTCAATATTTTTGACCATTATTTTTTTGTCAATCATTGAAAAGTGGCGGTTTACAGGTGAAATTAAAACGTTATTTAATTGTGGTGTGTCAAAACACCAACCCGCTTCGAAATCTTCAATGCTTGAAGGAATGGAAAGACTTCTAATTGATGAGTTAGAGAATGCATATTTGCTGATTTGATGAAGATTTGTGTCGCTTTCAATTTCAACCGATTGAAGATGATCGCAACGAAAGAAAGCAAAAGGAGAAATTCTTTTTATAGTTGAAGGAATGACAACTTTTTCAATAAGATGATGGGCATAAATTAAAATGTCACTTTTTTGATCTAATTTGCATATTATAACTTTTTCATTTGAATTTTTCATGTATGAAAAAGTTTCGTTTTTAGGTGAAATTTTCACCTCTTCTAAATTCATCGCTCGAATTGACCAGAAGTCATCTAAAACTTTTAATTTCGGCGGAATTGTGAATGATCGAATTGATGTCTCTGAAAATGAATATTTCCCAATTGATTGAAGTTCAGAATCTTCAGAAAATTCCACTTTTTCAAGCAGCTTGCATTGAAAAAAAGAAAAGTCACAAATTTCTAAAACTTTTGAAGGAATCCTTATTTGTTTGAGTGATGTAGATGCTGTAAATGAATATCTGCCAATTGACAAAAGTTCTGAATTTTTTTCAAAAGAAATTGAAACAAGTTTTTCACAGCATTGAAATGAATGTGGATTTATTCGCTTGATAAAGGATGGAATCGTAATTTCTCTGCAATTTCGCGATACAAAAATAAGATTCTCATAAATTTCATCGTTTGGATCATTTTTGCCAACAATTATTTGCGAATTTAATGATATGTAAAAAGGATTATTTGGCGATACTGTAATCATTTTTAATTTCGTTGAGAATGAACACCAGCCTTCTTCGAGTTCTTTGAGATTTGGTGGAAATGAAAGAGTTTCAATGGAAGAATTCGAAAATGCATTTGCACATATTGTGGTAAGTTCGGAATCTTCTGCAAAACCAATAGATAAAACACGGCTATTATCACTAAATGAATCTGAATCAATGGTTGTAATAATATATTCGTTGGAGCCATAGCAAATTGATCTAGGAATTACAACATTTCCTCGTGCAGTTGGGGATTTAACAACTTTTGCTGTAAAATTTGCTTTGCCTAATTCTAAATTGATACCATACAATCTTGTAAAACTTATGTTCATAAAAAAATATTTCACTAACTCAATGAACTTTCTGAAATATTGAAAAGTTTTACAAACTTTGAAATTAAAGTTGAAAATATTCATATTTAAAAAAAATAAATTTATTTCAAAATATTTCTTGTTAAAATTATTATTTTCATTATATATATATTTAAAGTATATTTATAAACCTTAAAAAAGATAAATCAAATATCTTTGATAAATAAATAATACAATAAAAATGCATTTTATTAAAAAGTTTGATATGAAATTGAGACCTTTAAAGTGCTTTCAATAGATCCAGAGCATTTCAATAGATACAGAGCAGGTCAATTTAGCATAAATTGGCCATAGTTTGATCGTTTTTTACAAAAAAGAAAACCAAATATGATCAGAAATATTTTTATCAGAAATTTTTAATTTTCACTATTTTACAAATATCTCCAAATCAAAAAAGTAAAACTAATAAAATTTAACAAAATTTATAATGTACAATAATAATTTTTATATAATTTATTATTAAATATTTAAAAAATAATTAAATTGTTGAAAAATAACACAAATTAAATTTTGTGATATCGATCTATTGAAATGGTATGGATAAAATGAAAGCATTTTATCAATTTTTAATAAAAAATCGTATAAAAATATAAAATATAAATATATTCAAAATACCTTTAAATTTTGTAAATAATAATAAATATAAATAATATAAATAATATAATTATTATTGTAATATAATAAATTTCTTTAAATTTATCTTAAATTTTATAGAAAGCTAGATATACAAAAAAATGATCTTTCAAAAAGTGAAAATAATATTATCTCAAATTGATGTTTAACTGTTTTGTTCCAATTTTTATTTCTTTTGAAAATGTAAGGAATATGTGGTTACATATAGGTATATCTTACTTAATATAAAATGTAAATATATATATTGATTAATCCATTGCTATCAAAACATTTCATATCTTTTTTCAAAAAAAAAAAACTAATTAAATAAAAGGATTTTATAATTAAAATGTTTTAAATATCTTAATATTAGTTTTAAGTTTTAGTTTTTAAAATTCCTTTTTGATAAATAACCATAAAATCTTGACTTAAATTTTACAGATAATCGTTATGAAAAAGTGGAAAGTATTTAAAAAATTAGGAAAATTCAAGTGGTCTTTTGGTCAATTAACTTTTATCGGTCAAAAATTAAGAAATTATTTGCCCGAATAAATAAACAAATATTCAAATATAAAATTTTTCATCACATCATTTCAAATGATCCTATTTGGATTAATCTTTTTCGCAAAATCATTTGATAATAAAATAATTGATTTCCCTTTTTATCCAATCATTACTAGTCACTATAAACGCAATTTCATACAAAATTATTTTGATATGAATCATATCGACGAAAAATCAACTCATGGGAAAAATTTAAAAAATATCGTTTTAAGTCTCAAACAAAATCAAAACATTAGCTATAATATTGATAAGCTTGAACAGTTATTTGTTCTCAAAAATGGTCATGCGGCATTTATTTTAGGCATTATTAACGAATTTGGACTATTTGGTAGAGAAATTGATGATAAAGCTGCATGTAGATATTATGAGGTAGGTTCTAAATATGGAAATTCAGAATGCAAATCGAGTTTGGCGTATTATTATCGATATGGTATTGGTGGATTAAAGATAAATAAACAAAAAGCATTTCAATTAACAAAAGAATCAATGGATAAATGTGTGTTTTCGGCTATAAGAATGGCAGTGATGTATTATGAAGATAACAACATTGAAAAAGCAATTTCAATTTTACTTCCAATTGCAACACTAACAATAAATAATTCAACCTTCTTTGATTTCTTCTTTAGTGCAGATCACGAGATCAAAAAATTCGAAGGTCTTTCGTTACCATCAAGTATATCTCAAACAAGTACAGGAGTTGTTGAATATCTTCAAGCATTATCGAATGAAGGTAATAATAATGCCAAGTTGCAACTTTTGATAAAAGCGCTTGGAAATAGAGATTATGCAAAAGCCATTGAAATTGCGAGTGAAGATTACGCAAAGCTGAGAATAGCAATTTTAAAGGCAAAAACAAAGGAAGATTTGAAAAACATTGATGAGCAATATGGTCCTTATTATACAATTCTTGGACTGATGGAAAAGTATGGTTTCGAGATTTCTAAAAATGAAAATAGTAATATAAATTCAACAAAAGATAAGAAAAGGAGTATACTCAAGAATAGACCAAATGAAATTGTTAACAAAAATGAAAAAATCAATTTTACATTATCTTCCGCACAATTAATTGAAAAAGGGTTTAATATTGGTGATCCTTTAGCATTTACTGAACTTGCTTACTTTTACTTAACAAGAGGAAATGAAATAGGAATTGAAGTTGGGAAATCTTTGTTGATGGCAGCAGTAAATGTTTCTTTCATTCCTGCAATTCACTTATACGGAGTAAATCTATTTCAAGGCCGGAAGCCATTTATGAAAGATATCAATTTAGCTAAGCATTGTTTTCTTCAATGTTATAAAGCGAATAAGTATCTGCCATCAATGTTAAACCTTGCCTTGATATTTCATACAATCGAAAATAACCCAGAAAAAGCGTTTATTTTATTAAATGAGTTGATTGAGAATTCATTTTTATTTGCTGACGCTGAAAAAGCATTAAAAGCAACCGTGGATGGTAATTATCAACTCTCATTACAATTTTATAAGAGATTGGCAGACTTGGGTTCAAATAATGCCTCATTCAATGTTTACCAGCTATATAAAAGGAAAGGCGACTTATTGTTCCCCTCTGAAACAGAGAAAATTGTTGGAAAATATAAAAATTATAATGAGCTTGTACAGAATGAACAAAATGAAGATAACCAAAAGGAAAGCATTGAAAATATTAGAAAGAAATGGCTTGTTGAATCTTCGCCTGATGCTTATTATGAGAATGGAGAATTATTATTGCAAGAAGGAAAAGACATTGAAAAAGCAATTGAATGCTTTAGAAGAGGTGCAAAAAACAATGCTTATTCTGCATTCAAAGCAGGTATGCTTCTTATGAATATTAATCCAGAAGAGTCACTTAATTATTTGAATAAGGCACAAAATATGAAGCCAATGCTAAAAATAGCAGTTGTCTTTATGAAAACTAGGATTTTTATTCATAATATACCATATTTGATCAAAAATTGGAAATATATCATGAAAATAATATTCGGCCATAGTAATAATCCTTATATTGAACCATTTGATTTTTTCATGGCGCAAATCACATATAAAATATTAAATATTTTGATGTATGCTGTTCCTTTTATGGTACTCTACATGTTAGTTGTTATTCGCATCAATATAGTAAATGGGGATTATTTCAACTCTGATCAAAGTTTCAAAAATATCAAAATATAATAAGTGTTTGGAAGTCTAATGAATTTAGATATATGTTAATTAATGTTATTAAATAAAAATATTATGTGTTTTATACAATTATATTATTATGATTCAAAATCATTTTGCATTAAAAGTTACATTGTAGCAAGCATGATGTAAAAAAGTAAACAAATAAATACAAGTTAGAATTTATAAACAAACTTTTGTAAATAAAATTAAAAACAAATAAAAATTATATGTTACCGCTAAATTGGGGGAGCATCTGGCTCTTTTTCATTATCTGATGATGTTTTAATGTAATTGGTTCGATTTTTTCTTGATTTTTTAGCACTTCCACTAATTGTTTGTATACCAAAAAAATATGAATTTCCGCCATCTGTTTTGTTTCCTTTTCGTGAACTGTTAATTGATGAAGCTGCACCACTGTTGATTCGACTATTCCGTGCTGTTGGCGTTGGTGAAGTAAAAGCGCGTCTTGTTGACATTCGTGATGATGGAGGTGATGTTGATGATACTGAAGGAGGCATTGATAAGCTTGAGCTATGTTTTCTCATTTTTATAGGAGTAAATGGTCCATCTGGTAAAAAAGCTCTTCTTAAATCATCAACACCAATTTCTTCTTCGCCTAGGTCTTGTAGTGCATAATCTAGTTTTTCTATGTCATTTAATAAAGAAGCAATAGAAACTCGTCTTCGTATCTGAGTAGCATATCTCTCCCTCATTATTTCTTGACATTGTATATCAAGTTGCATGCGTTGATTGATGAGTTGCTGAAGATCTTGAAGAGCGTTCTGTTGTGAAGCAATCTGTTGTTGTTGAAGATTAAAATTGTCTTTATTCATTGTTGACTTCATTGAAGTTGCCGTTGATGAATTATCTAGTAATGATGAGGTGGTGAAGAAAGATTGATCAAATGTGCGCTTCAATGGCGCTTGAGTGTTACTATCGCCAAAGTTTTGCTGTTCAAATGAGCTTTTGCAAAATTTTTGTAAATATTCATGAAATCGATATGTGATCTCAAATTCGCAAGTGATTCGAGATCTTTCATGCCATTCTGGACTAGCAAATATCTCATATAAGCGTAGTTTCTTTTCTTGAGTATTGTTTTTGAGCTCTTGAAGTTTTACTTGAAGGTTTTCGATCGTTAAAAAATATGAGGACCTTTCACGATCAATAGCAGCGATTGTACTTATTGATGCATGTGTGCGTGCCTCTGAAATTTTATAACGAAGTTCATCGATTTCAACAGCTAAGTCTGCTATTTGCCTTCGATATTGAGCATTTTCTGTAGTTATTGTATTTGTACCTCCTAATGTCTCTGCTAGTGCAACAGCTCGGCCTTCTTTGTCATCTAGAATTGATTTAACTTTTTCATACTCAGATCTTGCCTCAAGAAGCTCTTTTTTAGCACGTTTCAGATCATTTTTTGCAGCCGAGTATTCACTCTGAAGATGTTCGTTTTCTTTAAATTCATCACCACCACGAAAGAAGAAAGGAGGAGTCTGATATGTGCCTTTTGGGTAAAGAAGAGACCTCGCTTTCTTCATTTTGTATTCGCTCACAATTATTTTGAAAATGTTATCGTTGAGACCAAAATTTAAGCTTCATATATCCGTTATGTAGTATTTGGTTAACTCGTTTTTTTTATTGGTGGTTGATAATTTATTTTTGGTAGATTTTATTGATTAGTATGTGATAAGATAAACGAAATAAAAGAGAATGCAGTATTTGGACATGAATATTTATTGAAAAATATTAAAAACAAAATCAGATTAATCTTCAATTGAAATATTTTCAGAAATTTTGAAATAGATGACCGATTATATTAACAAATAATTAAATGTTTAAAATAAATATAATTCATTTGTTTCAAATTTTAGTACATTTCCTTATTATAATACAAATAAAAGTCAATTTAAATAAATTAAAAATTATAATGTTTTAAGATTTTATTAATAACATGCATATATTTAATATCAATTTATTTTCACTATGTTTTTTACACTGCGATCAAATTTTGATTGAATTATTCAAATTTTTGAATGTTAAAAATTGTGAAATTATAAAAAATTCAAGATGGGATCTGACTTATCAAATGTGATTTCTGACACGCCAGGAGCTCCTGGTGAGTCACCTATTATTATGTCTCCGTCGATAAAACAACTTCAATTTAATACGGAGCACCTTGTTTCTCGTTTTTCTGACACTCCAAATATCTCAACAATCTATGAATTATTTGAGCACACCAAAGCAATTGCGCCAGATAATCCTTATTATGGAATGCGTGACTATGATAAAGAAAAAGGTGAATGGCTAAATAGTTTTCACTTTGTTAGTCGAAAAGATGTTGGTGAATATAGTGATGCTCTAGGTTCATGCCTTATTTCACGTAGGCTTGAATTTGGATCGCATGTTGGAATTCTTTCTTACAATCGAACTGAATGGATTATCATTCAAGAAACTTGCTATGCTTTTGGATACATTCCTGTGCCAATATATGATACATTTGGCTGGGATAATATTAATTACATTATTAATCATGCTGATCTTAAATACATATTTATTGTTTCATCAAAACTTACTGACTTCATTAAAAATGTTAACCCCAACACTTCATGCGCTACAAATCTAGTTGTATTTGATAATGTGGAACAACCTTACCAAGTTGGACAGTACGGACATATTGAAGGGGAGCAAAATGCAAAAGAAGCTGTTGCATTAAACTCAAATCTTGATTCAAATGGTCAAAAGAAGTTTATTATAGAAAAATTTGAAGATCTTCTTAAGTTTTCTGATCGTTTTCCACATCGTCCGCCAAAAGCTGATACCCCAGCTAGCATAATGTATACAAGTGGTACTACAGGCAAGCCAAAAGGATGTATTTTGACACATTCTAATTTCATAGCAACAGCAGCTAGTTTCTACACTTATTGTTATCAATTCAGTCATGATGATAGATATGTTTCGTACCTTCCAATGGCGCATGTTTATGAAGCAGTTATGCATGTTGTTGCTCTTAAAGTTATTGGAACAGTTGTTTTCTATTCAGGTTCAATTCCACGTTTATTGGACGAAGTCAAGATGTTTCATCCAACAGTCTTCACTGGAGTTACTCGAGTTTATGAACGAATTATGAATGGTATTCAAGATAAAATCAAGCAGCAAAGCTTCTTCAAACGTTGTGTTTTCCATACTGCCTTCGGAATCAAAGATTTTTGCCTTCGCTATCTTCGAATAAAACGTATTCCACTTCTTGATCATGTTTTTGATTCTGTTCAAGAAGCTCTTGGTGGTAATATGAAACTTTTAGTTTGTGGAGGTGCATCACTTTCAGAATCACAACAACAATGGATACGGATTGCATGTCGACTTCAATTTATTCAAGGTTATGGACTTACGGAAACAACGGCATCAACTTGTGCTCAAGTTTATTCTGATTGTATGAGTGGAAATGTCGGAGTCCTTCTTCCATGCACTGAAGGTAAACTTCGTGATCTCCCTGATCAAGGTTATTATTCTAAAGATTTGAAAGGCGAGTTATTGCTTCGAGGTCCATCAATTTTCGCAGGATATTATAAAGATGATGAAGCCACGAATAAAGTTCTCGATAAAAATGGCTGGTTTTCAACTGGTGACATTTTTGAACTTAACAAAACACATCAATTAATGATTGTTTCTAGGTGTAAAGAATTGGTTAAATTAAGTCAAGGTGAATATATCGCAATTCCACGAATTACTGAAATTTATGAAAGAGCTGAAAATGTGGATCAGGTTTATATTCATGCCGGTATGAATGCACGTTATTTGACTGCAATTGTTGTTATCGAAAAGAATGCACCAAGTACCATTAATGAAGATATTATCCTCCAAAGATTCAATGACCTTGCTACAAAAGAAAAATTAAATGGTTTTGAAAGAATTAAAGCTGTTAAATTAACAAGAGAGCCATTTACAACCCAGAACGGAATGAGTACTCCATCTTTGAAACTTTGTCGATTTAAGATTCAACAAGTTTATCAGAAAGAGCTTGATGAAATGGATAATAAGCTCAAGGTATTGCATTAGGAATTGTTCCTTATTTTTTTTATTATATCAATTTTTTTTATAAAGAATAATTGTTATTGAAAAGTATCAAAAACTGTTAACTATTTTTTCACTTTTTCAAATAAAAAAACGTTTTATATAAAATTCAACAAATTTAATCATGTTCTTATTAGTCTTTCCATCAAAATAAGATTTCCTGAGAATAGTACAGCGAAGACCATTTCAAAGTCATAAGCAAAATTAAAAATATTAGATGAAAAAAAAAAAATATATTGTGTATAATTCTTCAAGAAATAGGAAAGCTTAATGAATATAAATAAAATCATTATATTGGCTAAATATGTTGGGTATTTCAATATCAAAGTTTTATTAAATAACGATTTCTCAAGAAAAACTATCCTCAAAAATATAAAAAATTGAATCAAAAGACATCATATTTGAATAGACTAAAATCAAAAAGATACGTTAAAATAAAAACATTTCATTAATAAAACATGAATCAAAATGATATCCAAAACGAAGAAATCATACTTCCAGAGAAGATTAAGCAATATTCATTTCGTGGATGTATAGGGAAAGGATCTTTTTCATCTGTGTTTCTTATCCATAATGATGAAAATGATGAATATTTTGCATGTAAAGTAATTCAAAAGACAGTGGTTACCAAACTAGATGTTGAATATCTTATTCGGAACGAATTGTTAGTTTGGAAGGAACTATCACATCCATTTATAGTTAATTTGATTGATTATTTTCAAGATGATAATAATCTTTATTATATAATGGAATACTGTCCAAATGGTGATTTATTTGTCATGTTATCTAATACAGGACCATTACGTGAGCCGCATGCCTCAAGATTAACAAAAATGATATTAGAAGCTATCTCATATATGCATTCACTTAATATTGCCCATAGGGATTTAAAACCAGAAAATATTTTATTTGACAAATTTGGAAATATTAAGATTGCTGATTTTGGATTATCAACAAAAGTTGATAGTCCAATGGTTTCAAATTTTTGCGGATCAATGGGTTATATTTCTCCAGAATGTTTTATTAGTTCCTTTTATGATCCAAAAAAATGTGATTTATGGGCATTGGGTGTAATTGTATATTCGATGGTCACAAATATGATTCCTTGGGAGGTTAAAGATACAAAAAAGTTATTCAAAACGATGGAATCTGAAAATTACATGTTGCCATCTTTTCTTTCAACGAATTGTCAATCATTTATATCATCATTGTTAAAAGCTGATCCGCATAAAAGAATGACTATTGATGAATGTTTTCAGCATCCTTGGATTGCTGGATTCGGATTTCCATGTATTCGAAAAAGTAACTCAAAAACAATTTATAGTCCTTCTTCAAATTTGAAAAAACCAAAATTCAGGATTGACAAATCTTCGATTTTTGCTCATGTAAGCCCTAAAAAAAATCCAGCCTTTAGGATTAGAAAGCGTAACATGCATGAAATTGATAATAATAATTGGGCACTAAACTTTAATCTTGATGATGAAAATGTGGAAGAAAAGAAAGACTCTCAATTAAGATGTACTAAAGATTTAAAAGAAATCAAAAAAACAATTTTCTTTCCACCAATAAAAACGTGATTTTGGAAAATTTTTTTGAATAGGAAATAAAAATAAATTTACCTTATAAATTCTGGTATTAAAAAAGGAAATGATTATATTTATATGTATTGCATGCATTTGTTATTTCAAAAGATTAAAAAAGGCAATTCAAAGTGATTAGAGAAGAATGATAAATACTGTAATATACGTCAAAATATATTTTGATAGACGTACAATCTTATTTTTTGCGTGTTTTTGAGAAATTTTCTTTGAATTAAATGATTTGGTTGGGAAAATTGAAATTGTATGAATTGTATTGAAAATAATGCAAATATATGCAAAAACTAGAACGACTACTTTTAGATATATGAATAATAAGCATCTAAAACAAGCTTATAGCTCTTTTTAATAATAAAAGGAGAGCCTCGCTCCAATACTTTTCAGATATGCAACAGTTTCTTTTTGTTCATTCATAATAGCCATTTTCAAAGGTGTATAATTAAATCAAAAGATAAAATTCCATAACGAAAAATAAATATATAATTCGATGAGCATAAAAATTTATAAAAATGCACTGTTCAGCATTAATCTTTATTCCTTCTAACCCGCAAAGATATTTAACAACATCTAAATGGCCATTTCCGGCAGCCATGTGTAAAGGTGTTATCAATAAATTAGGAGTTGTTATATTTACATCAATTCCTGGTATTGAACATAAAAATTGAACAATATCAATCAGGCCATTTTCAGAAGCTGCATGGAGTGCGGATATTTTATTTCCAAAACCATATTTGGAAAGTTCATTTATGTTTTTATTTAATTTAATTATTTTTAAAAAATATTTTATATTGTAATTGATGATTGATGAAATCAAACAGCTCGTCGTAAATTCATAACTTAAACTTTTATGAATATATTTGATTAGGTCAGTTTGAAAAAATTCAATTGCAACTTCCAGGCATCCGTCAAATGATGCGTTCACTTCTTCAATCATATGTATAATTTCGCAATTACCTCCAGCAACGGCATATTTTGGTAAATTCGGTGTAATTCGAACTTTTCTCAACCATAAAAACTTAAATACATTGATTGAGCCAAAAAATGCTGTGAATTCAATAATAAAAGGTCTGGAATTAATGTATTTAAATTTTTCAAAAGGCGAATATTCAATATTTGAGTTCAGATTTAGATTGGACTTTTCCATAATTTCTTGAAACTTGATTAAGTCATCAGATCTAATAGCTACTGTGATTTCATTGTTATTAATTCCTTTAATCTTCAAATCATCATCTCTAGGATCAATATAATAATCATATTCTATTGATCCGCGTGAATATTTACTCTTTAAAAAATCTATTGAAATAAATCCTGCTTTAATTAAATTAAACATAATTGTCTTGAAATCTTGAAAGGGGAATAAATGAAATATCCATTCGTTTGAAATACTATTTTTCAGATAAGGAAATAAATCTAAGATTAGCTTCATACTCAATTCTGACTTTTCATCGTTGATTTTAAAAATAGATTTTATTGAATTAATAATTTGTAACAATAACAATTTATTGGAATTAAATCCTTCAATACTCAAAATTTTGTTGAAGACTTCATTATAATTTTCTGGTGTAAGATTTAATAAATTGGTTTGAAGATCAAGAATACAAGAAAACGAAACATTCATCAATGAAATTTATAATTCACTCAAATTTTTCAAAACTTTTCAAATAAAAAAAAAGAAATGAAATGAAATATAATAAACTAGTATAATTATTTACAAATATTAAAATGAATAGCACCGGCATGTGCTAAAGGTTCATGGTTAACAAGAACAAAAGATTGAAGAGGGCCGCATAATATAGATGAAATTTGTCCTTCGATTTTAATTTCTTTTGGTAAATCAGCGCATGATTCTTTGTCAATAAGAAGAGCGCCATCATTGTTATAGCCATAGCAAAAAAGTTTTTGATCACAAGTTAAGATTAGAGCGTGTGTGCAACCTGTTGCAACCTGAGCTATATTATTTCTAAATGTCTTAATTAAATTATCTTTGAGGATATCTTTATTTGGGTCATCGTCTTCTATTGAATCACAAAATACATCAACTAAGTCATGGAAACCTATATCGTCCATTTCTTCATTATATATATCGCTAAAAATAAATGCATTATTATCATCTGTAACAAATATCGCATGTATTTCGCATGCTGAGATTTGTTTGATCTTTTTATTTTTTAAAGCTTCGATTTTGACAAATTCATGATTTCCATTATTTAATATACCATTTCCAAGAGCGCATCCATCGATATCAATGCAAGCCGTAAAAGCGTCGGTTTGGCAAATATCATATATTGGTTTATCAAAATATGAAATGTATTCTGGTTCTATAGACGGATCGTCTTTAAATATGTAAGCATTTCCTTTTGAATCAATGGCAACTGGACTTCTTCCACATCCTGAAAGATGGATTATTGGATTTTCTGGTGCAAATGTAATTGGATTTTCTTTTTGTTTTAAAGAGCAAATTATAATTTTTCCTGATTCAGTCAAATATGAACTATAAAACGAGCCAGAATGAGCATAAATTATTTTTTCTTTTGAAATAATAGAATCTATTTTTTCTGGGGATAGGTATAGAGTACGATTAGGTGTGCCTATTGTAAAATCTTCATCATCACCAACAGCATATACTGAACCATTGTTATATACTAATATTGAGTGGTCTTCGCCATTTGTTAAACATCTTAAGCCATCAACTGGAACATCCATTTTATATGGTAAATTTTTGTCTGAAATGCAGCCAAGTTGGTTTGATGCATTAAATCCGCCGCAATATAATGTCATAAAATATCTGTTACAAAAAAAACGTTGAGATTTTTGAGGAATTAGAGCATTTAAAAAAAGTCTATCATTTCAAATTTGAATTTAAGATTTTGACCATAGAGATTCAATTGATCTTTTATTCTATAAGATTAAATTGAAAGTTTATTTGTTTAAATGAATTTTTGAGAGTGATCAACCGCTTTTGACATGAAGTGAGTTATTATTATTCAAATGTCGATTGAAAGAGGAATCGATACTTTCGTTCTTGATACCTCTATGTTAAAGATTGTTAGTGATAAGCCAATAGGATCTGGTGGTTATGCAAATGTTTATCTTGTTAAAGATCAAGATGATAACGAATATGTTGCAAAAGTTGGTAAAGAGCAATTTAAAGATCATGTGGAAGAAAAGAACTATATCCGAGAGCTAATGATTCTTAGTAAAGTCAATAATCCTTGTACAATTGGATTGAAAGGTTTTTCATTTAGTCCACGTTTTGATGGTGATGGTGAAGTCGATTATGAAAATGACACTAGGCTAATCAAAAATCCAACAGTCATTCTAGAGAAAGCATCAGGTGGATCAATACGATCAAAGCTAGAAAGAATTCAAAAGAAAAAAAAGTGTGTCAAATGGACTCCTACAAAGCGTATGATTGCTCTCGCTGGGACTGCTTTTGGAATGAAGTATCTTCATTCAAAGCATATTATTCATCGTGATTTAAAGCCAGAAAATGTTTTGCTCAATGATGATCTTCATCCAAAAATAACTGACTTTGGCCTTTCCAAAATTCAATATGATAACAAGCAAACCATAAGTGGTACAGGTACCCAAATGTATATGGCTCCAGAAATGTTTCAAGAAGGTGATTTCACAAACTCAGTTGATGTTTATGCTTTTGGCATCCTAGCTTATGAAGTTATTACCTTGAATTTACCATATAATCCAAAAGATTTTCAAAATATTTTTAGATTTCAAAAGCAAATTGTTGAAGGAAAAAGACCAGAGTTTCCACCAGGTGTTAATCCATTACTTCAGGAGCTTGTGTGTAAATGTTGGGATAAATGCGATATGGAAAGGCCAACATTTAGCGAAATATTTGAATGCTTATCGAAACCAGAATTTTTAATTTCAGATGTGGATCTTGATGAGTATAATGCATATCTCAATTCATTACAAGAAGATAAAGATTCACTTTGCTTGGACCCAGAAGTTCAAACTATTGTAAATCAAGCGAATAAAGGTGATGTTCAAAAAATGAAAGAAGCAGCAGAAGGATTTTATGATGGTAAAGGTATGTTTCCAGTTGATAAAGACCAAGCATTAAAATTCTATAGAATGTATTCGATTTCTATGGATAGACTTCAAAAAAATCAAGAAAGCAATGATAATCAGGAAAAAATTCATGAAGATGAAGTTCCAGAAAAAATCCAAGAAGAAGAAGCTCCAGAAAAAATCCAGGAAGATGAAGTTCCAGAAAAAATACAAGAAGAAGAAGCTCCTGAAAAAATACAAGAAGAAGAAGCTCCTGAAAAAATACAAGAAGAAGAAGCTCCTGAAAAAATCCAGGAAGATAAGAGTAACGATAATGAGGAAGAAAAAATCACCCTAAGCCTAGCAGGGATTTCATATTATTCTTCACAAGGTCAGCTTGTTTTGGTTAATGACGACGATCTCATTGAGCAACTTTCTTCTGAAGTTAAAGATATCATTAATAGTAAAAGTTCATCTCAAGACTTATTTGAACTTGCTGCTAATTTCAAAGAAGGTAAATCACCATTCCCTCAGGACTTCCAATTATCATCGTACTTCTTTAGTAAAGCTTTTGAAGCTCTAAACAATAATGTTGATAACAGTAATGACAACAATAACGATAAAATTTCAAAACATCACAAAAAGAAAGAATCTGATATTCCTCTTGATAAAAAAAATAGCTCAATCCGAAAGAAATTTGCAACAGAATATACCCCACAAACAAAGAAGCATAAGAAAAGGAAGAGTAATCTTGATGATGACGACGACGGTGGTGATAATGAAAAGCCTAGACCTTCCTCATTAAGAGTTAGAGACAGATCAAGTACTGTTGATCCATCATCTATGGCTAAGCTTTTGCCAATTGATCTTACTCCAATTTGTATTGAAGCTCTCAAGAATCAAGTAATTCATATCAACATTATTATTTTTGGTAGTAAGAATTCTGTTTCACCATTTCTTAAAGCATTGTTTACAGAACAAAATACATCGCCAATAGAATGTGAAAATCAATACTTTTTATGTACGCGTATTCATGGAAAAAGCATATCTGTTTACCATATTAAAGATGACGAAAATGTTGATTATGAGGAAATGTTAAACTTTGTCAAAGACAGAACATCATCGGTCTGTGACCCAAGCAATAAACTTTTCATGTGTTTATATTGTATTTCACCTTCGCATGACTCAGAAGATATTAATCTTATTCAACAACTCTCTAAAATGTTATACACTGCTATTTTCGTTACATCGATTGATAAAAGTTCAAGCTTAGATAAATTCAAGAAAAGTATTAAAGGAAAAATATACAGAAAAGATGATAATCCTGATTCTGAAAAGTTAAAGAAATCGCCTCTCATATTTGATCTTAAGTTAACAAAGAACAATTCTCATTCTGATTTGCTACAAGATTTTATTAACATTGTCCCAAATCTTTCGATAATAGGAAACACAGAATAAGATTATTTACCTATTGATGTTGTTGTTGTTATTATTATTAATTACTTATAATTCACTATCCATAATTAAAAAATTTTGCATGAATTATGTATCTTTCTTCTTTATTTTTTGTTTTCACATTTTTTTGAATAAAATTTATCCGCCACGAATTATTCAGTGAGGCCAATATAATTTTTTAAACAAAATAGCACCATATCACTACATAATATTGTTACTTAAATACAATATATATAATAGTTATTTTGAAGATATTTCAATTTATAAAGATTGCTTAACTATTTCAAAAAGTTTGAAATTTGAATAATATTTAAATGATATTATTAAATGCATATATCTTAATAAAAATCATAATATATGATTATTATTTCGTTTGTTTATTAATTTATATGTATTATATTTAATAATATCAAAAATGTATATGTAAATGTTTAAATTTCCATTAAAAATAAATTGCAAACGTGAGTATATGTCATGTGTTGTGAACTTTGGCCATAATTTCTCAAATTTCTCTTATTCGATGAGCAAGTTAACAAACAAAATACTTTCTTTAAATAAAGAAAGTATTGACTAATAAGTTATTCATCATTTAAAATTTATTTCTGTATAATTGCGCGATTTTTTTGTCATTCTTTATTTATAATATTCCCGCCAATGAGGCTACGACCACCAGCTTCTTCCGACAAAAGGAAGACCAAACAAGAGTAGAGGATGTCTGATTAATGGATTCTCCTATGTGTCATTTAAGATTCCTAACAAAGAAGAACATAAGCAACTTACAACAATATAATAGAGTTTAAAACAGTCGAAAAAAAATAATTAAAATACCTGCAAGAGAGCATAGTAGTATATGTATGTTCGTATTGGTGGTCGAATAATTTTTCTAGGTCTCCCAATACCAGGAACCAAGCTCAAAACCTCATTTTAAAAATTAACGAAAAAATTATCCACAGGGTTTAAATTTTAATTAGCCTCCATAATCTGTTGTAGAACAAGGCCTGTCATAAAGCGCTAAACACTCATTTTAAAATTTATTTCAAAGTTAATTTGGGATTTAATTTCGGCGCTTTACGCCACAGTCAAGCGAAGCTTGATTTTAAATAAGGGCTCCAGAATGAACCTGAGAACAAGTTATAAAATTAATTTTTGAACTAATTTTTTTCCACATTTTTATTTTTGATAAATGGCTTTCAACCAAAATTCATTTATTGATTTTACTAATGACGATATTATTGAATCTATTAATAATATTAATCAAGGACTTAATGAAAATCTTGAAATTGCAGATACTCGTCGATATCGAGGAGGTGCAAAATTACGAAATATCAGAACATTATATACATATCTTAATCAACATAATGCCCAACAAATAATTGGGCTTGATTTTAATAATAGTGATGATTTTCTGATAAAACTTGATAATTTCATAACTCATGAACAAAATCGTCGTCAATATGAACAAAATTATCTAGATTATATTAATAATGAATCGATTAATGATGATGAATTGAATGAAACATATAATCAATATTATAATAAACAGCATGAATTAAATAAATCTTATGAACACAATTATCAAGATATATTAAATCGTGAATCATTTTATGAAGATGAACAACCAAATGAATCTGATTATCAATATTTCAATGAACAACAACAACAAATCAATCAAGAATTTCATGATAAACAAGTTCGTGATGATAATAATTTCTTCAACAAATTTGATAAAAACGAATACAAACAAATCAATTCTTTAGATGAACTTGTAAGAATTAATTCTCAGAACAAATTTGATAATCAATTGAAAAAAGAAAAACTTGAAAATGCAATTAAACGTGCTTATGAAGCAGTTGACAATGCAATTCAATTAATCAAACAATATAATAAACAAGAGAATCTCAAGAAAATTGAACAAAAAGAAATTCACGATAAATCCCATTTACTTGAATATTATATTCCTGAAAACGAAGAATTATATGAATATCTTGATAAATTCAATAACAAATTTAAATCAAAACACAATGATTATCTTATGATTAATAAACCACAAGATTTTGATAAGGCTGTTAATGCTTGGAAACATTATAACAACTATCCCGAAACAAATATTGCTCAGAAACAATTCGATGGTTCCCCAATTGTTATTTATTATTTCAATCAAATCTCATCATTAAATCAAATCTTCGAATCATTACAACAAGTTTTTGATACTGAACTCAAACCATTCAAAATTCATTTTCAAATATCTGGTGTATTTGAATCTCCAATACCTAATTTTGAAGATTCTGATGAAAATAAATATGAATATGAGGCTCGTGAAATCAAATGGAGAAACTTTAAAGAATCAATTCCAATTATTGTAAATTCAATTCAGGACCTTGATTATGTTAAAATGTATATTGAATCAAATCTCCATTCATATGAAACAACATCTTCATCAACTAAATTAACAATCGTTGGTTCAGTTTCATTTACTGTCTCACGAATGCGAAAGGTTACTGGACATATCAAAGATTTACCAGAAGAATTCATCAAAAATGATTTTATTATATCTGACAATGAAGATGATAAATTATGTTTCTATCGATTTCTTGCAATCTGTTTGAGTGATATCATAATTGTAAATAATGTTGAAATACATAAACTTGCAGACACTCAAAAATATCGAGTACAAGATAGAACTAAGGTTGCTAAAAAAATCCTTCTCAAAGAACATAACATTGAATATAACACCAAAATTCCAAAACAAGGATTAAAGATTCTCAAAGAATTCAAAGGAGTAACAATGGAACAAATGGAAGAATTGTCTAAGAAATATCATCTCAACATTAATATTTATGAGTTCACTAAAAACGATAATTCTTCATATTATGACTTATCTGAACAATGGTTTTTCGATAAATCTTATCCAACTCATTCTGCATTACTTTTCTCGAAAGACCAAATTATTCATATTATGTATATTAAGAATCCTGAAAAACTAACTCAAATACATATTTGTCCAAAATGTCATTCATACACTCATCGAGGAACTGAAAACCTACATCGATTTGAATCTCATGTCAAACATTGTGATGGAGTTTTCAAGAAGAACTTTATTCCAAACAAGGAACCACTTCCATTCTGTCCACATATCTTAAACAATCCAGTTTATGAATATTGTTTGGCATACGATTTAGAATGGAAACCTAACATTTATTATATGACATACGATTTTGAAACGATGGAACAATCAGTTAACAAATCGATTTCTGATTCAACTGTAATCAATTCACGTTTAATACCTCTTTCTGTTGCTTCATGTGTTAAATTATCTTCAGGATTAATTACAAAACACTTTTCATTAAAGGATTCTGAAGAGTTTATTCCAGAATGGATTTCATGGTTGTTCGAACAATCGATGGAAGTACTGAATGATAAAATCGTTTATGACAAATCATTTCTCCCTGCTGATAAAATTTATGATATTGATACAAATATTTATACCATAACCGTTTTCGGATTTAATTCATCAAGATTTGATTCTAATTTGTTCAAGAAATATCTTAATCACTCTCATTGGCATGTTGAATCAAATTCATTAATTGGAACAATATCTTCATTAAAACAATTCATTCTTGTTTCAGACCATCTTCCAACAAAATTACGATTCATTGATGCTCAATCATTTGTTGCTGGAGGTACATTAAAACAATTCGGTATCGATTTTGGTGGTGAAACTAATTCTGTGAAAGGTGTTTTCCCATATGAGGCTGTCAATTCATCAAACTATAATGAAGTATTATCTAAATCCGAACCATTTTCATACAACGACTTTGACAGCTATCTCAACCAAAAAAATCTACTCTCAAAATCTGATTATCAAATATATCTCGAAGATGCTAAAAACTATAAAACACGATGGGATTACTTGCTTGCTTATAATGACAATGATGTTGAAATGATGATTAAACCAATTGACAATTTAATTCAACTCAATGCTCAATACAAAGTTGATTTGATATCCAATCTATCATTATCTAAGAATGCATCTTGTATAAAATATGCTCTGGCATACAAGGATTTCAATCCTCATGAAAATTATAATCCTATACACAAATACAACGAATTCATTCCAAATCCTAAATGGTGGCAATTCAAATGTGAAAATTATTACAAACAAGATGAACGTTACAATCTCTCACATCCTGTTAAAAGAGACTTATCAAAATGTGTTTCGTCCAATGATTACAAAGCATTTCTTGAACTTTACAATGACCCAATTAAGGGTAAATGTCATCTTTGTAAAGAACATTTCACATATCAAAACAAACCAACTCTTGATAGAATTAACAATGATATTGGACACGAATTTTCAAATTGTTTGTTGGCTTGCGCTGAATGTAATAAACTTCGAAAACGAGATGACCCAAAAATAACTGCATTAAGAATTCAATTAAAAAAATATTGTAAACTACATCATCTTCCAACTTTGATAAATAATGAAGATGAATATTATACAATTCGAAATGCAATTGATGGTGGATTATCAAATGTAATGCATCGTGTTAACATCAAAGGTGAAACTCATATCAACAAATTCCGTTACGACGGAATTAATAACAAGGTAATCTCTTATGATACTCGAAGAGTTGAAAACGGAGTTGAAACTCAAAACGTTCAAACACATATTCTTGGAATTGATTTCAATTCACTTTATCCTTCATCATTCAGTTCAAATCCACATCCATTTATTAAATACCATGGTGGAATTATGTTCATGCCAGGTGCTTTCATTCGAAGGATTGAAGCAAAGGATAAACAATCTCGAGAACGTTGTATGAAAATCATAACTTCAAAATCACGTTTTTCAAATAAACCAAATTATGTTTTTTATGCTGTTGTGAAACTATCTTGTCCCAAATCAAAAATCAATTATTTCATTAATTTCCCACCAGTATTTCGAAACATTAATATCACAAATAATGAAGAAACAATTGGTTCATACATGTATAATTACATGAAATCAAACAATTTAAATTCAATCGATAAGGAAGAACGTAAATTAACAATGTTGCTTGACACAAATGGGGAATACATGGTTTTCTCAAATTATTACCTCTGGTTCCTTCTCGACCATGGATTGGTAATCGATGATGTCAAATCTGTTTCACAATATGAATGTCACACTGGATTCAATCAATTTGTTAATGAATTTATGAAAAAACGTCAGGATATCATATCTGGTAAATCAAAGGGGAATGGCGCTGAAAGCGACTTGAGCAAGGGACTTGCGAATGAGAAGTTCTATAAAATCTCAATGAATGGTTCTTATGGATATGATGGAATGAATACTGAGAAGTTCTCTAAAATCAAAATTTGTGATGCAAATAAGACTTATCAATCAATTATATCACAAACTTATATGGGTGGTGCTCAACTAAATGATAACACATTTATGATTCAACATTCTCCTAAATCATATCATTGCACAACTTGTTTACAAGAATCACTTTGGACACTTGATAATGCCAAATTCTGGTATTTAACATTCTATTACAATTTCATGAACAAATGCTTGGACATGGATAAAATTCATTATATTGAAGGAGATACTGATTCAATGTACTATGCTGTTTCAGGTAATCCAAATGAACCTCCAACTCAATTATTCAATCATGTTATCAAAAACAAAGAATTCTATGACAAACATGTATACGAATTCATGCCAAACCCTTCAATTAATACAATCGAAGATGAAAAAAAGGTTCTTGGTTGTGCTATTGAAAAAACAGGTGAAAACATGATTGCTCTTGCACCTAAATGTTATACCATTTGGAATAATGATGGTCAAACCAAATCTCTAAAATAAAAAGGAGTATCGCTTAAGAAGAATGTAATCAAATCATCTGATTATAAAGATATTATTGAAAACAATTCTGTTAAACAAGGTAAGAATATTAATCTTCAAATGAATGGAAATCAAATGTCAAAATTGACTGTTCAAAAAAATGCATTAACTGGATTACACACAAAAATGATTGTTTTAGAAAATAATTCATGTGCTCCATTCATTAAAGGAATTACAGCAAACGATTATATTATTCAATAAAAATGTGACCGGCGGAATTCCTACGGTCGAAAAATTATATGAAAAACGATTTTCCAAAATTAATTTTCAAATTTAATTTTTTTATTAATTTTTTATTTACTTCAAAAATGAACTCAACAATCGTTACACCAATTAATGATGAATACGTATATTTACAATATAATGAACAACTTCGAATTATTCATTCAATTTCTGACGATATGTTTCAAATGCAATCTATAATTAATTCATGTCAATCTAATAAACCAGCACGTCACTGGTTTCAAAATCAAAGTTCGAAAGAACTTCTTGAATACATAAATGGGTCCGGCGGAATTCCTCCGGACCAGAAATTATATGAAAACAGACCAAATTTACCTAACGAATTAAAAGGAATTTATATTCACCGTTTACTTGTCAATCATGTTGCAATTTGGTGTTCCCCATCATATTCATTTGACATTATGAAACTTCTTGATAACTATTTTAATCAACAACGTAATCAATTGAAAGAACAAATTGAAAACTTAACATTACGTGCTGTTCCTGAAGGAAGACAATTCGATTATGTTTTCTTCATTTGGCGAGAATCAATTCCAGATTCAATAACTCGTTGTAAATTACATCTTGTTCGAAGACACATCGATTCATTTTCAAAAATGCGAAATCACTTTGATAATCCAGATGAAAATTGGTTTTACCGAGACCATTTACCAGTTTCAATGACATGCAATCGTGATATAAAAAATCTAATTCGTGAGAACTTCAATGAAAATGAAATGTTAATTGATAATTGTGTCATTTATGCACAAATTGATTTGTTAGAACAATTATATGATTTAATTACATTATACTTTGTTGAATTTCAAGAATAAATTACTTAAATTATTTTTTTGTCAAATTCAAAAATTAATTTTTCAAATTTAATTTTTTTTTAATTTTTTTTCTACTATAAAATGACAACAAATAATAACCAAGTTGCAAACAATAATATTGAACTTACTACTGAAGAAATTTTAAATATACTAGCTAATTCTCATTATTTATATTCTGATGATGAGGCGTCAGATGGAGCTGACTTGTCAGCGACTGAAGATTGGAATCAATATATTAATGATGATGATGATAATGAATTTTATGATAATCGTTATTGGGATGATGTTAATGGTGTATACACTAACCGAAATATGCTTGATGATGATGATGATGTTCTATTACCTAATTTAAATGAAAATTATTTCGCAGAGCAAGATGAAATTAAAATCAAATTTCCTATTAATGATAACAATTTACATAATTAATCAAATTTATTTTTTTGTCATTTCTTCACAAACCAAACTTCGTTTGGCTGAGATCAACTTCGTTGCCCGAGGCTCTTCGAGCCGAATTTCAATTTTTAAAATTTATTTTCAATTTTTTTTCTACTATCAAATGACAACAACCAACCTTCGAGTATATGAATACATCAATTCATTAATCTCATTACTTCCAAATCCAGATGAATATCAAAAATGTGATTTTACATTACTTTGTGAACGATTTCCAATTAATATCGGAAAAGGTACTTACCTTGTTCGTGTGTTATACATTTCATTAACAAACGTTGACAAAAAAATCACACGAATTTATCCAAATCAATTGAAAGATATGAATCTTGAACATGTAATTCTAACATCAAATCTCCGACGAAGGATTAACATAAATTCTTTTGAAACATTTGTTAATGGTAATACAGATGTTCAAACATTTAAAGAACATTCATTTTACAATTATTCAATTGAACGAATTAACAAATCAAATCAAGAAATGATTTTGAAACTTCGTGAGAAATATGAAATACCTGAACCACAAATATTTAAAGGAAACCATCAAGATATTGTTCTTGATGATTTGTAAAAACGCTTTGCGTTTGAGGCCTTTGGCCGAAACAAATCTTAGAATCGTAGATTCGACGAATAAATTGAATATTTTTTTTGTCTATTTAACAGTTAACTGTTAATTGTGTATGGTTCCTAGCGGATTTAGCATAGCCAAAATATTTTTTTTGTGCTTACTGGTTGAATCTTATAAATTCAATACTTCCTTCTCGTGTATTCACCAAAACAAAATCATGATTCTTCATTCGATTATATTGTCTCCACAAATCTTCAAATTCAACTGGCATAACAACTTGTTGATATATGTAATTCAATTTTTGCCTTGAGAATCCATTGAAAATAAAGAATGAAGTACAATTGTTCTTATAATCTGTTGGAATTGCTTTGAAGAATTGAACGTTAACATAAACGATTGAATGTTTGTGTCGTAATTGAGTTATGTAATTTGTGAAGTAAGCAGATTTTAACAATTTCGATTTAATGAAGTCTTCACACAGAATTATTGTATTTAATGGCACATTTGGTTTACCAAGTTTATTGATATTAAGGAATTGAAACATTTTTTCAAGCTTTTCGTTATTAATTGTGATTCGTCCCACAGAGGTATATTTATCGTACAATTCTTTCCATAAATCCAATTCTTTTAAATAAGCTTCAGCATTTGTGTCGGAAACAACTTTCACAGGTAAATTTATCAATTCGCGTTGAGCTTCAAATGTTGAATCATTTATAATTCCATTCTTGCTAATATACACAATTTGATGTACATTTGACTCCTTCAATCGAGATATTTGAATTATATCTCTTAATACAATGTGTGATTTACCTTTACCCTGTGCTCCAACAATAATGTTTAGAGAATTATAATTAGCATAGATTCCAGGACCAATTGGACGAATTGATTCTGACATTATTTTTGATTCATTTTTTTTGTACGCTCGATTCATTTCAAAATCAATATCGAAGGGCTTTTCAATCATAACAGGCTTCATAATCATCTTGTGTTCTTCGAATGACTCAAAGTCATCATCATAGTCAGAAGTATCTGAAAAAAATATTGTTTTGTAATCAAATTTGCTGGGTTTTAACATTTATTATGAGTAAAGCTTCGAGTAGTATACGTTAGGCTGTGCTCTGTGCCTTCGCCCAGCCTAACCACTCGCTCCCCCAGCTCTCCTTCAGCTGCTAGTTCGCGCTAACTGAAATGACCAAATATCATTTCAAAAACTTATGATATCAAAAAGTTAATAATATCACAAGTTAATTAAAAGTTAATCTTAAAATTAACTTACTTCATATTGAAAATAAAAAATAAAAAAAAAAAAAAAAGTAAAAAGTAAATGTAAAATAAAAAAATGACAATACAAAAATAATAAATAATAAATGAAAAATAATAAATGAAAAATAATAAATGAAAAATAATAAATGAAAATGATAAATGAAAAATAATAAATGAAAAATAATAAATGAAAATGATACTTTATTAATATTGAAATGTATCCTACACTAAACCCTATTCAAGAACAAACACCAATACCAATAGAATATGCTTACTTTTTAGAAGATGGAGAACAAGATCCTAATAAGCCTAATCGATATTACTTTAATTTTCCTCAAGATTGGGTTACATCAAATAGAGGAGAATCAATTATCGGAGTAAGAAGTATATGGATGATAGCAAGAAGAAGAAAGATGGTATATACGATTAAATTAAGAAAATATTATAGAAGTAATTATAACGAATTAAAAGAGAAAGTAGAAAATAAAAATAAAACAGATGATGAGATTTATGAATTAATACCTGAAAATAGAAAAAGTGAATGGAGTACTAATGTTATAACATGGATGGAATCATACGGTTATTTTAGAGATTTTTGGAATGGTTTAATGCCGTTAATAAATGATGGTTTTAAAGCTTATAATTCTTCAATCGAATCATCTATTAAAACAGAAATCAAGATTATGGATAGAAAGATTGAGATGTTAGAAAAGCATATAGATGAATCAACTAATAAATATATAGATCTTATGGTATTAATTGAAAATGAAACAGATGCTAACACTAAAGCACAAATGACAGAACAAGCTAAAAAATTAAAAACAGAGATGGAAGAAAAAAATAAAGAAATAGAAAAAATAAAAAAAGAGAAACAAACAGTAGGTAAACCTACATTCAATAGATTAGATTTACAATTAGATGGATATTATGATTATCAAAATTTAAAGCGAGTTCAAGAAATATATGCAATAACAAATAGATACGATTCAGATCAATACGGAGTAATGGCCAAAAATAATTTAATATATTATGTAGATATTTCTATATCATTCTATCCTAGATCTGTTATAAATGGAGTACAAGATAACACAATTGATCAAAAATATGATTTTGTTGATGTATTTAATATTGGAATAAATGCATATCAGAATAATCCTGCTAAATACTTAGATATGAATAAACCTATTATAGATAAAAAAGGTAATATTGTGGGTTATGAAGGGAAGTGGTTAAGAGAATTAAAGTTTGATTATGTATGGGATAGACATTCATGTAAATTATATTCATCAATAGCAGAAGAATCAAATAAAGGATATTTAGGTAATAGTCAAATCTATTTTAACCCTATTAAATACTTCAAACTTAATTCGACAGATCAAAGATTTTGGGTTGAGTTTTATTCAGGTCGACATAATAAGATCCCAGTTTCAGTCCCTTTAAATGAATCATTTATTATTGAAATGATATTCTTACCATTTAAGAAGATGCTTTACATTTAAAACTATTAAAACGATTAAAATGAATAAAAAATATTTTAAGACAATTAGAGAGCTTCATTCTTACTATCCATGGAAATCATCATCAAAATTTGTTCCATTAGCTAAAAGATATGGTTTTACTGAAGAAGAAGCTTTAGATTATTTAAAGAAGATAGTACATGATGTTAAGGTACCTAAAGCTAAGTTCATGAATATATATTCGAAACACACAGGAGGTTATCAAATGGACACTTTCATTAATGATAAAACAAAAGATGGATTAAATTATCTAATGTTGATTAATATCAATACTAGAAAAGCATATTGCTATCCAATGAAAGGGAAAGGAGCAAAAGAAGTAGCAAAAGCTCTTAATAAATTTTTGGAGGATGAGAAAGAAGTATATTCTATTACATCAGATCAGGATGCTGCATATTTATCTAATGATGTACTTCAAATAATGAAAACTAATAATATTGTTTATACAACAACAGAAGATAATAATCATAATGTATTAGGTATTACTAATAGATTTATGCGAACTATAAGAGATATGATAGGTGAGAATAGATATATAAATGAAAAAGAGATGAAAGATTTAATAGATTCATATAATAATTCACCTCATAGATCATTAAATTATAAAATACCTAACGAAATGACTAAAGAAGATGAAAAAGAATATGTAAAAACAAAATCACATAATAATCCATATGATTTTAAACCTAATGATAGAGTAAGAATTATTCAAGCTAAAGAACCATTTGCAAAACGAAGAAATAAAGTTAGTAAAGAAGCATATATTGTAGATTCTAAAGCAGGTAATCAATTTATAATTAAGTCAAAAGATGAATCAATAGATAAGTTACCAGGTTATAGATTAATTAAAACAACAAATAAAAATATAGCACAAACATTAAAAGGAGGTAAGAGAGGTATAGTAGATAAAATTATTTCTTATGATACACAAAAGAATAAATATAAAATTAAATATAGTGAAGGTACAGAAGATGTAATCCCAGCAAAGAATCTAAGAGAAGGAGCACCAACTAAGCTATCTAATATAGAAATTGATTTTTGGTCAAAGAAACGAAATATACCAAATGGAATAAGAAAGTGGATATAAAAATAGATTTAATACAAATAAAATGTCTAAACAAATAATGAAAGAAGTAGAATCATTAATACAAAAGACAATGAGAAAGAATCAGAAAGAGATAGAAGGAGCATTAATTAAACCTTTACATCCTTTATATCCTTTTAGTACTAATGGAATTTACTTTTTAATCGGTAAACCTGGTTCAGGTAAATCATATTTTATATTTAAGCACATACTAATAACAGAAAGATTATTTAAACACCCTTATTATCATAAAATTATATTTTGTTCATCGAGTGGTAAAGCAGATAAAACAGCAGAAGCAATGAGTAAAGAAGTAAAAACACCTATAATATATGTAAACGAAACAGAGTTAATGGATTATTTAAGAAAACATTTAAAAAGAAAGATTAAATATTATGCTATGGTTAAACATGTATTATCTAAAATGAAAGAAGTGAATGAAGAAATGCAAAGACTAATAAAAAAACATTCATTACAAGAAATAGATGATAGAATAGTTTATATTGCAAATAAGTTAGTTAAATATCAAACTTCATCTTATCCTTATAATACTTTAATAATATTAGATGATTGTGCAGGAAGTGATTTATTAACACATAATAATACTGAATTTTTAAGATTGCTGACTAAAACAAGACATTATAATATAACTTGTATTATGGCTATTCAAACAATTAGATTTGTACATATAAATGCGAAGAGAATGGCTACAGATATCATATGCTATAGCGGTTATTCAGAAGAAGATTTCACATCATTATTACAGCAAACAAATAACAATCTAAATATCAAGAAGACGGTAAAAGAATACTTACAACATAGAGAAATTCATGATAAATTTATTTGCAATATAACCGCTAACAAATATTACTTTGAAAGTTAGTTTTAATTATAAAATAAATGACAATGGAAACAGTTTCTGATACTGATAGAATTGAACCATCTTCAAAACAAAATTCTAATGGTGGATTTTTAGGTAAATTTATAAATAAAACATGGAATACAGTTAAATCAGGAGTTGGAAAAGCTAGTAAATTTGTTGGAGATAGTACAGTTGGTAAAGTAGGGAAATGGGCTTGGAAAAATAAAGCGCCTATATTAAATACAATAGGAGGTGCAGCACAAGGTTTTGGAGCGATTACAGCTAATCCTACAGCAATAGGTATAGGAAAAGGATTATCTACATTAGCAAGTGGAATAAGAGAAGGAGAAGTAAAAGCAGCATTACAAAAAACAATAGCAGAAAGACAACCTAATCCGTTAGGTAGTAATATAGGTTATGAAGATTTCCCTAGGATTCATTATTCAAGGAAGCCAACTGCTTATAAAATATATCAGAATAGAAGTAAATATGTAGATGAAGCTGAAGCTCATATAGCGAGAACAAAACAGAGAAGAAGAAAGAAATCAAGAAAATCAAAAAAGTAAAAATAAACAAAAACATACTATATCAAACAAATTTAATCATTTTTAAGCTCAATCAAAATGAGCAAAAGAGTTCCACAAAGTAAGAGATTGCAAGTTATACAAAAGTGGATTAATGGAAGAGACGATCCTGAATATGAAGTATTTCCTTGCAAAAAAGAGGGAAAGTATATAGTAAGACCAAGGAAACAACCTTTAATAGAAGATAAGAGTGAAGATAAGAGTGAAGATAAGAGTGAAGAAGCTAAACCCATAATAGAAGATAATAAAATAGAACAACCTAAACCAATAATTGAAGATAATAATATAATAGAAGAACAACAACCTAAAATATCTAAACCTAAACCCAAAATCATAATTGATGAAGAACAACCAAAAATATATAAACCTAAATCAGTATATGATCCAACAATAAATATAGAGATATTAAATCAATTAAAATTATTAGGTGAAGAAATAAAAAGTGAAAGAGAAAAGAAAGAACAAAAGAAGATGATGAAAGAAGTATTTCATAAGGAAATGAATAAACAACATAAAAATTTTTATCAGTATACTCAGCCTCAATATATAGAAGACTCGAATCAAATAGAAGAATCAGATGACGGCTCAAGTGAAGAACAAATAACTCCACGACCACAACCAAAACCACAACCTATTATGAGAAGAAGAAATAATATATTCTCTGACATAATATATTAAAAACACATTTTTTATTTTTTCTAAAAGAATATGTTAAATCCAGAAATTGAGCTTAGGACTTCAAGTGAAACATGTACTCAAATAGCTAGTTACTTTGATATAGTTGATAATTGTATAGCTTTATCAGATACAAATAAACAATATACAATTAATCCTCAAACATCTTATTCTCCTTCACCTACAATTCCTCAAGGTTCTTATACAAGTGTAATTATATCACCAAATACAAATAATACAGCTGATATATATAATGGTTTTATAAGAGCTGACATGGAAGTTATGATTAGAGAAACAGCAGGAGAGACTGTTGAAGCAGCAGATGCAGAAAATAAATATCTTTTAAATAAAGTTTGGTTTGGATTTAAGGATGCTAGAGATGCTGTTGAGAAATATGAAATAGTAGCTAATGGAATAACTATATATACTCAGAACTTTGGTTGTGAAGAATCATTCTTAACAGCTTGTTGTGCTAATGAAACAACAAAGAGAGCTGATATTTATTCAAAAGCTAGACATAAAGATATATGGAATAATCAATCAGGAAGCAGAACAGGATTCATTGTTGATTGGAAAGAAAAAGATAGTAAAAAATGGACTGATCAAACATATAAAATTCATCTCAAAATTGATTTAAGAAGATTCTTACCATTATCTAATATTAAATATCTTCCAGCATTTGCAGGTAAAATAGAACTCAGATTATTCTTTTCTTGTACTGGTATGGTTTGTTGTCCTCTTGGTCCTGGAAAAGCATTTGAACATGATCATAGTGTTAATTGTAAATATGTATTTGAAGACATTAATAATGAGTTTATCCCTATTGGTGAACCGATTACTATGTATACTGAAAAAGCAACAGCAGCTAGTAATGGAATAACAACATATCAACCAAATGAAAGAACATTTCAAGTCGTTAAATATGCTGTTACTGAATGTTCATCTATTATTCCTTGTTTTGGTATTGAAGATAATATTTATTCTAGTCTTGTACAAAGATATGCTGATCCTACTCATCCACTTACTTTTCCTACTCAAACTTTATCTGTTTACACGACAACTAATCCATTAAAAAATGCAAATAGTAAATCTACTTGTACAATTACTCCTAGATTTGTTGATTCAATTTTCTTATTATTTCCTGTTAAACATACTCATCATACTTATTTTAAGAATCCAAACTTTAAATCATTTCAATTAAATTGTGGCGGATACGGGAATATTCCTGCAAAACCTTTTGGCACTACTGATGAGTATCCTGAATTTCTAGAATATTGCCAAAATGCTATGAATATGAATGGTGGACAAAGTGGATTCAATAAAGAGGTTGTAAACAGTTTAACTCATTGTCATAGAGATTTATCTAATAAACCAATATTTAGCTATTCAAAGGGTAATTATTCTAATGATAAGAGTAGTTTCTTTATTGGACTTCCTACTGAAACAGATAATACTTATCAACAAGGATTAACCTCTTTATCACCTATTAACTTTGAAATTAATGTAACTCAAGATACAGGAGGCAAAACTTATGCTGAAGCTTGTCAAACTCCACCTCTTATTTGTTTATTGTTTGATTCTTCAATCTCAATACTAGTCCAACCGAATGGATGCCCTCCTCTAGTACGCCTTGGGAATTTTGATTTGACCTCTAGGGATTAAACAACAAAATTATTTCATTACGTTATTAAATTTATTTTTATTTTTATTTTTTTTATTTCGTATTTACACAAATATTTTACAATTAATGAAGAACAAGAAGTTATTGAATTTGTTACAATTAATGAACACCCTGAATATGAAATATTAAATGATTATCCTTATACTATAAGACGAAAAGATAATCATTATGTAGTGAAAGAATGTATAAATAAAAGTAATGGTTATGTAAGTGTAAATATTAACGGTAATAAAATTAATAGGCATCAAATTATAGCAAAACAATTCTTATATAATGATGACCCAGAACATAAAATTTACGTAGATCATATTTCGAGAAACAAAACAGATTATCATTTATCAAATCTTCGTTGGTGTACAGCAAGTGAAAATATGAGAAATGCTTCATCAAGACATGGTGTTGAATATGTATTTGTTGATAATATACCTGATGATTCAATAGTTATAACACATTATGTTGTTAAGAATGAAAGAAGATATTTTGAAGAAAATGAATATTATTATTATTATAACGAAGAAACAGAAGAAGATGTATTTTATCAAAGAATAACTGATAATGTTTATAGAATAATGCATATTAATATAACAAAATGGGGACAAAAGTGTATAAGTACAGTAGATATTAATCATCGAAAGACTACTTTATATATTCGTTCTTTCAAATATCAATATGATTTAATTTAAAAAACTTCAATCATATTTTTGTTTTTGTTGAATAAAATCATTAAAAAGTGAAGAAGTGAGATTTCACTATTTTTTTATCACTTATATTAAATTTATATTTAAATTTTCAACTTGATACTTAGCTCAATGGTAATTTCATGGATAAAAAGTTACGGGGTTCGAAAAATAGAAAGGACAACATTTTTTTATTTATAATTACAAAGATAAAAATTCAATTAAGTATTCAAAATAATTATTATAGTAATTGCAAAGATAAAAAATAATTATCTTAGTAATTGCAAAGATAAAAAATAATTATCTTAGTAATTGCAAAGATAAAAATTCAATAAGCATTCAAAATAATTACTTTTGCAAATGCAAAGATAAAAAAATAATTATATTAGTAATTACAAAGATAAAAATTCAATAAGCATTCAAAATTGAGAGTGCAAAGATAATTTCAATGATAAATCATTGATTTTGCAAAGATAAAAAAATAATTATTATAGTAATTGCAAAGATAAAAATTCAATAAGCATTCAAAATAATTACTTTTGCAAATGCAAAGATAAAAAATAATTATATTAGTAATTACAAAGATAAAAACATTTATAAAAATCTTCTAAATTGATGTATAATAATGGTTAAATTCTTTTTATTAGGTCCACTGTCTCTTTTTATAGAATTAATAATAAAAATATATTTATATGTAAGATTCAAAGTTAAATTAATGATAAATAAATAAATGATGTATGAAATAATATTTTATAGCTAAATTGTCGCTATATATGATGATTTACTAACCTAAACTAAAAAAATGAAGGTTTTAAAAATAAGTGGATAAATGTCACTTTTTTAATTTTTTATTTTTATTTTTAATCAGAAAGTGAAGAAGTGAGATTTCACTATATTTTTGTCACTTTAATTATTTAACTCATAAAACAACTATTCTCTTTTTAATTGAAGAATGAAAAACAAAAATATCATTAACATTTTTAATCAAAAGTGAAGTAGTGAGATTTCACTATATTTTTGTCACTTTCATAATTTATTAACATATAATGTTCTACTTACGTTAGTTATCTTCCATTTTTTAGTAGATTCTAATTTCTCTGTTAATTCAGCAAATGTTAACTTTATTCCAAATACTTTGTGATATTTTTGTTGAACATCTTTTAATAAAAATCTTTCAATTGTAGGATAATTATCTTTCATAAATGTTTCAATATCATAATCTGTTTCATCATATTTTCTATTTATTTCTTCTTGCTCTTGTTGTTCATTTCTCATTCTTTCTATTTCACGTAAAGAATAATCGTATAATCTTTGTTTAGCTTCACATCTCGAGCATCTTTTATTTGATTTAGAATTAATTTCAGTAATCTTAGCATTTAGTTTGAATATAACAGATTTTATATGAGATAATTCAGTTCTTAATTCTTCAATACTACTATATTGCCATCTATTACATTTACTTGTAAAAGTCTTCTTTTCATGTTCATACCATTTAATATTTGTATATACTTCTAACATACATCTTTTAATAAAGTTACAATATTCTTTATATTCGTCAGATTCAATTAAATCATTAACATTTATGAATACTTTATCACATTTCTCATTTATTGCATTATGATTACAATTATAACCTATCATATCATAATTCACTTTTCTAATAAACTTTTTAATCTCTGCACTATCTGTTTTAAGTACTTCAATTTCATCAAATATAGGTTCTAATGGTTTTGTTTGTGATACTTGTAATAATTTTGGTAATTTATTAACAAGAGTAAATACATCTTTTATAAACTGATTATTATATTCTAGTTCAACATCATATTTAACAGCATCATATTGATTAAGCAATAAATCTTTTAATATATCATTTTGTTTTTCTTGTACTAATATATCTTCATTATTAGTAATGATATCTGTATAAAATATGTATTCTATTGGATTAAGTGAGTTTGTTTGATTTCTGCTTATAACTGACATTATTGTGTAATTATAGAAAAAAATTATATAAAAAAATAAAAGTGACAAAAATATAGTGAAATTTCACTTGTTCACTTTTTAATGATTTTATTCAACAAAATCAAAAATTAAAACTAAAATCAAAATCACAAACAAAATCAAAATCAATACTAAAATCAAAAAATAAAAATAAAACACAAATCACAAACAAAATCAAAATCAATACTAAAATCAAAAATAAAAGTGACAAAAATATAGTGAAATTTCACTTGTTCACTTTTTAATAGTTTTATTCAACAAAATCAAAAATTAAGAGTAAAATGAGATATAATATTTTTTATATTTGCTATTTTATTTTATTATTTTTCTGTTTTATATTTGGCCCCCAAAAAAAGCACGCTGTGGAGGTGAAGTGACCACCACAGTGCTCTCAAAAAGTTAAACTTTTTGAAAAACAGAAATTTGATAAAACAGCTTTTTCATATATTCACTTTTTGATATAATAACTTTTTGATAAAAAAAATATTTAAAAAAAATCTTTAAAAAGAGTACCCAACTAAGAAGGAGAATTGTATTCCTAATAAATCAACATTTGAGGAAAGCCCTATTAGCAAAATTTCCCAATTTATCCATTAAAGTATGAATATGATATTTCAGAAAACTCTAATTTGATCAAGATAATAGCACTAAATGCGATTCTTAATTTAAATTAAAGTCATTGAATAAGTCCGCTGATTTCATATCTCACAATTTTCATTGTTCAATAGTGTTCAATAATTATCATTTAGATCTTTTACTAAATTATTTGAAATTTCGAAGTTTATGGTTAATAATTAAGTATTCTTACCAAATTTACTAACTTGGTAAAGCCAATTTGCCAAAAGTGCCAATTCTATTAATAAGATTAGCAAAATAAACAGAATAAGCATATTAATTCCTAAAAAAACTTGTTAACACGTGTTAATATAATTTTTAAATTAATATAATTAAAAAAACACGATATGTTATTCATTAATATCTGATATTTAAATTATACTCAAAAAAGCAATAGATTATTGTTTTAAAATATAAAAATTCCAAATAATGTACTCGAAAATCTTTTTTGATTTGTTTTGTTTTACTGGAATATGACCTTAATTATAATATTAGCAATAATAGTAGTAATTATAAAAAGTTAAACTTTTTGATAGAGTAAAATATAGATATTAATTCAACTATATATAAGAATTTAGAAAGATTATGATTACTACTATTATTGCTAATATTATTACTATTTTTGAGATATATTATTGCAAAATTGAAACCAAAAACTCAGTAACACTTGGAAACTTTTTAAGGGAGCAGTCTCACTTTGAATTTTTATAACTTTTTCACAATTTTTGAATAGGAAATAAATTGAATTTTTTTCAATCAAAAAAATAGATATATACACATTTTATATATTATTGGTTTTCATAAACATCAGAGAATATATATATAAAGGCAAATCATAGAATTCATAAGACATGATAAATATTCCTTTAATTTTTTGCATCAATAATTTTGATGATTATTATTTTAGACATATCTTTTAAAATAAACAATAAAATGAGTAAACATTTTCTCAACTTATAAAATGTTTATCTACTAATGTATTTAAACTGTATTACTTTTAGTTATCTCTATGATGTAATTTGCATAAATCACAAAAACCATACCATAAAAACGCTTAATTACGATGTAATTCTTTCGATTTACCTTAAATGCATGATAGGTTTTTATATTTTTATATTATATTTATATATAATATAAATATAATTAAAAAAAGTTGAGAAAGCATTTATGTAAATTATTGATTTTTCATTGAGATGCTTTTAAAATACAATTATTCAAAATTACATATGTCAAAAAATTGAGAGAATATTCATCATGTCTAATGAATTCTATGATTTGCCTTTATATATATATTCTCTGATGTATATGAAAACTAATAATATATAAAATGTGTATATATCTATTTTATTGATTGAAAAAAATTCAATTTATTTCCTATTCAAAAATTGTGAAAAAGTTATAAAAATTCAAAGTGAGACTGCTCCCTTAAAAGCAATTGATTTTTTTAGTGAAAATAAATGTTACTGAGTTTCTGTCCACCTCAAAAAGTTTATAAAAAGTCTATTTTTATTAATATTATTCATCATCTTTGGAAATATATCCAGAGAGCTGAGAAATTAAAGTAGCATATTCTAAGTATTAACACACTTATAGTGGTCGGAATAATATGTATACCTTTGAAAAATATGTATACGCTTGATTTTCAATTGTTATATGGCTGTTAATTCAAAAATTTGAATATATTTAATATGAACAATTCATAAATATCTCATTTAATATCTGACAAAAATCTTTTTACATTTAATAAATATATTAAATTAGGAAATAAAATATAATTTCAAAGTAGAAAATAAAAAGTAATTAATTTCTTAAAGAGAAACATAACGTATACATATAATTCAATATGTATACATATTTTTCTCACCACTATAATAGAATTATTGCTCCATTGAACTAAAGGTATACATTAAAAAAGTATTATTTTTCTTGAAAATGAGAAATTCGATACAAAAAATCGATTCATTCGTAAAGATCATTTAGATTTTGTTGAAAATATTTTCTTCTAATGATAGAGTTTTGTATTAAATAAAAACAATATGTCAATGCATCTAATTTGATAGTTTTGAAAGCGATAAATATATTAAACTACTTGGGTGTTTTGCTTAATTTATCATTATGAGCTTTTTAAAGGTGCTGAGCTTTTGTTTCCAGTTTAGAAGAAAAAAAAAACGCCCGTCGCTCTTTTTATACTGAAGAACAAACGCACATTCCTATAGAATATGCTTACCAACAGATGAGTTTACAGTTCACAAATAAAATGACTTCAATATAAAAAATTCTTCAACTGGATTGAGAGATGGATACATTTCAATCATGGTAAAACAACTACTTTTTTTAGAGTTTGGGTATAAAACAACAGCTTGATTTAATAAATAGGAGGTCTTCTTTAATGGACAGGTAGCTTTGCTGCAGTCTCACCTCATCGAACTCGATGGAAGTTTAAAAATTGGCGCCATTCATATATACTACTAAAAATATTCATTTTTATGTGCTAAAATAATTTTGAAAACGAGACATAATAAATTTTTGTTTGGGATTTTTTAAATTGCAAACTTTTTGAATGAACAACGTGGTTGGAGCTTTTTGAAGGCTCTGAGGTGCTTCCAAAGGTTCCAAATGGCTTTGAAATGGGCTTATGTATAGGCTTGGTGATAACGGAGCCTATACTATAATACTTATATCATCATTATGAATACGGGATTTAAACACAATAATTTGTCATTCTCTAAAGCGAACTTCGAATTAATCATTAATGTTTTTTCATAATTATTAATGACATCAATAACATAAGATACATCAATTATTTAATCAACTTTCTTCTCAATTATTATGATGTAATGAATTTCAACAGAAGCCTCAACATATTATACATCCTTACATTCAATGTCATCTATTATTTTCAGATCTTTTCACTTATGCTAGTAAAATTATTATTTTACTTGAGAAAAATATGAAGAAGTGCTCTGAAATCAGAAATAAGTAATTTAATTAACAGTAATTTCAGTAATGTTTGCATATTGGGATTTATATATTTACTAAATTTTCTCTTTCAAAAATTGATCTTCTGATGGTGTTTTAAATTTTCAGACTTTATAAGAGGCAAATTGATCATGAAAAAGAAATTTATTGCAAAGAATTAAGAATTTTTTAATTACTTACAGTTGGTAATACCAGCTAACAACACAGCTTGTATTTTTTACATTTTATTTATGCTCAGATATTTCAATGGAGTCCAAGAAAGCTAAATGGTTCCTTTCATAAGATCAGAATGTGGCTAAATGATTTATTGCAATCCCTGAATCTAATGCTAATCTCGGGCATGAGCGTCTAAAAGCATGCGAATACGCTCAAAATAATGGCTTGCGCAAAATAAAATAATGGTTTAAAAACTCTCTAATATTAATACTCTTGTATAATCCTAGTATAATGTCTTATTTACACTACTCTTGATAAAATCAAATTTATTTATATCTAACAGATATTTTTTGATATATTTTATATTTTATATTTATTAGTTCTTTTTTATTTACTCGATATTAGTATTAATTGATTTTTTTTATATAAATATCTATTTTCAAAAGTAAATCCTAATATATATCCACTTTTTGGTTGTGACAATTAAGAAAATAATTCAAAATTTCTCTGACATTTTAATAATAAATGTCCAAACGCCAGCATTTGAAATCAAAGATAAAAATCTTATAAATTTAATTGAAATTTAAATGCTATATCAACACAAATATATATATATATATATATCATAATTTTAAATTGTTTTATTTATTAGTTTCAAGGGATTAGTAAGCTTTGTGCTTTCTGAAATATTCATAAAGTAATATTTATAAGAACTCATTGAATTTTATCTTTTGAAATAGTAATTGTAAACGTTTTTTCTATATTTTATATATATTCTTATTTTCAAGCATGTTTCATATTTTTAAACGTATTACGTATTTTTAAACGCATTATGTATTTTTAAACGTATTTTACTTTTTAATTTGTTTTTGCTATAAATGTTTCAGCAAGCCTCAACAAATAATGCTATTTTCGTGACGCCAATGAAAAATATTCAATCTATTATTCTCAATTTTATTAAGAATAGCGATGATAATGAAGAAAATTATCAAATCATTATAGATTATTTAGAAAATCAGAAAATTCGAGAAAATATTAATAAAACAAAATCAGTACTAATACTACTTTTAAAAATTACCAACAACCATCACCGCGAAACAGATTTTTATGGAAAAGTTTTGAAAATAATTATATATTTTGAGAACCAAATCATTAATTATTTTTCAAATCTGGAAATTTTTAATATTTTTAAGAGTAACAAGAGAATTCTTCTATTTCTAATTGAAAAAAAAATGTTGTTATTTAATGAATTGATATGCAAGCAAATAACTACAGAAAAATTTATCACAGCAAAATATCTACAATATTTTTCTTCTGAAATCAAACCATTTATTTCTGAAGCATGGTTTAAAGATAATACTAATATAGATGATGATTTAATTCAAGAAATCAATGAGAAAAAATCAGAAAATTTTTATACTCAAAGAAAGAAAGGTGAAAATAACAGTCTTATATGTAAATTGGTACGAAAAGATTTGATTGACGAATTTATCAATTATGCCCGTTCAAATAATATTCAGCTAAACCAAACAATTTCTTTATCAATATATGAAACTAATTCTTTTTTAATTAAAACAAAACAAACTTCTTTAATAAATTACGCTGCTTTTTTTGGATCTATTCAAATTTTTAAGTTTCTGATCCAAAATGGTGTCAAATTAACCTCATCGACTTGGCTATATGCTATTCACGGCAACAATATGGGAATAATTAATATTCTTGAAAATAATCATATTAGGCCTGAAGATGAAACATATCATAAATGCCTATTGGAGTCAATTAAATGTTACCACAATGAGATTGTTCTTCATATTAGAAGAAATTATTTCAATGATGAAGAACTTTCAAATGATGTTTTACGATATTGTTCAAAACATTATAATTATTCTTTTGTTAGTCAACAATATATAAGTAATACGAATGACTTATCTAATCATATACTTTATAATCATATTGATACAAATTGCAATAATGATTCAAATAAGAATTCGATGAATAAAAATAGAAAATTGTTAAAAAATCCTCTTGCTATAAATCCAATTTATAATTCGTTTTTATCAAAATTGACATCGAACAATAATCTGTCAAAAAAAAGTATTATAACAAATAATGATTTAACCAGTTCAATCAATTTGCCAAACAGCAATATTGTAAATGCAAACAGTATGAACAACAATAATAATTCATTCAATACGAATAAAAGTATTATAACAAATAATGATTTAACCAGTTCAATCAATTTGCCAAACAGCAATATTGTAAATGCAAACAGTATGAACAACAATAATAATTCATTCAATACGAATAAAAGTATTATAACAAATAATGATTTAACCAGTTCAATCAATTTGCCAAACAGCAATATTGTAAATGCAAACAGTATGAACAACAATAATAATTCATTCAATACGAATAAAAGTATTATAACAAATAATGATTTAACCAGTTCAATCAATTTGCCAAACAGCAATATTGTAAATGCAAACAGTATGAACAACAATAATAATTCATTCAATACGAATAAAAGTATTATAACAAATAATGATTTAACCAGTTCAATCAATTTGCCAAACAGCAATATTGTAAATGCAAACAGTATGAACAACAATAATAATTCATTCAATACGAATAAAAGTATTATAACAAATAATGATTTAACCAGTTCAACCAATATGATAAATAACAACAGTTCAAACCAGAATACATTTTTTACTTATGACAATTTAAGGAAATTAAAATTTTATGATGGAAATGTGTTTTTTAATTTCTTACAAAATAAAGCTAATATCGAAGGTTTTAAAATATCAACAAATTATGCTAAAGATGATCGATTTTTTATAGTTAACTGCTGGAAACATTCGAAATCAAATATGAATCCTTGCAAATTCCATATAAATATTCAAGCATATGATTATAAAACACCAAATAAATATTATAAGATAACAAATAATTTTTTTTTGCAGCATAATCATCCTATAAACCCAATATCATTCGCTCATTGCATTATAAATGATGATACCAAAAATGTTATTAAAAATATGTCCAAAGCAAATATCAATTCAACCAAAATATCTGAATTTCTATTTTATGATAAAAACATCAACATAACAGCAACCCAAGTCTCATCTATTACAGCACCAAAAATCCAAAAAGAACAAAACTTGGAAACAGATTTATTGATAAATAAAATGGTGAATGAAAAGGGAAGTTATTTTGTTTTCCCACCAGAAGAAATTGGGAAAACAAATTACAGGAGAGGTGTAGCCACATTTACTCAAGAAGAAATGAAAAATCTTCAAAATTTCGGTGATTTCGTTTGCATAGACCCAACGTATAGAGGTTTAAAGAACAATTGGACCATGATTCCTATCAGCCTTATAGGAAGAAATCGTGAATTAAGATCTGGTGGCATTGTATTTTGTTCAAATGTAACCTCAGATATTTTCGAATGGATCATGAAACTTTTAGCATACAAACTTCCATCATCAAATATGATCAAAACAATATGTTCAGATGATGATTTAATGCTTAATTCTGCCTATCATAATCTCAAAAATGATCCAAAGTGTTCCAAAATTGCCAGAATAGTATGCATTTGGCATAAGCTGTGCTTATTCACTGATATTGTAAATCAGATGAGCATACCAAAAGCTGAAAAAGATATATTAATTCATAAATTTCATGAGCTAGTGTTTACAAAGAACACAGAAAAATGTTTAACATTAATAAGTGAACTGAAAAAGTTTGATAATATAAATGAATTCTTTAATAAATCATTCAAAGATAGATTGGGAACGTCTACCAAAGCTTTTACAAAGAATGTATGGTCTCTTGGTTATCTTTCAAACATTTTTTCGGAATGTAATAATTCAAATATTAAAAATTTATGTGGTTCCCATTTGTTATCACTTGTAGACATGCGAAATATTATTACACGTGCAGATCAAAGACGTATGATGAATCGAGAATATTTCAAAGGTCGAAACCTGTGCAAAATATCAGATAAACGTATATTTGAATTCATGAAAGAATTTAATATTGAAAGACGAATAAGTGAATCTATTATAGGATCACTTCAAAAAGCAGAAGATCCTGAAAAGGAGTTCCTAGAAAAAAAAAAAGAAGGAGAATGGAAAATCTGTGTAAAGAAAACAGGAGATTCTTTTATCGTTACCAAGAACGATCATTGGGAATGCAGTTGTGGTAAGATTACCACAACTGGACTACAATGCTCTCACATTATTAAAGTTTTCATTGAAAATAAAATTGATCTAAAAATATGTAAAGATATAATTTCTAAAAGATGGATATTAAGTGAAATAGAATATACAGAATGCCAAATTAATGAAAAAAATGAAATTCCTTTTATAAATTTAAATGCGAAGCATGGATCAAGATCAAAAAAAAAGAGGTACTTAGATATCGCGGCTGAATGCAAAAGCTTGGCTGAGCTCGGGTGTCAAAGCAATGAAAACTATAAAAAAGTTATGACAACTTTGCATGATCTAGAAAATGAACTTTTAGGCATTCCAAAAGTCCAAGAGCCTTATGGAAAAAGGGCGGGAAGACCAAAAGAAGGAAGATATAAAAGGCAAAGAAAAAGCGAGAAAAATAAGAAAGAGAAAAAAGTTAAATGTCAGATCTGCAATGATAATCATGATACAAAGAATTGTCCAAATTTAAATGAAATACGAAAATTTATCGATTTCAGTCCATTAAAAGATAAGATGGCAAAAAGACATTGCATAATTTGCAACGGGGCAAAACATTTTGCTAGAACATGCCCTGCATTAAAAAAATGGCAACAATTGCAGCAAGAAAAAAATGTAAATGAAGATGAATATGAAGAAAGTAATAGCTATAGTGTTAATGAATATGATAATGAAATCATTAAATACAAAGAAGGCAACAATGAATATGAAGATAACGACAATGATGATAACGACAACAATGAATATGAGTATGAATATGGATATTATGATTAATTTGTTTAATTACAAAATATTATATAAAAAGCAAGTTTCCCCTTGACGTTATTCAATTAATTTTTTGTTATAATTATTATTGTTTATTTGGAAGATTTGATTATTTTTAAATTTTTGAAAATATAAATGTATTATGATTTTAAGTAATTAGTAACATCGAGTAGTTTGTTTAATTAGTAACATCGACTAGTTTGTTTAATTAGATGCATCGAATAGTGTGTTTAATTAGATGCATCGAGTAGTTTGTTTAATTAGATGCATCGAGTAGTTTGAATTAATTGGTAACATCGACTAGTTTGTTTAATTAGATGCATCGAGTAGTTTGAATTAATTGGTAACATCGACTAGTTTGTTTAATTAGATGCATCGAGTAGTTTGTTTAATTAGATGCATCGAGTAGTTTGAATTAATTGGTAACATCGAGAAGTTTGTTTAATTAGATGCATCGAGTAGTTTGTTTAATTAGATGCATCGAGTAGTTTGTTTCATTAGATGCATCGAGTAGTTTGTTTAATTAGATGCATCGAGTAGTTTTTTTCATTAGATGCATCGAGTAGTTTGTTTCATTAGATGCATCGAGTAGTTTATTTAATTAGATGCATCGAGTAGTTTGAATTAATTGGTAACATCGAGTAGTTTGTTTAATTAGATGCATCGAGTAGTTTGTTTAATTAAATGCATCGAGTAGTTTGTTTAATTAGATGCATCGAGTAGTTTGTTTAATTAGATGCATCGAGTAGTTTGTTTAATTAGATGCATCGAGTAGTTTGTTTAATTAGATGCATCGAGTAGTTTGTTTAATTAGATGCATCGAGTAGTTTGTTTCATTAGATGCATCGAGTAGTTTGAATTAATTGGTAACATCGAGTAGTTTGTTTAATTAGATGCATCGAGTAGTTTGTTTAATTAGATGCATCGAGTAGTTTGTTTAATTAGATGCATCGAGTAGTTTGTTTAATTAGATGCATCGAGTAGTTTGTTTAATCAGATGCATCGAGTAGTTTATTTAATTAGATGCATCGAGTAGTTTGAATTAATTGGTAACATCGAGTAGTTTGTTTAATTAGATGCATCGAGTAGTTTGTTTAATTAAATGCATCGAGTAGTTTGTTTAATTAGATTCATCGAGTAGTTTGTTTAATTAGATGCATCGAATAGTTTGTTTAATTAGATGCATCGAGTAGTTTGTTTAATTAGATGCATCGAGTAGTTTGTTTAATCAGATGCATCGAGTAGTTTATTTAATTAGATGCATCGAGTAGTTTGAATTAATTGGTAACATCGACTAGTTTGTTTAATTAGATGCATCGAGTAGTTTGTTTAATTAGATGCATCGAGTAGTTTGAATTAATTGGTAACATCGAGAAGTTTGTTTAATTAGATGCATCGAGTAGTTTGTTTAATTAGATGCATCGAGTAGTTTGTTTCATTAGATGCATCGAGTAGTTTGTTTAATTAGATGCATCGAGTAGTTTTTTTCATTAGATGCATCGAGTAGTTTGTTTCATTAGATGCATCGAGTAGTTTATTTAATTAGATGCATCGAGTAGTTTGAATTAATTGGTAACATCGAGTAGTTTGTTTAATTAGATGCATCGAGTAGTTTGTTTAATTAAATGCATCGAGTAGTTTGTTTAATTAGATGCATCGAGTAGTTTGTTTAATTAGATGCATCGAGTAGTTTGTTTAATTAGATGCATCGAGTAGTTTGTTCAATTAGATGCATCGAGTAGTTTGTTTAATTAGATGCATCGAGTAGTTTGTTCAATTAGATGCATCGAGTAGTTTGTTTAATTAGATGCATCGAGTAGTTTGTTTAATTAGATGCATCGAGTAGTTTGTTTAATTAGATGCATCGAGTAGTTTGTTTAATTAGATGCATCGAGTAGTTTGTTTAATTAGATGCATCGAGTAGTTTGTTTAATTAGATGCATCGAGTAGTTTGTTTAATTAGATGCATCGAGTAGTTTGTTCAATTAGATGCATCGAGTAGTTTGTTTAATTAGTAACATCGACTAGTTTGTTTAATTAGATGCATCGAGTAGTTTGTTTAATTAGATGCATCGAGTAGTTTGTTTAATTAGATGCATCGAGTAGTTTGTTTAATTAGATGCATCGAGTAGTTTGTTTAATTAGATGCATCGAGTAGTTTGTTTAATTAGATGCATCGAGTAGTTTGTTTAATTAGATGCATCGAGTAGTTTGTTTAATTAGATGCGAGTAGTTTGTTTAATTAGATGCATCGAGTAGTTTGTTTAGTATTCGAGTAGTTTGTTTAATTAGATGCATCGAGTAGTTTGTTTAATTAGATGCATCGAGTAGTTTGTTTAATTAGATGCATCGAGTAGTTTGTTTAATTAGATGCATCGAGTAGTTTGTTTAATTAGTAACATCGACTAGTTTGTTTAATTAGATGCATCGAGTAGTTTGTTTAATTAGATGCATCGAGTAGTTTGTTTAATTAGATGCATCGAGTAGTTTGTTTAATTAGATGCATCGAGTAGTTTGTTTAATTAGATGCATCGAGTAGTTTGTTTAATTAGATGCATCGAGTAGTTAGATGCATCGAGTAGTTTGTTTAATTAGATGCATCGAGTAGTTTGTTTAATTAGATGCATCGAGTAGTTTGTTTTAGATTCGAGTAGTTTGCATCGAGTAGTTTGTTTAATTAGATGCATCGAGTAGTTTGTTTAATTAGATGCATCGAGTAGTTTGTTTATTAGATTAGTAGTTTGCATCGAGTAGTTTGTTTAATTAGTAACATCGACTAGTTTGTTTAATTAGATGCATCGAGTAGTTTGTTTAATTAGATGCATCGAGTAGTTTGAATTAATTGGTAACATCGAGTAGTTTGTTTAATTAGATGCATCGAGTAGTTTGTTCAATTAGATGCATCGAGTAGTTTGTTTAATTAGATGCATCGAGTAGTTTATTTAATTAGATGCATCGAGTAGTTTATTTAATTAGATGCATCGACTAGTTTGTTTAATTAGATGCATCGACTAGTTTGTTTAATTAGATGCATCGAGTAGTTTATTTAATTAGATGCATCGAGTAGTTTGTTTAATTAGATGCATCGAGTAGTTTATTTAATTAGATGCATCGAGTAGTTTGTTTAATTAGATGCATCGAGTAGTTTATTTAATTAGATGCATCGAGTAGTTTGTTTAATTAGATGCATCGAGTAGTTTATTTAATTAGATGCATCGAGTAGTTTGTTTAATTAGATGCATCGAGTAGTTTATTTAATTAGATGCATCGACTAGTTTGTTTAATTAGATGCATCGAGTAGTTTGTTTAATTAGATGCATCGAGTAGTTTGTTTAATTAGATGCATCGAGTAGTTTGTTTAATTAGATGCATCGAGTAGTTTGTTTAATTAGATGCATCGAGTAGTTTGTTTAATTAGATGCATCGAGTAGTTTGTTTAATTAGATGCATCGAGTAGTTTGTTTAATTAGATGCATCGAGTAGTTTATTTAATTAGATGCATCGAGTAGTTTGTTTAATTAGATGCATCGAGTAGTTTGAATTAATTGGTAACATCGAGTAGTTTATTTAATTAGATGCATCGAGTAGTTTGTTTAATTAGATGCATCGAGTAGTTTGAATTAATTGGTAACATCGAGTAGTTTGTTTAATTAGATGCATCGAGTAGTTTGTTTAATTAGATGCATCGAGTAGTTTGTTTAATTAGATGCATCGAGTAGTTTATTTAATTAGATGCATCGAGTAGTTTGTTTAATTAGATGCATCGAGTAGTTTGAATTAATTGGTAACATCGAGTAGTTTGTTTAATTAGATGCATCGAATAGTTTGTTTAATTAGATGCATCGAGTAGTTTGAATTAATTGGTAACATCGACTAGTTTGTTTAATTAGTAACATCGAATAGTGTGTTTAATTAGATGCATCGAGTAGTTTGAATTAATTGGTAACATCGACTAGTTTGTTTAATTAGATGCATCGAGTAGTTTGTTTAATTAGATGCATCGAGTAGTTTGAATTAATTGGTAACATCGAGTAGTTTGTTTAATTAGATGCATCGAGTAGTTTGTTTAATTAGATGCATCGAGTAGTTTGTTTAATTAGATGCATCGAGTAGTTTGTTTAATTAGATGCATCGAGTAGTTTGTTTAATTAGATGCATCGAGTAGTTTGTTTAATTAGATGCATCGAGTAGTTTGTTTAATTAGATGCATCGAGTAGTTTGTTTAATTAGATGCATCGAGTAGTTTGTTCAATTAGATGCATCGAGTAGTTTGTTTAATTAGATGCATCGAGTAGTTTGTTTAATTAGTAACATCGACTAGTTTGTTTAATTAGATTCATCGAGTAGTTTGAATTAATTGGTAACATCGACTAGTTTGTTTAATTAGATGCATCGAGTAGTTTGTTTAATTAGATGCATCGAGTAGTTTGAATTAATTGGTAACATCGAGTAGTTTGTTTAATTAGATGCATCGAGTAGTTTGTTTAATTAGATGAATCGAGTAGTTTGTTTAATTAGATGTATCGAGTAGTTTGTTTAATTAGATGCATCGAGTAGTTTGAATTAATTGGTAACATCGAGTAGTTTGTTTAATTAGATGCATCGAGTAGTTTGAATTAATTGGTAACATCTAGAAATTGTTTAATTTATAACATCGAATAGTGTGTTTAATTAGATGCATCGAGTAGTTTGAATTAATTAGATGAATCGAGTAGTTTGTTTAATTAGATGCATCGAGTAGTTTGTTTAATTGGTAACATCGAGTAGTTTGTTTAATCAGTAACATCGAGTAGTTTGTTTAATTAGATGCATCGAGTAGTTAATTATTGTTTGCGTAATATTATCCATCAATAACTACCTGCGAATTGGTATTTTGGAGAAATAATCTGTAAATTATTATCTGTCTGATATTATTCGTAATTAACTGTCTGAGAATTACTGTTTGCGTAATATTATCCATCAATAACTACCTGCGAATTGGTATTTTGGAGAAATAATCTGTAAATTATTATCTGTCTGATATTATTCGTAATTAACTGTCTGAGAATTACTGTTTGCGTAATATTATCCATCAATAACTACCTGCGAATTGGTATTTTGGAGAAATAATCTGTAAATTATTATCTGTCTGATATTATTCGTAATTAACTGTCTGAGAATTACTGTTTGCGTAATATTATCCATCAATAACTACCTGCGAATTGGTATTTTGGAGAAATAATCTGTAAATTATTATCTGTCTGATATTATTCGTAATTAACTGTCTGAGAATTACTGTTTGCGTAATATTATCCATCAATAACTACCTGCGAATTGGTATTTTGGAGAAATAATCTGTAAATTATTATCTTCGAGATATTATCAGTAAATAAATATCTACAAATTTGGCGCTATTTCATATCAAAAAGCTATTTTCTCAAAAAGCCATTTTCTCAAAAAGTTTTTACTTCAAAATTTAAAAGCACCGTGGTGGTCACATCACCATCACAGTGTGTGAAATATAATTCCTCTTTATATTTTTTAATTTTTATTTTAAATTTTTTATATATTTTTTATCACGCTATTATACAACACCCAAAATACAAAAATGGAATCAGCCACAATTGCTTTCGCAAAATATGCATCTAAAAAATTAAGAACATATGGTACTTATAAGTATGATATGTTTGCTGATATTTGTGATAAAGTATTAAATAATGATAAAGAAGCTTTCAATTTAGTATCAAGATTTGTAAATTATAATTTAATGTGGATATTCAAACATCAAGAAAATCTATGCATAAGTGATGAAGATAAAAAAGAATATAGAAAAATAACTAAACAATTTGAAAAATATATGCATAAAATAGATAAAGGGTTTAGTATTGTCTATCCTCTCTCTTTATCAAAGAAGTTTGATGATGAAGTAGATATGTATTTTAATGATAATGAAGAAGGTAATAAGTATGCAAAAGAGTTTAATCTTAATAAATACAAAATAAATGAAGAATATGAAGAAGAAGAAGAATATGAAGAAGAAGAAGAATAAAAAACTCAAACTTTATTTTTGTATTTATATTTTTTATTTCAATCAAAAATGGAAAATCAATTAAAGGTATATGATTATATCAATTTTATTATTTCTCTAGCCAATAAACCTGAAGATTTTAAAGAATGTAATTTTGCTATTCTTTGTGATAAATATCCTATTCAATTAAATCATAACAATTATTTAGCTAAAGTAATGTACATCTCTTTCAAAACAGATAAAACAGTATGGAGAATATATCCTGATAAGATAAAGGAATATGACATAGAACACATTGTATTAAGTACTAACACAAGAAGAAGATTAAATTATAAAATGAATGAGTTCTTTGTTAATGGTTCAAATATAGAACAAAAATATGAGGAATATAGTTATTATAATTATTCAATCGAATTAGCATCTAAAAAGACTAAAACAATGATAGAAGAATTACGTAAAAGATATGAATTAGATACACCTGAACTATTTATAGGAGAACATCAACCATTAGTACTTGAATAAATCGTTGGTCGGAATTCCGACCTACCTTTAATATCATATTTTTTTTTGAAATGAAAATGAATAAATACAGAAATCCCAATTCAACTACAGTAGGTGTTGAAGGTGCTATGTTTAATGAAGCTACTAAAACAGAAAAGAATATAGAGTTTAATCATTATGGTATATTTTCAAATGATAATACATATGCTGTTACTTTTAATCAAAGGATTAATAGACCACCAATAAAGTATATGGAGAATAAACCAGTAAAACCACCTAAATCAAATCAACATAAAACAAAACCTTTACACGAACCTCCTGTTTCTATTACAGACGGTGGATATTTCATTAAAAAAGATAAAGCGCCTAAAGCTCCTATTCTTCCTCCATACCTTAAGAAACCAGAGAGTTTAGGAGAAATACAAGGTAAAGCAAATGAAAGAAATAAAGGGCGAATAGGATACTTTAAACCAATTAATCTGAATAAAAAATATATACATTATTAAACATACTTATTAGTTAACTTTTTTTGTAAAGTAAATGATAAAGAAGAGATCATTAAATCAAGGTGCAATTAACGCAAATGTAAGTTTAGAGCCTCAAGCAGCTGCACAATCAACATCTAATATAAGTAATAATATCATTATCAATAAAAGAGATGATGGTAAAGAAGAAATAGTTATTACAAGAGATATAGAGTTAGAAGCGAAAGAGGAAGAAGAATTAAAAGATCCTAAATACATAATACTTGAAACATATGCTAATATATTATTAAATCAAGATAAAGCTTTAATAGCTAATCTCATATCAAAGAATTGTATTATTGTTCCTTCTACATCTTTATCTAATATTATTAAAGCTATTGTTAAAGCCGAATCAGTTGAAATTAGTTTAGATGAAGATATTAAATGTTGTAGTTCAAAAGTAAACCCAATTCGAAAAATAGAAGCTATAAAGATTGTAAATGATAATGGAGAAGTGTGTACTGATTTTAAACAAGTATATAATAGAGAATATAATGAGTTAGTTAATAAATATCATCTTTGTCTAAAATATGGAATAAATATGTAGTATTAATTTTAATCTTTTTAATTTATATTTTTATTTTTATAGAAATGTCAAATAAAATAGATCTAACACAATTCAATCAAACAAAGGTGATAAAGAAATTAACCAAATCTAAATCTAATGAGGATCTTAAAAATATAATTGAAGAAGAACCTAAAATAGAAAATGCAATCGCTGCGAGCTCTAACGCCTCGTTTGACACTCGGAAAACGCGCGAAGCCGTAAAACAGAAAAGAGGAAGAAAGAGTAAGTATATGAGTCAAGAAGAAAGATTAGAAGCTAGAAGATTACAACAAAAAGAATATAGATTAAGAAAGAAACAAGAATTAGAAGAGTTAAAGAAGATTGCAGCAACAGTTTTAACCAATAAGGAATAAGAAAAAACAAAAATAATATAATTGTTTTTAAAATTAGAACTTTATTTTTCGTTCAAATTGAGGTAGATTAATTTGTTGATAAGATGATGATTTTCTAAAGCAATTTGCACCATCTAATAAATTAAATGTAATCTCTTCTCCTTTATACATTCTATCATATAGTTGTTCTATTGTTATATTCATTCGTTTAGCTTTATTAATAATACATTGCTTAGGTACTCCACGCATTCTAATATGATAACCTTCATTACCTTGTTCATCAACTAATATATCAAGATATGATTTCTTTCCTAATGCTATTAATTTTCTAGAATAAACAGATCCTACAGCACCATCAAATGAATCGAAATCACAATGAAATTGAGTCATCTTTTTACCTATTAATTCTTTTCCATATTTTTGTTTAAAGACATCAGCTATCTTTTGTACATCTATTTCTCTAACGTGAATACTATCTGTGTCTGTGTAGTATATATCTATTCCATTTTGTTCAGCTGTACTTATTACTCTATTCATTAAATGTTTACTATATGACAAAACAGTTGCGCCAAATTGAGGGAGATTAAAGTGATTGTTAATAGGTTTTACTTTTTTAACATATATGTTATCGATTTCTTTGTTCTCTATCACCTCTGTTATATAATTATAGTGTTTCCATATATATTTAATTGCATTATTTTTAGGAATACATTTTGTTTCTGTTGTTGTTGCTTTTAATATTGATTTTCCGTAAATAGAATTAAGAAGTAGTTTTATAGTTTGTTGTAATGGGTTCTTAGCATCTTGATATCTTTTTCTAAGACTAAACAATTTTTCTATAAATACATTAATCTTATTATTAAATCCTTCATTAAAATAGTATCCTCTAATAAACTCATAATCAAATTCATAAAAATCCAATAAATCAAGAAAAGCTCTCTTATCTATATAAAAGTTATTAATTGGATTATTATTAAATATTTTGGATCCTTGTTCATTTCTACTATATATCTGACCAAATTTATAAGGTTTATTAGATTTGCATTTTATTTTTGTTATGTTTATTTCAATAAAGAACTGATCATATTTTAGTAATTCTTCAGTAGTTATTGATGATGATATTATTTTTGGTGTTCCTTTAGCTATACCTGGCATAAAATACATTGCACTAGGATATAATGAAACAGCATCAAAATCTTGTATTCTATCTTCTATATATTGCTTTTCATTATTAGCTGTCATAGTTCTTCCACCATTAACACATCTTAAGATAAAGCTTTGTGGTTTTCCGCTTAATTGATAACACTCATCAAAACAACCAAATCTAAAAGCATAATAATAACCAATAGCACTAATAGAGATAAAGTTATGAACATTAGGCATATCTGTCTTCGTTTGTTTAAATACTTCAACCAAATCTCTATTAAATTTCTCTACTCCTTTCATTAATACAATACAATCAAGCTTACAATAATATATAGCGTACTTCATTATATCTATTTTCATGTTATCATATGCACCACAAGCTTTAGCATTATTTATTAGTTGTTTCCAATTTTCTTTAATTTGTTTAAATTCCATTTTATCCTGATTCTCTAAATAATATTGTAATTGAAATTCAAGTACACTTACATATTGTCTTTTTATATTCTTTTCTGTATATATCTTATAAGCCATTACCTCTTTATGAACATTTAGTTGAAACATTTTACCAAATGAAGCTAAAGCAGCAGGTATAATGGAATAGCTATTTCTAAATGTTAATCTCTTCTCTATTACTGTCATTTTTATCATCTTCTTTGTTCGTTTATCATTAGCTTCAATTTCTTTATACTTAGTCATCACTATTTGTAGTATTGTACCATTTCTCTCTGTTAGCTGTACATCCCATCCTGGTGTATTAATAAAGAAACAAGCATCATATTTCAGGTTATGAAAGTAAGTTAATGAATTGTTTTCTAATGAGTTTAATAATCTATCTGAGATATTAGGACCATCAAATATCATTTTATGTATTAATTCTTTTGTTCTGTATACAGTGATATTAAGATAAGGTCTATGAGGTGAGACAGTAGTATCAGTTTCAAAATCTGAATAATATATCTTAGTCCATTCTCTCTCCTTTTTCATTTCTGACGATGAATCTATTAAATTCGTACATAAATCATGATCATAGTTAAGGTCAGTAAAATCATTTAAATTATTATTATACTCATTTGTTGCTAATATATTCATTTCACAACTCTTTATCTCTCTAAATCTTCCTTCTTTAAATAGTTTGCGAAATATTGTCATAGGTTTCATTCCATTTAATGGTTTATATATCATATAATGATTCTTGTATAATAATAAGTCTACAGTTCTATTAAAATCTTTTGCCCATTCTTTCTTTCTTGTATCTATCTTTATTTGTTGTTGATGTTTAATATCATATTGCTCTTCTATACGCCTAACAATAAAATGACATTTGAAGTATTTTGATATCTCATATATCAGGTTATTAGGGACTAAACGTGTTTTGACCATATACCTTAAATGATTGATTTCATCTTCTGTAAATACATTTGATTGAATACAAGCATATACTAAACAATTATCTTTATAGTTCTTTTTATCTATGGTCTTAAATATTTGATATTGAGTTAAATCTAAATCAGAGAGATTGATATAAGGAAAGAATCCACCTTCAGGGTTTTCTCTATAATCTTCATCTATCTCTATTTCTTCTTCGTATAACTGTCCTTTATTATCTTGTTTATCGACTGCAAATGTTGTTTTTCTTCCATTCCTTTTATTATGAATGAAGAGTAATTGATATTTAGATGGAATAAATGAATTGCCTATATAAGGGTTATTATCAGAACAATCATAATTTAAATCTATTGTACCTGATATGTGTCCTATAGTTGAATCTATCTTTTTCTCTTTCGATAAAGTAAACCATTTATATTGTTCTCCGTCTAATGATTCACTTTTAACTACAACCTTCTTTTTATTATTCTTCTGTAAATGTCTTAATGTTTCTGTAAATGCTAATCTCTTATCTTCATCTTCTCCTATATCTATCTCAAATGATATCTCTTTATTAGCTTTTGACATAAACTCTCGTAAATATTTCTTGAACTTAGCTTTATCTTTCACGTCCTTTATTCTTTGTTTGTATTCTTTTCTAGCTTCTGTTTTTGCAGCTGAATAAAGGTCAACTGAAATGTCAAACAAATAACTCATTTTCTAGAAAATAAAAATAATAAAATATCACGCTAAAATAATTATATTTATATTTTTTTATTTTGTTAATACGTCATATACATCAGCATTTGTACTTGGTTTTATTTTTAATGTTATAAATAATGGAGACTTAAGTATAACAGGTTGAAACATAAAATCAACTAATCTCATTTCAAGATATTTTAATGAATCTGTATTTACTTTTATTTTTATTGGTTTAGCCATATCATATGATACTATTAAAGCTTCTTGATCTAATATCATTGTATCTATGTTTGCTATAATACTAGGAGTATATTCTTGATCTCCTATTGTAGAATGTGCTGCTATACCTTGTAATGAAACCAAATATAATTTATTAGCAAAATCTAATATAGGTAGATCAGGTACTTTACATTCAATACCATTAGTAAATACATAACCTTTTTTAGTATTAAATAAACCAGTAATCAGTTTTGCTCTATGACTTCCTTCTTTGAAAGATATAGATTGATTAGGTTTTAATGATATTGTTCTGTTGTTGATGTTCTTGAACTCAATAATCTTTGCATTAGCATCACCTATTTTTTGATTAGAGTTCAAATAATTTACTAAATACGAATATGAATAATTATACATCTCCTCAAATTTTATTAATATTTCTCCATTTTTTGTTTCAAATATTAGATAATCATCTTCTGTTGTCATTAGAATATTGGCTTTAGTATTAATAGATGAAACATAGTATTTAACAAATTCACATTTCCATGGTATATCGATATTTAGTCTTACTGTATTATAATTTTCAGGTTTACTTTGAATTGAATACAACATTATTTAATTTCAAAATAAAATGTCATTGGTACTATATTCATGTAAAAGCAAAGTAGCATCAAAACTCAAATCTAATGATATTGAGATAAATATTGATGAAGATGAACTAAGTATAAAAAATACTATTAATCCTGATGAAATGGTACACTTTAATTGTTTATATAATAAAGCAGAGATAGATGAAAAATTAGTTGGTGATTATCTAGAGAAACATGGAGGATTAGAGTCATTTGGAACACTTAATATAATGGCAGGAAAAGGTATTTATACTTGGAATACTGATGGTACATTAACACCAAAAATACAATATTGTGCTAGTCTTAATAAACTATATGAAAGACTACAAGATAGTGCAACAAATTTACAAGTATTTTTAACTAAAATGAGAGAGGATGTAGATTCCGGTATTGCACCTGGTGCTATATTAAACTATTTTACGGGTGAAATAAATGATAAAGAAATAATAACAGAATCATTTGATGTTAGTACACACAAGAAGTTAATAGAAGCGCTTACACAGAATAATCTAGGTATGCTAAATGTAATGAACTTAATGATTAAAAATATAGATGATGCACCTAGTATTGATTGGTCTAAACTATCTGATTTAAAAATAATTGTCGAACATATAGATAAAACTACTCAAGCAATAACTTATAAAACAGATGACAAGAAACCAGAAAGTATGGAAGCTATAATACAAGATATAAGTACAAGTAATGAAAATATATCTAAATGGATAACAAATAATACTGTTAATTTTACTGAAATAGAACCTGTTAAATATGTAAATGAAACTACTAATGAAACTACTAATGAGACTATCTATGATATCAATGAGACAAAGATAAATAACATGAAAGACTTTGTTAATAAAACAAATACAACAGCTGCTAATATAACTAAATGGATAGATGCGCTAAATGATCAAACTATATCTTATGAAACACTCTTGAACTTAACAGGTGGGAATATATCAATGTGCTTAATTAATAAAACAACTGGTGAACCAGAAATACATGAGGTTAAAATAGAAATTGATGAAACACCTGAGCCAACTCCAGACCCTACACCTACACCTACTCCAACTGAACCACCAAAAGAGTTAGTTAACAAAGAAGATATGGTTTATGTAATTCCTCCTATTGATGAATTAAAGAAACTCGAAGAATATACGATTCCAAAAATTATAGAACCAGAAGTACTCAAATTAACAGTATCTAAGTATTGGTTATATAGTAAAAAGACAATAGGATGGATAAAAGACTTATTGTATAATATCATTTCAACTACCCTATCTCTTGCTAAACAGCCTATTAAATTAACTTATAAAACAATTGCTTTTGCGACAAAAGAATTTATGAAGATTATATATAACTTATTTTATTTTATCTGGTATGGTATTGATAGTATTGTGGATATTGCATATGAAGCTGTTAAAGATAATGAAAAAGTGGGGGTAATCTTTTATATTGGAGGAGAAGATGCAGATGCTGACTTTAAGGATGTAGATTTGCATCAGGTCATTGATGAGATAAAAGAATTGACACCAAGACTTAATAACAAAATTGATGAATTAAAGAATGAAGGAATTCGAATGATTAAAATAGCATATAGCTCATTTACATTATTTTGGAGCAACTTATGGCACTTCATAGTTGATTTTATCATGAACTACCCAAATTTAGTTAATAATATTATACAGATAGGCGGAAATTGGATAGATGCTCAATTTTGGCAATATATAGGAGGTTATTCTGATTTAATTCTGTATGTTTATGTAATACTTGTATATGCAATAGCTGGGGGTTTAGGAGTTGGGGCATTTTGTTTATGTGTAATTCTAATAGCTGCCCTTTTCGAACCAATAGGAAGAGGTGCCCAATGGATTTTAAATAAGATTACACGACATCCTCCTGTTCCTCATGCTCGTACACTTGAAGTTGATGATAATGACGTTGTTAATACTGATGATGAAAATAGCTTTGATATTGTTGACCCTGATGGAAATAAAATTGTAATTGAGATTGATGATGATATATTAGAAGTATTTCGAAATCAATATAACTCATTGGTCTCCAAATATCAAGCAATCTATGATGTTGTTCCCTCTACTTCATCAACTGACTCCAAGTATTTTACCTTGAAGGAATCAGACCAGTTATATTTATATAGACCATCTCAGGTATATGAAGAATCCAATTATTATTGTATGAGATGGGATATAGATAAAGATTATGACATACCACTAAATTTAGTATTTAGATTCAAAGACTATCTATTTGGTCATAACTGGGAATTAACATGGGATGGTAAAAATTGGACAGGAAATAATTGTCAAAACATGTGTACAGAAAAGATATCATACATGAACACAAATGACGGTGCGCCTGCTTTAACAATCAAACATAACGAAAGAATAGGGAGATGGATAAAAGGAACAATAAAGGAAGATTTAACAGATGATGATAATTATGCTCATATACTAAAAGATTATCTTACAAATTGGAGAGTAGTTAAGAAAGATGGAACCATATTAAGTGAAGGAATAACTGCAACATTTGATTCAAGTAGTTCAGGGACATTCACACAAGATGGATATAAATATGAACAAGCTAGAATGTATGTTGATGCACCAAGTGGATTAAATGCAGATGATGGATTATATGTTTATGCTGACCTAAATATTAATGGAAATATAACTGAATTAAAATGGGATTGTCATCCTACTCATTGTATTAATTCAGGTGTTATGCATACTTATGGTTCAAATCCATGTCTAGAATCATTTAATTATCAACGAGAAAAAAGGCATTCCATTAAAATCATTGAAGGATTTAATCATAAGAACATTCGAATATATATAGAGAAAGAATTCTTTGAATTTGATGTAAAAGTTAATCCATTCGATATAATTATTCAACAACAATTTTATGAAGTAGAGCCAGACCCAAGAAAATGCACTACCATATCGACAGATTATAATATTTATTCATCAAAGATTATATGGGCTGATAATATCATGACTATGCGTCGAGACTTAAATGTTGTTGGTGGAATCACAGATATATTAGCCTATGATTATGCTATATTGAAACAGACAGTTGATAATCTAGTTGAACAAATGAGAATTCAAGCCATGTATAATGAATATACTGATAGTATTAAACAAGGTGTAGCTGTTGCAAATAGTATATTAAATATTTTAGCTTCAACGGTTTGTATTGCAAGTGCCCTTTCAACATTAAATATGTCCAATAACTCTGTAACTATTAATACATATCAAACAACACCATTTCCTGCTGGACCTGGAAGTGGAGGAGGAGGAGGTGGAGGTGGATATCCAGGTGATGGAGGTAGTGGATTTCAAGGTAAGTTTTTGGTGAATGTTGATTTGAAGGCTGATAAGATGACTATGGAAAGATTTTTACCAACTACAACAACTGTTCAAAATCCTATTGCAGGAGCTATAGGAACCTTTTCAGCAACACAGGTTGTCCTTTCGACAACACATGCTTTAACTCAGTTAGGAAATGCTATTGCTACACTTGGTTCTAATGTCTTACGCTTCTTTAGGAATAGACCAGATACAAATGGAACTGAAACATTAAATATTAATTCATCCTCGATTACAATAACTGATAATGATAATGATAATACAACAAATACTATCACAACTACTGAGCAATCATTAGTGAGAACCCATAGAGAAGTTCAGCCACAAGTCCTTACAGATGAAACAGATGAGATTCGAACAGATATTACTGTACCACAAACTACAATGACAAATACAGCTTCAACTACGATTGCACTTAGGAATCAAGTTCCTGTTATCAATATATCTGGAATCCAGTATACCTTAGAAGATATTGCAGATATGACAAGAGCAGAACGAAATGCATTAGTTGCTAGTCATCCTGATATATTACGTATCCAATATCATGGAAGAGAGTTTTTTAATGTGTATGATTTGTTTTATAATAACCAACTCATTATCCATAATAATGTGTTTCAACGAAGAACTCTAATAAGACCAGCTGATATTGAGATGACAGATAGAATACATAGAGCTACTGATAATAATTGGTCAATAGAATGGGATGGAACAACATACACAGCGAGAGATATTGAACAATTATCTATGCAAGATAGATTAAATTTACCATTTGTACAAAATGGAGATATTGGATTAGAACCTTACTTGAATGAGCAAACAATGGAAGCTTGGATAAATATTATTGATCATAGAGGAGAGATGATTGATCCAATTGTTGCTACTATTGATTATTCAGCTCCAACAACAGCAAATATTAGTGGAGGTCAAGTACGATTTGTTGGAATAAATTCACAAATTACTGTAAATGCAAATGGAGTTAGATATCAACATTATGACCTTGTTGCAACAACAGATACTTGGACTGTACCAGGAACAACACCATCAATAACAGCAAGAATGATAGAACAAATGAGTGATGAACAAAGAGGAGAACTAATGGATAATATTTATTCTCATGGTAATCTTTTAGCTTTTAATGACACATTAGATGAAACAACTGGTGAAGAAATAACACAAGTATTATATAATGGAAATGTAGTTGCTACAATAGATAGAAGAAGACTACATGTAATTAATATTGTGAATGGAGTGATAGAAATGTACCAACAAGATGGTGTTATAAGTGCAACTACCCAGGTTATTATGGGAGCAGTAGGTTATGTTGCTAGAAGGTTCTTACATGGTCAATGGCAATTTGTTAGACATCACCCTGGTGATGCAGCAGCTATAGCAGGAGTAGCAGCAGAAGCATATGTAGCAAATAGAATAGGATTATTTAATATTCCAAGTTGGTTCCGTCGTAATAATAACCCAGAAACTTTGGCTGTTGAAAATGAAAATGAAGATGAAGATGTATTAGAAAAGATTCTTGATTGGGCTTATCATGATGAAACTGATGATGAACCTGAACTTGAAATAACAATGGAGAATGCTGATAAGATGATGGTTTCATTTGATGTTTGTCTTAATATAGCTAAGACATATCGTGATTCATTAAAAGGTACAATTGCGTTTTTATGTGAAAAGATAAAAGAATTAGAAAGCAAGACATCATTAGAAAGTAGAATCGCAGCACTAGAAAAGAAATGTGCTAATATAGAGTAAATGATGTAGTTAATTTTTTTTGGATCAAAATGAATGATACTACGACTAGTTTCATAGGTGACATACAATTCAAAGTAGGAGATATAACTAGAAAAGCAAGTGAATTATTAACTCTGAGTGATTTGGATGGATATGTACAAACCGGACATTTATTTAATGAAGTAGAAGGTTATCCCAAATATTATGTAAAACATGGAGATATTAATGTATATGAACCAACTTCAACAGATTCTATCCTAGATCCAGTCATTATAATGAAGATAACTTTACCATCAACACTTAAGAGTAAATTACTGGAATCAACAACAAAAGTTAATGTATTCAAGATCCATATGCGAAATCTATTAATAATGGATTGGCTTGGTAATGTATTAAATGATTTTATAGTATCTGTTGAAAATGGAAAATTTGTTTGTCCTGAACTCACTCATAATAAGGCTCGTGATTGCTATACTTATTCTACTCGTAATCGTGATGATCCTGAAATAATGTTTGATAAAGATCTTAATATCGAACCATATACATGTTATTTAAACGGTGATATCACTATACATAATCTATTAAACGAAAACTCTTTAGTATCTCAAACTCCTGTTATCAAATGTAATGTAATAGATGCTGAAAACGCTTTATCATTACAGAAATCTGATGTCTATTACTTTTATCGTCCAACTGTTATTGATTATGATGCTCATGTAAAGTATATGGATAATGAATTAGAATATGAATGTGAATGTTATAGAATGGTGTATAAGATACCAGATACGTATGAAATCCCTAATAATCTTACATTTAAATTTACTGAATATTGTTTTGGAAATAAATGGGCTTTAACATGGAATGGTTCTAATTGGATTGGTGATAGTATGCAAGGTAGATTTCAGAGTAAAATCATAGCAAAATGTAAAACACGAGATCCAGAGAAAGATGGATACGGAGCTACTGGTTGTATGGTAGCTGTTAAACGTGATACATTAAATAGTAGAGCAATTCCTGAAGACAATAATGGTTTAGCATATTCGTTAATGAATCAATGTTCAAAAAATGGTAAATATGAGACAATGATCCAATTTCATGATGGTAGTATAGTTAAAGGGTCAGATTATGAGCTTGTCATTGGATTTAGTAGCGTACTTCATGGAGCTAAAATGGATGGTTATGACCTTGTTTCTATGGGATGTAATTATAAAAACTATTCAACATCTAAACTTAAAGTAGATGATATAGAATTATTATATCTGGATCTTACTCTTCCTGGTCAAGAACACGGTATGAGATTATCATTTACAGTTGGTGAAGTACATCGTAATGGAGATGTTTACAATAGAGGGTATGTAGACCTAAAAGGAGCATTAGATACTATAGAGAGAGTGAATTATGTATGGAGCATGACACCAAAATACAAACCAACTAATGCTAGTGGTGAAGCGTATAGTAATCGTGATATTGTACTCTATTTACGTCATGACTATACAGATCCGATAGATGAAGTTAATTGGGATTCATCAACAAATGCTTTTGCTTATATCATTAATCAACAATTTTATGAAGTATCGCCAAATCCTAATGCTGCTACAACATTATACACAGACTTCAATATCACTTCTTCTAAGATTATTACAGCAGATAACATTACTACTATGAGATCTGATCTTAATCTTGTAACTAATAATGTTGATGTAGTATCGTATGATGTTAAAGAAGTAAAGAGTAAGGTAGATGCTCTTGGTTCACAAATGACAGAACAACAAGCTAAGACCAAGTATTTAGAGAAAGAAGTGGATAAGATAGATATGAAAGCTAATGTTGGTATTGCTTTAGGTGCTGTTGGTTGTGTATTAGGTGCTACAGGAATAGGTGTTGCTGGAAAAGCATTATCATTTGCTCGTGCAGGTAGAGAGTTAATCAATACTGTAACTAAAGTGTCTGATGTAGGTGCTGATGTTGTAGAAGATATAGCTGGTAAACTAACTGGTGAATTGCCAGATATTGGCGCTGATCCTTTCTTTGGAGATATGATTTCTATTCCAATTCAGAGATCATTATTAAGATCAATAGCAACAACAACAGACAAAGATAAATTAAATGCAATAATAGAATGGTGTGATAAGGAGTATGTACCTGTTAATGAAATAAACTTTACTGATGAACTTGATGATCCGTCCAAAGTTGCTATGACATTAACATCAACAATAGATATGTGTAATCGATTCCGTCATACGATGAAACCAATGATAAAAACATTAGCAACTACTGTAGAGAAGAGTGTGTCATCAACAGATTTGGTTAGAGATGACATAATAGATGTTGTTGGTAAATATGTCAATGGCGAGGTTCATTTGGAAGCAGAAGATGTTATCACAGATGGAATAATCAAAGCACGATTTTTGGTGCAAAAAGTTAGTGAATACAATGATGTAGATTATGAAGAGAATATAGTTACTATTAATATTACTGGTGGAACAATTAATTACCAAGGAACAACAGATTTTCCTAGCTGCGTAATGAATGACAAAACATTTGTTATATCAAACCCAAATAAACATAGAGTTGGTGGAATACAGATTAAAGAAAATACGACAAAAAGAAGAATGGAATTTACTACAAATGATTTAGCATATACTTGTGATATAAATGCTTTACATAAGAAGATAGATACATTAAATGAGCAGATAGAAAAGAATGATACAGCTCTAGCTACTACTTTAAATGAATTCCCAACTGTTGATGAAGTAAATGAAGCATTAGATGAATTAAAAAATAATATGGTTAATATGGATAACCTGTATACAAAAGAGGAAGCGGATGCAAAATATCGAAGCAAAAATGATTTGATATACAAAGAATCTATTGAAGTGCCATTTGAAAATGTACAAGATAGTTCGGGATCATGGGAGGTCAAAATCAAATTGATCAGTGGAATTCGCCTTGTTGGAACAATATCAAATAACGATGGCTTTGTAAAAGAGTTTGATTATTTGTTTGACTATGATGGTGTTATTACTCCAGATGGAGATGTTAATGTCGCTTTTGAAATCGACGGAACCACTTATTACTTAACTTATTATAAAAGTGATAGTAATGGTCTGTGCTTTTATATCGATAACGGGGAAGACTATTTCGATACCAAATTAATATCAGCGGAAAGAATATTGAAGCAAGATAAAATAGCATTGAAAAGTGAGATTCCTGAACCTGTTGATTTGACCAATTATGCATTGAAAAGTGAAAATGATGAACTGAAGACAAAATTAAATAATTATATTAAATCTCAACAAGATTTAGCCAAGTTAGTAGGTGATAATGTTACTAAAATCGTAACAATGAACAGTCAGATATCAAATCTACAACATGAGAATGAATCATTAAAAGCTAGGTTAGACGCGTTAGTGAATAAATTAACACTAATTAAGTATACATTTAGTGTACCAAATAGTACAAGTATTCGTTATCAATTCGAAAAACAACTTGATGCATATGATGGAACACTCTATTTGACTTATAATGAAACCAGAGATAATGTTACCAGTGTAAACGAAATCAAAATCAATATATCATTCAACGTTAATAATTCACCTAAGTTTGAATATCAATGTGAACCAACTAAGATCTGGTTAAATAATATTGAATTTCCATTAAGTAGTAGCAATCTCATGATCAATGCAACAGTTAATTACATATTGATTAATTCTTCATTCTTTACATCAAATGGTATCTTAGCTGCAGATAACACTAAGAATGAAATACATTCATTACTATAAAGTATCATTTTCATTTATTATTTTTCATTTATTATTTTTCATTTATTATTTATTATTTTTGTATTGTCATTTTTTTATTTTACATTTACTTTTTACTTTTTTTTTTTTTTTTTATTTTTTATTTTCAATATGAAGTAAGTTAATTTTAAGATTAACTTTTAATTAACTTGTGATATTATTAACTTTTTGATATCATAAGTTTTTGAAATGATATTTGGTCATTTTAGTTAGCGCGAACTAGCAGCTGAAGGAGAGCTGGGGGAGCGAGTGGTTAGGCTGGGCGAAGGCACAGAGCACAGCCTAACGTATACTACTCTTCGAACGCATCTCCTCTGTGAGTTTAGGGGGTTCATCTTCTTTGAAAATTGACATCAAAACGCATAATTCAATAACATGAACAACCAAAATAGTTCCCAAAAGAATTTCAGAAATCATTTGAATAAATTTAAACACATAATTTAAGTGAAATACAATATCGAACAAGTTGTGCATAAACATCATTGTAACCATATTTCAAATCATTTGATTTACCATCTTTTGTGACAAGAATTCGTTGGATTTCTAAATATTTATTCTTCGATACACATCCCGTACAACCAGAATCTTCATCAATAATAAGTTCAACTTTATCAGCATGTGTTAGTATTTTAATTAATTCCATCAATGAATTTGAGTGACAAACCAAGTAATTATTTACACGAAGTGGATTTAATTCATAAATTGAAAGAAGTGTTTCTAAAAATTTGTTCTTGACAGTCAAATCCTCAATTTCATTTCCTAGGTCTACGATTCCACGGTCTTGGGAAAGATTGTTTGTTGGAGGTTGAAATTGATATTGAGAATTCTCCTCCGGTATAGTAAAATTTACATCCCTTGTTTGAGATTGAGGATTTAATGATTGAACGTTTGGATAATAAACTGGATGTGCTTGTTGAGGAATCGTATGTTGAGGTTTGATTTTGATTTCAACATTAGTTTCTTGGCTCTGTTTTACCGAAGCATCATTTTCAGAACTTAATATTCTTGCTTTCCGTAATACATTCGACATTGATTTCAATCTAAAAAAACCTTTATTCGTAGATTACTCAATCCTTGTTAGCTAATTCATTCAATTCGTTTTCCAATTTTTTTACTTTTTCCTTTAATGAATTAATATCTTCAATTAATGATTCACGAACAGCAAGCCCACTGGAACCAAGCATTCCAGATTTGACATTATTTAGATGTTGCTTGTAATCATAACATTTTTCTTTGAGGGTTCGTTTGATACGTTTAAGTTCAGGAATCTCCTTCTTATATTCGTTTAATTCAGACATTTAATCGAAGCAAAAATGTCCTACGAACAAAAACGAACCATTCATGATGATAAAAGAATGAATCACTACGATAGATTACAACTTAAAATGCAAAAAGAACGTACCAGAATTAATTCTGCACCAACTGTTAAGAAATATGAGGATAAAGGAAGTATTCAACATGAACCTCAAGTATCAACAACAAAAAAATTGAATTTTCACACTTATTCATTAAATCATTCAGTTGTCCCTCGATACGATAAAATCTAAAATATTTATATTTTAGCTTGAGTGAGATGTGAAATCTAATCCAACATTTGTTGATTAATATATTTGGCAATCTGATTTACAGTTTTGGTTAATTCAGCAATTTTTTTATCTAATGTTGTGAATTTGAGTTCATAGCTTTGTTTCAAATCTTTAATCTCGTTATCAAAAGTTGACAAATTTTGTGAGAACATACTTTTGAGATTCTCAATATCATGCGCTACGGACTCTTCGAGTCCTGAGACTTTCAGTCGAAGCTCTGAGCAACGATTGTTTAACAATTGTTGTTCTGCTTTAATAACATCTTGTTCAAGTTCTTTCAATTCATTAGTTTTGACAACTTTCTTTAAAAATATATCTCCCCCAACTTGTTTTGTACCTTCTTTTTGACAATTCTTTTTTGTGATTCTGTATTCAACACCATCTGGTGTAACAATTTTGTAAACCCGATTTAGATATTGAGTTGTCTGGTTGTTCATGTCATCTTTGTGTTTCTGATAGTACAGATTGAACTCCTCAATTGATTTAAAATTCTTTATTTCAGTAGTTATTTCATTAATTACTTTCAAATCCATTTAAAATAAAAAAATACAATTTAATCATTTTCATGTGACTTCGGACAACTTGTTGTCCTCAGGCACTTATGTGACTTCGAACACAAAGTGTCCTCAGGCACTTACGTGACTTCATCAATTAAACTTTTACCAATTTTAAGACCTTTGTCAGCAAAATTTAATCCTGTATCAATTGCTCTAACAGCATCACCAATAAGAGGTATTCCACCCAAAACAGGTTTTACAGCATTAGTTACTTTTTTACCAACTTCAACAACTTTGGGAAGTGCTTTACCAACATTAGTTGCAACATTCTTTATTGTATTGCCTACAGATTTAAAAGCGTTTTTCATTTTTTTGAAGATTCCGATGCCCATTGTTTTCATTACGAAAAAAGACCCATAATAGTACTTTTTTTGTTTATCAAATGTTGTATCGCAACGAAAGAGCACATAATTACAAAATTGAAGCAGGAAACGTTCTTGATACATTTAATAAGATGCGTGAAATGATTAATACTAATGATGGTACACGCTCATTTTCATTCAGAACTGTTGATTGTCATGACCAACCTGCACCATTTCATCAAGGACAATATTCTCAAATCAGTTTAACGCATCCAGACCATTTCATTTCTGATGTTGATAAAGGATTCTTAACATTTCATGTCAAATTGGATTTACAACTCAACACAGACCTTGCCAAATTGCGTTCAATCGAAGACCCACAACACTTCTACAAATTATTTGTTGGACTTAAGTCTTCAAATCAATTATTGGACAGACTGGAAATTCTTCATAATAACGTTAATGTTGGATATCAGCAAAACGAATGTGTTCGAGAAGGATTTTTGTATTCAGCTCTTAAACCTGAAACTGAAAAAAAGCGTCGTAGGTTTGTTCATTCATTATGGGAAAATATTTCACAATATTCTCAAACAATGGCTGGTACATATGTTAATCTAATGGATTTCAAAGAAAGTGGTAAAACACAAGTTGAATTTGATTTGAACCTTCCATTTGATGATTTACTTGCCCTTCAAGCTTTCGATTTGTTTCCAAATGGAATTATTGGTGATTTATCAATTCGTTTTCAAGTTACTTCTGCTGGTTTGGTTTGGGCAGTAATTGACCCATATGTAGTAGCTGAAACAAAGGCTTTCCTTGAAGATGATGAAACTGTTTCCGCTGATGAATTGGATAAACTTCGTGATTTAAAGGTTCGCGGTAAGCTCAAACGTCAATTCACACAAATTGGTAATGAAGCAACTATACCAGCTGTTTTTGACCAAACTCTTACAATCAAATATCAGAGAATGCATGCTGGAGCACCTGTTGCAGAAGATAAGACTCCAAAAGAAGTTGTATTCCATTATACTCCAGAGGATTATACCAAATTTGATGTTCGTGAATCTGATGTAAATAAAGGTCCATTTGCTGAAATGGTTGCTGCACATAATCCTGATGTTCCTTTAGCACCAGGAGATACTGTTAAAATTTTGGAATCAAATTATCATGACATTGAATATTCAAATGGAGTTGCAACATTGACATGCAATCAAATGACAATCACACTTTGCAAATCAAATATGCAGGGTTATGGTGTATGTGAATCTACTAGACAGGGTATTGAAAATATTCTTCGTGAAGGAATCATAATTCCATCTCAGAAAATTGAATATCATGCATTTCCTATAGCAGCAGCTTCAAATGGAATCAAATCAACATTGAATATACCATTAATTAATGTCACAACAATGTCATTACTATTTCCAAAGCATCATAATGATTTAACTGTTTTTGAGAATCCGGTTTACCAAAATTGTTATTTAAACATTGGTGGAAAGAACTTCCCAGATGAAAATGTTGACACAATTGGCGCAAGATTCTTTGAAAATCAATTAACCGCTGGAGACCTTGATGGGATTACACTTCAATGCACAAAGGAATTTGAAGATTCATTCACCATGCCCAAAAATGATTCTCATGGAAATAGATACAAAAATACCCTTTCCGATGCAACTTCATTTGTTTTCAATATTCAAACTGAACGAGCTTCAGCTGGTTATTGTTATGATGGATTGGACGGTGGATTTGGTAACATTCAGGTTCAAGTAAATGGTCAACCAATTCACACAGGTGAGAATGACACTTATTACAACATTTTAGAACCAAGTGGTAACATTGTTCATCCTCCTCCTTCACAATTAATTTTGACAAGAGATACATATTTCAAATTGAGTTTGAATGGTTTAGAATATGTTGATGATGAAACACCAGCTGGTTCACAAGTAAATCAGTAAAATTGTATGATTTGATTCTGGATATTTTTTTTTGCACTTGATTTGGGTCTTTTTCGATAATAAATGTCGAAAACTAAATCTCTCAGAATTTATGATAAAGAATATCCTTCATTATTGAAATACCCATTCAAATCCAAATACAAATACGTTGAAACTGATTTACAACCTGTTTTCAACACAAACATTAAAACAGAACCATTCATACCTGATTTCAAACTCAAAGCATGCAAAAAAATGTCAAAACCAAATTTCTCAAATGAACCTGGAACTTGGGAAGCTGATTTGATGTTCTCACATTATTATGCAGATGTTGAACATCCAATTAAACAAGAGCAAATCTATCTTGTTTTGATAAATGTGAATACTAGATATCTGATTGTGGAACCAATGTCAAATAAAAGTGAAATAACTCAAACTTTAAAACGAATTGTTGAAAAGAATCCTAAGTTTGAATTCAAGACAATCAAATGTGATGGTGAATCTGGATTTGTTAGTTTAAAAGATGAATGTATTGTATTGAAAGATAATACAAAAGTAATTCTCAAAACAGATATCTCAAATGATTTACAAGAAGCATACAATTATAAACCTGAGTTAAGAAATCAAGTTAGAAATGAAATATTGTTCAATACTAATTTGAAAACGTTAATAGCATTTTTGAAAAAAAGTGGATATAAAAAAGTTATCAAGTCACCAATCTCAAAAATTGAGTTGAAAATTGGCGATATCAATGATTATTACCCAGTCAAATTTGTAATTAATTCTTCCCCTTACGCTCTCGCTCATAAAAACGTTGATTCTGTAATTAGAACTCTTAGAAATGCTTTTGGAATGGATAATCGAAGAATTGCTGATTATAATCTCATGAGACAAATGGTGAATTTCTATAATAACACTCCTCACAATTCATTGAGATTTCGGAATTATGATTATAATGAAGATGAATTATCTGAATATCAAGGTTCTGGATTGGTTCCTTTAACTAAATGGATTTATTATTCACCAGTTCAAGTTCAAAACAATGTTGATTTGGAATGGAGGTATATTCGAATGATGAAAATGAAATTGAGAAAGATAAATGAAAAACAGAAGTTGAAAGGCTTGCTTAATTACAAACGTGGTAACATAATTTTGATACATCTTGACAGAGGTAAGACCCAAAAAAAGCATGAAAAACGACGTCGTATATTTGATGATATAGCTGAATTCATTTGTTATCAAAACGGAAATGTTAAATGTAGATTGTTAAATCAATATTACACATTCAGTAAAACAGACAAGGGGTTAATTCCATACGAACAACCTGAACGAGGACGTAAAGCTCAAACTGATGTTGAAAAAAATGAAATTGAAATTCCAATTATTTATACAAAATATGTTTGTGATTCCATTGATGACTTGAATGAAGATTATAAAGAGTATTTTGTAATAAAATGTTAACAAATAATATCAAAAATGTATCAACGATAAATTTTAAACAACCAATTACTAAGCGTTATTTCCATACACAAGATAAAGAATTTGTTCTTCCAAGTGAATTCGTTTCAAGTAAGAATAAGAAATTTATTGTTGTACAGTATGTTGGAGCAATTGTTAAAGATACTCTTGTTGGAGATTTGATGGTACACTCTGATATTGTACAACAAGATGGTTATTGTGATTGTTTCATTATGTTGGCAAACAGACGTCAAACTAAATATCGAAAATATGAGTTTCTTGGTCATGAACGTAATTTTAAAATTTGGTTCACAGATTTATATGGGAACTCAATTGAACCATCTGCTTTTGTAATGAGTTGCCTAATAATCTTTTAAATAGGTTTTTTTTGTTTGCCTGGCACCAAATAGCCATTTAGGCCTTATTATTTTTGTTCCAAATGAAAAATGATACGTAAAACAAAGGATAAAAATAAAGAAGTATTAACAGCAGAACAAGAATCTAATTTAATTGATAAGGATGCAATTATTCTAGATAGAACTCACACATTATATTCATATATTGATAAAAAAGATAAGAAAGTTTACTTCTATTTGAGTAGTAATTATCAAGATTTATTTGTTTTTATGGAAGGTGATAATATATTGTTAAATTTACCTAAGAAAGTTGATATGAATACAAAAATGAACATCTTAGATAATAAACGTCCTTATTTAAAAAGAAAATTTGTCATTTCTATTGAAATTGGTTCTAAAATTGGAAATACAGATATTAAATTTGTTGAAAGATGGTTTGATGAACTAAATAAATCATATATTGTATTAATGGAAGATTGTGGATATAAGTATGCTATTAAAGAAACAAATAATTTCTGTTTTGAATTAGATTCCGAAGGAGATGTAAATAGAAAAATCAAACCACTTCCGTTACACATATTTCTTTGTTTCAAACCTGAAACTTTTATGAATGAATGGAATCGTGTTGAATTACGAAATTTGGATGAGGAAGCTGATTTAAAAAAATTTAAATATGAATTTCAAAATTGGCATTACCATTTTCCTGTTATTAATGTATTTAAATCTAATTATGTAAGTCCATTATTAAAAGTCCATTTTAATGAAACTCCTGAAAGCCTTGAACCATTAATGGATATTTCAGAAAATGATAATGATGGTAAATATGAAACAAGTAATGTCGATATCAATAATAAATATGATTATGATGAAATAAGACCTAAAAAAATAAATCCTCCAGTTCCATCTATGTTACAAGGTTTGGATAAAGAAGTCGAGAGTACGACTACAATGAAACCAGATGTTGAGACATTACCGAGCTCTATTTTCAGCAATGTATCGACCTCAAATACATGGATGAAACCTCAAAGCTCTGTACAACAAAATCCTAATAACTTTAGTCCAATGAATTACTTTCAACCCACAACATTTAATATACCAACAGGTACTAATTTTAATTTTAATGCAGAGCCAAAAAAATCATCTTTAACCAGTGAAACAAATAATGCAACCAATGGAAACTTACCAAAGATTAATGAGAGTAAGTCAGAAAACAAACCAAAAACACATATATCAACTTTCAGATTACCAAAAAATAAAACAGATTAAATATTTTTTTATGCTTCATTTTCATCTTCATCATCGGATTCAACTTTAACATTAGCTAGTTTTTCATCAGTTCTTGATTTAATATATGATATGTCACGATAATTATCATACAATGATTTATACAAATTTTTAACTTCAATGTAATTTCCACCAACATTCAAATTAATATGTTTATCAATATTTGAACCAAAGTGTTCTCGTAATTGTTTCTTTTCTTCTTTAGTTACTTTATTTTCCAATATGTTCTGTACTAATTGTGTAAATCGTTCTTTCTTTGCTTCTGTATATCCAAGTCCAACGTTAATTATTAGTTCAATTGTTTGGGTTAATATTTCTCCTAATCGTGCTGATATTTCAGCTAAACCATTTATTTCACCGCCAATTGGGATAACATCTTTCATATTCTTGTTATAATCTTCTTGAATCTTAAGACCTAATTCAGAATTTACTGCTTTTGAGTGTACTTTTTTATATTTAACCCATTCATTCCAATTATTACATTCATGTGTTTTCATTGCTTGCAATTCATATTGTAAAATAAATACAGCGGTACATATTTTTAAATAACTGAATATACCCTTCAATGGTTCCAAAAATTGATAATTTACACTTTCTCCATCAATTACAACTTCTCCTCCAAACATATTATAGAGTGCTAATTGCCATATTTTTGAAAAGATTGAACTCCATAATCCTCTTGCATTAAGTTTGGTGCTGACTTTGGGTTTAGATAAGCCAACCTTCTGATAAGCAATAACTGCTTTATTGAAATCTCCATCATATTTAGTCTTGATTTTACCAGCATCCCATTGTTTTTGTTCATAATTCCATGTTTTAGTAGTACCAGTAAGATTTTTCATCCATACTTCAAATGGTTCTATTTTTTCACCTTTACTTTCCTTTTTAATGCGTTCGGTTTGCCATAATTTCTTATAAGGGTCTGCTTTAACAAGACGGAAACCATTAATTATAACAGGTTTACCACGAGTATCAACAATAACGATGTCATCTACTTTGTCTTTATTTAAGTCACAAATTGGATTACCAAGAGGGTCTAATGTGTCTCTCCTTGCAGGAATTAATCGATATAATGGATATCCATTTTTATCAAATTTCTTCTTACAATAGGCTTCTGCGCCATCTCTTGTAGCACATTTTGGAGAGAATTTAATACGATAATTACCATTAATAAGAATATCAAATAATTCCCCTCGGAATTTACTAACATCAATACTTTGTTTATTTTCGAAAATGTATAAGTCATTTAAACGTTTTTGTGAAGCTTCAAATGTTTTACCAGCACGTTTACCAGTTGGGACAGACTGCATATAATTGCTTTTGAATTCAGCAGTATCGATTGGCGATACACCTTCTGGTGCTGCAATATCAACATTAAATAAATCTTCGTAGTTTTCAGAACTAAGTACAGGTTTTTTAGATGGTGATTTAAATACAGGCTTTGACATTGATTTAGGAATGGAAAAATATTCATTATCAACATTATTATCGTCAGAACTTTGTGAATCACTATTCATGTTAAATAATATTTCTCGGTCACCATTCTCTTTAATATACTTTATTAATTGTTTGAGCTTCTTTTTGTTTTTAGGCTCAGTTGTTTCTTCAAATATGTTTGTTTCACGTATTGCATCATGTAATTGTAATACAAGTTTTTTTACTCTGATGTCAGAATCATCTTTGGGATTTATAGCTCGATTATAATAACCATAAAGGTTTTCAGCAGTAAATTCATCGTTTAATAACCCAAATTTCTTAAGTTGATTAGCATCAATTGTAGAAGATTTATTGTAAGCATCTGATAATTGTTGACCTTCTTGATTAGTTTCTGCTATCTTTTTCATTGTTTCAATATTGGTTTTCCTTCTAATATTCTCAAATTGCAATAGGTTATTTATATTATCTGATACCTCATTGTTTTTATGTGAGTCTATATTATTTGTCAATGATTTGACAAGTGATTGAATCTGTGCGGTATCTTTTTTATTGAATACTGAATACTTCTCTGAGTCATCAGCAATACGATAAAAAAATTGTAAAGCATTATTATGATTACTATCAAGTATAACTAAATCATTAAGTGATTCAATGTCTTTATTAAGTCGATTTCTGAAATAATGGTCTGCTAAATCGGGCTCCTCCTCCTCTTCAATTTGTGGAATGTCAACAGGTTTTTCTTTATTTTTCAGATAGTTGGTTAAATCAATAAAGTAATTCGCTTTTGAATCAAGTATTTTAGCTAATTCATTTTTTTGTCTTGAAGTTCCTTTAGGCTTTGCGTTATATTTATCAAGCATATCTTTTAAATTTGTTTTTACATCTTTGACATAAGAGAGTAAGGGTGTTGATTTGGGAGGTCAGATAAATTTTAAAGTTAACGGTCGCCACTTTTGATCTTCATCTTTGAATCTTCATCTTTGAATCTTCATCTTTGAATTTACATCTTTGAACTTGTTTAGTAGTATATATCAGTCGGTTTCCGTCGAGCTAAAGCCCACCGTCAACACGACTAATGACCAAAAATAACAACAACGAAAAATAGAACTTTCAAAAATTTTTTATTTTTTTATCAGCAATTTATAATGTCAAACCAAGCCGAAACATTAAGCACTCTCATTAATAGAATCAATAAAAAGCTAAAAGGATGGAGACCCGCTTTAAAATACCTCTACGATAATGATGATATCATAGATGAAGTACTAAAAGAGATAAATCACTTTATTGAACAACTAAAGAAATTCAACGGTCCTGCTGAATTAATTGCTGAACTTGAAGAACTCATTTATTAGACAATTCATTTAATTCTTTCTCAAGTTGATGAACCTTATTTTTGAGGCTGTTGATGTCTTCGATAAGAGACTCACGAACGGCAAGACCATCAGAGCCTAACATTCCTGATTTGATATTGTTGAGACATTGTTTGTAATCATAACACTTTTCTTTCAATCCTCGTTTGATACGTTTTAATTCTGGTATTTCTTTCTTGTATTCTGTTAGTTCACTCATTTAATAACAATTAAATGTCTGCTATTAATCAAATGAGAACCGTTCATGATGATAAACACAAAAACTATTTTGATAGATTACAATTAACGATGCAAAAGAAGAGAACAAAAATAAACTCAGCACCGACAGTGAAATGTTATAATGAAAAAGGTAATGTATTTCATGAACCACCACCAAAAACGACTAAATCATTAAATCATCATGATTCACTTAATCATTCGGTGGTTGTCAGGAGCAACAACATTTAATACATATTCATTAATGACTTTTGATTGTTGGTCAACAACATTTGAAAGCTTATTGATATGTTCTTCAAGTATTTTATTTTTGTTGTTTAATTGATTGATTTGTTCAGTGAATTCATTTAATGATTCTTTCATTAGTGATATATCAGCTTTGATGTTGTCGTTTTCAAGTGTTTTAGTGATTGTGTTCCCAACTTTCTTCAAATAAATGTCGCCACCACATCGTTTACCGTCTGTACAATTACGTTTAGTGATTTTGTATTCATTACCGTCATTAGTGATGATTTTATAAATCTTGTTCAAATAGTTAGTCGTTTGTGATTTCATTTGCTCGATATTCTTTTGATAGAACAAATTGAACTCTTCAACTGATTTAAACACTTTTGATTCATTAATGGTTTCGTTTATTACTTTAAGTTCATTAATGTTTTCATTCATTTATAATTATATTAAATCATTATAATTCATTGTTTTTCATTTAACTTCATTCAATATTGATTTACCAAATCTCCCAACTCTGTCAGCAACATTTAAACCTGTATCAATTGCGTCAACAACCTGACCAACACCAGGAATGAATTGTGTAATCGGTTTAACTCTGTCCATGATTTGCTTTCCAACATCAACAACTTTTGGAATTGCTTTAACTGCTTTCTGAGCAAATGATTTAACTTTACCGCCAATTGATTTAAATGCGTTCTTGATTTTGTTGAATATACCTACGCCCATAATTTAATTAATGATAAAAGTGATTTATTTCCTTTTTATTCAATCATAAATGTTATACCGAAACGAAAGAGCTCATAACCTTCGCACTGAAACAGGAAACGTTCTTCATGCATTTGAAGAGATGAGAAACATGATTAATGTCAATGACGGTACACGTTCATTTTCATTCAGAACAGTTGACTGTCATGACCAACCAGCTCCGTTTACAGCTGGTCAATATTCGCAAATCAGTTTAACACATCCTGACCATTTCGTAAGTGATATTGATAAAGGTTTCTTAACATTTCACGTTAAATTAGATTTATCATTGAACACAGATATGAGTAAATTAAACGCCATTGATGACCCCAACAACTTGTACAAGCTGTTTGTTGGTTTCAAATCTTCAAATCAGTTGTTTGACAGGTTAGAGATTCTTCATAATAATGTCAATGTCGGATACCAACAGAATGAATGCATTCGTGAAGGCTTCTTGTATTCATCAGTTAAACCAGAAGCCGAGAAGAAACGCCGTAGATTCGTTCATTCATTGTGGGAAAACATTAGCAACTATTCACAGACACATGCAGGAGCTTATGTTAATTTGAATTCATTTAAGAACACAGGAAGAAGCGAAGTCGAATTTGATTTGAATGTTCCTTTTGATGATTTGCTTGCTTTACAGGCATTTGATTTATTCCCTAACGGAATCATTGGTGATTTATCAATTCGTTTTCAAGTTAGTCCAGCTGGTCTTGTTTGGGCAGTATTAGACCCTTTCACAGTTGCAGAAGCGAAAGTATTTCTTGAAGATAATGATTCAATATCGATGGATGAACTCGATAGATTAAAGGAAATCAAAGCCCGTGGTCATCTTCGTCATCAATTCACACAAATCGGTAATCAAGCAGTGATTCCAGGTCCAGGAACTCCGTCACCAGACCCATCACCAACACCAACACCTGTACCACCATCACCATCACCAACACCTGACCCATCACCAGAAGAAGAAGATAAACCAGAACCATCACCATCACCTGAACCAACACCTGCACCAATCAAATATAAACTCACTTATAGAATTGGTGAGCAATATAACTTTGGAAGCGATGGTTCATATACTTATGATGATATTGCAACAGACCTTTCAATGTATTTCAGTTATACAGCAGAAGAGTTCGCAAAATTAGACCTCAAACCAACAGCAACTGATGAAGAAATTTGTTTAGCAAATCCAGATTACACAAAACCACCATTGACACACAACGATGGAAAGTATTATGTTTGGCAAATTGAGAAAACAGTTGCTAAATCAGCTCTCAGAGTTGTTAATGAATATCATGATGCAAGAGCTCAATTATTGAAAGAAACTTATTCTGCTCAAACAGCAACATTAACAGTTAATCGAATGACCATCACAGCTTGTAAATCTAATATGCAAGGCTTTGGAGTTTGTGAAGCTACAAGACAAGGAATTGAAGACATTTTAAGACAAGGTTTAATCATTCCTTCACAGAAAGTTGATTATCATGCTTTCCCAATAGCTCCAGCAGCTAACGGAATCAAGTCAACATTGAATATTCCATTAATCAATGCAACTAATTTATCAATCATGTTTCCAAAGCATCATAATGATTTAACAGTCTTTGAAAATCCAGTTTATCAAAATTGTTTCTTAAATATCGGTGGCAAGAACTTTCCAGACGAAAACGTTTCAACTATTGGTGCACGATTCTTTGAAAATCAATTAACGGCTGGTGATTTAGACGCAATCACTCTTTCATGCACAAAGGAATTTGAAGACTCAATGACAATGCCAAAGAATGACGCGAACGGAAAGAGATACAAGAATACAATTAGTGATGCAACATCATTTGTATTCAACATTCAAACAGAACGAGCAAGTGCAGGATATTGTTATGACGGACTTGATGGAGGTTTTGGAAACGTTCAGATACAAGTCAATGGAATGCCTATCTATACAGGAGCTGATGATACATATTACAATGTTGTTGAGCCAGATGGAACCATCACCAGACCACCACCAACTCAATTATGGATAACTAGGGATACATATTTCAAACTTTCTTTGGAAGGATTGGAATATGTTGATGATGAAACACCAAAAGGAAGCCAAGCAAATGAATAAATGAATTGATTTCATTAAATAATCGTCAATAAATAATATCTTTATTTTTGCGATTCAAATGAATGAATCAATCAACTATCCTTTCAAATCTAAATACAAGTACATCAAAGACACAAACATTAAAACTGAGCCCTATATTAAGGATTACCAATTGAAAACAGTAAAGAAACTATCAAAACCTGACTTCTCATTTGAGCCTCATTGTTGGGAAATGGATATAATGTTTGCGTTAAACAAAGCTTATCTTGTTCTTATCAATGTAAACACCAAATACTTAATTGTTGAACCAATTGATTACAAATCTGTGTTTTATGTAATCAAAGTAATTGATAAACTAGTCAATAAAAGGAATATCAGAATTGAAACAATTAAATGTGATGGTGAAAAGGCTTTTATATCAAATACATTCAAAGACTATTGCAACGGTGAAGAGCTATATCAAACAAACAAACCGTCAATTAAAGTCAAAGCACCAAACAAAATAAAGTTAATCATTGATGATTCACCTTTCACGAATGCACATAAATGTGTTGATGCCGTAATCAGAACATTACGAAATGCTTTCGGTGAATCACAACAACGAATGACAAACAATGTATTGATACAACAAACGGTTGAATGGTACAATAACACTCCTCATTCATCTCTTCGCTTATTGAATCCTTTATACACGTCATTTGACGAAGAAACTGATGAATACCTTGACAAACGACAATCAAAATACATTTATCTAACACCTCAACAGATGCAAGATGACCGCGACCTTGAATGGCAATACATTAGAGCCAAATCAATGCAATTGAAAGAGATTCAACAAAAACAACGATTTAAAGGTCTTCTGTCATATAAACCCAAAAATATAATACTCATTCACACCGATTACGGAAAAACAGAAAAGAAACATGAAAAGCGAAGAAGAGTGTTCAATGAACTTGCTGAATTCATTTGTTATGAGTCTGGAAACGTTAAATGTAAACTATTAAATCCTTTGCGTCAAACTAACAAAACACTGAAGAACAAAACAATAATAACAGTTCCAATCATGTACACAAAATATGTTTGTTCATCAATAGATGCTTTGAATGATGATTATAAAGTATTCTTTTTGACTTATAAAACGCAAAATGAAAGCTAAACAACCAATCACAAAACGATACTATCACACACAATCAAAAGATTTTAATCTTCCTGATGATTTCGTTTATAGTCGCAACAAGAAGTATATTGTTGTTCAGTATTGCGGGGCTGTTGTCAATCAACATATTGTCGGTGATTTGATGGTTCATTCAGATATAGTTGAATTCATGCCTTTCTGCGACCATTTCATTATGCTTGCTAACAGACGACAAACCAAATACCGTAAATATGAATGTCTGAACAACACAAAGAAAGAATACAGGTTATGGTTCACAGACATGAAAGGAAACGTTATTGAACCTGAATCATTTATATTCAGTTGTCTTTTGATTTATTAATGACTATTCAAAATGGATTCTCATGTATTTTATTTAAATCCGAATCAATTGGCTGATATGAGTAATTATAAAATTAATGGTGTAGCACCGATTGCATTTGCTATGATTACGACTACTGAATCAAGGTCAATTTATATTTTTCCATCAACTTTTACATTTCCGAGGCAAGTTCAAAGTATTTATAAAGGTACAACATTAACGACTAGACCTGCATGGATGTTATATTTAATTGGTGATGGAATTTATAGTCCGTCATACATATTTATACGAAAGATACTACCAGGATTTCAAGAACCTGTATTTGTATTATTAAATGATAACACACCTAAAGATATAACAAATTATTATGTAGAATATGATGGTGAAGCTTATTTTAATAGAGTAAATTTCGCTTTTACTTATGAGGTATTCATGAATGCATTTAATAATATAATTACTGCAGCTGATACAGGTTATAATCCTAATGCAAATAAAACATATATATCATTCACCGTTTATGATAATCCAAACTTAATACCGATAATTGATTTCTATGATAACACAGAACCAGGTTCTGACACCAATGATATTAGAATACAAACAATGAACGATTTAAATCAAAATACGAATTATAAACCGAAGAAACCTGCACATTTAGGTTTTCGAAATGATACTATATTCACTGAATATCCTATATTCAAACCAAATATAAAACCCGATAACGAAACAACAGCAAATGAAACAACAGAAAATATTAAATCATTAACTCCCAATCCACCAAGAAAGCATAAATCAAAAGAAAATGATAACAAAGTTCATTTTTCAGCATCAGCCATAAGTACAAAACCAAATTATCCAACAAGCTATGAACCTATGGAAATTGAAGACGATTGGCATGTAAGAAATCAAAATCAATCACAAGGCTTTTATTTTGAAACACCAAATCCTAATAAGACATCAAATTATTCTGAACGACAACAAAACATAAATAATGATACTTTTGAAGACTTGTCAACTTCACTTGATAATCAGCAAGACCAGAAGCAACAACCACAATCAACAAAACGTTATAGTTTTAGAATCGTTTCAGACCCAAATGACAAAAATAATAATAATAATAATAACAATAATGGAGGTTTTGATTTAAATTAATTATTCATTATTCATTCTTTGATGTAATGGTTTAAGATTAACAGCAAAATTATCATATTTATTTTTGTTCTGCAATTTACTTTCTTTGAGTTGTGCTTTGAATGCTGTGTATCCACAATTTGGATATATATCTCTTTCTATTGCTGCGGTGATTCGTTTAATGAAATTATCTTTAACGTTCTTAATATCTTCTGGCGATGCTTCTTTAATTCCTTCTGCATTTCGTTTCAACCTGTTATATCCTTCTTGCTTACTTACATCAACATTGAAACCAACACCAAAGACAACATAATCAATGTAATGCATTAATTCAGTAAATTGTTTACCCCAATTACTTGGTTCAGCCTTTAATTCTCCTGATGTGATATCAATAGCTTTATCAATAATCTTCTCAACATATGATTGAACATTCTTTCCTAATACTGAAACATATTCTTTATTGTTCTGTTGTTTCCAATATGTCCATTGTTCATATGTTAATATCTTTCCATTGAACTTATTGTCTTGAATGATTTCTTTGAAAGGAGCATCAAAGAGATAAGCAAATAACATATTTGATACAGCAAGGTAATTGATGAGTTTCTTCAAAGGAGATAATACAAAGAATTGTTCGTCATTCCAATACACTTTCCAGACTTTAGAAAAGATTGATGACCAATAAGAACTTGGTGTAATACGTTTGCTGACTCTTGCTTTTCCCAGACCCATAGGACCGTAAAAATTTTCTAGCTCTTGCATTTCTTTTCCCTTTGTTAATTTGTATTGACCAGCATCCCAATCAATTTTCTTGATATCTTTATCAAATAATGATTGAATCCATTTATTGAACGGCATTTCTTTTCTTTCTTGTTTTGTTTTAATAACAGATTTCCAAACTTTCTTGTAAGGAGAAGCAAATACAAGCTTGTATCCGTTAATGATTGAAGGATTACCGTTCCTATCAATTAAAACAACATCATCAACTTTATCACCGTTCAAGTCTGTTATTGAGTTTCCTAACGGGTCTTTGGCATTTTCTGGTAATAAACGATATCTTGGTTTACCGTCTTTATCAACTGAATTCTTACAGTATTCAATAGCTGTATCACGACAAGCTGCATTCGGAATGTATTTGATTCTGAAGTTTCCGTTAATAATCATATCAATAAATTTATCTCTGTAATAGGATATATTACCACCAACCCGAGGTATTTCAAGCTTGTCAAATGAATCCTTTAATGTTGAGTTAACAAGAGGCATATCTTTTTTATCACGACGTCCGCGAGTATTCTTTGAGGGTTGCTTTGCATTTCTTATTAATTCATCAAGTATTTCATTATCTGCTTTGTTATCTTCTGCATATCCTTTGTATTTCCTTGCAAAAGGTGATTTAATTTCTTGTGCTTCTTCTTCATCATCATCATATTTGTATGGTTGTTTTGCAGGTGTTTTTGTATATCTGTATGCTTCGGTTGCTGCTTCATCATCATCATGCCAATCATCTAATTCATCATCATATAATGATTGAAGAGGTCCGTTATTATTGTTGTTGTCGTCTGCCATTTTATTAGTTGAAAAATTATTTTTATTGTGTTCCTTTGATGGTTCAATAAAAGAATCAGATAAATCATCGTTTTTCAATATTAATGACTCAGAATCTGATTCGCTTAATGTTATATTAAGTAATGAATCTTCACTGTCTTTAGGCAATTGTATTGTCGAGTCATTTTCATCAGAATCACTCGGAGTTATGCGTTTTCTTCTTGGTGTTCTTCGTTTATTAGTATCAAGTGTTGGTTCATGTATGCTTGTTCTCTTTCTTCTTCCTTTGGTGGTTTGTGGTGTTTGACTCTTTCTCGGTGGTTTGATGGGTGATGAACGAAAACCGTCAGAGCTATAATTTAAATCATCGTTGACAACAATATTGAAGTAATTGATAATGATATCAAGACTTTTTTTATCTGTTGTGTACTCTTTTAAACTAAGGAATCGATTGCCTTTACTTTTAATACCTGCATTGATTTTGTTCATCAATGAAACAAATCGACGAAACTTGACTTTCATTTCACGAATCTTTCCCACACTTCTTCCTGTATATTCATTGTTTTGTATCAAATACAACAAATTAATTAAATCATTGGGGTGTTCTAGTTTGTATGTACTGAGAAACGTGTTCTTAAAATAATCTATCGGGTCCTCTAGTTCTTCATCATCATCAGGTTTAGATACCTCACTATCAAATATAGTTTCATCATCAATATTACTCAAATCTAATTCAAAGCTATCAGATGAATTATTTTTATCTTGTTTTGACATTGTTTAGTTTCTAATAAATTGAATGTTTACGATTGAGCAGAGCGGACACATAACAAAAACAAATACTATTGACGGATTGATTAACGAATACATTAAAAGATATGTCGATAATTATGTTATCAAAGGTGATACATCGAACGGAAACGTAGGGATTTCAAACGGAAATGGAATCACTAAGGAACAATTGAATGAAGCTGTTAACGGATTGCGTGATTATGTTATCAACAATTATGCTTTATCAACTGATATTCCTGATGACTTGATTAATGAAGAATCATTGACGACAAAAATAAATGAAGCATTAAAAGGATATGCATTGAAGACAGATATACCAGAACCAGTTGACTTGACACCGTATTATACAAGCGCACAAGCTGATGAGAAGTTTGTTGATGAGGATGAATTGGCTTATGAATTAGATAAGTATGAAACGAAAACAGTCGCTGAAGGTAAATATGCTTTGAAGAGCGATTTAACAAACAACAATAATATTGAAATACTTACATATGAAAAAGAATATAATAAAGATGCTCCAACATTTCTTCAACATATAGGCGAAATTGCTAATGATAACAATGTATTATCGGCTAATTTATGTTTGTATGTTCTTTCTGATTTTTTTGAATATACCAAGGATAATAAATTGATTGTTAAAACAGCAACAGTTGATAATGATGATGTTGAAAAATTTCTACATAATATATATATTCGTTCTTTTGATAAAAACGTATTATCAGCTAAATTAACAAGAGAATTTGTGTATAAATATGTAGAGCATGTTATGACCAATAAAACAGATATACCAACAGATTTGGTCAATGAATCAACATTGAATGAAACACTGAAAGGATATGCAATGAAGACAGATATTCCGGAAGTACTCAAAAATAGTGAGTTGCAATTGAACATAAAAGAACTATTACCCGACGAAATGTTTCAGAAATTGATGGCTGAAGATGATAAACCATTATCAGCTCAAGCATCAATGTGTTTAACAAGTATAGCAGTTAATGAAGGTTTTCAATCGGCTTTGGATGATTGTGCCGAACGATATGTTCCAAAAGATGATTTGAAGAATTACATCACGAGAGATAATTTGAATGTATCAACTGAATACACAATTGAAATCAAGACATATATGTTTCCTAATATAGGTCCAGTACCAGAAGAATATGAAGAAAACGGAATGGATACATCTCACGTTTTACCGTTCAAAGAAGGAACACATTTGGTTGGTTATAAATTAGACAATAGTAGTAATATATTCCATTTTGATATCAGATTTAAGACAAATGAATTATATGCTGATGATGAATATAACGTTAAACAACATGAAGCTGAAGGATTTGAAAGTGAAGGGGAGTATTTTGAATTAGTGTGGGATGAATTTACTGGAGCAATTTATGATAAATATCAATACCTTCCGATAACAATAACATTAGCAGAAACAAATGATGAATTAGCTTTGAAGAGTGAAATACCTGAACCTGTTGACTTAACAGCGTATTATACAAGCGCACAAGCTGATGAGAAGTTTGTTGATGAGGATGAATTGGCTTATGAATTAGATAAGTATGAAACGAAAACAGTTGCAGAAGGTAAATATGCTTTGAAAAGTGAATGTGATAATAATCTTGGTGAATATCGAAAGAAAAACGATTTGACATATTCTGCAAAATATATTCCATTAACAGTTGAATATAAAGATGAAATCATTGATTCTGGTGATATAGAAGCTAAACAAACCGCTCATATTGAATTCTGTGAAGGTAGTAAATTGGTTGGTAAGATGCTTTCACAAGCTAATTTACCTGAAGTAATTCAAGATATTGATATCATATTCAAAACCGATGAAATCATTAAGAACATTGATTCCGTTGATAATCCAGGTAATTATAATTGGCACATGATGTATCTCAGTAGAGAACCAGATGTCGTGATTGCTTGGGATGATATCAATGGAATTCTTTACGGTGTGCATTCTGGAATTCCCGCTATTGGTTCTGTAATCATTGACTCTGCATTTAAAGTTATTCCTGAAGATAAACTATTACTTCATAAAGATTTAAATGAATATATTCTCAAAAATAGTGAGTTGCAATTGAACCCAAAGGAACAATTACCAGAAGAAGTCATACAGAAAATGATGGATAATGATGATAAACCATTATCAGCTAAAGCATCAATGTGTTTAACTAATATTATGGCTAATGAAGCTCTTCAGGTATCTTTGGATTCTTGTGATGAACGATGTGTTTTAAAAGAAGGTGATTCAACTATTACAGGTACATTGTCAATATTAAATGCGAATACTACAGATTCAACATTTACAAATTCATTAATATTTGGTAGAAGTTCAACTGAAAATGAAGCTGCAACATTAAGCTTTTTCGATAATTCAGGAGCTTTAGGAGTTGTTGGTAATGAAAATCTTATAAACTGGAATACAACAAATACAACTTTTTATAATAATATTGTATTATTTTATAGTAAATTAGAAATAGGAAGTAAAGAACCTAATGGATTACTTGTTTATCAAGAAAATCCAAATTTATGTGAATCAAATATAGTTATTGGTCTTAATTCAGCAAAATGTGCAAAAATACAATATTATAATCAAGGTAATTCAGCTTATTATAGAATATTATTTGATAATTCAAATATATTTTCTTATGAAGTTTCTACAACAGGAAGAAGTACAATAATTGGTTCTAATTTACATGTTAATGGTAAAATTACATCAAACGGTTCAAATACAATCACTCATTACTCACCGATTGAATCATCAATGAACTCTGTTAGTGATTTCGTTATAGGTTCTCCTGTGTATATGACAGGTAAGGTTTACAAACATGTCGGTGATGAATGGATACCTTCAACAGCTGATGATACAACTGATTGTATTTGTAGTGTCAAGACATCAGGAACATGGAAAGAATATGTCGGTATATGTGTCAGAATCGATGACAAAAATAAATGTATCACATTTAGTTCACATGGTGATTATATGGTTCGCGTTAATGATTCATCATGTTATTCAATCGGTGATGAGGTGTTTATCGATAATGAAGACAATAAGCTGAAAGTTCTTTCAGGAGAGACAGCAATAACATCAAAAATAAAACGTATGACTGTTGGAATCATTACAAGTATCATTGATGAAAGAACATTAGCTGTATTCAAAGAGTAAATCAAATCAAATCATGTTGATGTTTGAATCTATTAATATATACGCTAACTTTTTGATTATTTATATCGTTCATTGAAATAAATTCATTGCCTGATTTATTTGTATTGATATGAAGAATTTTATAAATATTATCAGTAATCTTTGCATAAAAAATGTCTTCATTATTAGTATCATCATGGTAATAATAATACGTGTTTTCTTCAAATTCTTTCCTTTCTGTCTTTGTTTCATAGAAATCAATAACAATTGCATCATCAGGTATGTCATCAATGAATTCATATTGAATACCTTTATAATTTGATTTATTTTTATTATTCTCTGAACTTGATACAAATCGTAAATTATCAAGATGATAATCAGTTTTGATTCTATTCTTATGGTCGACTTGTGGCAGATTATTAGGGTTTTCAATAAATTGCTTTGCTACAAGAATATGTTTATAATATATTTTGTTATTTAGGTTTACACACGGATAAACATTTTGTCTGTATTCACCTTCAGCTATTATTTTTCCTGTTTTCTTATTCTTGATGTTATAAGGGAAAGTTGTTTGAATTTCATAATCACTTTCAAAACCTTTCAAAGGTTCAAATTCAGCTTCAGCATTTTCAATTTGTGTTTGTTCAGTTGGTTGACTCATTTATAACAAAAATAAAAAAATTGATTTTTTAAAATAAAATCATTAAATTAATTGTTTAATGATTCTCAATGAAATAATCCTTTGCAGTGAAACCATTGACATAAGGACAACAACAATGATTTGATAATACCAACATTTTTGAATGTGCTGCTGTTAATGCATTTTTGATTACAGTTATTTTACTCATCAGTTGTGAATTCAATTGAAGGTTTATATTCTTTCCTTTCATTACTGATTGCTTTTCAATGACATTTTTGTAATCACTTGATTTGATGTTGTTCTTCTTCAATGAAACACCTTTGAGCTTTAATGAAATTGTTTTGTCATCTGACCAAATCGTATAACACTTGGCACATAAAGCAACTTGATTTGCTCCGAACTTTTCTACACAGCATCCGAGTATCTTTTTCTCATCATATACATCATTGATTGCAGGGTTTGGCATAAAGCTATAAATGTGTTTGTCATAAAATGTTTTGTCTTTGATGACGTAATCAAACAACTGGTCAATCGGTTTATTCATATCACCAGCGATAGACATGTAAAGACTATCTGTATCGACTGAGTTGAAATGAATTTTATTCATGTCAATGCATTTGTATAGAAAGTCATAAAGGAAAGTCAAATACCAATATTTCGCATTGTCTAATGTCCAAAATGATTCCTGAAGACATGTATTACATTTGAATGAATGAGGTTGTGATTGTATCAAATAACAATCATTTGACAATTTACATCCATTGCGATAAGTATCGGATGCAATCAATTGAAAGGCTTTATTTTTATCAACAATTCTGACTTTGTTGAAGTTCTCTGAATTCATACCGTCATATCCGTAAGATCCGTTCATACTAATCTTGTAAAACTTTTCGTTCCCGTGTGCCTTTCCTGACAATATATCTTGACGCTTCTTCATAAACTCACAAACAAATTGATTGAATCCGTCATGAGCTTCATATAAACTTAAGCTCTTAATGTCATCAACAATAAGTCCGTGGTCGATTAAAAACCATAAAAGGTAATTCGAGAACGTCATAAATGTTCCGCATGTATCAAGCAACATTGTCAGCTTTCTTGTTTCTTTATCGGCTGAATTCAGTTTATTGTCTTTCATGTATTTGTACATATAGCTTCCAATCGTTTGCTCATCATTCATTATATTGATATTTCTAAACACAGGAGGGAAATTAATCAAATCATTGATTTTATTCTTTGGACATCTCAATTTGACTTCAGCTTTGAATATAAACTCAGGGTTTGCATCAAATCGCTTCTTTGATTGAATGATATTCATTGCAGCATTGAACACCTTTTCATTCTTGTTTCCATCTTCATCATAAACATCAAATCGTTTTATAAATGAACCAGGCATGTACATGATTCCTCCGTGATAAGGATTGAATGAATGTTTTACTGAACTGAATGATGAGGGATACAATGAATTGAAATCAATACCAGCAACGTGTGAGACTATGTTTGAAGTGTCATAGCTAATGATTCTGTCATTAACGGCATCATATTTGAGTTTATTGATTAATGTTTGACCTCTAATGTTCACTCGATGAAGTACATTTGATAATCCTCCCGTTATATTCTCTCTCAAATTGTAGTATTCTTTTTCATCAGTTATGAGTGTAGGGAGGTGATGGAGCTTACAGAATTTCTTCAATTGTATTTTGGTTCTTGTTATCTTATCATCATCTCTTTGTCTCAAACGATTACATTCAGCACAAGCAAGTAAACAGTTATCAATCTGATGTCCTTTGTTGTTATCTATTCGGTCAAGAGTTGGTTTGTTTTCATATGTGAAGTGTTCACCACATAAATGACATTTACCTGTTTCATTTGATTCATACAATTTCATGAATGCATCAAAATCTTTTTCACTAACACATTTTGTTAAATCCCTTTTATTTTCTTTCGTCTGGTTATGTTTTTCATCTTGCTTTCGATAGTTATCACATTTATTTAACCACCATTTCATTGATGGTTTGAATGTATTTGATTTGTTGATGATTTCATAGTCGTTCTTCGGGTTGAAATCTTTGTAAGCAAGAGCATATTTGATACATGAAGCATTCTTTGATAACGAAAGATTGCTAATCAAATCAACTTTATATTCAGCATTCATTTGAATAAGGTTGTCAATAGGATTAATCATCATTTCAACATCATTGTCATTGTATGATAACAGGTAATCCCAACGTGTTGGAAACCTCTTTGAATCAATCAAATACTCTTCATAATCAGCTTTTGTTAATGGATTCTTTTGATTGAGATAACTGTAGAAGTCTTCATATTTGAATGGTTCATTCTTTGATAACACTTCATTATAATTTTCATTGTTGATTGCTTCATAAGGAAATACACCTTTCGAACTGTTAGATATACCGCCAAAATCGATTCCAAACTGTTTGAGTGTTCCTCCAGCAACAAATGCTTGTGCGTCAATGAATCGTAATCGAATAGGATACTTTGATGATTTCAATATAAATTGTTTCAATGATGTAGCTGTTCCAATCATTCCGCTATCGATAGACCAATGATTTTTAATCAATTGCTCTTTGAATAAGTTTGAATCAAATCGTGATGAATTAAAACCGAATACTGTTATTGTTTTCAATGATGTATCTATTTTATTGAGTTCTTCTTCCGATTTATCTTTAATGAATGATTTCAAATGATTCAATTTATCAACATACACATCACAGCCAACAACAAATAACCAGTCAATCCATTTGGCAATGAATTCATTTGTTCGTATATCAAAGTTCTTTGTTATCAAACCTTTATCAAGCTTCACACATGATGAAACACTCAAAGGAATCAATCGAGAATTGATAACTGATTTATCACTGACTTTCTTTTCAATCTTTTGCTCCATTGTTTCAAAATCATAAGTGATATAATGAATTGTTGGCTTCCATTCAAGCTCATATGAAAGACAATACAAATAAACAGGATTGTTTAAGATGTGCGGGCAGTACGGTAAAGCTTCTCGTGAAGGTATGAAATCCTTTTTGAATTTACCTCCTAGCTTCTCACATTTATCTACATGTCTGTTGAATCTGTCAATATTGTTATTTCCTTTGTGAATGTATGAACCACAATGAGGACAAATATGAATATTTGTTAATGCTTCAGCGTTGATGATGTACATTATGTGAAGTATCTTATCCTTTGAATACAACAGGGCTGAAAACGTTTTGTTTGATTCGTCTATGTTATGCCATTGTTCTTGAATATCATAAATATGTTTCTCTTTGTCATATTCATAGATGTTGACATTGATGTTATGATTCTTGGCTGATTCCTTCATTTCTTCAATCGTGATACCTTTGAACGAATTGATGATTTGATTTGCTTCTTTTGTAGGTTTAGTTGAATAAGTTATTCCGTGGTCTTCACATAATATTTTCTTTGCTGCTTTGGTTCTGTTAGCTGTATTATATTTTGTTTTCTTTTCATCTTTGTTTTGATTTGTTAGTTCAGGAAACAAACAACAAGCAAGGAAACGATACCAACACAAACAATCATCAACGTTATCAATAATGATATATTTATTTTTGCCAAACAATTCTGAAACTTCATCAATCTTTCCTGTTATCTTAACTACACGAGAGATTGTAAATGAAACAGACCAAACGATACATAATTTAATGTTTGAAGCCGTGGTTTCATATTCATGAATCTTTGATTCAATATACAGTTTAATTTTATCAATATCTTTATTCTCTCTAACAATTATCGGAATTGATGATTTATAATTCTTCCAATTAATATCACTTGCCTCATATGTATATCTTTCACTTTCATTCTTTGGTGGTATCTCAAATATACCAGTCAATTGAAAATATATTTTGAACGGTTTCACTTCTTGTTTAAATACTGTTTCAGTTAAATATTCATTGATGTCTTCAATTGATGAAACACCGTTTTTGTAATATATTTTAATCGGTTCTTTACTGTCTTCATCTAATCGTTCAACCTTTTCACTATCATTTGGGAATTGGTCAATGAAATGACTACATGCTTCAACTGCTTCATCAAAGTTCTCAGGTTCGTTGATTATGAAATATGAATCATGTTTTGAATGAACACCTTTATAGCTAAACTTTTTGAGATATTCAATTAATTCAGCATTTTCATTGTTAAATCGAATGTCTTCATATCGTTGAGGCTGTTTGTTTGTCTTTGGTGGTAATGGTCTCAATAATACATTTTCAGATTTAATTAATTGAAGAGCTTTGTTGAGTGCATCATGAGCTATTTTAATGTTGTCCTCGATTTGTTTTTGTTTTTGTTGTTGTTCATCATTTTGTTCTTCTTCTTCAAATTGTTCCTCTTCCTCCTCTTCTTCTTGTTCTTCTGCTTCTCTTTTCATTCTATTAACGAAATCTAATATTGATATGTCATCTATTCTATTACCTTCATGTTCTCTAAAGCCAAATGAAGTTAGATAATTTTCTAAGATTGACTTGAAATGTTTTACATCATAATCACTAGGTTTAGATGTTGACAAACGAGGTTTTAATTGAAGTTCATTATTGATATACCTGATTTGTTCAATAACAAATGATTTGGTATCTTTTCTATAGTAATAACGAGAACTCATTTATGATATAATTAAAAAATCAAATTATTTGAATTTTGAAAAAATGTTAAATCAAAAAATAAATTTTTTTTTGAGTTTTTTATTTCATTGAAATGTCTGAGTTAAGAGAAATAATAAAACACATTGAAGAAATACATAAATTACTTTTGATATTAGAATCAAAACAAGAAGTAAGTGAAGAAGAAGAAACAAATGAAGAAGCAAATACAGAAGCAAACCATAAAAGAACGCGTTCAATATTCAATTCATCAAAGTTCTTGAACAAGGATGAACGTGAAAAAGTTTTAGAATTTTTGGATGATAAAGTAATGAATGATATAAATAAGTTGCCAGCACATAAAAGGTGTTCATATACACAAAACTTATTGAAAGACAAATTGAAGTTAAATGTATCATCATATATGATTAATAGATTATTGGTATTTAAGAACAACAAAGAATAAAAATATCATTTAATTAATTTGTTTATTTTTGGTTTAAAATGAATAGTGCAATTAAAGGTTTGAGTTGTGATACATCAGCTTTACACGCTCAGTTTCGAATAGTTAAAGACAAGATATTCAATGAATGTATGAATTCTGAAGACGATGCATTAAACGGAAAGTTTGATAAGATGATTCACATATTGTCGATATATAAACAACTATTTAATGATATTGAATCGATTAAAATACAATTAAGAGCTATTGATGAACGTATCAAATCAGCTGAACAAATGACTTTGTAAATGAATCATTGAATGACTCATCATTAATGTTGTTTTATTTTTATTCAAACATTCATGGCATTATCAAAAGCTCGTATATTAAGTAGTGAGAACGATGCATCTGTCAAAACAGAGCAGAACACAAACATTAATATAAACATCAAACCAAAGCAACCACAACCAGTTGAATATCCATCAGTTCAACCATTACCACAATCATCTCAAGCCACAAATTTTACTATACCTCAGATGAATGGAGTATATCAATCACCGCAACCAACAAACAACGTTTCCCTAGAAAGAGGTATCAGTGATATTGGAGCTGATATAACAGAACTTGAAACCAAAAACAAATTCCTTGAGATATTGTTATCAATCTATGAAACAAATCCAATAAAAGTCAATGATTTATTGATTTGTCATTCAAATACATTAATGGAACTCATCAAATTACTAACACAAGCTGATAAAGTTGAATTGATTGTCAATGATGATTGTGCGTGTAATGGTTGCGTTTCTCGTTCCAAATATCTTTTGATTGATAGGATTTTGGTGTACAAAAATAATGAATCAAATGACTTGAAATACAAATATAATAGCATTTATACCGAACTCATTAGACACAACATTTCATTAAAAACATGTATTTAAAAACTAATAAATGATATATGAAATATTAGTGGTTTCATTATTAACAGGTTTATTTTTAGTGAAGATTGTTGAAGTATCTTTAATGATGCCTGACAAAGAACCAGAACTCAGTGAAGAGATAAGAACAAAAATGTATTCATGAAGAGCTTTAACGAAAACTAAAGAAATGAAAGGTTTCATGAAACCCACTCAGTTTAATTACAAAGAGATTTTATTCTCTAGTGGTTCTGATTATGATGATGACCAAATGAGTTTTGCATTTGAATATGAATCATTCAAGCCAACTGTTAATGAAACAACATTTAATATTGATGACGAGATGAATAAAGCATATCAACGCAATGAATCAAAAATAAAGAATGAATCAATCAGACCAATCGCAAACGGTATTTATTCATATTACAATTCATTGAACATACTCGTTGGTCAGCAAGGTAAAGGAAAGAGTCATATAATGCTACGAGATGTTATTCAAATGTCTCGAATGAAGAACGCTGGCTTTCATTTAATTGTTTATGTATCACGAAACGGAACAATCAATGATGCAACATTCGAAAGCCAACGCGAATTGATACAGCTACCAATAAAAACTGTTGCTGACAGCAATGCTGAAGAATATCTTAAACAACTTGATTTATATAAAGAATTGTATAACAAATATTCATCAACACCAAAAATAGTAATCGATGAAAAGAAGTTAAACGATATGTTTGAGTTTCTTCATATCAATAAACTAGGTCAACCAAATAAACCACTAAATACTATCATTCTTTGTGAAGACTTCTTGAAATCGAAACTAATTAAATCATCCTATTTTATCAATACCATCAGTCAGCTTCGACATAAGAATCTAATCATATTCGTTAACATCCAGTTCTTCAAAGCTTTAACAACAGAATGGAAAAATAATGCAACATCATTTTTCATCTTTAGTGGTTATTCACGACAGAAACTCGGCTACATATATCAACAAGTTCCATTTCCAATAGATTTCGAAGAGCTATGGAATCGATACAGAACAATGAAAGCACATCAATTCGTTTTAATCAATGTTCGAACTAATAACCTTTCATTCATCTAATACAATTTGTTGTTGAACACCAACAAATAGTTGAGGTGTATTGATATTATATTTTTGTCTCATCTGTTCGATGAGTTCCTTTGTTTTCTTATCATTAACTTTCCTGATACTGTAATTATAATACTTGTATTCTTTAAATGATTGTTCTTCATTTGAGCCTTCAACGAAGAACTCAATAGATGTTGTTGATATTCTTCTTCTAACATTTGATGTTAATGTTATATATTCGAGCCCGAGTTCAACAATCTTATCATAATATAATCGTTTGAATTCATTATCTTTGTTCTTCAATGATATGTACAACACTTTAGCTTTATATGCAGCCTTTCCACAAGGTATTGGATATCTATCACACAGAATTGAGAAATCACATTGTTTGAACTTCTCTGATTCATCCAACATATCAATAAGTGAATTGATGTAATCATAAACTTTTGGTGTTGACATATCTTTAGAGTGAAATTAAAAAACAAAAAACAAAAATAAAAACGTCATTGAAGACACTTCAGATATCTTTTTAATAAATGAGTTCTTCAAGTTCAGCAATTAATTCAGCAGGACCGTTGAATTTCTTTAGTTGTTCAATAAAGTGATTTATCTCTTTTAGTACTTCATCTATGATATCATCATTATCGTAGAGGTATTTTAAAGCGGGTCTCCATCCTTTTAGCTTTTTATTGATTCTATTAATGAGAGTGCTTAATGTTTCGGCTTGGTTTGACATTATAAATTGCTGATAAAAAAATAAAAAATTTTTGAAAGTTCTATTTTTCGTTGTTGTTATTTTTGGTCATTAGTCGTGTTGACGGTGGGCTTTAGCTCGACGGAAACCGACTGATATATACTACTAAACAAGTTCAAAGATGTAAATTCAAAGATGAAGATTCAAAGATGAAGATTCAAAGATGAAGATCAAAAGTGGCGACCGTTAACTTTAAAATTTATCTGACCTCCCAAATCAACACCCTTACTCTCTGACATAGTTACGAGGATTCTTAAGATACTCAATAATATTACCAATAATTGTTGTTATTTGTGTTAACTTACTATTTTGGAACATGAATACGAGCATATCTTGATAGTCCCCTTTTTTTACTTCGTTTAGTATGAAATCTTCGTTTATGTTTGTTATCATTTATTATTCCCAAAATGTTCACGATAGAACAAGCGGGTACTATAAAAAAAGTAAATACAATTGATGAATTGATAATAGAATATATCAAGAAATATTCCTGTACACATTTGTGTCCGGGAACCAATGGTTCCTGTCAATGCAATAACGGAAATAATTTAGGGTCAAGCTTGAATACTGAGGAATTGAAAGAATTATTAAAACCATATGCAAAAACAACTGATTTATTCGATTATTTGAAAACAGAGGAATTCAATAAAGAATTATTAAAGTATGCTAGTAGTGAAGAAATTCAAAACGCTGTTAATACATTACGTGATTACTTTGTTAACAACTTTGCATTATCAACTGACATACCTGAAATACCTACAGATTTGGTTAATGAATCTGCTTTGACAACTGCTTTGGAACCGTACGCGAAAACAGAAGACTTGCCAGATATGACATTGTATGCAAAAAAAGAAGATATCCCTGAGATACCTACAGTTCTCAAAAATAATGAACTACAATTGAATCCGAATGAAGAACCAACAGAAGAAGTTCAACAGAAATTAATGAATGATGATAAACCACTATCAGCACAAGCATCATATATATTATCATCCATGGCAGTAACTAAAACATTGGATTTGATTAATCTTGATGAGTACGCTAAAGCGCAAGACTTACAGTCTTATGCGAAGACTCAGGACTTGCCAGATATGACATTGTATGCAAAAAAAGAAGACATTCCTGAACCTGTTGATTTGACACCATATTATTCTAGTTCACAAGCTGATGAGAAGTTCGTTGATGAAGATGAATTGGCTTATGAATTAGATAAGTATGAGACCAAGGATGTGGCTAATGGGAAATATGCGAAGCTTGCGAACTTAAGTGAGTACGCTCTCAAAACGGATATCCCTGAGATACCCACAGATTTGGTTAATGAATCTGCACTGAGTACTGCGTTGGAACCATACGCTAAAGCGCAGGACTTACAGTCTTATGTGAAGACCCAAGACTTACCAGATATGACCAAGTATGCACTCTCAACAGATATACCAAAAGAGTATTTCACTGATATCAGTGGAGAGGTTTATATCAAAGACCCAAACAACATCCTGACATTGGGTGGAACAAATCATACAAGTAGTGATGCACCTCTCATGGTCATGAAACCAAATCATTCTCGAAATAGAAGAATATTTAGCATTGGCAATCAACTGGATAGTTCGAAGGAGAGATGGTTAGATTTTGATATTGATGCAAACAGTGATACAGCGACCATCAAATACAATGAAATAACTGCATTGGAGATTACTCGATCAAAAGTTTGTGTTATGAATGCATGTGATATAGACGGTAATGCCTATGCTAAAACCAATGAATTACCAGATATGACCAAGTATGCACTCACTGAAGATATCCCAGCACCAGTTGATTTGACACCATATTATTCTAGTTCACAAGCTGATGAGAAGTTCGTTGATAAAGATGAATTGGCTTATGAATTAGATAAGTATGTTCCCAAAGAAGGTAATTCAACTATTAAAGGTACATTGTCAATATTAGATACAAATACTACAGAATCAGATTTAAAAACCTTGTTAATAGCAGGCATAGGTACAAATGAAAATGAAGCTGCTACTTTCGGTTTTTATATTGGTTCAGATGTTTTAGGTGTTGTAGGTTGTGAAAATATTATTGGTTGGGATATAGAACATACCATTTTTCATAATAATGTTTTTATAACATATGGCGATTTAGAAATAGATGGTGTAGATGCAGATTGTTTAAAGGTATATCAAGGAAATCCAAATTTATATGAATCAAATATAATTCTTGGTCTTAATTCAGCAAAATGTGCAAAAATACAATATTATAATCAAGGTAATTTAGCTCGTTATAGAGTAATATTGAATAATTCAAACGCATTTTCTTATGAAGTTTCTCCATCAGGAAGAAATACAACAATTGATTCAAATTTACATGTTAACGGTAAGATAACATCAAATGGTTCAAATACAATCACTCATTACTCCCCGATTGAATCATCAATGAACTCTGTTAATGATTTCGTTATTGGAGCTCCAGTATATATGACCGGTAAGGTTTATAAACATGTTGGTGATACTTGGGTACTTTCAACTGTGAATGATACTACAGATTGTATTTGCAGTGTCAAAACTACTGGTTCATGGAAAGAATATGTTGGTATTTGTGTTAGAATTGATAAAAAAAATAATGCTATAACATTTAGTTCCCATGGCGATTATCTTGTAAAAGTTGATGATTCATCTTGTTATGGTATTGGGGATGAAGTATTTATTGATAATGAAGATAATAAATTGAAGATTCTTAGTGGTGAAACTGCAATAACATCAAAGATTAAACGTATGACTGTTGGTATCATAACTGCAATAATAGATAATAAAACACTTGCATGCTTTAAGGTATAAATAGTATAAAAAAATTTTTTTTAGCTTAATTGTTGGATGAGATTATTTGAATCAGTTTTCCCGTCATATATAACGATAAATTGATATTTAATTGTTCATGAATTAGATTCTGAAGGAATTGAATTCGATTAGACCTTGGTTGATTCATAATTGTTTCTTTATGGTCAGAAGCGAATTGGAGAACTTGGTCTCTCTGTTCATCATTTAAAAACTTCGATTTGTTTAATGGAAATGAGCGATTTGTTCTTCTTCGTATAGGATTTAATTCATTTGATTCGGCTAAAGGTTCGGTACTTTGTGCCTCAGCCGAGCTTTGCTCGGATTCAATTTGTGTTTCATTTGGTTGTTCAGTTGATGGTTCGTTTGATATATTATTTAATTGTTCGAATTCGGTTTTCAAAGCAAGTAATTCAGAAATGATATGGTCGATGCGTTGTTGCATTTTTAAATAAGATAAAAAAAACAAATTCTTAATTTAAAATTTTATAACTTGTTCTCAGATTCATTCTGGAGCCCTTATTTAAAATCAAGCTTCGCTTGACTGTGGCGTAAAGCGCCGAAATTAAATCCCAAATTAACTTTGAAATAAATTTTAAAATGAGTGTTTAGCGCTTTATGACAGGCCTTGTTCTACAACAGATTATGGAGGCTAATTAAAATTTAAACCCTGTGGATAATTTTTTCGTTAATTTTTAAAATGAGGTTTTGAGCTTGGTTCCTGGTATTGGGAGACCTAGAAAAATTATTCGACCACCAATACGAACATACATATACTACTGAGCATAACAAATTAAACAAAATAATAAAGGAAGTCAAAAAAGAGAACAGATTTAAAGATGCAAGAAAAGAGAAAATGAACGAAATATTGAGAGAGAACACATTCAAACAACAAATATGGGTAATAAAAGTGAAAGAAGAATGCAAACAACAAATCCAAGAATAAGAAGGTTGATTTTGGATTCAAAAAATTGAGTTTTTTATTGTTTGATGTAGTTACATCTTTAGTTTTCCATCCAAAATTTTTCATACGAGCTTCAATATGTTCAATATCTTTTTGAATGTTAATGTGGTCTTTTTCTATAAATGAGTTCAAAACAGTTGCAGCATCATATAAAGGATGAAACGGCTCTTTATATAATTTTTTATCAATTTTAATTTTTTGTTAGATTCTTTGATATTTTCAGAAAATATATTGGCAGGAAGATCATTTATTGTATCTTTTGACCAACTAATTGAATTCAATACCAAGGAAAGTGTTTCGAATTCGTCAAACTCTTTTATTTTAATTGCGGATTTGTATGCTCCCGAAGCCCTGAAAATTAATTCAATTAATTCCTAATGTTTCTTTTCTAATTTATATATGTCATCATTTTCTTTGTAGTATTTTTATTTGAAAGTTCAGCCGTTTTTAAAGATATGAATGATTTATATAAACTGACCTATCTGATTTCAGAATACCAGAGTACATGGATATCTTTTATATTATCACGAATTACAGCATAGCAAGTTGAAGAACATAAATTATGAATGGCTAAAGTTATTTCTCCTATAATTTCTTTTGAAGGTTTAAGAGTAAGAAGGCCCGTCTAGAGGATGATAAAAAAAAGGAACCTTCGCCATAGGGTTTACAGCTTCATTTCTCGGCATCCATAACTCATAAAATGGCCATTTTTTTCAAGATTATCCCGCCAAACTTAGAATAAATGGCATAGGCAAGTTTTGAAATAATCGACAAACTCCCAAAAATAACACAACGCAAAATAAGGAAAAATCTAATTTTCAAATTTTGTATTTTTTATCAACAATTTATAAAATGTCAAACCAAGCCGAACAAATAAGCGCACTCATTAATAGAATCAAGAAAAAACTAAAAGGATGGAAATCAGCATTAATATATCTTTATGATAATGATGATATCATCGACTGAGTACTTAAAGAGATAAACCACAGTAATGAACAATTAAAAAACATTAACAGATCTGAGCAATTAATAAACGAATTGGAAGAACTCATTTATTAGAAAGATTATTTGTTCTCAAGTTGGCGAACTTTATTTTTGAGACTGTTGATTTCTTCAATAAGAGACTCACGAACAGTTAATCCTTCAGTGCCCAACATTCCTGATTTAATATTGTTCAGACATTGTTTGTAATCATAACACTTTGATATGCTTTAATTCTGGTATTTTTTTCTTGTATTCTGTAGGTTCACTCATTTAAAAATAATTAAATGTTTGTTATCAATCAATTAAGAGCTGTTCATGACGATAAGCATAAAACCTATTTCAGTAGATTACATTTAAAAATGCATATGAATATACCTACCCTCATAATTTAGTTAATGATAAAAGTGTTTTAATTCCTTTTTATTCAATCATAAATGTTATATAGAAACGCGAGAGCGCACAATCTCCGACTGAAACAGGAAATGTTCTTCATGCTTTTGAAGAGATGAGAAACATGATTAATGTTAATGATGGAACACGTTTATTTTCATTTAGAACTGTTGACTGTTTTGACCAACCTGAACCATTTCATCAAAGACTTTACTCATAAATCAGTTTAACACATCCTGATCACTTTGTCAGTGATATTAATAAAGGTTTCTTAACATTTCACGATAAATTAGATTTATCATTGAACACGGATACGAGCAAATTGAATGAAATAAAGGACCCAAACAAATTGTATATCAATAGCTATTGGTCTGTTTTAACTCATCAAATCAGTTGTTTGATAGGTTTGAGATTCTTCATAATAATATTAATGTCGTGTATCAACAGAATGAATGCATTAGTGATGGCTTCTTATATTCATCATTTAAACCTGAAACTGAGAAGAAACTTCGACGATTTGTTCATTCAATATGAAAAAACATTAGCAACTATTCACAAACACATGTAGGAGCTAATGTTAATTTGAATTCATTTAAGAATACTGGAAGAAGTGAAGTTGAATTTAATTTGAACGTCTCTTTTGATGTTTTACTTGCATTACAAGCATTCGATTTATTCACTAACGGAATTATTGGTGATTTATCAATCTGTTTTCAAGTTAGTCCAGCGGGTCTTTTTTGGACTAATACAATTGCAGAAGCAAAAGTATTTCTTGAAAATAATGATTTAATATCGATGGAAGAACTCAATAGATTAAAAGAAATCAAAGCAGGAGGACATCTCAAACATCAAATTCATAACAGCTGTTATTCCACGACCAGGAGCAAATATAAAAATTCTATAACTTTATAAAGAACAAATCAAACAAATCTTGTCAAATTTTGAAATATTCCAAATATTTGAAAGCAACAAATTGTTAGTTCGTTTCTTACTGATAAATGACATCATCAATATTTCTGAAGATAATTACAACAATATACAGGTCCCGACATCCAAAATGAGATTTGATGACAAGCAAAATGAGATTCTCTCAATTATTTCAATGCATTCAATCTTTTTATTTTCTAATTTTTACAATCAAAAAGTTTAGTTATAAATTTTCTATATATTGGAATAAATATTCACAAGCATATGAATTTCTTTAATATCGTTGATCACATTTTGCTTATTCATATAGTGGGAGAAACGTGATGTGAAAAATTTAAAAATTTTAATTGAATTAAAAACTATATGAAAAAAAGTTAATTGAAAAATTCAATGCATTGAAAAAATTGAGATAGATCTCATTTTGCTTGTCATTAAATCTCATTTTGGATGCAGGGACCTGCGGTCAACAAAATTGAAACAAACGGTTTCCTTTATTGCCACTTTTTCTATCAATAAATTGAAAAATTTAAAGGTGAAGAAGAAATGAAATCCATTAAAAATCAACTTTTAAAATACGATTCTGATGCCATTTTTCAATAAGAAATGAACAAGCAATTTGAAGAAAAACGTCAAGCAGGCTAAAAATGAGTCATACATTTGTTCTTTGATCAGGAATGATTCAGTTGAAGAATTTATTTCATATATAACTCGAACTATTGTTTCAGTTTGTGGACAAGCTAGACCATCCATTTTTAAGACAAATTCATTTTTAAATGAACAAGATGACATTACATTTATTGAGTATTAAGCATTCTTTGGTTCAATTCAAATTTTTAAAAGAATAACGTTGAATTGAAACCTTCTTTGTGCATTTATTCAATTCATTCTAAAAATGCAGAACTTATTCATCTTCTTGAATCAAATAAAATTAAACCTCCTAAACTTTTTTCAATCAATGATTGAAGTTTTTTAAGATATTTCATTGAATCAATCAAATGCCATCACAAAGTTATTTCTGAATACATTGAAAGCAATTTGATATTTGATATCGAATTAAAAACAAATCAAACAAACAAAAAATACTTCTTTTTAATTATTTGAAATATTGTAATTATTCATACTTACCAAAGGACATGATTAAAGAATATGGATTTTCCTATTTGTATTTTATTAAAAGAGAAAGAAGAAACAATTAAAAAGAGAATAAATTTGAGAAACATTTCAAAATCATCTACGATTATAAAAGCATCAGTAAAGAAAGATGTTGAAGTTATTTATTACATGTTACCAAAAGCACCATATATAACTAGAAATTTATTCATTACTAATCCAATTATAGAGCAAATCTTCATTCCACCATCTGTAAAAATAAATGAAAATAATGCATTCAAAGGATGCCAATCATTGAAACCATTTACAATTCCTTCTTCTGTAACTTAAATTGTTGATTCCACTTTTAATGCATGTTCATCATTGAAGCAAATTACAATTCATTTTTCTGTAACTTCAAATGGAGATTATGTTTTTAGAAGATGCTTTTTCATTGAAACAAATTACAATTCCATCTTCTGTAACTTCAATTGGAATGAATGTTTTTGACATCAATTGTAATTCCATCTTCTGTAACTTCAATTAATGATTTTGCTTTTCAAAGATGTGAATTATTGAAAAATCTGCTTTTTGCAATTCAATCTTCTGTAATTTCAATTGGCAATTATGATTTATATTTTTATAATTCCATTTTCTGTAACTTTAATCGGAAAGAATGCTTTCAGAAGATGCTTTTCATTAGCATAAATCTCGGTTTCATCATCTGTACGTGCGTACCATTAAAATCTATCAAAAGTTTTTGATGATCATATTTGATTTTCTAAATTTTATGAATTTTTTAAGTTTAATGGAAACCAAACTGTAATTTAAAGAATACTATATTGAAAACAAGAATGAAATTAATATTATTTTTTTATTTAAAAAAACATAAAACACACAAAAAACATAAAAAAATTTATTTTTTTGAAGAATTTTTTCTTCTATAAAATGTTTGAATTTGATTTCTTCTTGCTTCTTCAAGTTCTCTCTTCATTGCAGCTCTTTGGCTTACCAATTCTGCATTTCTTTTCATCGCTCTGTTCATTATTTCAGTTTCTTCTTCGGCTGCTTTTTCGAGCAATCTGTTGTGTTGTTCGATTTCTCTAGCATGCGATATGTCTCTCTGTTTGAGCAAGTCCAGTTCGAGCTTTATTTCGTCTTCAGCGATTTTTGCAGCTTCTTCTTTCGTATGAATCCAATTTGTCCAAGTTTTCTTCCTTGTGTCCATCACTTCTCTTATTTCGTTCTGGACTCTTTCACAATCTCTCTTCCATTCGTTGATGGCGTTTTCTTCTTCAATTCGCCTGTTTCGAAGTCTTTCACGTCGAATTTGTTGCGAAATTTCTTCTTGATAATTTTCTTTGATAAGTAACTCGCGTTCTCGTCTTCTAAATTCCATCATTTGTTCTTCTTCTATTTCACGAAGGACAGCTCGTTCTGCCATCCAATTCTTTCTTTTCCTTTCGATTCGAATGGACTCTTTCTCAAGCTCATCGTTAAGCTCTTCTTGCTGCTTTGCTGCTTCAGCTTCACGTTTGATTCGGGTGACTTCTTTTTCTCGCCATTTTGGTACTTTTTCAACAATGTTTAGAACGGGATAAAATCCACGAGGTAGAGGAACGAATGATGAGTTGTTTGGATTTTTGATTGAATCTTTCGCATATAATCTTCGGGCTCTTTCAATAATTGTGTGAACATTCCTTTCATCAATGACTTTCTCTCCTTTGATTAATGAAAATGATGCTACTAGATATTCTAGAAAAACTGGTCTGGCAGCTAATATATTGTCAAAAAGTATTAATGCAGCATCAGTAGTTGCTACTTCAGCAAAAAGACTTCGTAACGCTGGCCATGAAACAGCTAAAGGAGCTGATCCTCCTTCAGCTTTGCATATTCGATCGATTCTAGAAAGAACTGTAATTGGAGGATTAGGGATAAAAGTTAGCCATTCTGTACACCAATTTGAAATAATTGTCATCGTAACTTCAAATAAAACAATCGAATCTCGCTCAAAAAGACGTAAAAATGGAAAAACTAAGCCGGGAAGCCAATCACATTCTGCAAGTGGTGGATGCCAATATGTTAAAGCGGATAATAATCTCATAAGACGATTAGAAATTACGGAATATCGAATTGGTAAAGTATTTGGTAATTTTTTTACTGAAGGATGAATAGGTTGTTGAGCATATAACGCGTAAGCTTCTTCATTCATTGGTAAACGAAATAAATATCGCCAAATTATTACTCTATGCTCATTAGGAAAGCAATGATGACGAGTCATAATTTCAATCAAAGCTTTTTTGTTAAGAACATAATTTGCTCCAACTTGTTTGGCTAATTGTGCAACATAATGGTCTGCGTCTTCTGTCGCTGCTGCTATAGATGATCCTTCTTCGTACATTTTGAAGAAGAAAATTTATTAACTCAAAAATTCTTAACGTGCATAATTTTATCAAAAATTTAAGTGATTTTAAAGTCGTTGTTTCCTCTTTGATTTGCATCACCAATAAAAACTCTCTATCTATAGATAGAGATCTCTGTCTTTATGCAATGATAAATAGTATCATTTATATTATATAGTATTATTATTCTGATATTGACCCTTCGATCCAATAGGTTAAAATTTTGTGATTAACAAGATGCTTATTAATATAAAATATGTATATTTAAACCAAATATGATTTATTAAATATTCAAAATGTTAACTATTATTCATAATGGTTATTCTTTTCTAATTGAAATTTTCTCTTCAAAATCACTAAATTTGAAATGCAAGTAGAGATTTGGAGGAATGTCAATATTTATAATTGATGAGCATCCATAAAATGCACCACTTGCACATGATTTTCCGGATGAAGGTATTGTTACTCTCTTCAAAGATGAACAATAACAAAACGCACCACCTTCAATTGAAATAACTGAAGAGGGAATTGTTATTTGCTTCAATGAAGAACACTCATAGAAAGAATAACTCTCGATTGAAGTGACAGAAGACGGAATTGTTATTTGCGTTAGTGATGAACACTTATTGAAAGAATAACTCTGGATTGATGTAACAGAAGACGGAATTTCTATATGAGCAAGTGATGAACAACCACTGAATGAACCCAAACCAATTGAAGTGACAGAAGATGGAATTTCTATTTCTACTAATGATGAGCATTCATTAAATGCATAATTTCCAATTGAAGTGACAGAAGATGGGATTTTTATTTCTACTAATGACGAACATTCACTAAACGCATAATTTCCAATTGAAGCAACCGAAGATGGAATTATTATTTGCTTTAATGATTGACAACATGAGAAAGCACTTTCTCCAATTTTTGTTAATCCAAAAGGTATTTCTATCTGTGCCAATGAATTACAAAATTCGAATGCTCCTTTTCCAATCCAAGATATTGATGACGGTAATTCTATTTTTGCCAAAGAACTACAAGAACTAAAAGCATAATCAGGTATTGCACTTATTGATGAAGGAATTACAATTTGAGGCAATGATGAACATCCCTTAAAAGCATTTTTACCAATTGATTTTACAGAGGAAGGAATTGAAATTTGTTCAAGTGATCTGCATTTACTGAAACAATAATTTCCGATAGAAATTACAGATGAAGGAATTAATATTTTTATCAATGATGAACATTTGCAGAAAGCATATGATTTAATTGATGTTACAGATGATGGAATTGTTATATCAGTCAATGATGAGCATCCATCAAAAGAATTCAAACCAATTGATATTATTGATAATGGAATGCTAACTTGAGTCAATGTTGTACATCCATTTAAAGAATAGTTCTCATTTGATAATTTATCATAAGGAGTTGGAACTTGTGTCAACGAATTACAATCACTCAAAGTAATCAATATTGTTGAAGTTCTTGAAAAAGATGTCTTTATTTCCTTTAATGATGTGCAACCTTCGAAGACATTGTAACTCAATCTGGTAACAGAAGAAGGGATCAATATCTCTGTCAATGATGAGCACCTACAGAAAGAATAATTTCCTATTGATGTAATAGATGAAGGAAGTGTAACTTGTGCCAATGCATTGCATTCACTGAAAGCATTATCTCCAATAAAAGTAGTAAGTGATGGGATTGATATTGGCTTTAATGAAGAGCATCTGGCAAATGCAAAGGCACCAATAGAAGTAGTTGATGGTGGGATTTTAAATTCCTCTAAAGATTTGCATCCAGCAAAAGTATATGACTCAATTAATGATACAGAAGAAGGGATTTCTATGCTTTTTAGTGAAGAACATCCAGAAAAGGCACACGATCCAATATACGTGACAGAGTCAGGAATAATCATTGACGTAATTGATGCACATCCACAGAATGCACCATCTTCTATTGACTTAACAGATGCAGGCAATTCGATGCTTTTCAAGGAACAGCAACCATGAAATGCGTATTCATAAATAGACGCAACAGATGATGGAATGACCATCTTTTTTAAAGACTCACATTGATAAAAACAATTCCATTGAATTGAGGTAATTAAAGGAGGAATTTCAATGCTCTCCAGTGATGAGCACTGATAAAAAGCATGCGGTTCAATAAATGTTATCGAAGAAGGAAGAACAACGCTTTTTAAGGACGTGCATTTCGAAAATGTGTACGACCTAATTATTGAGATAAACGGATCAATGACAATACTAGTCAATGACGAACATCCGCCAAAAGCATGCGATCCAATTGATGCTACAGAAGACGGAATTCTTAAACATTTCAATGATGAGCATCCAACGAATGCACGCGATCCGATTGATGTCACAGAATTAGGGATATCAATTTCTGTCAAACTGCAGCATCCAAGGAAAGCAGCAGATTCAATGAATTGGATTGATGATGGAATTTCAATACATTTCAATTCCATGCACTTTTCAAAAGCAGAAGATCCGATACATTTTGCTGAAGATGGAATTACAATGCATCTGAGTTTATTGCATCCATTGAAAGCATTGGATTCAATACGCATCACAGTTGAAGGAATGCTTATTGCTGTCATCGACTCGCATCCAAAGAAAGTGTAGGGCTCAATTGAAGTGACTAATGAAAAGTTATCAATTATTGATAATGAAGTGCATCCGTAAAATGCATGCGAACCAATAAAAGTCACTGATGACGGTATTTTAACTTGCTTCAAAAGGCAGCATTCAACAAATGCACTCGATCCAAACTATATGTGACAGATGAAGGAATAAATTTAGGAACTCGATCCAATTGAAGTAACAGATGCTGGAATTTTTATTTCTGTCAAAATTTGCTTATTTGTAAAGGCAAAATCTGGGATTTTGGTAACAAAAGTTGGAAGTTGAACAACTTCATCAACAAGATCATTACAAACTTTTATCGGATCTTTAATAAAATCATCATGTTTTTGCTTTTCAGACAACAACAAATTGATTGATTTTTGTTGCTCAAATATTTTTGAATCTAAAGTTTTCATTAATTCTTGATTTTTTTCTTCTAATTGACTAATTAGCTTTTGTTGAAGGCCTATTTGGTCTGATTGCTGATTTTGCCTATCAATGCTGTCTTGAAAGGTTTGCTGAATTTTTTCCATATTCATTTTAATGGACGATAGATCAATTTTTAGCTTGAAGCCAAAATGTTCATCCTGATTCAAGATTGAGTCATTGAATACTTTTTCATTTAATTTGTTGCAATCAAGACTTTCAAGGAGAATATATAAAACGTCTTTATTTTCTCCATTAATGATGAATTGATATCCTAGATTGTGATCATCGAGTTTTCGAAATTTATTGTAAAAAATATTGTATAGTGACGTAATTGGGAGGTTGTACATATCATTATTATGTTTTTGAAGGAATGTATCAAGATGTTCTGATATATATTTTTCATATTCAGATTGGTCCAAATCTTTACAATTTATTGCTTTTCTAAGGATTGATATTTGAAGTGGGTCATTGAAGTTTTCTTCAATTCCATCAATGAATTCTGAAAATTTATATGACTTTTATTTTGATTGAAAGTCACATTGAAGTAATTCTGCAAAATTGCTATTTTATGGTTCCTTTTTCTAAGAAATCTTAGGCTAACTGAACAATCAAATATTTCTATCAGTTTTAATTTATTATTATCATTTTTATAATACAAAAATTAGTTTTTTTGACTAAAAACTCATATACTGTCTAGGTTTAATAGCAACCTGTTAAACATGAATACTAGCTTGATCATTGACAGAACAAATTTCTTTCCTTTTTTCTCAGTAGATATATAATTATAAACTAATTATGAGTAGATATATATTTGATAGATGATATCGATATAACTATAATTTTAGTAATAGCCCTTTCCCCTTTCATTTTATATACACAAATGAAAGAATTATTATTGTTATGCATTTTTTTTTTTTTTATTTTAATTATTTGCATGAAATTATAATTATTATTTTTTCTCGATCCATTTAATGTTTAAAATGCTTTTAATTCATCACTGTTTTAAAGTAATCAACCAAAGGAAAACTTAAACATTTTTTTATAATTTCATAATGCATTTAAACCACTCACAAATTTGAATTAATAAATCTTTGAATCAAAGACTTTTGCATCAATCTGAATTGTTATTTATTACTTTCTGAATTACGAAAAAAAGATTGTGCTATAAAGCTATAAACTTTTGGTGGAAATTTTTGAACGATCAAAATCATTTGAAAGTTTAATTTCAGTCTTTTTTTTTTACAATGAATTCTCTTCGTTCCATTTCTCCTAATCGATATAATTCCCTTCGCTTTGCAGCAAGCAATTTATCCAAAAACTATTTTAGTGTAGATTGCGATCAATCAGAAATATTATTAAGGCGCCCACCAGGTGAAGTTGCAAATCCAATTTCCACCATCACTTCAGACTACAACAGTAACCATTCTACATTTTCATCCGTACTTGCTTTTCAATATACTCGACAACGACCAACTTCAACGATTGAAACAATTGGAGATAGCCAAACATTTTTAACAGAAATATATCAATTAATTATTGCGAAAAAATTCAAAAAATTGATATCATACTGTAAATTACTCAATATAAAACGTCCAAACATTGTTTTAATTCCATATATCGGCTATATGGCATCAATTTGTGCCCAATCGAAAGAAAATGAACTTTATTTTGTTAAAGTAATTGAACGATCTCAAATATTTAAATCAGATTATTCTCATTTTATACATTTACTAGATGAAATTAGATACATTGAAAATAACCCATCATCAACACCAATCCTTATTAAGCTTCTTAAATTCTCTGTATCAGATCTTAACAAAGTGATGTCTGGAGGCTATAGGATTGTTCCAGGATATTACCAAAAGATTCCTGATTTTAAGGGAATAAGTGCTTCAGCAGCAACAGTAGCTCTTTCTGCAATAAGAAATAAAGCTGCACAATCAATTCCAGCCCTTCAAATAGAAACACAAGTCAGTGATGATACTAATGACAATTCAAATAAAAAAAGAACCAAAGTTAAACTAGTATAGAAGCAAAAAATTATTATTTTTGGTCTTGTCTAATATATGTTGTTTTAATTATATAAATATTGTTTATTTTATAATAATATTTAATATTTTTTCATAATATAAAATTAATAGATCAAAAATCTTTTTTTTAATACAATCTACTGAACAAATAGGGATCAGAAAAAAAAAAAATAACTTTCTCAATTGGTAAATATGTGTGGGTAGACGATCAAAATTCGTTAAAATATTTAAAATTTTTATTTATGAAAAAAATTTTTTATTTTATTTTTATATATATAATAATATAAAAAAGCATTTAATTAATAAAAGTTGACCAAATTAAGATTTATAATTTTTCAATAGTTATATAAATATTGAAAGAAATTTAAAATCATTTAATATCTTGTTACAGAGCTCCGAATTTATATTAAATAAATAAATATATAATAGTATTATATTATAATATACTTATATTTATATTGGGAATGAACTTTTAATCAGCAATTTTTTAAAAAAAGTTCTGAGAAGTTTCTTTTTTTTATCATAAATTTTTAGCAATTCAAAATATTTGAAAATGAAAAAAAGATAAATAAGAATCTTTAATATCTTGTTATAGAGCTCCGAATTTATATTAAATAAATAAATATATAATAGTATTATATTATAATATACTTATATTTATATCGGGAATGAACTTTTAATCAGCAATTTTTTAAAAAAAGTTCTGAGAAGTTTCTTTTTTTTATCATAAATTTTTAGCAATTCAAAATATTTGAAAATGAAAAAAAGATAAATAAGAATCTTTAATATCTTGTTATAGAGCTCCGAATTTATATTAAATAAATAAATATATAATAGTATTATATTATAATATACTTATATTTATATCGGGAATGAACTTTTAATCAGCAATTTTCTAAAAAAAGTTCTGAGAAATTTCTTTTTTTTATCATAAATTTTTAGCAATTCAAAATATTTGAAAATGAAAAAACGATAAATAAGAATCTTTAATATCTTGTTATAGAGCTCCGAATTTATATTAAATAAATAAAAATATAATAGTGATAAATTACATTATATTTATATTTATATTGGGAATGAACTTTTAATCAGCAGTTTTTTTAAAAAAATGCATACAAGCTATTTTGTCACTTTTTATTACTTTATAAAATAAAAATGAGTGAATTCTTGAAAGAAAACTCAGATATCATAATATATATGCATTCTCGAGAACTTGTCGAATCTTCTTTAATGGAATTCTTGAAAAATTCAGATGATCTTGAAGAAAATTATGAAAATTTAATTCGCATTTTTAATGATTACAAAATTGATGAAAATTCGCAAGATTTAAAAGATGTCTTAAATATAATTATTTCTTTTTGAAATAATTATCCTAGAAATCTACTATTTTTTTCAAAGATTGAAAAAATTATATTATTTTTTAAGCCAAAAATTATGAAATTCTGGTCAAATATTGAAAAATTCCATATTTTTAGAACCAACAAACGAATTCTTTTATTTGCGCTCAACGAAAAAATTGTTACACTTGACCAAAAGATATTGAATTGTTTTTTTAGCTCCAAAAAATAAACATAATTCTTAACATTAATATTTTTTCTAATATAATATATTTATATATTTTTATTTATATTAAATAATTTATAAATATAAGTAGTTCTAAAAGATAAAAATATTTCATAATTAAATTTTTATATTCAAATATTTCAATGATCTTATTCAAAAAATAAAAAAACGATCATTTCTCATTTAAAAATAAAATCGTTGATATATCACTTATTGCCCATTAAAATATTCTGGTATTTATAAAATAATCTAATTAACTCTTAATTAATATAATATATGAATATATAAATAAATGACGGAAGAGAATCCAGTACCCATACATATATTGGTAATTAATATCATAATAATTAATTAGTTCTTTCAGCCAATTTCTCAAGCTTGAACTGCTCATTGTTACAAATCTGAGCACAAAAATCGTTAAAGTTAGGAATAGAAGGCATCAACAACTGAAATAGCATCTTAATTGAAGCAAGCTGCTCATCTGACAGTTTTCTTTTAAAGAGCAAATTGTCAGATTCGCTCAACAGCAGCACCACGCACGTAGCAATCTGCTGGTTCAAGGATCCATCTTGGTTCTGATAGATCCATTGAATTAATTGAAAGAACCGATCAGTTTTTGAGAGTAAAACTTTCGGCGGAGTTGATTGAAGGATCACTGGAATAAAAACCGAAATGTCAGTATTCAATTTCTGCAAAAGTGACCTGATCAATAAGACGCACTTTTCAACAACAATTGAATTTCCACTTTTTACAACGATAGAGTTCACATCACCACCAGATGATTCAAAAACTCGAGATTTGACCATATCGACGATTTTTGGCACAATTTCCAAAATTGAATCAGGAGCGGTTTCTATCAATTTTGTCAAAAATTCAATCGAACCATAACCGTCACCAACCGTCAATGCAGTTTGAATTAGCAGCGAACTCATCTCAACAGGCAAGATTTGCGCACTTTTCGATATCGAAATCAACGAACCGAAAAATTTCAATGAAAAGTCACGAAGACCTGAACTTTTTCCGAGGAAGCCATGAATTATGGGGATAAATGGCTGCAGACCATTGAAAAAATTCATCTTCATAATTGACTTCAGAGTTTTCAAGAGGCCAGTGAAGAGGCACTCGTTGTAAGTGACCCTTCCGCTCTGGAAGAGGAGCTCCCCATTCAAAACCATCGAAATTGCATCGAAGACCTTCTCAGTGAGAAAGGAAGGACTCTTTACAATGAGAATTGAAAGGGCCGTGAAGGCATTTCCTGATGTGATCGGATCGGAAGACTTAACAAGCGATCCTTTCAAAGGGAGGAGCAAATCATTGATGATTTTCTCGGCTTGTGAATCGCTTCCATCTAGAGAGACAAGCGCCTTTGATATGTAGCCGACTCCAATGGCGCAAGCAACGGTTCCGTCACCACTTTCCGAGTCCTTGAATTTCAGGAGAATTGAATAGACCTCATTGAAAAATTGAATGAGTAAGTCAGGGTAAATTGAGAAGATTTTGCATATAACACGAACAGCAGCAGCATTCGAATTGATTTCTTTCTGAAACTCAAATTCATCATCAATTTCACCATAACCGTCAACATCAGCGTCATTTAGATTGAATTCGCTGAACTTTACTTCGTTGCTTGCAACTTCAAACAGAGTCTTCAAAATTTGAGGGACGATAGAACGTGCCTGCTGAGAAAAGTACTCGCAAATGTGCGAAAGCGCATCGATGCATTGAAATTGAGAGGAAAGGTCATTTATATTGGCCATTATAACCTCCAGAAAGGATGGAATAAAGCTCTCAATTTTGCGGGTGCAGCTCTCACAGAGATGCGAAAGACAGGAAATGGATGGCGCAATGAGAATCGAGTTCAGATCATCAGGCTGGTTCTCGCCAACTGATGAGAGAACAATATGTGACATGATGGCAAAGATTTGGTCATAAAACGAGCAAACTTTTTCATTCGACTTTTTTGTGAGTGAAGAAATACATTCAACAGCGCGCTGCTGAACAATCATGTCAACTGACGTCTGAAACAGATTGAAAAGAAATGTGTAACATTGCTCAAAAATGGTGTCTGTTTGTGTGGACACTTCAAAAATTTCAGTGAGTGCATTCAAAAATTCAATAGAAGGATTCAATTGAATACAATTGAAAAGTGACGTGATAATTGAATCAAATGCAATAGTGGGATGAAGAATTTGACAAAAATCGGAGAGTACAAATGAGGATGCGCTTCTGACACAGAAATCTTGATCGTTGAGTGAAGTTTGCAATATGGAATATAATTCTGATACCTTGGACGCGTAAAAATCACTAGATGAATTTAATGCTGATTCAATAATTAAAAGCGATGTAAATTTGCCAGATGATCCTTCGTTGAAAAGTGATGGAATATTTGAATATATTTCGGAGATGTATTCATCTTCATAAAATACATTAAAAAAAGTCGAAAATATATTGCATTGGTCATAAGAATTGCTTGGGCTATAAGTTTTTTTAGAATATAAACAATATGAACTTAATAATTGAACCATGAGTCCCATGGCTGTTTTCTGATCTTCTTTAATGATATCTTGACATGAATCTAAGATACTATCTGAGAGTAATAAAAGCTTGTTAGAAAGTGCTTCCGATATTTCTGGCGCTACAATATAATTAATAACAAGTTCTAGTAAAGGGTGAAAATTTATTGAATATGGATCATTACTTATGAAATCACATATTGCATTAAAAAATTCGGTACTCTGATCTGAATCAGAGTTTTGCTGTACAAATTGAATAAAAACCTGTAAAGCAGAATTCATATATTCTTGATATATCGAGTTTTGTCCATCTTGCAAAAAAGGTATGAAAGTTAATCTAAAAATTGCTGCAGATATAAGTAAATCAATGTTGGATGATTGGTATGCTTTCGAGCTTAAGGTTGAACAGAGTTCAATATACTGCATAACATTTTCTTCAGGCACACTTTTTATTACAATTGTTAATAATTTCATAAATGCTTCAATTTGAATATCATTGATTGAGTTTATTGTGTCTGGATTAAAATTAGATTGAACAAACTGAATAATTAGCTCAATAGTTTCTGGTGATTTATAATTTGAAAGATAAAATATTGCAAATTTTCTAACAACTGGAGATTGGAATACAGATAAATTTAATAATGAAAGATAAGTTTCATGATTTTGAAGCAAATCATGATTGCTTTGAAGTATCATTTTCATTCCAACAATTGCTCCTTTTTGTAAAATGGGATTATCAACAATTGATATATAATTTACAATAAACGAAAATGCTTTTGGTTGCGAATAAAAATTCATTAAAAAACGTGAAGCTTCTTCAACTTTTTGCGGATCAACTGTTATATTGCTTAGAATAAAATAACATTCTGTTAATTGTTGAGTAAAATTTGAAGATTCATCATTCATCTTCAAAAATTTTTATAGAAAAAATTGAATACTCTTGACCAACAAAAGGTGTTATCATAAATCTAGTTAACTATAATTTTTTTTAAAAACGATCAAAAAAATATTTGAATTGTTTATTTAAATTTTAGGGAGGAAGGTATTTCAGTGAGTATTTGATTAATGAGGTCTGAATTAAAATGGTGCCTCACACATAATTTCTCTCAAGTTTGAAAGGTGAGTTGTCAAACCAACAATAGCATTATTTTCAAATGCTATATTTGTTTCTTGAACAAACTTTGTTTTTTCAGAGTCAATTTCATTATTAATTTGAAGACTTATTGAATTTCTCTTTTGGATCATTTCATCATTTTTTACTCTGAAGTCAGTTTCAAGATTGGCAACACTTTCACCAATTGCTAGACTTTCTTTAGTCGTTATATCTGTCAATTCTTTATGTTGTTGTGCTAGTTGATGTAGCATACGCATGTTGTCTTCAAGTTTTGCAACAATACCATTGATTTCAATTTTAGCTGATTCTTCTGTTTGATTTATTGACTCAATCGATGTCTTTTGGAAGTCATTCAACATTTCTTCAATTTTATTCATATTGTTATCTTTTTCTTGAGTTGTTTTTCCAAATATATAATCATCATTATTTAATTCAGAATCAACAGCTTGTTTCATCTCAAATATCATCTCATCATCACTATCTGAACCATTACCCACAATAAGGCTTCTTTGCTTTGAATTACTTTTAACATTTTTAGCATATATGCGCTTTTTGTCAGCGAAATTTACTTTGGTATCAACCTTTATTGCAGATGCATTACTTTTCTCTACTGCTTTAATATTTTTGCTTTTTCCTGTAACTTCTTTTCTCTCTGCTTCTAAAACTTTTTTGTTCTTTTTCTGAGCCAATTTTAAAAAAGAATTCATTTTAGCTTTATCAATTTTTTTGCTGAGAGAAAATTCAAATTTACATGGCCTTTCTCTTGAAATTGAATTGAAAGTTTGCAATCTTTCTTTCGTATTAAAAGATATTTGTTTTTGAGTGGCTTTACAATTATAAATCATCGAAGACCTTAACACAACAACATCTGGCAAGTTCGTATTTTGCGAGCCATCTCTAGATGATTGATTTATCAACCAAAGAGCAATTGAATTAGGGTTGAGATCGATCCAACCTTTAATATCAAGTTCAATACAATTATATCGAATATCATCAAATTCTATATGAGTAATTGACAAATTAAATTTTTGATTAATTTGCATAATGAAATCATGAAGTGATTCTCTAAAGTTGCCCATTGATATTTTATTAAACGACTCACTTAGTGGTCCAAAAATTTTTTTTATATTGGGCTTAGTAGGCAAGCAATTAATTGATCTCCATAACCATTCTGCAACAAGCATCTGAGCTAATGAATCATTACATCCTTTTATAATATTCAAACACTTACTTAATTGAGGCTCATTCAGATATTGTGATAAAAGAGTTCTATTTTCAGGACATTGAGAAATTAATGTGATCATCAATTCAAATAAAGAAGAAAGAACAATTGGCGAACAATCTTTCAGTTTATCTAAACCTAGATATTCTGAAAATTGCTCTATAATTTCATCAAGAATTGCTCTTTTGAGATTAAAATTTCCTGAACAAATATAGCTAGTTGAACTTAAAAATGCTGAAATATCAGTAACATTTAGGTTTTCTTTTTGCAAAAAAATCGTGTTAATTGTGGTTCCAATTTCACCGCCGATATCTGATTTCAATGATGGCTTTAGCAGTTTTAATAAATGCGATATTGTAGAAATGCTATTTAAATTATTAGGTACTTCAGCAAATATCAACTTTAAATTTAAAATTGAACGTCTATTTAAAGAAGTAATTTCCTTTGAAGTGAGAACACAATGTTTTAGATTCTCCCAAAAAGATTCATCACCGGGGTCTATAGACGAGTTTAAAAGCTCTTTCAAGTTATTAGCTTCGCTGACATCTTGTTGCCTTCTCATTTGCTTTTATATTTTTATTTCATTACATCAAAATCCACAAAAAAATTTGATGCTGTCAAAACCGTTTACTGCTAATATTCACATAAAAATAGATTGAAGTTCAATGATATTTTATTGAATTTAATATTCTCATTGTATATTTAACTTGGATCATTAATATCTATTGGCTGCTTTATAGTACTTTTAAATTTTTAACATTTGAAATGCTTAACAGAGAGTACTTGATATAATAATAAGCGAAAAAGACCGAAAACAAGTATAGTATTGAGGACAATGAAAAAGAAATATAACATTCTTAATAAGAAATAAAATTTTTAATGTAATTATTAAAAATATTGCAAATATAAATTTTATTGATACTATAAAAAACAATATAAAAGGTAACCAAACAAACAAACGAAAAAACTCTATTTAATATAATGACAACATTGCTAACATTCATTATAAGCACAACTATGAAACATAATTGATTAATCAGGACCAATTTGAGTATACATATCACTATCTCTTGCTCCAACTTCACTGTTTCGTCGATAATTTCGAGAAAATGGCTTTCTTCTTGCAGCTTCGTCACTTTCATAAGCATCCCTATTTGGCCTGCATTTGTAATAAACAAGAACACCAGAAATCAAAATAAATAATAAAACTGTAACTAAGACCACAGCGATTATAACAGATTCTTTAGCAGGCTCACAAAGAAAATTATTTATTGTTTTGTTAATAGAATGAATGCCATATATGTCAATATAATCAACTTCATAAGCTTCACATTTCAAAGCCGAATTTTTGCCTTTAACAGCTAAAACTTTTAATGATGTTTCAATAACAGATACACCATCATTTTGACCTTGAACAGTTGCCAAAAATCCATCTTCAAGAGTTTCTTCACATGTTGAATTTGATTGACAGGTGACAGGTGCCAAATCAGTAATCAAAGTGTTTTTTGAATAAATTTGACAAAGAGTGTTTCTGTTATTACTAAGACAGTCAAAATTAATCCTATAATCACAATCAGGCTCATAAAAAATATAGCAAAGTTTTCGGCTTTGGTTATGAACAGTGATTGTTGTATTAATATAGTTTGTAAGAGAAAAAGCGAAAACATAATCATCACAACTTTTTGACTCAGCAATTATTAATTGATACCTTGATTTGCCTTCGAATGAATGAATATTAATTTTATCTCCTTTCAATTGGTAGAATCTGTTAGAAGTAGGAAAAAAAATATCTGATGTAATATTATTTTGTTCAACAGAGACAGATATATTTGGTGGCTTTTGAAATTCATGTCCAAAGTATCTGAAAAATAGAATTTGGGCATTTAATTCATAAGTGCTTGTTTTGTTTTCATGGATTTCACCAACATAAAATCCAGAATGGTAATTTTCGGAATAAGAAAGATATAAGAATAAAAATATCATAATCAAATTTGAAGTCAAATATTTTGACCTTCAAATTGAATTAATCCATTCAATTCAAATCTTTCAACTTTAACCTCCATATTCCATTAGTTAAGTATATTTTAACATCTATTAATTTCAGTTTTTTTTCAAAGCTTCAACAATTTTTAAGAATATTCTGAAAGAATTGAATTAGATAAAATATTAAAAACTTTGTTATCTTGCTAAATATTATGGATACAATAATTTTTTTAAATATTAAATTTATTTATTCAGATTCAAAAATAAAATGTTATTTATAATGCATATTTCGTTTATTAAAAAGCTCAATTGGTATTTAATAATTACAACAATTTCGAAATATTCTTGAAAATATTAGCAAAAATATTAGCAAAAATTTTTTATTTTATTGAAGCTTTAATCAGTTTTAGGCATTTTTTTATATATTTATTTTTAGGTGAAATGTTATCTGAAAATAATTAACTAAAAATTGACCTTTTTAATTAAAATCGATAATTTTTCAGAAAGATCACGATTATTAAAACAATTTTAAATAAAAGTTAATCGTTTACGTGCATCGATAATAAATGACTCAAAGACAAATCGCAATCCAACAAGGTGAACTTCAAGAACTCTGCACCAAAATTCAAACAACAACTGGCGATCGTGTTCCATATTTGGGACGAGTTGTTGCTCTTGACGCACAAGGGGTGAATTGCTCTTCAATTCTTCCTGTTTGCATTCATGCACCTGATTTTATGTTACCATCTTATATCAAAGGACGTAGATTCGCAGGAATTTTGGATGAAAATTACTATGATTTGAATCAAAATCTTCAAACCCAAATTATTCAATCTGTTTTGAACGATTTCGAAAAACCAGATCCACTTCTCAAAGGTATCGCAGTTCGTCATGCAGGAAAACTTGCTTGCGATAGCAATGTTGATAAACTTGTTCCAGTTATTTTAAGAGGTACATCTTCTGACGATCCATATGTAAGAAAAGCATCAGCTCTTTCAATTCTTAATCTCCATCATACAAAGCCATCCTTTATCGACCGATTCAAGTTAGGCCCAATCTTAAAGAATTTAGTTGAAGATTCAAACCCAAACGTTGCTGCAAACGCAGTTGCTGCTTTAACAGAAATCAACAGCCAGCGTGCAGATCCTTTATTTACTCCAAATTCACAAACCGTCAACAACTTACTTGCTGCTATTGATCAAGCTACTGAATGGTCACAGGTTGAAATTCTTGATTTTGTTTCAACATACAGGCCAAAGGATGCTGCTGATGCTAGAGGAATCATTGCTCGTGTTTCATCACGTCTTTCACACGCTAACTCAGCTGTTGTCTTGTCAACAATTCGATGCTGCTTACAAATGAACATGTTCATTGACGACCAAGCAAAGGTTCGTGATACTTTGTCTAAGGTTGTACTTCCTTTAGTTACCTTACTCAACAATAGCGCACCAATCCAATATATCGCTATAAAATCAATTCTTATTCTACTTCAAAACTACAAGAGAATGCTTTCCAGCGAAGTTAGCATTTTCTTCTGCAAATATGATGATCCTCTCTACATGAAACTGGCAAAACTTGATGTAATTTTAACACTTACAAATACACAACACGTAGGACGTGTTCTTGATGAACTTTTCGAATATGCCCAGCAAACTGATGTTGAATTTGTTAGAAAGAGTATCCGAGCTATTGGAAGAATTGCTGTTCAGTTTGAATCAGCGGCAGCAGCATGTGTTGATAAGATAGTTTCTCTTATTGATATGAAAGTTCACTTCGTTGTTCAAGAATGCATTGTTGTTGCTGTTGATATTTTCAGGCGATATCCAGGCAAATATGAAGGTATCATCACAAACATCAACCAAGCACTCGGCGGAAGTCTTGATGATCACCGTGCCAAAGCAGCAATGGTTTGGATTCTTGGTGAATATTCCCAACAAATAGGTAATGCAGGCGATCTTCTTTCTGCACTTTTCCTTGATGATTTTTGCGAAGAAACATCTGATGTCCAACTTGCAATTCTTACTGCTGTTGTCAAATATTACCTTTATTGCGAAGGTGGTGATGAAATGTTAAGAAAAGTTCTTAACATGGCCACAAATCAAATAGATAATCCTGATATCAGAGATCGAGCATTCATGTATCTTGCTCTTGTTTCAGACTGTCCAGAAAATGCTTCAGATATCATCGTTCCAGATTCATCAAATCTTCCAAAGCTTCAAATTGACCTTTGCACCATTAACCCACAACTTGTCAAAAAGCTAGTTCCACAGGTAGGTACATTAGCTGTTCTTTATGATAAGGAACCAAATGAATTTGTTATCGGCACTCGATACATTTCTATGGATACATTTGATCACGGTGGAAATGCTGAGGAAAATGAAGGAATGCGTCAAGGTGAATCATCAATTGAGCAAATGAAACTTCCAGTCCTCATTGATGCAGCTAATGCTTATGGCGTTGAAATTAGAGGTACCTTACTCCGTGTTGGTGAGCATAGCTCTTTCGTCATTAGACTTACAAACTTCTCTGAAACCCCACTTGAAATGAAACAAATTGCATTTAACAAGAACATATTCGGTTTTGCACCAGGTGAATTCCAATTACCACCATCTGTCAATCCTCAAAAGACATTAACAGTTGAAGTTCCAATCATTTTCAGTGATCAACATCTTGAAGGAGCTCAACCATCATCTATTATCCAAATTGCTATTCTTGTTAACAGAGAAAATCCAATTATATTTGAAGCACCAGCAAATCTCGACCTTATCCTCGTTCCAGCAGATCAAGGAGGAAAGATGACAAGAGAAACATTCATGCAGACATGGCAAGGAATCAGCGATAACAATGAAATTTCAATGATCGTTAATGGCGCTAGAATTGATTCAGTTGATGTTGCTAAACATAAGATGAACGAACATAGACTCTACTTCACTGCAAAGAAGAGCAATTGTGCTTACTTCTCAGGTAAAACTATTCAAGGTGAAGTTCTTATCGTTTACATTATTTTCGAAGGAAGTGGAAAATGCCAGATTGGAATTAAGATGTATAATAAAGCCGTCGCTCAAGTTATTCTCGAACTTGTTAAGCAAGCTATCGAGTAAACAATTAAAATTTTACAAAACTAATCTTTTTATTATTTATTTATGTTATATATATATATATTACAGTGAAACGAAATACGATATTTACTCCAATACTGTAATACTTTTGCTTAATTATTAAAATTTTTATATATACAAAAAAAAAAAAGTAGTCTAAAAGCTCATATCAATTTATTTATTGTAGGAGGAACCAAGCATAATTTTTATATTATGAATAATTGCAAAAATACGAATGAAATTCATTGATTTTTTTTTTTATAACCAGACTATGATTTAATTGAAAATTGAAAGAATTATTCAGATTTGAATCAACTTTCATTTTTTATTTATCTTTATCAGAATTACTACAAAAGAATAATTGAATTTTGAAAAAATAAAATTCTATGATAAAAAATTATTTCTACAATTTCTTAAAACATAAAATAAATATCAATATTAATATATATTTTATAAATTTTATAACAAATATTAATTAAATAAAATTAATATATGCTATTTAAATATACTTATTTAGGTAGATATTATCATATGTATTTCTTGAAGATTTTTATGATCTCAAAAAGTTTTTAAAAGTTTGTGATTAATTCATTTTACATTTATTTTTTATGCAAGAAGAATTAGTGTTTCAAACCAGATCATTCATTTATAGTCCATTGAACAAAAAGGTTACAATTCTTATTCAGGATCAAAATGGCCCTTGTATGCTCATTGCTATATTCAACGCTTTAGTTTTAAAAAATAAAGTTAAAATACAACCAGGAAAATATCCTGCTTCATTAGTAATCGATTTAATTATAGGAACTTGCCCACAATTAATTGAATATGGCGATAATTTACTATCATTATTAAATGGCTGCTCAATTAATCCAGTCTTTTCTTCATGTAATGAATTTAAAGAATATCCAGAATTTCTTAAGCTTCTTAATATTCAAATGTATCATGGAATGCTTCCAGATCCAAGTACACCTTCATTTGATATTGTTTCTAATTACGATTATGAATCATTGGAAATGAAAATTTTAGACCTTGAATCAACAACATATCTATTAAATAACAATACAGAGAATAATCAAACAACATCTAATAAGATGAATACTCCATCAAAAGAAGCAAACTTACAACTGAGTCGTGAAGATCAAAAGCTTCTTATGTACTTAAAAGAATTTCATTCACGAATACAACGTCAAATTACTAATATAGGCATTGAAGCTATTGATTCTGCAATGAGCAATGGCGATGTAGTGATTTTTTTCAGATCATCTCATTTTTCAGTCATTACTAAACATATGAATCGTGTTTTTAGCCTTATAACTGCCGATTTCTTTAATGGAAGCAATTGCATTTGGGAAACTTTACCAAACGAATCCGGAGATTCAAAATATTTTGACCAAGACTTCATTCTTTCCACTCTCACAATGAATGATAATTCAAGAAAGCCATTAAATAATGCAAATAATTCTAACATTCAAAAAAATAATAACAACATTCAATATAACATTAATCCATATAGGCCAAATGCCAATCATAACAATCAGCCTCCAAGCAATTATTATACACAGCCAAACAACAATAACCATGCCCCTACCAAAACACAGCCACAGACAACAATTACGAAGAATAATAATAATCCACCAAACACACAACCTAGTATTCAATCAAAAAAATCTTCAAAGAAAGACAAAACTAGCTCAAAGAAAAAACATCATCATAAGAAAGGCGAAGAATGCCAAATATTTTAATTAACTTATATGTTTGATTAAATATAGATCACTTAATTCTAAAAACTTTTATTTATTTACCAATAATTAAGCTGTTTTAAACATAATCAGAAAATTTATAAAAGTGATTATAAGTTATATGATATAACATAAAACCTCTCATTAATTTATAATCAAATCAATAATAAAATTAATTTGATGTACAAAAGCATAATCTAAATAAAATAAAACAATATATTGATTATCCTACCGTTGATTTCCCTTCATGTTAAATTTTTTTTAAGAAATTATATATCTGATTCAAAACTATCATTTGATTCAATATAACTAGGCTCTCTAAATTCACCTTCGCTTTCTGAATCAACTCCAGAAACAGAAAGGTTTGTAGAAACGGTACTGCTATTCAGAGCTTTACTAATTGTTGAATCGTTTAAAGGTTCTGTATAATAACTGTAATTACTATAACCACTTGCGATATCATCATCATTTTCAGATGATGAAGAATCCAAGTCTTTCAAAAGATTGTCAATATTGAATTCGGATAGATCTTCAATTTCTTCTAATTTATTAATTTTTAATTCATTCAATATAGGAACTTTTGATTGCTTTGAAGGCAGTGTAGGAGGATGCGATGGTTGCGGTTGGGGATGTGGCTGTGGCTGCGGCTGGGGTTGTGGTTGTGAAGGAAAGCTAAGAATTGGAAGATTTTGAATATTTTGCTTTGGTTCAACAGAAACATTTTCTGCTTCCAATATTTCAGTTTGAAGCATTTTCCTTGCGACTTCAGTTTGAATTAATTTGGTAGATTGTTGTTTCTTAGGAGTTGCGACATTTTCTTTATTATCTTCAGGTTTTTCTGGACCGGTTTGCATATCAGATAATATAGGCTTGATAACTTCATCGTCATCTTTTCTGACAAACTCTTTGTTCATTGTTGGCTCGATAATCATTCGAATGTGACGTCTTTCAGGCTCAATACGCAAAGATGGAGGATATGAAAAATTATCGTCTTCTTTCGATTTGCTTGGATAAGCATCTCCCGCCATTGAGTATGTAACAAGACTAGACGAATCTACAACTAAGAAGTTGCGAGGTTGTTCTGGTGGTGGAATATAATTAAAAATACGTGTTGGCGTTTCTAAAACTTTTAATGATATTGGCGATTGAGTGGCAATAGTTTGTACAGGAATTTCTTGTTGTATATTTGCGTCAACTAATTTCGCTTTTTTGAGCAAAGGACCATTAGAAAGTATTGATTGGCCATTTTGACTATTACCTGATGAGTCTAATTGATTATTATCAAAGTTTTTCGCATCTCGAATAAGCTGATTGAGAAAATCCATCAAAATTCCTTCCAATTGCTCAGGCTTTGGCCCACTGTTAATAAAAACAGGTGCATCTTCAAGCAAACTTTCAAGAAAAGCAATGCAAACATTTTCATAAGAAGGCAAAACAGAATCTGTATTAGTTGCTTCACATCGAAGACGAATTGCATGCGTTTGAACCTCTGCAGATGTTGTGGCTACGGTTGCAGTATCAACATAAGTAGACTTAATTGAAGTTTGAGTTTCAAGAGTTCTGAATTCAATTTTTTTTGCTTGCGTAGATCTGTCAATACACAAAGGCTTGGTAATAACTGGTGGCGGAAGTGGAACAACTTCTGGTGGCGGCTTTTCCTTTTTCTTTTTCGGCTTTTGCTCAAAAAGTGTTTGATATCTCATTGTCATTATTCTAATTCGAGTTGGTTCTTCTTCTTCTTCTGAATCTGAAATGTTAATTTGATATGCGTCTGGCTGAAAAGTAAAATGATCTGCATAAAACCGATTAAAAAAATCATTTTGTTCATTAAAAATCTTTTCTCTTTGCTGTCTTATTTGCTGAAGATCAGATTTAAGATCAGAAACTAGATCGCAAGTAGGATCGCACATAATAATTTTTTTTTAAATAACGAATTTTGGGAGTACGTTTATTGTTTTAAAAATTTCGATTTTTTTTTATCAAATAGCATTTGAAACTCGCTAATATATTTCAAAATCTTTTTATACCAAGAAAAATTACAAAAAAAATCTAAAAATAATAAAAAAATAAAAAACTTTAGAAAAAACGTTATAACATTGAAAAAAGCTCGTTTAAAAATTTTCATTCACTTTTAGTATATTAAAGTAAATGATTGAAGCAGAAAATCAATTTGAAGATCAAGAACAAAATTTAGAAGAGGAAGAAGAAGAAGACCAACCAAAATGGATTACACCAAATGACATTAAGGAATCATGTATTAAGAATAAACTGTATACTGTTCCAGAACTAAATGAAACGCTATATTTACATTACAGTGGATATCAACGAATAGGATCACTAGAACCATACACCAACTTAACTTCATTATGGCTTAACAACAATCTAATTAGTACAATCGAAGGTCTTTCTACATTAAAAAATTTAATTTGTCTTTATTTGAATGACAATGGAATTGAAAAAATTGAAGGACTCGACGAACTTGTAAACCTTGAAACACTTTGCTTATCAAATAATTTCATATCAAAGATTGAAAATCTGTCAAATTTGAAAAAACTTCATACATTAGAAATCGATCATAATAATATTAAATCAGCAGAAAATATAAAGGGCGTTCTTGAAGCTCCTTCACTTGTAAATTTAAATTTATCTCGAAATAAACTTGAAACAGAAGATTTTTTGCCAATTGTATCACAACTTAAATCACTTTCAGTTTTGAAAATGATGGGAAATCCAGTTGCTCGAATCATGTCGCAATATAGAAGAAAAATTTTATATCAAATGCCTCAATTAACTTATCTTGATGAAAATCCTGTGAATGAACTTGAAATCCGTTGCTCAAAAGCATTTATGGAAGGAGGTAGAGAAGCAGAAATTAAAGAAAGAGAAAAATATAGACAAGAAAAAGAAGATGAAAGAATAAAAAATCGCAAAGAACTTAGAAGAGCAAATCGAAAATATGCATTAGAAAATGGAATTGATATTAGCCATGATAAATTTTTGATGTCTTCAGACGATGAAAGGCTTCTCAAATCATCAAGTGATGATGAAGATGTAAATAAGAAAGAAAACAAAGAGGAAGAAAACATAGAAGGAAAAGTTAAAATCCAAATTGATGAAGACGATGATGTTGATTGATTTGTAATAAAAATATAATAATATTTTTTTTCTAGTTTTTTTTTTATCTAGATATTATCGATTAACAATAAACAATGTCATATGCACAAGACTCACGAGATATTAATCAGCTACTAATCTAATTTTGAAAAAAACATAATTTAATAAACCACGTTTTTTATTTATTGAACATTAATTAACAAATAACAACAACAAAACTGACAGCTCGATTTATATAATTATGTGGAATTAATCACGCTGTAGGGATTTACATAGTATACTGTTATTCAAAATTAAGAGGCGTGGATTTATAAAGCGCAATTCAACTTGATAAGTTTCTGTAAAGGATTTCATATTATTAAATGGAATCAATTGCAATTTTTCTTGAAGAAGAATAAGCGATGCACAAATTACATTTCTTCTAAAAAGAGATATATTCCCAGTTGAAAGAGCTGAAATAAAAAGCAGCAATGATTCATTTACATTTCTTCCTCTTGTAAAGAATAAGTTAGCATCTGTCATTACAAAATCAAGTAAATTTAAATTTCTATCATCAAGCATAGCTAATGTTGATGGCGAAATTTTAGACAAAGTTTGTCTAACATTGAATGATTCCTTTTTTACAGAATCAAAACTTGTCCTCAAGTTTTCCCAAAATTGACAAAGATGAGAAAAAATTAATATTTCAGCTTTTTCGAATGAAATCGTTTCATTTGTTGTTGTTAAAAAGCCATCACTATCAGCATATCCCGTTAGAAAACACTGGAAAAGAATATTAATTACAAATAAAAGTTCTGGATCACAATTTAATTTGGAAAAATAGCGCGTGAAGAGTGTTAATGCCATATTGAAAAAAAGTTTTTTGTGATACTCTGTAGATAATTGCGATTTTTCAATGTACTGTTCAACCGAATGAACAAAAACGCGCATTTTCAAAAAAAGATTCCATTCATCAGAAGAAGTTAATTCCCATTGCTCTTTTAATTTTTTATATTCTTCTGCAATATCTGGAGGATTAATCAAACGTGAAACTAATATAGGGAAAACATTCTCTGGTATTTCAAGAGTAGAAAGAGGAATATTGGCTAAATCTATATTTTGAGCTTCTTCAATAGTCAAAGTATTCAATTTTGGTGATGGTAAGATACTTTCAATATATTTAAATGCAAATCCATCAACACTTCTTATCATTATTTGATGCTCATTTTGTTTATTATTGACAAGAGAATTTACAAAGTCCGCAATACCAGGCTGCTTCTTTTTTGGCGATTTATCTTTAATTGTGAATGTGCGAGGGTCACTTTCCGTTGGAATTAAATCATTTCGTGCTTGAATAAATCTTAAAAATTTTGAAAAATCTTGATTACTTTCAAAACGTAATGATCTATCAACAAGAGATCCATGAATTGTTATTTTCATTGGGTCATCTTCAGACAATTGAATTGTCCGAAATTGATTAATTGATTCCCGAATAATACTATGGTTCGTTTCATCAGCATATTCAAAAAAGACAGATCCTTTTTGCATACTTAATTTTAAAAATGCTTTGATTGAAGATTTGGCATCAAAAATCAATGATACATTCATGAATATTCAAGAAATTTTTCAGAACGTAGGTAACTATGAAATTCATAACAAAAATATTTATAAATCAATTTAAATATTTATTAATAGATATTAAATTTAAATTATTAATTATATTGTGATTTATGCGCTGGAAGATAAGATATATATAAATAAAAAAACTATTTTTGAATTCAAATATTGATCGTAATAAGTAAATATTTAACCTATTAGTATTTTTTCGTAAAAAGTTGGAAATTAATGAAATATATTAATATTTTTATCTTAAAAATATTGTGTATTTATTTTAATTATGCAACACATACTATGTATTCATGGGTTATGGACTTTTGAAGATTGCATTTCATTATTTAATGAATGTGAAAATTTCGGCAATTATAGTAATTCATGGAAATAATATCAAATAATTTTATAATTATAAAAATTGCCAGTTAAAAATCGATTATTTCAATAAAATCGTTGAAATATCTGATTAATTTTTCATTTCAAAAAATGTAGCGCACAGAATTTAATGAAAATATGATATCTTATAAAATACTGCATATAATAATGGCTTGACAAAATATTCAAAAATCTGTTATAAAATCAAAGAGAAACAAAGTGTTTAAATTTGAGAGAAAATCGTGTAAAGTTCTCAATTTTTGTAAAAAAGAATATAAATTTCTCGCGAAAAATAATAATATTAATAAATTTAACAGATTTAAATTATTAAAATATTATTTTAAAATAACTATTTAAAAAATAAAAGTGTAATATTCAATATTTAATGATTTTTAATAGCATTCCATTAATAAAAATTATAAACGGCATAGTTTCCTACGTTCTAATTTTTCATATTTTTAATAACGAATATTTGTTAACTCAATTCACATAATTTGTTAACATGTGCTTAATTCTAAATAAGTGCTTACTTTTATAAGTTAACTTATAAATTAATAACTTAAAGTTACAATCTAATCATAAAAATCCATTTTAAAAACAGACTCAAAATAATTTTTATCGTAAAATAATGATAACATCAGTTTTTATGTAATAAACCTTTGTGAAAACAAAATATATGATTTTACCTCATTTTTGAGAACTTAACATATCTATCTGAGCTTTTGTCATTTGACCTTGTCGCTTCAGAAATGCTATTTCATCAGCATGATCTTTTTCACGGATTGACTTATTTTCAGCCAATTTTTTCTCTAGTGAATCAAGCTTAATTTGTAGGTCATTTGCTTCTAGTTCAAGTGCTCTTTTTTTAGATAGTAATTCGTCGTGATAAGCAAGAAGTTCAGGAACTCCTTGATTGATTTGAAGTTGCTTTCGCTTTCCCCAGTCAATTGTTGTCTCATATAAATCTTTATATGAATCAACCATCATTCTGTAGTGATCTCTAACTCGCATTAATAACCTTCCTCTTGGATTGCAATCAACTGTAGTTTGCCGAATTATTTCATCAAAGCATTGACTATATAAGTCAGCTCGTATGAGGCAAACGCCAGTCATTCGAGCTTTTCGCGAATGGAGTAAATTTTCCAATTGAGTTTTAAGTTTTTTAACATCTGAACGTGTAGAAGCATTAATACTGACACTTTGAGTATATTTTTGATCATCTTCTGTGAATTCGATTGGAGGAAACATAGAATTTATAATTTCACGATTCATTGAATCAACACCAGCCCCAGCAGAGGCAACTGATTTACGTGCTTTACTAACTTGATCAGGATCATCTACTAAAACTGGCTGATCATATTTAAGTAATGAATGCTTTTTCATATTTTTCAAAATTTTAAAAACGTTTTTATTCTTTTTTTTATATCACATATCTTTTCATTAAAAAAGGTTTGAAAAAATTACTATTCAAAATGCTCACTTTTTTTTTGAATGAAAAACGATCATAAAGTTGATCGTCGTCAATTATTAAAAACTCTTTAGAAGAATTTAGTTCAACAAGAAGATGTAGTTAGTCAAGAATATCGAGTTCCACCAGAATATCGAGTTAAACCAGACGATCGAGTTAAACCAGGCGCACGTCCAATTTAATGATTAGAATTCAATGAGATTTCTCAAATATTTTAATCTTTTTTGGAATAAAAAAAGCTGAAGAATAAATTATATTTTGGAGAAAATAAAATGTCTATTATTTATATATTGATGATATATTAAAAAAAATATTTTGATGCATTATTTTTACATTTAAATTCAAAATTATTTTTTTGTTAAATTAGAACGGTAGACACCAGGGATACCAAAAGGGCAGCCCGGGCAATCTCGGGCCAAAAAAAGGTCTCCGCCCGATGAAGTGATTTCCCTACTTCCACTTTTTGTCCAAATTTTAAAAAGTTATATGACCACTTCCACTTTTTGTCCATTTTTTTGTATTCTATTTTGCACTATATAATAAAAAGCTTATAATATTAATAATTAATTTATAAAACATAAGAATTATCATTTTTTCTTGTAAAAATCAGTAAATTAAAATGAACATTCAATCATAATAACAATTTTGAGTGTTGAATTGCATAAGTAAGGAATTCTGCAATGACATGTTGCATATTTTTTACCTCATTTTGAACCAAAAGAGTTGAGATAAGAATTGATATATGATTAATCTTGCTTGCTTTTGGGAAGTTTGATCAACAGATCACGTCTAATGTGTGCAAAGATATTATACCGAAAGTATAAAGTCACAAATGCTTAAAATAAATATGTGTAAAACGTATTAAATATCCAATAAATCTTTCTTTTGATGTAGTATGATATTTAAAATAAAATTTGATGAAACTTTTGCTAATATATTATAAAAATTTTTTCGGTCAAAAAAAAGATAAATCTATATTAATGTTTTTATTATTTTGAATTAAAAATAATCGTTTAATATAATTTCAATGAAATTTAAAATTGATAAAAAAGAATAAATATATATTTAAATATATAAATTTTATAAATAATAAAAATAAAAATAATAAAAAAAATATTTCTTTTATTTATTTGTTTTTTGTTATAAAGATTATATTTTTTTGAAATATAAATTTAGATAGATTCAAATTTTCTCACTTTTTCGCATTTTTTCAATTCAAAAGTTTATACCAACAAATAGTCCCACTTTTTCGCGATTTTTCAATTCAAAAAGTTAAAAAAAAAGAGAGAAAAAATATATAAAAGTTAAAGGAAAGAATTAATTTTTTACTGATCCATCTAAAAGTGAATTTATATGTGAATACATTTTCCGTATTATTTAGATTAAATGATAAAAAGTATAAACATATTTGAGAATACATATTCCAACGTGTATTATAATTTAATAAAAGCTGGATAATTCAATCAGGCCAAATGCATGAGCAGCTTGATATGCATTCATACCAGTCTTATGCAAGGTTGTTCATTAAAGAACATAAAATTAGAAGCCAAAAAATAAATAAACGTAGGGCCACGACGATTAAAATATACTCAAAAATGAAAAAGAACATGAAAAACCACAAAAATAATATAAAAATGTTTATTAATACCTACATTTTGGATGTATTTCTTAATCAATTATGTAAATTAAACTTATTGTTTTGATTGGATGACATTTTTATTGCTATTGAGACCTGATCAATTCAGCATTTGAACCCTTTTCTCATTAATTTCAAGTGTATGTAAACCTAATCGATATTTGTGAATGGTAATAGTGTAAATACTATGTTAATATTAACTGAGCTTAAGTAGAGGACTGAGTTAAAAAAAAAAATGCTGGACCACAACGATTAAAAATCATTGAAAAAAATTGAATAAAAAAATTGCGAAAAAGTGAGAATTTTATGATCTATCTAAATTTAAGTTTTCTGGAAGCAAAATATTGTCAATTGGAAAGTGGTGGTATGTTTAAATATATAATTACTATATGATTAAATTTTAGTTAATTGGATAAAGAAACAATTAATATTTAAGTAAATATTATCAAAATAAAAATGATCATAAAAAAAAACTATTTATTCAAATTATCTCATCGCCAGCGATTTAGGATAGGCTAAAAATACCGAATATTGTTAAATTAATCTGTTTTAAACACGCAAATCATAAAATTAATTTTTTTAATTGACTTTTATTTTTGATCTTCAAATCTGATATCTTTTTGTATGAATTTATAAACGTTCATTTCATCGGTTATTTTAATTCATGTTAGTTTGTTGATAATTTGCTATTACTTAAAAAATCAAATTATTCATTTGTTGCTGGAAAAAAAGCAAATAAAATAGATTTTTTCCTTAACGTCTTTTTGTCAGATTTTCCTTTAAAATGAACATTTTACCTAATATGAACAGTACTATATTATATCATTTCTCTTTATTTTTTCATACCACTATAAGCTGTTTGTCTAGAGAGAATTGCATCACCTTTTCGTTTATTTGTATTTAAAGATGGAATGAAAGATGGAGTGTTCAAACTTATGAAATTCAATAATTTGCATGTCTCAGTATTTTGAAAGACTATTTGGCCTTTCATCAATTGAAGAATTTCTTCAGCAATAAGTTGGTCGTCTATTTGAATTAAATCCATGTCCCAGCCAGATGTCAAACCTTGCAATGTTATCTTCTGCTGCATCTATTCTTCCTCTTACGTGAATTTGGTCAAGATTATACTTTTGCAATAATTTTTTTGATATCTGTAGCTTTGTAAGTGCGTGTATTGCTCTGTCACTTCTATCATTCCCGTAACAGATCCTCCTCATATTTCCAAAAATGAATTCTACTGTATGGGTGAATAATCTTGAAAGTGAAAGGTTTTCTTCGAAATATTTCATTGAATAACCTAAAGCAATAATTGTATTTAGTATTCGTTTGCATGTGTTTTCTAAGGCAAAACTTACCTCAACATTTGGACTTTTCTGACTTTTTTTAGATCTTAATCCTTTGGCATTTTGTCTCAATGATATTATTACATTGTATGCGATTTTGATAAGTTTATATCGTGAGTTTGTTGTGAGCTTCTCAGATTGAATTGCAAGTGAGATCAATGTAAATGGAAATAAGAAAGAAAAAGCGCAATACTCATTGTGCTGAGCTAATAGTTCCAAATTCTGTGAACAGAACAAATTTAATGCCAAATCATCTCTCATGGATGCTGGGCCTGATGCTTTAATAACAATTTCATCAAGTTTTAATATTCCATTTATTTGCTGTGCATTAAATATTGGAGCACCAGGAAACATCGATATATTATTAGTGGAAAAACGTGTTCTCAGATCTTTTAAAATATGCAAAAAATCAGAAACAGGAATTAAATCAGGATAATTGCTAACATTATCAATGATTTGGTCGAAATCAACTGTGTTCAAATCATTTACAAATTTGAAAAAATCATTATGCATTTTATTGGTTCCGGTCTCACCGTCAGTCGCTACATATAAGAAATGAATACCTGATTTTTCGCCAGCTTCCACTATTTGCTTTACTACAGATTTAATTCCTTCATCTGTCTTCCCAGATGCATTTTGTGAAATGTGACAAATGAATGAACTTTTGGTACCGTCCAGTGGTTGAACATTGAAGACAAATAAATTACTGTCATTTGAAAATACAGGATCAAACGTCGCGGCGTCATTTGCAATTGTTGCATATACTTCTCCATTATCATCTGAGAATTCTTCTTTGAATTCATTTAAAATCAATTGTATTTGATTTGAATCGAGCAAATTGCTTTTTTCTTCTTGGAAAACATCGCCGAATTTTTTTCTTAGCATCGTTCCGCTCGGCAATGACAAAAAAGTTCTCATAATTTTGTATGTTATATTCGAATGGATATAAAGTATATATGATAAATCATATATTGCCTGTGGATAACGTCTTCCACAAGGTCTTATCTGTGAATTAAATATCATGTTTGTAATAACAGTCTCTGTTAGATTCATTGGTCCAATAACATTTTCATTATGCGCTTCATTTTTACAACTCTCAAGTTTGTCAATTATTCTTTGTAAATTTGATATTGCCATGTCTTTATTATGTACCGTATATTTAAAAAACTCATACTACTCTCAATATAACTTCATACTAAATCCATTCAATTATTGAAATTTATTATAGTTTAATACAAATATTTCAATTGTAAAGAATTTTTGAGAAACTACTGTGAAGTTTATTCATTGAAAATTTTTAATTTTAACAAATGAAGTAAAAAAATATACGTTGATTTTCATTTTTATTATATGAATCAATTTAATTGGACAGATGAAGAAAAAACTACTTTTTCCAGAGAACAAATCCAGATATGTGAAATGAAAAGGTAAGGACTGAAACAAGAATATATTGAAAATACTTTTGGTCTCACACCTCAATCTATTTCAACTGCCATTTGTACAACTCTCTCAGGAAATTGTTGGCTTCCTCATAGCGAATCAGGAGGAAATATACCTTACATTGGAGATGTTGACACTATTATATTTAAGAAACAAATAGACGAATATGGTTTGAACCTCAGATAGACGAAAATAGATTAAAAATTTATGAGAAAAATTACAAAATTCATTATAATAATGTAAATCAGATTCCAAAAATCCATCCAAGTTCTTTTAATAATTTAAAAAGAAAAGAAATATCTAAAGGAAATGTTCTTTCAAATTTTCCAAGTCTAATGAGTCCTATTAGATTCACAAGTAGACTTGTTATTCTCCGATTCTCGAGATCGATAATTGATTGACTTTTTGATATCGATACATAAATATACACAGATTCTCGAGATCGATTTCAGAGATCGAGAATTTTTTTTCTCAGCTTTTGATATCAGAATTTTCAATTAAACTTTTTGATAAATATATGATCGTAATTCATTCTCAAATATTTCATAAAAAAGAATGTATTTTTTTGATTTTAAGCTTAAAATAAACATCAATTCATTCTATTATTTATTTTTAGATATAATAAAATCACAAATAACAATGATAAAAAAAGATAGATCTGTTTGAGATCTCGAGATCTCGGTAATTGATATCAAGTTTACAATTATTTTTATATCACATTTCATATCTGATATCTTGATAATCGATAATCTCGATATCAGATTTGTAAACTGATAATCGAGTATCAGATGTAAAAAAGTGACGTTTTTGATATCGATTCTCAAAATAACAAGTCTATTCACAAGAAATGCCTTTTTAAAATGTACAATTTGATTGATTAAGAATTTTTAATAAGAAATTGGTTTATATTAAAAAATTATGAAAAAATCGTTTTAATTTTGGATTTTATTCAAATTTTGGTAATTTTAATACCTCTTTCAAAAGGGGAGTCAAAAAAGGGTTTTTATTGATCAAAGATTTATGATTTATAAATAGGCAAAATAGATTTAATATGATATAATAAGAAAAAGTTAAATAGAACTTGTTGAAAAATATAGTAGGGAAAAAAAGATAAATCAAAAAATATGAAATTTTATGAAAAAGTCAAACTTTTTGATAGAAAATAACTTTTTTCAATTCAAAATTTTTTATCCAATTTCAATTAAATTTTATAAAATAAATTTATCATCATAATCTTTATATTTTCTCTTTTTATATTCTTTAATTTTGTTTTTTATATTTATATTGAAAGTATTATATAGAAATATCGTATAAATATATTTTTTTAGTTAGGATAAAACATAAAACAAATAATAAATATTTTATAAAAAAGATGTTAAAAATTTATTTTAAAAATGTGTTTATATAAACGTATTAGAAATATATTGAAATTAAATTTTAAAATTAATAACATATATCATTAAGATGAAATATTTTTTTAAAATAAAAGTTTTTTAAAAGAAAAAAAAAAAAAAGAAATTTTATAATTCATGTTAGAGTTTAAATGATTCCTAAAAGCATAATGGTTTGGTATATAATGCTGGACATTAAACTAAGAAAGCATATATGAACTCTGGTATATCATCAACACCTGAAATTATCAAATAGAAATCATTTTTTTAAAACAATTGAAATATCATAATAATCAGATTTTTTCAAATGATACATCTATTTTTTAAATTTAAATTCTTTCCATTTTCCCAGATTAAAAAATATTGATATCAAAAAGCTTTGATATGCTTTTAAATCAACGTTATTATTAATATACCTTGAAAATTTATTAAATTATCTTTTAATTTGGTGTGTAAATCAGTAATATATTCATAAACAACCAAAAAATTCATTTTTAGATAAATCTTTTAAAAAGTTAGTCTGAAACCTTTCAAATTATATCCTAATCTCTGAAAAAAATTCTATTAAAGAAAAAATAATATTCTCAAAAATAAAATAAAACAATTCAATTAAATGGTCTGGCTCGGCTCAAATTTTTTTTTTAAATGCTTGTCTTTGAAATTTATTTTTTTGTGATTATCTTTTAATTCCTACTATTATTTTGTTTGAAGCCAAAAAATCGTAAATGCTATTTTACTTATATTTTCCAAAAATACTAATAGCAAATAGAAATATTCTTTAAGTAAATAGAAAAAACATGTTTTGCAAAAAAATCAATATAATACTTAATAAAATAAGGCAATAATTAGAATATATGTTTTTATATTATTACAAAATGTATATAAATAAATATTATTCATATATATATAATATAATTTAAGATAATTATATTTATTTGGAACAAAAAAACGTTAATATTTGAGAAAGAGATTCCCCTTTCTCTTTCATAAAAAAAAAAAAAAAAAAAAAAAAAACAATAATATCATTGAAAATACCAAAAGAAGAGAAGCAGTCGAAAAGCAAATAAAAGAAAATCATAATAGTTTTCGTTAAGCTACATTACGAGAAACTTAATTTTTATAGCAAATAGATCTGATAATATTGCAAGTTACCTAAATCGAAAATATATTGTTACTAGATCATCAAAAAATTAATAATAATATTTTTTAGATAAAGATAATGTATTATTTCTTTTAAATTTTTGGAGATATGCTTAATTTTCTTTGTTATAAAGATCATTCAATTTCATTCAAATCTAGTATGAAGTTATTAGAGAGCAATATTAGGTTTTTCAAGGTACGGTATTACCAAATTGGCACTTTTTTTAAAATTATTGAATTTTTTTTGAATAGAACATTTATTCATATTTAATATCATATTTTGTTTTTTTAATTCAGAATTTTCTCTTGTTAAAGTATCAATCATATCATATGCTTTTGTTTCAGTTGGATTTAACATAGGAATAGGAAAACGATTGCAATGCATTTGTTGATCACTTGCAAAACGAAAATTATCATCCAACGAATTCGACTTGTTAAATGAAATATTTTGCTGTATTTGGTTTAAATTGTTTGAAAAAAAAATATTTGAACAATCAATATCATATAATAAAACATTATTTTGAAATTGTTTATTAATTTGCAGAAAACGATACTTGCATTGTGAATCGCTTCGTGATCCTATTAAAGACGAATTTTTTGACCATGATTTATCGCCATATTGCTGAACATATTTGAAAAAAAGAACATCTTCTTCATAGGACCAACAACCTTTTGAAATACGTGGATCAAGTCCTCTTCTCCATCGTTGCGAACATTGTGCAGGTGTACGATCATTTCCGACAATTTTTGAAATATCACTCCAATTTCCTAAACCAAAGCGAGAAATTCCAGCAAGAAGCCGTATAACTTCTGCTTCTGACCATGACTCTTTCTTTATTATGGTATTGTTATGAGGATTAGTGATAGATTTGTTTAAATTGATTTGGTATGGCTTATCAATAACTATTTTGACTTGCATTAGCTTATTAGTAATATTGGACGAAATGTTTGATTGAATAAAAATCTGTAATAATTGATCATAAGGTAAAATGTTATTGATATACTTGTCAATAGCCAGCAAAAGGTTGTTTTTCTCGTCAATTTGAAATGGAGCAAGATGTTTATTAAGTTCAAATGAAAAATATTCTAATAGCAAAGAAATTCCAGGTAGATTTTGTTGCATTTTGATTATTAAATAAAATAACGTGTTTATACCTGAGGCGAAAAATTGACCTTTTATCACTTCACCAAATATAAAAAATGAAGTCAAAAGAAATTGATCGATTTTTTGGATATCCATTAGTATTCAACAAATTTATTTGATGTTAAAATATACTAAACATATAAAAGCAAATGTTTATATGCTACATTATATGACCAATGATTTTTTCGAGAAGATATATAAATATTAAAATATCGAAATGTATTAAAATAGCATTTTTATTTTTTTTACCGAACCGATCATTTTATAAATAAATTTTTAGATGTAAACTTTACTTATAAAAATATAAAATTAAAAATATAATTAAACCAATGGATTTTTATTAAGATAAATTAAATAAAAAAAATTTTGATTAATATATAAATATATTGATGAGCAATGATCATTATTTGCTCATTATTATATTTTTATATGTTTAATCAGATATAAAAAATTTTAATCCATACAATGCAGTTTTTTAATCAAAAAATGTTAATATAGAATTTGAATATTAATGATAATAAACTCAAAACTTTTATTATTTATAATTAAAAATGAAAAATACTACTCATATAAAATTAAAATAATACACATAAAGTAGTAAAAAACTGCTCTATCTATATTTAAAGAGTCTATTAAAATTTTCAAATAAATGGTCACTTCACCTTATACACATATTAAAATAATTTATTTTTATATAAACGGTATTCATAGAAAAAGTTAAACTTTTCTTTGGACAAAAAGTGGAAGTAGGGAAATCCATCTTATTTTTTGTATAATTTTATTGGTCTTAAAAAATAAATGTTTTTTTGATCGTTTAGGACAAATATCATCATTTTTGACCTAAACTTTTTCATCATTTGGAAGTATTGAAAGATGTATTCTATGAGTTTACTCAATATTGACAAGTTTACAAATTTGTTGGGACAGACGCCCTGAAATAGTATGTTAATCGACCATTAATAATAACAACTTATTTAAAGAAATAATATAGGCCCTTTGCTATAATATATATAAAATTATCAATCATTGATGATCAATCATTGATGATAATGATTAGAACGGCAAAACGCAGATTTTTTTTGCCATTTTATATAGAAATGAAAGTTATATAACAATAGATGATACCTTTATATCAATTTTTTTACAGTAAATATAAATTATTTTAAATAATAGTACTGGCTGAGCATTTCAAATAGTCTCTTTTAAGTACTTTTAAAGGCCAATTTATGGTCAAATATCCGTTAAAAATTAAGTTTGTATTTGTGATATAATTTCACTGACATTGAATCACAAACTTAATTATCTTTGATTTAAAAATGGAATATATTATATACAGTGTATTATCAAAAATCATGGTTTTTGAATAATTTGTTATAAATCAAATATTCGCAATAACTGGTACAAGAAAAAACAAAATAACATTTTATGATAGCATGAAATACATTTTTTTTTTTTTTAAAAACTTAATTTCGATCGGATTATTTCAATTGAAACTTAAAAAGTAGAAAAGCTGATTTTTTTAAAAGAAAAACCGAAGAATAGATTCAATTTTTCAATATTTTTGAAGCGAACGTTTTCATATTATTCTGAATTTTATGAAAAGTTTAAATGATGTTTAATTACTGATTAATAATTCCAGGAAACAAAAACAAATAATTAGAGAAGGGAAATCATAATCTTACTCATTTTTGATTTGTTTTGAAATTTGACTAGTACAGTTCACCACATAAATAATCTCTTCACAATTATATAATGAGTGAAAACTGCCTTAGCTGCATTGACGGTAGAACAACTGATGTTATTTTGGGATGCCCAGGTGGTGATGCCGGTGCCTTATTGAGATGTATATTCGCCTGCAAGCTTGTTTGCCCAGAAGCTTCCTTCCTAAATGATGAACAAAAGTATCTTGAAATTATCAAGGAAACATCTAAACAATTGCAACATCCTCTTTATTACCACACTGATGATCATTCGTTACATGGATTCGATCCAAAAACAGTTCAAAACCTTGATGAAGCTGTTAAAGGTGAAAATATCGGCTGTGGATATTTGAAGCTTTGCTGTGTTGCTCCACACGAGCTTGAAGAAGATGAGAACCTTTCCAACTTAACAAAGACCTATATTAAATCTTTGGTTAAAGGATATCAAGAAAATAGTGATTTATTCAATTATGTTGTTTTACAAGGTGGTCATCAAGAAACTGAAGTTAAATTACATAATCACAAGAAACCAGTCCAAGCTAACGGAAAGACATTCATTTATCATCCAAACGCAGAAATTGATACAGGTAAAATCATTTTGGATGCAATTTGCACTGCTGCACCAGAAATTACTCCAAAGAAGGAAGAAATCAGCAAAAAGTACCAAGAAATTTGCAAACACCATTGGGAAAAGACAATTAACTTCCTCGCTCCAGGAAAAGAAATTCAAGTTATTGAGTAAATTCATTATCTAAAAAATAATTTATTGCTATATTTTCATATTGCTTTCTGGACTTTTTATTTCAATAATTGTGAAGTTATTCTCACACCAATTGAAGCTCTCTATTTTTTTTTTTATTCAATTTCAAAAATTAAGGGTTGAGTTTACTTTATTAAATAATCAAAATTAATGACTTATTTTTATATATTTAGATATGCCTTTTAATATAAAATATAATTTAAAGATAATAATTCATTGATTCATTTTTCCAAGTAAAAAACATTAAGTTTCACAAATCTTAAAATACGGCCAAATTATTATTCAATTTTAATTTTGATTAGATTCAAGTGCTATCATAACTCATTCTATTTAGTCTTTCATGAAGAAAATACTAACATTAATATACTGAAAAGCATTTATTAATATCACCACATTACATTTTTCAAGCTTAAAATGGAATTATTAGTTTTGAAATTTTTAATAGGTTCATTGATAATTTGTTAAAAAGCCAAAGCCTCCATTTTTCTATATATCCTATGGATTTTTTCGATATTTTTTATTTTCTCTCAGTATTGGCTAATTTTTATTTCCACATTCAATTATTCGATAGAAATAAATCATTTTGGCAAAAATAATATTGCCGTATGACAAAGAACTTTCTAAAACATATCATTTATTAACTATTTCTTTTTTCTTTTTTTTTTATTATTAAGAATTTTGAAATTTTGAAAGTGAACTCTGTCCATTCAATTTTTGGAAAAATTGAATACTTTTAGTAAAAACAAGTATTCAATTTTAAAAGGAGACTCCAGCTTCAACAATATAGATTTGATCTTTCTTTTTTATTAAATGTTTATTGTTTTGGGATTTTTAATAAACTAATAGAGAGATTTTTTTAATTTAAATAATAATTTTTTATATTTCAAAATAAATATATTTAATTTCAAAGTTTATATGAATTTATAAAAAAAGCTCTCTATTAGTTTATTAGAAATAAGTTCTGTTTTTCATTTCATTAAATAATTTTTTCGGCTCTTTTTAATTAGAGGCTCGAGTCTCATTTGAAAAATCAAAATTTCACTCATTTTCAATTCGCATAAAATCATATATACTTAATAGTTTTTTACAAAATTGATATCTTTTATTGTATCATCATCTTATCTTTTATTTTTCACCGAAATTGTTTTTTAATTTTAAGAATATATATAATTCAATTGTTTTTTATGTATTCGATTTTTGGTGAACTCAACCCTTAATAAACAAATGGATTTTGGCATTCGTAGCAATGATCATAAAATAAAAACATATCAATAAATAATATATAAATATATATTTAATATATTTATGAAAATTTTAAAATTTGATTATTATTCAAATTTTATAATTACTTTTTAGAGAGATTCTTCGCAAAATACGAGCTGCTGTATAAGGGGATAATAAGACAATTCTTCTGGAGTTGATAATATTTGTTTGACTTTATCACCACCTTCTTCATCTGTCATATTGTCACTATCAACTGTAATAAATCTATAAACTTCTATAAATTTATCTAATCCAAGATTTTGTTCGATGAACAATCTTAGCGCTTCAACTCTATAATGTAACGAATCATTATCTGTAACCATTGGGAGCTTCAATTCTTTATTATTAAATATAAAAACACCTTGTTGCTGTTTAGCTTTCTGATCATCTTCTTCATTGTTTTCATCTTTTTTATCTCCATTTCCATCAGACGCCGGATCTTCTTCTTCATTTTCTTCATCACTTGTTGGAGGATGATCAAGGATATTTTTAACAACAGCATATAAAGATATCATTTCATTATCATCTCCTTCACTATCAGAACTTGAAATATCAATTAAATCTAAGAGCTTCTTCTGCGTTTCATCTGAAACAGGAGTTGGTGCAGGCGCAGGAGCAACTTTTTTCGGTTGATCTGTTTTTGGTGCTTGCTTTGGCAGCTCTTCTTTCTTTGGCTCTGGGTTTGGTTGAGTTGAAGCTGATTGTGGCTGTTTTTGTGGTTGAACTGGAGCAGGTTCTAGCTTCTTTGGTTGTTCTGGTTTTGGAGCTGGCTTTGGTGGTTCTTCTTTCTTTACTTCTGGCTGTGGTTGAGTTTGAGCTGGAGGTGGAGAAGCCTGCGGTTGTTGTGATTGTTGTTCGGCTTGCTGAGCTTTTAGTGCTGCTATTTTTGCGTCCATTTCTTTTTGTGCTTTAGCTTCAGCGAGTTTTTGTTGTCTTAATTCGGCTCGTTTTCTTGCCATGAGTTCTCTGAGGCTCTTTTGATCTTCTTCACGATTTCTGACATGATCTGGTCGAATTGCTGGTTTCTTATCTGGAAGTTTGGGCTTTGGTCTTGCAGCAGGATGAGCTTTTTGAGCATCTTCTTCGGATGGAAAGGCGTCAGGAGGTAGCTCATCATCATCAAAGTAACTTTCTCTGTATTTGGGAAGGGGCCTTTCTCCACCAGGAGCTGATGGTTGAGCATTATTTGCTGGTTTTGGTTTTGATGGAGGCGGTTGAGATGGAGGAGCTATTGCTCCACCCATAGCTTTTTTGAATGGAGCTTCAAGATTATCGTATTTCTTCTTTCTTTCTCGCGCATCTTGCTTTAAATGTTCCATTTGAGCTTTTCTTTCGGCTTCTCTTTTAGCTTTCTTTTCCATTAATTCAGCTCTTTTCCTTTCATTTCTTTCTTCTTGCTCCTTTTCTTCAAGAGCTTTCTTTTCACGCATTTCTTTCTGTCTTTGCCTTTCAGCAATTACATTTGCTTGCTTGCTAGCAAGTATCTCATCTTTCGATTGCTTTTTCTCAAGTTCACGTGGTGGCTTAGGCTTAAATGCTTTTACTGCTGGCTGAGGTTGATTTTGCACTTGATTTCTTGATGGAGGGGCTATACCTACCGCAGCTGAATTTGGATTTCGCTGTGGATTTTTATTAACAGGAAGGCCATGTTGTATTTTTGGAGGAGGTCTTTGCTGCATTTTAGGTATTTCATTTTGTGCTGGTGGTCTTCCTGGTGGATTTTGGGCTACTTTAGGCTTTTCCATAACTGGCTGCTGATGTTGTTGAATTTGTTGCTGTTGTTGCTGCTGCTTATAGGCCTGCGCAGCTGTTGGTGGTTTTGCTGGTGGATTTCCGTTTGCTGATGAAATACGTTGTTGAGGTTTTTGGATTACATTTTGATTTGAGACTACATCAGGTTCTGCATTTGCTGCTTTTTGTGCTTCTGCAAGAATATCTTTTGGAGTTTCCCCTCCTTTGGCACCATGAAATACTGTATGACTGAATTCAATTTTCTTTAAAGTACAACTCAAAAGATGTTCAATTCGTGGCTTTACAAAGTCCATTTTTAAAATTTGGTTAACCGACGGTCGTTTACGTGGATCTTTTTGTAGAAGACTATCAACAAGATTTCTTAAATTTTGACTGTATGTAAAAGGAATTGGCTTTTGCTTTGATCTCAAAATTTTCATAATTAACCCATTCATACATTTAGAGTCAAAGGCATGTTGAAGGGTACAAAGTTCATAAAGAACGCATCCAAGGCTCCATACATCACTTTTCATATTGTATGCTTTGCCTTGACATATTTCTGGAGATAAATAATAAGGTGTTCCAATTGCGGTTTTCGATAATTGAGAAGTATGATCTAAAATTTTAGCAATACCAAAATCACCCATCTTAATCAAACCTTTCTTAGTCAAAAATATATTTTGGCATTTTATATCACGATGAAGTATTTTTCGATCATGGACATGCTTTAAAGCAAGGCAAATTTGAACAAACCATTCAAGTATTTGATTCTCTTCAAAATGCTTGTTTTTTGCACTTTGTATTTGCAAAAAAAGATCACCGCCATCTGCGTATTCCATAACGATGTGTAAACAATTTTTTTCCATAAAACAGCCTCGATAAGAAATGATGTTTGGATGAGAAAGGAGAGAAAGAACTTTCGTTTCTTTCCATGCTTCTCTTTGTTCCTGCGCAGACATGTTTGATAAAGCAATTTCTTTAATAACGACAAGAGAATTGTCAGATTTCGCTTTGCAAAGAATAGCACGCCCATAAGCTCCCTCTCCAATGACCTTGTTGACGGAAAAATCATTCATTGAAAGCTTCTGTACATTTTTCTTCATTTAATTAAATTTGCGAAAAATAAATAAATTTTTACTAACGAAGAAAAAACAAATTAAATAAATATTTTTTTCTTGGCTAATATATAATAAATAATTTAAACAATATAAGATATAAATATAAAATAAACAATTAATTAAAATAAATAATATGTTCATTAGCAAACTATTTTTAATCACAAGAAATTTATTAATTTTTATAAACAAAAAGTTAAACGTGCGTTTATTTTGATGCATTTCTTTCAATTTTATTCAAATATTGAATATGAACGAATATAGAAGTCTATATAACTTTATTTTTTTATTAAATAAATATGCATTAAAATTAATATCAACACTAGTCAATTCATTAAAAAACAATTTATGCATAAATTCGTGTATGTTTTTTATTTTAACTTTACAATCAGATAATCAAATAAACTCTTTAATATAAAAACAAAGAATTTAATTTATGAATCAAGATTTGGAACCAATTCGCCTTGAGTGTCATTGACCATTATGTCCATGCTTGGATGTTCTCCGATTCCACTATGAGATATCATTGGATTTAGCATTTCATGAGCTTTGTCTACCACAATCTTAAACTCCTTATTTGATCCTACAGTCATTTTTATATTCAAGTCTAGGCAATCAACATCAAAAATATCGATGCCAAATTCGATATAGGTATAGTTACTAGCATTATCATTCTGATCTTCATTTTGAGGGGTAAGCAATGAAGTACCATCATCTCTATTAAGTGATCTTGAGATGATAGTCCAATCATCAGGATGAAACCATTCGTGATTTAATTCGTCAAGTAAAACTTCTATTGTTACCATAACAGTTGCAGCATTAGCATGAATTGAATGAATTGATTCTTCTTGCTCATATGAAATTGTAATTGTATCCCCAATTGCCCAGTCTGTTTTATGCGCAAGCGAGTAGACAGAACCAAATGATGGAGCAGATGGACGACGATCTATAACTTCATCATTACTTTCTTGAAGTTCCTTTACTTCACTATTCATTGAATTATCTTGGCTTGATTGACTTTCTGATATTGGCTGGCTCGGTTGATGTCTTAGATGATGATTATAATGTGAATCAGTTTCCCATGGAAGTGAAGCCATATCAGTTTGCCGAGTGAGCATATAGTGAAAAACTTTAGCCATTGTTTGCCCTGTTTCTTTCAAATCATTTGCCAGATCTTGATCATCTTTATATCCAATTTGTTTCATGACTTTTAGCAATTGAGGCTGAATTTCAGATGGATCAATACTATCTTTTATGGTAGGTAATGGGAGTGGAGTCGGTAGAATATAATTTGGTGGAAGATTTATATGAAAAGCCGGATGCTTTTTAATTTCTTCAATTGTAATTCGTTTTGAAGGATCAACAACAAGAATCTTTGAGATAAGATCTTGAATATCTGGGTTAAGAGTAGGTGGCATTTCATACTCTCCTTTCTTGATCTTAATGAGTAAATTTCGAAGCATTTTATCATCAAATGGAAGACGACCCTAAATGTTAGAAATCAAACAAACAAACAAAAAAAAATTAATAGATATGCATATATATTTGGCTCTGTTAACAATTTCTAAATAACTAGTTTGTAATACCTCTGAAATAATTTTTTCCCCTTTCAATCTTTTTAAGGTTTTGTAATATATATAGAGGCACATTTTAAAAAGGTAAAAATTATTAGCCAAAAATATATATACATAATCTAGTAATTATAAAAAAACAAACTGCAAGCATTGCAAAAAGAATAACACCAGCACTCCATATATCTGCTGCTCTTCCTGAATAAGGCTGAGCCCGAATTACCTCTGGAGCTGCGTAATGTGGAGACCCGCAAGAAGTATTGGCAACGTCGGTTTTCATCCATCTTGCAAACCCAAAATCTGCAAGTTTTATATTATTATGTTCATCAAGAAGAATGTTTTCTGGTTTCAAATCGCGATGACATATACCATGTATATGTAAATATTCAAGTGCATAAATAATTTGTCTAAAAAGCTCGATTCCTTCTGCTTCATGAAGAACGTGCTGCTGAACTAGGAGATCTAGTAGTTCACGATTTTCAGCATACTCTAGTACAATATGTAAATGTTGTTCGCTTTCAAAAACTTCGTATAATTTAAGAATGTGAGGATGTTCAAAAAGTGACATAAGAGCAATTTCACGCTGAAGTTTGGCGTAAACATTTGGACGTTTTTCTAAATTTGCTTTTTTTAAAATCTTAATTGCAACTTTTTCATGAGTGATCCTGTTTTCAGCTAACTTGACTTTAGCCGAGGTCCCGGATCCCAAATTCCCAACAATTAAATATTGTCCAATTGCTTGTTCTTCTGCCATGATTTCGAATTTATTATTTTCTTAAAATTTTCAATTTTTACTAGGTGAGTGAAAATTTCAATTCATACAAAATTTCAATCAAATAATGAAATCGATGAGACTTTTTCAAATCCAATCATTAAATTGTTTTTTAAAATTTCAAATTTAAAATATGTATTTACCATGCATCATAGAGATGAGCCTCAATGAATAATGACAGAAATTAGGTTTTGAGTAAAGTAATATATATTATTAATAGACCAATAATGTGAAAAAACAAATTTTAATACTAAAAATTTTAAAGGTAAATGCTAGAAAAATACGAAAATATTATTAAATGATAGCTGAATGTTTAGCTATCAACTTCTTCTTCTTCTTCTTCTATAACTATGTCATTATTATTTTGAATTGGCGGAATTTCAGGATAAGTTGAAGTATTTGATGCACTTGGGTGTGTAGTTGGAGGTGTAAACACTGGTGGCCCATTTAGATTTTGAGGTGTAAACACTGGTGGCCCATTTAGATTTTGAGGAGTAAACACTGGTGGTCCATTTAGATTTTGAGGAGTAAACACTGGAGATCCACTTAGATTTTGAGGTGGATTTGCTGGTGGTCCATTTAGATTATGATGCTGATATACTGGTGGTCCATTTAGATTATGAGGCTGATATACTGGTGGCCAATTTAGATTTTGAGGCGTATTTGTTGGTGATCCATTTAGATTTTGAGGTCGATATACTGGTGGTCCATTTAGATTTGGAAATAAATAACTATATTTTGGAAGAGCTTTCGATAAGTATTCCATATCTGTAAATTTGCAATTGCTCATCAGAGGTAGCAGGTGAATACGAATATCATCTTCATTTATTTTCTCAATTTCAAAATAAACCAATGTTTCGTGAGATGCTTTGATATCATTATTTGGGTTTTTAACTAAATTTTTCAATAAATCGAAAAGAGATTTATTGCTATCAACTTTGGAAGCATGATAACAATATTCAAGTGCATCATTAAGTTTAGGAGAAATATTTCCAGAAAATAATTCTTCAACTTGAGACTGCAATAAAGTTAAATTGGAAACTATATTATTTCCTGCTTCAATGAACACATCACATGCGATAATATATTCAACTGTATCAGTAAGTTTAAGATTTTTTGAGTTATACTTTTTTATTAATAAATTAACTTGTGCTGATCTTGGGGCTATTTTTTTATCGATTTTTGATTTATATCTACTAATTTGAGCTTTGATCTTAATTTGAAAATCTTGAATTTTTCTTTTATTCATTAATATCAAATTTGGTAACTAAGTATTTTTTGAATCGAGAATTTTTTCAAATATTGATCGTCTTATTTCAATTTTTTCAAAACCACATTTTTACAAATTAAAGTAATTAAAAGTATAAAATATATTCATTTTTATAAAAATAAAAAATATTCATGAAAAATTACATTTCAAAAAAAATGACCAAATTTTATTTCAATTCAATATTTTTGGTCAATCGAAATCAAATGGAAAAAATACGCCCTGCAGAAGAACAGGCAAAAGATTTATGTGAATTTTTAGCTCCGCATCTTGAATCATTTAATTGGGCTGTAACTTCTGGATTAAAACGACTTCCAGATTGGATTCTTCCTCAAGAAATCAAAAGGCCAGACGAAGATTCAATTTTGCAAATACGTATAACAAATCTAGAGTTATCTCGTCCTCATGATGATCGTGGTAAACCTGTTTATCCATATATGTGCCGACTTGCTGGGACAACGTATGGAGGTAATCTTGAAATCAATCTCGAAATAAAATATGGAAATTTGCCTGCACATCAAACACGTGTAATTTGTGACAATATACCAATTATGGTTAACAGTTGCTATTGCCATTTAAACGGATTAAGTCCATCTGATAAAACGGCTCATCTTGAAGAAGAAACAGAAAGTGGTGGTTATTTTGTTGCAGGTGGTTACGACAAATTATTACGTCTTTTAATTTTGAATCGCCAGAATTATGTATTCGCAATTAAAAGAGAATCGTTTTTAGGTAGAGGAAATAATTTTACATCATTTGCCACCTCACTTCGTTCAATGGCTCCTGATTGCTCATCAGTAACAACAAATGTTCATTATTTATCAAACGGAAATATGATGGTTCTATTTCCTGTCCAAAGAAAGATGTTTTTTGTTCCACTTCCTATTGTTTTACGAGCACTAATAGAATGTGATGATAAATCTATTTATTTAGCAATTACAGCGGGCAAAAATGATGATAAAAACTTTTTCAGCGATAGAGTTATAGCAATGCTTAGATATTCTGCTGAAATGGGCCTTTTGACGCAAGCTCAAGCGCGTGATTACTTAGGAGCTCACTTTAAAAGAGTTATTCAAGCTCCATCTCATTTTGATAATGATCAAGTTTGTCAATTATTGCTCGATCGTTTTCTATTTCCACATTTAACAGGGAAATTGCCTCGTTCAAAATTTAATCTACTTGTTTTCATGGCCAAGAGACTTTTATCTCTTGTAAAAGGTGATGTTATTCCTGACAATATGGATGCGATTTCATTTCATGAACTTTTGACTCCAGGCACACTTTGGCTAGCTGTTTTATCAGATGGAATTGGCGACTTTTTAAGAAGGGTTGGGTTTCAAATTCTAAATTCTGAATCATTAAATTATTCTGACTTTTCTATGATTGATACATTTTTGAATAAAAATGCGTCAATTGTTGAAAACAAGCTCAGATATCTTTTTTCAACAGGACAGATTCGTGGTAATTCAACATTGGGTCTTTCTCAAGTTGATGGTCTTTCTATTATTGCTGAGAGAATTAATTACATGCGTTATTTAGCGCATTTCCGATCAGTCCATCGTGGTGCTTTCTTCACGACAATGAAAACGACTGCTGTCAGAAAATTGCTACCTGAATCTTGGGGTTTTATGTGTCCTGTTCACACACCAGATGGTGGTCTTTGTGGACTTCTTACCCATCTTGCCAGAATGTGTAAAGTTGTCTGTTGTACAGAGCGAGGTGCTCAGGAATCAATCGAAATACTTTCAGCAAATGGAATGGTTCCATTTTATATCAATAATGGTTGTCCTTGTGTTATAGATGGTGAAATCGTTGGTTATGTATCTGAAAATCTTTCAGAATATTGCGTATCCGAACTGAAAAAAGCACGAACATCTGGTGTAATAGCTGAAACAACTGAAATTGTGAGTTTACCAGCCAAATTTGGTTTTACACGTTCAATATATGTTTTTACAAACCAGCAACGAATGATGCGTCCAGTAATGAATAATAAAACACAAACATTGGAATACATTGGCCCCTTAGAACAGATATTTATGTTAATTGGAGCTCTTCCCACAGATACAGATCCAAATCGTTGGCCATATCGTGAAATTCATCAAACTTCAATGCTTTCTCTTGTAGCATCGCTTACTCCTTTCTCAGATTTCAATCAAAGTCCTCGTAATATGTATCAGTGCCAAATGGCTAAACAAACAATGGGTTATCCGCAACATAACGAGAGTGCAAAAACAGAATCTAAAACATATCATGTTCACTATCCTCAGCTTCCAATTGTTCGAAATTCAACGCAAGATTCACATGGCCTTCTTGACTTTCCTCTTGGAACAAATGCTGTTGTTGCAGTTTTATCATATACTGGTTATGATATGGAAGATGCACTTATTCTTAACAAAGCTTCAGTCGAACGTGGATTTGGTCATGGTTGCATCTATAAGACTCATCGTTACATTGCAAAAGAAATCGAGCCAAACGGTATCTTTTCAAATGTTCGTGATGGTAAGATTATTGATTCCGATCTTGATAGTGATGGTCTTCCATTTGTTGGTGCAAAGATGCATCAAGGAGCAAAGATTCTTCGTGTTGTCAGTACAAAAGATCAAAAAGAAAGAATAATGCGATATAAAGATTCAGAAGAAGGAATTGTTGATAAAGTCATTACATCATCTGATGAAAGTGGAGTTATTTCTTCAGTCATTATTAAATTCAGAATGGTTAGAACACCAACAATTGGTGATAAATTCAGCTCAAGACATGGTCAAAAAGGAGTTTTTTCATTCCCTTGGCCAGAAGAAAATATGCCATTTACTGGAACAGGACTTCGACCAGATGTCATTATCAATCCACACGCTTTTCCATCACGTATGACAATTGGAATGCTGATTGAATCAATGTGTGGAAAACTTCAAGCAAGTGATATTTGCGAACCTTTCGATGCAACTCCTTTCCAATATAGTGAAGAAAAATGGGCAACTAAAGATATTGGTGAAAAACTTGTTCAAAGAGGATTTAATTATTACGGAAACGAAGTTTTATATTCAGGAATTACTGGAGAACAATTCAAGGCTGATATCTTCTTTGGCGTTGTTTATTATCAAAGACTGAGGCATATGGTTGGCGATAAATATCAAGTTCGTGCAACTGGCAGAATTAATAATATCACAAGACAACCTTTGAAAGGAAGAAAGAAAGGTGGTGGTATTAGACTTGGAGAAATGGAAAGAGATGGTCTTCTTGGTCATGGCGTTTCTTTCTTATTAAGAGACAGATTTATGTGGTGCAGCGATGGTTGTACAGCTCAATTATGCAAGAGATGTGGATCATTCATGTTTACTCAAACAAAGAAAAATGACAATGATTATGAAGAAACTTATTGCTCATTCTGTAAAACAAATGATAAAATTGTGCCAATTTTCATTCCTTATGTTTTGAGATATTTGGTAGCTGAATTCGCTGCAATGAACATTAGACTCAAATTTGAAATTGAAGATGAAGAATGATTGCAAAATTTTATATTAAAAATTAGATATTATATTATTTGAAATGATATTACTATTCTTTTTAAATATAAGTAAATAAAAAGCTAAAATGGTCAGAAATTCTAATTCTTTTATATACATACTTTGATGTTATTAATCTTTTTGGTAGCAAATAAAGAGCTAAAATGGTCAGAAATTCTAATATTTGATGCATTTCTTGATAAATATTTGATATATATAGAATTACATGATTTTATTAATTAAAATATTTAGAGTAATATGTAAATAATAAATTTTATTTAAATTTTAATTAATTTATATCAATATATTTATATTTTTTATTTGAATAGTTTATTAATTTTTTTTCAATATATATTTGTCTATATTTGATTTTTAATTGAGAAACATACGATAAATTTTTTGACTTTTTCTCTATTAAAATCGTTTTATATAAAATTTATAATGAATACAATATGTCCTATACCTATTCGCCCACAACTGCAAAATCGGCAAACTAAGCAAATTAATCAAAGTCGCTCTAATATTTTAACATTAACATTGACCCCTTTATTATGCGCTTATCAAAGTTCAACTCCTCCTCTTCAACTTCGAACTCTTTCTTATTCAATAGAAGAAGCGATGAGTTTCAATCATAATTTACAAATTGATGACGATCAGATAAAGATTATGCAAAACGAAATTTATAAATACGCAAGAAGTTTAGATCCTTCAAGCAAAGCAGGATTGCCTCCTGTTGAAGATGTTTGGAAAACGAAAATTACAACCTCATTAAATAAATTAACACTTGAAAATTTCAAAGATATTTTAAATTCGTTCAATGAGTACATTCTAAAATGCGAAGATTTTGATAATAAATACTCAGAAATTATATGTTATATGGCATCGCAACAAAGAATTTATGCTCCGATTTATTCAATGTTTACAGCAAGAATTTTATCTAAAATTCAAAACCCTGAAAACATGAAAAAAAAATTAAGCGAATTGTGCTTTATAGATTATTCACAAATGACCGAAGGTATTGCTTTATTTATTGGCTCATTGCTTCAGGATTCTGTTTTTGATCCATTTACTGTGTTTAAATTTATGAAAAAGCTTTTCGAGAATCCAACTGAAAAAAAAGTTGAATTATTATATAATATGATTATTCCATCAGGAGAAATAATTGAATTAGAAATTTCAGACGCTATATCTTTTTTCAATGACCTTTTTGCTTATGCTAAAAATATGAAATCTAGGCTAAAATATATAATGTCGGATTTAGAAGAATGTCGAGAAAATCATTGGAATGTACAGCCATTAATGCCATCATCAGTTTCAAAGAAAAATAAAGTTGAGCAAGTGAACAAGCAATTTATGCCAAATGAAGGAGAAAGAATTTTAAGGGAATATATGGCAGAAAATACATTTCCTACTAATTGGACAAATCGAATGATCAAAAATGTTCTAACTGCTCTTCTTCAAACAACTCGAAAAGTTTTTGATAATGGTATTAGTATAATATCGGAAATGAAACAGAAAAAAGTTCTTACCGAAAAGATTGCAATCACATTATTTAGGGATATTATTTTAACGTCAACAACAGAAGAAGTTATTCATGAATTCCCAAAAATTAAAAGAAGAATTGGTGCTCTTTTTGCTCAACTTGTGAATGCAAATATCATGCAATTTTCTCATTTTGGCTCTGCTTTTCAATTTGATATCGAAATTTTTGGAGGGTTTTTGGCTGATTGCCGTGATTTAAATTTAATTGAGAGAATTAAAAATTCTCCATGGATGTCTCAAATGCGATTCAAGCCAAAAGTTTTTAGCCATTTAAAATTGACAGACGTTATTGATACCGAATCTATGACTGAATGCTGGATTTTGTATGAATTGAATGCTTCTGTAATTGATGCAATGAATGATGATATAGATCCTAAAGACTTGACAGACATGATTGAAAACGAATTTCCTCAAGAAGCTTTTGAATCAATCGATTTTGCAGAGTTCATTACAGAAGTAATTGTTTTTTATAAACCAAAGAAATATATTATTCCTCTCTCAAAATATGTAAAACCTCATGGTAATAAAATGCTCCTTCATATAGCAACAATTGGTGAATACTATAAATGGGAAGATAAGTTAACGCGTTCGCAAATCAAAGGTTTTGCGAGCCTTTTTAATTATGATGTTAGCGATTATGAACAAATTCTGGAATAAAATTTCAAAATGCGTTTATAATTAAGTTTTTATTGCTTTTACGTGAATCTTTTGTTTTGCATATTCATGTTTTTTTGTCATAGCTATAAATCAATTAAGAATTTCAGATAAGAATTTCATATCAAAGAATAAATCATAATAATAATCATAATAAGACCAAATAATAATTTAATACTAATATTAAGTCTTTGCTGATGATTAAAAAAAAAAAGAAAAGAAAAAGAAAAAAGCATTAGCATATTTAAATTTCATTTTAAATTAATGCAAACAAATTAGATACATATCTATATAAAAATGATTGCCCATTCAAAGACTTCTCCCAAAATCATATCATTCCTTTTGCCTTTTTTGGCTTTTGATATAATGGTATTGCCCAGCTTTTGATAATACCATGCCTGAAAACGAATCCCTGTAAATTGTCCAAAACTAATGATGAAAAGAGGTACGTTGCTAAGAATAAAATTAAAAAAGTTTCAATACTTGATACAAGCGGAATCGAGTGAAATATTGTAAAATCTTTAACATGTATATCCAATTCAAGGTCAAGTGTATGATTTGAATCAAATACATAATAAGGATCGCCCCAATCCACATAAAAGAGAGTTGATACGTCATCTCTTGCGCTAAAAATATCAGATAAAGAATCATAATTTGATAAATCCATGTTTGCTAGATCAGTTCCTTGGAACGTTCCACGAAAATCAATTATTTCTGTTTGTTCAAGTACAAGATCGCCATGGCAAATAACACTTCGAACTTCATTGTGAAAAGTTTGAGAAAATGATCCTAATGCCTGAATCGTATTTGTTGCAAATTTTCGAAACTTTACGGTAAAATTGAAAAGGACGGTAACTGAAACAGTTTCAGGTTGAACTGGAGCTCCTTCATTAGGAATCCTGATATTTAATTTCCAAGATGTAAGAAAATTTCTGCTGTCATATTGAGGATGAACCATAAGAAGCAAACTGTCTGTAAAACTAGCTGATTTATCTGGTGGGTATACAATGCTTTGACCTTTTTTATTTATTGAGCTAAAATATAAAATTTCGCCAGGAACAACATGAGCAGACTCTGAACCAAAAGTATTACCTGAATGAGAGTCGATGTAAAAATAGCAGGTTAAAATCGGCGCAGCATATTTAATGATAGTGCATATAACATGAAAAATGGTTGCAAAACTCCATAATCTAGCTTTATAAACGACTGGAAGACGAGCTGTCTGGAATATAATTGACATTAATACAATTTTAAACGATCTTGTGTGAAAATTCAAAAAATTCAAACTTTTTATGTTAAATAAAATAAATAAATATTCAAAAAAAAAAAAATTCATAAAACTTATAGAAAATTTATATTCCTCAATACAAATGAAGAGTGGAGGTAGGGATCGGCCTTCACAATCAAAGAAAAGTCAATCCCGTCGCCCTTCACAATCAAAGAAAAATCAGAAAATTGAAAAACGTGCTGTGCCTAAATCCGAAATGGGAATGAACGTTGATAAAACAGTAAATTATACGACACTTCACGAACTTAATCAAAAAGTAGTTAATATTAAGTTCAGTAAATCATTTCAAGAGACCCCTCCACGAGAACAAGCAAAACTTTTTATTGAAAAATGTAAGCAATGTTCAATTATTTGCGATTTTTCGTCACCTTCAATTGATCAGAAATCCAAAGCAACAAAAGCGCAACTACTTAAGCATATTGCATCTGGTTTTACTATTCCAAATCTATTAAGAACGATCTCGCAAGAAGCAATGAATATATTTTATAAAATGCTTTCAATCAACCTTTTTCGCCCAATGCCAAAAATGACACGTTTTACAGTTGTTGAAACGCATGACGTACTTTATGATTCAGCCTGGCCTCATCTTACTCTTCTTTATGATGCTCTTCAATCATCTTTAAATTGCAAATTTGCTCAAAATATTTCGCCTGAATTTATTTATCATTTAATTGGTAACTCAGTTTCTCCTGATGATCGTGAAAGAATTGCAGTACGTGATATTTTGCATTCTCTCTATACAAAATTTATGAACCAGAGAGCAATAGTTCGAGAAAAAATATCTGAACAGTTTATTAATGGCATTTGTTCATCTGAGCTTCTTGAATTTTTCGTATGTGTTGCATCTGGTTTCAATTCACCTCTCAATCCAGAGCATATATCTTTTTTTTGCGATTCAATTCTTCCACTTCATAAATTAAACGATTTCCCTGTATTTTTTATCCAACTCAAAAAGTTAATAAATACATATATTCAAAAAAGCGGTTTTTTATTAGATTCGACAATTGATTATTTATTAATGCATTGGCCAAAAAGCAATCGATTGAAGCAAGGTCTTTTTTTAAAAGAAATCGAAGAACTTTTTGTATCTTATGAGATTCATATTTCAACACCGTCAGCTATCAAAGTATTCAAAATGATTGGTGAAATGGCAAACAATATGAATTCTGACGTTGCTGAAATTGCTGTTGATATATGTACAAATCCAAAGCTTTCATTTACATTGAAAACTCATGCACAATCAGTTTTCCCTCTCATTGTTGGCCCACTTTATGCCAGCACACAAAATCATTGGGATGACTGTATTCGTACAAATGCATTTGTCACTCTACAGACTTTATCAGAAATAGATAAAAACGTGTTTAATCAGCAAAATGAGTATCTTAAAAGTAAAGCTGCACAAAAGATTACTGATTTCAATAATTTAAAATCGAATTGGAAGAAAATTTCTGATATGGCTAAAGCCAACAATAGATCTATTAAACCTATAGATTTTACAGATCTTAAGCAAGATTATGATTATAATGAAGCAAAAAAAATATAATTTAATCTTGAAAATTATTTTTTGGCTCTTTTTATCTCTTAAAAGTTGTTCGTGATTTTATTCAATAAAATGTTTTTAATTTTGATAATTATTCTCTGTTATGAAAATAATGAAAATTATTAATTAATTATTATTGTTTGTTGATCATATTTGCCCATCAAAAAAGAGAAGAGCAATATTACATGAACCTGTCTATATTTTTAAAATATTTTGTAAATATCAAAGTAGGAAAAAAAATAAATAAATAAAAATGATAATATTGGATATTTTGAAAAAATGTTGGTTTAATTAACCAGCTTAATTTCTTGTGTATAAATCATTTGAAAAATGAGTTTATACAACAATTGTGTTGAATGAGTAAGGTGGAAGAGTAGCGTCGTATGCTTGGCCATTAACTTCGAACTGAACTTTTTGTTCGAATTGTGCTTCATTTCCAGCAACGATGATAACTTTTCCATCTGGGTTCAAGAATGCTAATGTCTTGACATCAGTATCATCATCAACAACAGTTCTTGTTGTCTTGATTTTCTTTGCACCTGGTAAAACAAAGTGGCTTACATGCTTGATAATGTAATATTCAAGAGTGTATCTGAAGGTCTTCTTCTTGTCATCAACAACAACAAGTGAGTTTTGAGCCCATCCCCATCGGCTGATTCCACCATCAACAAGTGATGTGTTCCAGTACATGTAAGCAGATGCTCCACTGTTCAAGTAATGATTCAAAAGTCCCCAGGCATAAACTGCATAATTAAGATCATTCTTGCCATCACCGCATTCTTGTTCAGTTTGCCAGAGTTTTATGTTTGGATAACGGCGATGAATTCCTTTGATTGCCTTCTTTCCAGCCCATTGGAATCCGACTGCTTTGACATATTTTGATGATTCAGGATCATTGAGAACAATATCAACATACCTTTCAAATGGTCTTTCCATTGTTCCAAAGTAAACATCAACTCCTTTCTTGGCCATTTCAGGTCCGAGATAATGTCCAACAAAATGATTAAGAGATTCTGCTTTCCAAACGCAGCTTGGAAATACTTGGTTTGAGTTAAATTCATTTTGTGGCATAACTGCAAAAATGTTGATTCCATGTGACTTGTAAGCATCAATGAATTTGCCAAAGTATTGAGCGTATGCTGTCAAGTGTTTTTCGTCATTAATGAAAGCATCCTCTCCTTCATCAATTTGATCTTCTTTCTTAAGATCGTTTCTGTATTGCTCTGGAAATTCAGGTCCTGAAGTATGGCAAGCATAATGATGATTGCGTTTGAACCATGTTGGTGGGCACCAAGGTGAAGCCCAAATACGAATATTTGGATTTTCCTTAAGTGCTGCTTTTATGAATGGAATTAATGTTTTTGTATCGTTTTCAATACTGAAATGTTTGAGATCAAAATCATCGTCATGTTCATCATATGAATACCAATTTAATGAAAAATCATTAGCTCCAACTGGCATTCTGCAAATTGTGAAGTTGGCTCCTTTTCCTGGTTTGAAGAGTTCTTCAATGATTCCATTACGATCACTTTCACTAAGGAGACTTAATGAGGTCCATCCAAGTTCATTGAAGCATGTTCCAAATCCTTCAATTGTTTGTTCTTCTTTGTCCTTATGGATATGAATTACATTCTCATCAGCTCCAGCAGAAACTGGGTGTGGTGTGATTTTGGCCTTTTCTACCCATGGTTTTTCTTCTGTTGTTGAGATCCAAGTCATCTTAACTAAAAAAAAAGTGAAGTAATCCTTCAAACTTTTTTTTGAATACCTCTTGAAACTTCACATCCACCAGGTTAAGTAAAATATTAGATATTCAAAATTCTTCTTCCTATTTGAAAAGTTCGACTTTTTCTGTGAAAAAGAAGAATATAATAAATATCGTGATTTTCCAATAAATGATTGAATCTGCTGTTTTTTTCTCTAATCTAAAACAAAAAAGAGTTAACTCTTTTTGAGGTATTTTCAATCAATAATATTTTCGTTTTGCAATATTTTTGCATAATTGAAAATAATCAATAAATTTTGTAACAAAAAAAATTCACAATTTTTGGATAAAAAACTATTCAAAAAGTTTATTGTCACTTTTTATGTTTTTCGATTAAAAATTTTTTTCATTGATTTTAGCTTATATAAATATAAATATAAATTGAAATTATTATTATTATTATTATTATTATTATTATTATTATTATTATTATTATTATTATAGGCCTTCATTTTTAGACCTTTGGACATTGATATTTTTTGGTCTATTAGACCAGCTAAATATACATTGAATTATAATCATAAAATTTTTAAAATTTTTACATAAAATAAAAGATTTTTCTAATAAATAGTATTTTTAATCAAACAAACAGTAGTCAAAAATAACAGTTATAGGCTAATTTAGGCTAATATATAATTTATAAATAAATCTAATAATTTCTACACTTTTTATGAGATTTTTTAAATTCCGCCAATTCTTTTTTAATTCAAAAAAATTCTGAAAAAAAATCACTTTTTCAAGAAAAAAATCTTGGTTTTTTCGTGGTCTAACAAAAGTGCCATATTGGTCTAAAAAACCGATTTTTTTGTTATTTGAATACTTTACAATCATTTTTAATAGCTTTACATGGTCTAAAGGAGACCGTTTGATTGGTCTAAATCTTTTCCAACAAAAAAGCATTATAAGCATACAAATTTTTGAATATCAATCCAAAATTGAAATAAAAAAAGAAGTATAGCAATTTTTACTTTAGTTTTTTAAAAAATATTATATTTGCATTGTATATTTCATAAAAAAACATATTTATTAAAAAAGTTTATAAACTTTCAAAATTTTCAAAAAAAATTTTAAAAATTTTGATCTATTTTCTCTCAAAAAAAAAGACCATGCTTTTTATTCTTTGGTCTAAAAATGAAGCCCTATATTATTATTATTATTATTATTATTATTATTATTATTATTATTATTATTATTATTATTATTATTATTATTATTATTATTATTATTATTATTATTATTATTATTATTATTGCTATTTAAAAAGTTTCATTCATGATTTGGGGAATCGGATTTTTCTTCTCCACTTTTTGAAAACTTTTTAACTTTTTGAATACTTTTATTTACTTTTTTTATTCAATTTTTGCTAAATGCATAATTATATTGTTAAAATAGCTTCCCGATTCATCCAGCAATTCAATGAGCCCGATTCGGCTTCGCGCAGCCCTGTGGTGATCACTGGTTGGTATATTCCTGAAAATTTTTTTAAAAATATAAACTGGTTTCAGTAAATCGGAACAACAAATTGACCTTGAAAATCCGGTTTTGCCATTTTTGAAAGAATAAATCATTCAAAAAGAATGATTTAAATTGACCATTTGTTCCTATTTACTGAACCAGTTTAAAAATTCATATCAAAAAAAGCAAATAGTAATACTTTTACAATAAAATTTAAATTTACGATTTTTTTGGTTAATTTTCTTAACAGAGTAAGTCAAATTTCACCTTAATATGACGGTTTTTTCTTTCCATGAGTAGCTATATCGTTACAAAAAAATCTAAATCAAAAGATACAAAACTTTGGACAATCGTTTTTTTCTACGCCACTTTTTAAATTTCACCTTAAGATGTAAAAATAAAAAAAAAAATTATATCAAAAAAAGCAAATAGTTATAATTTTAAGAGAAAATTTGAATTGAACTTTTTTTTGGACAATCGTTTTTTTCTACACCACTTTTTGAATAGCTATTCATGGAAAGTAAAAAACCGCCATCTTAAGGTGAAATTTAACTTACTCTGTTAAAAAAATTAACCAAAAAAATCGTAAATTTAAATTTTCTCTTAAAATTATAACTATTTGCTTTTTTTGATATAATTTTTTTTTATTTTTACATAATTTTTCAGGAATATACGCACCAGTGATCACCACAGGGCTGCGCGAAGCCGAATCAGGCTCCTTGAATTGCTGGATGAATCGGGAAGCCATTTGAACTAAATATTTATTCATTATTTAGCAAAAATTGAATAAAAAATGTATAAAAAAGTATTCAAAAAGTTTAAAAGTTTTCAAAAAGTGGCGTAGAAAAATACGATTCCCCCAAAATTTTTACATCAAAATAATAATTATTTTAATAGCATCATTCATCATTTATATATTTTTCTGCATTTATATCTTCGTCTTATTCAGCATTTTTAACATCAACTTTTTTATCCTCTTCTTCATCTTTTTCTGATTCTTTTTTTTCCCCACCATTTTTTGTTATTAAAAATTTAATAAAAATCTTATTTGAAATAACATTTATCATCAATTTCTTCTTTAATTCAATTTTAATAACACCGATGCATGATGAATCATATAATTTATTTATGCAAAACGTCGTTTTGGCGTAAAAAATTTGAATCATTTTATTTTGAATAGAGATCTTTATGCTTTAATATTTTGTTTAATTTTTACCTTTTTATTAATGTTATGCGAAATTTAGAAGAGATGTAAAGAGAGTAAGCTTAAAAATATTATTTTTGACATGCTGATTGATATCATATTTCGACAATCATCAGCACAAAAAATAGTTCTTTTATACCAAAAGAAAACTTTAATTAATATTACACCGATTTGTCAATATTACATTTGATTAAATAAACTATAAAAAAACTTATAAAGTAAATACGCTTTTTTTCAATTTTTCTTCTCAGCAATATCTACTTAATGTATTTTCTCATATCTATAACAAACTAATTATAATATAAAAATATGCTGATTTACAAAGTTTTATCAAGAAATATTTTCAGCATCAATATTTGATATCTTTTTTTTGTGTGGTTTTACGAGAACGAACGTGATATTTGTCGCTAAAGTGATGATAAATATGATAAATTGTATCTAATTTTTTTTTATTCATCACAAAAAAGTTTGCAGCGATTTTAAAATTTTTCGTACGTTTATGATTTTGGTTAACATTACCTTCTAAAAAAAGATAACTATCTAACGTTTATTTTAATATTTTTTAAAATCTTTATTTTTAATAGAGGGGCTTATGATTTAAACTTTAATTTCTTATTATGATTAAATAAACAATAATAAAAATCATATAAAAATGTATTTATTAAAATTTTTAATGATATCATATCTGCATCTGCATTTCCATATGATTTTCGCTTTACATAATCCCAAAATGCTTATTATAGTTTGTGTGCTTGCAGTAATTTCAATATTTTAAAAATAATTGTCTATATTCACCAAAATCAAGCATTTTTATAGTATTAGATATGACCATTTAACCTCTCAAATCAGTAGAGTAGACCCTTAAACGTCCATATAAAATTTTGTATTATAATATATGGAACCAATAGATGAAATTTGTAAATTTAATTCGATGGTAATAAAAGCTTTTTCATCATCACAAGATTCTTTGAATATGCTTTCTCAATATCCAACGAATGAGCAATCATTATCAATATTGGTTGATTCATTATTCTGCAATGATCAAGCAATATGTTGCGAAAATACAAAATGCATTTCTATGAAAATTTTAACCAATTTTTTTGATAAAAGTTTTTCGTCAAATATTGCTGATCGTTTAGAAAATTATTACGCTAATGTTTTTAAATCTGATAATTATAATAGCTCGATTGTATCTTCTGCATTTTCTATTGATCTTTTTGCTTCTTTATTTAAGCATAATCCACCAATCGCTTATCAAATTTTGAATGATATTTTTTCAATTGGAGATGATCGTTATAAAGTAGTTCTACAATATACAATTCGTTTTGTCAAGAAAATACAAAATGCGGCAGGTTTCGAAAATATTTTATTAAGCATCATCCATAAATTGCCAGCAATGGCTCAAACGTTCAATGAAATGCTCAATATAACTCCCATTGTTCGATTATTAATACCAGTCATTGTTTCTCAGAAAATTCATTTAGAATTATTTAAATATTGTTATTCAAACGAGTATGTACGTGAAGCTTTGTGCAATTTGTTACAATTAGGTTATCTTTTTGAGAGCAATTTAATCTTTGATACATTTGTTCTTGAATACATAAATGTTTTCGATGACATTATTTCAAGCAATCAACAACTTTCATGGAAGTCGGATTTATTGACTGATTTACGAAAAACTAGCTCTTTCCGAAGTCTTCCTTTTGATTCATTTTTTATTGATTTAATTCAAAAAAATTTTTCATTATTAGAATTTTCCTTTGAAAATTTCAATCAAATGATTGAAATTAATACCAAACTTCTCACATTTTTTAGCAATCTTGATCAATTGAGTTGTAATTCGAAGTCTGAAGAAGCATTGGCATTTTCTCATGAAATGATGAATAAATGTCGATCGTTGATTGTAATGAATATTTCCAAAATTCAATACAAAGGAATGAATGAATCAAATTCATCGATTTCAAGCTTTTTTGAGATTTGTTCAAACTTGTTTGTTTCTGATTACATCAATTCTATGTCTGTTCTTTCTGACATTCATTCGATGGCGTCGTTTGAAATCATCAAAGAAATGGTTTTAAAGCATGGAAACAATTCAATTACTAAATATCTTCAATTTATTGAAATTGATAAGAATTGTTTGGTGTCATTTTTTAGTTTAGATGACAAATCAATTGATTTCATTGTTAACTTTTTGAATGCATTCGTTAAAGTTTATTCCCCAGCTTCTTATTTCGCAAATGAGTATTTTCACGCAATGATTTTTCTAATTCAAAATTTGCAAATAATTCAAGATATTGATATAAACGTTTTTCGAGGTGCAACAGATTATATCAATAAAATTCAAATAATTGATGAAAGCCAGTTCACTTTTTTAATCACTAATCCACTTTTTCAATTTGTTAATCAAAAAGTTCTTCGAAAAGAAATGAAAATTGTTTTTCAAAAAATTTCAAAATTAAGTTTTATTGACAAAATAATTGAAAGCCTACTTTCAATTCCAAATTTAGATCCAGAAATCATTCTGGATTATATTAAAGAAATCCCTTTGAATTTGTTACTCGAGGTTTTCATTCCTTTGATATTAAATGATTTCATATCAAAAGTCAGTCCTTTATCAATTTCGAGTTTTATTTATTCTATCATTAAAAGAATTAAGGAAACTTTTTTCCCAACAATGTGTGATCAAATTATTTCTTATGTTAAGATATTATGTCAAGTTTTAAATGACTTTGCTGTTAATTTAGTAGATAATTTTCATATTCAGAAAAAAATTATGAAATCTTTAACAATCATTTATCAAATTTCGTCATTAAATATTGGAATATTATTTTTTTATAAAGATTATTTCATAGTTGATTTAATGATAAAGAATGTTGATGCTCTCAATTCAATCAATCAGAAAATTATTTCTGATTCAGATATTATTTTTTTAGTAAATTATTTTCTGGCATTTCAGAATCTGGAAGATTTGTGGAATTTATTATTAAATGACAACACTATTTGTTTGTTCCTTAAAACTGTTTTACTTTGGATGCAACAAAAATATTTTGCTTTTGACTTATGCAACAAGCTTTTCAATATTTTTTTAATGTTTGCAGAAATTGGAAAAATTCCAAATCCAATTGATGGGCTCACAGATAATATAGTGAAAGAGTGTCTAAAAAAAGGAGCTGGTAATAAGCTGCCTTATTCAATGTATCTTTCTGTATCGTATCTTTTTAAATTGCATCCTGATTTATTTTCTTCTATTATTCAAATGTTAGTCTCTCAAGATAAATCTGAAAGTGATGTTATTGAAAATGTAGCAAGTACATTTGTGGATGGTACAAAAGACCAAATAATAAGCGCATCAGAGAAACTTTTCTACTATTTTACTATGAACCTAAATTCAATGCATAATTTTCAAATTATTTAGTATTTTCTTTCTAACTTAAGAATTGGTACAAGTTTTGTAATATTAATAAAATCAATGTTTGAAAAAAAACTTCATTCATTTATGAACCATATAAATTTTCTTCTTGTCAATTAAATTTAATTCAAATTATCATAATTTCAAAACTGTTTTTAACTGGTAAATATAAAATTTATATGTAAATAAAGAAATAAAAGAGCTACAAATAGAAGGTATATTTATTTATAAGTTGAATTAATATCTAATTTTCTATGTTTATCTAAAGATAGAATAAATGAATACAATTGCATTATACCTTGTATGAACTATAACATATTTCAGATGAAAGTTTCAAGCTTGTCATCATGAAATTTTGATCATGTTTTATTGAAATTGATTTTTAGGCACAGAATTATTAAACAAGTCTATATATGTTTGGCAATGTTCTGGTTTTGGTTCATTTGAAAGATCTATTTTAAATTTTTCAAATGGTAAATTGAAAATTTCAAATATAAATTTGGCGCACTCAAGATACCATTCTTTATCTCTTGTGCTATTATGGTTTCCTACAAGTGGTACAAGCTCCTTAGGTCCACCATAAGCTTCATATATTGTAGCAGCTTGAATGTATGGAATAAAATCATCATCTACAGCATGACCAATTAACATGGGAACTTTGCACTTAGGTGCAATTGAAATAGCTGATACTTCATTGCAATTGAATCTTGCCTTAGTATACACTTCTAATTTAATCCACTTAACTCCAAAATATCGAATTACTGCATTTAATGAAGCAGCTTGACCAATTGAATCGAAAAGATTGTCAAGATCTGAATATGCTGAATCAACTATTATTCCTTTAATAAGCTTAGAATTAGGAGCAGCAAGAATAGCAGTAGTTGCACCCATTGAACGCCCCCAAAGAACAAATTCTGTAATCTCCATTTCTACAGCTAAAAAGTTAATTACATCAATAACATCGCGACTTTCATTATATCCAAGGGTAACATACTCACCATCTGATAAACCACTGCCAGAAAAATCAAAGCAAAATACTGAAATTCCACGCGGAGCATATTGTGGTACGATAGTTCTACCTTCTTTTTGAGAGCCAATGTTTCCATGTAGATAAATGATGCATCTATGTATACTTTCTGTTTGAAATGAACCGCTTGCATAAAATGAGCCAACTATTTTCTGTTTCCTTCTATTTAAAAACGTAACTGGAATGCATGGAATTGGTGGAAGTTTCGAATTAAAAAAAATGTGTGAAATTTCATCTGGATCATAGTCTGCACGTGGTGGCCTGATAATTACATCAACAGCACGGCGAGCATTTTCAGTAAGACTGTGATTGCTAATTTCTTCTTCAAGCATTTGTCAAAGACAAGAGTTTTTATAAAATTATTTCAATTATATCATTGTTTTTACAGAAAAAATCGTATTATTTATTTATTTACTATATATTATGCAATTATTATTATTTCGCTTTATCTTATATTTTGAATTTTTATAAATTGAAAAATATTTTATAGGCTTCAATATATATTTGGTCAAGAGTATAAGGTTTTATATTGATGTTTTCATTGGATATTTTTTATAAAGAAAGAATATTCTTTTTAATTTATTTTTTTTTTTAGCAAATTGTGATTTTACGATTTTTGATTGAATATTCAATTTTTGTTAACAATAAATATGATTCACATTATTCAATAAAATTGATATTCTCAAAAAGTTATAAAGAAAAACATATAAAAAATGATAACACCTCTTGTCACAGTTGAATCTTCAACGTTTTCAGCATTATTAAATGAAAATGAAATGCTACAGATTAAGGGCCCTAATGTTTCAATCATATCAACAAGAAATGGATTTTGTTCGTATTTTTATTATTTACCTCATCAACCTCGTCAATTCTCTTTCTCATCAGCCTTTCCAGAAAGATATGCCCTCATATATCCAGCATCAAAAGAGAGATCTGAGTTAATAGTTGTCTTAGAAACATATACAGGAAAAGTTATAAGAGCAATCCAGATGAAAGCTGGTATATTGGTAACGAGAGTTTCAATTGGTACACATATTATTTTTCAAGAAACGCTTTATTTAAATCGAGTTTATTATTCAAGCGCCACACAAAATGAATTGGTTAGCTATTATGATTTAAAGTCAAAAGCAAAAGTTATTGCATCCAATAAGTCATTACCGCAATTTGTTGCTTATACTGAATCAAATTTGCTTGTTGTTGTTACGTTGCAACCTGAAATTCAAGTCTTAGCTTCAATTCCATATCAAGAAAGGTTTTCTTTTGTCCATTTTAAAGGTTTATTTATTACAATAGGCCTAAACGATGGTAGGCTTCAGATTATAAATACAGATAATAAGTCTACCAGAACAGTGGATACGCCGCATCGAACTAAGCCAATTTATTATGCCCAAGGAATTGCTGTCACTCGAGATGGTACAGCATTTTCAATTGATACAGGTGAAACATTTTTAACACACTTCCGAGCTGAATCAGTTAGTCGAGGAGGATCTACAATTGCACTTGTGGGGAAAAACCAAACTAAATTATTTGAATTCATCAAAAAGCCTATTTGTTCTTGTTTACAATTCCAACCTCCAGAACCTTTTACATCATCAATATTTGTTATCGAGGATTTATTATTATTTGCATCAGGATCGAATATTTATTCGTTTGATATGACAAATGTTACGAAATTTGCAACTTTACACAACGCCAAGACAATAATTAAAATATTAAACTCAGCTGCTTTAATTACTGTTGTTTACATTAGTAATGAAGGTGTCAAGAGAATACAGACTTTAGTTGCAGGTGCTAACAAGCGAGATGAAGAAGGTATCGATGCTGCTACAGATACTAAAAAGCAAACATGGATTCTTGAAAAAAATCGAATTGTAGCAGTCCGTAAAAGTTTGCTATCTATCGAAGAAGTTAAGATAATTGATCTTCCTGAAGATCACAATTATGATTCCATATTCCGTATGCGTGATAGTGTCGCATTGTATTCTTCTGAAGAAGGTACCGCAGCATTTATCAAAAATGACAAATTTATTCAATTTAGACTTCCACGTAATGCAATTATATTTGCTTGGCCTGCTATCTGCACTGCTAAAGGCATTTTTATCTACAAAAAAGAAAATGAATCTTTGCGAAATTCAAATCAATTTGAAGAGATCGATTCGTTTGATTTTGGTTGTATTCCAGTATCAGTCTCTTCTTGTTGCTGGCTTGGCTATACTCTTTTCGCTGTTGAAGGAAATAAAGTTATTTCGATTAACAAAAATGGTGAAAAACAAAGTATTGTTCAACTTCCAAACAACATGTGTCTTTTATCTGCAGTTCTTCCATCACAATTAATCTTTGTAACAACAATTCCAGAACTTCAAATCGTTGTTGAAAAAAGGCCTATGATATTAAATATTCTTAACGATTTAGAAGCTGATCCTAATCTTTCAGCCCTTCCTTATGTTCTTGATCATCTCCCTCATCTTCCAATAGATCCTTCGCAAATAAAGTTTTCCAGCCGAGTTGCGTTGATGTCAGTTTATGCGAAATGTCCTTTATCCAAAGTTACCCCTGATGTAATAGATATTTATACTCGATTTGGTCGATTTAACGAATTGCGAGCTATGGTTAAAAATGACAAAGAATTAAGTAAATTAGTTGCAGATAATGCTGAAAGATGTGGACAATTCGAAATAGCCAGACAGATTTACGAAGAAATAGAAGATTTTGATGGGCTTTTCATCGTTTTTATGGTCACACGAAGCATTCAAAACCTCCAAATCATGAGCAAGAAGTACCCATTAATGAATCCAGCTCTTTGTTTACTTGGTATTCAGGCTCAAGAATCAAACCAATCTCAAGCAGATCTTAATTTCATTCCACTTGAAAATATTAAACTTCCGAAATGCAAAGACCTCATCAAACCGCAAAGCTTTGAACTTGCAGCAGGTGATGAATCATCCGAATATTCAAACATACCACTTCATATGCCAGCATTTGATGAACCCGGCGATTTTGGCCTTCATTTCTACAAGTTGAACAGCGAAGAGATGCAAGAATTACAAGAGCAAGAAAACGATCAGCAAAATCAATCAAACGAAAATGTCAGTTCTCAACAAAATCAAAGTCAGTCACAGCAAAATGACGAAAATGGTAATGCTGAAAATAGCAACGGAACTAATGAAGAGAACAAAGAGAATCAACCCGAAATTCGGCAGAATCCAGTTCATCAATTTACTGAAGAAAGATTGAAATTTGATGAAGATTTCTTCAATGAAGAAGATGAAGATGAAATCTTTAAGAAAGACGAAGTGAAAAGGCCAGTTCTTCAATTTAATTTCCAGCCAAGGAAATCATTAGTGCCATCATCAGTTAATCCACCAAATCGATTCTCTTTAAATCCATCAAAAATGTCTCTTGCTTCAGATGATTCAGATGTTTCTCAAGTGAGAAGGCCAAGAGGTTCAATTCAATTTAAATTGGACGATTCTGATTCAGAATCTTTGGGTTCAAGTCCGAATCCATTCGGTGCAAATGCAGCAACTCTTTCGAGACCAAATATTTCGCCAAGAAAAAGTCGAAAGTCTTTGCTTCCTTCTTCTGCTTTCAAGTTTAATTTGGATGATCAAGAAAGCATGCCTCAGAGCCCTCCTCAGCCAAGACTCCGAGTTCAATCTTCGTTCGATGCTTTCCCGCGCGCTTCTTTCCTGGAAAATAATAACGATAAGGATGGAAATCAAGATGGAGAAAAGAGCGAAAATGACAATGATTCTGCACATCAAAGTTTATCGAATGAATTCAAATCGAATATGTTCATGGAAATTTAATTTTGTTTTTTAAAGAAATGAAATTAAGATAAAATTAAAAATAAATAAAAATGTATGCTTCGGCTTTTTTTTATTGAATACTTTTTTTTTTATGTAGATGATATATTATCTCCAGAAATTTCTTTGGAAAAGTTGATGGTATATTTGTTTTGGTCGTGTCGTCCAAATGGCTGTATGATGAAAAATAAAGGTGATGATAACGAATTAAATACTTTAATGCATTAAAGTATTTTTTAGATCTTCAAAAAAAAAAAAGCAGTATTTAATCAAATTTAAAGTTTATTTGCGCTGATATTTATATTTTATTATTTTTGTATTCCTATGAGAAAGCAATAAAGAATAAAATCCATTCATCATAGGTTTGCAATAAATATATGCTAATAATCAAGAAAGTGCATTGTAACTTATATTTACAAAAGTATTGTGATTGTAATTGATGAATTCGATCGAAAATATTTTGTCAAATTTAATTTTTGAAAATATTTGTAAAAAAGAAAAAGGAAATTGGAAAAGAAATCTAGTTAAGAAAGTAAAAAAAAGATGTTTTGTATATACGTATAAATGGAGAAAAAAAATTCATAAGCATTTATTTTCTTGCAATGAAATAACTATTAGCGAATTTGGCGTTTTGCAAAATAAGTTAAATTGATTTCATGTGGAAAATGTATAAAAGTAAAGTTTCTGTTTGGGATAAAAAAATGTAGACGATTAAAAAAAATGTAAAAAAAAAAAATATAACAAAAAGTGGCTAATTATTGAAATGTTTAATGAAATGCTAAAATTATTCAGCCTTTCTTTATTGTTATAAAATGATTTATGTTCATTATTTATGCTTGTGTTTCTTCAAATTCTCTTAAAAATGGATCATTTGATATGCTTATGCTATGTTCATCAGCAGAATTATACAAAACATTTTCAAATTCAGCAGGAATTGTTGATCCATTATTTACTGAAATTTCGTTCATTGATTCATTGTTGCCTATTCCATCTTCTATTTCTTGAGAATGTGCTTCATTGTTATTATAATTATAATTATTTGATTTCCTCTTAACCAGTATAATAACTATCAAAATAGCAGCAATAACTACTATAACAACGATAATAACGATTGCAATAATTGTTCCTGTTGGTAATGCTTTATTTTTAGAATTCCTATTTGCAGTAATAGGTTTGTTAGTAGCTGCAAGACATTGTTGGTTATTATATGAAATGCACTTAGCTGATATGAATTCCATGTTACCAACATAGTTATCTTTCCAAGCAGGGCAATCGAAGTTAGATCCGCAAATCAGTGGAATAATGGTTTCATCTTCTTGTAAACGATTGATATCTGTTCCATTTTCAGAAAGTTTGATTTCGTTGCAAATACCATCAACTATTGACGAGCCAAAGTCAATAAATGAAGATTCTGTCATTTCGATCTTTGTTTCATTATTGAAAGCAGCCCTGCCTTCAATAACAAGTTTTGATCTTGGGCTTGCTTTAATAACTTTTGTAATGTTTGTTTTAGCCAATGTTAATTGAGATCCTGATCTCAATCTTAATTCATCAATTTTTGTTTCAACTTGTTCTTTATTTCTAATTGTTTCAATTTTATCGAGCTTATAAACTTCAACAACAATGAATTGTATTGTTTGAATTTCATCTGGAACTTTCATTTGAAGGGAACCATTGTTCATGATCAAATGGTTGAGATAAATGGTTGACTCATTTGTTTCCTTCTCTAATTTGATTGAAACGTCGGTTGTTTCATTATTATAAATATTCAATGGAACTTTTTCTGTTTGCAAAATGACATTCTTCAAGTTCGAGTTTGCATGGATACCAACTTCTCCTTGTCCATAATCAGTGCCATCTGATGGTGCCAAAATGATGGCATCTGTGCCTTTGTTTGAAGGAGAAACAAAAACAGATTTCTCTGGTTTTTCTGCTGTTGTGTTGATTTTGATTAATGAGACATCTTCTTGCGGATTTATGAGAATGATATCAGCCTTCTTATCTGTAACTGAAAACTCTTTATTATCAGCTTTATAACCGTCCTTATTTAACTCAATTGAATCTCCTGTGAAGTTGACTGTTTCATCAACTGATAATTCGTCATCCAATGGGCCTGATACAGTTGGAGATGGAACAAAAATACTTTCAGATGCTGATTCAAATGATTGGATCATTTCAGTTGGTTGTTTGGAATTGGTAGGTTCTGGAACATTTGTTGGAGTAGATGAAATTGTTGGGTCTAGAGCTAAAGATTCTGTTGCAATTATTGGCTCAGAAGATGATTCGGTTGGCTTAATTGGTTCTTCGGTTGGCTTAATTGGTTCTTCGGTTGGCTTGACTGGTTCTTCGGTTGGCTTAATTGGTTCTTCGGTTGGCTTGACTGGTTCTTCGGTTGGATTGACTGGTTCTTCGGTTGGCTTAATTGGTTCTTCGGTTGGCTTAATTGGTTCTTCGGTTGGATTGACTGGTGGAATGACTGATCCACAAATGGTTGGAAATCCTCCTGTTAATTTGTTAAGTAATTCAGTATTGCTCTCTTCACAAAGATAATCTTTGCTTGGTGAAATACAGTTCGATTCAAAACTCATGGTTCCTGTCGTTAAAGTTCCTGTCGATCCAAACAAGAAGTTTCTATTCGTCGAAATAATTCTGACTTCATTGTTCTTGAATGCGAAGTCTGATGTCGAAACCCACTCAAGATAAATCATGCTTGTCGTGGTTTCAATAGTTAATTCAAATTTGCTGTTTTGAATTAATAATGGATTTGATGATGGTTGTCCACCAGCTGCTTCTTTGCAGAGGAAATATATATCTCCTCCTTTGTTGGTTGCAACATTGTTAATGAATTCGCATGAATCAATGGTCGAATAAACTGCATTGAAATAAATAGCTCCACCTTGATTAGTGGCTTTGTTGTTCTCAAATTTACTACGAAGGATGCTGAAGAATCTAGTAGTTTGGGCTGTGTTTATTGAAATAGCTCCACCTTTCGTAGATTGACATTTAGAAAATCTGCAGTCTTCGATGATGCATGTTTTGTTGGTTGGACCATTGCTGGTAGTATAAACATAGATGGCTCCTCCTCCTGATGATGATGAATCAGTAAGATCGTTGAATGTACAATGATAAAGATGAACAATGTGTTGATTCGAATCAATTCTTGATGTGATTTCTAAATTGCATCCATAAAGAACTGATTTCTTTGCATATGAATTTGGGTTCGTTGAAAGATCATCAACAGGTGCACTTGGTTTCGCAGGACAAGTAATTGGTTCATCTGGCTTTTCAGTTGGATTTGTTGTTGGCTTGACTGGTTCTTCGGTTGGCTTAATTGGTTCTTCGGTTGGCTTAATTGGTTCTTCGGTTGGCTTAATTGGTTCTTCGGTTGGCTTAATTGGTTCTTCGGTTGGATTGACTGGTTCTTCGGTTGGATTGACTGGTGGAATGACTGATCCACAAATGGTTGGAAATCCTCCTGTTAATTTGTTAAGTAATTCAGTATTGCTCTCTTCACAAAGATAATCTTTGCTTGGTGAAATACAGTTCGATTCAAAACTCATGGTTCCTGTCGTTAAAGTTCCTGTCGATCCAAACAAGAAGTTTCTATTCGTCGAAATAATTCTGACTTCATTGTTCTTGAATGCGAAGTCTGATGTCGAAACCCACTCAAGATAAATCATGCTTGTCGTGGTTTCAATAGTTAATTCAAATTTGCTGTTTTGAATTAATAATGGATTTGGTGATGGTTGTCCACCAGCTGCTTCTTTGCAGAGGAAATATATATCTCCTCCTTTGTTGGTTGCAACATTGTTAATGAATTCGCATGAATCAATGGTCGAATAAACTGCATTGAAATAAATAGCTCCACCTTGATTAGTGGCTTTGTTGTTCTCAAATTTACTACGAAGGATGCTGAAGAATCTAGTAGTTTGGGCTGTGTTTATTGAAATAGCTCCACCTTTCGTAGATTGACATTTAGAAAATCTGCAGTCTTCGATGATGCATGTTTTGTTGGTTGGACCATTGCTGGTAGTATAAACATAGATGGCTCCTCCTCCTGATGATGATGAATCAGTAAGATCGTTGAATGTACAATGATAAAGATGAACAATGTGTTGATTCGAATCAATTCTTGATGTGATTTCTAAATTGCATCCATAAAGAACTGATTTCTTTGCATATGAATTTGGGTTCGTTGAAAGATCATCAACAGGTGCACTTGGTTTCGCAGGACAAGTAATTGGTTCATCTGGCTTTTCAGTTGGATTTGTTGTTGGCTTGACTGGTTCTTCGGTTGGCTTAATTGGTTCTTCGGTTGGCTTAATTGGTTCTTCGGTTGGCTTAATTGGTTCTTCGGTTGGCTTAATTGGTTCTTCGGTTGGATTGACTGGTTCTTCGGTTGGATTGACTGGTGGAATGACTGATCCACAAATGGTTGGAAATCCTCCTGTTAATTTGTTAAGTAATTCAGTATTGCTCTCTTCACAAAGATAATCTTTGCTTGGTGAAATACAGTTCGATTCAAAACTCATGGTTCCTGTCGTTAAAGTTCCTGTCGATCCAAACAAGAAGTTTCTATTCGTCGAAATAATTCTGACTTCATTGTTCTTGAATGCGAAGTCTGATGTCGAAACCCACTCAAGATAAATCATGCTTGTCGTGGTTTCAATAGTTAATTCAAATTTGCTGTTTTGAATTAATAATGGATTTGGTGATGGTTGTCCACCAGCTGCTTCTTTGCAGAGGAAATATATATCTCCTCCTTTGTTGGTTGCAACATTGTTAATGAATTCGCATGAATCAATGGTCGAATAAACTGCATTGAAATAAATAGCTCCACCTTGATTAGTGGCTTTGTTGTTCTCAAATTTACTACGAAGGATGCTGAAGAATCTAGTAGTTTGGGCTGTGTTTATTGAAATAGCTCCACCTTTCGTAGATTGACATTTAGAAAATCTGCAGTCTTCGATGATGCATGTTTTGTTGGTTGGACCATTGCTGGTAGTATAAACATAGATGGCTCCTCCTCCTGATGATGATGAATCAGTAAGATCGTTGAATGTACAATGATAAAGATGAACAATGTGTTGATTCGAATCAATTCTTGATGTGATTTCTAAATTGCATCCATAAAGAACTGATTTCTTTGCATATGAATTTGGGTTCGTTGAAAGATCATCAACAGGTGCACTTGGTTTCGCAGGACAAGTAATTGGTTCATCTGGCTTTTCAGTTGGATTTGTTGTTGGCTTGACTGGTTCTTCGGTTGGCTTAATTGGTTCTTCGGTTGGCTTAATTGGTTCTTCGGTTGGCTTGACTGGTTCTTCGGTTGGATTGACTGGTTCTTCGGTTGGCTTAATTGGTTCTTCGGTTGGCTTAATTGGTTCTTCGGTTGGATTGACTGGTGGAATGACTGATCCACAAATGGTTGGAAATCCTCCTGTTAATTTGTTAAGTAATTCAGTATTGCTCTCTTCACAAAGATAATCTTTGCTTGGTGAAATACAGTTCGATTCAAAACTCATGGTTCCTGTCGTTAAAGTTCCTGTCGATCCAAACAAGAAGTTTCTATTCGTCGAAATAATTCTGACTTCATTGTTCTTGAATGCGAAGTCTGATGTCGAAACCCACTCAAGATAAATCATGCTTGTCGTGGTTTCAATAGTTAATTCAAATTTGCTGTTTTGAATTAATAATGGATTTGATGATGGTTGTCCACCAGCTGCTTCTTTGCAGAGGAAATATATATCTCCTCCTTTGTTGGTTGCAACATTGTTAATGAATTCGCATGAATCAATGGTCGAATAAACTGCATTGAAATAAATAGCTCCACCTTGATTAGTGGCTTTGTTGTTCTCAAATTTACTACGAAGGATGCTGAAGAATCTAGTAGTTTGGGCTGTGTTTATTGAAATAGCTCCACCTTTCGTAGATTGACATTTAGAAAATCTGCAGTCTTCGATGATGCATGTTTTGTTGGTTGGACCATTGCTGGTAGTATAAACATAGATGGCTCCTCCTCCTGATGATGATGAATCAGTAAGATCGTTGAATGTACAATGATAAAGATGAACAATGTGTTGATTCGAATCAATTCTTGATGTGATTTCTAAATTGCATCCATAAAGAACTGATTTCTTTGCATATGAATTTGGGTTCGTTGAAAGATCATCAACAGGTGCACTTGGTTTCGCAGGACAAGTAATTGGTTCATCTGGCTTTTCAGTTGGATTTGTTGTTGGCTTGACTGGTTCTTCGGTTGGCTTAATTGGTTCTTCGGTTGGCTTAATTGGTTCTTCGGTTGGCTTAATTGGTTCTTCGGTTGGCTTGACTGGTTCTTCGGTTGGATTGACTGGTTCTTCGGTTGGCTTAATTGGTTCTTCGGTTGGCTTAATTGGTTCTTCGGTTGGATTGACTGGTGGAATGACTGATCCACAAATGGTTGGAAATCCTCCTGTTAATTTGTTAAGTAATTCAGTATTGCTCTCTTCACAAAGATAATCTTTGCTTGGTGAAATACAGTTCGATTCAAAACTCATGGTTCCTGTCGTTAAAGTTCCTGTCGATCCAAACAAGAAGTTTCTATTCGTCGAAATAATTCTGACTTCATTGTTCTTGAATGCGAAGTCTGATGTCGAAACCCACTCAAGATAAATCATGCTTGTCGTGGTTTCAATAGTTAATTCAAATTTGCTGTTTTGAATTAATAATGGATTTGATGATGGTTGTCCACCAGCTGCTTCTTTGCAGAGGAAATATATATCTCCTCCTTTGTTGGTTGCAACATTGTTAATGAATTCGCATGAATCAATGGTCGAATAAACTGCATTGAAATAAATAGCTCCACCTTGATTAGTGGCTTTGTTGTTCTCAAATTTACTACGAAGGATGCTGAAGAATCTAGTAGTTTGGGCTGTGTTTATTGAAATAGCTCCACCTTTCGTAGATTGACATTTAGAAAATCTGCAGTCTTCGATGATGCATGTTTTGTTGGTTGGACCATTGCTGGTAGTATAAACATAGATGGCTCCTCCTCCTGATGATGATGAATCAGTAAGATCGTTGAATGTACAATGATAAAGATGAACAATGTGTTGATTCGAATCAATTCTTGATGTGATTTCTAAATTGCATCCATAAAGAACTGATTTCTTTGCATATGAATTTGGGTTCGTTGAAAGATCATCAACAGGTGCACTTGGTTTCGCAGGACAAGTAATTGGTTCATCTGGCTTTTCAGTTGGATTTGTTGTTGGCTTGACTGGTTCTTCGGTTGGCTTAATTGGTTCTTCGGTTGGCTTAATTGGTTCTTCGGTTGGCTTAATTGGTTCTTCGGTTGGCTTGACTGGTTCTTCGGTTGGATTGACTGGTGGAATGACTGATCCACAAATGGTTGGAAATCCTCCTGTTAATTTGTTAAGTAATTCAGTATTGCTCTCTTCACAAAGATAATCTTTGCTTGGTGAAATACAGTTCGATTCAAAACTCATGGTTCCTGTCGTTAAAGTTCCTGTCGATCCAAACAAGAAGTTTCTATTCGTCGAAATAATTCTGACTTCATTGTTCTTGAATGCGAAGTCTGATGTCGAAACCCACTCAAGATAAATCATGCTTGTCGTGGTTTCAATAGTTAATTCAAATTTGCTGTTTTGAATTAATAATGGATTTGATGATGGTTGTCCACCAGCTGCTTCTTTGCAGAGGAAATATATATCTCCTCCTTTGTTGGTTGCAACATTGTTAATGAATTCGCATGAATCAATGGTCGAATAAACTGCATTGAAATAAATAGCTCCACCTTGATTAGTGGCTTTGTTGTTCTCAAATTTACTACGAAGGATGCTGAAGAATCTAGTAGTTTGGGCTGTGTTTATTGAAATAGCTCCACCTTTCGTAGATTGACATTTAGAAAATCTGCAGTCTTCGATGATGCATGTTTTGTTGGTTGGACCATTGCTGGTAGTATAAACATAGATGGCTCCTCCTCCTGATGATGATGAATCAGTAAGATCGTTGAATGTACAATGATAAAGATGAACAATGTGTTGATTCGAATCAATTCTTGATGTGATTTCTAAATTGCATCCATAAAGAACTGATTTCTTTGCATATGAATTTGGGTTCGTTGAAAGATCATCAACAGGTGCACTTGGTTTCGCAGGACAAGTAATTGGTTCATCTGGCTTTTCAGTTGGATTTGTTGTTGGCTTGACTGGTTCTTCGGTTGGCTTAATTGGTTCTTCGGTTGGCTTAATTGGTTCTTCGGTTGGCTTAATTGGTTCTTCGGTTGGCTTGACTGGTTCTTCGGTTGGATTGGTTCTTCGGTTGGCTTGATTGGTTCTTCGGTTGGATTGACTGGTGGAATGACTGATCCACAAATGGTTGGAAATCCTCCTGTTAATTTGTTAAGTAATTCAGTATTGCTCTCTTCACAAAGATAATCTTTGCTTGGTGAAATACAGTTCGATTCAAAACTCATGGTTCCTGTCGTTAAAGTTCCTGTCGATCCAAACAAGAAGTTTCTATTCGTCGAAATAATTCTGACTTCATTGTTCTTGAATGCGAAGTCTGATGTCGAAACCCACTCAAGATAAATCATGCTTGTCGTGGTTTCAATAGTTAATTCAAATTTGCTGTTTTGAATTAATAATGGATTTGATGATGGTTGTCCACCAGCTGCTTCTTTGCAGAGGAAATATATATCTCCTCCTTTGTTGGTTGCAACATTGTTAATGAATTCGCATGAATCAATGGTCGAATAAACTGCATTGAAATAAATAGCTCCACCTTGATTAGTGGCTTTGTTGTTCTCAAATTTACTACGAAGGATGCTGAAGAATCTAGTAGTTTGGGCTGTGTTTATTGAAATAGCTCCACCTTTCGTAGATTGACATTTAGAAAATCTGCAGTCTTCGATGATGCATGTTTTGTTGGTTGGACCATTGCTGGTAGTATAAACATAGATGGCTCCTCCTCCTGATGATGATGAATCAGTAAGATCGTTGAATGTACAATGATAAAGATGAACAATGTGTTGATTCGAATCAATTCTTGATGTGATTTCTAAATTGCATCCATAAAGAACTGATTTCTTTGCATATGAATTTGGGTTCGTTGAAAGATCATCAACAGGTGCACTTGGTTTCGCAGGACAAGTAATTGGTTCATCTGGCTTTTCAGTTGGATTTGTTGTTGGCTTGACTGGTTCTTCGGTTGGCTTAATTGGTTCTTCGGTTGGCTTAATTGGTTCTTCGGTTGGCTTAATTGGTTCTTCGGTTGGCTTAATTGGTTCTTCGGTTGGATTGACTGGTTCTTCGGTTGGATTGACTGGTGGAATGACTGATCCACAAATGGTTGGAAATCCTCCTGTTAATTTGTTAAGTAATTCAGTATTGCTCTCTTCACAAAGATAATCTTTGCTTGGTGAAATACAGTTCGATTCAAAACTCATGGTTCCTGTCGTTAAAGTTCCTGTCGATCCAAACAAGAAGTTTCTATTCGTCGAAATAATTCTGACTTCATTGTTCTTGAATGCGAAGTCTGATGTCGAAACCCACTCAAGATAAATCATGCTTGTCGTGGTTTCAATAGTTAATTCAAATTTGCTGTTTTGAATTAATAATGGATTTGATGATGGTTGTCCACCAGCTGCTTCTTTGCAGAGGAAATATATATCTCCTCCTTTGTTGGTTGCAACATTGTTAATGAATTCGCATGAATCAATGGTCGAATAAACTGCATTGAAATAAATAGCTCCACCTTGATTAGTGGCTTTGTTGTTCTCAAATTTACTACGAAGGATGCTGAAGAATCTAGTAGTTTGGGCTGTGTTTATTGAAATAGCTCCACCTTTCGTAGATTGACATTTAGAAAATCTGCAGTCTTCGATGATGCATGTTTTGTTGGTTGGACCATTGCTGGTAGTATAAACATAGATGGCTCCTCCTCCTGATGATGATGAATCAGTAAGATCGTTGAATGTACAATGATAAAGATGAACAATGTGTTGATTCGAATCAATTCTTGATGTGATTTCTAAATTGCATCCATAAAGAACTGATTTCTTTGCATATGAATTTGGGTTCGTTGAAAGATCATCAACAGGTGCACTTGGTTTCGCAGGACAAGTAATTGGTTCATCTGGCTTTTCAGTTGGATTTGTTGTTGGCTTGACTGGTTCTTCGGTTGGCTTAATTGGTTCTTCGGTTGGCTTAATTGGTTCTTCGGTTGGCTTAATTGGTTCTTCGGTTGGATTGACTGGTGGAATGACTGATCCACAAATGGTTGGAAATCCTCCTGTTAATTTGTTAAGTAATTCAGTATTGCTCTCTTCACAAAGATAATCTTTGCTTGGTGAAATACAGTTCGATTCAAAACTCATGGTTCCTGTCGTTAAAGTTCCTGTCGATCCAAACAAGAAGTTTCTATTCGTCGAAATAATTCTGACTTCATTGTTCTTGAATGCGAAGTCTGATGTCGAAACCCACTCAAGATAAATCATGCTTGTCGTGGTTTCAATAGTTAATTCAAATTTGCTGTTTTGAATTAATAATGGATTTGGTGATGGTTGTCCACCAGCTGCTTCTTTGCAGAGGAAATATATATCTCCTCCTTTGTTGGTTGCAACATTGTTAATGAATTCGCATGAATCAATGGTCGAATAAACTGCATTGAAATAAATAGCTCCACCTTGATTAGTGGCTTTGTTGTTCTCAAATTTACTACGAAGGATGCTGAAGAATCTAGTAGTTTGGGCTGTGTTTATTGAAATAGCTCCACCTTTCGTAGATTGACATTTAGAAAATCTGCAGTCTTCGATGATGCATGTTTTGTTGGTTGGACCATTGCTGGTAGTATAAACATAGATGGCTCCTCCTCCTGATGATGATGAATCAGTAAGATCGTTGAATGTACAATGATAAAGATGAACAATGTGTTGATTCGAATCAATTCTTGATGTGATTTCTAAATTGCATCCATAAAGAACTGATTTCTTTGCATATGAATTTGGGTTCGTTGAAAGATCATCAACAGGTGCACTTGGTTTCGCAGGACAAGTAATTGGTTCATCTGGCTTTTCAGTTGGATTTGTTGTTGGCTTGACTGGTTCTTCGGTTGGCTTAATTGGTTCTTCGGTTGGCTTAATTGGTTCTTCGGTTGGCTTAATTGGTTCTTCGGTTGGCTTAATTGGTTCTTCGGTTGGCTTGACTGGTTCTTCGGTTGGCTTAATTGGTTCTTCGGTTGGCTTGACTGGTTCTTCGGTTGGATTGACTGGTTCTTCGGTTGGCTTAATTGGTTCTTCGGTTGGCTTAATTGGTTCTTCGGTTGGCTTGACTGGTTCTTCGGTTGGCTTGACTGGTTCTTCGGTTGGCTTAATTGGTTCTTCGGTTGGCTTAATTAGTTCTTCGGTTGGCTTAATTGGTTCTTCGGTTGGCTTAATTGGTTCTTCGGTTGGCTTAATTGGTTCTTCGGTTGGATTGACTGGTGGAATGACTGATCCACAAATGGTTGGAAATCCTCCTGTTAATTTGTTAAGTAATTCAGTATTGCTCTCTTCACAAAGATAATCTTTGCTTGGTGAAATACAGTTCGATTCAAAACTCATGGTTCCTGTCGTTAAAGTTCCTGTCGATCCAAACAAGAAGTTTCTATTCGTCGAAATAATTCTGACTTCATTGTTCTTGAATGCGAAGTCTGATGTCGAAACCCACTCAAGATAAATCATGCTTGTCGTGGTTTCAATAGTTAATTCAAATTTGCTGTTTTGAATTAATAATGGATTTGGTGATGGTTGTCCACCAGCTGCTTCTTTGCAGAGGAAATATATATCTCCTCCTTTGTTGGTTGCAACATTGTTAATGAATTCGCATGAATCAATGGTCGAATAAACTGCATTGAAATAAATAGCTCCACCTTGATTAGTGGCTTTGTTGTTCTCAAATTTACTACGAAGGATGCTGAAGAATCTAGTAGTTTGGGCTGTGTTTATTGAAATAGCTCCACCTTTCGTAGATTGACATTTAGAAAATCTGCAGTCTTCGATGATGCATGTTTTGTTGGTTGGACCATTGCTGGTAGTATAAACATAGATGGCTCCTCCTCCTGATGATGATGAATCAGTAAGATCGTTGAATGTACAATGATAAAGATGAACAATGTGTTGATTCGAATCAATTCTTGATGTGATTTCTAAATTGCATCCATAAAGAACTGATTTCTTTGCATATGAATTTGGGTTCGTTGAAAGATCATCAACAGGTGCACTTGGTTTCGCAGGACAAGTAATTGGTTCATCTGGCTTTTCAGTTGGATTTGTTGTTGGCTTGACTGGTTCTTCGGTTGGCTTAATTGGTTCTTCGGTTGGCTTAATTGGTTCTTCGGTTGGCTTAATTGGTTCTTCGGTTGGCTTGACTGGTTCTTCGGTTGGCTTAATTGGTTCTTCGGTTGGCTTAATTGGTTCTTCGGTTGGCTTAATTGGTTCTTCGGTTGGCTTAATTGGTTCTTCGGTTGGCTTAATTGGTTCTTCGGTTGGATTGACTGGTGGAATGACTGATCCACAAATGGTTGGAAATCCTCCTGTTAATTTGTTAAGTAATTCAGTATTGCTCTCTTCACAAAGATAATCTTTGCTTGGTGAAATACAGTTCGATTCAAAACTCATGGTTCCTGTCGTTAAAGTTCCTGTCGATCCAAACAAGAAGTTTCTATTCGTCGAAATAATTCTGACTTCATTGTTCTTGAATGCGAAGTCTGATGTCGAAACCCACTCAAGATAAATCATGCTTGTCGTGGTTTCAATAGTTAATTCAAATTTGCTGTTTTGAATTAATAATGGATTTGATGATGGTTGTCCACCAGCTGCTTCTTTGCAGAGGAAATATATATCTCCTCCTTTGTTGGTTGCAACATTGTTAATGAATTCGCATGAATCAATGGTCGAATAAACTGCATTGAAATAAATAGCTCCACCTTGATTAGTGGCTTTGTTGTTCTCAAATTTACTACGAAGGATGCTGAAGAATCTAGTAGTTTGGGCTGTGTTTATTGAAATAGCTCCACCTTTCGTAGATTGACATTTAGAAAATCTGCAGTCTTCGATGATGCATGTTTTGTTGGTTGGACCATTGCTGGTAGTATAAACATAGATGGCTCCTCCTCCTGATGATGATGAATCAGTAAGATCGTTGAATGTACAATGATAAAGATGAACAATGTGTTGATTCGAATCAATTCTTGATGTGATTTCTAAATTGCATCCATAAAGAACTGATTTCTTTGCATATGAATTTGGGTTCGTTGAAAGATCATCAACAGGTGCACTTGGTTTCGCAGGACAAGTAATTGGTTCATCTGTTTCTTCTATTTGTTCAATAAAACGTTCAAATATTATAATATTTCCTGTATTTCTTGATTGTGAAGGATAATCAATGATCTTTTCCTTGTCATTATTTTTCAATAAGCTAAAGCAAGAAATAAAAAGAAGCAATAAAGACATGACCAGTATATTACTAAGAATAAAAAAATAATGATGTTAAATTTTATTTAAAAAGTATTGAAAAAATTCAATAACGATATATTATTTATTATTAGATTATAATAGTGTTGTATTATTGTAATATTTTCATTTAACAAGAAAAGGCTACATGGTCAGAGATTTCAATATTTTATTAATTTAAATTTATTCTGTAACCGAATTTCTGTTATAAAAAATAATTTTTAATCTCAATAATTCAATGTACGTTGCTAAGAACTGAACTCAAAAAGTTTTTTGATGTTATAGTGTTCCAAAGGTCGTACAACTAAATTGAATAAAAAATAAAATTAAATAAATTTATATTTATCTTAATAAATAATTTATTTAATAATTATAATATATAATTTATATATTTTATATCCAATATTATAAAATGTAATGGTTGAAATAAAGACTTTAATTAAAATTCAATATATATCGATTTCTTATATATTTGCATCATTTAAAAAATATAGATGTCATTTGAATGGATATACTATGTGTTATACAAATAATATTTTACTTTTTGACGAAATCCTTCAGTAATTGAAATATTAAACTTTTTATATTTATGAAACCAATCAACTAAATCTTCATTTTTAGAAAAAACTGACATTTGATTTAGAATGAAATTCAAATATATTAGAAAGTAAATGCATATAAATAAAATTGTATTCGTCATTTGGCTCCTGTAACGTCCAATTTTTTTAAAATCATCATTTAATAATTCAACAAATTAGAGGTGCGGACACCTACTTTACATTTTTAACGTTTATAAAAATATGTATATCTTTTTATGTATTAATAATTACTAAATAACATTTTGATATTATATTCTAGTGCACTTATTTTATATATTTATTATTTAAATGTTTTAAAATATCAATTATATAAGTTATAATAACACAAACAAGTATCCTATGAAATTAACCCAATCCAGCCACCTGATGGATGGATTGAAATTATAATGATTAATTATTATATATATTGGAAATTAATGACTAATTATGCATTTTGTTATTTTATAAATATTTCATATTTTGTTAAAAAGTTCATTTTAATGTATTTTTACATATTTTTTTGAAATATCTAAATAAATAAAGAATTTATTTAGATTATAATTGCATTTAAATATTGTACATTTAATTTAATAAAGATATGCTAAATTTAGTTTAACTTGATTCAGGGGGCTGAGCTGCAAAAATCAATTTTAAAATCATAAACATTAATAACGATTTTTTTTCAATAAAAAATTTTTATTAAAATATTAAGCAAATATCTTTTTATATTTATATGTATATCATAGATTATATAACATTTAATAATATTATATATACTATAAAAATATTTAAAATAAATATAAACAATTATAAACTTTATATAACTGTATATTCTAAATATTGAACAATTATAATTTCAAAGCGCTTTTCATAAAATGTTAATTTGAGAGAAATTGAAAAAATAATTTTCTTTATATATTTTGAAGTTTAATTAAAATTTAAATCAAATGTAGAAAGTTTTTTTCATAAATTTTTTTTTCATAAATTTTGAATAAAAAAATTTTCGAGAATATAATTGAGAATATAGTAAATAATAATTGAGAGTCTTTACATTTAAATTCATATCTTAATATGTAATTTATTATTTTATTATATTATAATAAATATATGATATAAATAAAATATATAACAATTATATATTAATAATATAATTTTAAAATACTTTTTTTTATTAAATTTGGCCCATTTTCATTTTCTCAATTTTTTTTTGGGCCAATTTAAGTGGAAACTATATCATACATTAACAATTAAATAATAACAAACGAGACACATTTTTTTAAATAGTATAAAAATGATTTTTATCATGTTTTTATTACTTTTTTTAGTAGTTATATATTTGCCACGATTTTTGCACTTCGTTCAAAAACCGCGTCAAATATTTCCCATCCGCGACCCCAGCCCTGCTATGTCAGGTATGATCCCCCACTCCCATTAATGATCTTCCACTGGGCTTGTTCTCAGGATTCCTCTCAACGCTCTGCTAGGAAGGAGGCCCCGTATCGTTAATATCAAAAAAGCTATAGAAAAAGTTGTTAATTGTGTGGTTTACTTAGAGGTATTCTTTCCAATCGTTTGCATGACATTCGATTGGATAGTAAATCCATTTGGTGTAAAATTCAATTCTGCTATTAACAGTAATGTGTATTGCTTCAATAAGCTCCTGGAATAGCTTTTGAACGTCTGTTTGATTCCAATTAATTGAAACTTGACCAAATATTTCAATATAACGTCCCAAAATTGAGAATAAAAGGGGAAAATTAGGATTTAATTGAAAAGTACAAATGTCCATTGATATTTCAATCAATTTGTCTCTTTTTTCGATACATTTATGCAATTCTCGATAATAAATTCTAGTAAATTCTTGCTTTGGGCCAATATTGTATGGTGAATCTTGTGCAGTAACAATTTTACATAAGCTGTAGTGTTCATAATCATCAATACTAAGATCTAAATCTTCAGGATGTGTATCAATATGGTCAGCAGTGATCTCGAAAAGGTAGTTCTCTGTAGGCTCTACGTTGGACTCGGAGATGGCGAACATAAGTAAAAATGATGTGGTGAGGTGAGCACGAAAAATCATATTTTTTATTTGGGTCCCTCATGGGGGTGCCCTAGGTGTTGTAGAGGTGCCCGAGTTGTTGTAGAGGTGCCCTCTAAGTTTTTGGGGGTGGAGACCGTTTACCAAAATCTAATTTTTTCTCGTTAGGTCATCACATCACTTTTTTTCATGTACAGCAGGAAGCAAGATAAGCAAAGTCTTAAGGTTTTCAGAAAGACAGTACGCAGCTTTATTTATGATACAACAAGGTTATTGGAATTAGCTGATTCATTAAACGACGACATGAAAACAATCGAAAGACTGGAATCAGAAAATCGAAGGCTCACCGAAGAAAACGGCTATATAAATGATGAAATTGATAAAAATCCAAAGTCCGATCCGAGATGGGAAATGATGGTTGAAAATGAGCTAAAAATTGATGAAAATCGAGATAAATTGGACGATTTGAAAAAAGAAGAAGAAAAAAAGAAAGTCCAATTGGAAACAAAAGCACAAGTATTGAATCAATTTGTCGATGAGTTACGAGATTGCTTCGTTGACCCACTAAATTTGAAGGAACCAGAATATTCAAATGAATAAACCATTTAATTTTCATTATTTGTTGTTTTATGTTTATTTTTATTGAAAAATGGATGAAAATCAACAACCTGAACAAAATCAACAACCTGAACAATTAACAGATGAACAACTCCTTGCAAAATATCAAGAAGCAAAACAAGATTTATTAAATAATAAGGGTGGTGTTATAAGTAAATATGGCGGTTATATATTTCCTGATGAAGATAGTAGACAAGAATTTGATTGGTTGTATGATGCATGTTGTAAAGTATCGAATGAACCACCGAATTTAAATACAGTAATTAATTATTATCAAAAACATCCAAAGGAAATAGAGAATGAATGGATTGATTTGATTGAATACACTCGAGTAGTTTTAGATTTTACGATTAACAGCGAAGTCAGAAATATTTATTGCCCTGGATTCGGTATTGCACAAATTGATAAAGAATTTCAAATATGTAGAACCAAAAAGAAATCTCTACTGGATAGTTTGGAAAATTTTCGAAAATATAGACTGGACAAACTTTTTGAAGTATTTGGAATAGATGATGAGGAAATAAAAGAATGGAAAAGTAATTATCAAAGTGGGGGAGAATATCTTGGGTGGACAGAATTGGAAGCTGCTTTTTGGTGGAGTGTTTGTCAACGCATTTATCGATTTAATGGAAAATATGAAATTGATTATCTTGTTAAAATTTTAGAGATTAGAGATCCACTCGCAGATATTGTTTCATTTCGTGGAATCAGTTATCATCAAGAAATGGTCAAATTTTATTTAACAATGAAGGATGATATTCTGAATATTAATTTCGACATTTTGACTGGTTTAATTCAAAATCAAGATTTGAATGCAATGGTTAATTACTTCAGATCAAAAATAACTCGAACAAGTCCGGCAGGAAATCAAATTATTTGTCCAAAAGAATTGTTTGACATAAGAGTATGGGATTATTATCAAGATGCAGCAAATAATACCATAAAAGACGTATTTTCAAAATTGAAGTTGTTAGAAGAAAAATTTATTGAGTTGGAAGCACTTGGATGGAAAAATACATATATTGTTTACACATGGACTTTTTATAAATTGAGAGAGCAAAACATTCGATATCTCGAACCTGATACAGCGATTAACACATTTATTGATCTTGCAAAAATCTTACCCACACTCGGAACAGATGATTGTTTAAAATTATTATATGTTCCAGGATTCGAAACAACATATAATGCAATCACTAAACTGACTGATACACAAATAACAGCATTTAGAATCGACACTCAAAAATCTAAAAATTATCAAAGAATTTTAGAAGCTCAGAGAATAAAGAAAAGAGCAATTTATGATTTAATTAGAGACATTTATGCTGCAAAAAATCCAAACGTACAAGGTCAATTAACAGTAGACCAAGTAGATCAAATTTATTATACAAAATTCAACGAAAGATATAAAAATAATCAAGATCCATCTCAAATAAATGAACATATTCTAGATGAATTACAAAATGAATATAAAGAAATATCTCCTGAAAAAGCAAAATTGAAAATCGAAGAATTCCAAAAACAGAGGTTATGGTCAAATGAAGAACTTTGGAGATTTTGTGTTATGTTTAACTATGCAAAAGGCATTGAGACAAGTGGAGATGCTGATATATTATGTGATTCGTTAAGTCAAGAATATGATTTGAATTATTATGCTGCTAATGAATTTTTAAAAGATACATTGGATCAATCAAATCCGATAGAAAAGGAAAAATATATCGAAGTAGAAATCGTAGCAATGCATGTTAATCTATTATTTATAAAAGAAAAGGATGGCTATTCTCGAAAAAAATTTTGGTTCGGCTTTTATAATAATATCCGACAATTACATGAAACAAAAGAACATGAAGTAAATGAAGCAATTCAAGGATTAGGTCCGCAAAATTTGACAGATGAGCAACAATTTATACAAAAACATCATTTGACAATGAAGTGGTATCGGGAAGAATATCAGAGAAAAAAGGATGAATTCAAGAAATTTTTAACAGATCATCCAGGACAACAATTTGAAACATTCGCAATTTTCCATGATCAATATCAAGAAGAAATGATGAAAAGAGAAAAAAAGCAAAATGAAGAAGATGAGGCATTTGCAAAAGAAATCCAAGATTCAATAGAAATTCCAGAAAGAAAATTAGAGGCTATCGTTCAAGAATCACAAATGGAAATAGAGAATCCAGAAAGGGTTAAAGAAATAAAAAAACAATCTTTGCTTTTAGAAAAGGATGAATTATTAGAAGAATATAAGCAAAAATGTTTATCCTTTTTTGACGAGAACTCATATGGTTTACCATGGATTCAAATATCGAATTGGGCAAATCTAGATAACGAAATATCAGGAATTCAAAAGTTAATAGCAGATGAGACAATACAGACGATTGACGAATTACTAGCATGTATGAGTGAACATTCACGAAATATGATTGATAATTGGATAAAAGTGATTGGAAAATTTTATTTAAAATTTGAGAATAACATTCAAACTACAAATGAAACATTGGACGAAGAATTGGGAAAACTAACAATTGTTAAACAAGCAGATAATCATTATGCGAAAGATGACTTAGAAAAAATATTAACTTTATTGAATAGATCATTTCAAGATATTCGTTTAATTGTTAATGAAGAATTTGATTCATTATATCGAATGACAGGAAATACAACAAATTTAGATGCAGAATCATATTATCAGAAAAAAATAATTCAAAAATTAAATAATGATTTTATAACAAGAGGTGAAGTACCAACGAAAATAGAGGTTATTGAACAATTACAAAAAGGATCGGGATCAAAAATAGAAGAAGTAGAATTTCCACGATATCTTGGATTATATCAAAGTGCTGTGAACAAAATATTAAAGCCGTTTAATTTAAGTGAGAACAAGTTAACTGAATTTTATTCATTATTTGTTAAAGATGGATCTTGTCAAGCTTTGTTCAAAGCAGATAGAGAAAAACAATGGGAGATCAAATTAAATGAAGCCTCAGAAATTGTTAAAAATTATCGAGATCATTATGAACAATCGTTATCAAATCGAAAGAATATGATAAATGATCTAATTCAAATAGAACAAGAAACAAATAAATATCGTCCAAATTCAAATTATAGGGGGTGGAAAAAGTCCTTGCGTCTGCTTTTTTTTATATATAAAAAATAAGATATCATTAAATTAAATATTGTTTAATATATATAATCACCTTCTCTTTCAATTACAATTAAAAGCCTTTTGATCCATTCATCATACACAGATTTGAGAACATCTGTTGGAATTTCATATGACAATTCTTTGATCTTTTCAAAAAGTTCGTTTTCATTGTCAAATATTTGACCTTCTAACAGTTTTTTTAAATATCCAAACAGAAAAAAATCTGATGGAGCCAGATCCGGCGAGTAAGCCGGATGATCTAATCTAATGATGCCCAATTCATCGTATTTTTCATGTGTTAAGTGTGGTCTGGCGTTATCTAAATGTAAAAAATATCCTTTTGTGTTTATTGATTTGGCCAAATCTCCTAGTACATTTTCAGAAAAGAAAGCTTTATTAAATTTTTGTCCAATAGGTAACATTGTAATTCCTTTGAAACCTGTTCTACCCCAAATAAAAGACACCATTAATTTTTTTGCTCCAATTGTTTGCTTAACTTTAAACGGACGAGGCCTTCCATTTTCAAGCCACATGGAATTTCTTTGATTGACGAGATAAAACCATGATTCATCCTGAGTCAAAACTTTGTTCAACTTGCGTTCATTTGAGTTGGAAAGGAAATTATATAATTTCTGAGCTATTTCAACTCGTTTTGCCTTTATTTCTGGAGTAGGTTGATATGGAACCCATTTAAAATTGACCTTACTCATTGAAAGATTTATGGTTAAAATCTTCTTAACGGTTTTAGAATCAGCTCCAACCTTTTTAGATATTTTTTTTGTACTGAGATAAGGATCTTCTTGAAGTATATCTTTAATTTTCTGAACGAGTTCATCTTTTGGAGGTCTTCCGGATCTCGGTAAGTCAAAAATTGAATAGTCACCTTGTTTGCACTTTTGTGTCCGATCTTGAACAGTTCTGAGTGAAATAGAATTTTCACCATATGCTTCTATTATAGATTCATATATTTCTTTATTTGTGTTTCCTTTCAACCAGAGGAAATGTATAACACATCTGATTTCTATATCCATTAAAAATGCTTAACGTATTTGTGTTAACGTCTTTTTTTCAAATGAGTGATTGAAGTGTTTCAATAAATAATTTTTTATCACAAATATTACATTTAAAAGTTCATCTAATTATCAACATATTTATATATTTGTTTTTTTATTTAGTAACTAATAATAGCATAAAAAAGGTAGACGCAAAGACTTTTTCCACCCCCTATATAATCAAGCAGTAAGAAAAAGTGAATTGGAAGCTTTTTATATAAACGGTGATCAAATTACAAAAGATTTGGACGAGGAATTATCTCGTAGATTGAATCTCGCAATTCAAGAGAATGATATCGAACAGAAAGAAAATAAGAAAAAGAAGGTGTTGTCGATGTAAAATAGTCATGGATTACAAGTTGATGACGATACTCTGGAAAGATATACGGCAATGTATAATGATAAAGAAGGAAAACGAGCCGTGGAACAAGATATTACAAATGCAAAGACTACATTAACAAATAAATTAAAATCAGATGTACAATCAAAAATAACAGAAAATCTTGTCAAAATTAATCAAATCGCTGAAAAAGTTCCAGGGGTTAGCTCAGTTGATGAAAATACAATCTTACAAAATGTTACAAATAAAATTTTATCAAATCCTAATCAAATAAATACAATTATTGATGAAGAAGAAGAGAAATGGAAAGAAAAGTTGGAACAAGCATTAAAACAAGAAAATGATTATATGTCAGCAAAAATCGTCGAGATATTAAGACAATCAAAGAGAAAATTTGACCAAAATGATGTTTTACAAATAAGATCTCAATTTATTAAACAAAATGATATTCCAACAAAAGAAGCACATTTTGAAGAATGGCAAAGATCATGGATTGCTTCAAAACAAGATATTGATAAGAAAATGGGAGAAATAATAACAATAATAGCACAAAGAGCAAATCTAGAAGGTCAACCATTTGATCAACAGAAAGAAGAGAATGAAATATTTATAAAGGATATTGAATCAGAAACAGAACAAAGTAAAGCCTTAGAAAAATTACAAAATCGACTCAATAATGAAAAATCTCTATTGAAATCTGTTCAAGATAAAAAGAAACTTGAGAATTTAAAAGTTCAAGTACAACATGCTTATGGAAGTGAATTTACTGATAACTTTTGGAATGGAATATTAGTCGATCAGAAAATTGAAAATAAAGAAGAGTATATCAAAGAATTAATTAAAAATAAGAATACAGAAAAAGGAAAAGAAGATGAGAATTTGAAAAATGCTATTAACGAAAGTTTTACAACTCTATTTCCTGATTGGGATATCAATCAATATCGTTTTGATCAATTAGTTCAATACTTAGTTTTGTATACACCAAATGTAGAAACAAAAGCTGATTTATTAAAATATATGAATGATCATAAGGAAGATTTCACAAGGGGAGGAATTGTAATGAAACGTTGGAATAAATATTCATATAACAATAAAAAAATAGGGTTTCAATCATTAATTGACTATCGTTATAATTTAGACGAAATCTTTAATATGTTAAAGAGATACCAATCTGAAATTCAAATTTTCGAATATTCACCTATTAAAATTATTGAATTGAAAAATGTTTCACCTCCGTTAAAATCAGATGGTCAACCAGATTATAATCAAATTCTAACTAATTACCAAAATATCGTTCAACAATACCAAAATTTAGAAAGACAAAAGAAAAATGATCAGGCCTTTTATCAAGAATTCAACGAACGAACAAAAAAGATTCATGACAAAGAACAAAAAGATGACTTATTCAAAGAAGTTGTTGGTCATTGTAATAATTCAGGAGATATTCAACAATACTTGAATGCACGAACTTATTACATTTCGATGGGTCATGATATGGATAAGTATTTTGATAGATTAGAATTTGAAAAAGTTTATAAAAGTTATGAAGGAAAAGAAAATATGAATTTAAAAATGGACGTTATCATTGGAAATACAAAAGCAGAAGATATTCCTCAAATCAATATGCTCGAACAAGAATTACATAATCTTTATCCAACTCGATTTACTGACAAGAGATTTCGTGATGTAAAAATGACTTATTTCCCTCAGAATGGTTCTGCATATAAATTTTATTTAGAGTCTGAATTAGCTTATGACAAATATAAAAAATATCATGAAAAACAAAGTCATTTTCCAACATTTATGGATTATTTTCAAAATCAGACAAATGGTGATTTATCAACTCATGGACAGTATTTTCAAGATGAGGTTGCAGATATCGAAGAAACAGAACGTGTTTTATCTTTGAATGATAACATAAATAACAAAATAAGAGAATTGAATGAATTTTTACCGAATGATGATCAATATTCAATAAAAAGAATAGCAGCTGCTTGGAGAAATAAAAATGTTGTTCAAGTTGGTGAATCTTTACAAAATATGATTAATAATCAAATCAATGGAAGAGATACGAATGCTAATTTGGATCAAGCTTTAATGAATTGGAAACAACATTTTCCTGAGGATCTCAAAAGTCCATCTGATTGGAGAATGGAATGGGAAGGAAATTATAATGCTATCAATGCGATAAATAAATTAGGTGCGGTGTATGAATTTTATTATAAAACTCATCCTTGGGAAGGTGTTAATTTAAAGAAATTTGTAAGAGAGAAAGCGAAGGATTCAATCACAGAAGCTCAAAAAATACTTCAAGAATATTATGATAAAAATTATCACAATTATTCTGTCACTTGGGATCAAAGTAGTGTGTTTCATGATTATCTTGAAAAATACGGAAAAGCATTTGGACGAAATTATGTTGAAGCTTGGGGGCATTTGTATGGAAAATTCAACGGAGATTTGAATGAATGTAATGATTTCTTTGAGAGTTATGAAAAAGTTAAGAAAATAAATGAGTAATTTCCGAAAAAAGGTAATAAATTATATAACGACGTCATTCAATACTTTAACGAATACATGAAAATGACAGATTCAACAGTCAAATCTGCTTATCGAAAGAATTGGCAAGAGAAATATGATTCCTATAAGAAAACTTCAAAAACTTGGTCAACTGATAGTAACTATAAGAAAGCAAGAGAATTGTTAGCGAAAATAAAACCACAATATGTTTCTTATATAACTCAACCTGATTTAACTTGGACAAATGAAGAAATGTATGCAAACTATTTAATTCCTATTGTTTCAACATATTACAAACAATTAAACAATGGAAAAGATTATTCAATGACAGGTCAAGAAAAAGATTCAACATTATTTGATCAAATTTTGGCGAAAGTGGAAGAAAAAGAACAAGATGAAGAAACGTGGGGAAAATCAGATGTTGAAGCAACATTTGAATCATATAAATCAACAAATCAAATAGATTCAACATTAACATATAAACAATTGAAAGACAAATATAAAACTCCTGAAAAAGCTCGAATTGCTATTGAAATTGATAAATATAGAAAATTAATTAAAAATAGATTCTCTATATTTGATGAAGATTTGCCAGGTGATACTCGTTTTACTGGATATCATGAGACAGCCTTAGATTCAGAAGAAAGATTAGCTTGGTGTCGAAAATTTTATAGTCAAATAACACAAAATTATGCACAATCATGGAATTCACCTGCATTCAATGATATTTGGCATAAATATCGATATTATCATTATTTTCAGATCATCTTCAATTGGAACATAATTATAATCAATTTCGACTATTGGTTCTTGTTTTGGTAATTCAGATGGTGGATTATCAAAATAATTATCTTCAAATTCAGATTGTGGATTATCAAAATAATTATCATAAAATTCAGGATTATCATCATATTGAGTTCTTAACGGTGACTCTTTTTGAACCGTTTTTGTTGGTTTTATTGAATCTTTAATAATATTTTGTTTGAATTTCTCACTATTTGGAAGAGTTGTAATAACTTGTTTTTGTTTTTGTTTTGGTTCTGGTTTTTGTATTGGAAGATTTACATGAACTATGGAACTAGAGTTTTTTTTTGCTCATTTAATCTTTTCACCATTGTTTGAGCATATTGTGATCGATTAGATAATGAAGGTCTTTGAGTTTGAGTACCAACTGCATCATTTGTTTCTGTTATTGGTGGATTGGGTTCGCTAACGCTTACTGGCGGTGGAGGTGAAGGAGGAATGGGTGTTCCTACTGCCTCATTTGTTTCGGTTATTGGTTTCCTTGTCTGTTTTGGTTCCTTTCTTTCCCTCTTTTTATATACTAGATTATTTGATTCAATTAATTCAATAATTTCTTTTCTTTTTGTTGATGCATCAAATTCTATCCCATTTCTTCTTAACAATCTTCGAAGACTATCAATTTTAATTCCTTTGTATTTTTCTCTCAATTCTTGATTTCTTTGTTTTGCTTCAGATAGCGGTTTTCTCGGTTTTGGTTGTTTCTTCTCTTTCGCATCAACAAAATCTTTTGCTCTAGGAACATTTGCTCTTGTCTTCGTCTTTTTTACTTCTTTACCAAATTTACCTTTTGCTATATCATACATTGTTTGAACTAAATCCATTCTTGTTGCATCTGGTGGAATTGGATTAAGTTGAATTTCTTGAAATTTTTTTGATTGAATTGTATTAAATAAAGTTCCATAAGATAAATATCGATATTTACCTTTTTGAATACAATCTGCTTCATGTAACCAGAAATTTAATTTTTCGTCATCTGTATTGTTATCTACATTATATCCTAATTTTTGTAATTTTTCTATTCTTTTAGCTTTTGGTATTTCACCATATTTAGCTATCATTTTATTTATTTGATCTAATCTTTTCTTCTCTTTCGCATCAACAAAATCTTTTACTCTAGGAACATTTGCTCTTGTTCTTTTTGGTTTTGGCTCATTTTCTTTCGCCTTTTTTGGTTTTGGCTCATTTTCTTTCGTCTGTAACTGTGATGGAATTCCTCCTTTGAGTACCCATTCCATCTTCTCTTGTTTTTTCTCTCCTGCTTTCTTTTTTCGTTTCCAAGCTAATGCTGCATTCAGGTCATCAGAATGAGCTTTTTTGACTTTTTGAGGTACAATTTTTGTTCCTTTTTTCCTTTTTGCCCATTCTCTTGGAGTAAAAACATATTCATGAACTCCTTTGATTACATGAACCAAATTATCAACTGTTTTGATTCTATAATATCTATCTTCAGTAAAAGAATAACTATCTCCTTTTCCAACATCTGTTCTCATTTTGGCATTTGATATTTGTTTCATTAATTTTTTCGCTTCTGATGTTGTATTTGATCGTGTTGTATTCGCTTTTTTTGACATTTTTACTTGCAAAAATAATATCGAATTTCAATTTTTAAATTTTTCTATTTGTTCTTCTTTTTGATCCTTTTGGTGGTCCTGGTTTCTTTCTTGGTGTTCCATCTTTTTTCAATGCTCCTTTCTTTTGTCCTTTATCTGATCTTGTTTTTCTTGGTAATCGAGGTCCATAATGTCTTTCTCGTGGTTTTCTTGTTCCATTCGTTTTTTTCCTTGGTTGTCTTGGTCTATTTGTTGTTTTTCTTATATTTTTATATCCTGTTTCTGCCCAACGTGCAAGAATTGCTTGTAATGTTTCTTTTGTATCATCAGGTGAAAAATGGATTCCTTCTTTTCTCGCAAAATCTTGTAAATCTTTTAAATTAACATGTGACCAATCATAAGCAGGTAGATCTAAATATTTTCTTGGTTTCTTTGGAGCTGGAGCTGCTGTTGCTTCTACTACATCTGCTGCTTGCATTGCTTCTCCTGCTTGATTTAATACCTTTGCTGTTGATTTTTTGATTTTGATATCAGATAATGTCTTCGCTGAGGTTGTTGTTGTTGGTGGTCCATTTGCGAATTTTATTTTACTTACACGTCTAGTGTTTCTTCCTGGATTGTTTTTTTTCGATGCCATCTTTTATTTTTGATTTTTCATTAAATTATCAAAAAATAAAAATATTTTTTCTTTTTTTTATCTTTTTCTTGTTCTTTTTACGCCTGATCTTTTGATTCCTTTATTTGATCTCGCTTTTCTTGGTGTTGTTGTTGTTTTTCGTGTTGGTTTGCTTCTTTTTCTTATTTGTTTTTCGATTAAATACAATAATTCTGGCGGGATTTTTGGCATTTTCGTTCTTTTTGGTGGCATTTTTGATTTTGCAAAATTCTAGAAAAAGTTCACATCAAACCTATTTCCAGCTCTAACTTCTCTAATATAAATTGCTCTAACATATTAATGAAATGAGTATCAATTTGATTAGCAATTCTTAAATTTAAAACAATTCTTTGATCAAATAGTCCAATTGATTTATTGAATATTTCATTCATCCAATAATTTTTCATTTCTTGTGAATTTGCAAATCTCCATTCCAATATTAAGAATAACGTATTATTAATTTCTTTGAGTTCATTCTTGATGTAATTCATTTTCTATCTCATTAAAATCTTCTTCATTTTCATTTTCATTTTCCTCTTCTCCATTTTCAGGATCTTCAAAAGTTTTATTTAAGTTATCAACACTCTTTGATTTTGTTATTTTTCTATTGCCTCCTTTCAAATGTGGTCTTGATGGCCTATCTTTTTTCATCCAATCTGACCATCTTACTGAAAATTCATTACCTTCATATAAATAATGAATACGAATATCTCCTCTTTTGTAATCATCTAATAATATACAATTTTCTTTAGCCATTTCTTCACTAACTTTTTGAGTATTCCAACGGATCCTAGTCTTTGTCATATATTTTTGAGACAAAATAAAAAATTAAAAAAATTAAAAATGCTTATTGTTTAATTAAATCATGTAATTGCAAGTAAGAAATAAATCAAAGTGAAAATGATGTTCATCACAAAGAGAATAACAAGAGTCCACAAACAGCAATTGGGTGGTGGGTTGGAACAACAGCAATCGCCAGAGTCGTTATCAATTCTTTCACTCTCAGATAATGATATTAATGGTTGAGTGGTTGCTCTTCTTGACATTAATAAAAATGGTCTGTCAAAACCGCCAATCTAGTATTCAAAATATTTTTCTCTCTTTCCTTCTTTATATGGTGTTGATATTCTTCTTTTGAATTCATTTAAGGTTGATAAAGTCATATTTTTATTCATTTGGAAACATGGTTGACCTTTTGTAAGATCAAATGTTTATATAATTTCATTGGATCATTATCAAATTCATTCTTGTAAGCATATTTAATAGATTGTTCAGTTAATCCTTTCCCACGAGTCATATAATCAATTTCACCTGTAGAATCTTGCAACTTATCAATATACATCTTTTTCATCAAAAAGTATGATTCAATTGATTCTGGCATTTCTTTGTGACCATTTATAGTTGGAAAATCTGAATGGAATTGACCTAAATATTTACCTATGAGTTCTCGATTATATTTTTCTTTATAAGCTTTTTGTAATTTTGGTAAATCATTTATTTCAATATGCATTGAATCAGTATCCTGATAATAAATATGGCAACCAATATCAAATGCAAGACACATCACTTCATTCATGATTCTTTTTGACATACTTAATACATGAATACCTAATAATGAAAAATTAAAATGTTTATCAATTGGTCTTAATATTCTAACAGCATGCATATTATTTTGTAATTCAATATCTTCGACAATTTTGTTATAATTTTTGATCCAATAATTATCTAAAGTATCTTGATCATTAATGTATTTAAAATCTTTTTCAATAGGTCTTTCAATAGTTTTACCATAACAACTATTCATAATTAATTTATATAAATTTTGTAAAGGATTGTCTTGACTTTTATATTCTAATCTTTTCTCAAATATTTTTTGAATTTCTTTTTGGATATGATATTCTCTTTTTCCAGGCCAATAATAACCACGAACAAGTTCGAAATCTATTTTTTGAAATTCAATGAGATCTTCTAAATAAATATTATCGACAATCATTTTGAAAGGTTTATCGAATTTATCATCATTAAGGTTACCATCTTTTGTTTTCTTAACGATTAATGGAAATGGATAATGTTTATGAATTCCAGTAACTAAAATTTCTACTATATATGCACCTTGTTTTGATAAAAATTCATAATTTAATTCTGTTTTGGATATTACTACTGGTTTTCCTTGAACGGTATATAATCTATGAATTGCTGAAGGATATAAACTAACTGCGTCAAAATCTGCTAATTTTTCAGTGATATGCCACTTTTTGTTATAAGCAGTCATACATCTACCACCATAAACAGCATATGAACAAAATTTCCTAACAATTCCACCTACTGAATATAAATCATGACCATAATAAACTTTATGATTAAATACATCATTAGCTAAAGAAGAAATTGAAATATATTTGAATGGATCAATTTTGAAATCTTGAATGAAACCTTGTCTAAATTTAACAAAACTTTCTCTTAATATTCGAACATCTTGATGACAATAAAATAATGCATATTTCCACATATCAAATTCATTATTACTTAAACGGCATCCCTTAATTTTGTTAATATTTGAACGAAATAATTGATAATCTTGTTCAGTCCATGTTTTATCTTCTTCTTTACCTGCTTCATTAATTTGACCTTTATTTGTTCTTAATCTTTCAAATGTATAATATTTGTATGGGAAAATTTCTTTTTCACAAGGAATATTAAACATTAATGGAAGGCTGGACAGCCGGCAAGAGAAAATTGGATAACTATCTTTAAATGTTATCTTTTTGTTCTCAAATTTCAAAGTCATATTAAAACATTGATTTCCTTTAATAATTGATGATAATATTTTTATATTTTGATTATTGTTTTGTAAAATCATTCTAATATCATAAGCCAAATTATGAAAATAACAAATTGAATCAGTAGGTAAATATTTCAATAGATTTATATTACATTTTTCACCTAAGAATTCTTTCTTAATTTTCCCATCTAATGAATGTAAACAACATAAGAATGGAATATGAATTTTTGAACTTGTATCAGATTCAAAATCACAAAACCAATAAGAAGTTTCTACTTGTTTGATTATTTTTGTTTTTGGTTCAATTAATTTACAACAATATTCATCTTTATATTCTAATGTAGTATTTGAAATATCTTGATCAATTTCATTATAAAATATTGAATGTAATAAATGTTCTTGTGAATAATTAATCGGAATGAAATAATTTTTCTTAAATAATTCTCTAATCAAGTTTGAAGAAGTTATGAATGATCTACCTTTTGTCCAATGATCTGTAATCCAATCTTTATTATATTTGTCTTCATCTAACTGTTCAATATTTTTGATATAATAATATGTAAATGGAGTCTTTTCTTCGATGAAATAATGTTTTTGATATACGTTGAATTTATGAGCTCGTTCTGGTTCAGCTTTTTGTATGCCTATATATGTTTTTCTTTTACCTTTATCCATTGAACGTACAGATTGTTTTTGAGCAACAGAATTATCATCAATATAAGTTAAGTTAAGATGAATATTAAATTCTTCACATAAATGATTAATACTACTTTGTGATAAATATCTATTTTGAATCCTTAATCTAATTTGATTTAATAATGATTCTGAATAATTTCCAGTTTGTTGTAAAGCATAAATGAAACAACAATCATTTAATTCTTCTTTTATTTTCTTTGTCTTTTCATTAATTAAACTATCAAATATTTGAAGCCTTGTCAGGTAATCAATTAATACTTTTGGACAACCAGGTTTTAATAAAGATTTAAAGAATCCTCCATCGACTGTATTTTTATGTTTTGGATGTTTTAATATACTAAATTTGATTTGAGAAAATAATGAAAATTCAGGCAATCTTTGACCTTCTAAATCATATTCCCAACCTGGATTCTTTTCAATTTGATAAATGAAATTCTCTTCTGTTAAATTCTTTAATAATTCTTCATAAGTTTTTCCATTTAAAGGTACAGAATGCCATTGACCTCCAACTGAATAAGATAATTTATATTTTTCTGTTGCAGCTAATTCACCTATTTCATTTTCAAATTTCTTTCGTAAGAATGGAAATAATTTCTTTCGACCATAATCATTTAATTGTTCAAAATTAATTCTCCAATCAGTTGGTGAATCATTTAACATTTTTATATAACCATCAACAATTCTATCTTGATCATTTTCATTATTAATTTTCATGAATTGAATAAATGAATCATCTTTTGAATGAGGTCTTATTGAATTCTGAATATTTAAGAAATAAGGATCAGTTGTTCTTTTTGGTTCATATTCATTTGATTTTGGCTCTGGATGCGGTGGAACTAATTTTCTCAAAGGTACATTTGGCTCACTAACGGGCATTAATTTTCTCAAAGGTACATTAGGCGGAGCTTTTTCTATGATTTCACGTAAATTTGATTTTTCTGGCTCTGGTTTTGTTTTGGGCTCACTGACATTCGCACTAGGTGGGGGTTCAGTAAATTCTTTTTCTGGTGCTGGTTCTGGTGGTTGATTTAAATATTGAGGGAGATTTGAATGAGTTAAACCTTTAACGAACCAAAATATTGAATCCCCATTCAATTTTCCATCGTAACCATTTTCTTTAACTTTTTGTATAATATACTCATTTAATATTTCTTTACTCCGATCCCCATTCTTTTTAGAGAATTCTTTAAACGTTTCTTTACCATTCGTTAAGAGATTATAAATCTCCATTAATCTGTTAGGATTCGCTCTAATAGTTGTTGTCATGTTAACTTTCTTTTACAATAAAAATAATGGTCTGTCAAAACCGTTAATTAAAAAGAAAATGTTTATTTAGGTCGAGTTAATTGAAGAACGAAAACGTCTTTTATTAATTGTTCGATTTGAACACCACGTTCAGCAACTTTTCGATCAATTCTTTGGACAGAACTTTCTAAATGTTCCAATCTTGATGTTAATTCATCAAGTTGAGAATTTATTTTTTGCATGAGAACTTTCGTTATATTCAAATCATTTCGAACATTCGATAGAAAATCTCTTGTTTGATCATCAATCTTTTTCTTCTCTTCGAAAAAGTCAGGTTCACTCATTTAAAAATAATGAAGTGTCAAAACCGTTTTTATATCTCATTCCTGATAATGACTAATATATTCATCTATTAACCTCTTTAATTTATCTAAACATGTTTTTGAAGCAGTAATGATAGAACTATAAATTGAAACATCATTTGTACCAAAATTCTTACGAATAATATCTTTTATATCTCTATTCGGTGTCATAGCTATTGGCATATTATCTTTGAAATACCATTGATTTTTTTCTTTTGGTTTGATATCACGATAATAATCTTTATGACGTTTGACTAAATGTAATTTAACTTCGTCTTTGTTGTCAGTCATGTTAACGAAACTATCCAAAACTTCACGCATTTTGAGAATGAGAGCTTTGCGATAATTTCGAACTTTCTTTTCGAATTTGAGATGATATTCAAGAGTTTCATGAAGACACGAACTCATTGATTGATAATCTTCCACTGTCCTATCCAAGCTGTGAATTTCCAGTTTTAAATGAGCATTATGACGTTTTGTGTCATCTAAGTAATCAGTTATGGACTCTTCTGGATCGTCTTCTTCCTCTTCTTTTTCCATTTCTTTAACAGTTTCATCAATATCTTTTTTTGAATAGTTACCGTACCAAGACTTCATTAATAAAAAATGGTCTGACATAACCGTTTTAACCGCTTTCATTTTTATTAAATGTTGGTTATCTTTTTTATACTCATTAATCGACCATCAATTGAAAAAATAAAATTATCAGTAATATTGAAAGAGTAAAAAATTATTTCTTTATTTATTTAACCTTTGTTAATTATTTCTTGGAGTTCTTCCAATTTTTGTTTTAATTCTTCTTTGTTATCGAAACTATCAATAACTTCATTCATTTTCTTATTGAGAGCTTTCTGATATTTTTGGAATTGATATTGGAGGTTGATTTGTGAAACCAGAATCTCCTGTAGGCCATCCATCGTTTCTTTTATTTTCTCCCTTGTTTCTTCCAAGCTGCCAATGTTCATTTTAAACATTTCATTTTGACTTTTTGATTCTTCTATGGATTCATGCATTGTATCCCAACCGTCGTCACTATCACTTGTATGCATTAATAAAAAAATGGTGTGACATAACCGTTTTTAACCGCTTTCATTTTTATTAAATGTTCGTTATCTTTTTGATACTCATTAATCGCCCATCAATTGAAGGAATACCTGATGATGCTGAATGGATTTCTTGTTTTGATTGGGAAATTGTTAATGGAGAATGGAAATCAGTTATACCAAATGATGACTTATCATGTTGGACAAATTATGCAACAACAAACAATTTAACACTTAAACAATCATTTACTGCCAGGAAATTTTGGATCATAGGAAAAATTTCTACCCGTCATGATGAGGCCGAACTATTTTGGAATTCTCAAAAATATCTCATTAATGAATATTCCAACGATGAACAAGATTGGATAATTGTTTTTGAATCAAAAGAATTTCCCCAAATGCTAACAAATATTATTATTAATGTTCAACAACATAGAAGCATCCAATTTCGAGGTATTGCATATTTAAGACATGAATCTTTAAATCCATCAATTGAAGGAATACCTGATAATGCTGAATATATTCCATGTAATGACTGGGAAATTGTAAGTGGAAATTGGTTTGATAAAGATGATGATCCATCAAATGTGAACAATCCATATCATAGATGTTTTGTTTCTGGTTCTTCAGAAGGAGTCAAAAAGATAACATTTTATGGTTCTAAATTTTGGATAATTGTTATGAATTCAAATTCTTTTTACCAAGGTGATCTTTTATGGAATTCAGAACATTATCTCTTTCCTGAAAAAATGTTACCAAATAATAAACCTTTTTTGATTGCTTATGAATCACCAACATTCTCACCAATTGATACAACATTATTAATTACTATTCAACATAATGAAATCGGATTACGTGGGTTATTCTATCTCAAAGATCCTCCAATTCAAACACCAACATTTTCACCATCTCTTTCGCCATCTTTAACTCCATCAATTTCACCAACATTCCGCCCATCATTTTCACCATCACGTTCACCAACATTTCGTCCATCTCTTTCACCAACATTCCGCCCATCACGTTCACCAACATTTCGTCCATCTCTTTCACCAACATTTCACCCATCATTTTCACCATCTTTATCTCCATCATTTTCACCATCACGTTCACCTTCTTTATCTCCAACATTTAGCCCATCAATTTCACCATCTTTTCAATTCACTATATCAGATCAATTCTCTGAATCCTATTTTTTCAATTTCTCTGAATCCTATCCTTTCAATTTCTCATATCAATTCTCTCCATCAGATATTGAACAAAAAAATGTATCAAAAATAATAGGTTTATCTGTATCTATTCCATTACTAATTCTCATGATTCTTGCTCTTGGAATTATCTTTTACAAAAATCAAACCAAATTTCAAACTGAAAATTTTCATTCAGATTCTGACTCAGTTGGACTTTAAAAAAATTAAATAAACAAATTTAATTGAATTAATCTCTTTTTTATTTATTAAGGAGTAGTTAAAATTTTCTCTCTTGAATTGTAGATTTGAATCTTATTAAAGAAATCATGTTCAATCATTGTTGTGAAAACAAATGGTGTGTTATGAACTTCTTTCTTAAATCGATCAAGATTGTTATTTTCAAGATCATTGATCATAACATTTAATTTGAACATGAAAAATAACTTTAAATGTCGGAAATCAGACACGATATCATTTTTGAACAATTTTCTAAATTCTAATTCAAGGTCTTGTTCAGTAACAGTCATAAATAAAAATGAAAGCGGTTAAAAAACGGTTATGTTTATTTATTATTTAACGTTTCTTCCAATTTTTGGAAATTCTCTCTGTTTGAAGTTGCTAAAATCCCAACTGTCATTAGTAAAGAATGTAATTGTTCTTGTCTCTCTGGACGAGAATCATTTTTTAAATCAATTTCTTGATCAAAGAATTCCTCAGTCATTTTGATCATTTGATCACAAGTTTTTTCAATTTCACCTCTAGTGAATTTTAATAAATTTATTAATTCTTTTTGTTTTTCACTAGGTAAACTTTGTTGGCCCTGCATTTAAAAAAATGAATTTTTTGAATAACCGTTCTAACGGTTTTCATTTTTATTTATGAGATTGTTCATGATCATCATTTTGTTGATTTTGTGGATGTCTTTCAAAAAAGAGAAATGTCATAATGAAGAAAGACAACTTATAGAACAAATTGATAAAATCCAGTCTCTAAATTCTTATGCTTCACGAATCAAAAGAGATATTGACCGTCTGGAAATGAAAAAACAAAAATTCGAAAAAATAATGAAAAATTTAACTGCTCTAAGAAAAAAATTTTATGATGATCTCCAAAAATATCAACAAAAATTAGAAGATAAAAATCTTTAATAAAAATTTAAATTATTAACTTTTTGTTTGATCATTTATTTATAAACTTTTTATTCAAAATTTTCAATTCGATTATTCAATATTTCGATTTGCAACCTATAAGCTTTGTTCATTTCTTTCAATTCTTCCAGTTTTTCCTCTTTCTCAGGTGTAATTCCTCCTTCGAGTAATTGATTATAGTCTTCACTATTTTTCTTCCAAAGTTCGATATACCATTCCATTCTTTTCTTTAATTCATCTTTTTGAGTGTTTGTGTTGTCTTTTTTTAACATCACATTTAATATTTTATTGATATTATTGTTTATCTCTTTCAGGTTTGATTTAATTTGATCCATTTCAAAAGAACATTTACAATAGGATTCATAATCCACATACATTAACAATAATAAAAGAAACATTAAAAAAATGAACTTTTTGAATAAAAATTTTATAAAATTTTGGTCGATCAATTTAGATGTGCCGGCATGTGGTGGCATGTGGCGGCATGTTCCGGATTATGCCGGCATGTGACGGTTTATGTCTTTTTAAAATTTTTTCGAATTTTATAATAAGTTTTTCGAATATATCCAATTTGTTTTCTTCTTGATTTAAATTTTTTTTGAACATCTTTTAATTTTCCAAAATTTTGAATCGTAAGATTTGTGTGAAAAAATTGATTGTACAAATTTATAATTTCGTCTGATGGATATTCTCTTTTTTCAAGAATTTTCAAAAAGTTCCCAAAATCATCTCGGTCATGGTAACTTTTTCCAAATTCATCTTGTGGGTTTGGTGGTCTTGGATTTCCGTGACGGTTTGGATTTGCTGGATGTTCTTCTAATTGTTTTTCTACAATTTGATTAATTCCTGCATAAAATTCTTCTTCGTTTGGAGACGTTGATGTATTTATTGGTTGAGGTTCATTAAAATCACGGTCGATTTCCCATTCATCAATTTCATTATTGACAACAAAGTTTTGAAAACTATTATTTAAATTTTGCATGTTTGGTGATAATTGATATTGAGGTGAACCCCCAGTTGAATTGTGAAGAGGTAATTCGTTATCACTTGACATTAATTAAAAAATGAAAAACGGTTTTGACAGTCACTTTTATTTTTGTATCGATGAATCAGCCAACCTTCCTCTCTGATGATTTCTTAATTCCAGAAGCTAGACAAATGGAAAATATAAATGAGAATGTCTTTCCTCAATATCAAGGTCAAGAGTTTCATGATCGTGATTTTCAAATAAATACAAATCTCATTCAATTGTTTCCTGATGATGTTGTTGGATTGTTAAATTTATTTGAACCAACACTTGAAAATTTAAATAATTCTATCAAATATATCTTTCATGCTCCATATAATTCAAACCATTTGTACAATATTGTGAAAAATTGGTATCTTTCAAATCAAGATAATTCTGAACAAGATCTTCAAACAATTGGTAGTCAAGAAAATCATCCAGAAGTTTCAAATCATTGGATCTTCCCAATTTTGAATGCACTCTCAGAATCTCAAAGAAATGTTATTTGGGAGAAATATTTCAATAATACAATTAACCAATTTGTTCAAATTGATTTTGGTGAAGATTGTTCAATAAACTCATTTAGATATAAGAATTATGAAAGAAAATATTCCTCTACTGGAATTCGTGTTGGGGATTTCTTTACTGATTTCAAAAAAGTTTGTTGTTATATTCAACTTGACAGAATCTTCATAATTAAAAAATCAAATACGTTAGAAATGTTAAATCCTACTCAATTTGCGCCAATATTAAAACAAATTAAATTAGGGTATTCAAAAGTTAGTAAAAAGAATAAGAAAGTAATTACTGCATTTGATGTTGTTTCCTTTGGAAAGAATATGGATTTCATTACTTATGAACATATGAAATTCTTTTCCAATGATCCAAACATTTTTTCATATTTTCATTGGTATCCTTATTCAAGATTAAGACTTTGTACACAAAATGTGATTCAACCATTTTTGGATCATATTTTTAGAGTTATTGCAAATTCTAATCAAGAATTATATGATTATATCATTAAATGGATTTCATTTATTTTTCAACATCCAGATGGTAAAACAGGTACTGCATTAGTTATTATTGGTGACCCAGGTTGTGGGAAAAATACATTTACGGACACTATTTGTTTATTATTAGGTGAATATTCTGATCCAAATGCAAACTTTGATAATATTACAAGCAATTTTAATTTACAAATCTTAAACAAAAAATTATTGGTATGCTCAGAAATGTTAGATTATAATCTCATTCGAAAATATCCTCAACAACATGAAAGATTAAAAACGTTAATCACAGAAAGATTCACTACTATTGAAGGAAAACATATTAATACTGAATCTAAAGAAAATGTTGCCAATTTCATCTTCTTATCAAACAATCCTGCTCCTATTCGAATTGATGAACATGATAGAAGATTTATTGTTACAAATTGTTATCCAATGACAGGTCAAGACTATTTTACACCTTTACATAATCTTATTAAGACACAAGATTTCAAAAACAATTTAATTACTTTTTTCTTGACTGTTGATTTATCTGATTTCATTCCAGCCCAATTTCCAAATACCCAAGATAGAATGAATTTAATGAACTTTTCAAAACCTCCTGAAAAATTATTTATTGAGGAAAACTTACAAAAATTCAGAAATGGTTATGTAGCTTTTGAAGCCTGGACTGAATTTAAAAAATGGGCAAAAGCAAAAAATTTCAGATCCATAACTTATCAAGAATTTCATCAAAAAATTTTACAATACTGCTCATTCAATAATAATGATAAGAAATATAGATTAAGGTAACTTTTATTTATTTAATTCTTTTCTTAAAAGTTCAATTTCTTTTTCTACTTTGTCTCTTTCTCTTCGTAAATCCATTAATTTTCTAAAATCTTTATCATCAAAAACCATTTGATTACCAATAATCCCTGCCTTTTTTTCGATGTTATTTATTTGTTCATCTAAGATATCCCATTTCTCTTTAGCTTCTTGCAATTTAGACATGAAAACAAAAATAAAAGTGAAGTGTCAAAACTGCTTTTTTATTTAATTTCTCTTAAAAGTTCTTGAAATTCATTTAGTAATTGGTCATATTCTTGTCGTTCTTCGGGAGTCAAAGCTGGATATTTTGATTCCAGTCTGCCTATTCTTTTCCCAATTTCGAAGGCTTTTTGACAATTGACTCGCATTTGTTCGCTTCTTTTGATATCGGAAATGAAACTATTCATTGCTTCTATTTGATTCCAGAGTTTTTCTTTTTCTCTTCGTAATCGGTCCAATTCTTCTTGGTCTTCCTGAGACAATTTGGATTCATCATAATTAATAATTGCATCCTCATCTGTGTAAGATGGAGCCTTTGTTTGAATTTTCCATATTTGCTTGCATGTTTCCAATTTTTCTTTTCGAAGACTCTCCAATTTTTCTTCCAATTCTTTGATAGGTATTTCAATCGCAGACATGAAAACAAAAATAAAAGTGAAGTGTCAAAACTGCTTTTTATTTAAAGTTCTTCAATTCTTGCTTCAGCAATTTTCTTTTTCAAGATTTGTATTTCCAGGTTAATTATTTCAGCTTCCAATCGAAATTCATCATCTTTCTTTTTGATTTGGTCTTTTGTTGGATAAACTTTATCACTTTCAATCCCTTCTCCCATTGATCAAGATGTTTCTCTTTTTTCTCTTTCTTCTCTTTCACGAACTTCATCCCAAAACTTTTTGAATTCATTATTATTATCTTCTTTTTGTTTCAGTACCATTTTCAATTTTATTTCCAATTGTATAGAGACAAGTGCACTTTCTGACATTATCAAGAAAACAAATAACATTATGGTCTGTCAAAACCGCTCTTTATTGAAATTTAAATGTTATCGTCAGAAGGTGAAAAATTAATGAATTATTTAGAAAAGAAAGCTTATCAAAAGAAATTAATAATGCAAAATGAAGCTAGAAATTATAAAGGATATCAAAAAGATTTTGTAACTGATGATGAATTTGAACAAATTTATAATGCTTATTCAGAATTTCGAAAAGTATTATCTGAATCATTACCTGTAATCACAGATGAAAAAATTCCTGATGATGAATTAAGTTTTGAAGAAAAAATTGAGAACCATGTAATTAATAATTTACATAATGAAAATATTCGTACTTTTCCTGAATTTGAAAAATTGACCTCTGGATGGAAAAAAGGTAAAGATAAATATACTATGGAAGAATGGTATGAAATATATATTACAAAAATTATGGAACAACCAGGAATGATAGTTGAATTCAAAGGTAAAACAAATGTACCTGATATTGCATTTAGAAATAAAAATAAAAGACATGTATTATTAAAACAATTTGAAAAAGTTATTGAGCCAAATTATGTTTCTGAAGATGATTATGTTCAAAAGAAACAATTTCCAACTAATAAGAATAAAAAATATTATTTACATAAATTCTGTTAACCTGGTACTTATTTAATTGATATTATGTTTGAAAAAAATGTTGGGTACTTAATTTGTATAGAAGCCAATAGTCGATATTTATATGCAATTCCTTTAGGTAGAGAATGTTTTGGTGATATAAATAAAATTATGACTGCTGGACAAAAAACATCTATTTCAATAACAAAAGCTTTAAATACTTTATTTCAACAAGGAATGAAACCTAAAATATTGACCGGAGATGGTGAAAAAGGTTTTTGTTCTGAAGAAACAATAAATTTTTTAAATTCAAATGGAATTAAATGGGAACCTGTTGATAGAATGGATGATTATCATTATCCATCATTTTTACGAAAACCAGGTGAAAAACAAACAACTAGCCCATTACATTCTTCATTAGGTATAGTTGATAGAATTATTAGAACTTTGAGAGATATGGCTTTTGAAGTTCAACGAGAAATCTCCCCTGAAATATTAAAAGAATTAGTTGTTCAATATAATAATGCCCCACACTTAACTTTGTCAAAATATGCAGGTATGAATGTTTCCCCTAGTCAAATGCAAAATAATTCTGATTTATATACTTTTATTTGTAGACGTATTTCTCAAGCTAATTATAATGTTTCTGCTCAAAAAGGTTATAATTTAAAAGAAAACCAAGAAGTAATTGTATATAATAATAAAGACACTCTTAAAAAAAGACGATCAATAACTCAACCTGGTAGATTTTTTGTAAAAGGTTTTCAAAATGGTAAATATTTAATACAAGATCTTAAAGGAAATACTCAAATATTACCTCGTTATAGATTAGATCCTATTTGAATTGTCAGAAAATGCAATAAAAATAAAAGGGGTGTCAAAAAATGTATTTTTAAAATTTTCCATTTATATTATAATATTATTTATATTTTTAATAATAAAGATTATATTTATTAAAATATTCCTAAAAGGTTCAATAATTTTCAAGATATTTTTGAGACAAATTGTTTACCCCCTATTCAATTTTTCATGTATTGAATTTTTTAAAATTTGAAATACATATATCTTGGAAAATAATAGACCTTTTTCGAAGATTTTGATATTTTTAAGGTTTTCAAGGGCGTAGAATTCAAATATCACAATTAGAAATCATAAAAAAAGAGGTGTCAAAAAATGCAAAAAATAAAAAGAGTGTCAAAAAATGCAGTAAATTGAATTGTTTATTTAATTAATTATTTCCTTTCGTTCCAGCGTTTGAGATTTTTCAAACCTGTCTTTAATTCTTAAATGAAGAAGCATTCAAGTTCGTCAGCTTTTTCTTCATTTGTGGTATCTCCATCATTCATTATCACACGAACATCATCGATGTGATTCATATTGGTTGCAGCTTCTTGGAGCATATATGCCATTTTTTCTCTTTGATCAAGATCATCAGAAATAGTTCTCCATTCATGAACACTATCAAGAGCTTCGACAACTTCGAGTAAGTGTTGGATCGTACTGGCTTCCATGCTTGTATAAAAATGAAGTGATGACCTCACTAGAAAAAATTAGATTTTTTGGTTAACGGTCGCCTAGTGAAAAAGTTCATTTTTTATAAATGTCTGACAAACCAAGTGTACCTGAACAATTTGAAATTAAAGATGATATACCAGCTATGTCTGCAAAAGATATGAAAAAACCTAAGAAAACACAAGCTTGGAAAGTCCTCACAAAAAGATATGGTGAAAATGTTCCAATCGAAAAATTGATTTCCGTTGCCAATGTAATGAGACAAATGATGGAACATAATTTAAAAATCAAAATCCCTGCTCTATCACGTGAAGAACAACGAAAAAAAAATATATTAATTAAATGGTTTGATACACATATTGAGTTCATTCAATCATTTCTGGCACCTGGAATTATGATTGGTTATGATAAAGGGAAATATGTTCCGACACCAAAAGAAAAAGCAAAAGAAATAGCAAAAGAAAAAGCAAAAGAAAATAAATAAATAAAAAAGTTAATTTTTTAAATTAAAGGTTTATTAGAAACCTAAATCTTGTTGAGAGTAATTTTTATACCGACCTCTCAATAATCGGAATTTTTATTTTTCGTCAACTTCTTGAACGTTAGGTGGAACTGGTTCAGTGTGTAGATCTTGACGTTCAACTGTGGTGAGGAAATTGTCAATGTGGAATTTGAACCAGGATACGTTTGGTGTTTTCCTTTGAAATTCAGCAATTCTTGCGTGAACGACTTCATTTGCCAAATTCTCGTCCCCATTGTATCGCTTTTTGAAGAATTCGATCAATTCATTTCTTAGCTGAATTTCCTTTTGAGATTTTTGATCGGATGTGAATTCTTGTATATTTCCCCATTTGTGAGTTTGAGGTAATTCTCGCCAATTTTCTGGTTGAGGTGGAGGTGGTGGTGGGAGGTCTTGTAATTTTTTATAAATATCTGCTTTTAATTTGTTAGGATCGGCATTCATTCTTGCCCAGTCTTCTTTGCTCATTCCTGGTGGTGGCAATACTAGTGAGTCGTTCTCCATCTGTAAATCAAAAAGAACATTTTTGGTTACTTCTTTGGAAATTTTTTCATCGAATTGATGAGTATAGTTGTCTTCAATTGTTGACCATCTTTCTTTTTCATCATCTTTGAGTAATTCATCGGGGAAAATTCTTGATGCCTTTCGATTTCCTGTCATTTTGTCTTTCAATCTTTTTTCAACTTCAGCCTTAATTTCTTGATTGGTCTTTTCGGGATATAGTTTTTGAAATTTTCTGCTGGTGGTAAAGATGAGATTTTTTTCGCTTTCGTCTTCTTTATCTTTTTCAGGTGCGGTGAGATCCTTTTCATCTTTTTGAGGCAATTTGTTTATGATTTGAAGAATTTCAGCAACATCTTTATCAACATCATCATCAGAATCTTCTTGGATTTCTTTCAATGATCGTAATTTTTGAGTTGCTGAATCAAACTTTTTCAATTCTTTACTGGTCAACAATTCCTTCGAGTAGATTTCACTTGCTTTCTTTTTGTCATCAAACATTTTGTGAAACAATCTGCTATCTGCATCGGCCATTGCCTCTTCTCTTGACAATTTTGGATTTATTCTTTGTAATAAATCTGCGGTTGATGAGATAAGATACTCTTTTGTATTTTCTTCTACCTGACGATCATCTTCCATTTTTTGAGCATATTTTACATTTTCTTCTTCCGTGAGCAATTCAATCAAAGGCGGGACTTGTTCGAGGTATTTGTATTCTTTCAAGACTGTAATAATTCTTTCACGTGCTTGCATATATGCGTCTGTTGAAGATTTTGAATAAATTTTTTGATATGCAGTTGCTAATTCAATGATCGCGTCTTCTTGGTTTTTTATTAGATCAAGAACACGGATGTTTTCTTCTTGTTCTTCCTCTTGTTCTTGAATTTGCTCTGCTAATTCTGGTCCCACTTCGATGATTTTATTTAATTTTTTGAGATTTTTTGGGTCTGCTGGATTTATTTCTCCTAATATTGCACAATTGTTTGCGTAATCTGAATTGTATTCTGGTAAGTGTCTACCCACTATTACCTTGATAACATCCATTGGTAAATCAAAGTAATGATTTTGTCTGTATTCAAATTTCTTTTGGTGCTTTTCTGCAATTTTTGGCTTTTTGAGATCTGCTAATTTTTTTTCCAAATCATCCCACCAACACAAAAACTGAATTGACATTGGGCCCTCTTTTTGTTCATTGTCATCTGTGTACAAATGTAATGCTTGTTTTTCGCCTTTTGCAAATAATTCGTCTCCTAATAAATGTGCGGCAAGGAGACACTTTTGATCTTGATCTAAAGAATTCCATAACAATTTAGCATTTAACCAATTTAGTTGCTCTTTTGGTGTATCTAGCCCTTTTTCTCGAAATTCTTGCATTTGTTTGTAGGAGAGTTTTGTTGGTAAACGTTTGTATGGGCGATATTTTATATGAGACAAGTCAACTATTTTTTCTTCTTCTCCTGGATATAATTGCATGAATTGCTCTAGAGTAATTTCTTCAACGCAATCTTCTTCTTCTTCTTCTTCTTCTTCATCATATTCTTTTTCATATTCTTGTATTAGCTTGTTGCTGTTGCTCTTGTTGTTGCTGTTGCTGTTGTCGCTGTTCGACATGATAAAAAGTGATGTGATGAGGCGACGAGAAAAAATTAGATTTTCGGTAAACGGTCTCCACCCCGAAAACCCGTTAGGTCCCTCGCTAAAAATATGATTTTTCGAGCTCACCTCATCACCTCATTTTTACTTATGTCTTCCCAGCCACAGGTACCCGAACAAGAGCAAGAAAAGCAAAAAGAGCAAGAAAAGCAAAAAGAGCAAGAAAAGCAAAAAGAGCAAGAAAGGCCAAATCCTAATATCACAGTTTCGAGCTATTTCTTTAATCAAGTTGAAGAAGATCGAATCAGACGAGGAATAGCCATCTACTATTTGTATAGATCATTCAAACGACACTGTAAAGACCTCAATTTTTCACTTGATTTTGATCAAGATGCTCACAAAATTGTCCTCAATATGGAAAAATTGGTCCATGATCGTGCTGAATATGAATCCGTTAAGACTATGATTCAAAGAGAAGTCAGTATGGAACGATTCAGACAAAGTAAATTCCCTGAAGTGCCTGAAAAACCCTATATTGAATGGGTTTTAACTTCTGATGAAATTGAAGAAAATGAAGAACATAAAGAAGAAGAGGAAAAAGAGGAAAAAGATGACCTCAAAAAAGATCCTGATTGGAAGCCATAAAAAGGACGTTTATTGAGAGGACGTTTAATAAATACTCTCATACTAGGTTTTAAGTAAACCACACAATTAACAACTTTTTCTATAGCTTTTTTGATATTAACGATACGGGGCCTCCTTCCTAGCAGAGCGTTGAGAGGAATCCTGAGAACAAGCCCAGTGGAAGATCATTAATGGGAGTGGGGGATCAAGTAGTATATACGAGTCGGTTTCCGCGGGGCACAGGCTGCCCACGCGTCAACACGAACTCGTCATAAAAGAAAAAGAAAAAGAAAAGAAAAGAAAAAAGAAAAAAAGAAAAGAAAAGAAAAAAATATTCTTGTTCTCACTACTGCTCCCCATCAATGAAACGGCACAGGGGCCCCACCCCTAATTCCCACCCACCCACCTCAACGCCTACCATCAATGAAACGGCACAGGTACCCCACCCCTACCGCCCATCTATGAAACGGCACAGGTACCTGCCCCGAGAATCTCGTACCTATTCCTACTCATGGTTTTGAATAAACTTCAAGATATGGTTTACGATAATACATTGATGAATTAAATGAGTCCAGTAATTCGTCTGGTATTTGATAATAACCGTTAGAATTTTGAGTTAAAGGTTCTGTATTTCCATTTAGTTCATCAAGATAAGAAACACATTCCTCAGTCTCAAAGTTTATCTTTAATCTAATGTAGTGTTTGACATCTTTATCGTCATTTAATACAAATGCATATTCACTGTCATCATTATGCATTTCAAAACATATATCGAAATACATGACTCCTCCCCGATCACTTACTTCCCAATAATCATTTTCACCAACTTCATGATTATTAAACCCTTGATAGAAATCAGGCAAAGTTGGTCCATGTGGTTCAAGCGCATAAATTCTAGCTTCCATTGCTGCTATAGTATCTTTTAATGCAATATTTTCACCCTCTAATGTCTCTATCCTACGTATCAGTACTTCTAGACCTTCATTAGCTTCATCCACAGTAGGGTAATTATCAAACTCAGCCTCTAGCTCATTGACCTTCTCAGCTAACAACTTGAAACAAGGCTTGAGTGAATCCCTAAACATTTTGCTGATATCCATAGTACCTGACATAGCGGGGCTGGGGTCGCGGATGGGAAATATTTGACGCGGTTTTTGAACGAAGTGCAAAAATCGTGGCAAATATATAACTACTTTTTTCTTCTAAATAATAGATTTTTCTATTAATTACATAATTTCTATAGTTTACATATTTTTATATTTTTTTCAGTGGTTTATATTTTTCTACCTCAGAAAAAAAATCATATATCACCACAAGTCGGCCCCGTGGACGAAAATAAAAAATAATTATATCATTATGACACTCATAAAAAATAATTAATATATGCAAATTTTGGTGCGAATCTAAATCACTTCACCCTGTCCGCACCTCTAACAAATTCAATTTTTCTGCATTTTTGGCTTAGGTGTGGAAATTTATCCTTTAAACAAAATTTTATCCTAAATTTATCCTAAATTTTTTTTTTAAGAAAAACTCGTAAATTTTAAGTAATGATCTGAGGAAAGCGTGGAAAAACAAAAAAAAAAAAAAAATTTTTCAATTTAAATATAATATTTATTTATTATTAAGGTACAAATCCAGTACGTTATTTTTTGTAAGTGAGAACGTTTATTATTTGAATAGATGGGGGTCTTTGAAAAAGTTTAAATTGACAAGGTGTGTTTTTGACATTTATTTTACATTTTTCTTAATTCAATGACATGTTATGTAAAAAATAATCAGATATTCGATTTTTTATATAACATGTCGATTTTTTCTTATAAAGTGTCAAAAAAAATGGCGGTTACGTAACGTACTGGATTTGTACCTTAAAAAGGAAAGTTTTTGTTTAAATAATATCATTTTTAGCTGTTTTATTATCATTATTTGGAATATTATTTAAAATTTTTATTGCAATTTTCAAAATTTGCGAGAATTGCTTTTTTTTCATCGAAAAAAATTAGTTAATCAAAAACAATGATGAATATGTAAAAAAAGGTAACAAAATATTTTTTTTCATCATCTCACATTATATAATAATCAGACTGACCGATTCTATGAGATTATTCAAATTAATTGAGATATTTTTTTGAAGTCAATAATTTATATATAACTCATAAAAAAAACAATATATAAACAATTAAACATTTGAATATAAATAATAACATTATTTTATAATATATAATAATAATAAAAAGTGCTATTAAAGCAGTATATGAAAAATCACATTTAAATCATTCTGAAAAAATTAATGGTAATTAAATAAATTAAATAGATAAATCATTTGATGTTTATTAATAGCAAATCAGTTATTTGTTCAGCAAAAAATAATGTATTTTTTAAAAATGAAATATTCGTAAATAGAACTCAATTTCAACTCCAAAATTTTAGATTGGAAAAAAAAATAGTATTATATATTAACAATTATTTATCAAAAATATTATTTATCAGGTATTTGGCGAGAAAACGAACCTCGCCAAAAAAATTCGAACGATAGATTCAATTCTTTCAAATTATTTGAAGGAAAAACTCACAATTTACTCGTTAGACGATTAGAATTTCAATAAATTATTTTCATGCTAATTATTGAAAATTGAATATCATTGAAAGTATGTATTATTTATTATATATATTTCTTGATCAATTATATATATACATTTAATATAATTTTTAAATAAATTATATATATAAAAATAAATAACAAATTAATAAATAAATCTAATGTAATCCTTTGTTATTATATTAAAATACATAAAAATAACATTATAAGGTCAATTTATAACCATATCTCTCTTTTTATATTAATCTATTTTTATTTTGATAAAATTTGAATAAATATCTTATTAAAATAAAAATATAATTTTAATAATATATATATAATTACATGAATCTGCATTTATATTCAAAATATTAATATTTTTATTGAATATTAGAATCTATAAAAAAAAATTAATCGTTTTTTATCTGAAAAATTTATTTAATAATTTCAATTAATTCAAAAAATTTGGGACCTATATCTCAATTTTCATTGAATTTTGAGAGATATTCTCAAATCATATTACAACTCTGCACATCATTATTAATAATAATGATGTGATTGGTTAAAAAATCATCGTTTTTTTATATAAATAATCATATCTTTTGTTTATCTTAATTAAATTCTTATTAATGTCAATATATATAGTTTATGTATATTTATATATATATATATGATATAAAATGAAGTTAATTCGTTTTATTATTTGGAATATTCATTTTGAATTAATTCTATCTATTATAAAAATTCAATGCACGATTAACTATTTTTGAATTCTATAACTTTTTTTATTTATAGCTTAATTGAAATTATTTCAATAAGTATATTCAATATCTTTTTGAAATAAATATAATATAATATATGATATATCATATATTTATTGTAGATTTTACGTATTTTTAGATTCAATTATATTCAAAATTTTAGAAAATTTTGAGAGTAAATTAATAGAAAAATATCTTACGTTTAGAAATATTTTTTTTTTTGGATGGAATCAACTTTGTTTACAAGAGAAAGCATTTAATCATTATATGAACAGCAATTATCGTTAATAGTTCTAGCAATTTGTAACAAATTTTATCCTGTTTTTCTATTTTTGCTTACTTTTTTTTTTATTTTTTATTAACTTCGATACTGACTGTCAATTTAATATTCAGCGATATATTTACAAAACAAAATTTATTTATCTACTGCAATATTGCAAAAAAAAAAATCCAAAATTTTTATTTTTATTCCAAAATTTTTATACTTTCTTTTTTTCTCCAAAAAAAAAGCATATATAAATAGATACAATTTATCCTACACCACTTTTGCTTACTTTTTTTTTTTTTTTTTTTATCCCAAACTTATCCTAAAAAGTGACAAAAGGATAAATTTCCACAACTAAATTTTTGGCTAAAAAATGAATTTTTTTTTTCAATAATAATAACTATTTTTATATAACACTTAATGTTTTAAAAGCATATAAAAAGATATCAAAAGAATTAATGATTAAAATAAATTATATAAAAAGTTATCGCTATTCTAAATTTTTATAAAGTGTTATAAAATTCTTATCAAAAATAATTAAAATAAATTGAGATAAAATACTCAAATTTATTTTCTGAAGAAAATTTAATATATACTTATATCCTTTTAGTTTTTATTTTAATTTGAATTTTGTACGATGCAAATATTTATAAAACTGATTATTATTATTATAATAAAATATAATTAGTTTAAACAAACCAATCATTGAGTTTTACTGTTAAAATTCAGTTGTACGACCTTTTTCAATAGTTAATCGTCGTTAACAAAAGTTATTTTATTTTTAAAATTTATAATTTACAGTATAGTAAAAAAATATGAAAACGTAAAAATATTATTCAAAAAGTTGGAAAACAAGCTTTTTCATAATAAACACTCAATTTTTTTGAGTAAATATTGTTTTATCGTCATTTGAAAAAGTAGCTTTTCCAGCTTTTTGAATTTTACGAAAAAGTTCGAAAATCCATTTTTTCAAATGACGATAAAAAGAATTAGCCAAGCAAATTTGGCCTTATTTCTTTGAAAAAGTGTATTTTCCAACTTTTTTAGTATTTTTTGACGATTTCATATTTTTTTACTATACTGTAAGGTTTTTTTTAACAAAATTGAAAGTTCATTTTAAAAGCATCTTTGAGATTTTTCCAAATATAACTAATAAATAAATATTTAGTTTTGTTTGTTAATTTTATAAATACGAATAAACTATTATAAAAAATAGTATATCTTTATATATATTTGTTTTAAATTTTGACCTGCTCTACTCAATTAATTAACTTACATTATCAAAAATTGAGAGAATTTCTATGAGTTTTCAAAGAATATTTTTTTCACTTCACCAAAAAAAAGTTCATTTTTGACCTTAAATAACTTCATAACTATTCGTTTTTGAAAAAAATAATCTTAGGCAATTATTCATCAATTTTAACAATCTCGCCAATAATAATCTCTAATGGGAATTCAAACGCAAAAATAAAAAAAAAAATATTATTTTTTTTCTAAGACCTAAATCAAAAATCGGGCTCCGACAAACCCTAAGTTTTTTAATGATGTTTTTGTATCATTTACCGATTTAACCTCAAATTTTACAACCAAAATAATTTGAGGTATTGAAAATCATTTCTCAACCATTAAACAGTTTTAAAATAATTTCATTTTACCATATTTTATAGAATCAAATGAAATAAAAAAATTTTGTTTTATTTTTATTTAACATATTTAAGGGACCACTATCAAATTCTATGTTAAAAATTCTATGAGTTATCACAAAATTAATTGACTTAAAAAAAATTATTTCTTGAGTATTTTTGCTATATTTTGGTATATATAAATTATATAAATTACATATCATTTATTTCTATTCTTCTTTTAAGCCTATTCCCTTTTTTCAATAAAAATTTAAAAGTTGAAAGGAGTAAAAATTTTACAAAAATGATCGGAATGGTGAAATTTTAAAGTTTTAAACTTTTTCCGAGATAACAACTATTGAATTTTCTTTTCTATGAGTTTTCTCAATATTGAAATGTTTACAAAAAAATATGATAGTGGTCCCTTAATAAAAAAAAATTTGTAATAATATAAATATTTTTTTTTAATTAATTATCTTTAAGAATGCATTGGAATATTATTTTGTTTATCCTTGAGATATTGTTCATAATTTTTTTGTTCTTCTTCTTCTTCTTTGAGTTTTTTTGAATACTCCACTCTCCCTACAATTCAGCCATTTTTTAATTTTCACATGGTTAACAATATTTTTTTTTAACTAGTTAACAAAAAAAAAAAAAAAAAAAAAAAAAAAAAAAAAAAAAAAAAAAAAAAAAAAAAAAAAAAAAATTATTATTATTTTAATAATTTATGATAAAAATGAAAAATAATAAAAAATAATTTTATATTCCAAATAAATAAATATATAAATATATAAATAATGAGAAATTAAAAAATAGAAATGCTATTGCTTTTGTCACTTTTTTCAAAAGAAAAATGAAAACCAAAAAAACCAAAAGTCGGTTTCCACATCCATACATAAAATATTGGAAGGATCCTGATCTATGTATGACAGTCAAACAGAAGTACTTGGAACATAAAAACAGTTTAAATGAAGATTGTCATTTCGTTTCACGAATTGCAACATTACATGGAATAAATAGAAAAACTCTGAGAGGATGGATGAAAAAATGGGATGAAGATAAATCATGGAACCCTTTTTATACGAAAAACCATGGATCCTTCCACCGAATATTCAATGACCAACAAGAAGATAACATAATGGAATATATAGACGCAAGTTACATTTCAGAAGGTAATTATTTTAGTGACAGTCAATTTCAAACCGTCGTTTTTGATGCTTTCAATTTGATTCACGAAGATGATCTTGAAATTCCCAATTTCAATTGCAGCGCTCATTTTATTCATGATTTTAAAACAAGACATAATGTTTCTTCAAAAATGGCACTTTTTAAACAAAGATCTAAAAACAATCCAAAAAGTGATAATACAGGCGAACCTGTGGTAAACGGTGACGAAACCGGATTTCAAATTCTACCAAATTGTGTAAAAACTTGGGCGTACAAGAATTCAAGCAACGTATCAATTAATGTTTTCGACTCCACCAAGGAGAGAATTTCGGTTATGGCAAGCATTACAAGCGCGAATTGCAAATTACCTTTGTTTATTATTGCAGGTGCAAATTCTGAAGAGGAAAAAGATGAATTATTAGGTCAATTAATTGAGCCAAATATTTCAACCTTCTCTAAAAAGTCATACATGACAACAGAAAATTTTATAGAATATTTAAATTTTATTAGAAAACAATTTAACTCAGAAATTCCAATTCACTTAATTGTTGATTCATATGCTTCTCACAAAAGTCTCAAATCAATCATGGTTGCTAAACAATTAAATATTAATTTATATTTTATTCCATGCGGTTTAACAGACATTTTACAGCCTTTAGACCTGTCCATTTTCGCACCTTTGAAATCTAAGGTTAATTCTAAAATATCAAATTATCTTTTTGGAAATCAAGAAAAAGAAGTAGGAATGAAAAGAACAGTAACATTTGTTCAAAAAGCTTTTGAAGAATTATCTATAGATAACCTCGTACATGCATGGTCAGTAGTGTATATAGAGTGCTTAGAGGGGCCAGAAGCACGAACTACTGATTTGATATAATATCATTGAGATTCATATGTTGTACTCAATGTTGTTTATCACATTCTCTTCAATACGCACAAACTACTTATTCATTTCTTTCAGTCCATCATGTCATCATTCAAGTGATAATTATTTTTTATTTTTTTCACTCCATGAATTAATTTTTTATTTCACCCAAATGCGATACGATTACCAATCACTTAAAAATATTAACAACGAAGATATTATTACATTAATCAATTCTATCAATATACTTTTCAATGAAAACCTACAGATTACAACAACTGCTAAAACAGAAGCTTGGAATAGAAGGAAAAACGTAGAGGTATTATGTGATTGGCTTAATAATCGTAATGCACACAGATTTATTAAAAATGATTTACCAAATGCAGAAGAAATAGATGGTTTCATTATGCATGAACAACAAATTAAGAGAGAATTCGAGATAAAAGAAGCTGTTGATAAAGCTAAAAATGCTCTCAATGAAGCAATTCAATTAATAAAACAACAACAACATCCTGTATTACAAAACACTGAAAACTGATAATCCCAGATGCTCCATTAATCAAAAACCATCAAAAGCATTACATTCCAGAGAATGAAGAAATATATGAATACCTCAATAAATGCGCACACAATTTCATATCAAAACATAGTGATTTCCTTATGATTAACGAGCAACATGATTTCGATAGAGCTGTAAATGAATGGAATCACTATAATAAATATCCATCTAAAAATACTATACAACGCAAAGACAGTGGCAAGCAAATAACAACATATTATTTCAATCAAGTTGCATCATTAGATAATATCCTTGAGTGTCTTCACAATGTATACAAGAAAGAGCTGAAACCATTTAAGATTCATTTTCAACTTTCAGGAGTCTTCGAAACATACACTTATGATTTTGAATCATTAGAAGAGAAATACGAATATAAAGCTAAAGACATTATTTGGAAAAACTATCAATCAATGATACCTATCATTATCAGTAAACTTGAAGACCTTGATATTATTAAACTCTATATTGAATCTGTTTTACACTCTTATGAAACAGAATCATCAAGCACAAAACTTACATTAGTTGGTTCAATAGCTTTTACAGTTTCAAGAATGAGAAAGATAACTGGTCGCATAAAGGATTTACCAATAGAATTCATCAAAAATGATTTCATAATATGTGATAATGAAGATGATAAACTATGTTTCTTCAGATTCTTAGCTGTATGCTTAAATGAAGAACTAGCAAATACCAAAAAATATAAAACTAAAGAACGAACTAAAATCGCTAAGCAACTACTTCTTAAAGAACACAATATAATATACAACACAAAGATTCCAAATGAAGGTAAGAAAATACTTAATGAATTCGAAGGTGTTTCAATGGAGCAGATGAAAGATTTAGCACAAAAGAATCACATCAATGTTAACATATATGAGTTTTTCAAGACAGATTCTGAGCAATATTATGATTTATCAGAGCAGTGGTTTTTCGATAAAACATTTACAACATATTCTGCATTACTTTTCACTCAAAATCGAATCATCCATATAATGTATATCAAGAATCCTGAAAAGCTTACCCAAATACATATCTGCCCTAAATGTAATTCATATATTCATTATGGTCCAAAGATTTTTAACAGGTTTGATTCTCATGTTAAACACTGTGATGGTGTATTTAAAAAGAACTTCATACCAGTTAAAGAAGCTTTACCTTATTGTCCTCACATATTGAATAACCCTGTTTATGAATACTGTTTAGCATACAATCTTCAATGGAAACCTGAAATATACTATATAACATATGATTTCGAAACAATGGAGCAATCAATAAATAAATCAATCTCCGATTCAACAACAATAAATTCAAGGTTAATTCCGTTGTCAGTTTCATCTTGTGTGAAATCATCAAACGGCTTGACAACAAAGAATTTCTCATTAAGAGACTCTCAAGAGTTCATACCACAATGGATAAAATGGTTGTTCGAGCAAACTACATATAGAAGAGGTGATTTCCGACCTTCGGTCGTCAATCCCCACTTCCATGGTCATTTTGAAGGATCATCTTGGAAACCTTGAGAATTCGTTAACGATTTCCGTTGCTGGGTTGGATTTAAGAATTGGGTGTTTATGGAGTTCGGATTGGATTCGGGAATGAAGGGTTGGCGATGAATTTATGTGATCCTTGAGAAATGATTCGAAAGTGAAGGTCTGGGAAGTTAGGTCAGGAATCACCGGAGGTCTTGGAGGTTGAGATGTGAGGGTTGATTTGAAGGGTTGGAAGGGGCAGATAGGGATCATAAGTTTTGCGATAAAGTGGTCTGAGATGATGTGAAAATTTAAAACGACGGCCTTTAGATATCTTTTATAATATTTTTATTTGACATAAAATAAGATGAGTGATGGTAATAATGCTTTAGATGCACATTCCTTTATTGATTTGTTTGATTTGGCGTTGATGCTTGGAATGAGGGATGATGAAATGGATGACATTCTCGTTAATGCTGAAGGTGCACCTGAACGACTCATTGAGCCATTGGTGTTATGGATATCGGAAACGATACTTGATATGGGTTACAAGGGTGATGATTATTACGATAATATGCATAGGTTTGCGGAAAGGGTTTATAATTATACGAAGGCGTTGAGCGAAATGTGTAAGAGTAAAGGTGATGATGGTTTTGGGCATTTGGTTGATTTGGCGTTTGTGATTGGCATTACTGAGAAGGAGATGGATGACATTCTCGTTAAAGCTGATGAGGATCCTGAACGAGCCGTTGAACCATTAGCAAGGATGATAGCATATACGATAATTGGTATGGGTTATGAAGGTGATGGCGATTATGATAATATGTATATGTTTGGCGAAAGTGTTAAGAATTATACGAAAGCGTTGAATGAAATGATTAAGAATAAACCATTACTGAAACCATTACCACCAAAGTTAAACAAAGAACCAAAGAGGTATGTCGATAGTGATGAATATAAACGAAAAGAAGATGATGAATTCTTTAAGAAATTCGATAGAGATAGATATAGAGTTCATGTAGATAAAGACAAAAGTGAGAGGGCTTCAAGGTTCGATCGTTTGACACACCGAAGAGATAAATCAACTTTGGATTCAATTAAGGAGCATGCGAAGGATTTTCGTGAATTTTGGAAGACGGAGGATGCGTTGAGGAATAAGAAAAGAGTTGAAGCTATGGAAATCATGAATGCTACACCAAAAGAAATCAATGAAAGGAACAAGATAACGTTTGATGATTGGAAAGCAAATAAGGGTAAACAAAAGCAGTTAGTTGATGATATCATGGAAAGATTGGAGTTAAGTCCATACAATTGGGAAATCAATTTCGAATCACTTAACAATGAAGGTAGACGATTGTTGTTTCCGAGATTGAAGGAGTTCTTTGAAGATACAATTGCGAAGTTACCGATAATACAGATGTATAAGATTCAATTTAATGTTAATGGTACATGGAAAACGAAACCGTTAAAGCCAGAGACATTCAATAAATTGATGGAAAACTTTACGGAAGAGAATTTTATGTTTGATCTTGAAAGTAAGGCTCCAGAATTTTTCTATGAGAATGGCGGTGAAGAGTTACCAACATGGTCATTGTTTTCAGCACTTAAGTTCTGTCTGTTTGAGAACAAGAGTGGGAATAACGATAGAGGTGGTTCTTTCTTTCAATATCTGACGAAGGAGACGGTTCCGAAAAGGGTAGTTGAATATCTCAAGAGGTTGCAGATATTTGATTCGTTGGTGGATGGAGAGGGTAAGCAGAGAAGAGAATTAAATGATTGTTGCTTTGTGTATGCGTTAGAGCAGACTGGATGTTACGATAAAGATACATTAGACAAGATTCGTTTGAGGATTCGAAATAGGTATTTGTCTCAGAGTTCGATTAATGAATTGTGTATGGAATTCGGTATACATATCAAGTTAACGTACATTGATGAAGATGCAAGCGGCAAAAACAAAAAGAAATCAGTTGAGTCAACGAGTGATGGTAAACGTAAATGTTATATGGGTGTTGATGAAGCGGAATCAAATAGAACACATCACTTTAACATATATCAGAAACATTACTTTCTTGAAGAGGTGACGGAGTTCAGTACGTATTACATTAAGCATTTAAGTGAGTGTGAAGATGATAAATACAATAAGGAATGGAATGTAGATCATTGGCGAAAGGGTCGTTATTTCATTACTTCTTCGAATTTAGTTAGAGAATTGTTTAAACAAAATTACTTTAGACCAATCACTTACGGTCAGAATAGTGTTTTGAATACGGTTTTCTATAATGATTTACTTAATGAAGAGATAACGGATCTCACTTACAATTCCAAATATTGTACTCGTTTGATGGCTCCGTTTGAGAAGAAACCAGTTAAGGGTGAACCAAAGAAAGTACCACCTACGTACTGGTATGCGGACTTTGAAGCTGATACTTCAGAGGAGTGCCATAGACCATTCATGTGTGTTTTGCATAAGGATAACGGGAAGATTAAGAAAGAGTTTAGAGGTGAAGATTGCGATAAAGATCTATTGAACTATTTACCTGATGGTGCTGTTGTGTACTTTCATAATTTGGCTTATGATATCAGGATGATTCATCCAACGGGTATGTATGAGGATAAGGTTAAGGTTGGAAGTAAGAAGGTCAAGAAGACGATGTATAACGGTATCATTAAATCAATCATTAAAGGTACGAAGACGATGATGGCTGATGCAAGGTTTAATGGAAAGGTAATTCATTTCAAGGATTCACTTCCGGTATTATCATGCAAGTTGTCAGAGTTACCAAAGATGTTTGACATTAAAGGTATCAAGAAATTGTTGTTTCCGTATAACTATTACACTTTGGATAGGTTGAATAGAGGTGGTGTTGGTGTGATTTCGGAAGCGGGATTGTTTGAGGTTGAACCTTGGACAGATGAGCAAATGAATACCTTTAAGGAGAACATAGATGGTATTGATGGATGTAGGATTGATGATGACAAGTTTGATATGTGGAAGTATTGTTCATTTTATTGTCAGCAAGATGTGAATATTTTGAGAGAAGGCTTTAATAAATTCAGGAATGGTTTCATTGAGGATTTCGATATTGATCCGTTTAAGTTCATTTCGATATCGTCTTTGGCTAATGAAGTGTTTAAGCAAAGGGTCTATTATCCTAATCGTAATCTGTTTGAGTTAGGTGGAGTCGTTAGAAAGTTTTGCTCAAGGGCTATATATGGAGGTAGATGCATGACGGCTTACAATAAGAAATGGCATACAACGGTACCTTTGTGTGATTTCGATGCGGTTAGTTTATATCCATCAGCAATGGCGAGATTGTAGACAGTTGAAGGGAGGCCGAGAGTGATAACAGAAGATAAACTCAATTACGAATTTCTTTCAAAACTGTCAGCATATGTTGTCGATATTGAGATAACGAAAGTGAATAAACATTATCCGTTTCCGTTGATTGTTAGGAAAGTTGACGGTTTGAATTTGAATGATGATAATTTGAAGGATGGAGAGGTTGTTAAGATGACTGTCGATAACATCATGCTTGAGGATTTGATTAAGTTTCAAGAGATAGAGTTTAAGTTATTGAGAAGGTACTATTGGAATGGCAAGAAAGATTACACGATTCAGAAAGAGATAAGGAATATCTTTAGCAAACGTTTGGAGTATAAGAAGAGTGGTAATCATTTACAACAACTCTATAAGTTGATCATGAATTCTTGCTATGGGAAGACGATTGAGAGACCAATTGAGAAAGACTTTAAGTATTTCCATGAAGGTGAAGAGTTAGATAGATATTGGAAGAAGAACTATTACAAGATCGTTGAAGATAATAGCCTTAAAGGTACTGATAATCATGCAATGAAGACGTTGAAACCAATTGATAAACATTTTAACTTTTCGTTATTGGGTATTCAAGTATTGTCTATGTCAAAGAGAATCATGAATGAAGTTATGTGTTTGGCTTTCGATATCGGTTGTTGTATATACTATCAAGATACTGATTCATTTATGATTAAGCGTTCTGATTTAGAGATTCTCGAAAAAGGTTTTAAAGAAAAATACAATCGTGATCTCATTGGTACTAACTTAGGAAACTTCCATTGTGACTTTCCGTCAATTAATGGTCATCATCTTTATCAGCATCTTTGGCAAATGATAGTTTAGAAAGACCTTTAATTCCATCAATAGAGATTTGTAATAGATCACCAGCACCAACTTTCCCAAATGTAAATACAGATGATCCAATGTTAACGAACTTACCGGCAATGTAATCAAACCAACTGAATTTAGGTTGCATGTCATCAAATTCTTTCTGCAAACGATTACAATATTTCTCTAAAGATGATATGTCGTTAACAGCTATATCAACAACATTCCCTAACGAATTCAATTCAAAGATATGTGATTCAATATTCTCTCCAATGACTATTCCAGATGTTTGGATATTGAAGTTTGTCATCAATGTTGTGCAAGATTCCGGTCTAGGTGATACAGAATAGTAACCCGTTGAAGCTAGAAACTCAAATGTATTGCCACCTGGGTATTCAATATTTTCATCAACTGGGATGTTGAATTCTGGTGATGCCTTCATGTAAACTCTCAAATTATCAGAATCTGTTTCAATGAATGATTCATAACGGTAAGGGATATATTCAAAATAGTTATCGGTTTTGATCTCATATGTATGCTCATGCTTCCATGAATATTTGAATCCAATGACAAATTCATAAGTATGTCCATCAAGGGTTAATGTAGCAGAATAGTCTCCACTCTTATCTTCATTGCATCCAAACCATACACGCCAGACATCATTGGTTTCATCTGGATCACCCATTCTAGTGTTGGAACTATATGTTATCATACCTTTGTCAAGCATCATCTTTAATGGATTCCCGGATTCAAAATTGATTAGACCCTTCAAAGCAAATATGTTAGCAGCATTCTTCTTGATAGAAATGTATGGAATGTCTCTATTCAAAGATCCATATGAATTCTCTTTACGCATCTTCAGTGGAATGTTAACGCAATAATTGGTACCAATCCATTTACCTCCAGATTTAGTAAGCTTGTAATGAGTCCCAAATACGTTATCATGAAGCTCGAATGTCTGTCCTTCAATGAGTGAATTGAATGAATCGGAATCAGGATTATATCTCCAGTCAGCATAATATAAACCATTTGCAGTATCCAAATTGTAATCCCCGATTGACTTGATTGTATAGAAGTCAGGTAATGGAGACCTATAGAGTTTGAAGCAATTGTCAGCATCAATGAGATTACACTTGAGATTCATTAATGTATCGTTACCTCCATCGCTTTGTGAATCTTTAATAATTGCAATTTGATGCATTTTTCCAACGAATTTGATCTTCATGAATCCATCAGTATATAGTTCAAATGGGTCATAGATTGCAGATTTCGACATGTATATTCGAGGTTTTAATTCATTGCTGATGTACTTCAATTGATATTTGGAATCGCTTTGTGAATCTGTGATGTATTCAATAATGGGATTTGTGAATCTATTTTGGGTGTCACAGGAAATATAAGCATTTTCAGTTTCAAGATTCTTTGGAAAGATGATCTCAAAGACTTGTCCACTTACAGATCCAGAGTAATCAATCTCAAGAATGTTGTATGTTGAACTGTCCTGAGAATCCGAATCACTTAATTTATGGATATTATTTGCATCGATAATGAATTCATCACAACCTTCTTCATAAGTCATTACACTTTCAATAGCAGATGGAGGAACATTCTCTAAAGTTGATATTCTATCTTCATGATCAGCAAGTTTGGTCCCATGTGTATCGATAACAGTTCGATGTGATTGAATGTCGTTAGTTATATCTGTCAATGCTTTCCCAAATGTTTCGAAACAGGCTTTGACACTTTGAGGTTCACCATATTCTTCACCAATGAATATTTTACAACTACCATCGATTGTTGCATCACCTTTAACATGAATTGAATCAAATATTCCATCACCACCTTTGCCAGAACCTCCTATCAAGGCTCCATCTAATGCATTTTGTTTGGTTAATATTGCAGTCATTTATCTTAATGTTAAACTATTTTGCACTATACATCTCAATTAATTTTATGTTAATCCAAAATGAGTGGTTTATTTGGAGGAAGACATCCACCAGGTACAGGTTCAAACAGACGAAATCCATCTGGAACAAACAATAATTCATCTGGAACAAACAATAATCCATACAGCTTCCAATCATCAAACAATAATGGGTTCAAATTCCCATCTAACAACAACTCCCAACCATCAAACAATAACAATAACAATAATTATTTCAATTTAGATGAATTTTATGATCCTTCAATGGATTTCAATAAAAATATGGTTAATACCAAAACAATGAGTCAGAATGGAAATCAATTACAAGCTACATTAACAGAGCCAAATCAGAATGCATTACAAGTTATTGAACATAATAGTGATAACAATAAAGTAGTTGCATTAGCACATATTCAAGCCAATGCTAAACATGATGAAGATATTCTGAAAGATAATCAAAATAATCGTCAATTCCAATTGGCCCAAACTGCTAACAACAACTATCCTCAAAATCTTCAAGCATATACAAATCACCAGAATGCAATGCATAAAAATGAAATGGAAAAATATAAGAAAAGATCAACTACGATTGCAAGTTTAGATAACTCAGCTTATCTTGAAAGTGTTCACAATTACTTTAAGCAAATGTGTTTGAATCAAGGTATTGAGCTAGATAATCCTCATTTGATGCTCACTAGTGGTCATACAGGATTGTTTACAGAGCCATAATTAAATGCCCATTGTTACAAGAGATCAATGATATTTTATGGTGTTGCCTCATATGATCACGAAGATTCGAAAGTAACAATATATTATATTGATGGCCATAGACCTGATGTCATCAAATTAGGGAAAGGCTATTATCCATCATTCTCAAAATGCCGAAATTATAAAGATATACTTTTGGTTAGATTTGGAATAGACCCCTTGGTCAAGAAACCTGGTAAAATTGAAATTTGTTCAGAATGGAAATGCAGTGATTTGATTCCATGTGACATTCCATGCAACATTGTATGAGTACATGTTTATCCAGCATTGATGTTATGAAAGAAATTTGTTCAAATAGATGCAAGGGTTTCATAAATGAAATATTTTGATTTAAGAATCGGTTATCATTATTTTTAATGTCGACACAAAGATGTCAGATGATCAACCAGCAATTGAAGGAGGTGAACATCCACCAGAATTACCCCCACCACCAGAAGAAGAAGGTGAACGTCCATGGCGTTGGCAATTCAATCATGATCCATTCAATGCATTCGAAGCCGGTGTAAAAATTAAAAGTAGGCCAACACATAAAGCTAAGATACCCATTGGATTCAATTATACTCCTGAAGAAGTTAATAATTATACACTTAAGAACCTAGTTAGCAGTAAGATGGCACGTGATATTGTTAGATCCACTAAATTCATGCCAGGTGCATTTGAGATTTGGAATGCAAATCCAAAAGGTGGAAACCATAAATATAGAGGTGGAGCAGAAGATCTCGATGGAGACAAAATATCAGAATTTGTTGTTAGACGTGATGGTAAAATTGTTGCTGTTAATGGATATACAACTAAGAATTCTGATGCAGTCTTCAAGAATTTGTATTACACTGGTCACGATACGAAAGACAAACGTAAAGAACAAAGCTTTAAAGATTGGATCTATAATGATTACTATGGACATGTATATAATGATGACTATTCAGAGGTTACTAGATGGGCTCATCATGATCCAAAAATACATAAAGCATGGAGTAAGAGAATGAATATTCATGCACCATCAAAATCATTATCACCATATCAAGCATTTGCACGTTACATTGTTGCCCCAGCATGCAAACAAGCATTTCTTGAACTCGGTGGAGGTACTGAAGATGGTGCCAAATTTGCTCGTAAAGTTGCTGTAGAAGTAAGTCAAACTAAAGCATTTGAAGCATCACTTGCAGCAGCAATGTATGCAGCATTAGTTAAAGATCCATGTTTGTCTCAGATGCAAGATCTTAAAGAAAGACAGAATGAATTCGTTGTATTGAAACGACAATATGAACCAACTTACGACATTGATTTCGAATCTGATAGTGTTGCAGAAACTCCAGAATATAAAGCATTTGAGAAATGGCTCTTTGCAAAACCAGCTGTTAAACAAGCTGTTAGAACCTATATGCATGATGTATTAACCACTTCCAAAGAAGAATATATTAATACCATTAAAGGTCAAATCATCACATATCTTAATGAACATGTTAAGGGATATAGACAAAAATATGATGAAGACTTTGCAGCAGCCAAAGAAAAAGCCAGAATAAGGTATGGATTTGAGTAAATATATTCTTATTAGCTTACATTTCCATTATTGCAATCGATTACAATCTTTTGATGTTTATTCATATTTTTGTATTGTTCATACAATTCATCAAACGATATGCTCATGGTAATCTGATGAGTAATATATCTCAACTGCTCTTTTGAATATGTCCCAAATACGAATACCGTAGAGACATTTGATTTAATGGTTGTTGATAACGATTTCCAGAACTGGACATTCAAGAAGAATGATATATGATTATGTCGACATGTAGTCATCAGATTATTGAAATATGATTTCTCATTTGCAAGTAATTTGTTATTAGCAATATCATCAAATAGTATCAATGTATGCAACATTGGTTCACGAAAATCATTAACTTTCAATGCTCTGAATATCTCGATTCGTTGCTCATCAATGATTTTGTCTTCAAGGTGTTCCTTACGTATTGTGTAATACAGTTGCTTATAATTCAACAAAGCATTAACATATTCTTCAGCATTCTCTTGAGAAACATATGCTATTGGTATTTCAATGAGTTCCCTTAATGATTCAAATGTAACATCTTTCTGCTCACCAGTTTTGGATACATATATGAGAAGATGTGCTGCATTTGGAATTGACGCTATTTTAATGATTTCTTCAATTGCTGATAACGTCTTTCCTGAACCTTGTTTGCCAACGAATATATTCACAGAATTATAGTAAATATTGATGTCTTTGTGGATCTTTCTGATCAATGCATTCGTGATCTGTTTCTTGTTCTTATTCAGACGATCTCTAACCATATCATGAACGTAATCAAAAGAGTCTGATGAATCCGAGTCAAACCTTTGTTTAAACATTTACAACCAATTAAAATGGTTCGATTTAGAGGTTAATTTCCTGCATGTACGAATCCGTTCGGGCATAGAATACCTTCAAATTTGGTTCATTTTAGAAGGCCTCGAGAAGGTGGTCGGATTTAACCATCATCGAAATCATCAATGAAAATGCGAGTGCGCGATTTCACGCGGACCTCAAAACCTAATGAAAATGGATCCAAAAATAGGTGTGGACGAAATTGTCCGGACCCAAAATCCTAATGAAAATGCGAGTGCCCAAAATAGGGCGGTCGTCAAAACCTTCAAAAATACATCAAATTCATCGTTCCATATAGGGTGTGCAAAATTGCACATCCTTCAATTTAACCATTATTGATTGCCTTAACAATCTCGTTAATAGCATTCTTAATAGCAACTATATCAGCCTTAATACTCTCAATACTTTGTGAATGTTCAGCAATTTCGTTATTGATATCTTTGATTTCTTCATGATGTATCGTTTCGTCTTGATCATTTACCGTTTCATCTACCTGTTTCTTGACAGCTTTCTTCAAACACAACACCCCTTTGATTTTCGTTATACGATATCCCTCAATGTAATACATCTTATTAAGTTTATGAGTCGTAATCTTATCAATCTCGTCTTTATTTTTAGCATACCACAAATTGAATTCATCTGGAGTATTAAATGTTTTCAAGTATTCTTTAATAGGTCCAATCACTTTTACTTCCATTTAATGTACATTAAAATAAACAATCACATTTAATCATCAATGAACTCATTTAAGTCACTTCAAGATTGGAGTTAGCCTACCTTTATTCCCACCAAGAATTGGTCTTTGAATCATTTCCACCTTATTGTTTGAATCATCATTAATCATTGAATCGAAATTTGTGAAATCTATTGGTAAAGGCTTTAATTTGATTGGATTTGTTTTAGGTGGATTTGGTGCAACTTTATTGAGCAAGTAATCGGCTCCATTAGCAATACTATTAACGATTCCACCAACTGTATCACCAAACATAGGCCCAACTTTTCGTGCTATTTCAATTCCCTTACGAATGTATGGAGATGCTTTCTTTATGAAATTCTTCCCTTTCACCAGCAAGTTCTTAAACCATGTCCCAAATGCCATTTTCTTTGGATTCATATTAAAATTCTAAAAATATAGGGGGTGGAAAAAGTCCTTGCGTCTGCTTTTTTTTATATATAAAAAATAAGATATCATTAAATTAAATATTGTTTAATATATATAATCACCTTCTCTTTCAATTACAATTAAAAGCCTTTTGATCCATTCATCATACACAGATTTGAGAACATCTGTTGGAATTTCATATGACAATTCTTTGATCTTTTCAAAAAGTTCGTTTTCATTGTCAAATATTTGACCTTCTAACAGTTTTTTTAAATATCCAAACAGAAAAAAATCTGATGGAGCCAGATCCGGCGAGTAAGCCGGATGATCTAATCTAATGATGCCCAATTCATCGTATTTTTCATGTGTTAAGTGTGGTCTGGCGTTATCTAAATGTAAAAAATATCCTTTTGTGTTTATTGATTTGGCCAAATCTCCTAGTACATTTTCAGAAAAGAAAGCTTTATTAAATTTTTGTCCAATAGGTAACATTGTAATTCCTTTGAAACCTGTTCTACCCCAAATAAAAGACACCATTAATTTTTTTGCTCCAATTGTTTGCTTAACTTTAAACGGACGAGGCCTTCCATTTTCAAGCCACATGGAATTTCTTTGATTGACGAGATAAAACCATGATTCATCCTGAGTCAAAACTTTGTTCAACTTGCGTTCATTTGAGTTGGAAAGGAAATTATATAATTTCTGAGCTATTTCAACTCGTTTTGCCTTTATTTCTGGAGTAGGTTGATATGGAACCCATTTAAAATTGACCTTACTCATTGAAAGATTTATGGTTAAAATCTTCTTAACGGTTTTAGAATCAGCTCCAACCTTTTTAGATATTTTTTTTGTACTGAGATAAGGATCTTCTTGAAGTATATCTTTAATTTTCTGAATGAGTTCATCTTTTGGAGGTCTTCCGGATCTCGGTAAGTCAAAAATTGAATAGTCACCTTGTTTGCACTTTTGTGTCCGATCTTGAACAGTTCTGAGTGAAATAGAATTTTCACCATATGCTTCTATTATAGATTCATATATTTCTTTATTTGTGTTTCCTTTCAACCAGAGGAAATGTATAACACATCTGATTTCTATATCCATTAAAAATGCTTAACGTATTTGTGTTAACGTCTTTTTTTCAAATGAGTGATTGAAGTGTTTCAATAAATAATTTTTTATCACAAATATTACATTTAAAAGTTCATCTAATTATCAACATATTTATATATTTGTTTTTTTATTTAGTAACTAATAATAGCATAAAAAAGGTAGACGCAAAGACTTTTTCCACCCCCTATACAACTTCACATGAATCTTTTTTTAATCACAACTCAAAGAATGACATATCAGAATGCTCAACTCAAGAACACCGGTAATGATGAAGGTGATGTTGTCAAATTCTTCCAATCAAAACTTCGAAACCTCATTGCTCACAATGGCGGAGATCATACATTTGGTTGGTTTACTGAGGACGTTGACGACAAAGATGCACCAATGCCAATCGGTACAAAAACAAAAATCAAATGGACTCATCAAGGACATACCATCTCACAAATGGAAAAGAATTTCGTTACTGCCAAACTCAATCTCGTTGTCCAACTCAATAAAACACTTAATCTTGAAGGTGATACAGCTAACCTTAACCGTATATTCATTGGTTTCAAACATGCAGTAGAACTCTTTAGTGATGCTCGTTTATGGATCGACAACGTAATGCTCAAAGAATACCAGCAAGACGAACTCATCAGAGAATCATTTGCATACAACTCAATCAAACCAATCGATGCCAAAGAACCAGCCAAACATCGTTACTCATTATGGGAAAACACATCTAGAATGTCTCCATCAGTGTGTGGTGTTTACGTTCCACTTACTTTATTAGCTGATGGTAATGCTCATCGAATCACATTTGAAGCATCCATTTACTTTACCGATCAACTTGCATTCCAAGCATGGCAACTCTATCCAAACTCCATCTGTGGTGAAATCGAAGAAGAAATCAAATCATCAACAGAAGCACTCGTATGGCATCAAGTTCAACCATCTGTAGTCAAAGAAATCGAAGAACTCCTCAACTGTTCCATCATCGAACAAGACGTATCAGCCAACATGACCATCTCCAACAAATTCTCTCAAATTGGATCCCTATCAACCATCGTCACTGAGTACAAATTATCTGATGCCCCTCAAGATGGTTCGAATGATTTGCTAAATGAAGGTTACCAAACACTCCCAGTCCTTGGTGATTCCTCTAAAGTAATTGCTTACAAGACCGAAGAAGTCATCCTAAACTGCCGTGGAGGTACCATCGTTACCATGAAATCAGATCTTGCCGGATTTGGTGTCAAACCTGATTGCCTCAATGGACTCATCCGTGAACTCAATACACCTCTCCTCATTCCATCCCAACAGCTCGTTCGTGAAGGCTTCCAAGGATTAGCCACTGATGCAGGTCTCGATGTTTCCAAATCAATTGCTCTCTCGAATGCCACCAACATCACAGTCATGTTCCCTAAAAGAACTAATGAAATAACATGCTTCGACAACATCATGTACCAGAACGTTCAACTCACCATCAACAACGTCAAATACCCAGACACTGAGTTTGATTCCACCATCGGACCACGTTTCTATCAATACCAACTCATTTCAAACGAATTAGACGGTTCTCTCAGACCGTCCCACGAACTTGAAGACTCATGGACAATGTCATTGAATGCCCCAGATGGAACCCGTTACAAGAACACCATAAGCGATGCCACTAGCTTCTGCATTAACTTCCAACTCGAACGAACCAACTCTGGATATGTATTCGATGGCGTTGACACAGGTGGAAACACAGTCACAATCAAATTCAAAGGCCAACCATTATATCGAGGTGCTAACGACACATACTACAACTTTGACTTGTCAAACCCTGGTGCTCATCCACCCCCGGCCGAAATGTGGATTTGTACAGACACATACTTCACATGGCAAAGGGGAGCAGTTAAGTACTATGCAAATGGAGTCCCTGATGGCTATTACTAAGAGAGATTCATCCAAAAATATCGTTCATGTTAACCTTTATTTTTGCATTTAATAGATCAATTTGAGGAATACTTTAAAGTCATCAGGCTTGATTTCGTTGCCTTTAGAATCAGTGAACCATATCTTGAAGTCTCTCTTGGATCCTATGTATTCATACTTTCTATTATCATCACTTGGCATCACGTTTGCATACCACACAAGACTATCACAATACTTGTCCCTTTGAATGAACGTTGCATGGACCTCAGTTTCGCCATCTAGATAACCATTACATGTAGCCCTACAGTACTGAAAAACGACATATTTACGATTCTTTGAATACACAAAATCGATCGGAAACTGGTTCTCATAAGTGTCAGTTATAAAGTAAGTCTTAGTTGTTGGTTCCATTTCGTATTCATTAAATTTTCACATCATCTCAGACCACTTTATCGCAAAACTTATGATCCCTATCTACCCCTTCCAACCCTTCAAATCAACCCTCACATCTCAACCTCCAAGACCTCCGGTGATTCCTGACCTAACTTCCCAGACCTTCACTTTCGAATCATTTCTCAAGGATCACATAAATTCATCGCCAACCCTTCATTCCCGAATCCAATCCGAACTCCATAAACACCCAATTCTTAAATCCAACCCAGCAACGGAAATCGTTAACGAATTCTCAAGGTTTCCAAGATGATCCTTCAAAATGACCATGGAAGTGGGGATTGACGACCGAAGGTCGGAAATCACCTCTTCTATATGTAGTAGCAATCAATGAAAGTCTATGCAGATAAGATATCATATTATGAATCATTCTTACTAGATACCTCTGTTAACAAAAATATGAATGTAATTACTGTATTAGGGTTTAACTCATCACGTTTTGACAGCAATCTATTTAAAAAATATTTTAATCATTCTTTCTGGAAAGTCGAACAAAATTCAATAATTGGCACCCTATCTTCATTAAAACAATTCATTCTCACATCAGATAATCATCCAACTAAATTGAGATTCATAGATGCTCAATCATTTGTTGCAGGAGGTACATTAAAGCAATTTGGTATTGATTTTGGCAATGTAATCGTTGACTCAAACGTGAGCGTTTGTGGTGGTATCAATGATATAAAAGGTGTGTTTCCTTACGAAGCAATCAACGACAAGAACTACAATGAAGTATTATCAAAATCAGAACCATTTTCATATGATGATTTTTATAGCTATCTCAATCAAAAGAATCCTCTCACTAAAGAAGAATATGATGCTTATCTTGAAGATTCAAAACGTTTTGCAACACGATGGGACTACCTATTAGCATACAATGATAATGATGTTGAAATGATGATTAAACCTATTGATAATTTAATAGCACTCAATGCTCAATACAATGTTGATTTACTTTCAAATCTCTCATTATCAAAGAATGCTTCATGCATCAAATATGCTTTGGCTTATAAAGATTTCAATCCGAGAAACAACATTGGGATTACAAATAAATATAATACATTCAAACCAAGTAAGAAATGGTGGCAATATAAATGTGATAGCTATTATAACCAAGATGAGAAATACAATAAATTAAACCCTAAAAAACCACAACGAGATTTGACAAAATGTGTATCAGAAAATGATTTTGAAGCTTTTATGAAAATGTATGACGATCCAAATAAAGGGAGATGACATTTATGTCATGAACATTTTACTTATCAAAATAAGCCTACATTAGATAGAATTGACAATAATAAAGGTCACCAAATTGATAACTGCTTATTAGCATGTGCTGAATGTAATAAACTTCGTAAACGTGATGACCCTGAAATAACAGCTCTAAGAATCCAATTAAAAAAATATTGTAAATTACATCATTTACCAACACTCATCAACGATGAACGTGAATATTATTCAATAAGAAATGCTATCACAGGAGGACTCTCTAATGTAATGCATCGAGTAAACATTAAAGATGAGACTCATATTAATAAATTTCGCTATATTGACAATAAAGGAGTTTTGTCATATGATACTTCTAATGTTCAATCTCATGTTGTTGGTATCGATTTTAATTCTTTGTATCCATCATCATTCTCATCTTGTAAACATGAATTTAATAAGTATCATGGAGGTATAATGTATATGCCTGGAGCATTTATTAGACGAATTGATGTTAAAGATAAAGCTTCAAAAAAGAGATGCCTCGATATCATAACAAACTCATCAAGATTCTCAAATAAACCATCATATTTGTTCTACGCTGAAGTTAAACTAAAATGTCCCACCTCAAAAATAAACTATTTTATCAATTTACCTCCTGTGTTTCGCAATATCAATATCAAAAACGATGAATCAACAATTGGCACTTATATGTACAATTACATGAAAACAAATAAATTAACTTCTACAGATATCGAAGAACGCAAGCTTACAATGCTTCTTGATACTCATGATGAATACATGATTTTCTCAAATTATTATCTCTGGTTTCTGTTAGACCACGGATTGATTATTGATGATGTTAAATCTGTTTCACAATATGAAGCTCATACAGGATTTAATGAATTTGTTAGCACTTTTATGCAAAAACGTCAGGATATTATCTCAGGAAAAACAAAGGGTAATGGCTCTGAAGGAGACTTGAGCGTAGCGAACGAGAAATTTTATAAAATATCTATGAATGGTTCATATGGATATGATGGGATGAACTCTGAGAAATTCAGTAAAGTCAAGATATGTGATGCAAATAAAGCTTATCAATATATCATCTCTCAAACTTATATGGGTGGAGCACAATTAAGTGATAATACATTTTTAATTCAACAATCACCCAAATCATATCATTGCAATACTTTAGTTACTAAATAAAAAACAAATATCTATTGTTGGCGTTCGTTCAGCACATATCATTAAGAGAAGACGCAAATTAGAATTTAATGTGACAATATTTAAAGTACAAAAATCCTACTTTGTTTTACATGGAGGAAATATAAACGACCCTATTTTAACTCAAGAACTACTTGATAAATTCTACCAGGACGAGCTCAAAGTAGAATATGAAAAAGAGCCTACTTGGAAATGGATAGCAAATTTTGATGTTATTGATTGGGTGTCAGAGGAAGGGGACTTAAGAGGGTTCTTTGATGCTGTCAACACCGCGATGAAATCTTGGATAGCTATGCATGGAGAATATGGACATGCATTTTCCCAAAATGATTCATTAATTGCATATCGAGATATACAAACAGATGGATATTATGATAAAGATGGTTTTCATGAAATTATATATACTAAAAATAATGATAATATAGAGGAAGATTCAAGCCAATTTATCAATTTTTTCCAAATTGGTGATTGGAATGAGGACTTTGCAGATGTGTTTAATATAGGCACAGGAGCTTATCAAAATAACCCTAAGAAGTATTCAACTTTAAGTAAGAGGTTGGTATTTGATAATGTATGGGACAGACATCCATGTAAAATATATTCATCTATTGGTGAACAAGCATTACATAACTATATTGGAGATAGTGATGTTGAATATAGTCCGATTAAGTACTTCAAGTTAAACTCAATGGACCAAAGGTTTTGGATAGACTTCTATAGTGATGCACATTATAATTGTCCAACCAAACTACCTCCTAAAGATTCATTTGTAATCGAAATGCAATTCCTTCAATACGATAAGATGTTTATTTAAAAATAAATGAGTAAAGAAGAACCAAGCCCATATGAAAAATTATACAACAAAGCTAAATGGAAGACCTTACAAATACCTTAGCATGGCAAAACAAGAGAATCTAAATGAAGAAGAAGCAAAGAAATACTTTGATGAAAGAGTAGTACATGATAAGAGAGTACCTAAAGCACAATATATACCTATTGTATCCAAACATCCTCATGGTTATCAAATGGATACCTTCATTAATAATAAAGAGGCAGGTGGGTTGAATTATCTAATGTTCATCAATATCAACACCAGAAAAGCATATGCATATCCTATGAATGGTAAAGGAGCAAGAGAAGTATTAACAGCACTTCATAAATTTGTTAATGATGTACCTCATATATATTCGATAACAAGTGATGAGGATGCAGCATATTTATCATCAACAGTCTTAGACTTCATGAGAGAGAAGAACATAAAATACCGAACAACAACTGAGAATAACCATAATGTACTTGGCATTATTAATAGGTTTATGAGAACCATAAGAGATGCTATTGGTGAAAATAGGTTTATTCAACCAAAGGAGATGCATGATTTGGTCAACATATATAACAACTCTCCTCATAGGTCTTTAGATAATAAAGCACCTAATGATATTACTCCAGAGGATGAAATAAAGTACATACAAAAGAATGCACGCATTAATCCATACCATTTTAATCCAGGTGAGAAGGTCAGGTTAGTACTCGAAAAAGAACCATTTGGTAAAAGAAGAAGTAATTTGTCTAATGAGTCTTATATAGTTGACTCGCAAAAAGGTAACCAGTTTGTGGTCAAGTCCAAAGATGGTTCAACAAGTTCATTCCCTGGATATAGGTTGTTAAGGACAAGAGACAAAAGGATTAAAGTAGCTGAAAGACTAAATGAAGGTAAAGAAGGTATTATTGAAAAAATATATAACTTTGATGAAGATACTGGTAAGTATGATTTAAAATGGGAAGGAGTCGAAGGTGATGATGCCTTTGCTAGACAAACTATTAGAGATGTAAGGAGAGGTAATCCATTAGTACTTGGTACAGCAGAAAGACAATATTGGTTGGAACAAAAGAAAAATTATGAACGACAAATTAAAGCAGGTCAAAAGGTTGAGGGCAAACCAATACCAGATAAAATTATGAAATACATTTAAAAATTTGTAAATGGATGAACCCCCAAGTGCAGAACTAATAAATAAAGTAGAAACATTGATTAAAGAAACCTTACGGAAGAACATGAAAGAGATAGATGGTGCTTTGATTAAACCATTATCACCTGATTATCCTTTTAGCACAAATGGTATATACTTTTTAATTGGTAAACCAGGTGCTGGTAAAAGTTTTTGGATATGGAGACATATTATGATAACAGAGAGGTTGTTTAAACATCCATACTACCAAAAGATAATATTTTGCTCAAGCTCTGGTAAAATGGATAAAACAGCTGAAACACTTAATAAACAGATACAATCAAGAATCGATTATGTAAAGGAAAGAGAATTAATGAGTTATCTTAAAAGACATCTTCGAAGAAAGATAAAGTATTATGCTATTGTCAAATATGTATTATCTCGAATGAAAGAGACCAATGACGAAATGAGGAGGCTCATTGAGAAGCATCATTTAAATGAGCTCAATGATAAAATAATATATATAGCCAATAAGTTAGTCAAATATGAAACATCATCATATCCATATAACACATTATTGATACTAGATGATTGTGCAGGTAGTGATTTATTAAAGAATGGTAATAGTGAATTTATCAAGTTGTTAACCAAAACAAGACACTATAATTTAACATGTATCATGGCAATACAAACAATTCGATTTGTTCATATGAATGCTAAAAGGTTAGCAACAGATATCATATGTTATACAGGATATAGTGAGGAAGATTTTACGAGCTTGTTGCAACAAACAAATAACTCATTAAATACTAAACAGACAGTAGCTGAATACTTACAACATAAAGAACCACATGAAAAATTCGTAATGAATATTTCTGCTAATAAGTACTATTTCGAATAATTTTTTATTTTTTAAAAATGGGAATTGAACGTCATTCAGTAGAAGATTATTGGAAGCCAAATTATTCCAAAAAGCAACAATTTTCTCCATGGCAAGAGATAATAAAAGGAGGAGTAGGACTAGGTGGTAAGTTATTAATGGGAGCAGCAGATAGTTTTTCTGGAGGTCTTGCAAGTAAACTATTAGATGCTTCAGCTGGTGGATTAACCAAGCATGCTGGTGTTATTGGTTCAGTTGCGAGAGGTCTTGGTGAAAGCTTCTTGAGCGATAAAACAAGAAATAGATTAGCAAACATAGCTGACACAGCATTAAAATATGTCCCAGATGGAAAAGTGAAAACTGCCTTATCATCAATTAATAAATCTGCAAAAGGTGATTCAGTTGGAGCACCTCTTGAAAAGCCAGCATTTTCATCTAGATCATTACAAGAGAGTGACTTTACTACCAACAATCGGGCGAGAACCTACATCTAATGAAAACTCAAAAAAAACTAAATTTTTGGACTTTTTTGTTTATTTTAAATGTCAAAACATCTAACAGGTTCTAAGAGACTTGCAGTTATTCATAAATGGTTGAATGGAAGGGATGACCCAGATTGGGAAGTTTTACCTACAAAAACCAAAGACAAGTATATTGTAAAACAGCGAAAAACTCCAATAACTCGAGAATATCAAGAAAACTCAGAAAGTGAAAATAACGAAGATACTCAAGAAAACTCAGACAGTGAAGAACATGAGGAACTTGAAGAAAAGCCAAGAAAGCCAATAAGTTCGAAAGCTGCACGAAAACCTACAAAACCTCGAAAAACTCAACAAAGCCAAGTTTATGACCCTACTGTGAATGAGGAAATACTAAAACAGCTAAAATCACTAGGTGAAGAAATGAAGATAAGTCGAGAGAAGAAAGAACAGAGACGTATGATAAAGGAGGTTGTTGATAAAAGGATGAGTAAACCAAGACAACAGTATGTTCCTGAAGAACCGCCACAACAATATGAAGAAGAACAACAACCTCAATATATACCTATGAGACCTATTGGTAGGAGAAATCGCATATTTGAAGATATGATGTAAGTTTTTTTTTCTATCTAAAATGCTTAATAAGGAATCCTATATGAGAACCTCAGCAGAGGTTTGTACTTAGATTGCATCTTATTTTGATGTTGTCGATAATTGCATAGCACTTAGTGATACAAATAAGGCATACTCATTAAATCCACAAACTTCGTATTCACCATCACCACCAATTAAGAGTGGTTCATATACAACATGTATTATCTCTCCTAATACTCATAATACTGCTGATATATATAATGGATTTATTCGAGCAGATATGAGAGTGATGATAAAAATAGACCAGCCAATTCTAAGTGATCTAGAAAATGTCAGTGGTTATAATTTTGGTAAGGTATGGTTTGGTTTTAAGGATGCTCGAGATGCTGTTGAGAAGTATGAAATTGTAGCTAATGGTATGACACTTTATACCCAGAACTTTGGATGTGAAGAATCCTTTTTAACTGCATGTTGTGCAAATGAAGTTACTAAAAGAGCTGATATATATAGTAAAGCAAGACATAAGGATATTTGGAATGATACTCATGGAAGGAGATGTGGTTTTGTTGCAAATCTTAACAAAGATGTGACTTCTGTCACTGAAACAATTAGATTAAAGATTGATTTGCGACTATTCCTACCTTTATCTAATATCAAGTACTTGCCAGCATTTGCAGGTAAAATCGAATTACGTCTATACTTTTCAACAGCTGGTATGGTATATTGTCCAGTTGGTTTTGAAAAGAGCTTGGTTGCTAATCCACATATAATGAAAGACTTCAATGTTGATGAAATTACCAATGAATTTCGACCTATTGGAGAACCAATATGGATGTGGACAAGTACCGAAAAAATAGCAATGGATAAGATTAATCACCCCGACAATCTTCCACCTGTTGGTGAAAATCATGGAGGGGCATATGAAGTCGCAGGAGCTAACAATACTAAGGCAAGAGTTGACCGAACAATTTACAGTGATTGGAGAACTTGGAGTGTTGTTGATTATTCCATTGAAGAATGTGCGAGTATTATACCTTGTTTTGGTATTCATGAATCTGTATATACAGCACTTGTTCAAAGATATGCTAACCCTCAACATCCACTTACATTCCCAACACAGATTATGTCATTTTACACTTGTACAAGACCTCTTAATAATGAACAAGATAAAGCAACTATTACTATTACACCTAATTTTGTAGATAGTATGTTTTGCTTATTCCCACTCAAGCATACGCATAAGACATACTTCAAGAATCCGATGTTTGAAGCATTTCATATGAATTGTGGTAATTACAATAATATTCCTGATAAAGCATTTGGTACTAATGGTAAGTATCCAGAGTTCCTCGAATATTGCCAGAATGCAATGAACATGAATGGAGAGCAAAATGGATTTAATAAAGAGGTTATTGCAAGTCTAGCTAATGAGAATCAGTATAATGAAAATACAACAGGCTATTATCCAAATGATAGGTCCTCATTCTTCATAGGTCTTCCTACTGAAACAGATGGAACATATCAACAAGGTCTTTCAAGTCTTGCACCTATTAACTTCGAATTGATATGTAGTCAAAAGGCAGATAATCCATTTAGACAGGAAGTAGATACACCTCCATTATTATGCTTATTAACAGATATATCAATTAGTATCTTAATTAGACCAAACGGTATGCCACCATCAGTACATATAGGAGCCTATGATTTAACAACCCCTGAGTAAAACGATGTATATTTTATTTAATGGAAAATGTCGAATGATTATAGAAGCCCACAAGCTGAGATTGTTGGAAGAGAAGGTATGATGTATAATGAAGCTACCATGAAAAATAAAGACATAGAGTTTCAACATTTTGGTGTGTTCAGTAATACTAATACTTATTCTGTAACCTTCAACCCATATATTAATCGACCACCTACCCAGATTATTGAACATGAGGACCCTGTTAGATTTCCAGATAATCGAGAACATATAACAAAACCTGTTCGTGAACCTCCTGTTAGTATTACAGATGGTGGTTTTTATCGACATATAGGTGAAAAAGATAAACCAGTACCTCTCTTACCAAAATATCTTAAGAAGCCTGAGAAACCACCTGCTATGCAAGGTAGAGCAAGAGAATATAATAAACAAGATATTAGATATGGACCTACACAACATGTTATTACTCAAAACAATATCTATTAAAAGTTTTTTTTCAAACTTAAATGATTAAGAAGAGAAGTACAACCAATGGAGTTCAAGCAAATGTATCTTTAGAACCATCAGCAGCTGCATCATCTACATCAAACATCAACAACAACATTATTATTAATAAGAGAGATGATGGCAAGGAAGACATTGTTATTACAAGAGACATTGGAGTGCAAACTGAACTTGTTGACGTTGAACCAGATGTACGTAATGTTATACTTGAAGCATATGCACAAATACTACTTAATCAAGACAAAGCACTACTAGCTAACATTATATCAAAGAAATGCATCATAGTACCTATTGAATCTCTTAGCAACATCATCAAAGCAATACTACATGTTAATGAGGTTGAAGTACAACTTAATGAAGATGTTGGATGTTGTGCAGCTAAGAGCAACCCAATAAGAAAAATAGATGCAATTAAGATTATTAAAGATAATGGAGAGGTAGTCATTGACTTGAAACAAGTATATAATAAAGAATATAATGAGCTTGTTAATAATTATCATGTATGCTTAAAATATTGCATAGTATAAAAAAGACATATTAAAAAAACTTAAAATTAGAAGTAATTATTTTTTTACTCTTACTCCTTGTCTTTTGGAGATGAAGCTTCTTGTTCATCTTCATCATCTTCTTCTTGTGTCTCTTGCGAGTCAGGCACTATAGGCACGTGAAAGCCAATAGATTTTGGTGTTGTAGATTGAGGAATCTTTTTATGAAAAACCTCGCAGGTAGTGAGATTCATTTGAGTAAGTGCTTCAGCAATCTTGTTCATGTTTGCTTGTATCAAAGGGTCATAGATGGTGTAGACATTAGATGATGTCGAGTTTATTATTTTTTGGTTGAACAGAAATATCACCTCTTTAATAGCATTGGCTATTTCAACATGAGCATTTTTGATAGCTAGCTTTTGCTGTTTTTGGAATTCTTTGAAGTCATTTCCAGAACGCGACATTTTAAAAAATGAAGTGATTTTGTTTGCGAATATTCAATTTTCAAAAATAATTCAATTTTTTTTCTCAAATGAAATCATGAGCCAAAATTTAGATTTGGGTGAGTTCAAGGAAACAGCTATCATCAAGAAGTTGAAGAAGTCCAAGAGTAACAACAACCTCAAAAATATTGATACTGCAAAAACTGAAACAACAGAAAAACGTGGTAGAAAGCAAAAGTATGCAACAGTTGAAGAACGAAATGAAGCACGTAAACAACAGCAAAAGGCATATCGTGAAAGAAAGAAAAAAGAAGTACAAAGTATGAAGGAAAAAATAATGTCGTATGAAAGCAAAAAGGTATCACATGAAGAATGAGGTATCACATCAGGAAATAGGTATCACATCAGGAAATAGGTATCACATCAGGAAAAAGGTATCACATCAGGAAAAAGGTATCACATGAGGAAAAAGGTATCACATGAGGAAAAAGGTATCACATGAGGAAAAACAAGTAGATTAAAAAAATTTTTTTTAGTTATTCATTTTTTTTGTAGTACATTGTTATTAGCTTATTGTTTTTTTCACCCTCTTATGAGTAAAGCGTCTCTTTGTTCCATCGAGATGCCCGAAACCAAGTCGAGTAATAGATAGTTCATGACCAAAGAACATGTTGTACAAGTTAACAATGTCTCTTGCAGGATAACAATCTTTCTCGAGGTTGTCAAACCATTCATCATACCTCTTTTTTTGTTTTGCTCGAAGTCGATGTGCATCATTTTCAAGAGCATGAGCATAATTTTCACACATCGTTCTTAAATTTGATGTATCATCTTCAACTTTTAGTTGAGATATTTTTTTCGACATGTTTATATTTATTTTGTAGTCGAATGAATCACGATCTTTAGGAGGTGTTTGTTTTTGTAAAATATCTTCTATTTTATCTTCTTCTTCATTCATCATTAATAAAATAATAGTGATATTAATAAATATATTTTTTTAAAATTTCAATATATTTTATTTTTTTTTATTCAATTTTTGAATTTTTATAGTGTATTTAACTTTTTCAAAGAAAAATATCCACCTTCGAGTTTTTCTACGAAATTTAAAATTTAGTGATATCAACTAGAAAATAGATCATTTTTATACTTGTATGTCATACAACTACAGCTCAGACAGCGATGTTAGTCTATTTGACTCGATCGAGCAATCGGGTCAACAAGCTCCACCATCAGATCCACCATCAGATCCACCATCAGCTCCACCCACAGAAGATTGGCTCAAGAACATGACCCCAGAACAACTCGAATCCATGAGACAGTTCATCATGAAGCAGCAAGAAGAAGCAGCAGCTAGATTAAAGAAGCAGCAAGAAGAAGAAGCAGCAGCTAGATTGAAGAAGAAGCAAGAAGAAGAAGCATTAGCAAGATTGAAGCAAGAAGACGATGCAAGAAGGAAGAATCCATATGTTCCATATGTTCCAATTTCAAATAAAGTCTTTCCACCACCTCGCTCATATAATATAATACAAGTTCCTCCACCTCCTCCACCTCCTTCTAATCAACAAATACCGCCACCTCCAAGTGTTCTCGCTAGACCATCTGCATTTGCCGTGAATCAAAAACTCAGTACCAATCCAAAAGAAGAAACAAAGATAGAAGAAGAAGAAGTTGATCATGAACAAGAACCAGTTCACAGAGAACCATATAAGCCACCGAAAAGTGTTCATGATATGAAATCCAATAGTGATTATAAGGAGGATAATGTTAGGCCATTTGACTTTCGAGATGAAATGGAACGAATAATAGAAGAAAATGAAAACTTGAAAGACCGATTAACGAAGTTGGAGGAGCGAATGACTGGTGTAGAATTTCACATTGAAGACATCAATCACAATGCTGAAGAACTCAGGAAAGACATTGATAATAGCGACGAATACACAATCGAGCTGATGAAATTGGAACTTGCTCCAAAAAAGGTGGCGAAGTACATTAACAAAATTCGCGATCTTAAGAAGGACGTGTCATCTCTCAAAAATGCTCAACAAGCTGGTCCTCCAACAGATGATGCATTTGCTGAAAAGTTGGCAAGATCGAACTTGATGATGAAAGAAGCTGATTTTCTTCGAAACATGTTGGAAGCTGTTGAATCATATGACAAGAAAAAAGTACCAGAGCAGATAAGCGTGTTCAAGTCCTATGGATGGAAGTTGTCCAATTGCGTTTATCATCTTCGACCATACTTATCACAAGAAGAGAAAGAGAAGTTGGACAAAGCATGCAGCTTCGAGAGAAGTGGAAAGAAGCAATCACCGAAGCAAGTGCTGAAAGCCATGAGGCAATTTGGTGAATCAATGGAGAAGAACGAAATTCAACGGAACTCTGAATCGAAGATGAAAGGAAATGAGTTCCAATATCATTTTCCATATCTCGATGATAATGTCGTTGATGATGATGATTACCCCCAATAAGATAGGTCATAACTAAAAAAATAATTTTTTTAACTTTTTCTTTGTTTTTATTTTTATCGTTTCACTTTTATTTTAGGTTAAACATGAACAAGGACATTGAAGATAATTTTTTAGATGCTATTGGAGATGTCTATGCTGATACAAAATCACAGTTTCGTCGTGAATATAATCGACGTGCAAAACAATACCAAAAGAAAGACAAATTTAAAGAAGAAATGAGGAAGCTCATGATTCCTGCAGGACAAGGTATTGGTTTTGCTACAGACATCAATCAAGATGAAGATAAGAGGTACGCATTTACGGAAGCACTACGACAGATACATAAAAAGACAAATGTTGGAAGACCTATTGTTAAAGCAATTGCACTTGATGGAACTTATAAGTACTTCACACTCAGTGATAAGCACAACATCGAAAGTACATTAGGTCATATAACAGGAGAACTTGATTTAAGTGAAGACCAGTCAGACACTAATCCATATATCTCAAACATGTTCATTCCAGTTCGATATGAGGTACAATTTATTGACATGAACAAAACAAATGATGGTGTTCATTTTCGAACCAAGATGCAAGATATGGATACTCATGAAATCTATGATGATGAAGTTGAAATTGATGAAGACTATCGAAATACACCAGAAGGTAGTTTTTTCCCATACATCAATCTATCACCTATAGACTTATCTACATACCAAATCTTTCATGAGGTAAGGAAAGAGAACTACAGAGATAATTGTTTTGTATATGCTTGTATACAATCCGGTGTGTTCACTGATGATGAAATAGATGACTTACGATTTTTTGTTCAAACAAGAACCATACCCAATAACAAGATAGAAGAAGTAGCTAAAAAGTTCAAGTGCAATTTTAGTATCATTAGAGTTGTTGAACAACCTGATAAATACAAGTATGAAACAAGAATCAACACCAGAAAGAAAAAATGGTCTGTTGATTTTAAAAGAGAAGTTAAACTGATATTGTTCAAAGACCATTATATGCTCAATAAGAACATACCTTGTACATTATTCTATCTTCAACACTATGAAGAACTTGATAGAACATTTGCATATATGCCTTTTGACAAAAGATGTATGATATATAAATTACATAGTAATAGAAAGACTGTCAAAGAATATAATTCTGAAGGAATCAAACCAATAACCTTTTTCCAAAAGATGTTTGAGTTACATCTATTTGAAGAAATCAAAGCATGCGAAATGGATATTATCAACACAACTGAATATGATTATGTTAAGGCTAATAAAGAAATATCATTTGACATAGATATAGGAGATGATGAAGATAAGAGACTTGCTTTCACTGAAACATTAAGACAATTACACAAAGAGAATAAGAAAAATATAGTAGTAAAAAGCGAATCATTAGGTGGTGAGGAATACAAATGGTTTACACTTTCCAAGGCACGAAGATTAGATTCAACAATAGGACATATATCAGGGACAATAGACTTGAATGATGACTGTTCAGACAATAATCCTTGGGTTGGCAATGTATTCATCCCTGCAAAATACCAGTTGCTCTTCATTAAAAATAGAAAGTGAGGCAAGCAAACATCATTCACTATTAATAAAGAAGATAATAAAGGTAAGTTGTATGAAGAAGAAGTTGAAGTCGACGAAGATTATCGCGATAATCCAGAAGGTGGATTCTTCCCTTATATTAATCTTTCTGATTTAGACTTATCACAGTACCAAATATTCAAGACAGTTGATAAGAAGAACTATAAAGACAATTGTTTGGTATATGCTTGCATTCAGTCTGGAGTATTCACTGATGAGGAAATTAATTATTTACGCTTTATGGTCAAGACTAGGTTAATCCCCAATAACTTGATATACGATATAGCCAAGCAGTTTAAATGCCATTTTGTTGTAAGAAGGATTGATGAGAAATATGATGAAAGAAGCCAACTACAAATAAAAATAGATACAAGAAAGAGACCATGGGCCAAAGAGTTTGACCGAATTGTTGATTTATTATTGTACAAGAACCATTACATGATATATAAACCCCTAAATGGTGTTAAACCTATGGCAATATTTCGCAAGCTATTTAAAGAAGGAAAGTTCAGGGAGATAAAGTCCTGTGAAATGAATATCTTAGCAATGAATGAATACAACTCTCACTTAGCGGATTATACGGACCTTGAATATGATCCTGAATTGTGCTGTAAACTAATAGATTCATCAGAGACGAAAAAGGAAAGAGAGTGGAGTAGGATTTATTATTCTGATTTTGAAACTAATACCACTGTATCACCCCATATGCCTTATCTAAATATTACTGTGTACAGGACAAAAGAGTTAATTCATAAAATGATATTTGATGGTGAGAATATTGCTGACAGATTACTAAAGTCATTGGAGAACAATTCTCTCATTTACTTCCATAACCTTAAATATGATGCTTGTTTCTTTATAAATACTCCTGGATGGGATGTACAAATAACAGAGAGAAGTGGAACGATTCTGCAAATAGTCATGACAAAGTATAAACCTAACAAGAGATTAACTTTCCGCAATAGCTACTCTATCATCCCTGCTGCATTAGCTTCATTTGGTAAGATGTTTCAGTTACCAGTTCATAAAGAGGTAATGGCATATAAAATATATACTGAAAGGAACATAAATAGGAAAACTGTCTCTGTGCTTGAATTTCAACTACAGTATTACTTAGAGAACCAAGACAAGAAACCATTGACACAGATAAAACAAGACTGGAAGCAATTAATAGATAATGCAAAAGCTTGTGGTGCATATGTTGGAGGAGCTATTGATATTATGAAGTATGCTATCTATTATTGTAAACTGGATTGCATAGTATTAATGAAGGGAGTAGAGAAATTTAATAGAGATCTGGTAGAAGTATTTAAGCAGACGAAGACAAAGATGCTTGATGTCCATAACTTTATATCCATTAGCTCTATTGGCTACTATTATGCATATAAATTTGGTTGCTTTGATGGGTGTTATCAACTTAGTGGTAAACCACAAAACTTCATTCAGAGATATTTTAGTGGAGGTAGAACAATGACAGCTAATAATGAAAAGCAATATATAGAGGAAAGGATACAAGATTTTGATGCCGTCAGTTTATATCCTAGTGCAATGAGTATTATGTCTGGTGTACCTAAAGGAGTGCCTGAAGTAATTCGCCTGGAGGCCTCAGGCACTAATCGTGCGGGCCCATCGGATATGTTTACGAAAGAATTATTAGATTTTGATCAGTTCTTCATTGAAATCAATATCAAGAAGATCAAGTGCAAGGCTGACAAACCATATAAATTTGGTCAAATATTTAGTAGGAATGATCAAGGGTCAAAAATATTTAACAACAACCCTATCAACAATTATTACATAGACAAGAGAGCTTATATGGACTTGATGGAATTTTATGATTTCGATTATGAGTTTATTAGAGGATATTACTTTGACAAAGGATTCAACAACAAGATTAATGTATTTATAGAGAAATTGTTCAATCTAAGAAGGAGATACCAAGATGCTAACAATCCATTGCAACAAACCATTAAACTACTTCTTAATTCCATTTACGGAAAATCTATCCTAAAGGCAACAACAACTGAAACTAAATGCATACCAAAAGATAAAGCCATTAAATATATATGGAAGAACTATAATTACATAACAGAGGTGATAGAGAACAAGTCAATTGATAATGTATATGTTAAGAAAGTGAAACCAATAAACAGTCATTTTAATTTACCTCATTTTGGTGCTAGTGTCTTGTCATGGAGCAAACATCTTATGAATAGGGTAATGAGTACTGCTGAGCAAAATGGAATAGACATCTACTATACAGATACAGATAGCGTACACGTTAGAGAAATAGATGTACCAAGGATAGCTGAGGTGTTCAAGAAAAAATATGGGAAGGAGTTGATTGGTAAGAAGATGACACAGTTTCATTGTGACTTTGATTCGTTTAATGGTGCTGTCGGTAGTGTTCATTCAAGGAAATTAATAGCATTAGGAAAGAAAAGTTACTTAGATATCCTCGTTGATGAAAAAGGTAATGAAGGCTATCACATTAGATTAAAAGGAATACCAAAACAAGTTATCCTGAACAAAGCAAAAAGAATGGGTATAACAATTGAGCAACTATATGAGAAACTTTATGATGGAGAGGAAATAACATTTAACATCCTTGATGGTGCTAATTGCTTCAGAAAGAGTAGTTCTTATCAACAAGTAAATCTTCCTGTGTTTGAACGAAGAATCAAATTCTAAAAATCTTCTTCTTATTTTTGGTTTGGGTGAAGAGGTGAATTGTCACCTATTTTTTGTCACCTTTATTTTTTTAGTTAATTTTTTATCTTCCACTTACATAAACCTAATGATAGCGCAAACAAAAACACAAGCTGAACCCTCCTGCCTCGTTCGACACTCGGAGAACGCGAGAGATTTCAATGTTAATGAATATCTTGTTGACCTAATACCTAAACCAATATCTGATGTAAATGGGAAAGTTGATAAGTATTATGATATTCATGGAAACCCTATTAAGCCTCTTGTGGAAGTTAGTTGTGAGAAGGAATTAAACACAAAGAGAATGATTATGAGGGATTTGCTAACCAATAACTATAATCCTGATGCCTATAATGTTAAGTTTGAGCACAACAATAAATATATCAAAGACGTTTTCACTATGATTTCAAGTCTTCCAAAGATAATGCCAATATCACAGACAAAACCATTTGAACCAATATTTAATGAAATGGAAGTATTAAAGACAGATAGTGCAGAACTTAAGAAGTTTCTACGTAAAATGAATGTACAGTTTGTTGGTTATTATTGTGACCACAATGCTATGAATGAGAAGTGCGATAAAGTAGTGATGAGTACAAGTGAACTTTTGGAGAGTGAAGACTTTGAGAAATATAAAGAGTTTATTGAAAGATACGCTAACTGTATATATGATGTATTCTGCTATTACTGGTATGATATGGAAAACAATAATAATCATGAGAGCTTAAGAAGTAAGGTTAATGAATTTCATATTGATTACAGTACCTTATTGAAGCTTAGATGCTGTATTACGAGGATTAATACTAAAATATTTAATATCAATTCAAGTTCCAATAAACGTTGCAGTAAGTGTGAGGCCAAACAGAGATTATATGAATATACTTTGCGTGAAGTTCAACGTATGAGAGCTGAACAGGAAGAAATCGATAGGCAGTTTGATGAGTCTGATTACGATTTAGCCAAGTTTATGCAGAACAATTATCCAAACATTGATAGATTATTGTTAAAGGATGTTCAGCAGAGATATGCCAAAGAGTTTGGACAAAAATTAACCTTTGCTGAATTAACAGATAAACTCGAACAGACAGGCAAATGGAAGATAACAAACGTTCATAGGACACAATATGTGAATAGAGTGTGAAGGTGACAAAAATGTGGTGACAATTCACCTCTTCACCTAATGATCAAAAATACTAAAAAAATCATCTTATATTTTTGTTTATCAGATGGACGTGAATGGTTAGAAAAATAGGGTTAGAACTAACCTGTTCACCCAAACCAAAAATAAGATGAAGGTTTTTTGTTTTCATGCTTCTTTCTTCTCAGCAGTAACCATTTCAGCAATTTTCTTCAATTCCTCTAACTCTTGCTTCTTTCTTTGTCTATATTCTTTTTGTTGTTGTCGTCTGGCTTCAAGTCTTTCTTCAGGGGTATTATATTTACTCTTCCTGCCTCTTTTCGGAGTATCCATTGACGTCAGATTCTCACTTGACTTCGATTTGGACAATTTCTTTATTACTTCTGTTTTCTTGAATTGGTTTAGGTCTATTTTACTCGTCATTTTGATAAAAATAAAAAAACAAATAATAATTACATATTAACTGCATGCTTAAGACACAGATGATATTTGTTAACTAATTCATTATATTCTTTGTTATATACTTGTTTGAAATCAGTACATACTTCTCCATTATCATTTACTATCTTAATGGAATCTATCTTACGTATTGGATTAGCTTTCCCTGCACAACAACCTACATCCTCATCAAGACTTATTTCTACCACTTCCGCCTTAATAATTGTTTTAATTATATTAGATAAGGCAGTAACAGGGACAATTATACAATTCTTTGATATTAAGTTGGATAATAATGCCTTGTCCTGGTCCAACAATATTTTTGCATACGTTTCAAGTATCACGTACTTAACATCCTTTGTTTCTTCTTCTTGATTCTCTTCTAATTCAACATTACGAGTGATAACAATTTCTTCTTTTCCATCATCCCTTTTGTTTATAATAATATTATTATTTATATTGCTTGTTGACTGAGCTGCTGCTTGAGGTTCTAATGAAACGTTCGCGTTAACTCCAGCATTGTTGGATCTCTTCTTTATCATTTCCTTTCGAAAAAAAGTTGATAATCAATCAGTAATGAATATTAGCTTGCTTAACATTAATTGGTTTAAAGTATCCAATCCTTCCTTTATTTCTTTCATCCGCTCTACCTTGTATTTCTCCTAATTTCTCTGGTTTCTTTAAGTATGGAGGAAGAATAGGAGCTTTAGGTGCTTTATCTTTCTTTAAATAATACCCTCCATCTGTAATACTAACAGGTGGTTCGTGTAATGGTCTTGTTTTATGTTGATTACTCTTTGGTGGTTTGACTGGTTTGTTTTCCATATACTTTGTTGGTGGTCTATTAATTCTTGGGTTAAACGTAACTGCGTAAGTATTGTCATTAGAAAATATGCCAAAGTGATTAAACTCTATTGTCTTCTCAGTCTTAGTTCCTTCATTAAACATTGCCCCTTCTGCTCCAACTGTAGTAGAATTTGGATTTCTGTACTTATTCATTTCTTTTTCAAAAAAAATTGGTCAGTCGAGATTCCGACCAATGACTTACAGAACTGTTATATCATGTTGTCTTTTGAACCTGTTAATCATCATTGATGTGGTTTTATTATTTTTATAATTCAGATTAACATATTTTAGACCGCATTTGCATTCATTCACATGTAGTACTCTATATTCTTCATCAGTTATTCTTCTATAAAATATGTCCTCCCCTGTTTCTTCATTGTAATAATAATAATATTCTTTGTCATTAAATTCCCTTCTTTCTGTTTTCATGTCATAGAAGTCAACAACCATAGCTTCATCAGGTATGTTGTAAACAAATTCATAAACTACTCCTGTATGATTGGAGGATCTATTTCTATTGTTCATTACTCTATCGCACCAACGTAAATTATCTATATGATAATCATCTCTAATTTTATTGATATGGTCTACTTCTGGGAAATTATTTGGATTTGGAAGAAATTGTTTTGCTATAATCCTATGTTTCTCTAATTTTTTACAATTTAAGTGTACACTTGGATAGCCCTTTTGATTAATAGATTCTTTTATAACATAATGCTTCTTTTTTCGTCTTATAGTGTAGGGGAAATCATTTAGTATTTCATAATCAGGATATTCGGTCAGTGTAATAAATTCGATTGTTTGTTCCATTTCTATAGAAATAAAAAAATAATATAAAATTAAATCAATTACTCTAAAACTAATGGTTGACTGAGACCGATAAATAGTTCAGGTGTATTTAATTCATATTTCTTACGTAATTCCTCTATCATTGTTTTAGTCTTTTTGGATGCTAATTCTATTGAATAATTGTAATAACTGTATTCTCCATATTCTTGTTCCTTATTTGAACCATTAACAAAGAATTCTTGCATTTTATAATTAATTTTCCTTCTTGAGTTAGTATCTAATACTATGTGTTCTATATCATATTCTTTAATCTTGTCCGGATATATCCTCCATACGTTCTTGTCCGCCTTAATTGATATGTAGATGACTTTTGCTAAATATTTATTTTTTGAAAGTTGAATTGGATATCTATCGCAAAGGATAGCGAAATTACTTTCCTTAAAATCTTCTGGGTGTTCGGCAAGGGAAATAACATTATTGATGTAATCATATACTTTATATTGGTCTTGCATTTTATATGGAAATAAAAAAATATAATTAAAATTTTTTAGTCTAATCCGTATTGGTGTTTAAAGGTATGTATATAGAATGTGGTTTGCTTATTATTTATATCTCTTGTCGCAATGAATTTTCTACCACTTTTAAATGTATTAATGTGCATGATTCGATAAACATCATCAGTTATCCTTTGGTAAAAGATATCTTCTTCAGTCTCTTCATCATAATAGTAATAATACTTATTTTCATCAAATACTCTTCTTTCATTCTTTAGGTCATAGTGAGTAATAACAATTGCTTCGTCTGGTATATTGTCTATAAATTCATATGAAACACCGTGTCTTCCTGAAGCATTTCTGTTATTTTCACTTGCAGAACACCAACGAAGATTGCTCAAATGATAATCCGTTCTATCTCTATTAAGATGATCTATGAAAGGAAGGTTATCTGGATTAGGGAGGAACTGCTTCGCTATAACCCTATGCTTCTTAGCATGTTTTCTATTTAAATTTACACGAACATATCCAGTACTTTTATCAATATATTCCTTAACTTCATAATGATTATCCTTTCGTCTAATAGTGAATGGATACTGGTTAAGTATTTCATAATCAGGATACTCATTTATTGTAACAAAATCTATAACTTGTTCTTCTGTCATTTTGGTATTTATGTATAGTGATAATAAAAAAATAAAATTAAATTAGAAAGACGCAATTATTTTTGTTACTTAATCCCTTGAGGTCAAATCATAATTGCCCAAGCGAACTAAAGGTGGCATGCCATTCGGCTGAACTAAGATAGATATAGATGAATCAAATAAGAGGCATATTAAAGGTGGTGTTTGAGTAGCATTAGCATATGTATTGTCACCAGTTTCTTGTGTTACATTTATTTCAAAATTAATAGGTAGTAGTATACGGTAGGCTTTGGCATGCCCCAGCCTACCACTACTCCAAGGGCTCCCGCCCCTGGACCCCATTCAAAAAGCCAGACATTCAAAAAGTTCTATCGTTCACGTATTCAAAAAGTTAACAATTCAAAAAGTTCTCTATTCAAAAAGTAGTATATAAAATGGCGTGATTTTTTAACGTCCCGTGTAAAAAATCCCTCCACAAGCAAAGCTTGGGTCAGCTAACGCTGCCATTTGTCATTAATGACTACAAAAAAATATTTACCACGATTGAAATGTACCCGACGCCAAATCCAGCTGAAGAGCAAACACCGATTGCCATTGAATATGCCTACTTTCTTGAAGATGGACAACAAGACCCTTCCAAATTTAATAGATACTACTTTAATTTCCCTCAAGAATGGTGTACATCAAATAGAGGTGAATCTATTATTGGTGTCCGAAATATATTTATGTTGGCAAGAAGAAGAAAGATAGAATTCACGCTTGGAGTTAGAAAATATAGACGAGATGATTATCATGCAATTCAAAAGGATAATCCAAAATTCACAGATGACCAAATATACAAAGCTATTGAAGAAGACAAAAAGAGTGAGGCATTTATTAGTATAAATTCATGGTTAAATCAAGAGAATGATTTAAGCGAAGTGTGGAATGATATGAGAGCAGCTATTGAAGCTAAGTTTAAAGAATTTAATAAAATAGCTGATAAAATCAATAAAGAGCATAATTCCAATTTGTATGACCAAGAAACAAAGTTAAGCATAGAACAAACAAATTTGGTAACTGAACATGATGTGTTAGAAAAAAAAATAGATAACTTAATAGCAAAAATTTTCGAAACAGATGATGACACAGTTAAAGCTGACCTACAAAAACAACTCAACAAAGCCAAAGAAGATTTCGAAAAAAATAGAAAAGCTATTAATGATAATGATAAAGAGATGGAAAGAATTAGAGAAGAAATGAAATTAAATGAATTGAAACCCATATTTATTGAAGAAAAAGAAAGATTAAGACGAAGGGATGTTCAAACAGATGGCTTCTACAATTATGATGACAATATGTTCTATGAGATATTTTATTCACCTACTAATGGTGAGCTAGTCAAAGACAGTAAATATAAAAACTATTATGTGGACCTATCAATTAGCTTTAGAGTTAGACCACCAGATAATAAATCTCCATATCGACGATTTGATTTTGATGATGTTTATAATATTGGTTATGAGCCATTCAATAACCATCCAGAGGATTTCATGGATTTAAGCAAACCAGTCATAGATAAAGATGGAAATATCATTAGGTATGAAGGCAAGTGGATGAGAGAGCTAAGATTCAAAAATGTATGGGATAGGCATTCTTGTGCTGTATATTCATCAATAGCAGAACAATCAAATAAATATTATTTAGGTAATAGTCAGATATATTTCAACCCTATCAAATACTTTAAGCTGAACTCAACAGACCAAAGATTTTGGATTGATTTTTATTCTGGTAGACATAATAACATCCCAATTCTGATTCCAAATAACGAATCATTTAAAATTGAAATGATATTCTTGCCATACAAGAAGATGCTTTACATTTAAAATTTTATCGCCATCATAAATGACAACTGATTTTGTCCCTCTACTTGATTTTGAAGATGAGTATGAAATAATGGTAGAATACCCCAATGTTATCAGAAAGAAAAGCAATCAACAAATTGTAAATGAAAGGATTGATGCATATGGATATGTTGTTGTTTCTCTACATTCTTATCCATACAAAAAGCACAGATTGATAGCTTTACAATTTATTCCTAACCCAAACAACTTACCACAGGTTGACCATAAAAATCATAATAAAACAGATAATAGAATTGATAATTTGAGGTGGTGTGATAATTCAGTAAACAATAAGAATAGATTAAGTTATAATGGAGTTGAAGCACAATATGTTGATGAATTACCAGAGAATGCTGAAGTAATTGATGAATATAATGGATGGGAATTTGAGGATTATTATATTGACCATGACTTAAATATTTATTATGATACGGGTGCAAATTATAGAATATTGTACAAAGTAAAAGGTAAATATGTTAGTATGAGGGATATTAATAATAAAAAAAGATGCTTGAATGTTAAAAAGCTATCCAGGCAATTTTTATAAATCATCAAATGAACAAAAAATATAAAACTATTGAGGAGCTCCACCATTTTTTTCCGTGGAAGACACCATCTAAATTTGTCCCTCTTGCAAAACGCTATGGATTCACAGAAGAGGCAGCATTGAATTATTTAAAGAAAGTGGTTCATGATGTTAAAGTACCAAAGGCAAAATTCATGAACATCTATTCGAAGCATTCAGGTGGATACCAAATGGACACATTCATAAATGACAAAACCAAGGATGGATTAAATTATTTGATGTTAATTAATATTAACACGAGAAAAGCATACTGTTATCCAATGAAGGGGAAGGGTGCAAAAGAAGTAGCCAAAGCACTTAACAAATTTTTTGAAGAAGAACCAGATGTCTATTCTATAACATCAGACCAAGATGCAGCTTATTTGTCCAATGATGTATTACAGCTAATGAAATCAAATGATATAATATACAATACAACAGAAGACAATAACCATAATGTTCTAGGTATTATAAATAGATTCATGAGAACAATAAGAGATATGGTAGGTGAGAATAGATATATTGGAGAACAAGAGATGAATGGTTTAATAGATTCATACAATAATTCTCCCCACAGGTCACTAGACTATAAAATACCAAATGAAATGACAGAAAAAGATGAAAAAGAATATGTAAAAACCAAATCACAAAATAATCCCTATGATTTCAAACCAAATGATAGAGTTAGAATTATTCAAGCTAAGGAGCCATTTTCGAAGCGCAGAAATAGGGTCAGCAAAGAGGCATACATAGTTGATTCCAAGGCTGGAAATCAATTTATAGTTAAGTCTAAAGATGAATCAATTGACAAGCTGCCAGGATACAGACTAATAAAAACACAAAATAAAAATATAGCGCAAACACTGAAGGGAGGCAAGAGAGGTATAGTTGAGAAGATTATTTCTTATGATGCAGCTAAGAATAAATATAAAATAAAATATAGCGAGGGAACAGAAGATGTAATTCCAGCTAAAAATTTACGAGAGGGAGCACCAACTAAATTATCCAATCTTGAGATGGATTACTGGAGCAAACAAAAAAATATACCATCAAATATCAGGAAATGGATTTAGCCACATATAAATGTCAAGAAAGAAATTGACAACTAAGGAAATAATTAGAAAAACAGAAGACTTAATTAAAGAGACATTACGAAAGAATCAACGAGAAATTGAAGGAGCGCTAATAAAACCACTATCTAAAGATTATCCATTCAGCACGAACGGAATTTATTTTCTTATAGGCAAACCAGGTAGTGGTAAATCATATTTTATATGGAAACATATAATGATTACTGAGAGATTATTTCAAAAGCCATATTACCAAAAAATTATTTACTGCTCTACTTCTGGGAAATTTGATAAAACAGGGGAAACATTATGCAAGAATGTGAATACACCGATTGTATATTTATCTGAAGACCAATTGATGGATTATTTAAAGCGCCATTTGAAGAGAAAGATGAAATATTACGCGATGGTAAAGCATGTAATGTCAAGAATGAAAGAAACAAGTGAAGAAATGGAAAGAATAATTAATAAGCATTCATTGCAAGACCTTAATGACCGAATCATATATATAGCACATAAATTAGAAAAATACCAAACAAATGAGTATCCGTATAATACATTATTAATCCTTGATGATATCGCTGGTTCAGATTTAGTCATACATTCCAATAGTGAATTCTTAAGATTAATAACCAAGACTAGACATTATAATTTAACAGTCATCCTCGCATTTCAAACCATTCGATTTGTCCACATGAACGCTAAAAGATTAGCTACAGATATAGTGTGCTATAGTGGATTTAGTGAGGAAGATTTTACATCATTGCTTCAACAAACGAATAATAATCTGAATATCAAGAAGACTGTTCAAGAGTATTTGAACCATCAAGACCCTCACGAGAGGTTTGTTATGAATTTGTCTGCAAATAAATATTACTTTGAGAGCTAAACCTTACTTGTTCTATGTTATTGAGGCTTAATTTTATTATTTATTAAAGATTTAAGATGGGATTTAAAGAATTTATTAGCAATGGATGGAATAAAGTACAAGAAGGAGTTGGTCAAGCAGGAAAATGGTTAGGCGAGCATCAAAATGTATTAACAGGCTTAGGGAAGGGTGCTGAAATGTTAGGAGCAGTAGGAGTCCCTTTTGCTGGTGCAGTTGGTAAAGTATTAAATACAGCAGCTGGAATTGGACAAAATTATAATGAAGATAAAGCTGCGAAAGAAGCTAGTGAAATGAAAAAGGTAGAGACAGATACATATAAAACATATATGGAGAAGATGAAGAATCAGTTAGAGCAGCCAGTTAATCAACAAACATTAACATCATATGGCAACATTCTACCTTTAAAACATAGTGCTATTGATAAGATTAATTATAGATATGACCCATATCAAATTAAGCCAACAGTCTTTAGAAATGAAATGGACTTTGAGAATAGAGTTAGAAAGACAAAAACAAAAAAGAAAGGAGCTAAAAAAGAAAAATCCAAAAAACATTAGGAAAACTCAAGAATACTCAATAAAACTCAATAAATTGATTTTTTTAATAATTAAATGTCTAAGCATTTGACAGGTTCGAAAAGATTACAAGTGATACAAAATTGGTTAAATGGTAGAGATGACCCTGACTGGGATGTGCTTCCCACCAAAAAAGAGAATAAGTATATAGTGAAAAGAAGAACAGAACCTTTAGCGAAGTCAACTGTTGAATCGAAAGAAGAGCCCAATAAAATAGAACCACAACCAGAGCTAAAAGAAGAGGAAGACATTAAAGAGCCTGAGCCACAACCTATAATTAAGAAAAAGCCAGTCAAGAAACAAGTAATTAATGGTTTGCAAAGCGATGCTAGCTCCTCCATTAGTGATATTAATTTTGAAATACTATCTGAATTACGTGCATTAGGACAAGAGATGAGAATGAAAAGAGAAAAGAAAGAGCAAAAGAAAATGATAAGAGAGGTGATGAATAAGGAGCTATATAAAAGAAATCAATATACTCAGCCGCTTGCTCTTCAGCAAGAGTCAGCGAAGCTGCCGCAATATATTCAGCAGCCCAATGAACTAGAATCAGATGATGAAGAACCAGAACCAGTGCCGCCTCGTCAACAATTATCAAGAAGAAGGAATAATATTTTCTCTGATATATATTAAATTTTTATTTTTTTCAAAAGAACATGTTAAATTCGGAACAGAATTTTAGAACAAGCGGAGAAGCATTAACTCAAATAGCACAATACTTTGATGTTGTTGATAATTGTATTGCGTTAAGTGATACCAATAAACAGTATACCATTAATCCACAGACATCTTACTCACCATCACCCCCTATTCAAAGTGGTTCATTCACTAGTGTCATTATTAGTCCAACATCTCAGAACACAGCTGATTTATATAATGGTTTCATCAAAGCTGAATTGGAAGCTACAATAAAAATTAAAAATGATATAGCATTTAGTGATACCAGTATTATTACCGATACCGAAACTAAAGGTACATATTTTGATAAAGTATGGTTTGGATTTAAAGATGCGAGGGACGCCATTGAAAAATATGAAATAGTTAGTAATGGTATATCAATATACACCCAAAACTTTGCTATAGAAGAATCATTTTTAACATCTTGTTGCGATAATGAATTGATTAAGAGGTCTGATGTTTATTCGAAAGCAAGACATAAAGATGTTTGGAATGGAAGAAATAATAATAAATGTGGCGTTGAAGTTGAGTGGCATGAACTAACTGTAAAAGCAGATGGAACTTACACTCCTACATTCATAACTGAAAAGAAAATAAAGATACCATTAAAAATAGATATCAAAAGATTCTTACCATTATCTAATATTAAATATCTCCCTGCATTTGCTGGCAAACTGGAATTGAGGTTATATTTCTCTTGTGCAGGAATGGTTTGCTGTCCTGTTGGACCAGACATGAATTTAAGAAACAATCCAAATGAATTTGCTAAAATTAATTTCCAAAAAATCACTACAGAATTTGTACAGATAGGTGAACCTATAACATGCTGGACTAATAAGGAAAATTCTAGTGATGTAGAAACGAAAGGAACAATAATAACAATTCAAAGTAGTGAAAGAACATTTCTTGTCAGTGATTATAAAGTAACAGATTGCCTCTCTATTATACCATGTTTTGGAATCGAAAATAATGTTTATAATATGCTTGTTCAACGCTATAGTAATCCATCTAATCCATTAACATTTCCTACTCAAACCCTTGCCTGCTACACAACTACCAAGAGTTTAAAGAATGATAGTGATAAAACAACAATAACATTAACTCCTCGTTTTGTTGACTCAATATTTTGTTTATTCCCTCTTAAGCATACTCATCACACCGTTTTCAAGAATCCATTGTTTAAATCATTTACTTTGAATTGTGGTGCCTTCGGAAATATTCCTGCAAAACCATTTGGTACTGATGGACTCTATCCGGAATTTATTGAATATGCCCAAAATGCAATGAATATGAACTCAACACAATCAGGATTCAACAAAGAAGTAGTAGCATCATTGACTAATAATGATAAATATTTTGATAACACAGGCCTCTATTCGAATGACAGAACCAACTTCTTTATTGGCTTAGCAACTGAAACTGATAATACATTCCAGCAAGGGCTCACATCTTTGTCTCCAATTAACTTTGAAATGAATATTACTCAAAATACAGGTGCAGGTACATTTGCTGATAAAGTTGATACACCACCATTATTATGTGTTTTATTTGATTCTTCAATATCTATTCTTGTACAACAAAATGGTCAGCCACCACTCGTAAGATTGGGTTCATATGACCTTACGTCCAGAGAGTAAATTTTGTCAAGTTATTATTTTTTTCATTATTTTATCTTTACAGAAATGCAAGAGCAATTTAAGGTCTATGATTATATCAACAACATTATCTCCCTCGCTGATAAACCAGAAGATTTCAAAGAATGTAATTTTGCCATCCTCTGTGATAAATATCCAATCCAACTATCAAGAAATAATTACTTAGCAAAGGTCATTTATATTTCACTCAAGAGTGATAAAACAACATGGAGAATATATCCTGACAAAATCAAGGAATTTGAAATTGAGCATATAATACTTAGCATCAATTCTAGAAGAAGATTAAATTACAAGATGAATGAATTCTTTGTTAATGGTTCAAATCTAGAACAAAATTATGAGGAACATAGTTATTACAATTATTCCATAGAAAATGTAACAAAACAAACAAAAGAATTAATTAGTCAGCTGAGAGAGAAATACCAATTAAATACTCCTGAATTATTCATTGGAGAGCATCAGGAGCTAGTTCTAGAGTAAAAGGAATTAAAATTTTTTTGGAAAGGAAATGAATAAATACAGAAATCCTAACAGTACAATTATTGGAGCAGAAGGCATGGGTTTTAATGAAGGGACAAGAATAGAGAAAGACATCCAATTTGAGGACTATGGTGTCTTCACCAATGATAATACATATTCGGTTACATTTAATCCATACATCAATAGACCAAAAATAAAAATACATCAACAGGAAACAGTGAAACCACCAAAGAGCAATCAACATAGAACAAAACCATCAATTGAACCACCAGTACAGATGACAGATAATTGGCAATACTTAAGAAATGATAGAGCTCCTAAAGCACCAATCCTTCCACCATATTTAAAGAAACCATTAAAAGAACCAATTCAAGGTGCCATGAATGAAAAAGATAAAGGTAGAGTCATTTATGGTCCTCAACATAAAGTTAAAATAGAGAATATTATCTATTAATTAAAAGATTTTTTTGGGAAACAAATGATTAAGAAACGAGCAAATAATCAAGGAATAAATGCTAATTTATCATTAGAACCCCAAGCTGCTGCCCAATCAACATCAAATATCAATAACAATATCATCATAAACAAAAGAGATGATGGAAAAGAAGAAATTGTTATTACAAGAAATGTTGAACTAGATGAAAATCCAGAGGATGAGGCAAAAGATGTTAAATATGTCATCCTTGAGACATATGCCAATATATTGTTGAATCAAGATAAGGCTTTGCTATCTAATCTGGTTTCCAAAAATTGTATCATCGTCCCAGCTACCGCTTTGTCTAATATTATCAAAGCCATCATAAAAGCAGAATCAGTTGAGGTAGGCCTTGATGAAGATATAGGATGTTGTGCAGGGAAAGCTAACCCTATCAGAAAGATAGAAAATATTAAAATAGTGAATGATAATGGAGAGGTATGCACAGATTTCAAACAAGTATACAATAGAGAATATAATGAATTAATTAACAAATATCATCTGTGTTTAAAGTATGCCGTCAATTTGTAGTTTATTTTTTAATTTTTTTCTTCAATGGAAATGACTAACAAAATAGACCTAACACAATTCAACCAAACAGACATCGTAAAGAAACTATCCAAATCTAAATCGGAAGAGAATTTAAAAAATATTTTAGATGGAGAGCCACCAGCTGAAATCAAAACTGAACCAGCACCTGAAAAACAGAAGAGGGGTAGGAAGAGCAAATACAATACACCAGAGGAACGATTAGAAGCAAGACGTAAGCAGCAGAAAGATTACAGGTTAAGAAAGAAGGCAGAGCTGGAAGAGTTAAAGAAGTTAGCACAATTGGTCAAAGCATAAAAAAATATCTAGATGGTGAAATTTTTTTTTTTGTATCTTACTCTTTAAATTCATCAATTACTTGGTTATAATATTTTTGGATGACATCAAGTGACCCTTCAAAATATTCATCTCCATATTCATTTCGCTTTAATTCATTTCTATCTACTGCCTCGTAAAGTAATTGGAGGAATTTAGCTTCAGCTTTAAATTGGTCATTCACTGGTAAACATATTATTTCGGTTGCTCCACCATCATATCTTTTATAATTTCTCAATCTATCCACCATATTTTTAGTTCTTCCTTGTTTATAAATTTCTGTTCCTTCATGCTTTGTTAATTGGACAATATATAAAAATCCTGCAACTTCTTTGGATACATAATAGCTAACTCTTCTTCCACAATGTCTTACTTGGTATCCTATCTGTTCCAATTCTCTTTTCAATTGTTGTTGTGTATATTTAATACCAGTCTCTTCGAAGTATTTTTCTTGAATTACTTTTAAATTCCCTCTATCCATTATCTTTCCATATAAATCCATAAATGTTTCCAGTGAAGTGATTTCATATTTTTGCTTCATTCTTTTTATTTCTTCAATTATTGTATTATTTGATTGTTCTAAATTATTTACTCTTTGTTTTAAGAATTTATTTTCTTGGTATACTTCTGAATATTTTATAGATTCATCATCACACACACCTTCTAACTGCATTATTTCTGCCTTAAGTTCAATAATTTCTTCCTTGAGATTTGAAATTATACCTGCATTCCAATCATCATTTTCATATAGTGATTCATTCAATTGTTTTATCTCTTCTTTCAACTTTTCATTTTCGTCTCTGAGTTTTTTGATTTTTTGGATAGCATCTCGTAATAATTTCTCGTAATCCACTCCTTGGTTCACAAACTGCGTTTGAGTCTTGCTATTGCAAGCCATTTATCTTAGAAATAAAATTTCGAAAAAAATTATGAAACGTGATAAAAATTCAAAATTTGATTCTTCTCTCAAATACCGGTAAATTAATCTGTTGATACGAAGATGACTTCCTAAAACAATTGGCACCATCTAAAAGATTAAAAATGATTTCCTCTCCCTGGTACATTCTTTCATATAACTCTTCAACTGTGATTCCCATTCGTTTTGCTTTATTTAATATGCATAGTTTAGGCACACCCTTTAATCTAATATGTAATCCTTCATTCCCTTTTTCATCAACTAATATATCCAGATAACTCTTCTTTCCAAGTGCTATTAATTTTCTAGAATGTACACCGCCAACAGCACCATTAAATGAATCAAAATCGCAATGGAACTGTGTCATCTTTTTACCAATCAATTCTCTTCCATATTTTTTCTTAAACACCTCAGCAATCCTTGGTACATCTATTTCTTTAACATGAATGGAATCAGTATCTGTATAATAAATATCTATTCCATTCTGCTCTGCTGAACTTATAACTCTATTCATCAAATGCTTACTCCATGACAAAACGCTAGCACCAAAATGAGGTAGATTGAAATGATTATTTATGGGCTTTACTTTTTTAACATACACATTATCAATTGACTTATTCTCTATTATCTCCGTGATGTAATTATAATTCTTCCAAATATATTTGATGGCTTTATTTTTTGGAATACATTTTGTTTCTGTCGTAGTTGCTTTTAATATAGATTTACCATAGATGGAATTCAAGAGTAATTTAATAGTTTGTTGCAATGGATTGTTGGCATCTTGATATTTCCTCCTGAGATTAAATAATTTCTCGATGAAGATATTAATCTTGTTATTAAATCCTTCATCAAAATAATACCCTCTAATGAACTCATAATCAAAATCATAAAACTCCATCAAATCCATGAAAGCCCTCTTGTCAATATAATAATGGTCTATTGGATTGTTGGTAAATATTTTTGAGCCCTGTTCATTTCTACTAAATACCTGTCCAAATTTATATGGACTAGATGATTTGCATTTTATTTTCTTAATATTTATTTCTGCAAAGAACTGGTCAAAATCTAATAACTCCTCTGTTAATATATCAGGAGGAATTACTTTTGGGATTCCTTTTGGCACGCCAGACATAATACTCATTGCTGATGGATATAAAGATACAGCATCAAAATCTTGTAATCTCTCTTCAACATATTGCTTTTCATTATTAGCTGTCATTGTTCTTCCACCACTAACGCAACGTTGGATAAAATTCTGTGGTTTCCCACTTAACTGGTAGCAATCATCAAAGCATCCAAATCTGTATGCATAATAATAACCAATGGAAGATATGGAAATGAAATTATGTACGTCCAACATATCTGTCTTTGTTTGTTTAAATACTTCTATCAAGTCTCTATTAAATTTTTCAACACCCTTCATCAATACTATACAATCTAGTTTACAGTAATATATAGCATACTTCATAATATCTATTTGGAGATTATCATATGCGCCACAAGCTTGTGCATTATCTATTAGTTGTTTCCAGTCTTGTTTTATTTGTTGTAGTGTTTTCTTATCTTTATTCTCCATGTAATATTGTAGTTGGAATTCAAGAGCTGATACATTCTTTCTTTTTATATTTCTTTCTGTGTACAGTTTATATGCCATCACTTCTTTGTGAACAGGTAGCTGAAACATCTTTGCGAAAGATGCTAATGCGGCAGGAATAATGGAATAACTATTGCGGAATGTTAATCTCTTCTCTATTATTGTCATCTTTCTGGTCTTCTTTGTTTTCTTGTCAGTGCCCTCTATTTCTTTATATTTTGTCATTACTATCTGTAAAATGGTACCACTCCTTTCAGTAATCTGTACATCCCATCCAGGAGTATTTATAAAGAAGCATGCATCATATTTTAGATTATGGAAGTATGTTAGTGAATTATTATCTAGAGATTTCAACAATCTATCTGCAATTTGGTCTCCCTCAAAAATAAGTTTATGAATTAGTTTCCCTGTTCTAAACACAGTAATGTTAAGATATGGTTTATGTGGTGATAATGTTGTATCAGTTTCAAAATCTGAATAGTATATCTTTGACCACTCTCTTTCTTTCTTCAGTTCTGTGGAATCTATCTTTTGACAACAAAGAGATGGGTCATATGATAAATCCATATAATCTGTTAAATGGCTATTGTATTCATTTGTTGCCAGTATATTCATTTCACACGCTTTTATTTCTCTAAACATATTATCTTTAAATAGCTTTCGCAGAATGGTAATCAATTTTGTATTTCCAACAGGTTTGTTAATCATGTAATGGTTCTTAAATAATAACAAGTCGACGGTTCTGTTAAAATCTTTAGCCAATGATTTTTTCCTTGTATCTATTTTTATTTGCTGTTGATGCCTCGTATCAAAATTTTCATCTATCCGTCTTACAATGAAATGGCACTTAAAATATTTTGCTATATCACAGATTAAATTATTTGGTACCATTCTTGTTTTAACCATGAATCTTAGCTGATTGATTTCTTCATTTGTGAACACTCCTGATTGGATACATGCATAAACCAAACAGTTATCTTGGTAGTTATTTTTTTCCACTGATTTGAATATTTGGTATTTAGTTAAGTCTATATCAGATAAGTTAATATATGGAAAGAATCCACCATCTGGACTTTCTCTGTATTCCTCATCTATTTCTATTTCTTCTTCATATAATTTCCCTTTGTTGTCTTGCTTATCTATTGTGAATGTTGTTTGTTTCCCTTTCCTTTTGTTTTTGATGAATAGTAATTGATATTTTGCTGGAATGAATACATTACCAACCCATGGATTATTATCTGAGCAGTCATCATTTAAATCTATTGTACCAGAAATATGTCCTATAGTTGTATCGATGCTTCGTGCTGATGAGATGGTAAACCATTTATAATCTTCACCATCTAATGATTCACTTTTTACCACTACATTCTTTTTATTCTTCTTGTGTAATTGCCTTAGCATCTCAGTGAATGCTAATCTTTTATCTTCATTATCTCCAATGTCTATTTCAAATGAAATTTCTTTATTTGCCTTTTGCATAAATTCCTTCATCTGTTTTTTAAATTTTGGTTTCTCTTTAATATTTTTGATTCTTTCTTTGTATTCTTTTCTGGCTTCAGTTTTTGCAGTAGAATAGAGGTCAACTGAGATGTCAAAAAGATAGCTCATTTAACATAAAATTAAAAAAGCTAAAAAAATTATCACGCTATAAAAATTATAGCTGAACAGAAAAAAATAAAAATGTAGAATATAAAAATATAGAAACACCTGCCCATATAATTTTTTTGAAAGTACATTTATATTTTCTCAAAATGTCTGTAGAGTATATTTATTTGATTCGTGAAAGAGAATTTGCATACACTAATCAACCTGTATATAAAATTGGTAGAACAAATAAAATTGCAACAAGAATGGGTCAATATCCTAAAGATAGTGAAGTGTATTTAGTGGAAGCGGTTAGTGATTCGGTAAAAGTTGAAAAAGAATTAATAACTATATTCGAAGAGAATTATGAGAGAGCAACAACTCGTGATGGAAAAACATGGATTGGTAATGAATATTTTGTTGGTAATGTTAACGAAATGATTTATATAATTAGAACATATATTTCATATCACACGCCAAAAGCATGGGTCAAATCTTAAATAAATTTAATGGACCAAAAATTTGGTTCAATGACCATTTTTGTTTTGAGATATTTTGGTTAGATTTTTCGATAAATTGTAATTTTTTTGAAAATATTTCTTGATTTCATTTGGAAAACAGTTAAATTTGGGGTGTTTTTGATTAAAAATTAGATGGACCAAAAACTAGACCAAAAATTGAACCATTCTTGTTCAACCTCTATATAAATTTTTTTTGATTTATGATTTTTAAATTTTGCTTCATCATAATTTCTATTGAAAAGTTTCCATCACAAAAATTGGTTCACAAAAAATTGGTCATAAAAAAATTCTTTGAATTGAAAATAATGATATGAAGTAAAATTTTCATTTATAATATCCTAGTGATACACAAGGTATATCTTAGTGGTTCACAAAGATATCTTATTGGTTCACAAGGTATATCTTAGTGGTTCACAATGTATACTTATTGGTTCACCAATACATACCTTTTGGTTCACAAAGATATCTTATTGGTTCACAAATACATACTTTTTGGTTCACAAAGATTTAAATTTTTTATTATTATGTGATTATCTCAATTTCTGATAAAGCTTTTTGAATGCAATTGAATATATAAATTCGTTATTCATTCCTGAAAATTTTCTTCTCATAGACCATTCAAAAATATTCAATAGATATTTAGTTATAACTATCTCATGCTTGAGAGAAAGAGCACGTTATATCTCAGGGGTACGATAGAGCTTTTTCAATGCTATTCAATATTTGTATAGATTATTCATTATATTTTCTATATATTGAATTTCATTCAAAAATATTGAATATTTATCGAGATATTCACAAATTAAAATTGTGAAAAGAGCACTTTATATCTCAGGGTACGATAGAGCTTTTTCAATACTAATTGAATTTTTGTATAGATTATTCATTATATTTTCTATATATTGAATTTCATTCAAAAATATTGAATATTCATCGAGATATGGGTCCGTCAATTTTGAGAGGGATAGAACAAACTGTCTATTCAATTTTTATAAATTATTTTATAAAATTGAATGCTTTCTTCTCAATTTTTGGTGGATGGAACTTTTTGAATGGATATTTGGCCGGCTTTATCTTTAATGTGATAAACAATGGCGATTTCAAGATTACTGGCTGGAACATAAAATCAACTAATCTCATCTCTAATAACTTTAGTGAATCGGTGTTGACTTTAACTTTGATTGGTTTAGTTAAATCATAATTCACTATTAATGCCTCCTGGTCCATTATCATTGTATCTATATTTGCAATAATTGATGGTGTATATTCTTGCTTTCCAATTGATGAATGTGTTGCAACTCCCTGTAATGATACCAAATATAATTTATTAGCAAAATCTAGAATTGGTAAATCTGGTACCTCACATTCAACTCCATTTGAAAATACATGCCCCGATTTAGTATTGAACAATCCTGTAATTAATTTCGCTCTATGACTACCTTCCTTAAATTTTATATTTTGACTTGCCTTCAGTGATAATGTTCTATTGTTAATATTTTTGAAGGTAATTATTTGTTGGCTCACACTATTAACTTTTTGGTTAGTGTTCAAATAGTTTACTAAATTGTTAAAAGAGTAGGCATACATATCCTTGAAATCAATTCTAATCTCCCCATTAGATGACTCAAATATTAAATAATCATCTTCAGTAGTTAATAGTATGTTGGCCTTGGTATTGATTGATGAAACATAATACTTCACGTAAGGACATTTCCACGGTATATCAATATTCATTCTCACAGTATTGTAATTTTCTGGTTGACTCTGAACTGAATACAACATTATTTAATTTCAGATTAAAATGTCTTTGACACTATATTCTGCAAAGAGCAAGGTGGCATCTAAACTTAAAGCAAATGGTTTTGAAATATGTGCAGGAGAAGATGAAGATGGAAATGAACAAATAAATATCACACAAGATGATAAACCAAATGAATACCCAAAATTTAATTGTCTATACAATAAAGCTGAAGTTGATGCAAGAGTGGTAAATGGTTACATTGAAAATGGAGGCAGTCTTGAAGGATTCGGCGACGTTCCAATAACTGAAAAATCTACACAAATACTTGAATATAGAGCGCCAGAAAATATATTGATGGAAGTGAAATCAGAACAAGTAGAGTCCAACAGAGAGCTTATCAAAGATGAATTATGTGTTAATACATTCAATGACATTATCGAAGCGGAATCAAAAACCTGTGAAGCTGTCCATGATATGTACAACGAATTGATGTGTGCAGCTGACGGATACGAACAAGTAGTATTGGATGAAGATAAAGGGAAATGTGAAGTTGTAAAATATGTTCAAACTCCTACTGCACCACCAAAACCTTCTCCAACTGAACCTTTCCTCAAATACAAGCCATTTTATAATTTAGCTGATATGTTGATGAATATTATGAAGAATGAAAAAAAGAATCAAAACACAACGAGAATATTATATGATGTATTTAACGAAACAAACTGGAAAAAATTTATAAATGGCACAAAGCAATATCATTACAATCTTCAAGACAATACCCTCAAGACAATAGGATATAAATATAAAAATAGCGATGAAGAAGTGAAAGCAGACCAGTTAGTGGAAGTAGGAAGCCCGGGTGAGTTTATTGATATATACATGCAAAACCAAAAAGATAATTATGCAAATATTAAACTATTTATGGGTGCTTTCCTAGCACAATACTTGGTTGAAGTAATGATAAAGAAAGGAGTCAACTATATTAAAACCAGAAAAGATGCTGATAGTTTACGAATAACTATTGTTGAAGATGACGGTACATCTGAAACTATCACACTTGGAGAATACTTAAATAATGTGTACTCAAGCTTAAACAATTTAACGCAAGCTCATAATGATTTACATGATTATGTCCTCAAAATTAAATCTTGTAATTGTAATCAAGGGGGGAGGAGGAGGAATGAACCAAGCTGATATAAATCTCGCATTACAAATGAACAATGATATGAGACAACATATGGAAAACCATATCCGAGATTTACAAAATAATCAAAATCGACTCTTCGTAGACAGAGCAGTTGAGTCCACTCAAGATGTATTTACTCAAACGATTTTATATCGAGATGCAATTCCAGAAATAGCGAAACAAGTCCTTGAACAAAATGAAGAGAAACAAAAAGTTGATGTACAAGATACAAGTTCGGACCGTGGAAAACATCATGGTGATGATTATGTGTGGAATGAATTATGGAAAGAATGGGAAGAAATAATAGATGAGTTTGACAGACCTGAAGGATGGAGAGAAGATAGACAAGCTAGTGTTCCAATAAATTATATTTGGGATTTGGTACATGGAGAATGGGTCATGATTGATAATGTCCATGATAATATATCACCAACATGGAGGCGTGAAATGGATAGTGAATACATTACATATAATCTTCTGAAGATTTATGAGAATGATGAAGATGGTTTTTTACGATGGAGTGATAGATATCAAGAGTGGGAATGGTACTCATATTATGATTATTATACAGAGAATGAATCAATTTATATTCCAAACAGGATTCGTGATAATCAAGAAGCCTTTGGTCCATCTTTTGCGTGGAATATTATGGATACACAATGGCAAGAACATGACCATGAATTCCTAGATAATTGGAGAACTGATTCCATTTTAAACCCACCAGATAATTTCATATGGGATATTGAGCATGAAGAATGGGCGATAATGACGCAACATTTTGATGGAGTTAATGGATGGCGTACAATACATACCAGCGAAATGATAGACATAGTTGAAATCCGAAATTCATTATTACATCTCTTTGGAAAAATAGAGTGGAATGAAGAAAGAAAACAATGGGTATGGAAGCCAATTCTAGAGAATGAAAATAATCCTCCTTCACCCCTCGCTCTTTTATCAAACGATAAATCTACTGGAACATCAATTGCTTTACCAGATTTTGTAAATAATGCTAGTTCATTTGAAGAAGTATTAAAATGCTATGGCGTTGATATCTGTGATGATACTCCTACATTTGATGAAACAAAACCAGTTCTTGGTAAATATGTTATCAAAGGTGATTTAGAAGTCAATGGTAAAATACTTTGTGATTCTGTACCAAGTGGAGGGATTGTGACTACTGATTTCTCTCATGAACCTGGATATCCTGTTTATACTCTCACCAATGATAAACTCAGTATAGATACCTTCCAATTATTTGACCGCGACTTCAAGATGCTAGTGATAGGTAATACAGATGATATACAGAAAAAAATCTCCAATACAACAGAACGAACTAATATATTTAAAATTATCTTGAGAAAGACAATAATAAAGAATGCCGAAGGAGATATTATAAATGAGTTCTATATTTATGCTCATGATGGAAAAATATACAATCCAATTCTCATGCATAATACAGAACATAATGAAACTCGTTTGAGTTATTTTCATGAGGCCACAAATAAGATATTTATTGCTTATGATGAAAGAGTTAATTTGGACCCATATAATTTATATATCAAGGGAGAGCTAAGTATAATGTATTTATTACCTCAAGATTCATTGGTTGCTGTTGAACCAACAATAAAATGTGATATAATCGATGCTAAGAATGTGATGAAATTACATGAATCTGATATTATTTATTTATACAGGCCTAGTAATATATCTGATGAAACATTGGATGGTCATGATTACTACAAAATGGTATATAAAATACCAGACACATACACTATACCTGATGGATTAAACTTTACTTTTAAGGATTACTCCTTTTCTAACGATTGGTCATTAATCTGGAATGCAACGAATGGTCAATGGGAAGGGTACAATTGCAGCGGCCATGTAAAAGAGAAAGTCATTAATAAATTAAATAAACGCTGTCCTAAGAATAAATTAAACTCAGTTGGATGTTATGTTATGATAAAGAAAGATGACAATAATACAGATATAATACCAGCTAATGAACATGGATTAATGTATAGTTTAGCGAATCTTGACCACACTGAAACATATATTTCATATAAGGATGGCAGTCTAAAGAATGGTAAAGATGTTGAGGTTAGTTTTGAGATACATAGTTGTGAAAATGAGTTTAAATATGATGGTTATGACACTTTAAAAGTCTATCTTAAATGGAACAAATATCTAGATAATGCTATTTATTTACATTCAATATCAAGATTTTATTGGGACTTATATATTCCTAATTCTAATATTGCAACTAGACTAACATTTAAATTAGACCCAGACTATAAAATTAGACATTATATAGCATATGATTACACTTATATCGATATTATTGGTGAAAAAGATACCATTGAGAAGCTAAATATAAATTGGAGAGTTAGTAAAATTAATACAGAAACTAGGAATATTGAACTATACCTGAGGAAAGCCATGACTGATTCCATTGAAGAAATAAAGTGGAATGAAAATACAAATCCTTTTGACTATATTATACAATCTCAGTTTTATGAAATAACACCGAGACCTGATGCTGCAACAAAATTATACACTGATTACAATATTACATCATCTAAAATAATTACTGCAGATAATATTACAACGATGAGAAGTGATGTAAATGTCTTGACAAATAATTTTGATGTCTTGTCATATGATTTTAATATCTTGAGAATAGATGTTAATAAACTCCAAATAGAAATGCTTGCACAACAGATGATAACAAAGCATTTATCATCCCAAGTTCATGCACTTATAGTAGGACAGGAAATTAGTTTATTGTTCAGTCTTGTTGGTTTTATTGTTGGTGTTGGAGGAGTTATTGTTGATAATATGGGAATTAATTTTGGTACACGAGCGATTTATAATGGTAATGATGTTTCTCATTATGCTTCTTTAGATGATTTTACAGTTGATTATGGGAGTGTTGCAGAGGATGCAATAAGATTGGAGAGTGGAGGAAGTATTCAGAGGGTTGTTCCATCAATCAGTAATGCTAACCTTAGATTAAATGAATATTGGTTACAATGGAGAGATTTATTATTTGATTTAGATATGGCAGATGGCAATATTGCTATGAGTGATTATATATTTCAACAAATTGTTGATTTAGAAGAAATTATCCATGCTGAATTCCCTTTTGCTGAAATGCCTGATTGGCTAAAAGTACTAATGCGAGCCAAAGATTTACCAACAGGTAGAGTAGCAAGAAGTACCACAACTGAACCAGATTTAATAACAAATGTCATTGAGTGGTGTGAAAAAGATTATCAAAGACTAGATGACCCAACAAAATTTAAAGACAACTGGATTAATCCAGACAAAGCTGTATTATCATTATCAGCTACTATTGATATTTGCAATAGGATGAGAGACTCGATGAAACTACCGATTGGCATATTAGCTCATGAAATAAAATCAATTAAAGAGAAGTCAAGTAATAAGCATCCACTCGAGGATATAGATATGACTGCTTATGTGACTAAACTAGAAGTCAACGAGATGCTCGAACAGAAGGATGCATATATTGATGCTCTTGAGGCAAGACTTGCTGCATTAGAGAAGAAGTGTGCAAATATAGAGTAGATTAGAGGAATTTTTTTTTTGGGTTTTAAATGGACGCAACGACAACAAAATTCATTGGTGATATACAATTTAAAGTTGGAGATGCTACTAGGAAAGCAAGCCAATTGTTAACCCTAAGTGATTTAGATGGATATGTACAAACAGGGCATTTATTTAATGAAGTAGAAGGAATACCAGAATTTAATATCAAAAATAATAATATACAATACGAGTCATTTGAGTCATCAACAACCCAATATCATATTCTAAAATTTGTTAACATACCAGAAGACTTTATGAATAAAGTGAAAGAAATAACAGCCCAAACAAATATTTTCAAAATTGTCTTGAGGAAGAATATAGTATATGATACGAATGGAAATTTAGTGAAGGAATTTTATATTTATGCCAAGGATGGAAAGGTTTATTGCCCTCTCATTACCAAAAGCAGCAATGGATGTTCTATAAATAACAGCACCATATTTGAATACATCAACATAGCATTTGATAGTAGTCTGGAATTTAATCCATATACTTTATGGTTGAATGGTGAGCTGAGTATTATGAATGAATATTTAACAGATTCTCTCCAAACAGAGAAAGCAATAAAGTGCTCCATCATCAAAGCAGACAATGCATTGAAACTACATAAGAGTGATGTATTGTATCTTTACAAACCAACTCTAACTAGTGAAGTCCAAATAGATGATAAAAAATATTGGTTACTACAATGGAACATAGATGATAATTACAATATACCTAACGGCTTGGAATTTAAATTTAGTGAATATTGTTTTGGTAATAAATGGGTTTTAAGCTGGGATGGTACAAAATGGGTAGGAGATAATATACAAGGCCATATCAATGGTAGATTAGTTAATGGATTAAATAAGGAGAATGAACATGGAGAAGATGGAACCTACATACAAGTCAAAAGGAGTGAAAGAAATATGAAATTGGTTAAAAAACCAGATGACTACTCTGTTGATAATCTCTTGCATTACATGATTCATGGAGGTAAGTGTAAAGTAGACTGTTTTGTAAAATTAAAGACGGGTGAGGTAGAACCTTTTTCAAAATATGGATTAGGATATCAAACAAGTAATGGAGGAACTAAGGATGGATATGATATTGAAGCCATAAGATGCTATAAAGCAAATGGTACAGGGAGTGAATTAGATATTGCAAAAGTTGAAGAATTCTATCTTGATATCACTTTAGATGGAACAATCATAGCAAACAGATTTTCTATGAGACCAACTGGGAAAATATTTGACCCCAAGAGTGATAAGAAATGGTATTTCATTCATGGCTTATTAGATTCTTGTGAAAAGGTAGAGTACTGTTATGTTTCATCAACCCCTAATGAATCAAGAAATATTAAAATCTATTTGTATGATGAATATGTTGACCCAATAGATGAGGTCAATTGGGACCCTACAACAAATCCCTTCGAATATATTATAAAGCAACAATTTTATGAAGTGTATCCTAATCCTAATGCAGCAACAACACTATATACTGACTATAATATTACTAGTTCTAAAATCATTACTGCAGATAACATTACAACAATGAGAAGTGATTTAAATATGGTAACTAACAATGTAGATGTGATTAGCTATGATGTCCAAGAAATGAACACAACAATGGAAAGCCTCAAGGGACGAGTATCAAGAACAGAAACAGTAACTCAGCATCTAGAAGAAGATGTTGATAATTTAAGAATTGTTTCATGGACTGCATTAGCATTTGGTGTTGCAGGTACAGCTGGTTCAATAGGTTCAATTGGAATGCAATTAGCTCCAGAAGGTATTAGTTTTGCAACTGGGAATGGGGGAGGATTCCTTAAAAGATTGTTCTCACGTAAATCAACAAAAGGATTGAGCGATATAGTTAGAAATGCTATTAATTTCATGTCTGGGACCGTCGCTAGGTCTATCACAAAAGATATTACTCCAATAATAACCTGGTGTGAGGAAGAATATAAACAATTAGATGAATTACCTTTTACTGATGAGAATGACAACCCTGATACAGGAACCTTGACATTAAGCGGTGCCATGGATATTAGCAATATGTTCAGGGATTCACTCAAGCCTTGTTTCAAGTTGTTAGCTGAGAAGGTCAATGAGTTAGAGGCTGAGTTTGATAATTACCCAACTGTGGATGAAACTAATGAAGCATTAGATGAATTGAAAAATAATATGGTAAACATGGATAACCTATATACGAAAGAGGAAGCGGATGCCAAGTATGTATTGAAGTCAGATCCTCAACCATTTACTTTTTACCAGACTGGGATAAGAATGAATAAAAATTGCGATTTATTACACATAGATGGAAGAGTAGCAATTAATTCAGATAATCTGGCAAATGCATTAATAATAGAGAAAACTGTGAATAGAAGTAAGGGTGGACGTCTATTGGAACTCAAAAACTTAACAACAGAAAAAATCTTACAATTTGAAACAGATACAGACTACATGAAAATAGCATACCGAGCTGATAATACTTTTAAAGATACATCAAGAATATTATTTACCGATGATGGAAATATTAGCATATCAAAGTGTGTTAATGAAAACAACATAGCTTATTCAACCGTGAATGATTTAAATAAATATCGAGAGAAAAATGATTTGAAATACAAAGAATCTATCGAAGTGCCATTTGAAAATGTACAAGATAGTTCAGGAACGTGGGAAGTCAAAATAAAATTGAATAGTGGAACTCGTCTTGTTGGAACATTTACTGATGACTCTGAAATGGTTCATAATTTCGATATTCTATTTGTTTATGATGATAATACTGTTATTAATGAAGAAATATATTGGGTAGAGGAGATAGATGGAATATCCTATGAATGTGGCTATGAACCAAGGGATGATGGTTATTGGTGCTTTAATGTTGAAGGCTTCAATACCAAATTAATATTAGCCGAAAAAATATTGAAACAGGATGAAATAGCATTGAAATCAGAATATTATACAAAAAGCGAATCTGACAATAAATTTTTAGACAAAGATGGCGATGTCTTTATCAAAAGCAATTTATATGCAGGCGATAAAATGTTTTATCATAACGAACTCACCGATATACTTGTTCCTATGCCTATATATGAACACCCCTCATTCGTAAAGAATTTTTCGTTAACTTTCCCATATCCTGTTGTTTGTGGAACAATAACGTGTAAAGTATGTGTAGAAAACACTTATCATAAAATTAATATTCACTTCAAAAATAATGAAATTATAAATAGCGATGAATTATCAAAACCAATTCTCGTCTATGATATATCTTATCCATTTTCAGCAGCATATGATTCATCCTCTAGAATATTCACATTTAATATGGATGGTGTGGTTTTCAATTGGTTTTCGTCCGATCTTCAAAATCAATATCCTGTAGATATTTTTATTTTCACATCAACATATTATATTGGTAATGCAATTTATTCAAACGATTTATTGGCTTCAAATGCTGATTTATCAAGCAAAACAACTAATGAATTGGAAAAATTGGTATACTCAGCTAGGAGATGTCAAATATTAGAATCAAAAGTTGCTTCTCTAGAATCTCGTATCGCTGCACTTGAAACCAAATAAAATAGCTTAGCGTCGGGTACATTTCAATCGTGGAAAATATTTTTTTGTGGTCATTAATGACAAATGGCAGCGTTAGCTGACCCAAGCTTTGCTTGTGGAGGGATTTTTTACACGGGACGTTAAAAAATCACGCCATTTTATATACTACTTTTTGAATAGAGAACTTTTTGAATTATTAACTTTTTGAATACGTGAACGATAGAACTTTTTGAATGTCTGGCTTTTTGAATGGGGTCCAGGGGCGGGAGCCCTTGGAGTAGTGGTAGGCTGGGGCATGCCAAAGCCTACCGTATACTACTTAGGTGACAAAGAGGTTAATCCTTGTTGATATGTATTATCAGTTTCTGTAGGTAATCCGATAAAGAAACTACTCTTGTCATTTGGATGAATTCCCTTTGTATACATAAATTTAGTTTTATTAGTAGCCGTATCTCTATCACAATATGTTAAACTGTTTACTACTTCCTTATTAAAACCACTTTGTCCTCCATTCACGTTCATTGCGTTCTGACAATATTCTAAGAACTCTGGGTATTCATCTGTCGTGCCAAATGGTTTAGCAGGAATGTTACCGTAACCTCCACAGTTTAATTGGAAGGACTTAAAGTTAGGATTCTTAAAGTATGTATGATGAGTATGCTTTATAGGGAATAATAGGTATATCGAATCAACAAAGCGAGGAGTGATTGTGCAAGTAGTCTTATCATTCGGATTATTTAACGGGGTAGTAGTAGTGTAAACAGAAAGTGTTTGAGTAGGAAATGTTAGTGGATGAGTTGGATCAGCATACCTTTGAACAAGACTAGAGTAAATATTATCCTCAATACCAAAGCACGGTATAATAGATGAACATTCAGTTATACGGTATTCAGCTACTTGAAATGTTTTCGAACTTGTATTCAGTTTAGTAAAGCTTATATTAACAGCTGCTGATGTTGTTCCTCTATTAACTGTTTCTGCCCCTGTTCCTGTGTACATAGTGATTAGTTCGCCAATTGGTCTAAATTCATTAGTAATAGGTTCTAATTTATATTTTGAATTAGCACTATAATCATGTTCGAACTCTTTTCCTGGACCCATTGGACAACATACCATACCTGCACATGAAAAGAATAATCGGAGTTCAATCTTGCCTGCAAATGCTGGAAGGTATTTAATATTGGATAATGGTAAGAACCTTCTTAAATCAATCTTTAGGTGAATTTTATATTTTTTGTCTTCCCATCCTGTGGCCCATTCAACAATAAATCCTGTTCTGCTGCCTGATTTACCATTCCATATATCTTTATGTCTTGCCTTTGAATATACATCTGCTCTCTTTGTTGTTTCATTCGCACAACATGCAGTTAGAAATGATTCTTCGCAACCAAAGTTCTGGGTATATATCGTTATTCCGTTAGCTACTATTTCATATTTCTCAACAGCATCTCTAGCATCCTTGAAACCAAACCATACTTTATTAAATTGGTATCCATCACCTGTTACTGCAGTTATCTTACTGTCAGCAACTTCTTTTATTTTTACTTCCATATCTGCTCTAATAAATCCATTATATATATCTGCAGTATTATTCGTATTAGGTGATATAATTGCACTTGTATATGAGCCTTGAGTTATTGGAGGCGATGGAGAATATGATGTTTGTGGACTAATTGTGTATTGCTTGTTGGTATCTGATAAGGCTATACAATTATCAACAATATCAAAATAGCTAGCAATTTGGGTACATGTTTCAGCTGACGTCCTTAGTTCAATTTCTGGATTTAACATATTTTCTTTTGAGAAAAATAACAAAAGCAAATTAAATCATATCAGAGAAAATATTATTTCGTCTTCTACGAATAGGTTGAGGTGGGATTACTGGTATTGGTTCCTCTTCTGATTCGTCTTCTATTTGATTTGGTTCTTGGAAGTATTGTGGCTGAGTATACTGTGGATAATATGGTTTTCTCATTTGTTTTTGTATTACATCTTTTATCATTTTCTTCGGTTCCTTCTTAGCCCTTTCGTTTTTAAACTCTTCGCCTAATAGCTTTAATTGGTTTAGTATTTCTATATTTATTGTTGGATCATATACTTGTTTTGGTTGTTCTTCTATTATTGTTTTTTTGGGTTTTGGTATTTCTTTTACTGGTTCTTCAGGTGGGTCGGAATTCTGACCAACAACTTTTTCTTCAATGGTTTCTGTTTTAGTTAATGGTTCAGGTGGTGGTTTTGTTAATGGTTGCTCTCTTCTTTTTACTATATATTTGTTTTCTTTTTTGGTAGGAAGCACATCCCAATCAGGGTCCTCACGACCATTAAGCCAGTTCTGTATTACCTGCAATCTTTTAGATCCTGTCAAATGCTTAGACATTTAATTGATAAAAAAATCATTTTATTGAGTTTTATTGAGTTTTCTTTGTTTTTCTTGTTTTCTTTCTCTTTCTTTTATTCAATTTCGCTATATGTGCTTCTGCTTCGTCCACATATTTACTTCTGTTCTGATATATTTTATAAGCAGCTGGCTTTCTCGAATAATGAATGCGTGGAAAATCTGAATACCCTACATTACTGCCTAACGGATTAGGTTGTCTTTCTGCTATAACTTTTTGTAGTGCTGCCTTTACTTCTCCTTCTTTTATTCCACTTGCTATTGTTGTCAATCCTTTACCTATACCTATTGCTGCTGGGTTACCCGTTATTGCTCCAAAAGCTTGTGTTGCTCCTCCTATAGTATTTAATATTGGTGCCTTATTTTTCCATACCCATTTACCTGCTTTCCCAACTGCACTATCACCAATGAATTTACTTACTTTTCCAACACCAGATTTTACCGAATTCCATGCATTATTTATAAACTTACCCAAAAATCCACCACCAGAATTTTGCGATGTCGTTTGTTCAATTTTATCTGTTTCAGAACCTTCATTCATTGTCATTTAATATCAGTCAAAGTAATATTTATTGGCGGTTATGTTCATAATAAATTTTGAATGAAGATCTCTATGCTGTAAATATTCTTTTACCGTCTTCTTGATATTAAGGATACCTCCAATGCAAGTTCCTCCATTTTTCCGACACTCCACTCCGAAAAGCATTGGAGGAATGGAGGAAGTAAATAAATTGTATTTTTATAGTTATTTCAATATTATTCAGTATTTATTTTATTAAAAAAATATGTTAAATATTTATAAATTTAATTTTTTAAAATAATTATTATTTTTATAATTTTTTATTTGGGTATTTTAATTTGAATTTTCATATGTTTATTTGAACTTTTTAAATTGAAATTTTATTTCATTAAAAAAAAAATGAATTTTTTTAAAACATAAATATAACGGTAAAAAATTTTTTTTTTGGGAAAATAATTTTTTTAAAATTTTATATTAATTAATTTATATATATAAAAATGTACAATTTATTTAAAAAAAGAAATTTTTGGATTCCTCCAAATTGAATTAATTGAGTATGGAGGAACATATGGCGGTTTGGAGGAAAAAATGTATTCAAAAAGGAGGAAAAAACCGTCATGGAGAAACTTCCTCCTCATTCAATTTGGAGGAAGTTTGGAGGAACTATAAAAGAGTAAAAAAAACATTTATAATTTAAAATTATATATTATTTGTCTTTTTTTAAATATAACTACTTGCTTTTTTTAACCAAATTAAAAAAATGTTCGAAGATATTATGAAAATAAAAAATATACTTATAGAGTTTGAAAAAACACTTTGATAATTATGGTAAGCATCAAACCACAATAATGAATTTTGTTTATAATATTACTGTAATTGCCAGGTGTCATCACCTTCAAGTCTTCTTCATTTAGGATAATTATCCACTTTTCTCAAAACTATTATTTACGATATTTAATTGGGATTTTTAGTCACCCATGAAATACAAGTTTATTTGTCAGCTTTTTAAAATCGTTTTGGCAAAAAAATTAGATTATCAAATATAATAACGTCAATTTTACCACCAATAGCAGCACAGACAACATTAAAAAAAGATAAACATCAAAGTAATAAAGCCTTCTCATCAAATCCCCAGCAATTCTACAAAGATGAATCAATCTGAGAATACCTCAGACATAAGCAATAATCAAAATTGTGTTATAAATCTTTCTGACTTTGTATTACAACAACATTATAAGTAAAAACAAATTATCCTAAATACTCCATATTTTTTTTTATTTGTATGAATTTAATGGTATATTGTTTTTCAAAAACTTTTGAGACTTTCTAAAATGATGAGAATGGATAAAACATTAAATAGATATAAGATTGTATATTATTATTATTAAGAAAAAGATTAAAAAAATCAAAAAGATCAAACGAGATAAATGATGAGATATAACACAGTTTATGCATAACGAGTTATTTTTAAATTGATTTTTATTAGCCAAAATGATAAGAGAAATTTATATAAATCTTTAAAAGTTCTTAAATTTCAAAATGGCATTGAAACTTTTTCTGAAAATATTTACTGGCATTTAATGGACCAAATTTTAATTTGTTTTTTATACTTAAAATGGCTTCTAATCATCTAAAAAATGGTATGAAAGATCTTCAATCATATTTTCCAACTAAAAATAATTGGAGTAAAAAACAAATGTATAATATGATTAGCAATCTCAAAAAAATTGATGTACGATCAATTTTTTCAAAAGATATTAGAGAAGTATTTGGTAATGATTACGCAGAAACAATAAAACAATTAATTTAAAGAGAATTGAAAAAAAATACGTAAAAATGAATATCAGAAAAACAATTTTCTTGATGATGTAAATTTAATGTTTTCTAATTTCTATATACAATTCGAGAAAACAAGTGATATATATATATACGTCTCTGAAATTCAAAATTTATTTAATCAATCTAATAATATTCAACACGAAATCAGTAATTCAACTGAAACTTTTGATCAATCTAATGGCAATCATAACAATGCCAATAATTCAACCGGGTTTCTTAATCAATCTAATGACAATTATAACGATGTCAACAATTCAAACGAAATTTCTGATCAATCTAATGGCAATCATAACAATGTCAAGAATTCAACCGAATTTCTTGATCAATCTAATGGCAATCATAACAATGTCAAGAATTCAACCGAATTTCTTGATCAATCTAATGGCAATCATAACAATGCCAATAATTCAACCGGGTTTCTTAATCAATCTAATGACAATTATAACGATGTCAACAATTCAAACGAAATTTCTGATCAATCTAATGGCAATCATAACAATGTCAAGAATTCAACCGAATTTCTTGATCAATCTAATGGCAATTATAACGATGTCAACAATTTAAATGATAGCTCTCCAAATAGCATGATTAATGAATCTGAAAATAGTTTAAATAATAATTCAAATGAGCAAACAAACGATTATTTTATTAATGATAATGATGAAACATCATCAGATTCAGTAAGTGATGATAATCATGCAAATACAACTGTCAGTCAATTAAATTTCAGTAAAACAAACTTTCAAATAATTAGGCAAAAAGTTGATAAATATGTTTATAACGACAATCTTGATGCGCCAAAAATCTACATTAACCCTGAAACATATTTGACAAGAATAGGCCAAAAAAAATTTAGTACTAAATCATTCAATGTTCTTCGTGATAATAATGCTCTTGGATATGCAACGACAGAGTCAAATGGATGTCATGTAAATTATAGATGTTCTGTTATTCTTTCATTAAAAGAAGAAGAATATCAATGCACAGTATTTAAAAGAGCAAATCATCTTGATGAATTGATAAATCATGTCGATCATCATTTTAAAATAGACACAGCTAAACAAACATCTCTTTCTTTTCGCAAATGCAACTACACTCCATCAGATAAATCTAATATACAAGATAAAATTCTTGATGATCTCGCTATGCTTGTGGCGTGTGAATCAGTTCCATTAAAATGTGCTGCTGGGAATATATTTCATGATTTAATCATAAAATCGATCATACTAGGACAAAAAAACCCAAACACTGATCCGAATTCTTTATATAGCAGAGTATCTACAACAAAAATTAGAAGCAGATTAATAGATCTAGCATTTATTTTTCGTGAAAAAGTAACAAAACAATATCAATTATTCAGTCATCATGGGATGGCTGTGGATGGAGGAACTGTGAATTCATTTCATTTTCTCGATGTCTGCTTATCAATTACTGTTCTTCCACCTCACATGCAAAATCAAAACTTCATTAATCCTTATAATTTTCAAACGTTGCTTTTAGCAAACGATGATGTTGAAACCATTCAAAATAAAGTGATTACTTCGGTCCAAGATTTATTAACTCAAAAGATAAATATTACATCAATTACATCAGATAATATTCCAACCCAAGTATTAGCTTTTGCACCATGGTCAAAACAGTCTTTCGTTCGTTCAAATCGCTTTACAGATCCATTAATAAAAAGAATTATTCATTGCTCTTGTTCTTCTCATGTAATTAATCTTTTAGCCAAATCAATTCAATTGCCCGAAGCTCCGAATTTCATTAAAAAAATATATTCAAAATTTGTTCAAGCAACAGATTGTCTAAATATTGTTAATGAACTTGGTTTAGAAAAACCGCTAAAAATAATAAGAACCAGATGGCTTATGGCTTTGAACTTATTGAAATACTTGCGATTGCATGATATTGTCTTTATTGGATATTCAAATATGAATTATCCTTCTTCGAAAACAACTAGTTTTTTACTAGATGGCGATATCTATTCTGATCCTCTTGGAATCGATTATAATAATCATCCTCAGTTTTCGCAACTTCATAAAGAATTTGTAAAAATTTCTCATAAAAAAAGTATTAATATAAATTTGTTTTCACCAAATAATTTTAGAAATTATATGATAATGGGAAAAGTTTTGTGGCCTTTATGGCAAGCCATTCTTTATTTTGAGAGAGATGAAACTTCACTGATTTCAATTTATCCAATTCTTCATGAAATCGAAAATTATTGGAATGAATTGAAAATGTATTTTACTTCACAAAAAGTAATAGATCAAAATATTTTGACTCAAAAAGACGTAAAAGGATGGATCGAATGTATCGACTTTTTAAAACAACAATTAACTTTTAGACAATTTCATTCAATGGATTGGCCACTAGTTTCGTTAGCTTATGTGTTCACTCCTGCAGGGAGAACAGAGTATAGAACAATATTACCACAGTATGGTATATCGATTTTGCATGATTTTGATGCTGAACAAATGAACTCATCTGAAATTGAATACCATCTATTTTTAAATGATTTTTTCGGCCCCGATAATTCTTATTTGGATGAAATTGGTTCACAATTAGGTCAAGATATAGATTTAAACTCAGAAAATAATGATGATAATGCTGGAATTAGATGTTCTTTGTATATCAATGATGAGAATACAGAGCAAAATCCAGATAATCAAAATCAAAATAGCAATATAAATGAATCAAATATTTGGTTTTTCCCTCCAAATATGATGAAGCAGCCATCATCTATCCTGTATTCAAATACTCCTTGGAAAATTCCAAACAGCAATCATTCTATTGATGGACGCAAACTTAGATATCATCATCGTCCGATGACAGATATTGAGTTTCAATTTCACCCAATGCATCCAAATTTGATTGAAGCAACATTATTTGAAGTTTTGCAACGACTTCAATATGAAGAAAATGATATAAGAAATGCAATAAAAGCATTTAAACATTGGGTTATCACTCCAACTGGTATTGATGGATTAAACATCCATGACATTTATAACAAGCACAATGTACGAAACATTTGGGAAAAAATACGAAGCAATTTTATTGGAAGCAATACAGATTCAAATCCTTTATGTAGAGGATATGTTGTATTATGTGATTTGGCTTTCACATTAATATCATGTTTAGCTTCAGAAGCTCAGTGTGAGCGATACATTTCTAAACAAAAGTTAAGTTTATGTATTAACACAAGGAATATAAATCAAGATTTATTAGATGCAATTTGGTTAATGTACTCACATAGAAATTATCTTGAAAAACATATTTAAAAACAGTTTTTTTTTAAAAAAAAAAAAAAAATAAAAAATAAATAAATAAATAAATAAAAAAAAATATTAAATATGTTTTTAATATATATTATTTTGATATTAACCATTCAATTATTTGGGGAAATGATATAGAGTTATTTTTATGGCAAGATTAAAAATTTTGAATAAGCATATTTGTGAGAACTCCTATAACTTTTTCTTAGAATAATTCAAAATTGAATGTTGTAAAAGGTCATGAAAAGTGTTGATTTTATAATTCAATTCAATTCAATTAATTTTTATTGTTATTATTATTTCCTACAATGGTTTAAAAAAGATCCTCCAGTGGTTAAAAAAAACGCTCTGGAGGTATCCTTATTGATATTAAGGTTGTTATTTGTTTGTTGAAGCAAGGAAGCAAAATCTTCTTCTGAGTATCCACTATAGCATATGATATCCGTGGCCAAATTTTTTGCATTTATGTGTACGAATCTGATTGTCTGAATAGCCATGATGCAGGTAATATTATAATGTCTTGTCTTGGTTAATAGTCTAAGGAATTCTGTATTATTATGTGTTAACAAATCGCTTCCTGCACAGTCATCCAATATTATTAGTGTGTTATATGGGTAAGAAGAGGTTTGATATTTTACTAACTTATTGGCTATATAAACTATTCTATCATCTATTTCTTGAAGTGAATGTTTATTTATAAGTCTCTGCATTTCTTCATTTGTTTCCTTCATTTTTGATAATACATGTTTAACCATTGCATAATATTTTATTTTTCTTTTGAGGTGTTTCTTTAGGTAATCCATCAATTGGGCTTCATTAAGATATACTATTGGTGTCTTTACCTCTTTACTCATTGCCTCAGCGGTTTTGTCCATTTTGCCACTTGTTGAACAGAATATTATTTTTTGATAGTACGGGTGCTTAAATAGACGTTCAGTAATGAGTATGTGAGACCACAACCAATAACTCTTACCTGCACCTGGACGTCCAATAAGAAATATAATTCCATTCGTACTAAATGGATATGAAGGATGGAGAGGTTTCATCAGTGCTGCCTCTATCTCTTTCTGGTTCTTCTTCATTGTCTTTTGGATTAAGGATTCCACTTCTTTCATTATTTGTTTAGACATTTATTTGTGGTTAAATCCATTTCTTTATATTGTTGGGTATATTTTTCTTCTTTGACCAGTAATCCACTTCAAGATTAGATAGCTTTGTTGGAGCACCTTCTCGTAAATTTTTAGCCGGTATGATGTCTTCTGTTCCTTCGCTGTATTTAATTTTATACTTGTTCTTTGTTGTATCATAAGAAATAATCTTCTCCACAATACCTCTCTTGCCTCCCTTAAGTGTTTGTGCAATATTTTTGTTTTGTGTCTTGATTAACCTATAACCAGGGAGTTTGCCTATTGACTCATCTTTGGACTTAATTATAAATTGGTTCCCAGCCTTTGAATCAACTATATATGCTTCCTTGCTTACCTTGTTCCTGCGCTTCGAAAATGGCTCCTTGGCTTGAATAATTCTAACTCTATCATTTGGTTTAAAGTCATATGGATTGTTTTGCGACTTGGTTTTTACATATTCTTTTTCATCTTTCTCTGTCATCTCGTTTGGTATCTTATAGTCCAATGATCTGTGGGGAGAATTGTTGTATGAATCTATTAAACTATCCATTTCTTTCTCATTGATGAACCTGTTCTCGCCTACCATGTCTCTAATCGTTCTCATGAACCTATTTATGATACCTAGTACATTATGATTATTATCCTCGGTAGTAGTGTAAACAATATTTTTGGTCTTCATCAACTGTAATACATCATTGGACAAGTAAGCAGCATCCTGGTCTGATGTTATCGAATAGACATCTGGCTCGTCCTCAAAAAATTTATTTAATGCCTGGGCTACCTCTTTTGCACCTTTCCCCTTCATTGGATAACAATATGCTTTTCTTGTGTTAATATTAATTAGCATCAAATAGTTGAGACCATCCTTTGTCTTATCATTGATGAATGTGTCCATTTGATATCCCCCAGAGTGTTTAGAATAGATATTCATAAACTTAGCTTTAGGTACCTTAACATCATGTACAATCTTCCTTAAATAATCTAATGCGGCTTCTTCTGTGAATCCATATCGTTTTGCGAGTGGAACAAATTTAGAGGCAGATCTCCAAGGAAAAAAAGAATGAAGCTCATTAATTGTCTTAAAATGCTTTTTGTTCATTTAAATTAGTCTTAAACATACATCAATTCCTTATTGAATGGCATGAATTACATCTCAATATAAAATGTTTCATTATTTGGTATCTTTACTGGTATCTGATTATGACGCCCTGAATAGAATTCTATCCAAAATCGTTGATCAGTTGAGTTTAGCTTGAAGTATTTGATTGGGTTAAATATAACTTTACTATTTCCTAAATATCCTTTTGATGATTGTTCTGCTATTGATGAATATATTTTACAGCTAACTCTATCCCAAACATCTTCGAATATTATTTCTCTCATCCATTTTCCTTCATATCTAATAGTATTCCCATTTTTGTCTTCAATCGGATTATCTAAATCCATATATTTGTTTGGATTATTTTGAAAAGGTTCATAACCAACATTCATAACATCAACAAAATCATAAATAGCATTAATAGAATTATCTTGTATTCCATTTTTAAAAGGTCTTATGCGAAAGCTGATTGATAGGTCAATATAAAAAGGATTATTTTCATCTTCATTCCACATCGAATACATTATTTCAATAAATTTCTTTTTATCATAATCATAATATCCGTCCATACCAACATCCCTTAAATTAAAAACAGGTTGTCCAACTAATTTTTTTGATTCCTCTAATTCATCAATTTTTCTTCTTAAATCCCAGCTCTCATTTATTAAATTTTGCTTCTGAAGTGTTTTTTGTGCGATTTCATCTAAGTTCGTACTATTTGCTATTTCGATGTCAAGTTGTAGTGTTTCATCCATTTTCTTATTGATATCTTCTTCTAATTTCTCTTTTTGTTTATCAATAGATGAATGAAGAAATTTATTTAATGCAATTGGAGCAACATTATATTTTTCAAACTCTGTTCTTAAGAAATATTTCAAATCAATTAATATTTCCCTTAAATCTTTTTCTGTAGGAATCCAAGAAATTACATCATAAAATAATTCTGATTTCCTATCATTTGGAATAGATAAATAAAGATCATCATATGTTTGATTTGGGTTGTTTAGCTTTAAGTCATCATAATCTTTCTTATAATATTTTCTGATTCCTATTGTATAAGAAATTTTTCTTCTTCTACAATTTGTCCATATATTTCTTACGCCTATTATTGATTCACCTCTATTTGAAGTAACCCAATCTTGAGGATAATTAAAATAAAAACGATTAGGTCTTGTTTTATCTCGTTCCCCATCTTCTAAAAAGTAAGCATATTCAATTGGAATAGGTGTTGTTTCTTCAGCCGGATTAAGTACTGGATACATTTTTATAAAAATATAAAAACAAAAGTGCAAAAACCAACCCTGAGAGGCCTTTTTCTGAATTACTTATAAAAGAGATCTACTTCAAATGAAATCCTTATTGAAAGGAGCCGTCCGTTAACTAGGGGAAGTTAATGGCCTTGATCAGGAAGATGGAAACTTAACTCAATAAGTTTTTTGTTTGCGGAATAATTGTTAACGAACAACTCACAACTCAGCCACAAATCCAAGATTTCACAGATTTCACTCAAAGTCCACTCTTTCTCATAACTCAGAAAAAATGCGTTCCGGATATATGTTGAACCTAGGATGTTAGGTAGGGAGTTTAACCATTACGACACACGCATAGACAAAGATGGAAACTCGATTTTGAATAAAAATAAAACCAAATAAATATTGAAATATATTGTAATAACTCAAATAATATATTCAGAATTTAGTTTTAAAAATAAACCATCCAAAAATATTCTTGTATGGGGTCATAGCTCAATGGAAATATTTGGAGGAAAGTTACATGGTTCGAAAAATAGAAAGTCCGACATTTTTTATAAAAATTAATTTTAATAAATTATAACCATAAACTTGTAAAAATAATAAAAAATTTTATCTATCAATTTATTAATAAAATTTTCTTTCACAAATATTATAATTTTAAAGGAAAAAATTTTATTTCTCAATTTTGGATGAAAATTTTGGAAATATGTAATGTCCGGACAATGTCTAACCAATGTCCGGCCAATGTCCGGCCAAACAAAAATTTTAATAAATGTCCGACCAAAATTTTGAAAAATTAATTAAAATTTATAATAAAATAATAAAAATTTATATTCAAAAAGAGAAAAATAATATTAAAATATCTTGATGTCTAGTTAACTTTTTAAGAATATTTTTATAAAATCTTTTCAAAATATTTGAGAGAAAAAAATATACTTCTGGCATAAAAATATTTGAGAGAAAATATTAACTCAATTTCTACTCAATATTTCGAGGTCGTGCCTATACAAGAAATATCGTATTTTCAGGTGTAGAATTCAAAAAACACCATTAGAAAGCTCAAAAACCACTCCATACCTTGGAAATAATCTTTAAATCTGATGGTGTGGTCATTTGTATAGTGGTGTATAAAAAATTAATAGAAATATTGAAAAACGACAATGTACTTGAACTTGAGGGACGGGGGTGGGAAGTTAGCTAATGTAGATAGGGTATACTTACGATAGGTTTTTCAGTAGGTATTTGGCCGGAAGCTGAGGCCCAAGCGAGGGTGTACCTGAGCTTGGTGGCGAAGCGTGTAGGCTGGGGTGAAGTGTGAATCCTAGCCTATACTATACTACTATTAAAGTTTATTCTTTGTTATCAGGAGAAACAGAGAAGCTAAAAGACAAAGACATAGAGATAAGTGTTAATGATGAAAACAACATCGATATCATAAGAGGTGGAGACCCTAATGATTATCCAAAATTCAGTTGCTTATATAATAAGGAAGAGATAGACATAAAATTGGTTAGTGACTATCTGGATAAAAATGGGCTAGAGTCTTTTGGTGCTCTTAACATTATGGGAGGCAAAGGTATATATACATGGAATACTGATGGTACACTAACGACAAAAATACAATATTGTGCTAGTCTCAATAAACTATATGAAAGATTAAGAGACAGTGCTAAAAATTTAGAAGTCTTTTTAACCAAAATGAGGGAAGATGTAGATTCTGGTATTGCACCCGGAGCTACCTTAAAATATTTTTCTGGAGAGATAAGTGATAAAGATATAATAGAAGAAGAATATGATGTTAGTACATATAAGAAGTTAATAGAAGCATTAACAGCGAATCAAAAAGGTATGTTAGATGTTATGAATTTAATGATTCAAAATATAGATGAAGTTAATAATGCAATTGTTCCAAGTATCGATTGGAATACATTAAAGGACTTAAAAATAATTGTCGAACATGTAGATGAAACTACCAAAGCAATTACCTATGGAACAGATACAATAAAACCTAAAAACATGGAAACTATCATAAAAGAGTTAAGTACAAGTAATGATAATATATCAAAGTGGATAAAAAATAATACTGTTGATTTTACTGAGATTGAGCCAATTAAATATGTAGATTTAAAAGTTAATGAAACTACTAATGAAACTATCTTTGATGTCAATGAGACAAAGATAAATAACATGAAAGACTTTGCTGAGAAAACAAATACAACAGCTGCTAATATTACTAAATGGATAGATGCATTAAATGATCAAACCATAAGTTATGAGACTCTCTTGAACTTAACAGGTGGTAATACTTCCATGTGCCTAATTAATAAAACAACTGGCGAACCAGAAATACATGAGGTTAAAATAGAAATAGATGAAACACCACCACCTACTCCAACACCAGAGCCAGTTCCAGACCATACACCTACACCTACTCCAACTGAACCACCAAAAGAGTTAGTTAACAAAGAAGATATGGTTTATGTAATTCCTCCTATTGATGAATTAAAGAAACTCGAAGAATATACGATTCCAAAAATTATAGAACCAGAAGTACTCAAATTAACAGTATCCAAGTTTTGGTTATATAGTCAAAAGACAATAGGATGGATAAAAGACTTATTGTATAATATCATTTCAACTACCCTATCTCTTGCTAAACAGCCTATTAAATTAACTTATAAAACAATTGCTTTTGCGACAAAAGAATTTATGAAGATTATATATAACTTATTTTATTTTATCTGGTATGGTATTGATAGTATTGTGGATATTGCATATGAAGCTGTTAAAGATAATGAAAAAGTGGGGGTAATCTTTTATATTGGAGGAGAAGATGCAGATGCTGACTTTAAGGATGTAGATTTGCATCAGGTCATTGATGAGATAAAAGAATTGACACCAAGACTTAATAACAAAATTGATGAATTAAAGAATGAAGGAATTCGAATGATTAAAATAGCCTATAGCTCATTTACTTTATTTTGGAGCAACTTATGGCACTTCATAGTTGATTTTATCATGAACTACCCGAATTTAGTTAATAATATTATACAGATAGGCGGAAATTGGATAGATGCTCAATTTTGGCAATATATAGGAGGTTATTCTGATTTAATTCTGTATGTTTATGTAATACTTGTATATGCAATCGCTGGGGGTTTAGGCGTTGGGGCATTTTGTTTATGTGTAATTCTAATAGCTGCCCTTTTCGAACCAATAGGAAGAGGTGCCCAATGGATTTTAAATAAGATTACACGACATCCTCCTGCTCCTCATGCTCGTACACTTGAAGTTGATGATAATGACGTTGTTAATACTGATGATGAAAATAGCTTTGATATTGTTGACCCTGATGGAAATAAAATTGTAATTGAGATTGATGATGATATATTAGAAGTATTTCGAAATCAATATAACTCATTGGTCTCCAAATATCAAGCAATCTATGAAGTTGTTCCCTCTACTCCATCAACTGACTCCAAGTATTTTACCTTGAAGGAATCAGACCAGTTATATTTATATAGACCATCTAAGACGTATGAAGAATCCAATTATTATTGTATGAGATGGGATATAGATAAAGATTATGACATACCACTAAATTTAGTATTTAGATTCAAAGACTATCTATTTGGTCATAACTGGGAATTAACATGGGATGGTAAAAATTGGACAGGAAATAATTGTCAAAACATGCGTACAGAAAAGATATCATTCATGAACACAAATAACGGTGCGCCTGCTTTAACAATCAAAAATAACGAAAGAATTGGGAGATGGATAAAAGGAACAATAAAGGAAGATTTAACTGATGATGATAATTATGCTCATATCTTGAAAGATTATCTTACCAATTGGAGGGTTGTTAAGAAAGATGGAACCATATTAAGTGAAGGAATAACTGCAACTTTTGATTCAAGTGGTTCAGGTACTTTTACTCAAGATGGATATAAATATGAACAAGCTAGAATGTATGTTGATGCACCAAGTGGATTAAATGCAGATGATGGATTATATGTTTATGCTGACCTAAATATTAATGGAAATATAACTGAATTAAAATGGGATTGTCATCCTACTCATTGTATTAATTCAGGTGTTATGCATACCTATGGGTCAAATCCTTGTCTCGAATCATTTAATTATCATCGAGAAAAAAGGCATTCCATTAAAATCATTGAAGGATTTAATCATAAGAACATTCGAATATATATAGAGAAAGAATTCTTTGAATTTGATGTAAAAGTTAATCCATTCGATATAATTATTCAACAACAATTTTATGAAGTAGAGCCAGACCCAAGAAAATGCACTACCATATCGACAGATTATAATATTTATTCATCAAAGATTATATGGGCTGATAATATCATGACTATGCGTCGAGACTTAAATGTTGTTGGTGGAATCACAGATATATTAGCCTATGATTATGCTATATTGAAACAGACAGTTGATAATCTAGTTGAACAAATGAGAATTCAAGCCATGTATAATGAATATACTGATAGTATTAAACAAGGTGTAGCAGTTGCGAATAGTATATTAAATATTTTAGCATCAACAGTTTGTATTGCAAGTGCCCTTTCAACATTAAATATGTCCAATAACTCTGTAACTATTAATACATATCAAACAAGACCTTTCCCAGCAGGTCCAGGAGGAAATGGTGGAGGAGGTGGTGGTGGTGGTGGCGGTTATCCAGGTGATGGAGGTAGTGGCTTTCAAGGTAAGTTTTTGGTGAATGTTGATTTGAAGGCTGAAAAGATGACTATGGAAAGATTTTTACCAATAACAACAACTGTTCAAAATCCTGTTGTTGGAGCTATTTCATCATTCTCAGCTACACAGGTTGTCCTTTCGACAACACATGTACTGACTCAGTTAGGAAATGCTATTGCTACACTTGGTTCGAATGTCTTACACTTCTTTAGGAATAGACCACATACAAATGGAACTGAAACATTAAATATTAATTCATCCTCGATTACAATAACTGATAATGATACTGATAATGCAGCAAATACTATCACAACCACTGAGCAATCATTAGAGAGAACTCATAGAGAAGTTCAGCCACAGGTTGTTACAGATGAAACAGATGAGATTCGAACAGATATAACTGTACCACAGACTACAATGACAAATACAGCTTCAACTACGATTGCACTTAGGAATCAAGTTCCTGTTATCAATATATCTGGAATCCAGTATACCTTAGAAGATATTGCAGATATGACAAGAGAAGAACGAAATGCATTAGTTGCTAATCATCCTGATATTTTACGTATCCAATATCATGGAAGAGAGTGGTTTAATGTGTATGATTTGTTTTATAATGACCAACTCATTATCCATAATAATGTATTTCAACGAAGGACTCTAATAAGACCAGCTGATATTGAGATGACAGATAGAATACATAGAGCTACTGATAATAATTGGTCAATAGAATGGGAAGGAACAACATACACAGCGAGAGATATTGAACAATTATCTATGCAAGACAGATTAAATCTACCATTTGTACAAAATGGAGATATTGGATTAGAACCTTACTTGAATGAACAAACAATGGAAGCATGGATAAATATTATTCATCATAGAGGAGAGACTATTGACCCAATTGTTGCTACTATTGATTATTCAGCACCAACTACAGCAAGAATGATAGAACAAATGAGTGATGAACAAAGAGGAGAACTAATGGATAATATTTATTCTCATGGTAATCTTTTAGCTTTTAATGATACATTAGATGAAACAACTGGTGAAGAAATAACACAAGTACTATATAATGGAAATGTAGTTGCTACAATAGATAGAAGAAGACTACATGTAATTAATATTGTGAATGGAGTGATAGAAATGTACCAACAAGATGGTGTTATAAGTGCAACTACCCAGGTTATTATGGGAGCAGTAGGTTATGTTGCTAGAAGGTTCTTACATGGTCAATGGCAGTTTGTTAGACATCATCCTGGTGATGCAGCAGCTATAGCAGGAGTAGCAGCAGAAGCATATGTAGCAAATAGAATAGGATTATTTAATATTCCAAGTTGGTTCCGTCGTAATGATAACCCAGAGACATTAGCAGAGGAAGATGTATTAGAAAAGATTCTTGCATGGGCATATCATGAAGAAACAGATGATGAACCTGAACTTGAAATAACAATGAAGGATGCTGATAAGATGATGGTTTCATTTGATACATGTATTAATATTGCAAAGACATATCGCGATACTTTAAAGGGTACAATAGCATTCATGAGCGAGAAAATCAAAGAGCTTGAAAATAAGTCAAGTACAAAACATCCATTAGAAGATATAAATATGACTGCTTATATTACTAAAGTAGAAGTGAAGGAAATGATAGACCAGAAGGATGCATATATTGATACTCTTGAGGCAAGACTTGCAGCACTTGAAGCTAAATGTGCTAACATCGAATGAGAAGTTTTATTTAACTAAAATGAGTGATACTACTACAAGATTTAAAGGAGATATACAGTTTAAGATAGGGGATGCTACTCGAAAAGGTAGCCAGTTATTAACCTTGGGTGACTTAGATAACTATGTGCAGACAGGTCATTTATTTAATGAGGTCGAAGGTTTACCAGAAGTTGATATTAAAAATAAAAATATACAGTATGTATCATTTGAGTCTTCAACAACAACTTACAATATCCTTAAGTTTGTTAACTTGCCTGAAGACTTCATGAATAAGCTCAATGGAATAAAAACCCAGACTAATATATTTAAAGTTGTCTTGAGGAAGAATATAGTATATGATACAAGTGGTAATTTAGTCAAGGAGTTCTACATATATGTTAAGGATGGTCAAGTATACTCTCCTTTGATAACTAAAAGTAGTAATGGATGCAGTATAAATAATAGTACCATTATGGGATATATGAATATAGCTTTTGATAGTAAACTAGACTTCAACCCATATACCTTGTGGCTGAATGGGGAGTTGAGCATAATGAATGAATATATAACTGATTCTTTACAGACAGAGAAGGCAATAAAGTGTTCTATAATAAAAGCTGATAATGCATTAAGTTTACGTAAAAGTGATGTACTATACTTATATAAGCCTACATCAACTAGTCAGGTTGTGATAGATAACAAGAAATATTGGTTACTTCAATGGAACATAGATACAGGATATACTATACCTAATGACTTAGAGTTTAGGTTTAATGAGTATTGTTTTGGTAATAAGTGGTTTTTATCATGGGATGGTACAAAATGGGTAGGTGATAACATACATGGTCATATCAATGGTAGATTAGTTAATGGATTAAATAAGGAGAATGAGTATGGTGAAGATGGTACCTACATACAAGTCAAGAGGAGTGAGAGGAACATGAAACTGATTAATAAGCCTAATGACTACTCTCCTGATAACCTACTACATTACATGATTCATGGAGGTAAGTGCAAAATAGACTGTTTTGTAAAATTAAAGACAGGGGAGATAGAACCTTTTTCGAAATATGGTCTAGGCTTTCAAACAAGTCAAGGAGGTACAAAAGATGGATATGATATTGAAGCAATAAGGTGCTATAAGATGAATAATGCTACTAAAAAATTAGAAACTAGTGCTATTGATGAACTCTACCTTGATATTACCCTTGAAGGTTCTAAAAATGCAAATAGGTTCTCAGTTCGACCTACTGGAAAAGAAGGCAATGGAGGAGACTAGGTATGGTTGTTCTTACATGGTGTGCTTGATTCATGTGAACAGCTTGAATATACATATGCAGCTTCGACTACTAATGACTCAAGGGATATTAAGATATATTTAGCTGATGAATATGTTGACCCAATAGATGAGGTTCATTGGGATTCAACTACTAACCCATTCGAGTATATCATTAAGCAGCAATTTTATGAAGTATCCCCAAATCCTAATGGGGCAACAACCTTATATACTGATTATAATATTACCTCCTCTAAGATAATTACTGCTGATAATATTACTACTATGAGGAGTGATTTAAACTTAGTTACCAATAATGTAGATGTTATTAGCTATGATGTTAACGAAATGAACACTGTTATGGAAAGCTTAAAGGGTAGAGTATCAAGGACTGAACAAGTTACTCAACATCTGGAGGATGATGTAGATAATTTACGTATAGTCTCATGGACAGCATTAGCTTTTGGAGTTGCAGGTACTGCTGGATCAATAGGTTCTATTGGTATGCAGCTATTTCCAGATGGTATAAGCTTTCCTACCATAAAAGGTGGAGGATTCTTTAAAAGGTTATTTTCGCGTAAGTCAACCAAAGGTATGAGTGATTTGGTTAGAAATAGCATTAACTTCATGTCAGGTACTACAGCAAGAAGCATAACCAAAGATATTACACCTATAATTACCTGGTGTGAAGAGGAGTATAAGCAACTTGATGAACTACCTTTTACTGATGAGAATGATAACCCTGATACTGGAACCTTGACATTAAGTGGTGCTATGGATATCAGTAATATGTTTAGGGACTCACTCAAGCCTTGTTTCAAGTTGTTAGCTGAGAAGGTCAATGAGCTAGAGGCAGAGTTTGATAACTACCCTACTGTGGATGAAGCTAATGAAGGTCTAGAAGTACTTATAGGTAGGATAGAGACATTAGAAAATGAAAATATCGCATTAAAAGATACTATAGCAGCAATGGAAGCTAGGTTAACTGCATTAGCGAATAGATTAACGCGAATTAAGTATACATTCAGCGTACCAAATAGTACTAGCATTCGTTACCAATTCGAACAACCATTTGATGCATATGAGGCAACCCTCTATTTGACATATCATGAAAACAAAAATAATGTTGCCAGTGAAAAAGAAATTATAATTATTATATCATTCAATGTTAAAAATACACCTACTTATGAATATCAATACGAATCAAATAAGATCTGGTTAAACAATAATGAATTTCCATTAAATGGTAACAATTTAATGGTCAATCCAACAAATAATTTCATATTGATTGGTGGGTCATTCTTTTCATCAAATGGTATCTTAGCTGAAGATAATACCAAGAATGAAATACATTCATTATAAGGAGGTAGGTACGAGATTCTCGGGGCTGGTACCTGTGCCGTTTCATAGATGGGCGGTTGTGGGGTGGGGTACATGTGCCGTTTCATAAATGGTGAGCTTTGAGGTGGGTGGGTGGGATAACATGAAAAGAAAAAGAAGAAATTTTTTTTTTAAATTTTTTTATTTTTATTTTTATTTTTTTTTTTTTAACTAGTTCGTGTTGACGCGTGGGGAGCCATGCCCCGCGGAAACCGACTAGTATATACTACTTGGAATGGATGGTTATTACAATTATGAAAAGAATACATTTATCGAAACAATCTATTCACCATTAAATGAAGACACAAATTATTTAAATAAGCAAGATAATTTATTTTATATTGATTTTTCAATTAGTTTTCGAATAAGACCTTTTGAAAATGGTGTTCAAGACAATTCATTGAATCGTTTATATGATTTTGCTGATATTATGAATGTTAGGTATGAATCTTTTCAAAATAATCCAAATAAATATATGGATTTAAATAGTCCAATTGAAGATAAAAAAGGTAATGTTGAAAGATTTGAAGGTAAATGGATGAGAGAAATTGTGTTTGAAGATGTTTGGGATAGATGTTCTTGCAAAATTTATTCTTCAATTGCTGAGCAATCATCAAAAGGCTATTTAGGAAACAGCAAAGTCTAATTCAGTCCAATAAAGTACTTCAAATTAAATTCATCAGATAATAGATTTTGGATTGAATTCTATTCAGGAAGATACAATAGAATTCCTGTGAAAATACCCGAAACTGAAACATTTTATATTGAAATGCAATTTATGCCATTCAACAAGAAATTAATATATGTTTAAAAACAAATAAATGAGAAAGTTTAAAACGATTGAAGAACTACATAATAAATTCAAATGGAATAGTCCATCAAAGTTTGTACCAATAGCGAAAAAATATGGATTTACTGAATTAGAGGCAAAAGATTTTTTGAGAAAGAAAGTGATACATGACATAAAAGTTCCAAAAGCTAAATTTATGCCAATTGTTTCTAAAGAATTGAATGGATATCAGATGGATACATTTATTAATGACAAAAAGAAAGATGGATTAAATTATTTGATTTTAATTAATATCAATACTAGAAAAGCTTATTCATATCCATTAAAAGGAAAAGGAAGTAAAACTATTTTGAAGGCATTAGAAAAGTTTTTTGATGAGGTTGATGATGTATATTCAATTACTTCTGATCAAGACAAAGCATATTTATCAAATGATGTTCTGGAATTCATGAAGAATCATAATGTTGTTTATAGAACGACCGAAGATAATAATCATAATGTACTTGGTATAATAAATCGATTGATGAGAACAATAAGAGACCTTGTTGGAGAAAATAGATATATTGATGAAGATGAGATGACTGAATTAATTGATACCTATAACAACTCACCTCATAAATCACTCAAATATAAAGCACCAAATGATTTTACAGAAGAAGATGAAAAACGATATATTAAAGAAAAATTACAAATAAATCCATATGATTTCAATGCAAATGAAAAGGTTAGATTAGTTTTTGAAAAAAGTCCATTTAGTAAAAAACGAAAGAATGTATCAAAAGTAAATTATATTATTGACTCTAAATCAGGAAATCAATTTCTGATTAAATCAAAAGATGAATCGGTTGATAAAATGCCTGGTTATGGATTAATAAAAGATAAAAATGAAAGAATTCCATTAGCTGAAACAATTAAAGGAGGAAAAAGAGGTGAAATCGAAAAAATAGTTTCATATAATGTAAAGAAAAATAAATACCATATTATTTGGACTGATGGTTCAACTGATTTCATTCCTAGTTCCAATTTAAGAGAAGGAAATCCGACCAAATTATCATTAATGGAAATTGAATATTGGTCAAAACAAAAAACAATTCCAGAGAAAATAAAGAAATGGATATAATTTTATTTCTATTAAATGTCTAAAAGAATGACTGATAAACAAGTGATATCAAAAGTACAGGAATTAATTAAAGAATCATTGAGAAAGAATCAAAAAGAAATTGAAGGAGCATTAATTAAACCATTATCACCAGACTATCCATTTTCCCCAAATGGAATCTATTTTTTAATTGGGAAACCTGGGAGTGGAAAATCATTTTTCATTTGGAAACATATTATGATAACCGAAAGATTATTTAAAAAAACCATATTATCAAAAAATAATTTATTGTTCAATTAGTGGAAAATTTGATAAAACAGGTGAAACACTATCTAAAAATGTTCAAACACCAATTGTTTATTTATCCGAAGATGATTTAATAGATTACTTGAAAAGACATTTGAGAAGAAAAATGAAATATTATTCAATGATTAAACATGTTCTCTCTAAAATGAAAGAAACTGATGAAGAAATGCAAAGAATTATAAATAAACATTCATTACAAGACTTTAATGACCGAATTATTTATATCGCACATAGACTTGAAAAATATCAAACAAACACTTATCCTTATAACACATTATTGATTTTAGATGATATTGCTGGTTCAGATTTAGTTATTCATTCTAATTCTGAGTTTCTTCGATTGATTACCAAAACGAGACATTATAATTTAACAGTTATTCTTGCTTTTCAAACAATTAGATTTGTTCATATGAATGCAAAAAGGATCGCAACAGATATAGTTTGTTATTCTGGATTTTCTGAAGAAGATTTTACATCATTCCTTCAACAAACAAATGATAATCTAAACATCAAAAAAACAGTTCATGAATATCTAAATCATCAAAATCCGCATGACCGTTTCGTAATGAATATAACTGCTTCGAAATATTACTTTGAAACATAATTTTTTAATTTTTATTAAAATGGGATTTAAAGATTTTATAAGTAGTGGATGGAATTCAATAAAAGAAGGAATTGGTCATACTGGTAAATTTTTAGCAGATAATCAATCTATATTAAACGGATTAGGTAATACAACTGAAGTACTTGGTAATTTTATTCCTGGAGTAGGAATTATTGGTAAAGGATTAAAAATGGCAGCTAATATTGGTCAAAATATTAGTGAAGACAAACAAAGACAACAACAAGAAGAAAAACAAAAGATTGATAATGAAACAAATAAAACATATATGGAAAAAATGAAAAATCAACTAGAACATCCAATAACAAATCAAACATTAACAGCTTATGGAAATATATTGCCTCTAAAACACTCAGCAATTGATAAAATAAATTATAAATACAATCAATTCCAAATTAAACCAACAGTCTTCAAGAAAGAAAAGGAATTTGAGGAAAAAGTCAGAAAACATAAAACCAAAAGTGGTAAAAAGAAATGATTGAATTTTGCTTTAAAATGCAATCTCGAGCAAAATCAAACAAAATCAAACATTTTCTTGCATTTTATTTTTTTACTAACAATTAAAAGATGAGCAAAAAAAGAATACCAAATTCAAAAATATTACAAGTAATAAAGAATTGGATAAATGGTCGGGAAGATGAATTATTCGAAGTTTTTCCCACTAAAAAAGAAAACAAATATATTGTTCGTGAAAGAAAACAACCACTAAAAGAGAAACCAGTTGAAGAACCAAAACCAATTGAAGAAGAACACAATTTTCCACCTCCTCCTCCATCAAATGATATTAATTATGAAATATTATCTGAATTAAGAGCATTAGGTCAAGAAATGAAATTGAAAAGAGAAAAGAAGGAACAAAAGAAAATGATTAAAGAAGTTATGAATAAAGAACTTAATAAAAGAAATCCAGTTCCTGTTTCACAACCAATTGAAGAAGAAGAATAACCAATTGAAGAACCGAAACCAATTCCAAGAAGAAGAAATAATGTGTTTTCTGATTTTCTTTAAATTGTTTTCTTTTTTTTTTTATTTCTTTAAAAAGAATGATAAACAGTGAACAAAATTTTAGAACTAGTGGTGAAGCTATAACTCAAATAGCTTCTTATTTCGATATAGTAGATAATTGTATTGCTCTATCTGATACAAATAAACAATATACAATCAATCCACAAACAAGTTATTCACCTTCTCCACCAATTCAAGCTGGTTCATTTACATCTGTAATTATTAGCCCAACAAGTCAAAATACAGCTGATTTATATAATGGATTTATCAAAGCTGATTTGGAAGTTAAATTAAAAATCAAAGGTGAAGAAAAATTCACAGAATCAACATTTGATAAGGTTTGGTTTGGATTTAAAGACGCAAGAGATGCGGTTGAAAAATATGAAATAGTTAGTAATGGAATTAGTATTTATACTCAAAACTTTGCAATTGAAGAATCATTTTTGACTTCATGTTGTGATAATGAATTAATTAAGAGTGCTGATGTTTATTCAAAAACTAGACACAAAGATGTATGGAAAAATAAAAGAAAAAATATGTGCGGTGTAATCGTTAAATGGAATGGAATAACTGAAAAAACAATTAATATTCCATTAAAGATAGACATCAAAAGATTTTTACCTTTATCAAACATTAAATATCTTCCAGCTTTTTGTGGAAAATTAGAGTTGAGATTATATTTCTCTTGTGCTGGAATGGTTTGTTGCTCTTGTGGTCCCGAATTGAATTTATTAAATAACCCATAAGAATTAGCATCAATTAAATTAGACCCAATTACAACAGAATTTGTTCAAATAGGTGAACCAATTAAATGTTGGACAAAATCAACAGCTGCAAGTCAATCAACACCACAAACAATTCATTCAGAATCACGAACTTTTCAAGTCAGTGATTATAAAGTCAATGATTGTCTTTCTATTATCCCTTGTTTTGGAATTGAAAACAACATTTATAACATGCTTGTTCAACGATATTCTAATCCTGCAAATCCATTAACGTTTTCTACACAAACTCTTGCTATTTATACAACAACAAAGGCATTGAAAAATTATGTTGATAAATCAACTATTACTTTGACACCACGATTTGTCGATTCAATCTTTTGTCTATTTCCTTTAAAACACACTCATCACACAGTCTTCAAAAACCCTCTATTTAATTCATTTACTTTAAATGCAGGAGCCATTGGAAACATTCCTGCAAAACCATTTTCAACGACTGGTTCTTCACCAGAATTTATTGAATATTGTCAAAACGCAATGAATATGAATTCAACACAAAGTGGATTTAATAAAGAAGTTATTCAATCATTAACAAATACTGATGCATATAATGAAAATACAGGGTTGTATTCAAATGATAGAACAAGTTTCTTTATTGGATTGGCAACTGAAACTGATAACACATTTCAAGAAGGATTAACTTCTTTGTCCCCAATTAACTTTGAAATGAACATAACTCAAAAAACAGGAGAAGGTACATTTGCTGAAAAAGTTGATTGTCCCCCTCTTATATGTGTTTTATTCGATTCTTCTATATCAATACTTGTTCAACAAAATGGACAACCATCATTGGTTCGAATCGGGTCGTACGATTTGACATCTCGTGATTAAATTTATTAATTTTCAATTTTTATAGCCCTTCATTTTTTATTTAATTTTTTATTTTTTAAATATAATGACTGAACAAATTGTTGACTTCGTTCCATTAAAAGACTATGAAGATAAATACGAAATTTTAAATCAATATCCATTCATAATCAGAAGGAAAAGTGATAAATATGTAATTAAAGAAAATATTAATAATGCTGGTTATCCTTGTGTTTCATTAAATGCAAAGAAAACACCGAAACACCAAATAATTGCCAAACAATTCATTCCAAATCCTAAAAATCTACCACAAATAGACCATATTAATCATGACAGAACAGATTATCATTTGGAAAACTTGAGATGGACCAATCAAAGTGAAAACATGAAAAATGTTTCGTCAAGGAATGGTGTAGAATATGAATTTATCGATAATATTCCTGATGAAGCAATTGAAATCACTCATTATAGCACAACAATAGAAAGAAAAGAATTTAATGAAAAAGAATATTATTATTACTTTGATGAAAAAGCAAATAAAGATATATTTTATCAAAGAATAACAGATAAATTATATCGAGAGATGTATATTAATAGGACTAAAAGTGGAAGAGAATTGATAATGACTCGTGATAAAAACAGAAAAAAAGTTTTGGTTTATATTCATACATTCAAATATCAATACAATATTGATTAAACAATTTTTTTAATTTCCATTAAAGATGAATCAATATCGACATCCAGATGCTGTTATTGTCGGAACTGAAGGTCAAATGTTTAATCAAGGTGCTCAAATAGAAGCAAATATAGAATTTGAGGATTATGGTGTTTTTTCAAATGATAACACATATTCAATCACATTCAATCCTTATTACAACAGACCAAAAATAAAAGTCATTCAACAAGAAACAGTTAAAAGACCAAAAATGGGACAAAGAATAACAAAACCATCAATTGAACCTCCTTGTTCAATAACTGATAATGGAATGTTTTTAAGGAATGATTTCGTTAAAGAAGCTCCAATTTTACCTCCTTATTTGAATAAACCATTGAAAGAACCAATTCAAGGCTCATCACAAGAAATAGATAAAGGACCAATTGATTATTCTCAAAATTTTTTATTTTTCATTAAAAAATGATTAAGAAAAGGAATTTAACAAATGGTGTTAACGCAAATATTTCATTAGAACCATCAGCTGCAAGTCAATCAACAAATAATTTGACTAATAATATTATAATTAATAAACGTGATGATGGAAAAGAAGAGATTGTAATAACTAGAGATGTTGAATTAAATGAAGAAAAAGAAGAAAAATTCATTGATGTTAGAAATTGTAATAACTAGAGATGTTGTTTATTATATTTTATCAATTTAAAAATGAGTGATAACAACAAAATAAATTTTGAAGAGTTTAAACAAACCAAAATCATCAAAAAACTATCTAAATCAAAGTCAATTGAAAATATGACTGTCATTGATAAACCAATTGAAGAAGAGAAAAGTAAGAAAAGAGGTAGAAAAACAAAATATGCAAATGATGAAGAAAGAAAGGAAGCCAGAAGAAAACAACAAAAAGAATATAGATTGAGAAAAAGAAATGAGTTCAATGAGTTAAAGAAATTAAAAACGAACTCTTCTAATGAATGAAGATAAATTAATTTGCTGAAAACATTTAGTCTTTTTAAAACAATTGGTTCCATCAAGTAGATTAAATTCAATTTCTTCACCATTATACATTCTTTCATAAAGTTCTTCAACGGTTATATTCATTCTTTTGGCTTTATTTAAAATGCTTTGCTTACAAATTCCTTTCATTCGAATATGAAATCCTTCATTACCTTTTTCATCAACTAAAATATCTAAATAACTTTTCTTTCCCAATGCAATTAGTTTTCTAGAATAAACAACACCAATTGAACCCTCAAATGAATCGAAATCACAATGAAATTGTGTCATTTGAGTTCCAATTAATTGTTTATTATATTTTTGTTCATAAATTTTTGAAAATCTTTCAACATCATCTTCCATCATATGAATACTATCACAATCTTGATAATAAATGTTGATTCCATTTTGTTCTGCTGTTCCAATAACTTGATTCATCAAATGTTTTGACCAACTTAGTACTGAAGCACCAAATTTCCATATAGTATAACACTTGGGGCATAGCGCAACTTGATTATCACCGTACTTCTCAACACAACATCCGAGGAGTTTCTTCTCATCAGTAGTGGTATTTATCGATGGATTCGGTAGGAACTCATAAGCATATTTCTCATAGAATTCTTTATCTGTAATGATAGCATCGAAACCTTGTTCACCATGACGATTCATATCACCAGCGATGGCGAAGTAAACACTATCAGTATCACATGATGTGAAGTGAATTCTCTCTAAATCAATGCACTTGAAGAGGAAATCATAAAGGAATATAAAGTACCAATACTTCGCATTATCGAGAGTGAAGAACGATTCTTGAAGAGGAGTCTTACATCGAAAACTCTTGGGTTGAACTTGAATCATATATGATTCATCTGTAAGTGGAATACCATTCATGTATGTATCAGAGATGGTGTATCTATATACGTTATCAGCATCAACGATCTTGATTTTATTATAATTCTCTGTGTTTAAAGCATCATAACCGTAAGATCCATTCATACAAATTTTATAGAATTTCTCAGCACCTTGTTACACTCCATCAAGTATCGCTACACGTTCACTCATGAATTCTTTAACGAAACTATTGAAACCTCTGTGACAATCATATAAAGTTACATTCTCGACATCAACTACTTTCAATCCATGATCTATGAGGAACCACAAGTAATAGCATCCGAAAGTCATGAATTCACCCATAGTATCTAACAACATCGTAAGCTTAGTATCACGTTCATCAACGGAATGTAGCTTGTGATCTTTACCGTAGTTATACATGTATGAGCCGATAGTGGATTCATCGTTATTAATCTTAATATTACGGAATACGATAGGGAAGTTGATGAAGTTATTAATCTTCTCTTTAGGGCATTCGAGTTTAACAGTAGCGTGAAACATAAACTCAGGATCACTATCGAATCTGTGTTTTGAGTGAATGATATTCATACACTTACGTTTGATATCTTTATCGACATTACCCTCAGCGTCATAACAATTGAATGAATTCAACATCGATCCAGGCATATACATGATACCTCCATGATACTTATTGAACAAGTGATATTCAGATGAGAATGATGAAGGATACAAACTATTGAAATCATCACCTATCACATGAGTAACAATATTAGGTGTATCGCGAGAGATAACTTTATTAGTTTCAATATCGTAATGGAGTCTGTTGATATGTGTTTCACCACGGATATTACGTCTATGCATCACATTCGATAAACCCCCTGTGATACCATTTCTCAAGCGATTGTATTCACGTTCATCAGAGATAGTTGTTGGTAAGTGATTGAGTTTACAGAATTTCTTGAGTTGAATTCGCAAACGTGTTACTTCAGGATCAGAGTTCGAGCGCATCTTATTACATACTTCGCAAGCGAGTTTACAGTTAGTGAACTCATGTCCGATGTTGTTATCGATTTTATCGAGAGTAGGTTTGTTATAGTAAGTGAAGTGTTCACCACATAGATGACATTTCCCGAGTGATGAATCGTTATACATATTCATGAATGAATCGAAATCATCAACGGATACACATTTATCGAAATTACGTAATGAGTCTTTATGTTTACGATTGTAATCTTCATCTTGTTTGTAATAGCGATCGCACTTATATCCCCACCATTTAAGTGATGGTTTGAAGGTATTCTTATCGTTAGTGATGGAGTAATCGACATGAGGATCGAAATCTTTATATGCCATCGCATACTTAATCTCTGATGCATTTCTCGATAACGATAAGTTCGATAATAAATCAATTCCATACTGAGCATTCATTTCAATTAATTTATCGATGGGTTTAATCATCAACTCAACATCATTATCATTATAACTCAACAGATAATCCCATCGATTTTCGAAATTCTTCGAATCTTCAAGGTAGATATTGTATTCTTCATTCGTTAATGGATTCTTCTGATTGAGATAACTATAGAAATCATCATGACTGAAGGGTTCTGATTTCGAGAGTACATCATTGAAGTTATCGTTATTCACAGCTTCGTAAGGGAATACACCTTTAACGGAGTTACTCTCACCTCCAAAGTCGATACCGAATTGTTTTAACGATCCACCACTAACGAAACTCTGAGCATCAATAAATCGTAAACCATACATACCCCACTTGATGATGAATTGTTTCATCGCTGATGGGGAACCTATTAATGATGAGTTATCGACGTTCCACTTCATATCACTATATTCGTAATTGAGGTATTCTTTAAAGAGATTACTATCGAAACGCGCTGAGTTATATCCGAAAACGGTAACAGTATATAGATTTCTATCGAGTTTGTGGAGTATATCAATATCATCAATGTGAATCATTTCACGCATGAATTTCACTTTATTTTCAACGATTTCAATAGATTGTTTAAACATGAATTTAATCCACTCAGGAATGAAGTTATTATCTCTCACATCAAAGTGTTTCGTTAATGTAGATGATGAAGATTTAGCGCAACAGCTTACAGATAGAGGAATCAATTCACTATTAATCACAGTCGATTCACCTGATTTGATATCAACCTTATGTTCCATAGTTTCGAAGTCGTAACTCATATATAATTTCTGAGGTTTCCACTCGAGATCATGAGCTAAGCAATATTCATAAACAGGGTGATTAAGGATGTGGGGACAGTAGGGTTCACTGATTCGTTCGGGAATGTATTTCTTATGGAACTTACCGTCACAATGAACTATGTGTTTCTTCATTCGTTCACTACCATGTCGATTCTCATCTCTAACGACATATGATTTACACTTGGGGCATATGAAGATATTCGTTAATTTCTCAGCATTAATGATATACATGATGTGACATACCATACCATCAGAATATAGAAGAGCATCAAATGTATTTTCATTCGCTTCGTCATGCCACTGTTCTTGAATATCGTAACGATGTGTATCTTTATCATAACTGTAGATGTTAACGTTAATGTGATTCTTCATAGCGGATTCTTTCATCTCTTCTAACGACATACCCTTGAATGAATCGATAATTGATTTCGCAGCTTTAGTGGGTTTCGTTGAGTATGATACCCCATGATCCATACATAAGAGCTTTCTCGCGGCTGAAGTACGTTTAGTAAGATCATATTTCTTTGTATTCCCAAACTTAGGATCCAAACAGATACTCAAGAATCGATACCAACATAATCCATCATCGTCGTTATCAGTAATTATAAGTTTCGATCTCACAATCTCATCAGGTAAACTCACTTTACCTGTTACCTTAACTAATCTCGATATCGTGAAAGAAATTGATGTAACGTAAATGAGTTTCACATTCGATTCAGTTGTTGAGTAATTGAAGAGCACAGATTCGATATAATATTTCACTCTATTGAGTTCATCGTTTAACTGAATCAGAATAGGTATGTTATTATTGTAATTTTATTTTGTGGTGTTTATCTCACGCTCTTCATATGTGTATTCAGCAACGAAATCTCCATTGTTTTTAGGAGTTTCGAATACACCACTGAGATTAAATGTTATCTTAAAGGGTTTACGTTCGTTCTTATATACAGTATTTTCAAGGTAATTGAAGATATCTTCAAGCTTATGAATATCATTCAAGTAATATACAACGATGGGATTCTTCTTCAGAATCTTGTTTTCGATATGAGTTCCATGATATTTCTTATTACGAAACGCAGCAAGAGCTTTAATTTCATCGTTAGGTTCGTTGATGGTGAGGTACTCATCGCTCTTACTCTTGAAGTCATGCCCGAAAGTCTTGAAATAATCGATTAAATCTTCATTATTCTTCTCGAAAAGTTGTATCGAATAGGGTTTCAACTCAAGCATTTCACCTGGTGGAAGAGGACGAAGGATAGGTCTCTCAGTAATGAGTTTATCGAGCATCATTCGATAATTCACTTTCGATGTTTTTATCTGAGAACTCTCTTTATTAATATTATCGGTGAACTTCTTACCGAGCATATTTCTCACTAATTTCGTTAATGAATCATGTTGAGTTATGGGATGTGAACGTAAATCGTTAAAGAATTCATCATCAACCCTCTTCTGATTACGGCGTTTATATTCATCAGTATCGATATACCGTACCGGGGATCGGAGGAGTTTTGGAGCATGTGGGATACCGATTTGTTTGATCTCAGGTTGATATCCCATACTCATCAATCCATCAATGAATTCATTAGCATCAGCTTCACGTTCAGCATTAGTTTGAGGACCCTTGAAGAACCAATAAAGACTGTTATATAGAGGTTCATCATCATCGAATCCGTGTTCGAGAGCAGTGTCAACGATGTAACTTACAAGCTCATTTCGATAACCTCTCTCATCATCAGCATATTCATCACGCAATGTATTCAACGATTCTCTATCGATTCCCGTCATTAACATTAACTCATTGAGATCTTCGATTGATACTTCATCAATAGTTGTGTTGTAATCGTATTTCATTTATTTCATACTCGTTAAAAATTTATCACTCATAAAAAAATATCTCCCTTGTTTCACCATGCTCGTCAACATCATTCACTCACGAATCTTATACTGTATAACGCCTCTCAATATCTGGGGGTCCTCTCGATACCTATTAAAACATTATCAAATCTCCATAACTGATTTATCGTGTATTAATTATCACTCACGTCATCCTCACCATGAAAACACACATCACATCGTTCCTGAGCACTCGCGTACGTCATGTCATGCGTGTGAAATCGATACCGGAACGTGATTCAGTGCATTCGAATTCGACCTCCAGATCACGTGTGGGCAATTTCCGAAAATCGACGTAAAACCCTGCAAATGAGCTAATCTTAGGGGTTTTGTGACGAGTGAGACCCTGCACTATAAATATTGTAGGATCCCTAGGAATTAGGGGTAGCTAGAATAGGAATCCGTATCTAGGGGTCAGACGCGCCAGACCTATACTACTATTCTTCTAAAATAAAAGTTAATGAAATAGATAAAATATTCGCAGATATTTATGCACGAGCAATACCATTTACAATGATAAAATATAATGATGTGGCAACAAGGCTAGAATTTAAAGTTGGTGATTATCATATCGATAAAACAAATCGTGTTTCTCATGTTGATTTAGATGGAGTATTAGATACCATAGAGAAAATAAATTATAAAGTTTCTGGTCTAAAAAGTTTTGAAAAAAATATAGAACTATATCTTTACAAACAATATACTGATCCCGTAGATGAAGTAAATTGGGATTCGACAACAAATCCTTTCGATTACATTATCAAACAACAATTTTATGAAATAATTCCAAGGCCTGATGCTGTAACAACAATATATACAGATTATAATATTACTTTGTCAAAAATAATTACTGTAGATAATATTACCACGATGAGAAGTGATTTAAATATGATTACTAATAACGTTGATGTAATGAATTATGACGTAAAAGATTTAACAAATAAAGTGAATAATTTATCTTCAGAGATGGTTGACCAACAAAATAAAACAAAATATTTAAAAGTCAAAACAGACCAAATCGAAATCGTAGCTGATGTTGCATTAACATTTGGTATTGCTGGAACAGTCATGGGAGGGACAAGTCTTGGTTTACAATTAAGCGCACGAGGAGTTCAAACAGCATCTCGAACTGTTAATGGCGTACAAAAAACTGGAGGACAACTACAGGGATTATTATCTGATATTAGTGAAGATATTAGTTCAGATGCTGGCTCTAGTATGTTGGATATTATACGTGATGGTTCAGAATTACCTGATATTCCGATGGATCCATATATGAGAACAGTTCAAAAAACAACAGATTTATCTCCAATTCTTGATTGGTGCAATAAAGAAACTAGTTCTCTACCAGCCATCGAATTTAGTAGTGAATTTGACGATCCAGATAAATTAGTCATAACAATTAATGGTGCGATGGATATTTGTAATCGATTTAGGAGTTCATTAAAACCAACATTTAAAGCAATAACTACAAGAATTAATGAAATAAATAATGAATATATTTCAAAGAATGAATTATCGGGTGGTGAAAAAGTTCGTGCGTTTTGTATAATTCTTGATGCTTATGAAATTAAATGGATTTTATTTTATAAATATAAAATTAAATATGTTATGTATATTATTCTTGATAAAAAAGATGAAATTGATTTCATCAGAAAAAGTAATTGAAATTTTAAAAAATGTACGTTTAATTTTTTAAAAAAATGAATGTCGAATTTCGAAGTGTTATACATTGTTGTTGGCTGGACAATGACAGCATTCAAGAAACTTACCAAAAAATGCAACGTGCGTATGGTACTCACTGTCCTTCAGAATCTCTAGTGCGTAAATGGTTTAAAGAATTTGAGGATGGACGTATAGACGTTTATGATTTGCCTCGTTCTGGAAGACCTAAACTTTTTGAAAAAGTGGATGAGGTGAAAAAAGTGATCGATGAATTTCCTTTTGCTTCTTGCAGATATATTGCTCACATTATTAATATTGACAAAAATACAGTTAAAAGAATATTAATTGAAGATCTTCATATGAAAAAAGTCCTTTTCAGGTGGGTCCCAAATAATTTGACAGAATCTCAGAAAAAAATGAGAGTAGAACTTTCTGCACAGTTACTTTCATTATTAAATTTGTTTTCAATGAATCAAATCAAAAAGGTAATCACAGCAGACGAATCTTGGTTTTTCTTATATTACACAATAGATGGAATGTGGAGATATGGAGGAATACGACCAACAAAACAAAAGCACAAAATTCAGGATGAAAAAGTAATGATTTTTACCGCATTTTCAATCAAAGGTTTGGTCATGATTAATATTTTGCCCAAAAACACCACATTTACAGCAGAATACTTTTGTACAAACATACTTCCACAACTTAAATTAGCTACTGATAGCATGAAAGGTGTTTCGACCTCTGTGAAAATTAGATTGCATATGGATAATGCGAGGCCTCATAATGCTAAATTATCGGAGGAGAAAATGGAAGAACTTCACATCGAGAGATTGCCTCATCCTCCATACTCTCCAGATATAAGCCCAAATGACTTCTTTCTTTATGGGTACATAAAATATAAATTAAAAGGAAGAATGTTTGATTCAAGAGAGTCATTAATAAAAGCAATAGAAGAAATCGTTCAAGAAATTGATGAAAATCGCTGGAAATCAGTGTATGATGAATGGATCCAAAGACTTCAGCAAGTAATCAAAAATAATGGAGAATATTTATCAAAATAAATAAAATCTAATTTATTTTAAAAATTATTTAATGTTGTTTTTTGCCATTTTATTTCACTTCACTTTATTGGCATATTTTAAAAATCAAATAAAATAATATTTAAATAGTTTATTTTTAATAAATAAGTTTATTTTGATAAACCGATTTATAAGTATATCAGATTTATATATTAGCTATTTTAATTAATAAAAAATTGAACAAGAAAATCTTCATTGAAAAAATTCAATTTTTTGAAAAAAAAAATTTGAGTCCAATTTTTTATAATTTAAATATTTCTATGTGCCTTTGATTTTGAAAAATAATTTTCATATCAAAAACTGAAGAAGATGATAAAGTATTGCATTGCATTATAAAATTATCGATTGACTCTAAATTGAAGGAGTTATTAAAAACGCACGAACTTTTTCACCACCCGATAGTTAGAGATGATATAATTGATGTTGTTGGTAAATTTGTTGATGGAGAAGTTCATCTCGAGGCTGAAGACCAGATAACAGACGGCACAATTAAAGCAAGATTTTTGGTCCAAAAAGTTAGTGAATATAATGATGTTGATTATGAAGAAAATCATATAACTATCAATATTACTTGCGGAATTATTGATTACCAAGGAACAGATGATTTCCCTAGCTGCGTCATGAATAACAAAACATTTATCATATCAAATCCTCATAATCTTAGGGTTAGTGGAATACAAATTAAAGAAAATAGTGCTGTTCTAAGAATGGAATTCACCATAAATGATTTAGCATATACTTGTGATATAAATGCTTTGCATAACAAGATTGATTCAATAAATGATTTTGCAAATTCAAATAGTAAAGAAATATCAAACATAATAAAAAATGTCGTATCAAAAAATGAATTGACTAGGGAAGATACTATTGATGTTGTTGCAGAAACAGATGGCTCAACAATTACTTTAACTGCTGAAGATACCATAAGTGAAGGCATGATAGTGTTTAAAATATATTTGGCTAATGCTCAAAAGAATTGCTATTTCAAGTTTGAAAATGGCGAGATAACAGAATATAAAGGGGTCGCAGAAAACATTACATTAGGGGATGTTGTCATAAAACCTCTGGCCAGAAGTGAAGAATTTAGGGCCGCATGGTTAAATAGTTATGAAAAGAATGACAATACTATTACCATACAAAATACTCATACATCTAAGATTTCAGGGGTTATTGTTCAGGGAAATTCATGCATTAGAAATATGACATTTACAACAAATGATTTAGCATATACTTGTGATATAGATACATTACATAAAAAGATTGATGCCCTAGCTGCTAATTCACATAATAATGATGCGGCAATGACATCTACATTAGATGATTTTCCGACTGTTGATGAAGTAAATGCTGCCTTAGATGAAATAAAAAATAGTATGATAAATATGGATAATTTGTATACTAAAGAAGAAGCGGATGCTAAATATAGAAGCAAAACAGATTTGATATATAAAGATGCTGTCGATGTGCCTTTTGAAAATGTCCTAGATAGTGAAGGAAGGTGGGAAGCTAAAATAAAAATGACTAGGGGAACTCATCTTGTTGGAACGATTACTGATGATGCTGGCGTGGTCAAGAATTTTGATTTTCTATTTGATTAAGATGAAAATACCCCTGAGAATACCGAGATTTATCTCAGTATAGAAATTGATGGAACAAATTATTACGTAAATTATTATCAAAATGAGAGTGATGATTGGGGCTTTTTTATCGAAAGCGAAACAGGATATTTAAATACCAAATTAACATTAGCGGAAAAAATATTGAAGCAAGATGAAATAGTTTTGAAAACAGATAATCGAATCGATTTAGAGAAAACATTAGAGAATGCAATAGTTGAATTCATCAAAAATGATAGATACAAGAATATTTCTGATAATCCAAAATCATATATTGGTTATTTCTATTTTGTTAATGGAGAATTTGAACTCAGATTTAAATTTATTCCAAGAAATTATGATGACAAATATATGATTTTACAATATGAGTCTGGTGATGGTGAATGGTGTATTGTATTGCTATTGAGCATATCATTAAACTCTGGAACATTCATCACATTTTCGAAAGTTGGAGAATTTAAATATAGAATCGTGAAAGAATTAACCATTATTGTTTAACCAAACATTAAATAGTAGCAATTTATGATGAGAAAGAATTAACCATTGAAACAGTCTATGATGAGAATTTAAATATAGAATCGTGAAATATGTCTTGAAGTACTTATAGGTAGGATAGAGACATTAGAGGGTGGAAATATCGCATTAAAAGATACTATAGCTGCAATGGAAGCTAGGTTAGTTGCATTAGCGAATATATTAACGCGAATAAAGTATACATTCAGCGTACCAAATAGTACTAGCATTCGTTACCAATTCGAACAACCATTTGATGCATATGAAGCAACCCTATATTTGACATATCATGAAAACAAAAATAATGTTGCCAGTGAAAAAGAAATTATAATTATTATATCATTCAATGTTAAAAATACACCTACGTATGAATATCAATACGAACCAAATAAGATCTGGTTAAACAATAATGAATTTCCATTAAATAGTAGCAATTTAATGGTCAATCCAACAAATAATTTCATATTGATTGGTGGGTCATTCTTTTCATCAAATGGTATCTTAGCTGAAGATAATACCAAGAATGAAATACATTCATTATAAGGAAATAGGTACAAGATTCTCGGGGCAGGTACCTGTGCCGTTTTATAGATGGGCGGTAGTGGGGTGGGGTACATGTGCCGTTTCATAGATGGTGGGCATTGAGGTGGGTGGGTGGGATAACAAGAAAAGAAGAAGAATTTTTTTTTTATTATTATTATTTTTTATTTTTTTTTTTTAACTAGTTCGTGTTGACGCGTGGGGAGCCATGCCCCGCGGAAACCGACTAGTATATACTACTTTCTGCCCGAAATTTTAATTTTTCCGGGTAACGTACTCGTGCCCATGCCTGTATTGTATCCCTGTCATTAATAATAATTAAATATTCTATATATTCAAGTAGTCGGAGGTCAAATAGTTTCCTACGTTTTTTTTTTTTTTTTTTTTTTTTTTTTTTTTGAGCGTTTGGGTAAACTATTTTTGGTCTTGGACTATGTTTTTTTTGGGGTCACAGGTTCGATTCCCATCTTCTAGTCAAAAATTTTTGGGCAACTTTTTCTGGACAATTAGTATATTTCCAGATGGAGTTGAGTGCGAGGTTCCTGATCTACCTATACTTGATTTTGCTAATAAGTTGTATTTAGTTTCATTAAAGGGGGTAGCAACTCATTCATCAATTGGAGACCAAGAATATACCCCAAGCATCATAGCAAACATTGACACAATGATAATGGATCAAACTTTCTGATTTTTTCTTCTTGTATCTCTTTTTATATATTTTAAAATCGCAAATACCAATTACCCGTCTTTTGCATATCGTGCTCTCAATTTTCCGGGGGAATTTTTGACACCTATATTTGGTCGGATGAAATTTGAGTATTTTTTTTTTTTTTTTTTTTAGATTATTTTTTCTGAATGATTTCCTCTTTTTGAAGGTTCTTCAGAAAAGACTAACTATGCTTTAGTTTATCCTTCTAGTTCAATATATAATCTTATATCCAAAATAGGCTTGTTATTCTGATATCAATTATCAGGTTTGGCACTTTTTTTAACTCAGATAATCGATAATAAAATGCTGTCGATTGGAACTTTTAATTGATGAATTCGATCATCAAGTATGAAATGTGAAACAAAAAAAATATGCTTTTGATATCGAATCTTGATTAATCGAAATTAATACCTGAAAAAACCATTAAAAATAGTATTTTAATGGAATAAAATAAATATATTCTAACTTACTATGTAAAAGAATCAGATTTTTTTAAATTTTATAACGGATATGTGAAGTAATCAGTTAAAAAAGTTTACAAAATTTTAATACGTTAAAAAATTTTCAATATTGATAATCGATCTTTTATTTTTATTCATTATTGATATTAGAGATAAAATTTTTGATTTGATATTGATATCAGAAAAAGGGATCAATTATCGATATCGAAAATCGAGACTTAACAAGCCTAATCCAAAAAGATTTTAATAAAAATTGGATAAAATATTTTTTAACCTACTCTATCACACCCATATTTTAAACGTATGGAAAAATTATAAGAGGTAATTTTTGATGTCGTTTTATCAACAATTTCAAAAATTACCATCAAAGCATTTGGGTAATGATGATTTTCAACTAATCCAAGAAAAAGTAGACAGGAATCAAACATATTCCTTTGATTATCGCCCTCCTTCGATATTTAAATCCAAACCTGATAAACCATTTATTAAACTTCATCAACAATTAAATGATAAATTAACAAAGCTTAATAATCTTCGGGAATTATCAGATCAAGAAAATCAAGATTTAACACGACTAAGGCAGTTTCTTTTGAAATTAAATTCAACAATTCATGATAATGCACAATTAATGAAAGAATTACGAAAAGATCAATCGATGAATAATAAATTTCTTTTGAGTATGTACCAGCAACATAACAATTTACTTAAAGAACAAATAACATATTTTCAAGAATTACCAAATTTCGATGAAAATAATAAGTCAGTTAAACAATTAAATCAGAAAGTTTCTCTTTTACAAAAAGAGATACAAGAAGAAAAATCAAGAATACCTATTACAGAAGAAAAAGACTCTCAATTCGATGAAAAAGAAAAAATTAAACTAAAAATTCAATATTTAAAAGATGAATATGAACAGTTAGATGAATATATCCATAAAGAAATAGAGTTTGAAAAAGAAGAAGATACTATTAAAATAGCAGATTTTACCAGAACAATTTCAAGCTTAACTAAAGATATTAATAAAGAGAAAGAACTTTTAAATCAATCAAAAACTACACATTTATCATTACAATATTCTGAAATCAAGGATAGAATTAAAAACGCAAAGCTCAAGATTGTTAAGTTCAATAATGAAATAATTTCTCTAAAGACAGAAAAAGAAAAAATTAATGCATCTATTGATATTGAACGTGAAAATTACCAGCGACTTAAAAAAGAACTAGAAACGCTTAAAAAACTTGAATCGCTTAAATCATCACATTAGAGTTTTTTTAATAAGCTTAATTTATCAATCACCCAACCCAATTCACACAATTCCTCATTTTTTAACAAATTTTTACTCTATTTATAAAAGAAGATACAGGCACAAGTGATTTAGCATATACAACATGATACAAAATATTTAGTTATTTTGGACAATATTGCAATTTAACTTGCATTTCAGAATTAATTTTTATGCATTTCAAACATTACTTACCAATACACAAAGTTTTACTTGATATAATAAAATTACTTAATTATTTTCTATTTCGCTTAATTTATTAAATTTTCATACTTCTCGTATATTTTAATAAGAGCAGATACCCTTACAAATTAACTGTCATTTTTTTTTGCGGAATAAACGTACGTAAAATTTTCATTTAAAATTTTTAAATTTTTTTTTTGAATAAACTCAATTCAAAAAAGAATTGTCATTTACAAAACATATATTTTTTAACAGATAATTAGTAATCTTTTAGATTTTATTAGAAAGAAATATGCTTTATAAGAAAATCTTATTTTTTATGAAAAAGTGAATATAATCTAATTTTGAAAGAGTGATCGTAAATCATAAAATTCACCCATTTTTTTATATAAGTTCCTTTGCTCAATTTCTACTTAAATCTTGCTTCTGAAACATCGAGACCAAAATATTATTACAGTTCCTAAGTGTATAGATGATCTCAATTCGTTGCTAATTCAAATTTGAAAGATTATTCGATGACGATATTTATTTTTTTCGATTCTTTTTAATTTTATGGTTTTTACTAAACATATTCTTTATAATCATTCTCTTATTATGCTTTTTATTTGACTCTTTTTGCTTTTTTTAATATTATTCTATAAAGATTGAAAATCGCTATAATTTGATTAATTTGTGCTTCCAACGTGCGTTTTAGATAATACTTAAGTATAATACTGGTACTGATCAAGGAAAACAGACAAATTGAATACTTTGGAAACTTTTTCTATGCATGGTCTCAAAAAAAAAATGATATTTTCTTAAGGCTTTCAAAATATTGAATAAATTTTGCTTTTTTCTCAATTTTTATTTTTTTTTTCTGAGCTAAAGTGGATAAGCATTCAAATAAAAAATATTGAATTAAAATAAAAAAATAGAAATATCTGATTGAAAATCGAATATATCCATTTCTTTACCAAAATAATCTGAATATTATGTATATTTCTTTCTAATTATTCATTTTGCAAAATACTTTATTTTTTTTATTTTTATCAGAAAAATTGAATATCATTCAAAAGAGCTACATTCAAATATAAATATGATTTTCTTTAAACTGTTCAAAGAAATTACAATAATAACCACAAAATTTATATCAATAGATTTTTAATAGCAAACCAGAATGATTCTTCAATTATTTAACAATTCAAGAAATAGTGATATTTAAGAGTGTTAAATACCCTGAACCATTTTATGTAATACGATCTGAATTACAATTTAATCTATTCACTTGGTAATGCATCTGCACCTAAATGTTTTGATGATACATTTCTTTAATAAATATATGATTCAACAAAAAAAGCAAATTTTTAAAGCATATGAATGGCCCGAAATCAAACAATTTTAATTTTTCGGTTACAAAGCTAAAATTCGATCACTTTTTGATGAAATTGAGAAAGTCAAGAATAATCAAATCACGAGATGATATATGATATGTTGATTTGAATTATAGTGTAAATGTTTCTGATACAATAATATCTAGCAAAATCAAGATAATAAAAAAGTTAATATGAAAATTTTATATATGATAGTTAATCATTAAAAAAAAATACAAATGTAATTTAATTAGTAGTTAAAATTCAAAGTATTTCTGGTACTAATATAGAAGATAGCTTATTTAATCTTTTTGAAATTATTATAAAAAATATTTAATATATAATTAAATCAAAGCAATCTGAGTCTTGATAAAAATATCAAAGTAATACCAAATGAAATTTGTTTAAAATGTATTTACAATTGAAAAACAAATATAATAATCATTTGGATGTATTGCTTATACAAATCTTTTTTTTTTTTTTTTTGAGTTATCAAAAATTTTAAAAAAATTTGATTGAAAAGTATGTGAAAAAATGCATTAAATATGAAAATAATTAAATAAATATATTTATTATAAAATATAATTAACATTTTACTTTTTTAAACACGGTTTAAGCAGAAAAAAAATTTAAAAAAAAAATTATAAACGATCAAAAAATAAAATCTGTTCTTACTCAAGCTATTGATAAACAATCATGAGTATTTTTTAATGTAGGAATTATGCTGCCGAATTCCTTAAAATCATTGAAAAAAAGTTGATTTATATGATTTTTTGTATGAACTTTTTGAGATAAACGAAAAGATAAAATCATATTTTCAAAATATGGCACAACTTTTATATAGAGCAGCATCTGTTAATCATAAGTGAAATAGATATGGGCTATTTATATTGATCATATAAAAAGTTTTTTAAGATATGATATAATTCCATTTTTTGACTAGTTGAAATAAACATAGCTAAAAAATCTAATATTGGTATATATCATAAATACAAAAGGATAATCTTTGACAACAATTATATCTTTCAAAATATCTCATTTTTAATCATAAAAAAATAATAAATGGAAATAAACGTAAAATTTTGATCAAGTTTTAAAAGAATTGAGAGGCTAAAAAAAGAATTGTCTTTTTTTGAATAGCCAAAAATTTTTCACTCTCAAATTTTTTCTGAACAATTCATTGAATTTTCTTAACGTAAATTTTACACCACGCGAAAATAAATGTATATAAAATTTTAACGGTAAATTACAAATCCAATTTAAAATATTACTATTATATAACTAAACATTAGAACAATTGAAAATGCTAAATATTTCATGTTCTTATAAAATGTCCATAAAATGTTCGTTATGGACATTTAATTCAATTATTTGAGAGTTTACCGATTAAAATAAAAGCTTTCTATCCATAAAAAGTGACATCTTGTTTCAAAAAGTTCGAAATGGACAGAAAATTTTGTGGACATAAAAGCCCAGTAAGAAAATATGATGTAAAAAGTCGTTTTGAAAAAGTTAGAAATAATCAATTATTCGATTATAATGATTTTTAAAATTTATTAGAAAGTTCCTAATGCTAAGTGACTTAACGTAACTTTTTTTAAAAAATTATTTTTAAAAATATGTAGTAGTTAAAAATCAAAAATTTTTATATTATTATATTTAATATTAAACTCTTATTTTAAATTATCCAATATTATTTAATAAAAACAATTCTACATTTTAATATCACTTTTTTTATATTTTCATAATATCTTGATAAATTATAAATATTTTCTTATTTAAATAATAATTATATATTTATAAAAATATCATATATTTATTAATTTATGAAATGCAGGATAATATTTGGACAATATGAAATTTCAATAAAAAAATAGAAAATTCATACCGTCACACAAAATCGATGACTCAGAGAAAAAATTTTCGACAGATTTATATTTTTATAATTTTATATGTTAATATAAATTTTATAAAATATTAAATTTATATTTAATTAAAAATTAACAGGTTAAAAAATGATATAAAACTAGATTATTATTAAAAATATTTTTTGAAAAGAACATTCTCAAATTTAAACATTTATGGCCAAATAATGAGTCAAAAAAAAGTTCTGAAAAAAATTTGAAAAAATTAAATATACGTTAAAAAATAATTTTTATATCACATATCTTTAAAGCACGATCATTTTAAACTGAATTTTGTCAAAAAATAATATTTTTCATTTATCTTGGAAAATAACCTGTAAAAATTCTTTAAAAGTTTAATATAATTTAATTATACTTTTTTAAGCATTATAATTCAACATAAAAAGTTTTTATCGAAAATTGACTCTGCCTTAGGAACTCTATTTATTAGTATATGATTTATTATGAATATTTTAAAATATTATTTACTATTATATTTATGTTTATAATATTATAATAAAAATATATTTTGTTTATTTCTATTTAAATTGCTATATTTATAATTTTTATTAAATCTTTTTGTTTTTTTTTTGAAATTTTAAAAATTCAAATAAATATAAAATAATTTTTATTTTGATTATCTTTGCTTTTTAAATTTATAATGAAATATCTCATTTATATATATTTTTAATATATAATTCTATTATGAAATTATAATATTAATACAGATTAATTTAATTTTAAATTAAGATATTGCTTTTTCTAAAAATCTCAAAATTTCAATAAGGGAAAAATTATAAAAAATATTTGAAAGCTATTTTTATAAATTGAGAGAAAATTGAATAAAAAAAAGCTGATTTTAATTTTTTATGATTTTTTAATAAAGGTCCAATATTCTAGGACATATATCTAATTTTAATTTACCTTTATTTATACCAAATTTATTGTTTGACCGTTTATAATTTCCTACCAAGTAAAATCATTCCGTTAACTAATTCAACTTTTTGAATATGTTTTCCCAACTAACCTTTATCTTTGAAGTTATGTTATAACTAACTATATCAATAAAAAGCCTGGGCGATGAAGAAACTAAATATCAAAAAAGAAAACATTCAATTTTTTTATATACTTCTGAAAATTAAAAATACCTTTTATTTTAACTTTTTAGAGAAATCTATTAATTATTTTATATTGTTTCCAGATCATTCTTGATGTATGACATAGATAATATCATAAAATAATAGAAATATGTATTTTAATTCATTTGAACTTGTGATATTGCATATCATGTATTAAAAAAAAAGTTGATGAATATTAGTTCAAAACTTAATTTAACAACTGCATCCTATCATATATGTGTTATATAAATATATATTATGAAATTGCTGAATAATTCTTAAAATTCGAAGAAAAAAAGAACTTTTTTAAAGTCAAAAAAAAGTGGCCCACCTATCATTTTTCCAAAAAACAAAACCCCCTCCAACTTGCTGGTATTGACGTTTAATTAATTTTATGATTTAATTAAATTGTATTTATGTTTATAAACAAATATTAATTATAGAGTGTTTCATGTTTATGATTATTTAATGAGATATTTAAAATACTAATTTCAAAATAAGAAAATACGTTTTTTCTAGAAGCCTTCACAAATATTTATGAGATCTCATATAAAAATACTCGTTTATTCTATCCCCTCCCACAAATATTCAATAAAAATACGTTTTTACAAAAAACTTTTTTTTTGAAAAATAGTTTTTCCTTTGTTAATAATTAATATAAATATAATATTCTTTAATAAATATTTTTTAATATATATTCTAACAATAAAAATATTATTTAATAAATTATAAATCTTTATTTTGATAATTTTTTTCATTAATTCTGCTCAATAATGGATATTCAAATAACGAACAATAATTTTCAACAATCATAAAGAATTTCATTGTATAAAACAAACAACAACTCAATATATTTAGACAGTCAACCAAATTGTTTGAACTAAAAGTTTTTTTTGAAAGATTATTTTTTTTGACAACCTAAATCATACTTCATATTTTTTTCTTTAATGGTAAAAAACTTTTTGTTTAATATAACTATTCAATACATTACCTAAAATTTAAAAAAAAAAAAATTCAGAAATTAATTATTTTAATAATTCCCAATGAAATGATTGTATTTTATAAATTTTAGCAAAGTATGCATATTGTTTTTCTGTTTTTATCTTTAATTTAGAGTTAAACTATGCCAAATCAATAAAATGGCCAATTTAGATAAAATGATCATCTCCTAAAAATTTATGAGATGAAATTAAATCAAAAATTCTATACAATATCTAAATAAATAAATATTTCATTAGGATCTATCAGAAGACTTTGAATGTTTTTTTTACAACATATAATATGTTAATATGCAGAAAATATTTTCACTGTAGAACAAAATTAATTAAAAAAAATATAAATTTAGGATTTGCCAATTTTATATTAATTATAATAATTCTTTTATGAGGTATAATGTAAAAGATATAACTATTTTTTTTCACCTGTTAAAAAATGTAAACGGTATTGGAGGGGGTTTTTTATATATTTATATCTTATTTTTTTTTTTTATTTTATATATGATATTTTGAAAGCTTTACAAATCACCATCGCCAAAAAAACCGTTTTGGTGATCTCCAAAATATATGTAAACTATTCAAAATTGAATGCTGTCGCCAAAAGCCCAAGACCTGGGCTTTTGGTGAAATCGGTTATTTGGCTTTTCATCGTCAATATAAATGAGCTTTTTATTATTATTTTATATGATATATTATACAAATCATACAATTATTTTATAATATTCAAAAAATAACATTTTTTTACTGAGAAAATCTTATCGATTATTAATATGACTTTTGATAAAACTCATTTAATTCCTCTTTCAAATAATTCAATGGTTTATGACAATAATAAATATTAATAAAAATTTATTTGACAATAATATGGTTACATTTGGTGATTTTTAAAACCCAAAAAACGTTTATTTCACCAAATTTACAAGCTTAGATTACTTTATTTAAGGTACAAATCCAGTACGTTTAGTAACCGCAATTTTTTTTGACATTCTCAAAGAATAAGATGACATGTTAAATAAAAAACGATTATTTCCACCCATTTCATATAACATGTCATAATGTTTATTTAAATTGTAAAATAAGTGTCAAAAACAAACCTAGTCAATTTAAACTTTTTCAGAGACATGCAACTATTCAAATAATAAACGTTCTCCTATTCAAAAAATAACGTACTGGATTTGTACCTTAATAATATAAATGATTTTCTTTATTAACATAAAAAAATAGTAATAAAAATAATTAAATTAATCAAATAGTTTTCCAACAACACCTTCTTCTCCGAAAAAGTGAGAATCAGATTCTAATTTACGAGCATCTGATTCTTCTTTAGCTTCATCACTTTCCATCTTCCTTGCGTCAGAAATGTCACGCAATTGATCTGAATTATCGTATAGACTTCTGTTAAGCAGATCCTCGCCTTCACGTTGCTGTCTCAGATACTCTTCTCTTTCTTTACGTCTCATTTCATCAGCCATTTCTTTCGCAATTCTTTCTTGATTTTTGGCAACACTTAAAAGGATATTTTCTTCCTCTTCTTTATCACTTACTTCAGAATTTATCTTTTCTTCTTCACTGCGTGAATTTTTGAAAACTTCTGTGTGATCTGCGGCATGGAGTTCTTTGTCAGATTCTTCTTCTTCATGTTTTTCTTCTTCATGTTTTTCTTCTTCATGTTTTTCTTCTTCATGTTTTTCTTCTTCATGTTTCTCTTCTTCATGTTTCTCTTCTTCATGTTTTTCTTCTTCATGTTTCTCTTCTTCATGTTTTTCTTCTTCATGTCTCTCTTCTTCATGTTTTTCTTCTTCATGTTTCTCTTCTTCATGTCTCTCTTCTTCATGTTTCTCTTCTTCTTCTACGTGCTCACTTTCCTCTTTTTTAACTTTTTCTGAAGAGAAAAATGAAGAATTAAAGTTATTAGGATCATTATCACGGTCATTAAGTTTATCTTTTTCCATTTTTTCGAGAATTGTGGCTCTATTTTCTTCGCTATCATCCATCCCTTTAGACACATGGTCGCTAGAAGGAAGATTAGCATTTTCATTGCCTTGGCTTTCTTTCTCTATTGAATCTTTGTCATGATCTTCTTCTTCATCCTTTTGCATTGTTTTATCAATCTCTTCTTTATTTTCTTCTTCATTATTTTTAATCTCTTCATTATTTTCTTCTTCTTTATTTTCAATCTCTTCTTTATTTTCTTCTTCATTATTATCTTCAGTAAAATCATCCTCTTCAAATTCCTTTTTGCTCTCATCTTTTTTATTATCATCACTTTTATTTTCATTTGTTTTATCATTTAAGCTTTCATTATCATCATCTGCTTTTTGGCTAGTTTTTTCTATTGAATCTTTATCATCATCGTTTTCCTCTTGAGTTTTATTTCGGTCTTTAATATCTTTCGGCGTTTCTTCCTTTTCATCTTCAAAATCCTCTTCATTATCGAGCTCACTTTTTTCAGAACTGGCTCTACTCCTTCTTGGACTTGGATCTTTTTCACTCTCTTCTTCAGGAGGATGAGGTTTAATTTTTCGACGTCGTTTTGGCGTTTGAGTTTCGTTATTAACGTAATTCAAACCTGATGAATTCCTATTTGTGCGTTTTGTTGTAGAAACAGGATAAATTATTGTTCTATTTTTTCTGGGTTGTGAAAATGAAGACCGAGGTGAGAGTGAACGATCAAGAACTCTCATTCCACTTTCAAGCCCAAGTCTCTCCAGAATTTGATCTGCTGTTTCGTTTAATTTATCATTTTCAAGGACATTATTGTTATCAACGCTCTCTTGGGTACTATCGAGATCTGTTTTTGCTTCTGCTTTGCTTCCGGCCGCATCATCATTAGAATTACCATCACCGAAAACATTGGTTGTGTTGTATAAACTTGATCCATTTTTAAATCCGCGTGGCGATGTTCTATATTTATATCGTGGGTTTAATCCTTCTCTTTGGAGTCTCCTAATTCTAGCATATTCTTCTTCTCGAAGCTGAACCTCTAATTCTCTATAATATTTTTTCTTTTCATTTCGGTAGGCAACAGCAGGGATCGGATCTAATGGTGAATTATCAGTTCCTCCATGAGGTGGATTCAGATTCATCATATGAAGGGTATAAAGACGCCTTCTCTCAATTAGATCAAGTGTACGCGATAATGTGGGAGGATAATGCTTCATCTTTATATATTTTTGATTATTTCAAAAAGTTTAAAACATACGTTAAAAAGATATGTGATATCAATTTTTATAAATCGAATTGCTTTCATGAATTTTTATAATCATATGATACTTTAATTACACGAAAGAAGATTTAATTTGAGTAAGGATGTCAATGGGGATTATTTTTTTACTTTTGGAGGATTATTACTTCTTTGTGGATTTTTTTAAGTAAAATAAAATTGAATGATAAATGATCGTTTTTGATGATTAGCATTTTTTTAAATTCCTAGACAACGAGAACAAGATTTATTATTAACTATTGTCCCATTTTATCTTGAAATATTATAATTTTTGTAAATTAATGAATGGAGTTCATCAAATATTAAATATGAAATATTAATTAGTTGAACTGGTTTAATTATTTAAATACTCTATATTATTGAATCAATTAATTATAATTAAAAGGCAAGTTTTGAAGGTACCCGTTTTCTTAACCTGAAAATTCGATGTACATCAATTTGATTGAAATAGAATGTGAAATGCTAAATGCTAAAGACAAAATTAACGGTTAAGCCTTATTGTAATTAAGTTTGAATACTACAATGCTAGTAACAATAGTTTTGTAAGCGTAATTCTTTTTGACTAATAGATAGAGAAAAAGCAGTTTATTAATTTCACCAAACTTTATGGCTTAAAACCATTAGCATTTAAAGTTTACATTTTGAAAATCTAATCTAAAAAAAAAAAAAAAAGATATGCAAAATATTATCGTAATTATTTTGTGGAATAAAACAAAATGCGCTAAACATAAATATATAACAATTTATTTATATTAACATTTTTCAAGGAGATTAACAAACTCTATTTCATTAACATTAAATTTAGACCAAGCTTGATTTAATACATCTTTTGGAATGATTTTAATAAAGTCATAAATTGCTGACCTTAGTGATAAATCAATATGTTGTAATAGGAGCAAAATAAAACGGGAAATGTCTAATTGACATTTTTTAAGATCCTTCTTTTTTAGCAGGGATTTAGCTTTACTTAAAAATAACCTGAATAAGCAGAGCAACTTAATAACAATCTGATCAAAATTAGTATTTGAATAATTTGAATCAGATAAACATTTCGTTGCAATTGATTCAAAAAGTTGAACCATTAGTACAACACCCTGCTTCTCTGTCTTTTTACAACAAAGAAGATTCCCAACAAAAGAAAGACTAAAATCGAGAACATTTTTTTTCAAAAAATTAAGAATTGATGAATTTGTGATACAGTAGCCAGATAAGTTCTCAAAACCAATTCTTAGAATTCTAGATATCAAAGGTAGGTCAAAAGAACGAAGATTGACCAATTCGGCAAGGAGGAGCTCGTTTATTTGTGGCAATAATTTGTCAAATATGATAGACGATAGAGCAACAACTTTTTCAGTGTCTTTTGACAAAATTATTGTCCGAAAAATGGCTGGTCCGTAATCAGTGACAACTTTTGAGTGAACTTTTTGAAAGAGAATCGCAAGACATTCAAAATTGACAGTCTCAGGCGTGGAAAATGATGATGATAGAATCACTCTGACAACTGTCTTCCACTTGACACCAATCGTGCGTGGAACAATGCTGGCTACTGATGCGATGAAGCGCTGGTATCCTTCGCCACGGCTGAAAATGGATGTTTGGGCTTTTGAGAGTATGAGCATTACCTCGTCAACTGACATTCCACTGCTTGGCGCCGGCGGCGGGATCGCTGGATTGCTTCTGGTGAGGCTGGATTTAGAGGAGAGCGAGCTGGATGAGAGAGAACTTTCGCTAAGGCTGAGATTGAAATAGCTAGATTCAGTGTTAAGAATGCTTGCCGCATCGCATTCGTTGGATTCGCGGCTTTCAGTTGATTCATTACTTTCATTAGACTCGTCGCCTTCGTTTGATTCATCGTTGCTTTCATTCGATTCATTATTTCTATTTGACTCATTTTCATTCTCATTTGACTCATTTTCATTTTCATTCTCATTTGACTCATTTTCATTCTCATTTGACTCATTTTCATTCTCATTTGACTCATTTTCATTCTCATTTGACTCATTTTCATTCTCATTTGACTCATTTTCATTTTCATTTGACTCATTTTCATTTGACTCATTTTTATTCTCATTTGACTCATTGCTATTTTCAGTTGACTCATTTTCATTCTCATTTGGCTCATTATTGTTTTCATTTGAATCATTGCTATTCTCATTTGATTCAGGTAAAGAAAAATGTTTGTTACTATCTTTTGCATTTTTGTCGCTTGCTTTTTCTTCAGTTTTGGATGCACCAGATTTTTCCTTTTTAGCTAGGCCATCCTCCCGAACTTTATTCACAAGAACAGCGAGAGCACCAAACAGTGAGTCATGACTTCTATGAAAGATTTCTTCAACAACGAGAATTCTAAGGATTCTGTCTGGAATGATAGACGGAAAATACTTTATAATTATTTCAACAAAACATCCCAATTGCTTCTTTAGGCCTCTCAAATGATACTTTTTATCAAAAACAGCAGAAAAAAATTCTTTTGCTCTCATTTCGAAATTTGAATATAATTTAAAACTGCTTGAAAATTGAAACAAGCGACTTGATAGTCTCAAAAACATTAAAATATTTTCTTTTTCAAGTGTAGAAACAATGCTTGTTAGATTTTTTTCCCAATTTAAAATATATTGTTGATTTTGATCTTTTTCGTAAAAGTCAATTAAATTAAAAACAAACTTATTAAATACAATGAACATCGATGCATTACTAACCGTTGTTGCAATTTCAGCTTGCATTGAAGATATACGATTAGTAATAATACCATCTGTTTCAACGTTACCGAATTTATTAATAATGGCACTAAGGATTGATGAAACTTTTTTCTGGAGTTTAATATTTGAGAAACATTTCATTGCAATATCGAAGATTATTTCAATATATTCTAATTGAAAAGGATAAGTATCTCTAATCTTAGAAACGAGTTTCTTTGAAATTGTCATCATTAATTTCTTCACAAGAAAGTTAGGCTTGACATGTATTTGCTCTGAATTATCTTCATTTTGTTTATCCTTAGAAAAAGTTTCCAATTGAATTTTCTTAGTAGGTAAAATTTTGTCAATAATAATCATTTTACATAATGTAGCCCAACTCAACACTTCTGAATTTAAATCGAATGTTTTTTTCACAAGTTTAGCCATCCTTTTATTTTTAGTTTGCTGATAAAGCAAGAGCATCAAAGGGACATTTTCAATAGTATTACGAATCTTCAAAGCCTTGTATAAAATTTCATTATTCATTGGATAAGGAATCCTTTCCTTATTTAAAATATCATTTTTATCGATAATTTCATCCAAAATATCATAAAAAACAGACTTATTTTTAATTTTTTTCATCAATTTTATGCCGTAAAAAGTGGCAGTTGATGAATTCAAAGGGAAGTTCAAAAGTGACAAAATAATTTTTGAAAATTTCAAACTTTCAAATGATGAAATAGCTTCGTAATAGTCTCGTATCGTTTCGGGCCTGACCAAGAAGTCATATGAAAGGAATTCTTCCAATGTTGAAAAAAGTGACGTTTTCATCTCTTTTGTCAAATGCTTGCTCTTCATAAAAGCTGGAATCGCTTTCAATGCAATCAAAGGATTCGAGTCAATGTGGAGTTTCAATTGCACGTAGAACGTCTCAGCAGCAAACTCATTCAATTGTGACGTATAATTTTTGAGAAAGAATGAAAACATAGCTGCATCATTATAGATGAATGAATTAAAGCATTCATCTAGGGAGCTCTGAAAAAGTGAAACCCACTTGGATACACATATTGAAATCTTTTCAACGCTCGTACGGCTCCTTTGTAAACCTAACAAAATTGAAAGACCATTCGTTGGTAAAATGGATTTATTTTTGTATCGAAGAACGTGCTCTATTAATGAAAGACAGGCTAAAATGGATGTTCCTTGGTCTAAAATTTTGTTTGTTGTTGTTGTTGATAAAATTTTGAACAAACGATTTATTATGATTTTTCTATCATTTAATTGAATTTTCAAAATTAACGATTTAAAAGATGAAATGACTTGCCCAATTAATGATTTCTGTGCCATATCGTTCTCTAGTATTATAAATGAAAATTTGTTTACATTAGGAAACAATTGAATGTCAAATAATCGTTTACGATCAAATTCGTCTGAAAAATTAAAGTTAGAATTACTTGAATTGACAATGTTGAATGATTGCTCAACTAAAACTTTTGATATTTCTGCATCATTGTAATTTGAGGCAACTTTATAGATCAATTGAAGTGCCATTCGTGGTAATGAATCAAATTGATCAACATATAATTTCAAGATTAACATCACTAGTTCTTCAGGCATTGCTTTATAATGCTTAAATAAAAAGAAAGCCAAATAATTTTTATATTTTTTCAAAGTAGATTTTCTTTTCTCATCTCTTTCATCTACATTTAATTTTGATTCTTGAATCTCTACCACCAACTTTTTGATAATATTTTGATCGTTTTCATAATTGAATATATTTTTCGGAAGATTTTTTGGCAAGAGAAATGAAAGAACAATAATATTAAAGAGGGAATTATTTGATATGATTAAATTCAATGTTTCTTCATCAATAATTTTGTAAATGTGCTTTAAAATCAACGCTTCAGCTTGAAAATAACAAATTTGATCATTTTCATTCAAATTTATTAATTTTTGTAACAATTTCACTCCCAATGAAGGATGATTTTTTGCAATTTGTTCAAAACATTGAATTGCCAAAAATCTAATTTCTTTAATTTCATTTTTCAAAGCGCTGAAAAAGATTTCTTGATTAGAAACGATAAACTTTTCTGAAGAGATAGAAAGAGCAAAAGCATTCAAAATTATGACTGTTTGTTTTGAATTCAACATTTCTTTATTAACATTATTCAATAACGAAATAATTATTGAACATTTTTCGCCAAGAATTGAAACGAAGGAATGAATGACTATTCTAGAAATAGACGAAACATGATGAATTTCAAAAGAGTCATTCAAATTCAATAGAAATAATGACCATTGATTCAAATTTGAGAGGACCATTGAAACATTGAAATGCTTCAAAAAGAGAGGAAAAGTGATCTCAAATGCATTCAATCTTTCTTGTTTTTTAACCAATTTTGTAAAAATGTTTTGAGCAATAGAAGGACTATTATAAGCAATTTGAGCCAAACTTTTTGAAGCAACAAAAGCAATATTTTTATTTGATGATATCAAATCATTTTTCAAATTTTGATAAAGAGAAATCTCGTCAATATCATCACTTAAAATGTAAGGAATCGTTTTTATTCCTTCAATTTTAACAAATTCATCATCTGAAGAAATAGATGAAAGAACAATTGCGGATACAAGTTCATTTTTTAATTTTGAATTTTTAATGATTCTTCGATAAGTTTGGATCGCCCAAGTTGAATTCAATTCAGTAGCAATTAATCTATCAATAGCAACCGATGCAAGGTTAACAAATTTCGTTCCATATTTTTTTAAAACAATTGCAAATTCATAAATTGAAACGAAATTTTTCGTTTCAATTCCAAAATTGAGAGCATCAATGATTCTTGTTATATTTGAATCATTCATAAAGAGCAAAACATTCTTCATTAGTTGATAAATATTAATTACATTCATTTGCACTTTAAGTTTTACAATTGATAATAACACACTATCAAAATCACGTGGAAATAAATATTTCCATTTTGTTTGAAGTACAAATAAATTTCTAAATTCATTAGATAATGAATTTACCAAATTTTGTAGTTTTACTTTCGTTTTAATTGTTTTTAGTGTGTTTATACATTCATTTATTTTCTTAATAGATTCACCATTTTTGATTATTTCTGAATTTAATAATAAATAATCATTCTTTATCTTGATAAATGGAAAAAATTTGTATTTAGGCTTTTTGGCTTTGCTTATTGATTGAATCATTAGATCAACTATCGATGAATCTTTGGGAAAAGTGATTGGAAATATCAAATCAAAATAACTTGGATAATATCCAACTTGTGCAATTGTTGATGCTGCATTTATTACAGATTTTTGAAGCCAAAAAATATTCGATTCCATGAACATTGATAATGTTTCACAAATTAACAATATTCTATACTTATATTTATGCATTTTTCTGGCATGTGAAATGAAAATAAATAAACCATTGACTAGGTTGATCCCATAATCATAAATATTTTTATTTTTGTCATATTTTTTTAATATTTTTAATATAAAAGCGGAGCATGAACGATGAAACAATTTGCTTTGAATCATGATTTTGCTTAGATAGACTAAAATATCATAGGCTGTTGAAGAATCTAAAACAGTTTCAAGAATTTCAATATCACATATACATAATATTTCTCTTTGGGTTAAAATTGATACAATTAAACTGCTTGATATTATTGATGGCTCAAAGGATAATGAAAATTTGATGGCATATTTTAAATTACTCGAATCTCTTGATAATAATGAATGTAATACATCTGCAATTTTCGGCTCGAGCTTATCCCGTAATGCAATTTTTTGATAACATGATTTTATAATAGAGAAAATGTCACGCAATAAAGAAGTGCAGACATCATCTGGTACAACTTCAAAAAACTTGATGATTTCTTTGATGTATAGCATTGAATGCGTGAATGCATGCGTATGGTATTCAAGAGAAGCTGACAATACTTTCGAGAATGCTGAAGAACAAAATAAAATTGCTGTCCAATCTTTGACTTTTGAATTTTTTGGAAAATGAGTAAAGAAATTTTTGTTCATATAAAAAAAATTGTCAAAGAATCGATATTCTTTAATGATTGATTGCCACATTTGCTTATTAAAATTTGAAAAATAAATAATCGTTTCGAAGTATAATAAAGGATCATTAACAATTATTGGATATTGACGGAGCAAAAAAAAAGCTGGCTGAGCGGTTTGATATGCTAGTATAAATTGAAAGCATTCTGCTAAATTATTTAGTTTAATTTCATCTTTTACGCTGTATAAAATACTAATAAATTGCGGAAAATTTAATGATGGACTGGGTATTTCAATGTTTTGATAACGACACTTTAAAAAACGATGAATTTCACCCCAATATGCTTGATCATTGTCATTGAATTCATCAAAAATCATTAAAGTCGGAAATATTTTATAAAAGATTGAAGTTGCAACTTTTGCAGAAACTAATTGAGGAGGATTTAATAAGTCATAGCATCCTTCTATTTGTGAATTCCACCATTGAAATGATTGATTTGATTTTGGGTTATCTATGTCATCCATCAAGTATTAAATCCAGCCAAATATATATTCAAAAATATTTTAAAAATAGAATGGATTTGAATTTAGATGCAATTCTAACTCACTTTCGAAGTGGCGACCATCCAGAAGAAAATATTGTTAAAGAGATTCTAGAAAAATTGATGGAAATTCTTTATTCAGAGGGAAACATCCTCAAACTCCAAGCTCCTATTACAATTTGTGGAGATATCCACGGACAACTTTATGATCTATTTGAACTTTTTCGAGTTGCAGGAAGTCCACCGGAAACAAAATTTCTATTTTTAGGCGATTACGTTGATCGAGGTTATTATTCTCTCGAAACATTACTAGTTCTAGCTGTACTCAAACTTCGTTATCCAGATTCAATTTATCTTTTACGAGGAAATCATGAATGTCGTGCTGTGAATCACTTATATGGGTTTTATGAGGATTGCGTTTTTACATATGGCCATGCAGGCATTTGGTATCTGTGCAATGACGTTTTCGATCTTCTTCCTATTGCAGCAGTTGTATCAAATAAGATATTTTCAGTACATGGCGGCCTTTCTCCAGATATTCCGTTAATTGAACAAATTTCATTAATTCATAGGGAAGAAGAATTAGCTGGGTTTGGGCCTTTCTGTGATCTTTGCTGGAGTGATCCAGATGACATCGAGCATTGGGCTATTAATGCTCGAGGTGCTGGATATTTATTTGGTTCTCAACCTGTTAAGGAATTTTGCCATAATAATAAAATTGATTTAATAACAAGAGCTCATCAACTCGCAATGGAAGGATATAATTATAAATTTGACCAAAGATTGATTACAGTTTGGTCAGCACCAAATTATATGTATAGATCTGGAAATGTAGCATCTGTTCTTGCTATTGATGAAAATCTTGGACGAGAGTTAAAAATATTTAAAGAAGTTCCTGATGAGCAAAGAAAAAAGCCGACAGCCTCTTTTCCAAGCTATTTTGCATAATATATCAAATATAAAAATTGTGCAAATATTGATTTTTATTGATAGTAATTTCTGTTCATTTATTATATTTGAATTTTTTTAATAAATAATTTTTATCACTTAGTCATTCAATAGTTATATCTGAATTCATATTTTTTATTATCAACTATTCAGATACAATTTTAACAAATTTATTTAAGATATCTAATATTAAAGAAATAGAATACAAAATAAACCTTAACTGCATTCCAAAGTTAAATGATGATTTCAATTTTATAATGAAATAATTACTTTCTTTCTTCAAAAACATAATTATGCATGAAATAACAGGCACCAATTATGATTGAATAAATAATTGTAAGAATTTTTCTGTAGTTTACAAAATTCTTACGATCAAAAGAAATATGGACTTTAACCAAGTTGAAGATTTAAACGGCATTCGATTCACATGGAATGTTCTTCCTACAAACCGTGTCGATGCCAATAATTGTGCTTTACCTATTGGTTGCCTTTATACACCACTCAAACAAATTCCTGATCATCAACCAGTCCCATACCAACCAGTTACATGCCAAAGGTGCCGCTGTGTTCTCAATCCTTATTGCTCTCTAGATTTAAATAATAAAACGTGGTTATGCCCTATTTGCAAAGGCGTTTCACCTTTACCAGCTTCGTACCATTGTATGACTCAAGATTGCCTTGCAGCCGAAATGCTTACTAATTATACCACAATTGAATACACAATTAATTCACAGACGGAATTTCCACCTGTTTTTCTATTTGTTGTAGATACTTGTCTTTCTGAAAAAGAACATCAAGCATTGAAAACGCTCTTATTACAAGCAATTGGAACACTACCTCCTACATCTCTTGTTGGATTTATTAGTTATGGAAAACTTGTTTATGTCCATGAATTAAAATTCAGTGAATGCCCACGCAATTTTGTTTTTAATGGCGTAAAAACATATGATGTATTAAAATTGAAACAATATTTGTCATTGAATACAGCAACTCCTACGGCAAATAATTTTATTTTACCAATTTCAGAAGCTGAACAGATGCTCAATACAATAATTGACACCCTTGAAGTGGATCCATTTATTGTTGAACGTGGCAATAGATTTGAACGTTGCACTGGTGCTGCTCTCGATATTGCTGTTACCTTACTTGAATCAATATTTCCAAAAATGAGCAGCCAAGTTTTTCTTTTCACTGGTGGACCTATTACCAGAGGACCAGGAACAATGGCTGAAATAAAACGATCTGAAATAGTTCGTCAGCATAACGATATTGAAACAGGAAAGGCAGAATTATCAAAGAAATCGAAAGAATTCTTTGCAGCAATGGCTGATAAAGCATCTTCAAATAATATTGTTGTTAACTATATTGGTGCTTCATTTGAAGAAACAGGGCTTTACGAAGTACACCCAGTCATTTACAAAACTGGCGGTTTCTTACTTTCAAATGAATCATTTGCTGAAGAAAACATTTCTAAGACTCTTATAAAATATTTTAAAGGAGGTATTTTCCATAACTCTGGCGCTGACGCCACAATTATTTATAACGCTTCTCCAAATCTTAAAATTAGTGGCTGTGTTGGACCTTGCGCTTCATTAAATGTTGGTTCACCTCTTGTCTCGCTAACTTCACCATCAACAATTGGAGAAGGTAACACAATTGAATGGAAAATATGTGGTCTTTTACCAACTACAACTTTTGGCTTTATCTTTGATATTACTAATCCAAAAACAAGTCCGATAGGCCTTAATGAAATTGGTTATGTACAATTTTCTACAAAATACATGCACATTTCAACAGGAGAGATCAGACTTCGAGTTACAACAACAGCTGTTCGTTTTGCTGATCTAACATCAAACAAAGACCTTCTTGTTCAAGGTTTTGATCAAGAAGCTGCTACTATTCTTTTTGCGAAATCAATGATGTGGAAGATACAATCAGTTTCTTCAAATCAAACTATATCGTCATTAGTTACAACAAATGAAATTATTCAAAATATTGACAGAAAACTTATATCATTCTGTAAATTATTTGCAGCATATAAACAACGCGATACTTCTTCATTCACTCTTGATCCTCAGCTTCAATACTTGCCACAATTCATTTATCATTTCAGACGTTCGCCATTTCTCTCAACTTTTAATAGTTCACCTGATCAAACAGCTTCACTTAGACACAGTCTTTTAACGGAAGATGTTACAAATTCCTTATTTATGATACAACCTACTCTTATGTGCTTTTCATTAAATGCTCCCCCAACTCCAGTTCTTCTTGATTCAAATTCTTTGAGGCAAGATGTTGTTCTTCTTTTAGATACATATTTTCGGATTTTAATTTGGCATGGATCCACAATTGCTGCATGGAGAAATCAAGGATATCAAGATCAAGAAGAATATCAGAATTTGAAAGCTGCACTTGAGCAACCTAAAGAAGAAGCTATGCAGCTCCTAAATGAAAGATTCCCAACTCCACAATTTGCTTCCTGTGATCAAGATTCATCATTATCAAGATACCTTTTATCCAGATGCAATCCTTCTTCTGATGTTTCATTCACCACTGCTTATGGACCAGCTGATAATTTGAGTACTGATGAACCATCTTTATCAAAATTTATGCAAAAACTAAAAGAAATGACTATTTCATCTTAAAACAATGGAAATATGAGATTAATCGGAAATTAGATCTTTTCTCTATTTGATTTTATATATATTAAAAATGCTTTCTTTTTATATGAAGTATTATTCAAATAATAATTTTTTTTTTTTTTTAAAAAAAAAAAAAAAAAAAAAAACAGATAAAGAACTTTCTATATTAATCTAAGTATGATACCTCATGCATAAATTAAAAGAAAAAAAAATTCATCGATTTTAACTTTGATCTAACAGAGGCATGTCAACCAAGAATGAACAATAAGCGAAAAAACAATTGGAGTTCTTTTTTTTATTCAGAAATGAGAAAAAAAGAAAATATGCAGAAACTCTTTCAACTTTTTCATGAAATATTTTTCATCCCATAGAGTCATAACTATGAAACTTATAATACTGATCTAATAAGTGATTTTAAAAATATTGAATAAATAAAAAGATTATATATTTTTGCTTTATCAAAAAATATTTTAGCATAATCTTGTATCAAGAATAATACTCAAAGTAATCAAATATAAACAATATTAATATTTATATTACAAAGCATTATTAATAATTATATTATTATTATCATAATTGAATGAATTTACAAAAAGATATAATAATATTTTTGATATTTTTTTAAGTTGATATGCCCCTGATCTAACGTAGTAAATTTTAAAGTTTTGAAAATTCTGTTTTCAATTTTTTTGTATTAAAATTAAAATAATCACCGTAAAATTTAAATGTAAAATAACCGTCTCAATTTGTCAATTATTTTTTGTAATGTCTTCTTCTTCTCGACCGAAGACTTTGCCAGTCGTTCCATTATTTACCCTTGGACATGCCTGCCCAAAAGAAACAAATCTCTTAGAAGTATTTACGGGTTGGCCATCAAACAAAATACAACTACTTCATCAAGCTCAAGAATTACGCAACGCAATTAAGGATAACATTTTAAAAGAAACAATTTCTGTTCCTGAAAAACTTAATATGGTTAATCAATATCTTCCTTATGCATTAGCTATTGAAAAAATTAAAAATGAAAATCCAGGAATCAAGCACAATAGCAAGGCAAAAATCAGGTGGAAGCAATCGCCAATTGTTGTTTCAAAGTATATCGATAGAGTCTTTTATGGCGACACATTCTTCAATGAGGTTCTTCATGTTATTTGGTTACGTGCTGTCTTGCTTCTTAATAATGCATTTCTCCTCAGCCAATCAGGAACTGTTGAAGAAGCTGTTTCTTGCCTTAGAGAATGCTCAGGTATCTTTCTTTATCTCGCAAATGACAGACTCAGAATATCTACAGAACCTGTTGCTGTTGAATTTCAAGCTCCCGTTTTTAATTCATTTTCATCTTTGGCAATTGGTCAAGCATATGGTCTTATAGCAGCCAAAGGCGAAAATGATGGAATTAACGCATCTGCGCTTGGCAAACTTTGTTACACAATTTCCACCACATTTTCCAGCTCATTCGATTCTATTCAAGTTTGCAAACCACCTAATGCAGTTCATGAACAATACAAAAACTGGGTTAATGGAATTAAACACTTTTTCATGGCTTTGGCAGCAATAAACATGGGATATTCTCAATTTGATAAGCAAGAAATAGGGCAAGCTTTGGGCCTTCTTAGGCTTGGTATTCATTACTTAGATGAAATTGTTACATACGATAAACACAATATTAGACTTAACGATGCATCTAAAGCTCTTGCAGATTCATTAAGACCAATTGATAAGAAATGGACATCAGAAAACTTTAGTTTCCAATCTAAATATGTTTTATCCTTTAAAGATGCTGAAATGTTTATAACTACTAATTGCCTTGCAATGCCAAATCTCCCACAACCAACTCCTTTCCAGTTACCAGATCCAATCCCATAAATAAACTTTTTTTTTAATTACTTTTTTATCAATGAAATTATAATTTTCTTTTTACTGAACATGAAAATAAATAACGACAACTCACAAATCGCTTATCTTAATTTGAAATTTGTTATTTTTTTTTCAAAATATTTTCAAACTTTTTCATGACTTTTTTTTTTTGCCATTCAACAATATGAATAACCAAAAAGATAAACATGAATTTTATAAACAGATTAGGCGCATTAGCTCACTCCCAGAAGATCAGCGTCAGCAGGAATTAAAGGAAATTGCTGATTCTAACAATGAAGATGCGAATAATCTCAGAACAGGAATTAACGCTTTTAAAGATGCTCAATCTAATGTATCTGATATTCGTGATACATTAAGAAAAAAAGATGAAATAATTCAAAAAATTAAAGAAACAGACGACAAATCTCAAGACATATATAGATTTTATGATTCAAACCAGCAGACTATTAGTAAAATATCAGAATTTAAGCTCAAAAGGGATTTTTGTAATTCAATACAGCGTTTATGTTCTGTACCAAACGAAATATTAAAAGAAGTAAAAAATAAAGAATATCAACTTGCAACAAAATATTTAATTTCAATGATGAAAATAATATCGAACCCTAAATATAATTCTCAAATTTTAAACGTAGTAAAGCAACAATTTACAGAAAAATTTATTCATGATTTATACTCAATTTCTGGATGCAATATGCTTATACTTTTAAACAACGAAGATTCTATTCATAAATCAGTTCAAGCTCTTGGCTTCCAGATCACTTGCTATTATTATAACATTGCTGAGTTAAATAATCCTACAGCAAAAAATGACATTGAATCCAAGAGAAGTTCAATAACAGACACTTTAAGCACTTATTTTAGCTATCATTATAATTTTCTGACAAGAAAAACAAGTGAAGTTGTTAAGCAATTTATAAGCGCTGGACAAACTCTTCAATTAATTGATAATGATATACAAAACGTCATTCTGAAATTCCCATACTTTGACTCACCAGGAGATGAGCAAATTCAAGAAGATAATAACAAAATTAAGAATGACATAATTTCTTTATCAAAAGAATATTATTTGAAAACTTACAAAAAATTTGTTAATTTTTCACAATTAGATGGAATTTTCTATACAAAGAGAAATATTTTCCAGATCTCCAATTACATTAATTTTGCAGAACAATCTAAACAAACAAAAACTATTCAAAGTTGCTGGGGACAATTAATACCAAATGCTGTAAACATGAGTTCAATTATTTTAATTAGTGGAATCATTGATCTTTATCATGCTTGCAAGACAGAAAAAGAAATAAATGCTACATTTTTACAAAGATTTGACAAACTATACAGTTTAGTTCAAAACATTAAAAATACAAAAGAACAAAAACTTCCAGATATAACATTTTTAGGGAAAATATTCCAAACATACCATTCATGCTTTAGTTTTGATCCCACATCGGAAAAATTTATTAATACATTCATTACTTTTGTTCAATTTTCTATGCTGCTTAAGTTTAATGATAGAGTATATAATTTGTTTTATGGCAATTTTTCATCAAGAATCACATCAGCACTTGGCAATTATATGGCAAATAGTGTAGTAAAAGGATTGGACATACCTTTTATTAGGATTGAGGAAATTTTGAATGATGTTTATTTTGATGAATCTCAAAATTCAGAAAATCCAAATAATAATGTATCCTTCTATGATGCAATGCATGAACGAATTGAAAGAAGCGAAGCAAATAAGGGATCAATCGTAAATAGGATTGCTTTTCAAGCTTTAAATGGAATTACAAGTCACTTTTTATGCGAACCTCTAGATGCTATAACAATAAATAATGGAATCAAAGAAAATGAAATATCAATATTAAAGTGGTCTCTAAGGTTAAGAAAGAAGAATGAAGGATTAGCGAGAGATTTGGTTGCTCCATATATAAAACTCCTAAAGGTCCAGAAAAATGATTAATAAAAGCTTTATTTTTATTTTTATTTTTACTTTTTAGAGAAAATACGTTTATTGTTCTTAATTTGGCCATTCACGTTTAAAATTTGAAATCAAAATTTTAATGTCTAAAACTACTGGTAAGAGAAATCCTTATCTATATAAGCTTTTAATGGATCTTGATGAATTTGATAAAAATGAAGAAACAATTGGAACTGGAGGATTTGGTGTTGTCAAAAAAGCTACTCTCCCATCAAATGGAAGCCATCCTCGTCGAATTTGTGCAATAAAATATCTTAAAGCTGATTCCATTACGTCATCAAAAGATCAAGAACATTTTCACAATGAAATATGTTGCCAATCTTCATTAAAGCATCCTGCCATTCTCCCTTTGATTGGCTACTCTGTTCCACTCATGACAATCGGTGCTTATGCAATTGTTACTCAATACATGCCAAATAAATCTCTCTTACATGTTATTCAAAGCCTTTATTCCGGAGATCCTCCTTCCGGATGGAATGAAACTAAAAAAGCAATCAACATTTTTGGTATAGCTGCAGGCATGGCATATGTTCATCAAAGTGATATTATACATAGGGATCTAAAAACAGAAAATGTAATGCTTGACGAAAACTTTTATCCAAAAATTGCAGATTTTGGACTCTCAAAAATTTTTGAAGAAGGCACCGAAGGTCAAATAAATAACACAAGAAACATAGGAACACCAATTTATATGGCTCCTGAACTTATCAATGGCGAAAACTATTCCAATAAAGTTGATGTATTTGCTTATTCTTACATTTTATATGAAATTTGGACACTAAGAAAAGCATGGTCAGATAAAAAGAAGTTGAAACTATTTAGCCTTATTGATTTCATAAATAAAGGCCAAAGACCTATAATTAAAAATGATGAAATCCCAAAACCATATGTTGACTTAATTAAGAAATGTTGGGAGACAGACCCCAATTCTCGTCCTACATTCATTCAAATTGTTAGGCAATTTATGAACAATAAAGAAAAATATTTCAAGATGTCTTCAATTAATCGAAAAGAATTTGACGATTACATCAAAGCAGTCACAGAAAATTTAAAGTTTGACTAATTTTATTGCACTTTTTTTTATTTAAAAATGAAAAACATTGATAATGTAAATTGGACAGAATATTATTTATGTAATATATATAAACATTATTATAAATGCGAATATGAATTTTTAACTTGCTATTTTAATACATAGCATTTAATAAACTATTGATAAACAATTTCAATACCATTAACAATTATGAAATCTGGCGTTTTAATTTGCTCTATATTATACTGTATTGCATATATTATGAATTAAGGCAGGTGAACATCACTACTTCTAAAAAAATGTGTTTGGATCCTGAGGAGGATTAAACCCCCCTCCTTGAGATAATGTTTCAAACTGGGTTCTTGTAAAATGAATCTGCTCCTTAAGACGTGTAAGCAATCCTAAATCTGTTTTCTTCATACTAAATCTGAGTGAATGAATCATTTTCAATATCACATCATTTTGAACATTGGTGATTCGCATTGCAGAAACCAAAGCGCGTTCAGCTAGAACCAGAACAGCTGATGCTTTTTGAAGATTTTTATCATCATCAGATTCACACAGAGATTGAATTCGATAAAGTTCATTAGCAATAATTTCCATATTCAAATTATGATCGTCATCGTTAAAACTAAGGCCAAAAAATCTTAAAATCATTCTAATAGAAAAACCGTTAAGTAAAAGGGCACCAATGCCATCCATAGGATAAAATGAAGCTACAGAAGAAATTGCTTCAATTGGGAAATTTAAAAAAAAATCTGTCATTATTTTGATAATATAATTGACCTGTGAAAGGTCAAAATCAACATCAACAAGGCATGATCTCATCTGGTGAAGAACATTAGGAAAAAGCTTATGTTCTATAATTTCAGATGTACATATCATTGCGAAAAACAATAAAAATATTTCTATTCTGGCATTATCTGCTTGCTCTTGATTCATAAATTGGAAAAGATAAAAATTGCAAACACTGAAAAGTGGAAAAATTGCATTTAAACTATGCTTGATCGAATAAATAAAAAAACTTCGCCACAATTTATAATCAACTGTGTGTGCAGATAAAAGCTGTGAATACTTAAATAAATTCATTTGTGAATCTATAATATTATTCAACACTAAATAATGCGCATACGAATAAAATATTTCGATAGATGGTGCTACTTGACATGGAAATGTTTCAATACATTTTATTAGATATTGAGGTAATGTATTATTATATGATAAAAAATATGCTTCTTCTTGGTTTTCATCAATTTCAAGAATTTTAAAAATGAAAAAAGGAAATTGATTACTGAATGGCTTAAAGATACAACCATCTTTGTTGATAAAAACATCAATTGGCGCTGGAGGAATAAAATGAGAATCTTTTCCTCCTTGAATTAATGCATTTTCTGTAATGATTGTTGCGTTTTCTTGGAATGAATAAGAGCGAGGTATAATTGGATCTTTTAATCTAGCAAACAATAAATTGTCTACCGAAAATTGTTCTGGTATTTTAATATTTCCACGGGCTGGCAGTTTAATCTCATCATCGGATTCGGAAGACAAATCTGATTCATCAATACCTTCCATTAGAATAAATTGAATCGAAAGTGATGTTCATTTAATATTGAAAAAGTTTCATAAATTGAGAACTATATTTTTAAAAAAAAGAAATCAAGAAAGAATTAATAAATACAGCATTTATTATTTTTTGGTTGTATTTTATAGTATGGACAGAGTGCGTACAAGAAGCCAGTTGGATCATTACTTCCATGAATTGGCTGTGCTCCTGCATTTTCTGGAGTTGGCTCTATTGGCTCAGGAGGAATTTCAGGCTTACAATCAAACCACTCGAAAGGAGAAGACGATTGAGGTATTCCAGATCTTAGAAGATGATGCATAAGATTATAATCAGGAGTATCGGCAAATCCAAGTTGTTGTATATGCTCTCCTACTTGACGGAATTGAGGAGATATTTGCCCAAGCAAATCTGATAATTTATTTTCTTCTTTCATTTTTCCAATTTCATTAACATTCTGTTCTGAGATCCAAGGCAAAGAAAATTGTGATAGAGCCAAAATAGCGTATGCCATAGAGATCAGATCATCTCTTCTGGATAATTCAATTCGGTTGTGCGTTGATGAGGATGCATAAACTGGAGAACCAATTGCACTTGCAAATTCTCTAGCGTCAAGATGTTTTCCTGAAGAATTTACGTAAAGTTTTGAAATGCCATAATCAATGAGACAAATAGGAGTATCGCCATCTAATCTAACAACAAAATTCTGTGGTTTAATATCTCGGTGAATGTAGCCATTTTTATGGAAATCTTCAATACAAGAAAGCATTTCATCTGCTAATCTTGCAAGAAAAGGAAGAATGACAATTCCACCTGGTAAATGACTAGCAACAGTTGATAAGTTAGGTCCGAGCAACTCTTCAACAAGGAAATAATTATTATCTTCACTACCTTCGAAAATAAAATGAGGGAAATGCTGGGAGCTCCGAGACATCTTTTTGAGAATGGCTGCTTCGAATTTAAGTGTTGCACGTTTTGAATTATGGGGTTCAATTTTCATCGCATATGCTTTGTTGTCTTCTGTAGATATAACTTTCCAAACATCGCCAAAGCCACCTTCACCAATTTGACTTTCGAGCTCGAAATATCCGAGCTGCATGCGTGGCTTCAATGCCATTTTATATTTTTACAATAAGCAGAAAATCTATATTTAGTAAACCCTCATATTTATAAGATAATATTAATTACTATTAAATTATAATACTTAATTAAAAAAGTATAATAATATTTATTGATTAAAATATAGCAAACTTTAAAAAATATTGGGATATTTCAGTATTGATGAAAAAAATCGATTTCAATTAAAAACCGTTAATCCAATAACAATAGAAAGCATATTTCATAACTTATCAAAGGAAAAGGATATGAATTCTAATTTAGCAATTTTAACCAACAAAATAAAAAATATTTAAAAAGACTAAGATGTTTTCTAAAATATAAGCAAAAATTTTCAAAAAAGTTGTTTTTTAATAAATATGATTTTTTTAACAAAAAGTTTCATATCGTTTTTAACTTTTGAAATCGTTATTGAATTTTGCTAAAAAATTATATGATTATCTCGATCCAAACCATAAAATTCGAATAAGTTGCCTTGTATAATTGCTTATTTATGCGATAAATATCAAAATTTTGAATAATAATAATAAAGCAATTCTAATAAATTATTATTTTAATATGACAAAAAAATTCCAATGGCAAAACATATATATGTCTATATCATCAAAAATTTTTTTTAGAAAAAGTTAAAAACAATATATAATTTGTTTGATGAGGACAGTTTTTTCACACCATTATTTACGGTAAGTCTGGTGCTTTCATTTGGCTTTTGAACTGACCTTGAGATTGGCTAACCAGCCTAGTTTTAGGTTTAGCTTTTGTATTATTTCTAGGTGTCTGTGTGGCTTTGTCAGTTGTTTCATTTTTCTCTTCCCTGTATTTAAATACAGGTTCTGTTTCTACTCCATGAGGTGGATCCATTTGGATTAGTTTTTCATTAGGCTCTAATTTTGCATTTTTTGTTCTTTCCCAATACATTTTTCGAGTTTTATCATATCTCTCGACTGCATCGTTTGGCATTGAAAATCTTTTTAAGCTCTCGAAGCGTTTGTTCTTTGTTGCGATACCTTTGAATAATTCTTCTGAATCTTGAGTAGAAGATCTCGTAAGATGGCGGAAAAAGAAAGAATTTGTTATCCAATCCCAAACAACACATTGACCTTTCGAAACAATTGAGTTTGCTTGGGTTTCAACGAATAAGCCAATTAAATAGCCAACAAGTGGTATTTTAGAAACATTAAATCCATTGAAATAAATGTTGGCATGAAGTAGCACAACAGGTTCAATAGCTGTAAATGCAATTGCAGTAATAATTGACGTATTTAAAAATATATTTTGCTCTGGTGATTCAACGATAACTCGTACAGGCGCATATAATGCAATGTCATCAAAATATAGGTCACAAGGAATTAATTTAAACAGCTTAAAAGTGCATTGGATACGTAATTCATTTGCCACAACAGCTGCTGCTTGTAATGAAATAGTATTTGCGGGCTGTTCAGAAGCTGCAGTTTGATCAGAAACCACTTGAAGAATCCTTAATGGATGATATCCAAATGAGAAATGAGCAAAATGAAGGTAGTTCACGAAAAATGGAACATAACTTGCAAAGGCTCTATCAGCGTAAGGGCAAATACTGTCGCCAAAGCTATCAGGAAGCATTTTTTCCCAGCATGCTTTGAGTAATTCATTTAAAAAATTGCAACTTTCACTTCCCGCTTGTATCATAGAATCTTTTACCCACTTATTGAAGGTTTTGCGTCTAGCTGCATCAACTAAAGGGGCTTTATGCTGGAACCAAATACAGATACCTTGAACTATAATAAAAAGAAATAAAGGAAACGTATATCCCCAATGATAAAAGAAACATCCAACAACGAATAAACAAAATTGATTGAAGAAAAAGTGATTATAAAAAAATTGCAAAAGTAAGCCTAAACCATAAACATGGTGGTCAATCTTTGTACGCTTGTACGCATATTTAGGTTCTTCCATATTGATTATTTATAATAAAATTTTATATCACATGTCAAAATATTTAGAATGAGCAAATCTTTTCTTGTATTTCGTCTTCTCCCAGGTGACGATCTTTTCGACTCGATTATCAACAAAGTATCTTCAGCCGATGAAGGAGCCCGATCTTTTGCTATTGTTACATGTGTCGGTTCATTAAAGCAGTGTAAAGTTCGTCTTGCTGGTGCAACTGCTACAGATCAAGCAACAAAAATTATACCAGGCCCTCTCGAAATTGTTTCACTAGTTGGAACGATAGCTAACAATAAAGCACATATTCATATTTCTGTTTCAGACAAAGAAGGCTTAACTTATGGTGGACATCTTATGTCAGGATCAACAATCGAAACTACGGCAGAAATTGTCCTTGCAAATATTGAATCATTAGCAGGCGTAACTTTAACACGAGAAATGGACCACAAAACAGGCTTTCGCGAATTGTGTGTAAATCCTCTTCCAAAAGCATAAAATAATCATTACATTGATAACTTACGACCATTAAATAATTTTTCATTCATAATTTCTTATTATACCCCAATTTTGGATTCATATGCAATGTGATAAAGCGGTAGTATAATATGATAGTATAGTAATATAATATAATAAATAACCATATTTAAAAATTGAAAATGATTTCCAGCATATTCAATTCGCATTGAATGTAAAGTGTCAAATTTTTATAGATACTTTGAAAAATTAAATATGATTCAAAAATTGAATATACACAATTCAATTTCCGATAAATTATAATCACATTATCTCGAAAAAGAAACCATATTAAATATAAAATAAAATAAATGGATTCTATATGAAACATTTTTCGTTATTTCACAATATACACATATTGTCTTATTGCAAATAAAATAAATTAACACAACGAATTAAACAAAAGCAATTAGAATATCACAAGGAATCACAAATTCAATTTCTTTTATTAAACAAACAAATTTTATTTTATTAAAGCTTGAATAACTTTATCATCAAATCCGAAAAATTGATTTCCAGTTATTGTTTTAGGTATGTTGAACATTTCTTGGGACTCCTGAACTGCATTACGGAAAGAATTCATTACTTTATCAATGTTTAAGTCAAAAAATTTTATGGTTTTCTTTCCAACAAGATTTAATTGATAAATTGGTAATGATTTCGTTCCGCCAACCGTACAGCTAACCAACGTGCAAGCATTTTGACCAACAATAAGCCGAAATGCAAAATATCCAATAGGAGCTTTTGATTCTGCAGCATGCTCACCTTCATTTAAAACAGTTAAGCAAGAAGTAAAGTTAGTACCAAAAGAAGAAGAAGAAGGAAAAATATGAAAATGACGATAATTTGATATCATTTGTTCTTCAAAATTTGGTAAGCAGAGGATGTCAACAAGACGCTTGATACGATTAAATCGTTTTTCATATTTAAACATGAATTGATATTTATTAAGAGGAAGACTTTTATGTGGAGAAACATTAGATCTTTCAATTTCTCTAAGTTTCTTCAATTCTTCAAAGTGATCACCATTTTCATAAAATGGCGAATTTGGATCAACAAAAAATTGCACTAATGATGAAAATCCAATATCATTGACGGTAGAAAATAAAAAATAATCGTTTTCAGCAGACCAATTTTTGGGGTTGACTTCCCATGGGGGACAGCATTCAAATCTATTCATAATCGCTTCTTTACTAAGCATTGAACAATTTTTTCGAACATTTTGTAAAAGAAGAAGTGAATCACAAATCGCAGAAATCTGATTATCTGATATCCAAGATTCATCAACTATGCTTAACATTTTGCTGTCAACACTAATAACATCATAAAAAAGTGAAGGCTCGCATTTTTTACAGCGATTGTAGACTTGAGATAAAAAGTGTGTAGCAATTTTTTTTGAAAAGTCATTTAATAAACTTTGATTTATTAAGAAATCAAAATTTTCCTGGATTGTATTTTCTATCTTTAGACCATAATAATAGAATGCACGCAAAAGACGTAAAAAATGAAATCGTGTTAAAATCATTGGTGATACTTTTGAAGATGAATGTTCATACCATTCTTCTGGTGTACGAATTGGATTATCAAAAGATAAATCATTGGTCATTGAAGATATAATTTCTTTCAGTAGAATTTCAACTCTAACTTCAAACCACTGAAAATCCAAAAAAAAAATTTTCAAATTATTAAACGGAAGTGTAGTATCATCAAGCATTTCTTTCGTTTTTAAAGGAAAATGATTCAAATATCCATAGAGAAGAGAATAATCATATAAAGGATTCCAACCTGGTGGCGTTTCTTGACATAGACCATAGAAAAAAGGGCCCGTAAATTCATTTGAATTTAGATATTTCATTGCAGCAGTGAGAAGATTTTTGTCATTCCCATCATTATTTAATTCTTCATGCTCCATTTAAGAAAATTTTGAATGCAAAACAATCGTTCAATATTTATGCTAAATAATAAAAATATCTTCCAATATAGCAATAAATGAAAAAAACTATATGCAGTTTACTATTGTATTAAAGAAATAGATTCTTTAATGAAGATAAAACAAAACAGGATTTGCAATTATTAATTCAATCTGAATCACTTATTAATTTAAAAGTAAATTCTTTTTCTTTCTTAGAGCAACACTTACTACATTTTCTCCAAAACTTCCTATTAGGTAAGTGACAACTTTTATCTCTGATTGAAACTACTGTTGTTCCAACAACAAAGTAAAGGAAAAGTGGAATTCCAATAATAACAGGAATGATAATTATCCAGATTTTTTTTCTTGATTCCTTATTGGTATTAGAGCTTTCATTATCAACAACAGTGTTGTTTGGTGAAGATGTGATAGGCAAATCATCATTGTCATTGGTTGTTGTGCTAACAATTTCAGTTGTAATAACAACATGACTTGTTGGAGTTATACTTGATGAGGGTTGCTTAGTGATTATATTGCTAATTGTAGGTTGATCAGTAATAACATTACTTATTGTAGGTTCGTCTGAAAAAATATTGCTAGTTGATGTCTCTTCAGTAATAAATGACGTAATTTCTTCTGTTGGAGTTTCAACGACGGTGGTTGAAGCGCAAGCTTGCTTAGATTTAATTTGAAAACTTAACTGATCATCATTAATTGTTACCTCATCTGGAAGTGAGATTGAACCTTCATCAAGAGTTTTATTGCACATGTAAATGATATCGGCACTTCTTCCTTGGGATCCTTTGTAAGTAACATGAATACCACTGGTTTTCTGAATTTTGGCTGAAAAAGAAATATTATTTTGGTACAAACCATATCCAATGCAATTTACTCCATTACAAAGCCAGATATAAGCGTCTTCATCTCCGTTGCAATATGAATCAGGTGGGCAAAATATTGGTCCACAAGGCTGATAGATAAGAGTTGATTCAATATTCGAAGATTCAGTATTTACTTTAACAGTTTTTTTCCAACCAATATCGCCATTGTTCAATGATCCAAGATTCAAGTCAATTTTATTTTCAGCAGTTTCAATCGATTTGAATTGACATGATTCTGGTGGAATTGGTTTTGGTGTTGGTATAACTTTAATACAGACTTCTGGTGTTGATCCTGTTAATAATAATGTATCTTGCGAAATTGAAGCGTTATTTTCCCATTTAATTTTACCTTCATGAAAATCAGATTCACAATGGAGAGTAATATTAATATTTTTATGGGAAATCTTATCTTTAAGGTTAAATAATATTCCTTTTTCTAAATTTGAAAGGTCAACTGGAAGTATATTAGAATCATCAGTAATTCCATAAGAATCGCAAGAGCGGTTAAGTCCATTAATCTCACATAGCCACGCTGAAGAAAATCCATCATTTGAACATGAAAAACTTGGAGGACATGATATTCTTTCGCATGGCTGGTAAAAAAGAAGTTTTGGTTTCCCATCAACAACAACATCAACTGTCATTCCAAAAGGAAAATGATTTAAATTCATAAAGTTTCCATTTATTCCAAAAGTAATATTGCTTTTCATTCTGCTTGAAAAAATGCAATGTGGTTGATAACTCGGCGTTGGTGTTGGTGAAGGAACAATTATTGGGCACGCTGCAGAAGAATATGCTTTCACGTTTATTATTTCAGTTGATGATTCATTGATTGTAATGCTTACATCATTAATGCCATCTTGTGTATCTTTGCATTTTAATTCTAATTTAAGAGAGAGTTCTTTATATGCTCCATCATCATTGTCATAATATATTTCGTCATTTGTATAGTAAATAATTCCTTCTGAAAAGTTTTGAGGATTGACTGGAGTGTAATTAACATTATATCTTGTAGCAATTGGATAGCATGTATTACTATTTGATGAGCAACGTAGAACAAAAACATCTGATGTTGATTCTAATGAAGGCTCAGAACATAGTCTCATATAATAATAATTTGATTCATGTTGGTATTTAATTATTGGTTGATTTACTAAGCTTGTAAGGTTATATTTATATTGACCAAGAATGGCAGCACAATTACCAACCCATTTCGAATAGAGTAAGGAGAATAAGAGACAGTAGATCATAATTTATATTTATATCAAATAATTACAATATTTCAATGAATATTTTTATTAAATTAAAGAAAAAGTGAACTTTATGTCATAAAATTTTTTTTTTTGAGAAATTACCAAATATTTTTCAATAAAAAGACTTTACAAATTTCAATGCAAGTTAATAGAAATGTAAATACATGAAAATCAATTATGTAGAATCTTTTTATTAGTATTATAATAAATAAATAAAAAAGGCAATTTTAGTTGTAACTCGTAAAATAAACTTAGAGTAACGAATTGATTTCTTGAACAATATTCATACAAGCTCGTTTAACAATTGAATAATTCGTTCTTCTTCTGTTATCTTCAATGCATTCCATAATAGAAAAGTTTTCTGCTGCTCTAGCTCTGATATCTTTTTCAAGAGTGTGTAATTTGTTATGTAATTCATTTGCTCTTAACTGAGCACGAGATTCATTGAATTTCATTGTTAAGGCATTAGTTGCTTTTCTTAACTGGTGCAATTGTGATTTAAGTTGATCACGCTCTTTCTCAAGCTGCTTTTTCTTTATTTCTCCCTCTTCACGTATAGTATCTACATCTGAAAACTTTGGCATTTCTTCTTGCATTTCTTTCATTTGTCTTTTGATTAGTTCAATTTCATCGCTAATTTTAACGTCAACATTCTGTAAATTTTCAAGTTCTTGACGTCGTTGATCAACTTCGCCACGCAATTTATCAGTAGTAACTTGAGCATCTTGCATTAATCGTTCTTTAATTTGCAAATCATTCTGTAATTGTTTATAATTATCAATAGTTGGCATTTCTGCAATGCTCTCAAGCTCACGACTGGTGGCAACTAAGCAATCATATACACTTCGTTGTGTGTTTGCAATGTCAGTTTTTGTTTGCTCAAGAGTTTGAGGAAAATTAGATATAAAGGCATTCATTTCTTTTTCACGGTTTAATAATTTTAAGTAATGTTGACCTCTTTCTGTTTGTAAGTCACCCTCGCGTTCTTGTAGTGTTTTTATTTGATTTTGTACATAATTGAGTGATTTTTGTTCGTCTTGAATCTTTTTCTCTGTATCACCAATTTTTGTTGTTGCATCCTTAACCATTTGAAGAAGTTGTTCGCGTGATTTGCCTTGTAAATCGCCACTTTGATTTCTAAGTTTTGTGCATTGAGCATCGAGATTCTCTATTTCTTTTGCCATTTCTTGAACAGCTGATGAACTGTTTCCTCTCATCATTTCTTGAACCTGCTGTTCCTGGTCTGTTACAATTGATTCTAAATCACGTTTTTCTCGAAACAGACGATTAACTTCAAGTTCGTGTTGTTCATTCGATTGTTGAAGCTCTTGATAGTTTGCTATCATTTCATCAACACTAACGCCGCTTTGAATTCTATCAGTAAGAACATTATAATCTGCCAATTCAGCTTCGCTTTGCTCAATTTGTACTCTAAGATCGTTGACTTGCTGATTAAGAGAAACCTGAATAGATTGTCCTCGCTTTTTTTGGTCAATTTCGTCTTGAAGTCTTTTAATTTCTTCAACAATATCGTTAATCTTTTTCCTTAAAATTCCGATAAAGAATGATTTATCAGCGACTTGACGACCTCCTGATTGAGTATGAGCACTAGGTAATCCTTGCTTAGATAGGGGACGGTTAACTACAGGAATACCACGGCTTGGAGTTGTTACTTCTGATCCATTTCGCGTTCTGCTTGGTGGACGCATTCCAACAGGTACGCCAGATGTTGGAGGTCTTTGAGCTGATGGTGGGCGTTGATGTATCGACATTTATATATAAAATTTCCTATATATGTAAAAAAACGAGGTAAAAATAAAGTATTCAATTGAAAACGGTTAACTGTTGGAACTTGAAAAAATGTAGCTCGTTATATTTTTGTTTTAAAAAAAATGGTTAACATTTTTCATCTTCTTTATCTATAGTAGTTGAGAAAAGTTCTAATTATTAAAATAATGAGTACTCCCCTTCAAGAATTTATTTTAAGCATTAGAGAAGCCGAATCGATTGAAGATGAACGTTTAATTATAACAACAGAACTAGCTGAAATGCGAACTTTAATTCGTGAATGCGATATTGATAAGAAGCCAAATATTATTGCTAAGCTAATATATCTAAGCATAACAGGAGAAAATACTTCATGGGGCCAAATAGATGCTGTTAGCTTAATGTCTCACGATCGTTTATCTTATAAAAGACTTGGATATTTAGCAGTCCAAACTATTTTTGATGAACAATCTGAAATACTAGTCCTTATTACGCAAACACTTCATCGCGATTTAAATTCACAAAATCCATTTATTCAAGCCTTACCACTCACTTTCATAGCAAACATGGGTACAGCTGAAATGTGTCAATCAGTATACACCGATGTCGAGCGGCTAACTTCTTCTGTTCATCCTGGGATTATTAAAAGAGCGGGTATGGCGTCAGTCCATATTGTTAGAAAAGTTCCAGAACTAGCACCAGCATTTAAGAAAGCATTAACACGACTACTTTCAAATACAAAGCATTCTGTTGTAACTTCTGGAGTTTCATTGGCTATTGAAATGATGAATGCTGAACCTTCATATATTAAGAGCTGGAGCCATTTTGCAAAGCCATTTACACAATTATTGTCATCTCTTTCGCATTCTAGACCTACGGCTGAATTTCGAATGTCAATATTCAATGACCCTTTTTTGCAGGTTAAGACTTTAAAGCTTTTAGGAATGCTTCGACAGCCATCAGATGAATTGGATGAAGCTTTAACTTTCTTAGTTACAACTGTTGATGCTAGAAGAAATACCGGACGAACTCTCCTTTTGCAAGGAGTTGAAACAATAGGTCTTTCAGCTAAAAAACAGTCTCTTTGTGGTCTTGCATTCAATCAAATAGGTCGACTTCTTAATCACAAAGAGCCAAATGTTCTTTATTCTGTTTTATCAGCTTTTTCAAAAATTTTATATAACGGTGCAGAAATTATTGATCGTTCATCACGCGATTCCCTCGCATTACAACGTTACAAAACCCAAATTGTTCAATGTTTAGATTACCGAGATCCTTCAATTAGAAGGAGAGCTCTTGATGTCATATTAGCTCTTGTTGATAGTCAAAATGCCGAAACCTTAGTTCCAGAAATTATTGAATATCTTCATTTGGCAGATTCTGATTTCAGATCAGAAATGATTGGCAAAATATATTTTGTTGTTCAAAGATTTGCACCTTCACCTACATGGCATTTTGACATTATTCATATTCTTCTTATAGATAGTGGAAACTACGTTGGAAATGATATTTTAACCGCATTTTGTCGTTTAATAGCAACAAATGAAGATGTCAGAAATCACGGACTTACTCTTCTTCAAAATACGATAGCAGGATACAGTAGCAATCAAGCTTTAATTAAAGTAGCTTCTTGGGTTCTTGGCGAATTTCTTCTTGTAACCAAAGATCAGACAGTTACTCATAGCGCTGAAGGTGACAGTTGTGCTTTAATTGATACAATGATTAATATATTAAAAATGCCTCAGACTCAAACAGAAACTAAATGTTATCTCATAACTGGCGTTACGAAGCTTGCCGCAAGATTAAAATTAGGAATTCAAAAAGTTATCAACTATTTTAAGATTTTATCATATGATAATGAAATAGAAGTTCAACAAAGAGCTGGTGAAATGCTTAGAATCCTTCAATTGCCGAATATTTGGGAAGAAACACTTTCTCCGCCTGAATACAAAAAGACTGATCAATTGGCCACTCAAAAAACAGCCCAAATAATTGTTAATCAAGCAGAAAGCAACAAAGAAGACTCTAATTTACCAATTAATAGTAATAATAGTGCTAATTTAATAGATTTAGGAAATTCCAATGATCATAATAATTCGTTGACGAACCAAGCAGCTATAGATAATAATAATAATCAAAATTCACAACAAAGAGGATCGATAATTGATGATTTATTAAGTCTTTCATCAATTCCTTCTGCCCCGCAACAAGCTGATCAGATTCAGAAACAACCAAAATTCGATTTTCAACCGCCTCCAAATTCTGTCGAAGCTATTCGTAATCAAGAATTCGCAATTTATTTCGAAATAAGTAAAAATCCATCCAATCCAAAACAAATTGCGATAAGAGCCACAATTGTTAATTTAGGTCCCCAACCTCTCAAAAGTTTTAGTATTCAATACGGAGTCCCTGTTGGATGGGCTATTTCAACACAACAACAAAGTAGCACAAATCTCGAGCCTTATGGTCAAAACTCAATTCAGCAAATCATATATCTTGAAAATAGAGGAACTAATCCACTAATGATGAAAACGCATTCAACATATTTCTTTGGATGCCAACCAATACAATCGAGCGATGCAGTTAAACCTATTTTTTAATCAACAAAAATAATTATTTCAAAATCCAAAATCAAAATATGGAATGCGTAATTTCTGTTTATATATATATCAAAGATATAGTATTGAATTTTTTGTATTTAGCAATATCAACTTAGATGCACTTTTTTGCATTTTAAATTTTTAATTTATATCAGATGACTACATTGTCATTAATCAATGATATTAGTATAATTTATATATAAATGTAAATTAATTGATCGTTTTGATTTTGTTTTGTTATTGTTGAATTAATTAATTAATCAAGTTTGTAAATAATACAATTTTTAGAAAATATCAAGTTTAATATTAAAAGAATGAAACAATAAAATAAATGAATTTGTTAAGAAGACCATTCTATTGAGGATTTCACCTCGACATCAATATCATTAACAAAGGCATGATAATTCATATCATCTAAATCAGTACATTTATATTTCTTACATAAAATCTCAAATTCTCTTGGATCCGAAGAAAGGCCAAGTCTGGCTATGCACTGCTTAAATTGCTGCATTGTAATATAATTTTTATGAGGCATTCTATCATAGTCTTCAAATTGCTCTTTAATGTTCATTCGTCTCATCCTAACCATTGTTCTCATTCTTTCTAAAATTGACTGTAATTCTCTTTGATCGTTTCTGTCAAGAGATTGAAGAGTTGTTGATGGATCTGGAAGAGCTTGAGCTCGTGGCTTTCCTTTATCAACTGGCTTCTTGCACAATTCTCTCTTTCCAAATATTTTATTTAACTGATGACAAAATGATCTGTAATCAAACATATCGTCTGTTCCTTGGACACGGAACATATTAATCAAAAAGTCGATTTCTGATGCTTCCAGGGGTAGGTCGGTTTGCCCTATGACTGATCTGAATTTTTGGTCTGTTACTCTTCCTGATCTTAAATTATCAAATGAAAGGAAAAAGTCTTCAATTCTAATTCTTCGTTTGTATATGAATGTTTGAAGTCTTGTTTTAATTGATTCCCATTGTGGATTAGAAGCGTCAGTATGTCGAGAAACAAGGTAAACGCTATCAGCGTTTCCATAAGAAGGAATGGGCTGAGCAACAATTGATGTCGCTGCACGATCACCAAATAATAAGCCAACACGCGAATCGACATCTTCAACAAACTGTGTGTAATCAATGAAATTATTCGTTGAATCATTATAATATCCGCATAAAACATCAATTTCAGCTTTTGAGAGATGAACACCAATAAGCTGAAGAACTTGAGCAAAGCCGGTTGCTGTAACCCTTTTATGATTGAATCTGTCCTTATCTTTAAATTGTTCAATTAAAGAAAGTCGACGAGTTTTAACAAATTTTGCAACAATATCGAGTAATTGAGATACATTTGAAGGTTGAGCATTTTTCTCAGTTATTTGATGATTAGAAATTGTTCTTGGATTGAATGTATCCTTTGGAGAAAGAGGAGTGGTTTCTGGATCTTTTTCTAGGTCTAATGGAGCTATTGCTTGTAGAATATCATCAGCAAAACGGCGCCATTGTATGTAGCCAGGCCTTGTTGGTGATGAATAATTTTCACGGATGAGTGCAAATTCTGGATCTGTAAGTTGATATGTTGATAAGCCTATTCCTGTGCGAAATTGTCCTTCTGTAATTTCATTGATTTTGAATTTGTCAAAATCTGTCAAAAAATCATGGAAATCAACAGAGTTAATATAGCTCCATCGTCTCATTTGATATAGAAGAGAATCAATATCATGGCTTTCGCCAACTTTTTTGACTAAGCCTTTCTTTGATTCAAATATCATTGTATCTGCTTTATCAGGGGTTACAAAAACATCTCCAGTTGGAGTATGGCCAAAAACTTTTTCAATTGATTGCCTATCTTCACCAATTGGTTGGAATGATCTTCGGTTTTGTTGATGTGTGGGATCGACATCTTCAATAAATTTGTAAAAATCTACACCATTTTCATTTTCATAAACTTCACAAATGATTCCAAGTTCTTCATCTGTGATAAGAATTCTAAGTGTAGTTAATGCACGGTGGAATTGAAATCTGGTAATGTAGCCTCTACCTAATCTATCAAAATCTTGAAGAGTTGGAAGGGTGTTAATTCTGAATCGTGTGATTGTACTGCGTACTCGCTCCAATATTGAATTTAGTCTTGGTGAAACTGATTTTGTTGTTGCTTGAGTTTTCAATGCTTTTTCAACATTTGGTGTAACATCACGAATATCTTTGCAGAATTCTAAATATTTAACATATTCTGTTGAATCATAAACAACTTTGTACCTATCAACGATACATTTCAAATCTTCCTCTGTAAAAGAAAATCCAAAAAGAGTCATTACGCCTTCAAATTTTTCTGTTGGTATATAACCTTTATTTAAAGGATCATGCTGTTTGAAAAATTCTATAATTCGTATACGTTTTTCTCTAACATGTGCTGCAAAAAGTTCAAGAATTTTGTTGGGAGCTTTATCAAATGATTTTATTTTGATACTTTGAAGTTGGTGCGGTAAAAGAGGAGTCATATGAAAAGTTTCTTGAGGTTTTGAATTTTGTTGGGCAAAGGTGTTAATATCAGCTATCAGTCTGCGATAATTTACATCTCTTAAAATTGGGTCTGAATATTTTTTAATGAGCATTTGTAGTTCTTGTGCACTTAGATCTGAAAAAGGCATTGCTCGAATAAATTGAGATTGAGTTATTGTCCCATTATTATGTTTGTCGAAATCCATATAAGCTTCACGAACATGAACTCCTTTTGTAACAACTTGATGATACAACTTTGCATATAAAGATTTAAAGCGAGTATCTTCAACTATGCCACTGTTAAGAGAATACCCGAGTTGTCGTGTGACTAGTGCACGTGAATCATATACACCTTCTTTTGGAGCATGTTCAAGATTACTATTTGAGAAAACATTCATAATCGTATCAATAAATTTGCGATAGTCTACGAGACCATCAGAATTTTTGTATTGAGAAACTATTTGTGAAAATTCGCTATCAGTAAGTTCGAAGCCAATTGTTCTAAAAACGCGATAAAACTGATCAACTGTAACTTTGCCATTATTCAGTTTATCAAAGTCTTCGAACCATTCCATTGGATGGACATCACGAAGATACATATATGTTCGAAGTCTATCGAGAACAGCATTCGTCATTTTTGGTTTCTTTTATATATGAAATAAAAAATAACGTGTCTACCAGTAACGTATTAAATAATTTATTATTTAAAGATTATCTTGATTTTTATTAATATTTTTATTGAATAAATAAATCATATAAACTATAATTTTGTTCTCAATCTATAATATGTTTTATAATTATTATATTAGTTTACTTTTTTTTCCATAGGAAATTCGATATCATTGTTTTAATCAAAATTAGAGATTATTTTATATTTAAAATACTTTGATTAATAATTTTCCACTTTTAAATCTAATTGTTTTATCCAAAAATCAATTTTATTTCATAGGAAATGTTCCTTCAAGGAATTATTAATTACTTCTGCATTATTTAAGTATTCAAAATTTATATATTTATATGTTGAAATGTAATTAATCAAATTTTGATCAAAAAGGAGCAAATGAAATAATGTATTGAATGATTTTTATGAAATTTCAGTGAATGTATTGAATCTTAAAACAAATCTAATCAAAGAAATGGTATGTTTTCTCAAAAAATCAGAGTATGAAAACAAAACGAAATCATCTTTATAAAATGAATAAAAAGAGAAGATTTGTAGTTAACAATTTTAATATAAAATCTCTTAACTATCTATTATTCATTTCCAAAAAAAAAAAAAACTTAATAAATTTTAATTATCTACTGGGATTTAGCAAGAATAACCATTTGCTTATCCTGTATGAAGTCTTTGGCAAGTCTAAGCCTGACAAGTCTTCCTTCTTCTTTACCAAATTCATTATCATTAAAATGAACATGAACCTGTATAGCAAGGTTTTTAAGATTTTGGCATACTGATTCAATTGTTGAAGCTTGATTTATTTCATATTTATCGAATATTGTCTTTTGTCCAAATGGTTGAATAAATGGATGCATTAATAGGTCATCAATTGTTGGACGAGATTTTGAATCCTTGTTTAAGCATCCGGCTATAACATTTTGAAGGTTTCTGAAGTCAGGGAAATTTTGTATTTTTGAATATACAATTTTACTATAATTAATTTTATAATTTTCAGATGGAAATGGGTATTTTCCGTAAGCAAGTTCATAAAGTATGCATCCAAGGCTCCAGACGTCAGCTGATGTCCTCCATTTTACTTTGTTCTGTGAAAGCACTTCTGGCGACCTATAATCATTTTTTTTGAATTCTGCTATTCCAATATCTTCGAAAGAAGTTTGATCATCTTCAATTACTTTAACGATACCAAAATCAATTAATTTCAAACTTCCTTTTATAAAAACGAAATTTTCTGGTCTTAAATTTCCATGTATAACATTTCTTGAATGCAATTCTTGAACGCAATAAAGCATTTGTTGCCATAAATATCGAAGGTAGTTTGGCTCCAATCTTTTATTTTGCTTTTCTCCTGTGTTATCTATGAAACGACGTAAATCTGTATCACCAAGTTCAAATACCATAAAAATTTCTTTATCTGCGACTTCGTAATCTATTAAGCGAATAATCCTATCACTATCAGGGAAACTAGTTAAGAACAGTATTTCGTTATCATACATCTCTCTGCTTTGCTTATTAATAATGGTTACAACTTTAAGTGCATAAAAGTTGCCATCAGGATCAAGAACTTTATATACTTTCGAATACCTACCAGATCCTATTTGTTCAATTTTCAAATATTTGATGCTATTAACATAAATTGAATTTGATGGGGAAAGTAAATTCTTAAATTGGTCGATTGGTGATGCACGTGAAATGTTTGTTGGAGTAGCTAGCATTGATGGAGGTGTGGTATCTCTCCGAGAAGATATTGGTGTCTTTTGTGAAAATGAAGAGTCGGTAAGTGAAACCTCTGTTTCTTCCATTTCTTCGAAAGCAGGCTTTGGGGCATGATCTTGTTTCTGGCGTATAAACTGTGATCCCTTATAATTGCTAATGCTTTGTCTGTAAGTCATATGTTGAAAATAATTAGAAACCTAAACGTACGAATTTTGATGTTTAACCATCAAATTAACAAACTAATTCAAATTAGGTTAAATGATTTAAATAATACAAAAAAACGGCCTTTTTTTTAAAAAAAAAATAATCGTTTCAAAAAATGAATCTTGAAAATTTGGATGCGGGAACAATAAAAAAGATTAAAAAAATGTATAAAAGATGCAACATCGTTTATGCTACAAGTGCCAAAATGAACAATGGAAATTCGGTTATTGCTATATGCCTTGTTACAGGTTTTGAAACGCGAGACCAAAAAACCACAAATGTATTGACATCAAACTATTGGATTTCTCTTAATTATTTAGATATTCGTGATAAAAAGATAATTCTTAGATTTCCAAACGAATCAATCGAATTTTCTACTACTGATTCTCAAAATTTATTTGAATCTATTTGTGACGTAGTTCAGCGTGTTTTGTTACCAAAAGAGCTCGAAGATCTTAATTTTAGTCGATTTAAAGCATATCCTGTATACCCCACGCCTTTTTCTGTAAGAAAAAGAATCACAATGATTAAGAGAGATAAAAGTTACATTCCAAATGATGAAAGTGAACGTGTATTTGATAATTTATTGAAAATTGGCTCGAGTACACTTGATTTATCAGAATTCCCGAGTTTAACACAATTGATTTTTCAATCACTTCCATTAATGACATTTGTTAAATCATTGATTATTCCCAAACTTCCTGACATATCGGTTTATAAGATTCTTGATTCACTTGTGCCATCTTGCAGTTTTTTAAGACATATCAAAGTTTCAAATACTACTGATTCGCATTTCCAACGGTTTTTGGATTCTATAATTAATAATAAGTCAAAAGTTTCTTCAATAGGTTTTGGTCCTCAATCAGAACTAACGATAGATGATCTTAAAGAGATTCGTAATCGAATTGTTAATTCAAAAATTCATTCGTTAGAGCTTAATAGTGCTCTTTCAACTCCAAATGGAGAAGAGTTAAGTTTAGATTTTTATAATCTTTTTGAAGGTCAACTAGGAACACATTTATGGTCACTAAACATGAATGAAACGATGAAAATCAATTTCAAATGTTTAATTCCCAAACTTAGACTTATTACATCCCTTTCATTCGAAGATTGTCTCATTGAAATAAATGAATTCTTTTCAATTCTGTGCCAAAGTGATATGAAAAACTTAACATATTTAAATTTGAACAAAAATGATTGTGCAGATAAAATCTCAAGCGAATTAAAAATCCCACCAAGCTTGACACACATTTCAGTCAATGACATATCATGGAAAAAGAATTCGCTGGTGTCATTCTTTGAATTCTTTATGAAGCAAAAAGATGAAATTCACTTATCAATTGCGCATGCTGGATCATACAGAGAACAATGGGATAATTTATTTGATTATTTAAGTAATTCTAAGTGCACCAACTTTCGAACACTTGTTTGGGATCGAAACCCAGTTGATGAAAAGTTGATCAGCTTTTTGAAACAAAACGACAAGCTCACATATTTATCGATTTCAGAATGTTTTTCTAATCTCGAACCAATGAGTGAAAAATCGCTGATTCTATCAGTTGCCGATTTCATCAAAAGTGCACAAAATCTAAAAACACTTGTAATCAAAGGAGGTGAAGTTTTCATTGGTGAAAAGTTTCCTGTAATTATTGATGCTTGTGTGCTTCATCCATCTTTGTCAGTTCTTGATTTATCATTCTCCAAGTGTGGAAATGTAGGTCTTGCTTTTTTAGTACCTTTACTTAAAAGAGGAAAGCTTAATGTGCAAGTATTGAATATTGAAGGAGCTTACTGTCAAAATCAAGACTCTAATAGATGTCTCCAACTTTTCAAAGAAATTGTTGAATCAGCAAGTGATGTTCATGTAAGTTTTCCGCAAAAAGAAAATGAAGAGCTTGTTGAAAACAAACAACTAAAAGATAAGCAAGATTTTCAGCTTCTTTTCAGATCAAACCATATGTATTCTCCAGAAGAAGAAAAATTATTAAATTCAGGAAATGAAGATAATTATGTATTCAAAAAGTTTAAAAAATCACCTTTCTATATATATCCATTAAATCATTATACACCTGAAGTTTTGTTCCCTTCATTTTTCGAAGATATTGAACATAAGCAAATCTCCTTTCAAGCTTCTAAAAGACAGAAAAATGCGCAAAGAGATGATGAAGACAATGACTCTGAATTTATTTTTGTTAACGACGAAAGTGAACAAATGAAATATTCTGAAGTGAATCAGCGTAAGTTATTAAAGACAATTATTAACGATATGCCTTCGCCTAAATCGCCAAATGCAATTGCTATTAATTCGGTTGCTTTATCTGAAAACGAGTCAGAATATTCGAAGGATCAGCAAATTGATGTTGATTCCAACTTAACCGAATATTCAACATATACCACGGCAGCAGGTGATCAACCGATTGTCTCACAGCGTTCTTCGCCTATGGATAAATCAGAAAAGATGAAAATTGAGAGTCCAAGCTCAAAGCAAAATAGAACCAGGAATACAAGAAATACTTTTATTAATGATCTTCAAAATAATGAAGTTAATAATGTCGATGTTGTTAACGATAATGATAATAATATTGAAAATGATAATAAATATATATTATCAGAATTTAATAAGCAGAAAATTAATTCTTTCAAAGAAAAATATGAAATTAAAAGATCAGTTCCTTTCCCAAAAATAGAATATCCAAATCAAATAATGGATGAAAAATGGAACCAGATTGATAATAGTTATTCACTTGAAGCTTTATATTCTATGTTGAGAAATCAAAAGAATTCTGTATCCAAAAAATAATTTTATATTTTAAAAAATTGTTAGCGGTAATTGAAAATTATCTAGTTCTAATATTCATTGATGTTTTCTTTATTTTAATGTTGCTTTCGAGTAAAAATAATGTACATTTTTATATCATTAAAATTTTGGTCTTAATTATAAGGTGGAAATAAATAGATTAAAGTAAAAAGAAAATACTCTATCAGTAAAGAGATATTTGCTTAAATATATATTTAGCATCAAAAAAATTTAATTAATATATTGGTATTTTGAAATCGTTATGAAAATTTTACTATTTTCTAGTTAATTTGAAAACAACAAATCTTATATTCATTATTCAAACATAATTCATCTTTTGTCTTTACCATAGTACAATCGATAAGTGAATACAAATGTACGTGATAAATGAAGTATATGATAAATTAAGTCCATAAAACGTAATTTTCAATGTATTAAAGGTATAGATTTGATAAAAAATATGGTTATAATATTTTTTTATTCTATAAATATATATTTTAAAATAAATCCATGCCTATAAATTGAATTTATAGAAATAATATTATTCATATGTAAATTACATTGAACATGAATGATTAATATTTTATGTTCTCTTTAATATTTTGTCAATTTCATTAAGAAGTTCTAAATTTTGATCGATTTGACTTTGAATTTCACTTTCTTTCTCTGGTGGTGCTGTTTGTTTTTCTTTTTGTAATTTTTTCAATGTTTGCTGTATTTCTGGTCTTTTCGATGCCAAGTATTCGATATTATTAGACTGATCTTGATTGCTAAGGTTTGATTCTTCTGATTTTTGCGTTGAATTTTTTAATTGGCTTTGTAATTCAATTGTTCGCCTCTGTTCTTGTGCAATTTTTTGATTAACCTCTTTGGTAACTGTTTGAACAAAATCCTTATCAACAAGCAAAGAAAGTCGATCATCTGCTTTATCTGGATGTAAATGAAAGTGATATCGGACAAATCTGTTATTTTCAAATGCTTCAGGAGATTTGATTGCAATCATGGCTTCTTCTTTAGAGCTGAAAGTAATAGATGCATTGGTTCCATAAGCATAAATAGATTGAATATGTCCATAATTTCGAAAATGTTGAAATATTTTTGGAATAGAGCATGATTTGGAAGGAATGTTTGAAATATATAATGTTTCACATGGTTTTACTTCTTTCTTTTTTCCTGCATGGTTGTTCATTTTATATGAAGATGCTTTTTCGGCCATTTCTTAGATAAATGATGAAATAGTTAAAATGTTTATTCAATTATATTTGGCAATGATGTTTTCAAAATTTCGCCATATTTTTCAAAACTTTTTAAAATTATCATTTTGAATATATTAATTCTATCCGCTAAAGCTTGAAGAATGGATGATCTTCAATCTTTTCAGAATCTTTTATTAAATACTTTAGATATTGATGAGCAAACGAGAAATCAAGCTGAAAATACGTTACTAAATTTTAAAAATTCTAATTATGAATGTTATATAGATTATGAGATAAATTCTATTATTAATCCAATAAATGAAAGAATTCCTCGTATATCTATTACTCATCTTTATAGAGAGGCTAAAAGCGGTCAACTTTTTGATAATGAAGAAATAACAAAAAAATTTGCTTCAAATTTTACTTCAAATATAACCAATCAACTTCTTTCACCAAATATAGAGGATCAATTTAAAATTAATCTTTCATCAATTTTAGCTATTCTTCATGTTCATATTTATAAAATTTACCAAGATATAACAATTCCCAAATATATTCTAAATGCTTATCTTAATTTCCCTCAAGTAAAAAAGTATTTAATGAGCTGTGTTTATGAAATTGCAATTGTTGATCCAGATTTGGGAGGTTTTTCATTGAATGACATCATAAAAATTTTATGCGATGATTTATCCGACCAAAATTTATTTGTACAACGATTGCATCTTTATTTTGCATTAGTAAAGAACAAGCCAGACTTACAAATCTTTGATTCATTATTTGAACCACTCATAATCGCACCAATGGATAATTTAGAATTCGGTTTTCATATTCTCAAATCAATAGCAAATTTTTCAGATATAAATAGTTATTTTTTTTTTCCTTATGTCATAACTTTATTTGGTAAATTGATACGAATATCTTTAAATGCAGACTTACCCGACCAATTTCGTAACCTTGCATTAATTTGTATTTCTTCAATTGTGAAAAATGCTCCCAAAATGTGCAAATCAATTCCAGATTTTTATCAAAATTTCATCGCTCGGTTGGTTTTAATAGTTTCAGAAATTAAAGATGGCGAAATAAACGATGATTTATGGGAATATAATCCAAATGATGACAGACCTTGTATGCAAGCGCTCGATACCATCAATTCAATAGATGATTCGCTTCGAAGTGAAGTTGGATTCAGAATTATTGCTCAAATATACCAACCAATTTTGCAACTAAGCGTAGAGCTCGATCCGAATTCACCACTATCGACCTGTTTTAAATATGGAGCTGATAGTTGGCAAGCCAAATATGCTGTTATTTCCTCCTTATCAGAGATTATGAATCCTTATTGTGACTTTAATAGCATTGCATCGTTTTTAGATATAATTATTCCTCTTCTCAATCTTCAAGTGCATCTTCCAATTCGAATCTCAATATATCGATATATCAAGTCAGCGTGTAGTCGATTAATTATCATTGATGGAATCGGAAAAGACATCGATATTGTTTTTCAAATTGCATTCAAAGAAAACACTTCGATCACAAAGCAATGTGCATTTAGAGTCCTTGTTGCTTTCTTTAGTGACTCAATAGTACAACATTGTTCAAAAGTGAATGGAAAGCTCATAATAGATCAACTCTTTAATCGCTATTATGAACTTTTAATAAATGAAATCCAAAATCAGCCATTTGAAATCAGTAAATATATTATTATGTGTATTGGATACATGGCTAAAGCATATAAAAAAAATTTTTTAAAATATTTTATGATGACTGCAACTACTTTATCGTCATTACTTCAATTATCGCCAGATTTATCTGTTAGTATTAAAATTATATATTCATTTGCAAACTCACTTGAGTACGTTTCAATAGGAAAGCAACCAGATCTAAAAGCAATCTGTGCACAATTTCTTCAATTGGCTATACATCTTTTTAGTAATGATACTACTAGTGAAGAAGAAGCTGATGAATTAGTTCAATCGATTTCAACTTTTTTATGTAAACTTAAAGGTGATGGTTTTCAATTTGTAAATGAAGCTATACCTCGTGTTTTATTACTTGCAAATAAAAGTATAAATATTGAACGTGTTGATACATTTGAAAGCATATTTGGCCTTTCTTCTTTGTACATACAAATCCCTTCTCCAGATAATACATTGAAGCAATATGCTATACGAAATGATGTTATTGATGTTAAGCAAGCTTTGCAAATTCTTTTTGTAATTATTAGATCAAGTGAAAATAGTTTGCAATACATCGATCAGATTACTCAAATAGCAAAGCATTGGATTTGTTCAGAGTTTTTTATTGAAGATGTTGTTTTTTATTCTTGGGAAGTTTTAAAATCCTTATTAGAATATAGTAAGGAAAATCTTTATTTTATTGAATTTTGTTTACAAGCCTATATAGAAAGTATGGATAACTATGGATCTTTAATATTCCTTTCAAAGATCCTTCATAATATTTCAAAATTTTTAAGAAGCGCGGAAAAAATCAAATGGTCAAATCAAGAAATGTTTGTTAAGTTATTGGTAGGGTTACCTAAGTTAGTTAGCTATGTGATTTCTGTTAAACTTGAATATTCTAACACAATGCATAAATTTAATAATTATGATTATCAAGATAAGAAGCTTAATGATATCAACGTTTTAATGGCAATAGTAAATGATTATATTTCGTGCTATTATGAAATATCAATGGATGTTTCCTTTGAATTCTTAAAAGATAATATCATTCCAATGATATTTCAGAGCATCGATAATTATGAATTAATGAATTTTTCAGTTGAATTTATATATAATTTATATTTCTATAAGCAACCTGAAATTGATGCCGTTATTCAATTTTCAGATAAGATTATTGAAAATATTTTGAAATTAACTCCTGATATCGCAAAAGAGAATACTGTTCAATTTTTGCATGAAATTCTCGGTAATATTTATTATAATTTTAAACTGCAAAACAAAGTTGAATATGTTGATAAATTGGTAAATTTCTATTATCATTATATCACCTATGATATTGATGGTGAGAACCCTGTTGAATATGATGAAACAAGTGATTATGCAAATGTCGCTCTTTCCAAAATTTTATTGAATAATTTAGATGTAATGAGCAATCCCGTAAATGCTGTTGATTTATGGGATAGATGCAAACCTCTTTGGTATGCAGTTAAAGATTCATGTTTTTATTTCGCATTTATGGTTAACTTAATTTATCAGAAAAGTTTTCTTCAAGAACTTGATATTTATTGGATTGATTCTTATCTTCTTGCTATTTTGAAAGATTATAATGTTGAAAAAATTGGTAAAGAAAATTTAATTCAAATTTCCAAATTATTAAGTATGGAAATGGAAACTGAAAAAGGAATTGAAACTGTTCAAAACATTCTTGATAATAATGATGACATCAAAGAAAATTTTGATGATTTATTAGGATTTGCCAGTTCCCAAAAAGAGTGAAAATATTCATTTGTTTTATGTATTATATTCGATTTGAGCCATGTTTATGCTTAATCATGTATGCGTGACTATAGGTCCAAAAAAAATAATATTAATTATTTTTTATTTTTTATTTCGATTTTTTGTTTAAATATTTAGAATATGTATATGTTTATAATCTTGATTTTGTTTTTTATTATTAATGATTTAAAAATGTTTTTATGCAATTTAATTTGATAGCACAGAATATTTCATTTTAAACAAAAGAAAAGAAAAAATAGATGATATTGTGATTTGATTTCAAATTAAAAAGTTTTTTTCAAGTTCTGCCAATTTTTTTAAAAAATCATATAAAATTATTGCTCTTCATGATCATAATTCATATATTTTTATCATCTTTTTGAAGCTTAACCGAATGTGCAAAAATAATGAAGAATTAATCTTCTTTTGCAAATAAAATGTATGTTTAATGATTTCAAAACTTGAAGCTATGTCCAAATTGACATCAGCGATTGAAAATCAGTAATTTGCTTTTTAAAATATCATTCATAAAAGCTATTTATCTTAAATAAATAAAAATTCTTAATATATATATTGTGAATAAAGGTGATTAGGTTCTTTATTAATAAAAAAGCAATTATCATGAGAATTTTTTTAATACAATGAAATTCTATTATATTGTTTTAATCAGCATTTATAAATTGGTCAACTTCATTTTCATATATGGAAATAAATTTATCTGCAAGGGCATTAAAAGGATCCAAAATGCCAGCATAAGATTTAGCTGAAACATCAAAATAATCAAGGCCATGTTCTACAGCGAAATGTTTGCAATCATCAACTGACACATCAGCAAATTCTGATAAATCATTCTTATTTCCAACAATAACGCCAGGAAGTGATTTTCCTGCATATTTTGTAACTTTGTCTAGCCACATTCCACATTCACGAAGAGTGTCAGCACGTGTAACATCGAAAACAACTAAAATTTGGTTGGCATCTTGAAAAATGTCTGGGTATTCATATTCATAAATTGATGAACCACTTATATCATACATAAAAAACTCCACAGATATATTGTGTTCTTCATTAGTTACGGCCTTAGTTGTAAGCTCAGCTGCTAATGTCATTGTATATGCTGGTTGAAATTGTCCTCCATCTGTAGCAAATGATTTAATGATTGATGATTTTCCAACAGTTGATGGTCCAACAACAAGAAGCTTTGATCGAAGAATAGCGTGTCCAGACGACATAAATTCTATTTTATTTTTTGAATAAAACACGTTTGAAAATTTTACATATAAAACACGTTTCTAAATAATTTTTTCAAAAAGTTAGTGATTGTATTTTAAACGTGCATGATATGATACTCTGTCAAAGCAAGATAAAAATGGAAATTAAAATGGGGTGCTGGAGACTTTTTGGTTTTTCGCAAAAGAATCTGAAATTATTTATCAAAAATAATCGATCTTTTAATGATATCTTTCGAATCAGAGGTGGGGGAGCAAAGTTTTTTTTTTAAATCAGTTCAAAATTATAATATAAATTCTTATATATATATGGTAAATTAAATCACAAAGTTTCAAGATGATTGGACAGGCGCATTCCAAAATCAAAAAATAAAAAAAAATTCTGGTGCTATATGGTCAGAAAAACAATTATTATAGTTAATTTGTTCTTAGTTTGGAATTGGCCAGCGTTTTATTTGTTATATTTTAATATTATTTTATTCAAATATTACTATTTTTATTTGATTCGTCAAAACTAGATTTTCTTTTATATTTGAGAAGAATTTCGTAAATCATTACACATGCAATATTTATCTATAATTTTTTTCATTTAAAAATTATTAATAATAGTATTTGAAGAAATAATAATTTTTATAATTGTTTTTATATAATAAATATATTATAATTTTTATTATAACTTATTTTTATATCGAGATAAATATATTTTAATGATAAATAAAAACTTCATATTTAATCAATTTAGGCATAAGATATACGGATTAAATAAAATAAAATAAGTTTTCATACTTATTCTTCCAATAACAAGAAATAAATCTTTTTTTATACTGTTAAAATTGGTATTTTTTTAAATATAAAATACCCATCCCGCGCTTCAATTCGGATTGTTCGTTATTTATTTTTTATTCTTTTGGTTAATGAAAATATATTAACTCATTTATGAACTTTTTCAAAAATAATTGAATTAATAATTTAATACATTCAAATCTATTCAATTTATTATGGTCGATTTCATTTATTTAATGGCTTCAAGAGCAGAGTTATTAAATGAGCTAATTTCTCTTTCTCAAACTAAAAAATACATGCTTTATGATCGTTCACCTGATAAAATTGATTTAATTATGAAATTATTAGATGATTCCCATTACTCATATGGCGATTGCTCTTTTATCTCAAGCACAACTGGGATTCCAACAAGTACAATTAGCGATTGGAGAAAAAGGCAACGAGAAAATCCTAATTATCATCCACTTTTAAAACAAACATCACAATCTAAAAGAATTTTTACTAATGAAGAAGAAAGCTATATAACTGAATACATAGAAGAGAATATAATTAAACAAGGTCTACTTTTTCAAAATCAAGATTTTAAAAATTTAATTATGGATGCATATTTGGAAAAGTATTATTACGAAGATGATTATTCCAAGTTACCAAAGTTCAATGTATCAGATGGATTCGTTACTGATTTTAAAAAGCGCAATGATTTTGTATCTCGTAAATTACATGCTGCAAGAAGACCGTTGACAACACACTATGATGATACATTTTCAGAACAAATGGAGTATTTGTTCAAAAATGTTGAAGAAAGTTACATAATCAACATAGATGAAACGTCTTGGGAGGTTATTCCCAAGATATTAAAGTGCTGGCACAAGAAAGGAGAGGATCATGTTATTAGATACGTCAATGGCGACCCAAAAAATCGTATTACTGTTGTGGCTGGCATAAGAGCTGATGGAGTGAAACTTCCACTCCAATTCATTGCATCCGGAAAAACTGATTATGTTTGTGAGTCACAACTCGGCGATGTAAATTATCACTTTAGATCTTTCAGTGAAAATGGCTGGACTACCATCAACACCTTTAAAGATTATATAGTAGGAATTAGAGATTACTACGGTTATGATGATAATCAAACATTGCATGTAATATGCGACTCTTACAAAGTACACATATCAGAAGAAATCATTCAATTTTCTGAAAAAAACAATATTAAATTGTATTTCATACCTAGTGGCTTTACTGATCAGCTTCAGCCACTAGATGTAGGTATTTTTGGCCCATTAAAAGCAATATCAAGGAGATTGTATATGGACAGATTTCGAGATGATCCATTTTTAAAAAGGACCAAAAAAGATGCCTGCCAAGATTTGATATGGGCGTGGGAACATATTGGCATAGAAAATGTTAGAGAATCATTCAATAATTTAAGAAAGTTATTCTGATTAATAAATAAAAATTTTCTATTTGGATTGAGAGTGTTTATTTATTTCAACATCTTTGTTTTTAATGATATAAAAATTAAATCTATTGTATTTAGATTAGCATAACTACAGCAAAATGACCAAATCAATCTATATAATCTTTTGAAATATTTACAAGATATAATTGAAACTACGTAATCATATTCCGGGGGTCATTTAGAAAAACTGAATAAAAAGTTGAATTGGTTTATGCCAATATCATCAAATAGCATTCGATTAAAATAGAAAAACTTTTAACTGAAATTTGAATAAAAGATACAGCGGCATCACTTTAAACGATTGGCTACATGTTGGTTGTCCAATTTACTGGGTTTCCCCAGTAATAATGAAGTAAAATATGATCTTGCTTTCATTGAAATTTTATGTCTGAATTTTCGAACCATTTTAATTGAAAAAATAAATAAAAGTGGTTGATAATATAAAATAAAAATTTAAATATATCATTATTATCTTATTTTTTATAATATATTCTTTGAAAACATTTATTTATATATAAATGAAATGCTATATATAAATATATGAATATATATATTTATATGTGTATTAATAAATAAATAACTTTTTTATTTTTCAATGGAACCATTATAATTGAAAAAGTTGATTAGAATTTTATAGACCAAACTTCATTAGGCTATTGACAGTAGCTCCTTCCGAATGCTTTTTTTATAACAAACAGCTGTTAGTATCATTTTCAACGATATCATATTGGCTGATAAATAAAAAGCAATCCATTTTGCAAACTTATTCCTAAATCTTTCAATGATTTCACGAAATTTAACGTTATACCAAGCTAAAACAATATATTTCCGCTTTATTAACTCTAAAATTCAAATTGAAAATGAATTTTACTTGACCATTTAAGCGCATATCTTTATTCTATTTATTCTCAATAATATCGCTATATTTTAATTGTAGTTACAATAAATATCAATGCAGCAAAAACATTATTCGAAAATTACTTGCTATTTGATGCCATGTCCTTTCATTTTTAAAATAATTTCTATAGTTAACGCAATCTCAAATATTTAAAAACAAATTGTTATCCAATTAACAATTTCTCGAATCGACATTTATCCAATACGACAAATATTTTAATTTTAGGCAAAATCTTACTTAAATGATTAATATTCCACAATACCGCGCGCAACAGCATTTAATTAAATAATTAACAAACATTTTACCCGTTTCTTTTTTAAAGATAATTAGGTAGAAGATGGAGTTTTTTTTCTTGCTTAGAATTTTCAGAAGATGGAGATTCTTCTTCTCAATTTCAAAGCATGATGATTTTTTCTTACCAAAAATGCTTTAAAATCACCAACAAATCGTTATAAGTTCTTATTATTATCATTTTCCCTTGATTTTAAATCATTCAATACGATAAAAATTCAATGCAATACGATAAAAATTCAATACGATACGATAAAAATTCAATGCAATTTAATCGTTTTTTTTTTTAGCTAAAACTTGAAATAAAATCAATGAATTATTCTCCTTTCATCTCCTGCAAAGATTAAATATACAATCAGTAATATTGTTTTTAACATAATATAGCCTTTTCATCATACAAACCTCTTTATTCAAAATATTCGTCATTTTATTATACACTCAGATCAAACAAATTAAACGATATCCAATCATTTCTCAGCTTAATAATTTTAGCCAATAGTCTATTTTCTGTCCAACGTTAATCTAATAGCAAATAATTTCATTTCACATTCACCAAAAAGCAAACAAGTTCTAAAACATGAATAAATTAATTTTTACAATACAATTAATAACAAAAGCGTCGAGAACTTTCTCCTATGCCTTTTAGATTTTCCAGAATTTTCTCAATATTATACAATTTTACAACTCTTTGCCCGAGAGTTCATTTTTGAACACAATATTTCTATTTAATATTGAAAAAATCTTTTATATATGAACCAAAATTTCCAAAATACGCTAAAGGTATCGAGATCTGATCATCAATATTTGAATGGTTATAAAATTCAACCTTTATCGAGTATCAATATAAATAATCATTTTATCAATGATGAATAATCCATTGGAAAATTTCCAATATCATTTATTTTTTGACATAATATTAAAGCATTAAAATTTCTACCATCTCCTTTTTTCTTTATATTTTTAATATTTAAATACTTTAAATTATAGCTAATATATATTGTTTTTAATAATGAAAATATTTATTTGTTCCTGAAATATAAACAATTTAATTTTTTTATACGTTTTTTACATTCAATTTTCTCTCAGAAATGCTCTCAATTTTTTACTCGTTAAAAGAACATTCAAAAAAATAACGAACAATCCGAATTGAAGCGCGGGATGGGTACGTTATTTTTGGCTCCCCCACATCTTTCGAATCTTTTCACTATATAAATGTGCTGAAAGAAAATAATTAGCCCATAATTTCGTTGGTATCATAACTGTTAAGAAATAGTTTAAGTAATATAACATTAAAAATAATCAGTTAATAGATATACTGCATGATACAAACTCTAATGCAAATCAATCATTTAAAATAATAATGGTGTAATTTGACCATCACAAGCCAAAGTTAAGCTAACCAATTTGTGGTATATATAAGTTTTAACTACAGCCAATAATCAACCGTAATACCTATTATATATATATCGAAAAGCAAAATTAATAATTAATTTCTACCAAAAATATTGTAAATGAATCATCCTTCATGAGTGAATGAGATAAATAAAGCTTGTAGACTAATTGAAGTACAAAGAAGAGAAGCCATATACACAAAAGTAGTAAGAAGAAAAGAATGAAGACGAAGAAAAGCTACCAAATGCCAAAGCAGTATCCCTTACAAAGAAAGCATTTGAAATAGCAAAAAGAAGATATGTTTATGAAATAAGAAGAAGAAATATGAAGATGTTCAACATGAGAAAGGCAATTATTTCAAAATGAATTCAATCAATATCTACACTTTGTTATAAATCTTTGAATTCATCATATGTGAATGTGTGTGTCATTTCTGAATGTAATTAATGTTGATAACATTTTTCTTTTTGTCCTAAACATGAAAAGAACCTTCTGGGAAAAGAATCACATATTTCTTATATTGCTTCAATTTAGATCGATTTCGAAGAATAATAAATAGCATCAATCAAGTCTTCTTTTAGTAGCATATAAAAATGGCTTGATTTTTTTAACGTTTCTATCAATCCGATTAAGGAAATCCTCCATTTGAGATCAATGAGACCTCAGAAAACATATTGGAAACAGTTTGTGAAGGATAACTTTTTTGATACTTAGAACTATTTTTTCAATATATGAACTCACTTTTTGATTACTTTTTGCAGGCGTTCACTATATGAGTGACAGAATATGGTTCATTAAATGAACTAGATGGTAATTTTCGTACTTGTCAGGATATTTTTCAACAAAGAATGGAAATTTTTGAAAAAATATTTGAAGCTCAAGAGTAAAAAGTTATTATTTGAAAGGTTTATGAACTCTTATTTGCTGATTATTGGAATGAATTGGAAGTTTATATGGTTCATAAAGAGGCTTATAATATGGTTTAATTGCTTTTATGGTTTTCTTTATAATTGCATTTATAGTTTTTTTTTTTTTTTTTTTTTTTTTTTTGTGTGTGTGTGTGTATGTGTGTATGTGTGTGTATTTTAGTTAGTAGCAAATACAACTCATTCATTTGTTAATCCTTGTTCTAGTTTTGCTTCATTTGTAGCAATAAAATATTCTTTATGCCCTCAAACTTGGAGAATTTAACAGAATTATCTCATTACTTTTGAACATTCGGATCGTTTTTGGCCAACAGAATCATATATAGTAAGCTCAAATTTCTTGTCAAAAAGATTGGGAATAAGCAATATCCAATGATGACGAACTTATACATCTTGATATCCTTGAGAAACATTATAAATATTCACTGGAAAAAAAATAGAAGTTTAATTAAACTTCAAATTCCTGAACCTTCAAATTAGGAGTTTGTTATTAACAGTATCCAGATCATGAACTGAGTTCAGGAGCATGATGCTATGCTTAATCTGGAATTTAATTGATTAATGAATTTATATTGCAATTCTATTAAAATAGATTTTTTTTTGCTCAAATCATTTGATAAACTTTTTGAATTCATATTGAAAAACTCATTATTCTTGAAATACGTTAATTTTCGATTATAAATCCAAATGTTTTTCATGAATAATTTTAATTATATCAAAGAAAGAGCAATTTATTAAACAAAAATAGTTTCATATATCTATCGTTTTTGAATTATTCAATAAATGTTTTCAAAGATTGAATTAAAGTAAATTTTTCATTTGAATAAACAAATAAACTATTGAAAAATGATCGTTAAAAATAAAAAATTGATTTTTAAATCAATGAGAAATGCTGACAATCAGTCATCGACATCAAACGAGATAAGCACTCTCCAAAAGCTCGGATTTGAAGACCAATTAGACATACAACGCACTTTTGCATCTATATTAAATAGAATGAGATTTTCATCTTTCACAATTTCAGTTATAATGGAAATTATATCATATATACAAATATTATCAATTGGTTTTTTAGCTACTGTTCCGGGTATTATCGATGGATCAAAAAATACAATGTTTTTATCTCGTTTTTTTCGGTCATCATTATGCTTATCAACATTATTTAATTCAGAAAAAAATGGAAATACAATTTTTCTTATTGTATTTTTATGCTTACTTATGATCTGGGTTGTATTTTACATGATTTTTGTTACAAAATATAAAACCTCAAAAACATTTCATCCTTTAGTAATCAATATTCTTTATTATCTTGGATTTCACATATTCAAAATTTTTTCGACCACTATATCTACAATGGCTGGTTATTTTATGCGTTCATTATATGACGATTCAATAGCAACAAATGCAATTTTAATAAGTGCTGCTGTAGCAATGTTTTTTGCATATATCACTATAGCTTTTTTTATGGTTCGAATTGTTCAATCCTCTCCTGATGTAGATATAAAAAATCGTTTTTCATTCTGGCCACAAAATTTTCTTTCACCTGCATATAGATCAATGTTAGGATTTATTTTACCTTTCATTTTAGAAATGATTCGAAATCTCGGCAAAGCATCAAAAGTTTTATCCTATATATTAATTATACTCTCGGGTGTGGGCGGTCTTATAACATTATGGTACTCGGATAATAATGTATTTCCCTCAGGTAAAGTTGTTCTCTCAACTGAATATAACATATTAATATGCGCCTCATTTTTATCTATCATTTATATGTTTGTTGGCGGTAATTCACTTTATTACTTATTTGCATTTGTAATAGTTGTAGTAGTTATCGGCTTTATTCTTTCATTGATAACAAGCCGACAAGCTAAAACCAAAATTGATCTTCTATATTCGAAATTTGAAAATTTGACAGAAAATATAAAATCACCAAATGATTGCATTTCTTTAATAAAGGTTGGTATTGTTTTTAATGCTCCTTGCATCACAAATCACACATTATTAAATTGGGCAGTTGCAAGATGGCCAAATAATCAGCAATTACTATTTATGGTCTCCTTTATTTTCTATGTAATTCATGTTTCTTATCGAGAAATCCTTGAGCTTGTATCTGCTGCAGCTGATATATCTCCTTTTTCAGTATATGACGGTTTATTATTCTTTCAAATATTCAATCGCCTTCCAACACGTGAGCAACACATGCAAAGAAAAATCGAGAGTGTCAAACGACTCTATGAAATTCCAAAAGCTTCATTAAGAGTCTTCTGGGAAGCCGTCCTTACACATCAATGGGATGAAGTTCTAGCACGTTCCAAATCATTCAGAGATGATGTTGAACATATCAATCAAATTTTCCAAAATTTAATTTTCGAGAATCCATCGTCAGAATGTGTTTTACAAGAGTTCATCAAATTTGCAACAGAAATCCAAGGGAACTACGCGGCTGCTTCCGCTGCTCAGAAAGAATTAGTTACATGGAGCAATTATAAAGAAGCTGACAGCTCAACAGCAGAAGGTGAAAGCATAGCCTCTGTTTCAATGTCAAAGTTATCATCTGTTAAATCATCCATTTTTATATCAGAAATATCCACCGAAGCTAAAGGCTACGATGTTGTACAAAGTGGTATACAAAATGCCGTTAACACAAGACCAATATATTGGCCTAAACGGTTCTTTATATTTGTTTTTATTATAGGCATCATCAACCTAGCTATTGTCATCTTTGTTTATGTTTATTCATTGACTGAGAGTAAGAAGCTTGATGACCAAGTTCAACTAGCAATTTTAATTCACAGGCTTCAATTAATGTTATCCAAAATTTTATTTTCGTCGATAGAATTTACAACGCATAATCTTACTGCTCCAGAGACAGTTTCAGGTGTATTGTTTGACTATCGAGAACATATGAGAAATTTGAATGATTTATGCGATGATTTTGAATCAGTTCTGGGTAGATCATTTTCATTGTTTTCATCGATGCCGATTTCTTTCATTCAACTTTGGGTTGATGAATTAGTTTCAACTGTTATTATAGCACCACTTTATCCTTCAAACGAATCTGTTCAACTTTTGTCTGTTCTTCGAATTTTTCAAATTCGTGCAAAAACACTTGCTTTTACGACATCCGATTACATTGGATCAATTACTAAGCCTTCTGCAGAGGTTCTTCAAATGACATATATGTTTTCGAGTGTTTGCGAAGTTACAAACATAATTATAGATGCAATCAATGAGATAGCTGATGATGAAATTAATAATTGTGAATTTTTCATTGTTTTACCGATGATTATTGGAGTTTCATTAAATCTGATCTTATTACTTATTTTCCTTCCAGTCACAATTTATGGGATTATTAAAGAAATTGACTTTTTAGTTTCTCTTTATTCAGGAATCCCAGCCAAAGTTGTGAAAGAAATTTTACAGAAAGATTCAACGGAAGCTCAAAAAATCATGACTGATCAACTTCAACTTCAGCTTCAACTTCAATCACAAATGCATCAAAATGACGACATTAACGTAAAGAAGAAGAAATGTTGCTGTTCATGCTGTTCATGTCGATTGCAAAAAAGACTAATGCCTCTTCATTTTTATCACACCAAATCGATAATATTAATCTTTATTGCAACTTTTTTAATTCCACCACTTCCATCGATTATAACGTCTGTTTTTTACATCATTCGAATGAAAGAGTCGCAGTTCATTATCGATGGACTTGATTTAATGACAGGCTTTCTTTCAAATTTCGGCGAATTATATCTTTCATCATTCCGTGTCATCACTGATTTCCCTTCTTTTCTCGATTACAATGGCGATTTAGCGCTGCTTATTCAGTCAGCCGATGGGATGCTTTCTAATTACACCGAACTATTCTTTGGCGGCTCAGATTTCTTTGAAAAAGGTCTGTTGTCACGTAATGACATGTCAGATCGTTATAGCTCAGATTGTCACCAATTGAATGGAAATAGAAACATTAATCACACTTGCGCCTCTCTGCATTCAAACATCTACTTCATGTATGGACTTGCAATTCGTCTGAATGAAATAAATAACAAAAATGTCACTAATTCAACAATGAGCAGGTCTATTCGAAATATAGATCTTCCTGATGACACCTTTTATAATGATTTGTCTTCCAATATAAAAGACGATCAAAATGACTTGAATTTAATTAGAGGAGTCAATTCTGATTGGTGGCGGTTATTTTATTCAGTTGTTAAATTTATCTTTGATTATGAATTTGACGCTTTGTTTGAAATCTTCACGAAAATGTCAAATGAAGTCTTTTCTGTAAACGTCCTTTTGAACTCATTGGGACTTGGGTTGGGTATCGTATTTTTCATTATTATGATTTCGATTGCTTTTGGTTATATGAAGATGTCGCTCAATACATCAATGAGATCCTTATTAAAACCAATACTAGTTATGGATCCAGAGTTCATCTCTGACTCGCCATTGCTGATGAGATTTCTTCAAGGCGATTTGGATAGCTCATCGAGGAAGATGTCACACGACCTTCGGAATAATAATTCAACACATTCTATTCCTCTCATCGATTTCATTTATGAAGGTGTGGTAGTAATGACAGCTGATGGAAATATAATATCTTCAAATAAAAAATACCACGATATGGTGGGAAACTCAGCTGAAGAAATAATTGGCCTTAATGTAACTACTATCTTTCCGATAACTGTTCAACCACTTTTTGATGCATTATCTCAAATTGCTCAATCAGGCACTTATGATGAAAATGATCCTAAAAATAAATTAGAAACATCAATCTTCACCGAAGATGATCATGAATTTGAAGTATCAATTTCTTTAGTAGCTCAATTAAATCCTGATGAATGTGGAAATAAATCAACTAAATGTGCATTTATCATATCAGATAAAAGTGAATTAATCAACGCTCAAAATCAACTTAAAAAAGAAAAAGAGACTGTTGAAAATCTTCTTGATTCCATATTACCTAAAAAAATAGCTTCAAAAGTCATAGGCGGTCAAAAAGAAATATCATTTGATGTTGATTGTTGCTCTATTTTATGCGCAAAAATAGATTCATTTGCAAATTTGTGTACAACCTTAAACTCAAAACAATTGATGTCATCTTTGAACTTACTTTTTAGCGAAATGGATTCAGAACTTATGAAATATCCAAGAATTACCAAAATCAAAACACTCAATGAATCTTATTTATGTGCCGCTGGCATATTTGATGAAGGATCTATTGAAGATTCAACCAATGATTTAGTGAATTTCGCAACTCACATTCATGATTTAATTTCAATGATTGATTTTAAACATAATGCTGTTATTCATATGAAAATAGGCATTTATACAGGTGGACCATTAATTTGCGGAGTTATTGGGAAAGATAAACCAACGTTTGAAATCATTGGAAAAGGAATTTCTATCGCTGAACAGCTCCAGGCTAAATCTGCACCAGATCAAATTCATGTTTCTCAATCAACTGCTAATTTGCTTAATCCTCTAAATCATAAAATAACTGAATTTGAAGGAAATGGATTGGTTCCAGGAATAGAGAACCAAAAAACTTATACGATTGAATGAATATTTGTATGTATTTTAATAAAATAAATTTATTTTCAATTTTCATTGAATCTTATATATTATAATATAAAACAGAGAAAGTTATAAAATCTATAATATATTTATAAATATAATTAATCTTTCTTTTCATGCACATTCTCTTCCTCCTCTTTTTCTTGTTCACCATTTCCATTATTATTTTCATTTTCTTGATGATTAGTATCATCATTAACATTATTATTCTGTTTATCTTTTCCAAATATTAAATATGCAAGAATTAAAAGAGGAAATATTAAAGAAGTTAGTGATTGACCGCTACCACCTTTTGGCTCTTTGACTGTACGACTCATTTTGTATATTGTAATTCCATTATTTTCATGGTCATATACTGTTAGTTCCACCGCTTTATATGAGAGAATAGATAAGAAATAAGTATAATTAGAAAGCAACAAATTTCCGCATGATGTAGCTAGTCCATTTTGTGAACTCTCAATGTGAAGATTAGCAATCGGTTCTGTTTCATTGAAGAAAACGGAAATTAAAGTATAGTCATCTTGATCAAAAACAAAACGTATTGAATCAACTAATGATTTTCTTTCTTTTGACGAATCAAGAGTATATATTTCACCTTCAAAAGTTTTTGCATTAAATGATTCCTTAAGAGAAGTTGAATAATAGTTAATTGTTTGAATCGAAGGCGAATTTTGAGAGAATGAAGTAGCTTGAATTGTCCATTCTCCTAGTACAAGTTCATCAAGCGTTTGTTGAGGAGGTCTTGCAGAAAAAGTACCAATTATGAAAAAATAGAAGATCATTTAAAATTTTGTTCTTTTCTTTCAATTTTTTGATTTTTTTTTCTATAAATATCCTGATATTTAAATAGTATATAATAATATTTTACTTAATAAAACTATTTATAGCATTTAGTAATATATGATTATTAAATATTGTGGATAAAAATAATCTCAAATTAGTTAAAATGAACCATTGAAAAAAAGAAGATCATATTGTTTTACATGAATTACAGCACTGGACAATCATCGTGCTTTAAATATTTAAACACGCATTGTGGGAAATGGCCATATTTGACCAATTAAAAATTGAAAATTGTATTGGTTGAATTGCCCGTTTATTGCAAGTTGAACTAAAAAGAGGACATATCTTCGAGTATTATGACACAACCGATTTATTATTTTACAGCTACAAATGTTAATTATCGAGCCACAGCGGATGAAATGTATGAATATTTTTCACATCTTGGGAATATTTTAGAAATGTATATGGTAGTTAATAATCGAAACGAATCACGCGGTATGGTAATTCTTGGGTATGACAAACCTATATTTAGTTCCAATTCGTATGGAGCTGCTTGTATGATAAATGGCCGCCATGTTAAATTTTCTCGAACTAAACCTATAGACATGAAAGACTACAAGCAATTCCTCAAAAAAGTCGAAGATACTGTTGATTATAAAAACAAACAAGAAAACAAACCGATAAAGCCACTTTTAAAAGATGTAATATTACCAGATTCATCCTTACTTCCACAAAAAGTATACATTCCACCATCAATTATAGAAGAGCAAAACACTAAGCAGAACGATGCCCGTCCAGCCATTCTTTCCATGACAGAGAGCGATGAAACTGAATTCAGCGTACTGAGAGATAAAGGACCAAGGGCTTCCGAAAAAGACAGAGAAACTGACAAAGAGAAACATCGTCGTAGAGAGCGAGAAAGAGAACGAGGAAGAGATCGTCATGAAAGAGAAAGCCGAGAAATTGACAGAAAAAGAAAAAGAGATTCAGAAAGAGAAACCAATCGTCACGAACGAAGTCGAGAAAGAGACAGAACTCGTGATGGAGAACGCGAGCGTGAACGTGACAGAATCAGAGATCGAGACCGAGACAAATACAGTGAGCGTGATAGAGATCGTTATATTGAACGTGAAAGATTTAGTGATCGCGAGAGAGATCGTGATCGTGAAAGAGATAGAGATCGTGATCGTGATCGCGAGAGAGATCGTGAACGTGATCGTGATCGTGAACGTGAGAGAGATAGAGATCGTGAACGTGAACGTGATCGTGAGCATGAATTTAATCGTTTTGGTCGGCATCAAGAAGGAACAGTTAATTATGGCGATCCTTTACGCCGAGGAGGAGCCAGTTACCCTGATTTCTCTGGTGCCGAAAGCTTTCTTCAGATGGGGCGACTTTTCCAAACATCACCAATGAATACTTTACAAGGCATTCCACCGAATTTCGTTAATCTTTTTGCAGGCCAGCAGTATCACGCAGGCGGCCAAATAAACATTCCTTTCAATGCGGCAATGACAGACTACTTCAGAAATCAAAGAGACTTGCTTTCTTCAAGAAGGATGGTCGAACAAGGAGTTCCTCCTTTGAATCGTCATTTTGACAACTTCGCGCATCCGGCTTTGATGGCGCCTCCTCCGCCTCCGCCTCCGCCTCCGCCAAACGTGCAGGTCATCCAGCAGAAGAGGTTCAACGGCGATGAGGATCCAAGAAGCGGGCATTCTACGCTGCTAAGAGCGGCTCCTGAAACAATTCAACCACCGCCTCCTCTGCTGCCTCCTCCTGGTATGAAGCTTCCTCCAATTCCACCTCCGCCACCACGAATGATGATAGGAAACAATCCTTCTTTTTTGCCACCACCGCCGCCTCTTCCGCCTCCTCCTGGAAGAAACAGAAAATGAAAATTATTTTTTTTTTTTTTTTTTTTTGATTTTTCATTCATCAATCATTTTTACATATATATGAGTAAGAGGCACATTTAAATAGAAGGATGTTATTTCAAGACTTTTGAAATATTTTAATTTTTTTGTTAAAAACCGCCAATTCGCTTTCAAAAAGTGATTCGTTGAAAAAAATTCAAATCTTTTAAGGGTGAGAAAAAATTTATGAATAAATATTTTATTTTGAAAAAAATAGGCAAATATAATTTATTATTTTAGATATATTTAAATTAAAAGGTTTCATTTTCCTTAATGTTTTTTAAAAATAGACTTGTTATTTTGAGAATCGATATCAAAAACGTCACTTTTTTACATCTGATACTCGATTATCAGTTTACAAATCTGATATCGAGATTATCGATTATCAAGATATCAGATATGAAATGTGATATAAAAATAATTGTAAACTTGATATCAATTACCGAGATCTCGAGATCTCAAACAGATTTATCTTTTTTTATAATTGGTATTTGTGATTTTATTATATCTAAAAATAAATAAATAGATGACTTTTATATATTCATGAAAAGAAATGTTGTAATTATCTTAATCTTCTCTTGTGGATCTCTATATAATCATAATAATTAATCAATTTGAAAAATTTATTCCAGTTGCTTATTATAAACTTTCATTTTAACCTAATTATATCATATATTGAGACTAAACTTTTTTATCTTTTAGATATATTTATTTTCAAATTATTTTTTTTATGGCAAATAAAAGAAAATATTGATTGGCATATTGATAGAAATAGTAAATGGCTATAAAATTGAATTTGCAGAAGAAAAAATATATCCTTATTATTTTCCAAAAGATACAAAAAGATTTTAGTATCTTTGTTGTGAATTTGGAATAGCTAATTAAATTGACTTGGTATTTTCATCATTAATTTAAAATCTGAAAAATAGTTTATAATCAAATTAAATGATAAACAAATAACAATTAAAAAATAATATTTTAAAACACATGCAATTATTATTTTTAGATTATTACACAAGCCTGGTATTGGTTATCTCGAAAAAAATACAAAAATGATGTGAAATCAGTTTATTAAATTAGAAAAAACGTTAAGGGGAATTTGGGTGAAAAAAAAACCGCCTTTTTAAAATTTATAGATCTTTATATAAAATGCGCTCGCTTGTATATGCAATTGCTCACTTATTTGGATTTGAAAAAGATCCAGATAGTCCATCCAACTCTGAAGATGACGACGATTGGGGCGACGACAATCCTCGAATTACAATGATTAAAGAACAATTAGAATATTATTTCAGTGGAATCAATCTTGAGACAGACAAAAACTTCAGAAAGGAAATCGGACGAAGCGAAGATGGTTCTATTGATATCGAATATTTCCTTAAGTGTAATAGAATAAAGCTTCTTAAAGCTACACCAGAAGAAATTCTTGAAGCAGCACACTGGTCACAATATTTAGAGGCTGATGATGATAATAGAACTATTAGATCAAAAGAGCCTTTTCATTCAGACCCCGAACGTTTCAGACGTATTATCAAAGTATCAGGACTTGGTAAAAAAGTGCCTCAATATGCTCAATACGAATTCTTTAATTCAATCTTTCCAGGAGAAATCGATTATATTTACCTCAACAGAAAAGAAGAAAATGGTCAATTAGAATATACTAATGAATCATTCGTTGAATTTTCTACTGCTGAACGTGTTAAAGAAATTCTTGATAATGGTATTGTATATGGATCAGGTAATGAACTATTAGACATAGAACCTTATTCTCCATCCAAAAATAGAAAAGATAAACATAAGAAAAAGCACCATCATGTTGAAGAAGAAGAAGAAAATGAACAAGAACCAGAATTTGAGCAAGATCCAGAACTTCTTTCAGAACGTGACGTTGATCAAGAAGAAGAACATGAACCAGAAGCAGAGGCAGAACCAGAACCAGAAACACCACCAGAGCCAGAAAAAGAAGAAGAAAAGCCTACTCCAAGGAGAACACCAAAGAAGAGAGGACCAAAAGGACGAGCTGGAAGACCATCTGCAAAAGAGTAATTTAATAAGTTTTTTATTTTTTTTAATTATCAATTACAAAATTTCCCTTCTCATAAAGCATAACGTTAAAGTCTTTGTTCAAATCATATAAATTTTATACAATTCATAAATTTAATGCAAAATATATTTATTAATAATTTTTTTGAATCATTCGCTCTTTTTATTGCTTAATGATGTAAAGATAAGACTAATGTTATTTATAAATAATATTTATTTATAAATTTATTAATTAATTTGTATCCATTTTTGTAAACCAAATAAATTTTGAATGCAAACGCGATGTAACGATTAAAAATTAAGATATAAAAAATTTTAACGATCAAGTAAAGTATTCAAAAGTATAATCAAATAGTGGTCTGTCTTTTGGGTCCCAGTTTATTTTGACTAATGAACTATTCATACTTTTCAAATCTTAAATAAAAAAAATGGTTTAATCAAAGCCATTTCAATATCTCTTTGATCTTTCACTTTCTTAATTTGTGAATCAGCCATTTATTGTAAGTTAAATGAACTTCCTTATTTGATCTGGTATGCTATTTTGATTCAACCAGTACTGGCGTTCCATGGTTGACAATTTTGTTGGATGACCTTCTCTCATATTTTTAGCTTTGATTGTATCCTTCACAGTTGAATTATTTGCTTTGCAAACTCCATTATGCGGATTAGGCATTTCATAAGTGATTGAATATATATCTCTCTTCTTATTATATGAACGAATTTCTTTAACGATACCTCTCATACCAGACTTAATAGATGGTGCTAACGGAACATTATTGGTTGCTTTATACGATGGTATCTACAGATCCATCACTAGATCATATTAAGAATTGATTACCATCTTTGGAATCAACTATGTAAGACTGTTTAGATAGATTCGAACGATGCTTTGTTAGAGGACTCTTATCGAGAACTACTCTAACTATATCACAAGGTTTGAAGTCATAAGGATTAACTTGATGTTCCATCTTATTGATATACTCTAATTCTTCTTCTTCTGTTATCTCATTGGGAGACATTTAATAAAGAGATCTGTGAGGCATATCATTATAGGAATCTACTAAGGTTAGTATATCATTGTTTGGTTCATTAGCTTTCATATCTCTGATTGTTCTCATGAATCTATTTATGATACCTAACTTGTTATGATCGTTATCGGTTGTTGTAATATATATGATATTATGTTCCCTCATGAAATCGAGCACAGATATTGATAAATATGCTGAATCCTCATCTGATGTTATAGACTTGCATTCAGGTTCTTCTTTAATGAATTTGTTTAATGATCTCAACACTTCCTTAGCTCCCCTGGCCGACATTTCATACTTATATGTCTTACGTGTATTGATATTGATGAAAATCAAGTAGTCTGGGTTCCCGATCCTCGTAGCGGACTTTGCATCACAAATGAAAGTATCCTTCTGAAAAGTATGAGATATTTTCGAATAGATATGTATGAACTTAGGTGGAGGAATATGTTGATCGTGAACGACATAACTATTATGGTACACATTAGCTTCATCATCAGCGAATCCATATCTGTTAGCTATTCTCTTGAATTTAGATAACATATTCGTTGGATACTTCTTATATACTTCATCTAGTGTCTTAAACCTAACTCTGGACATTTACCAAAAATAAAGAGTCAGTTTTACAGATCAGTCCTCAACTGTATAATAGCTGACGGTTTTGTAAGAACACCATATCCATTGTAAACACTAGTTCATCGTTAAATGATGCCGGGATGTATACATAATCTTTATTATATAATTCGATCCAGAAATTGTCATCATTATCATTCACTTTATAATAGTTAATAGGAATGAATGTCTCGTTAGTACACCCGATGATGTTACGATTTGATTGATTTGCAAACGAAGCTGCCACTTCACATTGTAAATCAGTTGTAATGTGTTTTAAAGTCAATTCTTGGTGAAATTTAGTTATATAATCCAAGCTATTTCGATATGGATTAGAAGTCCCGATATAAAAGAAATCAGTTGAGAAACCATCGAACCTATCCTTTTCAGTCAATCTTCCAGGATCTTCTCGACTAAAAGGCAATGGCTAATCATTCTCCTCATCCCATCTATATAATTTCTTATATGTGTAATCTTCGTACTCATCGTCTTCTACGGATTCCTCTTCTTCTTCCTTCTTGTCATCATTAGTAGATTCTTCGAAAGCTTCATCGGCTCTTGTTATAAGAAAATCTACTCTATATTCAGTACTCTCATTTCGAAATAGATTTAAACGCAATATATTGACCATATTCATCATTTACATCGATTTCGATCATAAAATCTTCACCAATTACATGCTTATCATTTGCATTACTTATTATATTCTGCTTATTTTTACAATTCCACTGACTTGTATCTAACCAAAAATGGAATATCATTACGTAAACTCATAACATCATAATTATCTCTATCATGATCTAAAGCCTCATATGCCGCTATCTTTTCTTCTTTTGTTTTGTTTGAGTCAGTTATTATTCGATATAAATACTTATATAAAGTTTTATCATTAGCAAACTCGATGACTTGGTCGCATGTGACAATAGATTTTAAATACTTTAACATCGGTTTCATTCATAATATCGATGACTTGTTGAATTTCATCATCGTTCATTTCATGTTTCTCTCCAAACAGCTCAACAGCTTTATTATTAAAAGGTCCCCATAGATATTTGAATCAGTTTTACGATGTATATTCATTCTTCTAATACCAATTATCTTCTCGCCAACATTTGAAGTTTTCCATTCAAGTGGATACTTAAAATAAATTCTATTGAAGTGTTGATTACCATTTTGAAAATATATAGAATAACCATCCTCATCTTTACTTTCAAGAGCATCAACTGTTGAATTGTAAACCATTTCAATTGGTAAAGGAACCTGTTCCTCTCCTTGTCCGTCTCTTCAGTAACTCATTTAAGTGAATCAAAAGATAAAACAATAAACCACATTTTCACATTATTCCTTCATCCCTGTTAGCATACCCCACGTTTCCTATAAAGACGTCAGAGAGTAAGGGTGTTGATTTGGGAGGTCAGATAAATTTTAAAGTTAACGGTCGCCACTTTTGATCTTCATCTTTGAATCTTCATCTTTGAATTTACATCTTTGAATTTACATCTTTGAACTTGTTTAGTAGTATATATCAGTCGGTTTCCGTCGGGCTAAAGCCCACCGTCAACACGACTAATGACCAAAAATAACAACAACGAAAAATAGAACTTTCAAAAATTTTTTATTTTTTTATCAGCAATTTATAATGTCAAACCAAGCCGAACAATTAAGCATCCTCATTAATAGAATCAACAAAAAGCTAAAAGGTTGGAGACCTGCATTAAAATACCTCTACGATAATGATGATGTTGTTGACGGAGTACTAAAAGAGATAAATCACTTTATTGAACAACTAAAGAAATTCAACGGTCCTGCTGAATTAATTGCTGAACTTGAAGAACTCATTTATTAGACAATTCATTCAATTCGTTCTCAAGTTGATGAACTTTATTTTTGAGGCTGTTGATGTCTTCAATAAGAGATTCACGAACGGCAAGACCATCAGAGCCTAACATTCCTGATTTGATATTGTTTAGACATTGTTTATAATCATAACACTTTTCTTTTAATCCTCGTTTGATTCGTTTTAATTCGGGTATTTCTTTCTTGTATTCAGTTAGTTCACTCATTTAATAATAATTAAATGTCTGTTATCAATCAATTAAGAACCGTTCATGACGATAAGCATAAAAACCATTTTGATAGATTACAATTAACGATGCAAAAGAATAGAACAAAAATAAATTCAGCACCGACAGTGAAATGTTATAATGAAAAAGGCAATGTATTTCATGAACCTCCACCAAAAACGACTAAATCATTAAATCATCATGATTCACTTAATCATTCGGTGGTTGTCAGGAGCAACAACATTTAATACATATTCATTGATGACTTTTGATTGTTGGTCAACAACATTTGAAAGCTTATTGATATGTTCTTCAAGTATTTTATTTTTGTTGTTTAATTGATTGATTTGTTCAGTGAATTCATTTAATGATTCTTTCATTAGTGATATATCAGCTTTGATGTTGTCGTTTTCAAGTGTTTTAGTGATTGTGTTCCCAACTTTCTTCAAATAAATGTCGCCACCACATCGTTTACCGTCTGTGCAATTGCGTTTAGTGATTCTGTATTCGTTGCCGTCATTAGTGATGATTTTATAAATCTTGTTCAAATAGTTAGTCGTTTGTGATTTCATTTGCTCGATATTCTTTTGATAGAACAAATTGAACTCTTCAATTGATTTAAATACTTTTGATTCATTTACATTATCATTTATAACTTTAAGTTCATTAATGTTTTCATTCATTTATAATTATATTAAATCATTATAATTCATTGTTTTTCATTTAACTTCATTCAATATTGATTTTCCAAATCTCCCAACTCTGTCAGCAACATTTAAACCTGTATCAATTGCGTCTACTACCTGACCAACACCAGGAATGAATTGTGTAATCGGTTTAACTCTGTCCATGATTTGCTTTCCAACATCAACAACTTTTGGAATTGCTTTAACTGCTTTCTGAGCAAATGATTTAACTTTACCGCCAATTGATTTAAATGCGTTCTTGATTTTGTTGAATATACCTACGCCCATAATTTAATTAATGATAAAAGTGATTTATTTCCTTTTTATTCAATCATAAATGTTATACCGAAACGAAAGAGCTCATAACCTTCGCACTGAAACAGGAAACGTTCTTCATGCATTTGAAGAGATGAGAAACATGATTAATGTCAATGACGGTACACGTTCATTTTCATTCAGAACAGTTGACTGTCATGACCAACCAGCTCCGTTTACAGCTGGTCAATATTCGCAAATCAGTTTAACACATCCTGACCATTTCGTAAGTGATATTGATAAAGGTTTCTTAACATTTCACGTTAAATTAGATTTATCATTGAACACAGATATGAGTAAATTAAACGCCATTGATGACCCCAACAACTTGTACAAGCTGTTTGTTGGTTTCAAATCTTCAAATCAGTTGTTTGACAGGTTAGAGATTCTTCATAATAATGTCAATGTCGGATACCAACAGAATGAATGCATTCGTGAAGGCTTCTTGTATTCATCAGTTAAACCAGAAGCCGAGAAGAAACGCCGTAGATTCGTTCATTCATTGTGGGAAAACATTAGCAACTATTCACAGACACATGCAGGAGCTTATGTTAATTTGAATTCATTTAAGAACACAGGAAGAAGCGAAGTCGAATTTGATTTGAATGTTCCTTTTGATGATTTGCTTGCTTTACAGGCATTTGATTTATTCCCTAACGGAATCATTGGTGATTTATCAATTCGTTTTCAAGTTAGTCCAGCTGGTCTTGTTTGGGCAGTATTAGACCCTTTCACAGTTGCAGAAGCGAAAGTATTTCTTGAAGATAATGATTCAATATCGATGGATGAACTCGATAGATTAAAGGAAATCAAAGCCCGTGGTCATCTTCGTCATCAATTCACACAAATCGGTAATCAAGCAGTGATTCCAGGTCCAGGAACTCCGTCACCAGACCCATCACCAACACCAACACCTGTACCACCATCACCATCACCAACACCTGACCCATCACCAGAAGAAGAAGATAAACCAGAACCATCACCATCACCTGAACCAACACCTGCACCAATCAAATATAAACTCACTTATAGAATTGGTGAGCAATATAACTTTGGAAGCGATGGTTCATATACTTATGATGATATTGCAACAGACCTTTCAATGTATTTCAGTTATACAGCAGAAGAGTTCGCAAAATTAGACCTCAAACCAACAGCAACTGATGAAGAAATTTGTTTAGCAAATCCAGATTACACAAAACCACCATTGACACACAACGATGGAAAGTATTATGTTTGGCAAATTGAGAAAACAGTTGCTAAATCAGCTCTCAGAGTTGTTAATGAATATCATGATGCAAGAGCTCAATTATTGAAAGAAACTTATTCTGCTCAAACAGCAACATTAACAGTTAATCGAATGACCATCACAGCTTGTAAATCTAATATGCAAGGCTTTGGAGTTTGTGAAGCTACAAGACAAGGAATTGAAGACATTTTAAGACAAGGTTTAATCATTCCTTCACAGAAAGTTGATTATCATGCTTTCCCAATAGCTCCAGCAGCTAACGGAATCAAGTCAACATTGAATATTCCATTAATCAATGCAACTAATTTATCAATCATGTTTCCAAAGCATCATAATGATTTAACAGTCTTTGAAAATCCAGTTTATCAAAATTGTTTCTTAAATATCGGTGGCAAGAACTTTCCAGACGAAAACGTTTCAACTATTGGTGCACGATTCTTTGAAAATCAATTAACGGCTGGTGATTTAGACGCAATCACTCTTTCATGCACAAAGGAATTTGAAGACTCAATGACAATGCCAAAGAATGACGCGAACGGAAAGAGATACAAGAATACAATTAGTGATGCAACATCATTTGTATTCAACATTCAAACAGAACGAGCAAGTGCAGGATATTGTTATGACGGACTTGATGGAGGTTTTGGAAACGTTCAGATACAAGTCAATGGAATGCCTATCTATACAGGAGCTGATGATACATATTACAATGTTGTTGAGCCAGATGGAACCATCACCAGACCACCACCAACTCAATTATGGATAACTAGGGATACATATTTCAAACTTTCTTTGGAAGGATTGGAATATGTTGATGATGAAACACCAAAAGGAAGCCAAGCAAATGAATAAATGAATTGATTTCATTAAATAATCGTCAATAAATAATATCTTTATTTTTGCGATTCAAATGAATGAATCAATCAACTATCCTTTCAAATCTAAATACAAGTACATCAAAGACACAAACATTAAAACTGAGCCCTATATTAAGGATTACCAATTGAAAACAGTAAAGAAACTATCAAAACCTGACTTCTCATTTGAGCCTCATTGTTGGGAAATGGATATAATGTTTGCGTTAAACAAAGCTTATCTTGTTCTTATCAATGTAAACACCAAATACTTAATTGTTGAACCAATTGATTACAAATCTGTGTTTTATGTAATCAAAGTAATTGATAAACTAGTCAATAAAAGGAATATCAGAATTGAAACAATTAAATGTGATGGTGAAAAGGCTTTTATATCAAATACATTCAAAGACTATTGCAACGGTGAAGAGCTATATCAAACAAACAAACCGTCAATTAAAGTCAAAGCACCAAACAAAATAAAGTTAATCATTGATGATTCACCTTTCACGAATGCACATAAATGTGTTGATGCCGTAATCAGAACATTACGAAATGCTTTCGGTGAATCACAACAACGAATGACAAACAATGTATTGATACAACAAACGGTTGAATGGTACAATAACACTCCTCATTCATCTCTTCGCTTATTGAATCCTTTATACACGTCATTTGACGAAGAAACTGATGAATACCTTGACAAACGACAATCAAAATACATTTATCTAACACCTCAACAGATGCAAGATGACCGCGACCTTGAATGGCAATACATTAGAGCCAAATCAATGCAATTGAAAGAGATTCAACAAAAACAACGATTTAAAGGTCTTCTGTCATATAAACCCAAAAATATAATACTCATTCACACCGATTACGGAAAAACAGAAAAGAAACATGAAAAGCGAAGAAGAGTGTTCAATGAACTTGCTGAATTCATTTGTTATGAATCAGGAAACGTTAAATGTAAACTATTAAATCCTTTGCGTCAAACTAACAAAACACTGAAGAACAAAACAATAATAACAGTTCCAATCATGTACACAAAATATGTTTGTTCATCAATAGATGCTTTGAATGATGATTATAAAGTATTCTTTTTGACTTATAAAACGCAAAATGAAAGCTAAACAACCAATCACAAAACGATACTATCACACACAATCAAAAGATTTTAATCTTCCTGATGATTTCGTTTATAGTCGCAACAAGAAGTATATTGTTGTTCAGTATTGCGGGGCTGTTGTCAATCAACATATTGTCGGTGATTTGATGGTTCATTCAGATATAGTTGAATTCATGCCTTTCTGCGACCATTTCATTATGCTTGCTAACAGACGACAAACCAAATACCGTAAATATGAATGTCTGAACAACACAAAAAAAGAATATCAGGTTATGGTTCACAGACATGAAAGGAAACGTTATTGAACCTGAATCATTTATATTCAGTTGTCTTTTGATTTATTAATGACTATTCAAAATGGATTCTCATGTATTTTATTTAAATCCGAATCAATTGGCTGATATGAGTAATTATAAAATTAATGGTGTAGCACCGATTGCATTTGCTATGATTACGACTACTGAATCAAGGTCAATTTATATTTTTCCATCAACTTTTACATTTCCGAGGCAAGTTCAAAGTATTTATAAAGGTACAACATTAACGACTAGACCTGCATGGATGTTATATTTAATTGGTGATGGAATTTATAGTCCGTCATACATATTTATACGAAAGATACTACCAGGATTTCAAGAACCTGTATTTGTATTATTAAATGATAACACACCTAAAGATATAACAAATTATTATGTAGAATATGATGGTGAAGCTTATTTTAATAGAGTAAATTTCGCTTTTACTTATGAGGTATTCATGAATGCATTTAATAATATAATTACTGCAGCTGATACAGGTTATAATCCTAATGCAAATAAAACATATATATCATTCACCGTTTATGATAATCCAAACTTAATACCGATAATTGATTTCTATGATAACACAGAACCAGGTTCTGACACCAATGATATTAGAATACAAACAATGAACGATTTAAATCAAAATACGAATTATAAACCGAAGAAACCTGCACATTTAGGTTTTCGAAATGATACTATATTCACTGAATATCCTATATTCAAACCAAATATAAAACCCGATAACGAAACAACAGCAAATGAAACAACAGAAAATATTAAATCATTAACTCCCAATCCACCAAGAAAGCATAAATCAAAAGAAAATGATAACAAAGTTCATTTTTCAGCATCAGCCATAAGTACAAAACCAAATTATCCAACAAGCTATGAACCTATGGAAATTGAAGACGATTGGCATGTAAGAAATCAAAATCAATCACAAGGCTTTTATTTTGAAACACCAAATCCTAATAAGACATCAAATTATTCTGAACGACAACAAAACATAAATAATGATACTTTTGAAGACTTGTCAACTTCACTTGATAATCAGCAAGACCAGAAGCAACAACCACAATCAACAAAACGTTATAGTTTTAGAATCGTTTCAGACCCAAATGACAAAAATAATAATAATAATAATAACAATAATGGAGGTTTTGATTTAAATTAATTATTCATTATTCATTCTTTGATGTAATGGTTTAAGATTAACAGCAAAATTATCATATTTATTTTTGTTCTGCAATTTACTTTCTTTGAGTTGTGCTTTGAATGCTGTGTATCCACAATTTGGATATATATCTCTTTCTATTGCTGCGGTGATTCGTTTAATGAAATTATCTTTAACGTTCTTAATATCTTCTGGCGATGCTTCTTTAATTCCTTCTGCATTTCGTTTCAACCTGTTATATCCTTCTTGCTTACTTACATCAACATTGAAACCAACACCAAAGACAACATAATCAATGTAATGCATTAATTCAGTAAATTGTTTACCCCAATTACTTGGTTCAGCCTTTAATTCTCCTGATGTGATATCAATAGCTTTATCAATAATCTTCTCAACATATGATTGAACATTCTTTCCTAATACTGAAACATATTCTTTATTGTTCTGTTGTTTCCAATATGTCCATTGTTCATATGTTAATATCTTTCCATTGAACTTATTGTCTTGAATGAGTTCTTTGAAAGGAGCATCAAAGAGATAAGCAAATAACATATTTGATACAGCAAGGTAATTGATGAGTTTCTTCAAAGGAGATAATACAAAGAATTGTTCGTCATTCCAATACACTTTCCAGACTTTAGAAAAGATTGATGACCAATAAGAACTTGGTGTAATACGTTTGCTGACTCTTGCTTTTCCCAGACCCATAGGACCGTAAAAATTTTCTAGCTCTTGCATTTCTTTTCCCTTTGTTAATTTGTATTGACCAGCATCCCAATCAATTTTCTTGATATCTTTATCAAATAATGATTGAATCCATTTATTGAACGGCATTTCTTTTCTTTCTTGTTTTGTTTTAATAACAGATTTCCAAACTTTCTTGTAAGGAGAAGCAAATACAAGCTTGTATCCGTTAATGATTGAAGGATTACCGTTCCTATCAATTAAAACAACATCATCAACTTTATCACCGTTCAAGTCTGTTATTGAGTTTCCTAACGGGTCTTTGGCATTTTCTGGTAATAAACGATATCTTGGTTTACCGTCTTTATCAACTGAATTCTTACAGTATTCAATAGCTGTATCACGACAAGCTGCATTCGGAATGTATTTGATTCTGAAGTTTCCGTTAATAATCATATCAATAAATTTATCTCTGTAATAGGATATATTACCACCAACCCGAGGTATTTCAAGCTTGTCAAATGAATCCTTTAATGTTGAGTTAACAAGAGGCATATCTTTTTTATCACGACGTCCGCGAGTATTCTTTGAGGGTTGCTTTGCATTTCTTATTAATTCATCAAGTATTTCATCATCTGCTTTGTTATCTTCTGCATATCCTTTGTATTTCCTTGCAAAAGGTGATTTAATTTCTTGTGCTTCTTCTTCATCATCATCATATTTGTATGGTTGTTTTGCAGGTGTTTTTGTATATCTGTATGCTTCGGTTGCTGCTTCATCATCATCATGCCAATCATCTAATTCATCATCATATAATGATTGAAGAGGTCCGTTATTATTGTTGTTGTCGTCTGCCATTTTATTAGTTGAAAAATTATTTTTATTGTGTTCCTTTGATGGTTCAATAAAAGAATCAGATAAATCATCGTTTTTCAATATTAATGACTCAGAATCTGATTCGCTTAATGTTATATTAAGTAATGAATCTTCACTGTCTTTAGGCAATTGTATTGTCGAGTCATTTTCATCAGAATCACTCGGAGTTATGCGTTTTCTTCTTGGTGTTCTTCGTTTATTAGTATCAAGTGTTGGTTCATGTATGCTTGTTCTCTTTCTTCTTCCTTTGGTGGTTTGTGGTGTTTGACTCTTTCTCGGTGGTTTGATGGGTGATGAACGAAAACCGTCAGAGCTATAATTTAAATCATCGTTGACAACAATATTGAAGTAATTGATAATGATATCAAGACTTTTTTTATCTGTTGTGTACTCTTTTAAACTAAGGAATCGATTGCCTTTACTTTTAATACCTGCATTGATTTTGTTCATCAATGAAACAAATCGACGAAACTTGACTTTCATTTCACGAATCTTTCCCACACTTCTTCCTGTATATTCATTGTTTTGTATTTGATACAACAAATTAATTAAATCATTGGGGTGTTCTAGTTTGTATGTACTGAGAAACGTGTTCTTAAAATAATCTATCGGGTCCTCTAGTTCTTCATCATCATCAGGTTTAGATACCTCACTATCAAATATAGTTTCATCATCAATATTACTCAAATCTAATTCAAAGCTATCAGATGAATTATTTTTATCTTGTTTTGACATTGTTTAGTTTCTAATAAATTGAATGTTTACGATTGAGCAGAGCGGACACATAACAAAAACAAATACTATTGACGGATTGATTAACGAATACATTAAAAGATATGTCGATAATTATGTTATCAAAGGTGATACATCGAACGGAAACGTAGGGATTTCAAACGGAAATGGAATCACTAAGGAACAATTGAATGAAGCTGTTAACGGATTGCGTGATTATGTTATCAACAATTATGCTTTATCAACTGATATTCCTGATGACTTGATTAATGAAGAATCATTGACGACAAAAATAAATGAAGCATTAAAAGGATATGCATTGAAGACAGATATACCAGAACCAGTTGACTTGACACCGTATTATACAAGCGCACAAGCTGATGAGAAGTTTGTTGATGAGGATGAATTGGCTTATGAATTAGATAAGTATGAAACGAAAACAGTCGCTGAAGGTAAATATGCTTTGAAGAGCGATTTAACAAACAACAATAATATTGAAATACTTACATATGAAAAAGAATATAATAAAGATGCTCCAACATTTCTTCAACATATAGGCGAAATTGCTAATGATAACAATGTATTATCGGCTAATTTATGTTTGTATGTTCTTTCTGATTTTTTTGAATATACCAAGGATAATAAATTGATTGTTAAAACAGCAACAGTTGATAATGATGATGTTGAAAAATTTCTACATAATATATATATTCGTTCTTTTGATAAAAACGTATTATCAGCTAAATTAACAAGAGAATTTGTGTATAAATATGTAGAGCATGTTATGACCAATAAAACAGATATACCAACAGATTTGGTCAATGAATCAACATTGAATGAAACACTGAAAGGATATGCAATGAAGACAGATATTCCGGAAGTACTCAAAAATAGTGAGTTGCAATTGAACATAAAAGAACTATTACCCGACGAAATGTTTCAGAAATTGATGGCTGAAGATGATAAACCATTATCAGCTCAAGCATCAATGTGTTTAACAAGTATAGCAGTTAATGAAGGTTTTCAATCGGCTTTGGATGATTGTGCCGAACGATATGTTCCAAAAGATGATTTGAAGAATTACATCACGAGAGATAATTTGAATGTATCAACTGAATACACAATTGAAATCAAGACATATATGTTTCCTAATATAGGTCCAGTACCAGAAGAATATGAAGAAAACGGAATGGATACATCTCACGTTTTACCGTTCAAAGAAGGAACACATTTGGTTGGTTATAAATTAGACAATAGTAGTAATATATTCCATTTTGATATCAGATTTAAGACAAATGAATTATATGCTGATGATGAATATAACGTTAAACAACATGAAGCTGAAGGATTTGAAAGTGAAGGGGAGTATTTTGAATTAGTGTGGGATGAATTTACTGGAGCAATTTATGATAAATATCAATACCTTCCGATAACAATAACATTAGCAGAAACAAATGATGAATTAGCTTTGAAGAGTGAAATACCTGAACCTGTTGACTTAACAGCGTATTATACAAGCGCACAAGCTGATGAGAAGTTTGTTGATGAGGATGAATTGGCTTATGAATTAGATAAGTATGAAACGAAAACAGTTGCAGAAGGTAAATATGCTTTGAAAAGTGAATGTGATAATAATCTTGGTGAATATCGAAAGAAAAACGATTTGACATATTCTGCAAAATATATTCCATTAACAGTTGAATATAAAGATGAAATCATTGATTCTGGTGATATAGAAGCTAAACAAACCGCTCATATTGAATTCTGTGAAGGTAGTAAATTGGTTGGTAAGATGCTTTCACAAGCTAATTTACCTGAAGTAATTCAAGATATTGATATCATATTCAAAACCGATGAAATCATTAAGAACATTGATTCCGTTGATAATCCAGGTAATTATAATTGGCACATGATGTATCTCAGTAGAGAACCAGATGTCGTGATTGCTTGGGATGATATCAATGGAATTCTTTACGGTGTGCATTCTGGAATTCCCGCTATTGGTTCTGTAATCATTGACTCTGCATTTAAAGTTATTCCTGAAGATAAACTATTACTTCATAAAGATTTAAATGAATATATTCTCAAAAATAGTGAGTTGCAATTGAACCCAAAGGAACAATTACCAGAAGAAGTCATACAGAAAATGATGGATAATGATGATAAACCATTATCAGCTAAAGCATCAATGTGTTTAACTAATATTATGGCTAATGAAGCTCTTCAGGTATCTTTGGATTCTTGTGATGAACGATGTGTTTTAAAAGAAGGTGATTCAACTATTACAGGTACATTGTCAATATTAAATGCGAATACTACAGATTCAACATTTACAAATTCATTAATATTTGGTAGAAGTTCAACTGAAAATGAAGCTGCAACATTAAGCTTTTTCGATAATTCAGGAGCTTTAGGAGTTGTTGGTAATGAAAATCTTATAAACTGGAATACAACAAATACAACTTTTTATAATAATATTGTATTATTTTATAGTAAATTAGAAATAGGAAGTAAAGAACCTAATGGATTACTTGTTTATCAAGAAAATCCAAATTTATGTGAATCAAATATAGTTATTGGTCTTAATTCAGCAAAATGTGCAAAAATACAATATTATAATCAAGGTAATTCAGCTTATTATAGAATATTATTTGATAATTCAAATATATTTTCTTATGAAGTTTCTACAACAGGAAGAAGTACAATAATTGGTTCTAATTTACATGTTAATGGTAAAATTACATCAAACGGTTCAAATACAATCACTCATTACTCACCGATTGAATCATCAATGAACTCTGTTAGTGATTTCGTTATAGGTTCTCCTGTGTATATGACAGGTAAGGTTTACAAACATGTCGGTGATGAATGGATACCTTCAACAGCTGATGATACAACTGATTGTATTTGTAGTGTCAAGACATCAGGAACATGGAAAGAATATGTCGGTATATGTGTCAGAATCGATGACAAAAATAAATGTATCACATTTAGTTCACATGGTGATTATATGGTTCGCGTTAATGATTCATCATGTTATTCAATCGGTGATGAGGTGTTTATCGATAATGAAGACAATAAGCTGAAAGTTCTTTCAGGAGAGACAGCAATAACATCAAAAATAAAACGTATGACTGTTGGAATCATTACAAGTATCATTGATGAAAGAACATTAGCTGTATTCAAAGAGTAAATCAAATCAAATCATGTTGATGTTTGAATCTATTAATATATACGCTAACTTTTTGATTATTTATATCGTTCATTGAAATAAATTCATTGCCTGATTTATTTGTATTGATATGAAGAATTTTATAAATATTATCAGTAATCTTTGCATAAAAAATGTCTTCATTATTAGTATCATCATGGTAATAATAATACGTGTTTTCTTCAAATTCTTTCCTTTCTGTCTTTGTTTCATAGAAATCAATAACAATTGCATCATCAGGTATGTCATCAATGAATTCATATTGAATACCTTTATAATTTGATTTATTTTTATTATTCTCTGAACTTGATACAAATCGTAAATTATCAAGATGATAATCAGTTTTGATTCTATTCTTATGGTCGACTTGTGGCAGATTATTAGGGTTTTCAATAAATTGCTTTGCTACAAGAATATGTTTATAATATATTTTGTTATTTAGGTTTACACACGGATAAACATTTTGTCTGTATTCACCTTCAGCTATTATTTTTCCTGTTTTCTTATTCTTGATGTTATAAGGGAAAGTTGTTTGAATTTCATAATCACTTTCAAAACCTTTCAAAGGTTCAAATTCAGCTTCAGCATTTTCAATTTGTGTTTGTTCAGTTGGTTGACTCATTTATAACAAAAATAAAAAAATTGATTTTTTAAAATAAAATCATTAAATTAATTGTTTAATGATTCTCAATGAAATAATCCTTTGCAGTGAAACCATTGACATAAGGACAACAACAATGATTTGATAATACCAACATTTTTGAATGTGCTGCTGTTAATGCATTTTTGATTACAGTTATTTTACTCATCAGTTGTGAATTTAATTGAAGGTTTATATTCTTTCCTTTCATTACTGATTGCTTTTCAATGACATTTTTGTAATCACTTGATTTGATGTTGTTCTTCTTCAATGAAACACCTTTGAGCTTTAATGAAATTGTTTTGTCATCTGACCAAATCGTATAACACTTGGCACATAAAGCAACTTGATTTGCTCCGAACTTTTCTACACAGCATCCGAGTATCTTTTTCTCATCATATACATCATTGATTGCAGGGTTTGGCATAAAGCTATAAATGTGTTTGTCATAAAATGTTTTGTCTTTGATGACGTAATCAAACAACTGGTCAATCGGTTTATTCATATCACCAGCGATAGACATGTAAAGACTATCTGTATCGACCGAGTTGAAATGAATCTTATTCATGTCAATGCATTTGTATAGAAAGTCATAAAGGAAAGTCAAATACCAGTATTTCGCATTGTCTAATGTCCAAAATGATTCCTGAAGACATGTATTACATTTGAATGAATGAGGTTGTGATTGTATCAAATAACAATCATTTGACAATTTACATCCATTGCGATAAGTATCGGATGCAATCAATTGAAAGGCTTTATTTTTATCAACAATTCTGACTTTGTTGAAGTTCTCTGAATTCATACCGTCATATCCGTAAGATCCGTTCATACTAATCTTGTAAAACTTTTCGTTCCCGTGTGCCTTTCCTGACAATATATCTTGACGCTTCTTCATAAACTCACAAACAAATTGATTGAATCCGTCATGAGCTTCATATAAACTTAAGCTCTTAATGTCATCAACAATAAGTCCGTGGTCGATTAAAAACCATAAAAGGTAATTCGAGAACGTCATAAATGTTCCGCATGTATCAAGCAACATTGTCAGCTTTCTTGTTTCTTTATCGGCTGAATTCAGTTTATTGTCTTTCATATATTTGTACATATAGCTTCCAATCGTTTGCTCATCATTCATTATATTGATATTTCTAAACACAGGAGGGAAATTAATCAAATCGTTGATTTTATTCTTTGGACATCTCAATTTGACTTCAGCTTTGAATATAAACTCAGGGTTTGCATCAAATCGCTTCTTTGATTGAATGATATTCATTGCAGTATTAAGAACCTTTTCATTCTTGTTTCCTTGTTCATCATAAACATCAAATCGTTTTATAAATGAACCAGGCATGTACATGATTCCTCCGTGATAAGGATTGAATGAATGTTTTACTGAACTGAATGATGAGGGATACAATGAATTGAAATCAATACCAGCAACGTGTGAAACTATGTTTGAAGTGTCATAGCTAATGATTCTGTCATTAACGGCATCATATTTGAGTTTATTGATTAATGTTTGACCTCTAATGTTCACTCGATGAAGTACATTTGATAATCCTCCCGTTATGTTCTCTCTCAAATTGTAGTATTCTTTTTCATCAGTTATGAGTGTTGGGAGGTGATGGAGCTTGCAGAATTTCTTCAATTGTATTTTGGTTCTTGTTATCTTGTCATCATCTCTTTGTCTCAAACGATTACATTCAGCACAAGCAAGTAAACAGTTATCAATCTGATGTCCTTTGTTGTTATCTATTCGGTCAAGAGTTGGTTTGTTTTGTATGTGAAGTGTTCACCACATAAATGACATTTACCTGTTTCATTTGATTCATACAATTTCATGAATGCATCAAAATCTTTTTCACTAACACATTTTGATATATCACGTTGATTTTGATTTGATTGAAGCGATGAATCGCCTTTTTGGAGCAAAAATTATGTTTCATGTCTTGCTTTCGATAGTTATCACATTTATTTAACCACCATTTCATTGATGGTTTGAATGTATTCATCTTGTTTATGGTTTCATAGTCATTCTTCGGGTTGAAATCTTTGTAAGCAAGAGCATATTTGATACATGATGCGTTCTTTGACAATGAAAGATTGCTAATCAAATCAACTTTATATTCAGCATTCATTTGAATAAGGTTGTCAATAGGATTAATCATCATTTCAACATCATTGTCATTGTATGATAACAAGTAATCCCAACGTGTTGCAAACCTCTTTGAATCAATCAAATACTCTTCATAATCAGCTTTTGTTAATGGATTCTTTTGATTGAGATAACTGTAGAAGTCTTCATATTTGAATGGTTCATTCTTTGATAACACTTCATTATAATTCTCGCTGTTGATTGCTTCATAAGGAAATACACCTTTCGAACTGTTAGATATACCGCCAAAATCGATTCCAAACTGTTTGAGTGTTCCTCCAGCAACAAATGCTTGTGCGTCAATGAATCGTAATCGAATAGGATACTTTGATGATTTCAATATAAATTGTTTCAATGATGTAGCTGTTCCAATCATTCCGCTATCGATAGACCAATGATTTTTAATCAATTGCTCTTTGAATAAGTTTGAATCAAATCGTGATGAATTAAAACCGAATACTGTTATTGTTTTCAATGATGTATCTATTTTATTGAGTTCTTCTTCCGATTTATCTTTAATGAATGATTTTAAATGATTCAATTTATCAACATACACATCACAGCCAACAACAAATAACCAGTCAATCCATTTGGCAATGAATTCATTTGTTCGTATATCAAAGTTCTTTGTTATCAAACCTTTATCAAGCTTCACACATGATGAAACACTCAAAGGAATCAATCGAGAATTGATAACAGATTTATCACTGACTTTCTTTTCAATCTTTTGTTCCATTGTTTCAAAATCATAAGTGATATAATGCTTTGTTGGCTTCCATTCAAGCTCATATGAAAGACAATACAAATAAACAGGATTGTTTAAGATGTGCGGGCAGTACGGTAAAGCTTCTCGTGAAGGTATGAAATCCTTTTTGAATTTACCTCCTAGCTTCTCACATTTATTACATGTCTGTTGAATCTATCAATATTGTTATTTCCTTTGTGAATGTATGAACCACAATGAGGACAAATATGAATATTTGTTAATGCTTCAGCATTGATGATGTACATTATGTGAATTATCTTATCCTTTGAATACAAGAGAGCTGAAAACGTTTTGTTTGATTCGTCTGTGTTATGCCATTGGTCTTGAATATCATAAATATGTTTCTCTTTGTCATATTCATAGATGTTGACATTGATGTTATGATTCTTGGCTGATTCCTTCATTTCTTCAATCGTGATACCTTTGAACGAATTGATGATTTGATTTGCTTCTTTTGTAGGTTTAGTTGAATAAGTTATTCCATGGTCTTCACATAATATTTTCTTTGCTGCTTTGGTTCTGTTAGCTGTATTATATTTTGTTTTCTTTTCATCTTTGTTTTGATTTGTTAGTTCAGGAAACAAACAACAAGCAAGGAAACGATACCAACACAAACAATCATCAACGTTATCAATAATGATATATTTATTTTTGCCAAACAATTCTGAAACTTCATCAATCTTTCCTGTTATCTTAACTACACGAGAGATTGTAAATGAAACAGACCAAACGATACATAATTTAATGTTTGAAGCCGTGGTTTCATATTCATGAATCTTTGATTCAATATACAGTTTAACTTTGTCAATATCTTTATTCTCTCTAACAATTATCGGAATTGATGATTTATAATTCTTCCAATTAATATCACTTGCCTCATATGTATATCTTTCACTTTCATTCTTGGGCGGTATCTCAAATATACCAGTCAATTGAAAATATATTTTGAACGGTTTCACTTCTTGTTTAAATACTGTTTCAGTCAAATATTCATTGATGTCTTCAATTGATGAAACACCGTTTTTGTAATATATTTTGATTGGTTCTTTACTGTCTTCATCTAATCGTTCAACCTTTTCACTATCATTTGGGAACTGGTCAATAAAATGACTACATGCTTCTACTGCTTCATCAAAGTTCTCAGGTTCATTGATTATGAAATATGAATTATGTTTTGAATGAACACCTTTATAGCTAAACTTTTTTAGATATTCAATTAATTCAGCATTTTCATTGTTAAATCGAATGTCTTCATATCGTTGAGGTTGTTTGTTTGTCTTTGGCGGTAATGGTCTCAATAATATATTTTCAGATTTAATTAATTGAAGGGCTTTGTTGAGTGCATCATGAGCTATTTTAATACTGACCTCGATTTGTTTTTGTTTTAGTTTTTGTTCATCATTTTGTTCTTCTTCTTCAAATTGTTCCTCTTCCTCCTCTTCTTCTTGTTCTTCTGCTTCTCTTTTCATTCTATTAACGAAATCTAATATTGATATGTCATCTATTCTATTACCTTCATGTTCTCTAAAACCGAATGAAGTTAGATAATTTTCTAAAATGTTTTTGAAATGTTTAACATCATAATCAGAAGGTTTAGATGTTGACAAGCGAGGTTTTAATTGAAGTTCATTATTGATATACCTGATTTGTTCAATAACAAATGATTTGGTATCTTTTTGATAGTAATAACGAGAACTCATTTATGATATTATTAAAAAATCAAATTATTTGAAATTTGAAAAAATGTTAAATCAAAAAATAAAAAATATTTCGAGTTTTTTATTTCATTGAAATGTCTGAGTTAAGAGAAATAATAAAACACATTGAAGAAATACATAAATTACTTTTGATATTAGAATCAAAACAAGAAGTAAGTGAAGAAGAAGAAACAATTGAAGAAACAAATACAGAAGCAAACCATAAAAGAACGCGTTCAATATTCAATTCATCAAAGTTCTTGAACAAGGATGAACGTGAAAAAGCTTTAGAATTCCTTGATGATAAAGTAATGAATGATATAAATAAGTTGCCAGCACACAAAAGGTGTTCATATACACAAAACTTATTGAAAGACAAATTGAAGTTAAATGTATCATCATATATGATTAATAGATTATTGGCATTTAAGAACAACAAAGAATAAAAATATCATTTAATTAATTTGTTTATTTTTGGTTTAAAATGAATAGTGCAATTAAAGGTTTAAGTTGTGATACATCAGCTTTAAACGCTCAGTTTCGAATAGTTAAAGACAAGATATTCAATGAATGTATGAATTCTGAAGATGATGCATTAAACGGAAAGTTTGATAAGATGATTCACATATTGTCGATTTATAAACAACTATTTAATGATATTGAATCAATCAAAATACAATTAAGAGCTATTGATGAACGTATCAAATCAGCTGAACAAATGACTTTGTAAATGAATCATTGAATGACTCATCATTGATTGGTTTTATTTTTACCTAAAACGAATAACTTTAATATGAATAAAGCTCGTATATTAAGTAGCGAGAACGATGCATCAGTTAAGCAGGAACAATCAACCAGTATTAATATAAACATCAAACCAAAGCAACCACAACCAGTTGAATATCCATCAGTTCAACCATTACCTCAAACATCTCAAGCCACAAATTTTACTATACCTCAGATGAGTGGAGTATATCAATCACCGCAACCAACAAACAGCGTTTCACTAGAAAGAGGTATCAGTGATATTGGTGCTGATATAACAGAACTTGAAACCAAAAACAAATTCCTTGAGATATTGTTATCAATCTATGAAACAAACCCAATAAAAGTCAATGATTTATTGATTTGTCATTCAAATACATTAATGGAGCTCATCAAATTACTAACACAAGCTGATAAAGTTGAATTGATTGTCAATGATGATTGTGCGTGTAATGGTTGTGTTTCTCGTTCCAAATATCTTTTAATTGATAGGATATTGGTTTACAAAAATAATGAATCAAATGACTTGAAATACAAATATAATAGCATTTATACAGAACTCATTAGACACAACATTTCATTGAAAACATGTATTTAAAAACCAATAAATGATATATGAAATATTAGTTATTTCATTACTAACAGGTTTATTTTTAGTGAAGATTGTTGAAGTATCTTTAATGATGCCTGACAAAGAACCAGAACTCAGTGAAGAGATAAGAACAAAAATGTATTCATGAAGAGCTTTAACGAAAACTAAAGAAATGAAACGTTTCATGAAACCGACGCACTTTAATTATAAAGAGGTTTTATTTTCTAATAGCTCTGATTATGATGATGACCAAATGAGCTTTGCATTTGAATATGAATCATTCAAACCAACAGTTAATGAAAAGACATTTAATATTGATGATGAGATGAACAAAGCATATCAACGCAATGAATCAAAAATAAAGAATGAATCAATCAGACCAATCGCAAACGGTATCTATTCATATTACAATTCATTGAACATACTCGTTGGTCAACAAGGTAAAGGAAAGAGTCATATAATGCTACGAGATGTTATTCAAATGTCTCGAATGAAGAACGCTGGCTTTCATTTAATTGTTTATGTATCACGAAACGGAACAATTAACGATGCTACATTCGAAAGTCAACGCGAATTGATACAGCTACCAATAAAAACTGTTGCAGACAGCAATGCAAAAGAATATCTTAAACAGCTTGATTTATATAAAGAATTGTATAACAAATATTCATCAACACCAAAAATAGTAATCGATGAAAAGAAGTTAAACGATATGTTTGAGTTTCTTCATATCAATAAACTAGGTCAACCAAATAAACCGCTAAATACTATCATTCTTTGTGAGGACTTTTTGAAATCGAAACTAATTAAATCATCCTATTTTATCAATACCATTAGTCAGCTTCGACACAAGAATCTAATCATATTCGTTAACATTCAGTTCTTCAAAGCTTTAACAACAGAATGGAAAAATAATGCAACATCATTCTTCATCTTTAGTGGTTATTCACGACAGAAACTCGGCTACATATATCAACAAGTTCCATTTCCAATAGAGTTCGAAGAGTTATGGAATCGATACAGAACAATGAAAGCACATCAATTCGTTTTAGTCAATGTTCGAACTAATAACCTTTCATTCATCTAATACAATTTGTTGTTGAACACCAACAAACAGTTGAGGTGTATTGATATTATATTTTTGTCTCATCTGTTCGATGAGTTCTTTTGTTTTCTTATCATTAACTTTCCTGATACTGTAATTATAATACTTGTATTCTTTAAATGATTGCTCTTCATTTGAACCTTCAACGAAGAACTCAATAGATGTTGTTGATATTCTTCTTCTAACATTTGATGTTAATGTTATATATTCGAGCCCGAGTTCAACAATCTTATCATAATATAATCGTTTAAATGCATTATCTTTGTTCTTCAATGATATGTATATCACTTTAGATTTATATGCAGCCTTTCCACAAGGTATTGGATATCTATCACACAGAATTGAGAAATCACATTGTTTGAACTTCTCTGATTCATCCAACATATCAATAAGTGAATTGATGTAATCATAAACTTTTGGTGTTGACATATCTTTAGAGTGAAATTAAAAAAATAAAAATAAAGTTCATCAGCTTGAGAAAGAATTAAATGAATTGTCTAATAAATGAGTTCTTCAAGTTCAGCAATTAATTCAGCAGGACCGTTGAATTTCTTTAGTTGTTCAATAAAGTGATTTATCTCTTTTAGTACTCCGTCAACAACATCATCATTATCGTAGAGGTATTTTAATGCAGGTCTCCAACCTTTTAGCTTTTTGTTGATTCTATTAATGAGGATGCTTAATTGTTCGGCTTGGTTTGACATTATAAATTGCTGATAAAAAAATAAAAAATTTTTGAAAGTTCTATTTTTCGTTGTTGTTATTTTTGGTCATTAGTCGTGTTGACGGTGGGCTTTAGCCCGACGGAAACCGACTGATATATACTACTAAACAAGTTCAAAGATGTAAATTCAAAGATGTAAATTCAAAGATGAAGATTCAAAGATGAAGATCAAAAGTGGCGACCGTTAACTTTAAAATTTATCTGACCTCCCAAATCAACACCCTTACTCTCTGACGTCTTAGATTCCGCCATCAAATGTTTGAGGATATGCCAACGACGTAGGAATAAAAATATGAAATTAACTTAGTATAACCCTTTAAGATGATCCAAATAGACGTGAGCCCATTTATTCATAACATCTCTCAGATTGAAGAACTTTTGATTGAGATTCTAATCAGTATGCATAGGAACTGTCTCGAACTTACCATTTCGCAATTGTTACATTTCATTGGTTTCCGGAAAGAAAAAATATCTACCTGACTCAAATTGATGACCTGAGTACTCCGTTACTTCAATGCAAAGGTTATCTAGATCGGAATCATAATCGCTATCGATGTAGTCCATGTTTAGGCGGTAATAAAAATTTAAATTAATTTCGATAGAGGGTTTGTTTACAATTCATTTTTGAAGCTAATTCAATGGAGTTTGAAATTTGCTGGAGGGGGCTTGGAGGGGCTTCTAAAACGTTAAACTGTGTGGAGGGAACATAGTTCCCGGAACACAGTTTAAAGTATCTACTTCTATTCAAGGTGAAGATTGTGGATAGAAGCTCTTGAATTATTTATGGAGTGGCTCATTAACATATTTTCACAACCTCAAGTATGATGCATGTTTTTTCATTAACACACCTAGATGGGATACACAGATAACAGAACGAAGTGGAGCTGTACTTCAAATCATCATGACATTGTTCGAAGAAGGTACGAGGAAAGTCAAAAAAAGATTAACATTCAGGAACTCAGATAGTATAATACCACAAGCATTAAGTAAATTTGCTACAATTTTCAACCTCAATGTTCACAAGGAAGTCATGGCATATAAGCTATATACACAAGAGAACATACAAAGAAGAATAGTTGATGCTACTGAGTTCCAACAGCAATACATCGATGAAAATGCAGATAAGTTATCGAAAGAACAACTTGATGCAAACTGCATGCAGATTAACGAAAATGCAAAAATAGCAAATTGCTATAATGATGACAAAATCGACATCATTAAATATGCCATCTTCTATTGTTTCAAGGACTGTATTGTTTTGATGAAGGGAATGGAAAAATTTAATGAAGACCTGAAAGCAGTCTTTAAAGAAACAAAGACAGATATGTATGGTGTTCATGATTTTATATCTATAAGTGCTATTGGATACTGCTTTGCCAAAAAATATGGTTATTTTGATGGATGTTATGAACTATCAGGTAAGTGCCAAGACTTAATACAACGATGTGTCTCTGGTGGAAGAACAATGACAGCAGGTAATGAAAAGCATACATCGAAGGAAAGATACAGGACTTTGATGCAGTTAGCTTATATCCATCTGCAATGTATGTTATGGATGGTATTCCATTAGGAAGACCTAAAGTAATACCACAAGGTACAACACATGAACAACTTATGCAATATGATACATTCTTTATCGAAGTCAACATCAAGAAACTCGAATGTAAATCAAAAGAGCCATATAAATTTGGACAAGAATTTACAAGAAACGAAGCAGGTAGTAAAATACTCGGTAACTTCCTTGTTGACCATTATTATATCGATAAAGTAGGTCTCATGGACTTGTTCGAATTTTATGATGTTGAATATGAGTTAATACGTGGCTATTACTTTGATGAAGGATTTAACAAGAAAATCAATGAGTTCATTGAGAAGCTCTTTAATCTCAGGGCAAGTTATAAAAAGCAAAAGAACCCTCATGAACAAACCATAAAGCTCCTACTCAACTCCATATATGGCAAGTCAATACTTAAAGCAACAAAGACTGAAACCAAGACAGTGCCAAAAAGCCAACTATACAAGTACCTATGGAGGAACTACAACTTTATCAAGGAGGTTGTTGAAGATGCTAATATCGATAAGTGCTATGTCAAGAAGTTGAAACCAATTAATGACCATTTCAAACTACCTCAATTTGGTGCAAGCGTTATCTCTTGGAGTAAGCACTTAATGAACAGGGTTATGGCTACAGCTGAGCAAGCAGGTATACCTATCTTTTATCAAGATACTGATAGTATGCATTGAAAAAGACGTACCAAGGATAGCTGACTTATTCCAGTTCAAGTATCATCAACCTCTTATTGGTAAAAATATGTGTCAGTTCCATAATGACTTCGATGAGTTCGAAGGTAGTCAAGGGGAAATACACTCAAGAAAACTCATTGCACTTGGTATAAATAACATTTTTTAAAATTGAAATATCTCAATAAATATAAAATAATTTGCCTTTATAATTGAATAAAATACATTTATTTATATAATAAATTAATTATTTGAAATATTAAACACTCTTTTAAGAATTTCTTTTTATATATTAAATACAAAAATTGAGAGTTTTTTTATAGTTTAGTTTCATTGAAATTTTATATTAAAAATTGAATAGAGTATTTAATCTAAATCAAATATAGAATTGTAGAAATTTCTCAATGGAATTAAAAGAAAATCAAATAATTATAGAAGAAGATTAATTAATTAAATATATTAATTAATATATACCAATTGCTTATTTATAATTCTGAAAAATTGCCATATATCATTGTATCTAAAAAAAGTAAAACTCTTTTTTTTTTTAAGGGACGATTATAACCACCATAATTTTACCTTATATATTGTGTATCATTTATGATAGATGATAAAAACAAATCTTCTTGAGTCAAGCAAACATCATCATCCACAAGCTACAATTCAAACTTCGGCAGAAAAGCAAGAATATGATCTCAACCCCACTTTTACTCACTACAAAATTCCTAAGTTTCGACCTACTGTTGCTCAGCTTAGGAAAAGCGAAGAACAACGCTCTACAGTTCGTCACAGCAATAATAATCAGTTTAAAATCGAACCACCAGAACAGGAAGGCAAAGAGCGTATTGTTGGAACTTTTATTGGTGTTCTTTCACCATGTTTTGATAACATTTTAAATATCGTGTATTTTGTTCGTCTTCCTTATGTTATTGCTACAGCAGGCGGATTTGCAACAATAATCGGATGGATTGTTTCATTCTTGCTAACTCTCATATCAGTTTTTTCGTTATCAGCAATGGCTACAAATGGAGAAGTTGAATCTGGAGGTGCATATTATCTTGTTTCAAGAACAATCGGTCCTGAGCTTGGAGGAGCAGCAGGCTTTTGTTTAGCGTTTGCTTCTCTTATTGGTGCAGCTCAAGCACATTTAGGATTAATGGAGGTTATTGTTATTTTATATTCACCAAAGACAGTTTTTGGTTCAAAAATATGGGACATAAGAATTTTTTCTGCACTAATGTCAATTATTATAGGTTATCTCGCAAACTTCGGTTTTTCGATTCGACTTGTTTGCTTTTTTATTATTTGGCTTGGCGTGATCATGTACTTTGTTGGCTTAATCTTTCCAAAATACACGAAAGCCAAAGATATAATTGGATGTTCAGATGAACGTTTTAAAGAAAACTGGGCATTAACAGGTCTTGATATCTCTCAGATTTTTTATACATTTTCTATCATTTTCCCAGGATTTGGCGGCATTTTATCAGGCTCAAATTCGTCGGGACAACTTAAAAGGCCACAAGTTTCAATTCCACTTGGATCAATAGCTGCATTAGTTATGGGTCTCGTTATATTTATTGCTACATCGCTTTCGCTGAGTGGCTGCCATCCTAAATCTCAACTCATTAGTAATTGGACAATACCAATTCAAGACAGCTCATTTTTGACATGGTTCACTTTTTCAGCAATTGTTGCAACATCAGTTGCTAAGGGCATCACAGGTATCGGCTCAGGTCCAATGGTTCTTCGAGCTATGGCAGCAGATGGCATCATTCATGAATGGTTTGGAAAATTTAGCCGAACATTTGGAACAGCTTTTGCAGTTGGATTTTGCTTATATGGCAATTTCAATGAAGTTTCATCTTTATCTTCAATGCTATTTTTGGGTGTTTTTGCATTTCTTAACCAGGGTGTTTTTCTAGCAAAATATGCCAAAGTTTCTTCTTTTCGTCCACATTTCAAATTTTATGATCCATATGTTGCTTTAATTACATGTATTTTATGTTTGATTTCAATGGCTTTAATTAATTGGGTAGCTACACTTCTTACCTTCATTGCAACTGGGATTTTTTACTACTATCTTAAACAAAAGCATATAGACGCTCCTTGGGGTTCTTTGAGCCATTCTAATGCTTACAACACAGGCTTGATCGCCGCTCTTCGTTTGAGAAATGTTCCTCCTCATCCAAAACTTTATCGTCCAAACATTGCTATTTTCATTCATAGTCCACCTTCAGAGCATCTAATGGCAATCACATTTCTTGATCAAATGCTTCAGAAAAAAGGAATGTCAGTTGTGGTTCGTATATTTGACCCAAGCAGAGCTTTATCTGATGTTGTTAAGGATCGAACAAACTGCTCAATTAAAACAACCAGAAATACATTTCACACATTCTACGAAACAGTTGTTGCAAGAAACATGAAAGAAGCTTTATCAAAAGTAATGCTTTTAACAGGCTTAGCATCTATGCGACCAAATGTTGTTTTTGTAGAATTTGATGAGCAACTTGGTAGTGAAGTATCAGATTTTGTCGTAACGGTTTTGGAGAATAATTGGCCTTTAATGATCATTAGAAGACCAAATATTATTGAAGATTTTGGCACAATTGACTTTTGGTTCTTAAATAGAGATGGTGGTCTTGCTTTATTAATGGCTTCAATCTTGTCGCATAAAGGGAGAACTCTTCGAGTTTTGACATTTGCTCGTCTTGATCGAGGAGAGACAATCGAAGAACAAGGTTTGACCTGCCGTCGTTTATTAAAGCGATATCGAGTGAGGGCAGAAGTCGTTGTTATTCCCTTTACAGATGCTTATAGTCCTTCTTACAACAGTCAAATGATTTGGGAAATGTCCCTGAAAGATGGCTTTCAAGAAGACCTTTCGGCTAAAGAATTAACAACTTATTATATGAAGATTACAGATGCAATTAGAGAAAACTCATGCCATTCTTTGATTACAGTTATATCATTACCTGAAAAGCCATCTAATGTATCAGGAAATATGTACATGAAATGGCTCAACTTATTATCTTCAATACCACCAACTGTTCTTTTTGTTCATGGAAACGGAACCCACGCACTCAGCTGGCAAGTTTAAATTTAATTGTTCTTTTTATTTATTTATTTATTTATTGTATGTTGATTCTTAGAGATAGAAATGTATAAATGAATTCGAATTATATGTATATATTAATTTATTGCTTTATTAAATTTATTTGGTTTTTTTGATGTTATTTAGAAGTTTCTTGTTTTTGAATCTTTTTTTTTTTTTTTTTTTTAAATTCGAATAATAATTACAAATGTAATAATACATAGCTTTAATATAGAAGATATATATAAAAAAAAGATTTTGGAAAATATTGTATTTAGCAAATGAAACGGAATGACATGAAGCCACCATGCTGGAAATTCCTATGAGCAACAGTACTTCCTTGATTCATAGCACTTCTAATAAATTCATTACCTTTTACTGGATCTCTTTCTACTCCGCAGCCATCCAGATACATTCTTCCCAAATAATAAAGAGCATCGGGATTTCGACATTCAGTATAAGCTTTTTTGAAAAGTTCCATGGCTTTTTGTGGTTCTCTTTTACCATAAGATCCATCTTTGTAAATATTTCCAAGTTCATTCATTGCTTCAGAAGAGCCGAAATTAATGGCTTTAGTATAATTTAAAAGTGACATTTTGTAGTTTTTTTGCTCTTTGTAGGCTTGTCCTAATCCGATTAGACCTTGGCACTTATAATTCATTGTAACATAATTTTGATCACCTTTTTTTGAAAATTCCCCTGCATATGCACCGATAAATACCTTCACCTTTTTTTTTTTCTGATTAATTCTTTTATTAATATCTTCATTCATAAGATTGTAAACTTGCCTTACTAATGGATCTTCTAAATCTTCAATATCATAAATATGGTCGTATTCACGCTTTTTTTGTTTATTTTTTGGGATAACCATATAAGATGAAGTTTTACGTGGCTCTTCATATTCTGTTGAAGACTCTGGGATATCTGGGTAAAGCATGTGAAGAACTTCAACATTATATTTGTCATCTTCATCATCTTTACTATTTTCATCATTTTCTTCTTCTTCTGAATCACTACCTTGTTCAAAATCATCATCATCACTATATTCAGGCCATTCAGCCAAAAGAAATTCGTTTTTTTTTAGAATATGCCCTTCTGCTGCATAACCAAAATACATGACCGCTAAATTAGGAATATTTAGCCACTTTTCATTATATAGAAAAACTTTTCCAAGAGCAATTTGGGCGTCAGGATCCATATAAATAGCTGCCCTGTGGAAGTATTTAATTGCTTTTTTTTCGTTCTTTGGAAGCCCATGATCACTATGCAAATGAAATAATCCAAGATAGTATGAGGCTGCCAAGCATCCATTTCGCGCAGCTTTTTCAAGATACTTGAACCCTTCTTCTCTATCACCATGATTATCAGAATATCCGATAAGGTTATAAAATCCGTATAAATACATTGAATAAGCTTCTCCTTTATCAGCTGATCTTTTAAGATAACCATAGCCATTTTCGAAATCATTTGAGTGATGATACAAAAAATCGCCATATAATCGCTGATATTTTGGGTCACCATGATCTGCTAGATACTTAATAATATTAAGTTGCTTTTCTGGTTCTAAGAGATTATACTGCTCTAGTAAATTTTCTATTAGATATTTATAACCTATATGTATCGCGTCTTTTGCAAGATTTTCTGCTTTCTCAAGGTTATTTTCAATATGCCTCTCACGGAAATAATAATCAAAAAGATATTTCATCGCTCTTCTATACTTCAAATCAATTGCTTGTTGTATATATTTAATACCAAGATCTTTGTCAGGTTTTGGTGAATTCGGATTAATAGGCTGCTCTTGGGCTTCATGATTAAAACCAAAAATGCTTTTTCGAGTTTTTTTATTGTTTTCTTTAAAACCTTCGATATATAAAATTCCTAGTAAAAAAAGAGTTTTTTTATTTTGTTGCTTTGCTGAAAGTTCAAGGTATTCTATTCCGATTTTTTCTTGACCTGCTATTGAAGGAATTTTTCCTTCATTTTTTAAGTAAAGAAGACCAAGGTAGCGTTGAGCGTCTGAATTACCTAATAACGATGCAGATTTTAAATAATCAAAAGCTTTTTGAAATTCTTTTTTTAACAAACAGTCTTTCCCCATCTTTAAAAGCTCTATTGAATTATCTTCTTTTGATAAATCGTCATAATATTTGGCCAACTTCCGAAAAGACATTAAAATTTTGTTCACCCACTTTTTGAATTATTCAGAAAAATCTAATGTCATATTATCATATCATTTCAAAAAATAATAGATTATCATAATTAATCATTAGCATCAATTTTTTAAACTAAAGTTGATAAATGATATCAATTCAATATATAAAGTTTCTTCCATCTTATGAAAATTAAATATCTGAAATTCATTTTATATATTACAGATTGTTGGAAGAAAGAAATACATCAACATTGAATCAATTAACTGATTCCATGCACTTTCATATAGAAGCTAATACAGAATGATTTTTTCTAACAAAACATAATTTTCAAATCCTCAATTAAATTAGATTGATTCAAACATCGAAAATAAAGCAAATAAATAAATAAACAACACAAAAAAATATTATATTATAAAACCAAACATTTATATTTAAAAATAATACTAATAATTTAAAATACAAATTACATACAATATCACCAGAAAGGACACCAACCAGGGTAATGCTTAACGTAATTTTCTGGTGCTTCAGCCTGTTCGATTAATCTTTTAACTTGTTCAGAGACTGATTCGCTTTGATTTTCGATACCAGTTCTATAACCGACAATTTTATCGTAAATTTTTCTATTAAAGTTTAAACTGCTTTCGAAATATATTTTATCGTTATCGAATACTGGATCATCTGCAAAAATGGCCAATTGAGCAGACAAAGAATTCTGATTTTCTCTAATTACATCCATGAACAATGAACAACGATCCATGAATAAACCGTGAGTATTTTTACCTTCCAAAGTATTAATTATCATTCTAGTCAATCTGAAAGGGACTTTTTCAGGGCAAATTCTTCTATTCAAAGTAGAATCGAAAGATTCGCCGAAATCGATATGAATAACATTACCGAAATCTCTTTGAATCATTATATTATTAGGATGACGATCACCCAAACCAATAACATAACCAACCATTGACATTAAAGCTGTTGTTTCAGTGAAGATTCTTTTAGCTCTTAAACAAGAAGAAGCGTTTTTAGATTTCATCCACATAACTTCATTAATTTCTTCACATTTAGCAAAAGGTTCTTGAATTATATCATTAAAAACTTCCAATCTTTGAAGGAAATTTAAAGATAAGAACGAAACACCATATTTCTTTTCTATTGTTGTTGATTCAATCTGCTGTTCAATATGCTTTTGATAACGATACTCTTTAATCAAATGATGCATCGTATCTGCATTTTGAACCCAGCCAATAATTCCAACCCTTCTTGATATTGGAATGACAGTGTAGCAACTTATTAATGATCTTATTTCGCGTGTTCGTCTGTTATTTTTCATGATAATGTTAACAAGCGTGAAGAATTGCATCAATCTTTCATCAACTCGAATGTCTTCATTGCCTTTCAACAAATATTTGTATTTCTTTCCTTTCTCGGAATTGATGAATAAACATCGAGGACGCTGCTGTGTTCCGATGATTTCAAGAATTGGATGAATTGATAAAATTTTTTCTTTCCGTTCTTCTTCACCAGGAACAAACAATGAAAAGTGACGCTTGGCTGCTAATTCACGTGACACTTTTTCGAGAATAATGCAACTTAATCGACCAAATTGACTCTTTAATGATTGATACCAACTTTTCAGAACATCGTAAAGTTTCTTCTCTGATTGTTTCGTGTTGCTTTGAAGAATGTTTCGTACTTCATTCGCACAAGGTTGGTAAAATTGCTTGAATAAAGCATCAAGGTCGCATTTAGGATGATCAAATTCATCAAGTTGCTTTAAAATTATTTCTTTAATTCTTTCATATTTCATTTTCTCATTCAGATCTTCATTACTGTTACTATTTTCATTGATTTCTTGTTGATCATTCATGTTGCTTTGAACTTCGTTACTCTGATGCTCACTTGATGATTGGATTCTAATAACGGACTCGATTGTAGTTATCCAACTTTCAAACCACGTGATTGCTGAATGAATCATTCCTTCCGTGAACAAGTCGGCATCTCTGTAAACGTCTGCTTTAGCTTTCTTGAAGAAGGAAAGAATGTCTGATGCTATTTTCGATCTGGTTTCGGAAGTCGTGTCAGTTGAATAAAGCTTCAAAGGGAAGAAAATGTCTTGAAAATGATCTTCTCCTATTTTGTACAAAATGGAAGTAATTAACGATTGAATTGACTTGTCTTGATGGTCAATATGGGAAGTTATTTGAGGTACAACTTTGAGAAGATCTTTGGTCGGAAGTTGTTCAATTGGTCTACAAATGACTGGTGGCAAATCACGACTTAAATTCAAGCAAAAGACGACAGAAAACATCTTGCAAAGATAAGCAAGTGAAAACTTTTGATTCATTTGTGTAGCTTTCAAGAAACCATTGATTGAATTCATTGCAAAGACAAATGCTTTTTCAGTTCCAATATCATCATAGACTTCAAATTTTTCTTCATTTTGAACTGAGTCAGAACTACTTAATTCTTTCAACCTACCGTCACTTGTTCTGCTATTAAAATCACTGCTGCTGTTTGTGCTACAAGAAGTGCCTGATTCTTTGTTCTTGTTGCTTCGTCCAGTAAAACTTCCTCCTGTTGCGAGAAAGAGTTCATTATTTTGCTTGTCATAAGGAAACAAATTCGTTCTTTCTCTCGCTTTAAGTAAAACGTCACTATCATAAACAGAAGCGAATCTTTTCCCACTCGATTGTTGCTTCTTTAAAAATGGTCTTTGACGAACGGGAATATAAAGATGCTTTTTAGAATAAGAAGGTGTTGGCGTTAATATAGAATTGCCTTCATCATTCGTGACTGGAGTAGGAATGACATCATCATCACTTAAAGAAATCGCAAATTTTCCAGATTTCGCTCTTTTTAAAGGTAAATGAGAAGTCTTTGAAGATGAATAAGAATGAATTGCTTTATTCGTATTCATTTCTAATAATTCATCATCTTTTTGATTTGAAAAAGGTGGCTGTAATTTCTGTTGTAATAACATCTTCTTTTGCCCTTTTGCATTTGGAATTTGTAATGGCACAAAACTTGATGAAGAAGAAGCTAATTGTGGCGGCGGCGGCGGAGTTGTTGATTGTTTGAGAGAAGCATTATTTCTACTTTTAGCAATGAAGAATAATTGTGCATTTAAATAACCCCACCACATCCAACATTTATAATTATTTGGTGTAAGCTCTAATGATAACTTTACATATTTTTCGGCACGTTTTAATATTTCAAATGAAAAGCCATAAAGTTGAAGCATGTAAGAACCTGTTAAACGATAGACAGATGATTTCAATTTAGGTGTCATATTACGACATGCCATCTGACCTACAATATGGCCAACTTCATCAGGACAGCTATCAAAAATTTCATCAATAATTTTATCTTTTGTTGAATTTTCTAATTCATCATTCATGTCAAACATTTCTTTAATGTTTTCAGTTCCGTAATTTCGAACTAATATTTTATGTATGTCAGAATCATTTTCTGCACACATAGCAAAACAGTTCAAGAATGAATTTTGGAAATAAACTAATCTTGCATTATTTGGAGGCAAAACTTTTTTATGAACTTTTTTATCATTATATATAGTAATGTACCATGATATGTTCTCAAGTAATGAAGCAATATTAATACAATCTCCTGCTTCCCAGACAATCTTAATTCGTTCAAACAAGACTCGAAGTTCTGTGTTACGATCAAAGGCCTTTGTAAAGTAATCATTAATAAGAACGAATTGCCGATATTTTCGGAGACTTGCAATGATCTTTAAATAATGAATAATGTTAGTTTCAATTGGCAAGATCAAATTTCTTAATAAAATAAATAATTCCCATGAAGATGTCTCTCTTTTGAAGCCAGTAACACGATGCTCCCAATCTTCTTTAATTACCATTTCATTTGAATGACTTGATTCTTGCAATTTCTTAATAAAAATCGCATCTTCAGCTTCAACGAAAAGTTGTGCATAATTATGAATGATTGATATTTTATGAGAATCATTTGGATGAACATGATGAAGCCATTCATTCAATATTTGAAAAACTGCATCTACATGTTCTTGGGCCAAATTTAAATTCAATTTCTTGATTTCATAAAAAACAAATATAATCAAACACGAAGGATCATAAATTGTTTGTGCAATCTTCATGAATGGCAAGATTACATTATCATTCTGCGTAAAATGATAAGCCCATAAAAGTGACGCTGACATTTGAGACAATTCTTCAGTTGGAATTCGTTCAATTGCTTTAAAATCATAGAAATCAACAGTTTCTTTAACTTTTCTTAAACAGACAAGACATTGAAGTATTGTTGATGATGGTGCTCCTATTTCTTTATAAATGTCAAGTGCCTTCTCCCAATCACCAAGTTTTCCACTCCATTTAGCAATTGTCATTTTATCCATTAATTTTTCATTGTATCTAAAAAGTCCTTTGGCAGTTGATATTTTCCCCATTTTTAAATATTTATCAATCAAAAAGTCAATCGCTTCAGGATCTTGTGGATGATCCTTTAAATATCTCTCTATTAATAAAATTGAATATTGTTGAGATTTACATAATTTTGCAGCTGTTTTAATGTCGATATCAAGTGGATATCCCCAACGATCAACAAGTTCCATTAACTCAAATATTGTATCTGGAATGTTGGTCAATTTAGTCATGATGTAATCAACAATGTTCGAAAAGTATTTTTGATCATTGATTGATGAAACAATCCAGCATGAATAAAAGGCAATCGGAAGTAAAACTTTCCCAAAATCTGGATTGATTTCAATCAAAGGACGACAAGCACGAATTGTCGGTGATGGTGAAAATTCAACAACTCGAAATAAAAGATCATTCATCCAATTCGTAACTATTGAAATATCATTCGGATAATCAAAGTCAGCAAAGTATGAAGATGGTGCTTCAAACTTAGGACAAAGAGGGGAATATTTAACAACAATTTCATGATCTTCAAGGAAGTGAACGTCACTAATTTTGACGACTTTATTACTTTGAACAATTGTCTCTATTTCATTAACAACATCGTCAAAAGTCAAATTTTCAGATGTTTTTGCTATATCATCATTTTCATTCTCCGAAAATTGGTCATTAAATAGATATTGTGTCAGAAGACCAGAACTTGTAAATAACGAAGGAGATGTCTTTGTGAAGATGCATAAAGAAAAGATCATTTGTAATGGATTGATGCCATTCTTGATCATTTGATGAGCAATTACAGAGAGACGTGATTGCATTAAAATCACATCTGGCATTGATTGAATTATTCCAATCAATATATTTAAGATTTCAACCACATAATCATTACTTGGTGCTTCATTACTTTTCAAAAATGACGAAAGTTGATTCAGGAACAACTCAAAAGGTTGGTTTTGATAGATGATCATTAATGCATTAAGCTTGATTAATTCTTTGAAGTATTCAAAAGAATTACTAGGACTCATTAAACTAACAGTTACATTGTAAATAACAGAAGCAACCGAAATGAATGAGAACTTAAGGCGATACGAAAGCGCAGCTGCGAAAGAGACACAATTAACTAGTTTTAAATGCTTCAATATAAAAGGTGTGAATGAATCAAGAAGCGATTCCATGTCGTCACGATATTTAAATGGTAATACCATCATGTAAGAGAACAAAAGTTTCTGAAACTTGGCGGGAAGAATTTCAATTTCAACCATGAAGATTCGGACAACTTGAGGAATGATCTTGGATGCATAAATCGAATCTGATTCCATAATCATGGCAAGAGACTGAAAAAAGGGAAGAGTCGGATCTGGAAAAGAGTCAATAATTGTTGTAATTATAAAATTTGTGTAAAAGTATGGATCGTCTGGATTAAAAGGTATCTTTTGCTTTTGATTAGGTTCTTCATTATTGTCTGTTATAAGGGAATCAAAAGCCGATCCAAAAAGTTTCAATAATGCAATTCCAAGTTCGTTATTTTTGGACGTTAAGGCAAATTTCAATAAAGGTGAAATAATTTGTGGACAACGTAACCGAATATTTAAGCCATGAAAAAGTTTGGACGAAAATTTCGTTAATGACTTAAATGCCGTTAATAAAAGTGTGTCCGATGAACGATTCTCAAAGATATAACAAAATGTTTCTAATATTTCATTTAAATAGGGCTCTGTTAACGGTCCTAATTTTGCTAGCGTCTTTAGAAGGTAACCGTCACGTTTTATGGTGTCATAATTTCGTATAGCACGATCAAGTTTGGCCTTAATTGTGGTCTTGTTGGTCAAATTGGCTATCTCCATCTTGTTAAGATTGTTCTTCATCATCATTGGAATGTCATAGGTCTTGTCAGGGGGCCCCAAAATGTTAAGAATAATGGATATGGTAAAAACAACTAAACTGTCCCTTTGGTAGATGTTTTCACTGTCTGTCTTGGAAAAAAAAACTGGAAAAAGTGAGGCTACTTTGGCACAAAATTTCGAGTCTAATGATGTCAGTAATAAAACCGCAATTTTGTTGTAATATTGATAGAATAAAGGATCTAATTCAATATGGTTGTATTTAAGAACACTTATGGTTAGTTTTATCGCTTTTCGGCGGACTCGAAAACATGGATCATTGAGACATTGGAAAAACTCCATTTTTGTGGCTAATGAAGGTGATGGTCGAATTTGTTCAATGGCAAAGGCTCGTACTTCTTTTGAAGGATCCATTAATGCGTAAAAAATAAGGAAATCTAAGGCCTTGTCAGCATCAATTAATGAAATTGATTTGATAATTTCTTTACGGATTTCTAAATGAGGACACGTAAAAAATGCGGATAATGAAGTAATAATCGATTGATTATCATCAAAAAAGTAGTGGACAAATAATCGTGAGATCATAATGGAAGATATTCGTAATTCTTCATTTGCGGATGGATCAAATAATATTTGTTTCAGATCTGGTATTAATGCGGTGTTGAATATATGGGGCTTTAATTCTATACACTGGCAATAATGCCTGCAGAAATTATTAATAGGAACCTTAACTTCAAAAACAATTTCTGGGCATACTTTATAGAATGCTCTCAAAACTCTATAAGGGCAATTCTCCCCTTGACATTTAGCTTTAAGATCATTCTCATGAACTTTGAAAAATTCACGAATAAAGTCTGTAAAATTGTAATTTGTTTTGTGAAAAAAATCGGTGAGTAAAATTTTTTCGATTAATGGAACAAATTGAATAGGTTTCTTGGTAAGGCAATCTAAAATTCTTTTCATATCAAAAAGAAGAGAATATTTCTGAATTAGCTTTATAAATAGCTGACCTGATATAAAATCTGTAGGATAACTATAATTTTCCATTGCATAAAAAAAGGCCTCGCAACCTTCTTGTGCTAATTCATCATCAATTGTTATTCCACTCTTATCAACAGCAACTAATGATTTGATAATTCCGTATGATTCTTTTGAATTGGATGATTTTATAATTGATAAGCCATTTATAATAAATTGTCGAACTCTTGATTTGTTTACAAAAACAAACGTTTGTTTGAAAAAATATTTAATAGTTTTAATTGCAATTTGCTGAAGGTCTGAATCTGGACAATGCACGATTTTAGAAATTAACGATATAGATTCTCGGATTACGTTTATTGCTTCCATTTCTCCAGCTTTAGTTGCAAAAGATAAAATTACAAGTGAACTATACCAAAGGCAGCTAAGGGATGCATTCCTTAGCCATAATGAAGCATAATTAATAAATTTTTTCCAAAGAGAAGAAATATTCGACGATTTTAAACCAAGTTTATATGTGACTTTGCCTGTACAACGAATAACAATTGGGCTTCCATATAAAAAATACTTTTCGATTAATTCAACAATCCCCTTACTGAGGTCGAATGTATCTTGAAAAGAGAAGTAAATATTGCATATGGCTAAAACTCTTAACGAAACAACTTCCGACATATCTAACATCTGTTTTTTTAATTCTTTTATTATCGTTCGAAAAATTATGTCTAATTGCGAATCATCAGACCTTAAGATTATTTCATTAAAAGCAGACATTAGTTTTCTACACTGCTCTTTCCATTTATAATAATCTCTTTCTGGTTCAAATTGCAAAAGAGTCGCAATTTGATCCATTCAATAAAATCATTGTTTTTTTTTTCCTTTCAATTTATCACTCTCTTCACAAAATTTGAAAAAAAGAAGAATATAAAATATGGTTTAAGCATTGAATACCATAAGACGATTTTGTCTTAATAATTTAGTGAATAGATTAATAAAATTATATAGGAATAAGCTTTTGTAAAATCATTAATTATTTATCCATTTTGTTTTATTTCAAATTTGAATTTTAAAGGTCTTTTTTTTTTCAGAAAATTGATAGGTTAAAAAATTGAAAAGAACGATTACATAATAATTGAATATTATCAAACAAAAGAAATGTTTCTTTTGGCCATGTTGCTATTAAAATTAATATTGTGAGATTATGAAGTTATGCCAACACACATATTATTATTTATTGTTTTAAAATGGTTAATTCATAAAGGGATAATAAAAACAGTAAAGTTGTTGGTGATATGACCAACAAACTATATTCAAATTTTGAAAGAAAAAAGATTTGAATAGATGACTTTTTGATAAAAAAGCTTTTTCAAACTAGACTTTTGTGTCCATATAAAAAAGTATCCATAAAAATTCAAAAAGTGAGCTCTGGATCCAAAATTTGTTCGTTATTATTTGAGAACTATTGAGTGTCCAAAATATCCATTTGGATACATTTATTTCAATTTTGGATACACATAGGTGTGCTAAAATTTTTTAAAGTGTCAGAAATTTAAATTTTACGGAGGATTGGTATGAATTTTAATTATAAATTTTTATATTTATAATTATATTTATATTTATAATTTTTAAATAATATTTACCATACATTTTTAAGATATTATTAATCTTAATCCGATAATTTTTTGAATGTATTCCTTGAAAGTTTCAATTGAATATTTGGCCGATAATTTTTTACTTATTATCAGCATATTCGGGAAAAACATTATATCATAATTCATAATTTTCTTTTTGAAATTCAAATCGTATATGTTATTTGTATTTATTATTAATATCCTTCGTAATATGCAAGTTTATGGATAATATCATATTTTTATCTGATATATTGCATAAAATATTCATAAACATTGATTTTTTCTCTTTGTTCATCAAAAATAATGTATTAGGCATTTTATTCAGAGGTGGGAAGAGTAGGATTTTTCTTAGAAATCTATTTTATATGCATAATAATATTTAAAGTATTATTCTAAATATTATTTATTATATGTTTATTCGATATTATTCGATAATGGATGGTATATATTTATTTTATTTTTTAAATAATAATTGAATTTTTTGAATAGAATATATTTTTTTTTTAACAATTTTAGTTTATTTATTTAGTATTCGCCCTTAAAAAATTCATATATTTATTAGAAGAAGTTAATTATTCTCCCTTTATTTTACAGCTATTTTTTATCGGTGTTCGACCTCTCAATTAGAGTTTTTTATTATAAACTGAAAGTAAAAACTCAGACCACTAATTGAATATAATTTGAATACTTTATATGATCGTTATAAATTTTTTATATTCAAATTCTTGATCGTATATACGCTTTTATATTCAAAAAATGGTATGAGTTTTTTCCCAATTGAATTTTATTAATTTTCAATGATTAATGATTTAAAATTGAATAAAAATGGGTTTTACTAAAAAAATAGTTTTGCTCTTTTTTTCATTAGGATCGCTTTCTATTTTCATGAAAATTAATATAAAAATAATTTTCTTATTGTAAAAAAACAGTTGATACGTACTGCGCTATGTCGTGCGGTTCAATGAGATATGATCAAAAAATAAAAAGAGTAAAAAACCTTGTTTTGGCGCATAACTGAAAATTTTTAATGACGTCTTCTTGTTGTTGAGTGTATTACGTGAAATTTGGTGTTTTTGATTGAAAATTGGTTAAAAATTTTATATCTGAATAGATCAAATAATATAACAAATTGTAATGTTTAAAGAGTAAAAAAATTCTTTGATGCATATTTAGCGATTGCTTGAAGTTTTTGCTGAGATATTGATGAAATTCGAAAAAAAAAATTGGTAAATAAGATTTTGAGATAAAATTTTATAAAATTTTAAAAATGAGAAGAAATATTTTATGTCATAATAATTGAGGGAAAAAATAGTGGTCTGCCTTTTTACTTTAAGTTTAAAGTGCCCCAAAAAAATAGGGGTCTCATTCAATAAAATAGGGGTCAACGATCAAGTTAAGAAAAAATTGAATATTTTTTCAGAAAATATAATTTTAAGAAAAAAATTTTTTTTCAAATATTTTTTTCTCAAAATAAATTTTTATTATCGTTTCCCCTTGAAATTAATTATTTTTTGAATCGACCCCATTTATTTCTCTCACTTTAGTTGTTTATTGATATTTAATATAGTGCATGCTAAATAATTATAAATTGTAAACTTTTTTGTTGGTTATTAGTAAGCCTTGGTTTTTGTATTTACAATTGTATACAACTTGTCCGTTTAAAAATTACAATTGTAATTACTATTGTAAATACGTTATTTTCTCGAAATTAGTTTTTTATTTTTATCTTGATCTACAATTATTTTTTTATATTAAAAATGTTTTAAATAATTTAAAAATAAAAAGATAAAATAGTAAAATGTTTTTCAAATTAAATAATATTATTTTTGATTCTTCCTAAAATAAAAAAAATTCATTCGCATTCAAAAAGTTTCATTAATACTACAAATCAAAAAATCGTTATTTTATGAAAAAAGACGTTAAAAAGACGTTTATAGTATTTGTGATGTAAAAAAAATCAGGCCTAGTTATTAGTATTTTTTTTTATTAAAAGCTAGATTCCAATGAAAGGATCCTTTTTATAATAGACTGAAAATATTTTAATATATGTAAAAATGATTAATCATGATATTAATTCAAATTTTATAGATAATTATAATATGAATTTGGATTGATTATTTGAGGATTTCTTTGGGTTTAAAGCTGGATTCATGGGATAGTTAAGAACTTGCAGATTCACTAGGTTGGAAATCTTTCATTTAATAATTCAAATCCAATTCAAAAAGATAATTTAAAAAGGAAGAATTCTATGTTTGGTTTTGTAACAAAATTTTTCACATTTTTTCATGAATAAAATTAAAATTATTCTTAACGCTACCAAGGAATTATTTTCCTATATTTGAAATTTATTTATTTGTAATTAATATTATATTTATATCAAATAATGGATGATCGCATGCGCATTTTTAGCATCGTTAAATTTTATAATTTTTCATATAATTTTAATCTTTTATTTAAAAAGTGTAAATGCTTAAAATAAAGTTTTATATTATATTATTATAAAATCATAAAACCTTTTCATCAATGAGAAAAATCAATTTGACACCCCACTTTTTGAGAGGCCTTGTCCAAAAATTTTCGTTGCATCTACTCTGAAAAAACTATGAATAGCTAGCTACTCATGCTTTTTTTTGCAAAAGTGCAAAAAAGTTTCAAACTTTTTTTTCTATGGTACGATACAAGGTCAATATTGACCTAAACCGCCACGGACAATTACGATTACGGTAGATTACGATTTCCCTTATTATATATTTCATATTTTGTTTTTTGTTTGTTTGATTGTTTTTAAAACACAACCTTTATCATTATAGCAGTCTTCTTAAAAAACCTATTTTTACATAATAAAACCAAATTTTAAATATCTTATAATGAATTTTTAATATCTTCCGTAATAATTTTAATAAAAGGAAAGCCATTGTTTCATTAACATTAGCATTTTTTTGTTGAATTAGATTTCATACAAATGAAAAAAGAAAAAGATAATTATTTAATTTTTAAGAAAATCAGCATTTAATTATTTAAAAAATTTTAAATATTTAATATATATATCCAGTAATATATAAAAAAACTAATAATATTTCATTTTGCAATTATTTCATAATGTTGATTAATAAACTTTTTATATCATTTATTCATTATTAGATAGGAATCTTTATTATAATTATTTGGGGTTTTAATTTATGGGGAGATCGTCATTGGCCTTAACTTCCATAGGCCATTGCCATTATGGGCGATTACAATTTCCCTTTTATATCAAATGAAGATGTTTGAAAGTTAAAAAAAAAAAAAATAAAATAAAATGGTCGAAGCTGGCCATGATAGATCATAAAAAATTTTTTAATACACAAATATAAAAACAAATACATATTAACTTGTAATAGCCAAAAATCGAATGCATTTTAACTGCTTGAATTTTTCAATCGATTTGTAGAGTCGTTGGTTTTAGGATTTATTGAATCTAGTGGAATTATATTACGTCGCCGAAAATTTGGAGGTCTTTGCTGATGTTGTTGATTTCTGTGATCATAATTATGCTGATTATCACGAGATTGAGATGTATAGTGAAGTTGATTTCTGTTGTGTAAATAAGATAATGGTCGTGGCTGATGTGAATTAGGGTGATTATCTCTTCCTTGATTTTGACTATTTTCTTGATTATTTTTAAACCTATTTTGGTTTGTATACTGTCTATTTGATGGTTTTTGTTGACTTTGATTATTTTGATTATTTGGCGATTTTTTCTGGGTTCCCTTTGGTTGTTGCTTTGGTGATCCTTTTTGCTGGTTTTGTTTGTTTGATGCCTGTTTTGATGTTTGTGGTTGTTGCTGCTTTTGCTGGTTTGTATTTTTTCCTTTTTTGTTTTGATTGGTCTGATGTTGTTGTTGTTTCGGCTCTTCAAGTTTACTTTCCTTCTCTTTTTTCTGCTTAATGAAGTTATTTAACTTGTTATACAATTCTTTGTCTTCTAAGAGTTGGTATGCATGTGAAAGTTGATGACTATCCTTTGAATTATTGCTTTCATTGTCATTATCGCTGCTGTTGTCGGTATCATCTGTAAAATATTTGCTTTCTAATGATGTCTGGGCTTGAAGTGACTTAACTGGATTTGAAACAGGCTTTGATGATGGCTTTAGAGGTTGAAACTGGGGAGGTTTGAGTAGATAGTTTGAATTAGATTGGGGTTTTGCTTGTGATACTACTTTTGGACGATTAGTTAATTTGCTATCATTTGTGCTGCTTGGGTTACTATTTGAATTTGCATTGGCATCATTTTTATTATTTTCATAACTGATCTTAATAATATTGTCTTCATTAACAGAGTCACTATTATTGCTAACTGTAGTACTATTATCGTTAAAGCTATTATTATTAATATTAATAATATTAGTGCTAGCTGCTGCACTTTTTGCATCAAAATTGGTATTAGCAAGACTGTTATTCATTGTTGTTTTTCCTTCACTATTTTTGTTTTTGCTTTTCTCAATTTTTGCTTCAAATTTGGTAATGACCTGGATGAAGTACATTCCGTAGTCTTTTGCCCTCTTCTTTGACATGTTTGGAATTTCGATCATGTCGTTCATTGTTTTTGGTCTTGCTTTAGCTATGCATCTCAAAGATTTAACAGAGCAGATTGAATTTGGATCAAGATTTCTATCTTCAGAAAGCGACCTTCTCATTGAAAGCAGAAGAGGAAGCAATTCAGAGTCTTCTTTTGTCATTCCTTCGAATTTCGCCTCAATTTCGTCTTCAACTTCAATTATTGGAAAGCCATTTTGTTTGTATTCATTGAAATTGGGACCAGTAGCGAAGTACTGAATAGTTCCATGCAAGACTGATTTTATTCTGGCTTTGATAATTTTCTTCTCAATCAAATAAGGGAAGGCTTGATAAAGAAGATAATCTTTTTGACTCATTTCAGCTCCAAGGCCAAATTCTTTGAGCATTGAATCATTTGACTTTCTTGATCTTGTAGAATCAATTCCAACATAGAGAGATATGACGTAACGAGGAGTTGGATAAGGTTGTTGATCAGGTCTTTTCTTTGTTATCTCATCAATAATGTCAGCCATTAATTCAGCATGCTTTGTTAAATCAACTTTAATTATGCTGATCTTTCCATTCTCCATTCGAAGGCAATTGTCACACTTGGGATTGCAGTCTGCTGAATCAAACTCTTCACCGAAATACTGCAAAAGCATAACTCTTCGACAAGTTGTATGATCGATACAATAATTTGTCATTGCCGTTAAAAGCTGTAATTCAATGTCTAAACGATTGTCTGGTTTTCGTTTTTGGACAATTGATGAGCTAATTAAATTTTCTTTGCTTGTATCGTCGTTTGTTGAGTTGTTATTGTTATCAAATGCATTGTATTCACTCATAATAAGCCTTTCAACACGTTGTTTGTCTGAATAATTAAATAATAAAACACAGTAGGATCGAAGTCCATCTCTTCCTGCCCTCCCACTTTCTTGGTAGTATGATTCAATACTTTTTGGCATTGTGTGATGGATAACATAACGAACATTAGGTTTGTCAATACCCATACCGAATGCAAGAGTAGCAACAATAATATTTATGGTACCATCCATCCATTGCTGTTGGACTTTATGGCGATCATTTTTGTCTTTCATTTGAGCATGATAATATTGAGCTTTCAAACCTTGAATATTGAGAAAAGCGCAGAGTGATTCTGTCTCAGAAACAGTCATACAAAATATAAGGCCACATTTATCTTCAAAATGATGTTCATTAATGAATGATACAATCGTCCGATAGGATTGAAACATATCTCCTTTTTCACGAACTTCGTAAATAAGATTCGGTCTATTAAATGACATTTGAAAAATTTGACAATCTGGTATCCTTAAAATGTTAATTACATCTTTTTTAACAGCTGGTGTAGCAGTAGCTGTCATTGCCAGAATTGGAAGGTTATTATAGCGAGTTTTGATGATATCTAGGTTGGTATATGCTGGACGAAAGTCATGGCCCCATTGAGATACACAATGAGCTTCATCAATAACAAATCTGGATATCATCCCTTTTTGATAAATTGTGTATAGAAAGTCCAAAAATTTGGCTGATGATAAAAGCTTTTCTGGTGTAATAAAAAGAAATAAAATTTCATTTTTTTTGATCATATCAATAATTGTTTTATATTCTCTACTTGATGTTTCCCCGATTAAGGAATAGGCTTCTAAATTATTGTCTTGTAATGATCGAACTTGATCTTTAATAAGTGAAATAAGAGGAGATATGATAATTGTCAACTTTTTCTCTAAATAGCCAGCTAGTTGATATACTAATGATTTTCCACCACCTGTTGGCATCAGTAAGAAAACATCTTTGCCGCTCAAGACTGCTTCTATTGCTGCGGCTTGGCAACCACGAAATTTGGCATGATGAAAAACTTCATGATTAATTTTGGTAATTTGTCTAAAAAGGTCTGGATTTATTCTTGAATGTTCTTCTGGATAAATATCCATATAATCTGATGAATTTTCATCAAAAATATCATTCCCATCGATATCAGTATAATTTTCTTCAAGACTAGTCTCTTCTTCATCAAAAATATGACTAACATTAGTAAAATTGCTATTAAAATTGTTTTCATCATTACTTATTTGATCCAAATTTTGGTCTTGATCATTAATTAAATCATTGTCGATGAATGAATTAGTATTGTTTACATTAACATTACTATTGGTATTATCTGTAAATGAATCAAGTAAATTATTGGATTTGTTTAAATTATCTTCATTAATATTGTCATTATTTTGAATTTTTAATGTGTTCAAAAAAATTTCTTTACTTGTGCTAACTTCTTTTACAGCTTGTAGTCCTTTTTCTAAATTTTCTATTCTTTCCCATATTTGGCGGCGTTCTTGTCGGAGCTGATCAATAGTTTGATCGAATTTACCAATTCGAAGTCTGCGAGTTATTTCATCTGTAATTGCATCTGTTTGTTTGCGAAGTTCATTAAGAGCTTTTAATTGAACTTCAGCTAATAAATCTATTTCGCTATTTCCCTGGTAATTGTTCTCCGAATTTAATTTATTGAGTGAGTTTTCCGTTTGAAATTGTAAGGAGTTGTTCATATTATTCTCTGGTATCTCTCTTTTTTTTTCCTGGTTTGAATTTGAATAAGCTGCACTAACTTTTGATAAAAAATTCTTGGTTTGATATGCTTTTTGGTTCATAATATTTTGATTCTTTTTTGACTGAATCATTTGAGAACTCAAATTTGTATTTGATTCTTGGCTTCCTTTACTAGATTGATGAAATTGACCTAAATCTACTGAAAAAGGAAAACCTTGTTGAGTAAAATTGTTATTATTTTGTGGAATATCTGATTCGAAATTTTTATCATTGTTTTTGCGTGACTTCATATACCAGAGAACGTTTATAAATCACCCCAAACAAATTGAAATTGAAAGAATATCTCAAAATTTTATAGGATTATTTATAATGTTTATTCATTGAATACATAAAACGCACATTAATAGATAAGTCTTTGAAGTTTTTCGTTATATTTAAAGATTTCTTGGCAAACTTTTTGATAAAGAATACATCAATTTTCTGAAATTTCAAAAACAAAACAAAAAAAAAAAATCGAACAATTACCATTTTTCTTCTGATGATATCGTTTAACACCACAATTTATAATATGATCATTTTAAAATCTATTTCAATGTCACCGATTTTGCATGCCTCCTCTTCAACATCGTTATTGATAAAGCAAACGAAATTTAGTAGATTTTTTTCTCCATTGATTCGTAATATTCCTTCATTTTTAAAAGTATACTCATCCTCATTTTCGCATTTTATAGAAGCGCCTATTCAGATTAGAAGAGATGAGATTGGTTTGGAATCAAATTCATCCTGTTATATCTTAAATAATCAGATAATAATGGATAAATCTATCCAAATTATATCAATACCAAAAGTTATTATTACAGATTCTACTTTCGTAAATAATTCAAGACTTATTGGAAAAAATATTGAAGATTGTACTGGTGGTGCTATTTTTGTTTTAGGAGCTGTTCAAATAATTCTAACAAGATGCTCATTTCAATATTGTATGGCTATTAACGCTGGAGCAGTTAATCTTTGTAATAGTAAATCAAATATCACGCAATGCTCGTTTAATGAATGTAAATCGTTCGATAATGTTGGTGCTTTATGGTCAATGGGATTTAGCAAAAATGATTCAGAATGCAGTTTGTTTATTGTTGAAACCAATTTTTCAAAAAATTTCGCCGGAAAAAATTGTGGTGCATTAAATGTAAACATGACAAATACAAAAATATTTTCATGCATATTTGATAAAAATATTGCAAATTATTCCGTTGGTGCTGCTGCTATTATTGGTGAATATTCTACATTTTTGTCATTTGTTGATTTTATTGGCAATAATTGTAAAGATAATTGTGCAGCATTATGGCTTCAAGGAAACATTGAATATATGAGTAATATACATAAAGTATCTTTAGACACTGTTCATTTTTTGAATAATAATGATAATGTCACTGTTGATCAATTTGATAGTGAAGCTGAAAAAAATAATCAAAAAGATACTAAAAGAAGTGCAATTCATACTTTTGGAATTGTTTCACTTTATTTTAAAAATGAAATATGTTTTGATGGAGAATATGAAAGCTTTTTGATTAATCATCATGAAGAAAAAATAGTAATTCAGCAAAATTTTAAAGAGGTATTATTTAAAAATAATTCTGAATGTCCTATAAAATTAAGACCACAAACACCAATTGTCTGTCCTGAGTATACATATCCTTATGTTGAAAACATGCTTATTAAAGGTAAGTTGCCTTTGTATATGCCGATCGAATTTTGAATAAAAAAATTTTTTTATTTCAATTTTAAAATATCGTAAATTTTTTTTTCAAAAATTTTGAATATATTTTCAGAATAAATGGAATCAAGAACAAAGCGCTACTTTACACCAGATTCTATTGTATTTTCTTTAAATGGAAAGATTATCCAACTTCATGAGGGAGAATTCAACCCTCTTCAATCGCTTGCTGAATTTATTAGATCCGACTCAATTCATCTTACAGGAACCAAAATTTCATGTGGTGAAGGAGGTTGCGGAGCATGTACTGTTATTATGTCATACTATTCAACAAGTAACTATGGGAAAGGTTCAGCATCGCAAGTTTTTCATCGATCTGTAAATTCATGTTTGCTCAAACTAATTCAAGTTCATAAAACAACGATTACAACAATAGAATTTCTTGGTACGGTATTAAAATCCAAAGATCACTCAATCCATCCGATTCAAAACTCATTTCTTAAACACTCAGCAACGCAATGTGGCTACTGTACGCCAGGATTTATCATGTCTGCTTATGCATCAATCTTGAATAACAATTCAATATTCGATGATGAAAAAGAATTAAAAAAGTTTGATATTGAAGATTTGCACCAATTTGATGGAAATTTATGCAGATGCACTGGATATAGATCAATTATTGACTCTCTCCGTGAATTTTCAAAAGATCCTTCTCCAAGTGATGATTCGATATCATATGATGATACAGGAATGAAAACTTACGAAATAAAATCACGTGTTCCAATTGTTCCAGAATTTTTCAAAAATGCTCCTAAAAGCAATGTTTGCATCCAGTACAAAGGAATGACGTTCATTATTCCTGCAACATTAGATGACCTTCTAACCGCCAAATTTGAATGCATTGAAAACAACTGTGGAGAGCTTACAAAGATCATTGTTGGGTCAACCGAAATTTCAGTTGACATTTCACAAAACCGGTTAGTTTCACCTTTGCAAGGTCAAGTTTTTATCTCAACTTTTCACATGCCAGAACTTTCTCACATTTCAATTGAAAACGATCAATTTGTGATCGGCGCGAACACTTCACTAACCGACATTTTAAAGTTCATCAAAGAAGATCATCACATCACAAATGAACTGAAAACCGTTGAAGAAAAAAGATTTTTCAATGAATTGAAAAATCGAATTGAATCGTTCGGCTCGAATCAAATTCGTAACGTTGCGAGCATTGTTGGAAACATCTGTCATGGTGGCGCGGCGACTGATTTATCGAACTTCCTACTTGCCATGAAGGCTACTCTTGTTCTGACAGACTGTCAGACGAAGAAGAAAATTGAGAAAGAATTCGACAACTCATTCTACACAAGTTACAGGAAGATTTCGTTGAAGCCAACCGAAATTGTAACTGAAATAAGGATGAAAATTCCAACGAAGAACGAGTTCGTATCAACATTCAAGCAAGGGCATCGTCGTGATGACGACATCTGCATTGTTTCGTCGACAATTTTCGGATCGCTCGACGAAAGTGGCTGTATCAAAGAGATGAGAGTTGCTTACAGTGGAATGGCTGCCTGTCCAAACCGAGCAACTACTGTTGAAAACTTTTTGAGAGGAAAAACGTTTTCAATTGAAAATATTGAGAGCTCATTCAATTTGATTGATCAATTGTATCCATTGAATGAAAAAACACCTGGCGGTTTCCCTCAATTTAGAATTCAAGTAGCTAAAAGTTTCTTGATCAGATTCTATCATCAAACACAAAGAGACAGAGGTTTGCAATACGATAAAAGTGCTACTGATGTAATTGAAAGTCCGGCCAAAAAATCATTCAAAATTGGAGGATGTCATTGTAAAGAAGAAAAGAGGAAAAAAGAAGCAAATAAAGGTGATTTTAATGTTATTGGATTGCCTATTCGTCATCTTTCTGGAGCTGTCCAGGTTACAGGTGAATCAATCTATGTAGATGATATTCCAAATACTATTAATACCTTTCATGCAGCCTTTGTTCGTTCATCAATACCACATGGTAAAATATTAAATATAGATTTTACAGAAGCTCTTGAATTTCCAGGTGTTGTTGACAAAATCACCAAAGAAGATATTCGAGGTAAAAATTATGTAGGTGACCCTCAAATAGTAGAGCCCGTTTTTGCAGAAGAAGAAGTCTATTATATTGGCCAACCAATTGCTTTAATTGTTGCTAAAACAGACGAGATTGCCAGAAAAGCTGCCAAATTAGTGCGTGTTACTTACGAAGAACTTCCTGCTATTCTTACACCACAACAAGCAATTAAAGCCAACTCATTCTTCAACTACAACCATCGAATGAGACTTGGCAATCCAGATCATTATTTCTCATCAAACAGTGAAGAAGGAATTCACGTCATAACAGGCGAAATGACAACAAATGGTCAAAGTCACTTTTATCTTGAAACTACATCCATCTACGTTGTACCCGCTGATGATGATAATTTAACAGTCTACACAGCTACACAGCACCCTTCAATAATGCTTGCTGATCTTTGTCGTGTTAACGATATGAAAGCTCATAAGATAAACGTTGTTGTCAACCGAGTTGGTGGTGCCTTTGGAGGTAAAGAAACACGAACAAGTGTTCTTTCAAATGCCGCCTCTGTTGCTGCTTTAAAGCTTGGTGTTCCAATCAAATTGACTCTTGATAGAAACACTGACATGACGATGCAAGGTCAAAGGCATCCAATGTATTCGACCTATAAAATTGCATTTGATGATAAAGGAATCATTCATGCAATGGATGTTCAATATTATCTCGATTGTGGCTGGTCTTTAGACATGTCAAATGGTGTTTGCGACAAAGCACTTCTCTATTGCAATAATTCATATTCAATTCCGAACATATCAGCAGTTGGACATTTGTGCAAGACCAATCTTATTACTGGAACAGCCTTCCGAGCATTTGGTACTCCTCAAGGCTTTTTAACAATTGAATCTGCTATTGAGAAGGTTGCTAATTATTTGCAAAAAAATACAGAAGAAATACGTTATATTAATCTTTATAAAATGGATGGCAATAAAACCGCTTATGGCTATAAATTTGGTGGCTGTACGATTAAAGAATGCTTTGATCTTCTTGTCAGTGAAGAAAAGTTCAATATCAAAAAACAACGATCAGAAGTAATTGAATTTAATAAAAATAATAAATTTAAAAAAATGGGTATTGCCATTGTGCCGGTTATTTATCCGGTTGGCTTCTCTGCTAGATTTATGAACCAAGGATTTGCAGAAGTTGAAATCTTTAAAGATGGAACTGTGAAGGTCTTTCATGGTGGCTGCGAAATGGGTCAAGGATTAAATACAAAAATGGCCCAAATTGCTGCTTCCGTGTTGTCGATTCCTATTGAAAAAGTAGAAGTTAGATCGAATAGAACTGATCACGTTCCAAATGCTTCGCCAACATCAGGTTCAACTGGAACAGACATTAATGGTGGAGCTGTTGAGAATGCCTGTGAGATTCTTCGTGATAGATTGAAGAAATACCGAGAAGTTGAAGGAAGAACTTGGGAAGAAGCTATTAAAATAGCTTATTTTGATCAAATTGACCTTTCTGCAAAAGGGAACTTCACTCAAAAAGATGTCAATTTCGATTGGGATAAACATCTGAAAAACATCGAAGAAGCAAAGAATGGAGCAGATCTAGAATCTGTAAAAGCATGTAAGTGCTTCAGCTACGGATGTAGTGCATCTAAAGTTGAAATCGATTTACTTACTGGTGATCATCAAATTCTTCGAACAGATGTTGTGGCTGATGTTGGATCTTCATTAAACCAAGCTATAGACATTGGTCAAATCGAAGGAGGACTTCTTCAAGGAATCGGTTACTTCACAATTGAGGAGCCTATTGTAGGCCGCAAACCTCACAATTCAGATATCACTCAAAAAGATGACTCATTTGATTTGAATGAATGGCTCCCTCCTGGAAAAATGTATACAAATGGTCCTTCATTTTACAAGGTTCCATCTATAAGTGATGTTCCACAAAGTTTGAACATTGATCTTTTGGAAAGAGAAGTTCAACCAGCTGGAATTCTTGGCTCGAAGTCATGTAGTGAATCTTGTGTTGATTTTGCTTTATCAGTTCCCTTTGCAATTTTAGACGCAATCAAAGCTTCAAAAGCAGTTGACGATGAATTTAAATTTGATTTTCCTACTTTGAATTTCCCAATGAGTGCCCCAAAGATAAAACAACTTGTAGACCAAAACAAAAAGGATTAAATTATATATATATATATAAATAATGAATGGATATATTAACGAAAATATTTTTTGTTTGGCCATTTATATTTTGAAAAAAAAAAAAGAATAAAATAAAAAAGTGAAAAATGATTATAAATGATAGTGTTATAAGAAAAAAAGTTTTGTTTAATAATGGTGTATACTATGAATTTATTAAAGAATCTTAATTCAAAGAAATTGTTTACATCAAATGATTTCGGCAAAGATCTGGTATGAATCAAATGTTTATTTTAAGGTTGCTTCCAATCCTTCAACTAAATCAGAAAATTCTTTTTCATTAAGCTTCATGTCTGAATTATCATCTGCAACTTTAAGAATTTGAGTTGCTTGAGCTATTGTGCAATTTATTCCTAAAGCGCGGAGGAAAACGAAAACCTCATCAATTTCCAATGTGCCGCTATCATCTGCGTCAAGAGCATTGAATACAAGACGAAGGAATTGAGGTTTATCTGAAGAGTATAAAACAAGAATTGCAATGAATTTTTTATATAACTCAAAATTAATTTGAGATTTTCCATTGCCTACAAGAAGAATGCAAAGCTTGGCATAACTTTCTGGCATACCACAATTACGGCAGAGAACTTTCAATTCATCTTCGTCTAAATACCCGTTGCCATCTTGGTCAAGAGCTGAGTATAATCTCTTTAAATCTTGTTCATCCTTATCGCAAGTAATAACACCTGACATTTACGAAAAAATATATTTTAGTTAATATATCAAAAAGTTTTAAGTTTTTAAAATGTTCACATAAACTATTTCAATATTTTTTATTGAAATATCGAAATACATTCAAATTAAAAATAATTTTTGAGTATGATATTTGGTATTTAAGTGTATAAATTAATAAAAATAAAGGCTTATGGCAAAGATTATATTTTATATCTATTCAATTTGTTTTTCAATTATCATTCAATATTGAATAAATAAAATTATGTTTTTTTAATAACAAGGGCAATATGTCACGCAAGACATCAAGAAAGCTATTCATTATTTGACATTAGCAGCAGATTTCATTAATTCAGAGGCACAATTAAGCCTTGGTCAAATTTATTATCAAGATAAATATGGTGTGAAAGATGTTAATAAAGCAATTCATTATTTTTCACTTGCTGCAAAACGAAACAATCCTGAAGCATTATTTAATCTTGGTGTTATTTATTACAAAGGGGAATATGTTACACAAGACATTAAAAAAGCACTTCATTATTTTGTAAGAGCTGCAGAACATGACCATGTTGAAGCCATGTTTTATCTTGGTACAATATTTTATGAAGGTAAATATATTGAACGTGATATTGAACAAGCGATTCTTATTTTTACTGTTGCAGCAAATTATAATAGTGTTGAAGCACAATATAACCTTGGCGCAATTTATTATGAAGGGAAATATATTAAACAAGATGTTAAGAAAGCAATTCATTATTTTCAAATGTCTGCAGATCAAAATAATCCACAAGCACAATATATGCTTGGTGTTATTTACGAAGAAGGTAAATATATCGCACGTGATATTAACAAAGCAATTTTTTATTATAAATTGGCTGCAGATCAAAATATTTCACAAGCACAATGTAATCTTGCTATTATTTATTATGATGGAAAATATATAATGCGAGATATGAATAAAGTAATTCATTATTTTTCATTAGCTGCAGATAATAATTTTAATCAAGCACTCTACAATCTAGGATTTATTTATTATAATGGCGAATATGTTACACAAGATATTCAAAAAGCAATTCATTATTTTTCATTAGCTGCACAGCAAAATGATTCAGATGCTCAATTTTTTCTTGGCATAATATATGTCTCATATGATATTGAAAAGGCAATTCATTATTTGACATTGTCTGCAAATCAGAATAATTCAGATTCTCAGTTTTATTTGGGAATAATTTATTGTGGTGGCAAATATGTCACTCGAAACATTGAGAAATCAATTTATTATTTTAAACTTGCAGCAAAGCAAAATGTAGCAATTGCACAATATAATCTAGGCGTCACTTATTATGATGGTAAATATGTTACACGTGATATTGACAAATCAGTTCATTATTTCACTCTTGCTGCGAACCAGAATTATCCACAAGCGCAGTTTTTCCTCGGGCTCTTTTATTATGAAGGAGGATATGTCGCACGTGACATTAACAAATCGATTCATTATTTATCACTTGCTGCAAATCAAAATGTAGAAGAAGCACAATTCAATCTTGGCATTATTTATCAACAAGCACATGATTTCAATAAAGCAATTTATTATTTGACTCTTGCAGCAAATCAAAATCATCCAAAAGCGCAATTTTCTATGGGATTCATATATTATCAAGGTAAATATGTCAAACAAGATATAAACAAAGCTGTTCATTATTTTTCACTTTCTGCAGAGAAAAATTATTCAAATGCACAATTCTGTCTCGGTCTTATTTACTTTTTTGGCCTTCATTTTCCTAAAGATGAGATTAAAGGCAAACGTTACATTATTCAATCATCAATGAACGGTTTCAGAAAAGCAAACTTTATGCATGGATTTTTGCTTCATGAAGGAAGGCATATAAAAAGGGACATTAAAGAAGCCATTCATTATTACAAAGAGGCATCTTCATTTAATATTGAATTTGCAAAAAACAACCTTGGAATTATATACAAGCATGGATTTGAAGAAGAGAATATTCATAAAAGAATTGGAAATGCAATTGAATATTTCAAAGAAGCAATTCGACAAAAAAATGATCATTTATCAATGTACAACTTGGCACATCTTTACATCTATGAAGATTCAATTGAACATGATATAAACAAATCAATTGAATTATTAATAAAGTCATCAAATCAATTCAACCATTCTTTATTGTTATTATGCATAGCGTTGATTAAACAATTTGGAAACGACATCTCAGCTATCAAGCAAAAAGTTGCAAAAAGTGGCTTGGAATCAAAAGTATGTAATATAATACTTTCATATAAATTATATGAAAATTTTGACTCTTTATATGAGTCATATAGAACAATTGATTTTTTATACAACATTGGTTTAAAGCCTATTTTAACATCGCATTTGCAAAACATAAAATTGGAGAATAAAATTTCACCAAATGCAAAAGATATTACATCACTATTTTACGAAGGTTTTGGACTTGATTTGTATGATTAAAATTAATCATATCACGCCATTTATTACTTTATTTTAAATAACACCTAAAATTGATAATATAATATTTTTTTTTTTTTTTTTTTTATTATCTTAACAATTCAAAATAATATCAATGGTATATTCAAAATTTCACACTTTTCTGACGAAAATCTCTGAAAAATATTTTTTATAATATGGAATAAAACAATATCTTTTTTAGTGGAATTGCGACCAATTAAATACTGAAAAAGTGGATATAAATTATCAATTGCTTTTTGATACCAAGTGTAACATTAACAATAAGCATGTCAACAATAGCCTCCATAGATTTAAAATCCAAAACTGGTTTTTAATGGTGGTTTTTAAGTTTTGTTGTCAAAAATTTTCATTAAAAATTCTTCATTTTTTTAGAGTAATATTTTAATATGGCATTTTACACCATGAATATTTAATAGACACTTTTATGCCATTTTACACCCAAAATAAAAAAAAAATAAAAACCTTAACGTTCTCCTCCATGGTTTTTATGGATTTTATTTGAATGCGTTTCGATCATTTCCGATCAAAAAGCATTCAAATAAAAACCAAAAAACGTTTTTTATGATTTTTTGGTTTTTATTTGTGAGGAAAACGATCATTTCCGATCAAAATGCATTGAAATACAAACCATAAAAACCATGGAGGAGAACGTTATGGTTTTTATTTTTTTTTTATTTTGGGAGTAAAATGGCATTCTATTTAAATAAACTTTTTGAATTTATATTTGGTAAGATATTTTAAATATGATTCTTTTTGCAAATGAAATTCAAGAATTAAAAAAGGAAATAAAAAAACTATAAAAGTACTGAAATATATCAAAACTGATGCTTTATGAAGTATAAAAGTTCAGAAAAAAAAAAAAATAACATATTGCATTTATATTTTATAACAATATAACTTTAAATAATCATTTTTCTATATTATTTATTTATAATGATTCAAATGATTTAAGATTAATGCTTTGTATATCAGAAAATTTTTTGATAATATTTATTTTTTTCGAAAACATTATAAAGTTCAATTAAAAACCTTCCAAATCTCATAAAATATATAATCTTATATGAAGAATTCAAGATTCACGAACATATCACGTTCTTTATGAATTTTTTTTTAAAAACCAAAATTCCAATAAAATCCACCATTTTCAAAAATAAAATCCAAGTTGACATGCTTATTAACAACTGTTTGATATTGAAAAGGAATGTTTTTAATATAAAATTTACTATTATTATTCATATAAAATTTTAAAGAGTTCAAGAATTCAAAATTTTTGAATTGAGAATGTTAAATAATATCTATCTTCCAAAAACTTATATATAACTTTAATTTTTTGAATTATTTATTTTATAATTCATAATTATTATTTAATAATATATTTGCTTTAATAAAAGAAGAGGGGAAAATTAATATAATATAATATTTTTTTCTGTATGTAATTATTTTATTGTTTTTTTTTTTACAAAAGAAAAATTGTTATTATATTATAATTTTAATTAATAATTTTTTAATAATTAATAATAATAATAAATGCAATTTTGGAAAAGTAATAGAAAAAAAAAGCATCTATTCAAAAGTATTTTTATTTTGAAATAAAAAAAAAAAAATTCAAATAAAAATTGTAATAGTAATTCAGAAAATTTGAAAGCATAAAAAATAATAATTTATATATTTCTCCTTGAATAATTAATTTATACAACTGAACATCAGATATTATTTTAAGCAAAGTATTTTGTAAATAAATACATGCATTATGTTCTTGGTATACCAATACTCATCGAGACAAAAAGTTCGAAAATTCGTTATTTTTTTGAAAGACGTAAAATATAAACTTTTGTAAAAGTTAAAAAATAATTTGTAAAGTAGTTAAAAATCACTTTTTAAGAAAGGTCTAACCGCCAGAACTATTTTTAATATAATAATAGATTTTTCCCCAGTAATCATTTTGTTTAATGCAGTATTAATTGCAATTAATTGCAGCAATTGGAAATTTCCAAAAATGAATGAGATTCAAAAAATTATTTTTCATTTGATTAAATAAAAAAAATGTAGCTGTTATTCTTATATACATTTATTACAATCAAAAAAAAAATTATGTGTTTACATTTGGATCTTGTCCAACACTCAGATCAAAAAGCTCAATAAATTTATATCTCATGGTATTTAAATCGATTGAATAATCAGAAAGGATATTGGCATATTCATTATCCATCAACCCTTGAAGTGAATTATTGTTTCCTTCATTTTTGCTTCCGGATCTGTTTTTAGACAAAATGTCACGCAGCCTTTCAGTAGCAATTGAATCGTCACAGATATACTTTGAAGATAGAATAAGTTGTAGAATATCACCTGAAAGTCTTCCAAATTCATCATCATCGATAAAAATAGAAAGGTGGGATGCAAGATATCGAATGTTGGGAGTAATACCGGATCCATATCGACTCATTTCACGAACTTCATCAACTGCATTAAATTGATCGAGAATATTGTAATAGTCGTCTTCAAAGAATTCTATTAATGACTCTATTTCTAAAAATGCTGACATGTGATATAGGAAATGAGGATCATTGTCTTTCTCTGTGAGTTGTAATTTCTTTCCCCAAAAAATATCATTTAGAGGAGCAAAATTCCCTTTGATAGATAATAATGTTAATTCTTTCAATTTTGGATTAAGAATAAGTTCTTTACGTATTTTCCCAGATATTGTTGCGCCAATTATTGGATCAATATAATAACTTTGCCCTAAATGTTTTAATAAAAATAGCTTCTTTTTTTTCTTTTTTGGACCATCTTCAAGAATTTTGTTAATTCCGCAAACTGTTGGAAACTTTTCTGGTGGGTAAACACCAAAAAGACGGAGTGAATATGTGTTCCTTTTATATACAAAATGGCTGCTATTTTTTATAGCATTATCACGATTTGCTTGAGTGTTAAATACAATTGTAAAATATTGGACATCATTTGAATAAACAGCATTGATGTCAACTGGATTGAAGTCTTTGAATAAATCTAATAATATATCCTTTGATAAATATGATGAATCTCCCAATAAAATTGCAGTTGGATTAAAATCAATGAAGTCGGTTGCTGCTTGTAATGAAACAAGATGACCATTAATTTCAATGGGAGGATTTTCGGGAGATAAAAATTTTTCAACGCTTTCATGGTTGGTAAAAGTAACAAAAGCGCAATTTAATCGAATTACTTGATTCATGAAGTTGTAAGTAATGAATTCAATACTTTCGGCATTAGTATTTCCAGATTGACGGAAAAGATTAATAACTTCTTCTTCATTCGTATCAGGTAATAAATTATTAACAAAAACAAGGTTTTCCATTTGATATATAAAAATGGATTATCAAAAAGTTTATAAGTACAAATTTTTAATTTTATTGATTTGTGTGATTAACGATCATATTTTCAAAGCTACAACATACGTTAGATAAAATCAATCTATAATTAATGGATGCTGAAGTTTATGAATTTATAACCCTATGCAAGAAATTCTTTAATGGACGTAACAAATCAACACAGCCTTTACGAGATTTTTTTTCACGTATTATGAAAGGAAAATCAAAACTGCCGCTTACAGCAGATGTTCGCGAATATATACCTAAACTCGCCCAAGTAGAAGATGGACTTTTTATTAATATGCTTTCTAATTCAGTAGATGGAATTACGCCGCTTCATTTTGTTCCTGATCTTCAATTAGCACCTCGTCCACCTCGAAAAAAACGAAATACTACGACAAGTCCTCCACCACGGCGTTGTCAAACGACACGTGATGATCTTCATATTGCAGACATCAAAGTTTTTATGCAAACTCGAACAATGACAACTCATAATAATGATAGACATATCTCGAAACCACAAACACTTCGATCATTCACATCTCGGTCACATGCATTGGATATGGATAAAACTCAGCCAGCTTATCTCAGACCGCTCCCACCTCTTAAAAAAACTGATGATGAAGTAATCTCAGAATTATATGCTGGACCTCAATCTGCCTTTTTCATAGCCAAAAAAGAAAATCCAACAGATGAAGATTTAAAAATAGTACCTCCTGAATATCCTGAACGAAATGTTGGTAAAAGGTTTTCAATCTTAACAAAAAAAGGAGTAGTTTCATTAGAAGGTAAGAAATCAGATATAACAGATCTTGATTTATTTGTTCAAGACAAGACTGATTTCTTTCTTACGAAGCATAACGTATTTAGAGAAAAACTTGCCTATCAGTCATTTTACACATGGCGAAACCGCTATAAAGTTCATCATTTTGACAGTAAAATAAAACGTCTCAACGATATTAATGCTACCATTGCACCTGGTTTTAATAATATTCTAGATAGAATTCGTGAAAACTTTTTGACAGTAACAAGCAACTTAACTGTTTTCCCCGCTTCATTTGACAATAAAAATGATGATGCGCCATATGGTGAAATGACAGAAGCTGCTGAAAAAATGTGTGCATCTATATTAGAAGCAACTACAAATCTTTGCGATGAGACTTCCAGACTTCTTGCTCAATTTTTCAATGAAATTCAATTAACTAAAGAAATGATGAAACTTAATTTTAACGAATTAAACGAGCTTAATGCTTTATCACCAGGAATGAAACGATATTCTAGTGATCTGAAATACAGAACACCTTCTATTTACAGAGAGAAGCAACGTCAAGATGAACTCAAAACCGAACGAAAATATTCCAAAAGTCGTGAAGAATATATCCCGAAATTTTACAGAAAAGTGCGTGCGCTTTATAGTGGTCTCCTTGTTATTCGTTGTCGTGAAACTATTCTCGACTTTTTGTCTCGATTTGACAGTACTGGTTTCCATGAGAATCGAGCCACTAAATTTACGGCCGCCTTTGACAATCAAGTTGGTTTAATTCTTTCACCGAATAATTCAGATTTTGTCAAATGGGCTAATGGTATTATTTCCAAGATTAAAGACGCTTTCCTCAATGAAGAGCGCCAACTTCCCTTAGACTTAATAACTGCTATTGATCCATCATACAACACAGAAACAGAAGATCTATACAAGACCCTAAGTCACTATAAAGAGATTGACAGAATCACTACAAATATCGAAGTTAGCTCTGACTCAGCCTTTGAATTCTTTAATAAAGAGCTCCAGAGCCACAAAGATTTCCTCGTTTCATTTCAAAGCCAAGTTGACGAAATCAGCAAATTTACTGATATACGTAATAATGAAGGTTTCAAATCGGCAGCAGGTTCTTTGATTCAACTTAGACAAGACATCGAGAAAAGACCACGACTTTTATTTCACAAAGTTACTGCAAATTCCTTTGCGGAAGTTCGAGCCGACTTTGTTGTTGACCTGAAGCCGTGCTGGGAAGTTTCAAAGAGGCGTCTAGAAAAAGAACTTGCTGGATTAAAAGAAAGAGCATTAAATGAATTGAACAATAATTTGTTCAATGAAATTCAAGAAAAATATGTTTCACAAAAAGAGAAGAAAAAATTGTCAAAAATTGATGTTGGTGCTTTTGAAGCCAGATGTTTAATTTATTCGCTCATGTGTGGGACAATAGTTAGTACTTGGCCTCAGGTTACTTCAGAAATTAGAGCTGGTTTGGATACCGTAGCTCAGATGTACCAGCAAATCGCAAATATATCGAAATACGTGCATGCAGAAGTTGCCGATAGCTTTAATATGTGTTGTGAAAGAGTCAATGTGCCATCGGTAAAGGTACAAGAAGGTGAAGAGGAAGAGGAGCAAGACGAAGATGAATATGAATATGTAGATGAAGAAGAGGTAAATGAAAAGTAGGATAATAAGCCTCGCAAATGTATATTATGTATTTTGTTTTATAATTGTTGTTGTTACTGTTTTAATTTTTTTATTAAATGTTGTTTTAAATCATAAATTTTAATTCTTTTTTTGAATGCATCAAATAAAATTTTGACTTCCCTTTTTAAACTTTTTCAAACAAATAAAATAAGAGTGAAGTTTGAATGAAATAAAACATTTTTATTAATAATAGGATAGATTATCTGTATATGTAAAAATAAACAAAAAAAGAATTCAAGACAATAATGCAGCAGTTGTACTGGTCGTTCCAGCTTCAGAATGACTACTTTGGAGTGAAGGAGAAACAATTTGAATAGTATCGCCATTCTGATCTTCAGATATTTTTACTATTTCCATGAACACTCTTTCTAAAGATGAAGATGAACAAGTATAATAGCAAAATCCATTATCTTCTTTCTTCCCTTGTCCCATTATTTTGAATAATTCAGGAAGCCTTATCATTGAAGCTGGAATTGAATAAATTCTTGCTCTTGGCCTTGATATAGTCAATTCAGCCAATAGAAGTTTATTTGCGAAGAAATTATCTACTTTAACAAACGTTTCTTCATCATCATCGTCAAGCATTATATCAATTTTATACTCAGTACCAAATTTTGATGATAAATACTGTGGAGAACCATAGGTATACACGCATCCTTTGATCATTATTGATATAGAGTCACAAAGGGCTTCAGCCTCGTTCAATAAATGGGTGCAGAGCATAAATGTTTTTTGTCCACGATATTGCTGAATCAGACTATGAACATTTCTTCGAGCTACGGGATCCAATGAACTAGTTGGCTCATCAAGCAAAATTATGTTTGAAGGGCTATAAAAAGCAAGAGCTACAGCAAGTTTTCTCATGTTTCCTCCACTTAATTCTCGAACCGGTTTATCGATGTATTTTGTAAGATCAAGAATTTCAACCAATCTAGAAGCAAGTTCATCGGCCTCGCGTTTATTAAAGCGATGAATAAGACGATAGAGAGTGAAATGTTCTCGTGGTGTCATTTCATGGCAAAGATGAGAGTTAAATTGAGGACAAACAGACAAAATAGTTGGATCATGAAACTTTGATATATCGTGGCCGTTTATTATTATGGTTCCATTTGAAGGAGGAGTATTAGATGTAATCATATTAATTAAAGTAGTTTTGCCTGCTCCATTTGCTCCTAAAAAGCCAAATAATGCGCCTTTCTTTACACCAAGAGTAACATCGTTAACAGCAGATATTGGCATGCCTTCAGTATTAAAATAAAGTTTTGAAACATTCCGAATTGAAACTGCAATATTATCATTATTTGTTGCAAGCGCTGCAAGTTCAAGAGCTTCTTTGGTAACTGGATGCTTTTTCTTTTGATCTTTAAAAAAGTCTATGTATTTACGAAAAGTTTTTTCAGATTCTTTCTTATTTAATTTGACTCTCATTGTTTCTATAATCCATAGCAAAATGATATAAAATGGAATGTCAACATATGTCATGATAAAGAATGCTTGAACGTTTTTATCTTCAGTCCAAAAGTATTTGAAATCTTTCTTTAAAAACATGATATGTTGGAAAAGTAAAGCAAATGATCGTTGAAGTAAAATATGCGGTAAAAGAGAGTATATATAATCAAGCCACACTGGATCAACGAAATTTATTCTTGCAAAATCGACAGTAATTGGAATTATTAGGATAACGCAAAGAATAACAAAAAGTTGTCTTGACGCTGATTCGGCTGAATGAAATGCAAAAGAAATGCAATATGAAAAAAGAATGAATGCAGGGCCAATTGAAATCATCAAATATAAAATTGTGAAAATATTATCGATAAATGCGCGAATTCCAACTAATAAATATATAATCCACATAATTACAACAATAAAAACCCATATAATAATATCAATTAAAAAAGTGGCTAGCCAATAAGGAACTAATGATAATGTGCTAGCTATCATGTATTGTCGAACTTCACCACGAATATCAATAATTGGTTGGGTAATATATAAAGGAACAACTGAAATAAGTCCAACAGTTGTAATAGCTGGACCTACTTGTGCAAATAAAACATCTACAAGATGTCGTAATAATAAAGTAACTGAAAAACGATATTCATTTTCCATTCCATATTTAACTTTCCATACCATTCTTGTGGCAACAGCGCGTGATCCAACATCATATTCGAATAATGTTGATGTATTGTGTAAAACGGTAAAATTGAGAAAAGGATAATAAGAATTAAATGACATTCCTAAAGATACATAAGGAACATGGCTGGGATCTGCGGCAGCACGATTATACATGAATTCATTTAACGTTTTCAAGTCTGGAAATGTCATAATATTAGGTTCCTTCCCTGTATCATTTCTGTACATATCTGCAAGAGCATTAACGTATGGAATATGAGTATCAAGATCTGAATTTGCAGCTATCATTATATCATTATCTTGATCGCAAAGAAATTTGAAGTTCATATCATAATTAAATTCTTGTAATAAGGTTTTCATAAGATAATAAGCAACTATTGAAAGAAATGTGAAGCAAAGAGTCATAGAAAATGTAATAATAACCAATTTAAGTGAACGTTTGATTAATACCCATCGACGAAATAATATTGCTTTAAAATGAGAACCATTAAATTTATAGCCTTCGAACTGTTTTTGTCTTGTGATACTTATTGTATACTGAGGATTATCAACGCTTTCAAGAAGTGCTGTGGTTTGGAGATTGTTATTTGCTTCACGTTTCATACAATTTTATAAGCTTGAATTTTTAAATAGATTAATGTGAAGATATATTAGAAAAGTTGAATAATCTATGAAAATTGAATATTGTATTTGATTCGGTGGGAAAATTGAATAAATTTCAATTTTAGCAAATAATCTTAACAAAAATTGTTTATATCTTTTTAAAAAAATTGATCGAGGATTTGATCGAATTTACATTTATCATTATCTTCTCTGGGTTAAAATTTATTATATCATCATTATTACTTTAGCATAAAGGTTTAATTGTTAATATAAATATTTTTCAATTTTATATTTATATCTGAGCCGAATAAATAGATTTTTTAATTTTATATTAATACTATCACTTTTATTTCAATGGTGAATTCTTAGCCAATCATAAATTTTCTTTTTTTTGATGATATGATTGGATTTAATACTAGCCATTTGCCACATAATCTCCTGTAATTTGTGTTTTACTGGTTGATGTTTTCGAAATTTGAACAGCATTTATTTTGATATGTTAATATTTTTTTTAATAATGTATTGGAGAAAGAATAATATTTTGTGATTTTAACATTTGTATATGATCCTTTATCTCTTTTCTAAATTAAAAGGAAAAAAAATATATGTATATATTTATGATAAAAAATCAATTTTTGAATCCAATTTTATCATTTCCTTGTTCCTTGGCTGCATTCTCTAGTTGCTAAACAACAATATGATAACAGTATATTTGATCTTTCAGGAGGATGATTTATAAAAAAATGTACATTTGTTTATTATAACTTATAATATCGTTATTTGATAATGGTAATTAAAAGATAATTAATTTATTAAGTAAAAGCAATAGGGTTTCGAGTAAAATTTAATTTTTTTTTAGTATACTAAAGATCGCATTACTGATTGAATTATTTTCAAAAATTGAATAATTAATTCTATGCCTGTTCAAACTTGAATTCAATTGGAGATAGTCAATAATTATTGATTTTTCGCCTTTAACGAAAAAATGAAATTGCATTATTCATGAATAATAAAATTTTTTATTTCATTTTATATGTAAAAATTATTTAATTTTTTATATATTTTTATTATTTTCGGAGATATATCGAATAAATATAAAAATTTTATATACAAAAATTTTAAATTCATCAGATATGAAACGCAGAAGGAGGCAAATTAAGCAATTTGATTCGGTTGATCTTTCAAAGAGTTTCAATGATCGTTTTATGTTGAATGCACAAAAGCCAAGTGATTTTACTGGAAACGATGCATTTCAAATTGTTAGAAGAAACTCAGATGTATTTGACTCAATGTTGAGTTCCATCATGCTTATTGGTAAATATCCTTGGGAAGATGATAGTGATACTCGTGTGCTTTATAGGTTCCCACCAGCTGATGGAACCAATGATAAAAATGATGATTCGCTTCTTCCTTTTGTTTTACCTGAAATGAAAAAAGGAAAGCCAAGTGATAATAATAATGATAATATCTTTTTCGATAAAATCGATGAAATTGAAAAATCAGGACTAAATCATTGCATTCTTCAAAATGTTGAAGCAGATTTTTTCAAATCGCATTTAATTGATGACTCAAATATAGCACAAGCAAAATTTATTCCATTATATTTAACAACAGATAGAGGAACTTCGCCTTATGTATTTTGTTTATTATTTTATACATCAATATTTAACTTGCCATCATTATCTCACAATTTTTCAATGCCAGAATTAATGCAGCATCTTAAATACAAAGAAGGCCAAACTAAATTCGACTTACATTTTACACGTCTTTGTTTTTGCGTGAAAACAAAACTGCCATTTTACTCCCTTTTCCTTTCATTTATGATTTGGGTTCTTCGCTGCGAGCTTGTAGGTCGTATGCAAATGTTTCAAGCGGTTTCTGATTTATCAGATTACATTCTCAACCAAAAAGATCCATTCAATGAAAATTATCCTAACTTCTTAGAAAAATGTTTTCAGAACTATAAATGGCCGGACCCTCAGAAATCAGATATTCTCAATTTTATAGAAATTTTTGGTTCACTCTCAGTTCCTTTTCCAAATGAAGTAATTTCTTTTGACAAAAAGCCATTTCCTAGCTTCCATTGGAAACGGCCAAATAACTCCATTACATATTACTCACTTGCCCAAGAAGCGATAAATCGTTTAGTGAAATGTGTTGGAACAAAAGAAAATTTTGTTAAGCTATTCTTCTCTATCCTTCTCGAAAGAACAATTGTAATTCATAGTGATGATCCATCTTTAACTTCATGGCTCGTTTTGGCTCTTCACTTTCTAATACGACCGCTTATCTGGGTTTCTGTCTCAATTTCAATACTCCCTCAAAGATTGAATGAGTTACTTGGTGCTCCTTATCCTCTTATTTGTGGTATTGCATTTGATTTTGACTCGATTGACAATTTTGAAGATATTTCTTCTATGGCTGTTTATTTGGATACTAAACGCCCCTATTTATATCTTCCAACTGTTAATCCTAATATGTCGCTTTATTCAGAATCTTCGCCAGTCATATATGACCAAAACGACTGCAATGGTGATAATAATGAAAATGATGAAAATTACGATTATCGCACTCGAAAATGGAAGAAGAAAAAGCGCAATTCTATTGGTGATCTGAATACCCGTCATTTGGTTGGCGGTAGTGGTGTTTACAACAAAATTTATGAAGATTTAGTTGACGAAGTTATTTTACCGCCAGCTCCTCAACAGAAAATTTTCACTGAAGATATTGAAGGTTGTTGGGAAAGCTCCTCTTCTACAATTCTTACAATTGCAAGTCATTTTGTTTCATCAATCTTGAAAGAAGTAGATTCTTGCATCATGACAAATATTAGTGATCCTACCAATACTTCATCAATTTTCGTTGAGGAATTGTTCATGAAGTGTTTTCCACAAATTGAGAGGAATTTTGTCAAATTAATGATATCCACACAGATGTTTCGTTTCTTTGTAGAACAAAAATGCAGAATGCGGTCTGAAAGACTCAAAATGCAACAATAGATATTTTTATATAAAAATGTTATTCTTCTTTTTAGAATTATTAAATCAAAAAAAAATTTTCATGATTTTTGCATGAAGCATTATTGACTTTTATGATATAGTACTAGTGTTGAAATAAAAAAGTAGGTCGGTTTGGTTTTTTTTTTCAAAACTTAATAACATTAAATGAATATGAGCTATTCGAGGTAATAGAAAAAACAAATAGTTCATATTCATATGTAATGTGATATTGTTAATGGTTCTTTAAAAAAAATCTGCATAATATAGTAATCAAAGATTTTTATTTCAAACAAAAATATTATTCATATGAATAAAAATGATAATTGCATAATACAATTTACAACTTATAAAAACGCAAATATTAGATTAATTATTCCAAGAGAGAAAGAAGAAAGGACAACCATTTGTTTGTAATAATTCTTTTTGTAAAGAGGTTCAAAAGCCATAAATGAAATTATAATTAATGATGTCCGGATAATAGAATTTTCCCCTGTTAAAGGGTTTCCCGATCTTCCTCTGACAAGCTTTCTTGTCAATAGTTCAGTAATCGTATCAGATAATGCAAAAATGGCTCCAATAACATAATTTGACTTTTTTGTAACAATTATAAAGATCCTAAATTGTAAAATCCCATGCAAAAAAGAAAATAAGTATGAAAAATATTTATGAAATATGTCGTAAACATCTTCTGATATATCAGCCATATAAATTAATATTGATATTATTACCATTTTAAAAACAATTTTTGATATTATGGATGTTAAATTATTGAACGAAGAATAATTAATATTTAAAAGTTCAATTAAAAATTCTGAAGTAAAAACTGTGAGTGCAATGGACAAAACGATGTGTTTCTTATTTGCTTCGGCGCAAAAATAGCATGAGCGCATTACAACATAAATAGCCCATATGAAATGAAGGAACGAAAATAATAAATCTAGTTGATCATTCAGTAACAATTTAAAAGTGGAAGTAGTAAAAGTAGTAAAGTCAAAATAATCATGGTACATTCTAAAGCTATTTTAAAAATGATTCGTCACTTTCCAACGTGTTTTTTATAGAAATTCTATTAAAAAGTTGAACTTTTTAAATAAGGTGACTTATCTTTTTTGGAATAACTTTATAATAAAAATCCTTTTAATTTCAAAGCAAAATTTTCTTTGGACTTTCATTATTCTTTAATGAAATCAAAAAATGAAGATAAATGCATTACATAATAACCTTCAATGAACAAAAAGGCATTTAAATGATATCTTTAAAAATCTATCTTTTCGAAATGTAAAAAAGCATTGATAAATCAATATTAAAATTTTTGTAATACATGGTAAAATAATAATGGAAAAAGGAATTACCAACAGTTTTATAATTTACACATACCATCTCATACAAACAAAATGGCTAAAAGTGCCACCAAGAATGAAAAAATGGAATATTGCATGATACCATGCAATTATTTGATCTAAATTATAAAAATATGTACCCGCTGTATATAGGATACCTCCAAGTACTAAATAGAACAGACCTTTTTTGCTCACATTCTTGATGAGGGCCTTTAACGAGAAGACAATTACCCATCCCATCGCAATATAAACATAAACTGTATATGGATCAATCAAATCAAAAAAGAAGATTTTAGCAAAAATACCAAATAGTGCAATTGACCAAACGAGAGCAAGAATAAGTAATCCTCCATTGTTTCTTAGTACTGTGAGAGTTAAAGGAGCATATGATCCAGCAATTAAAATAAATACGGAGCAATGATCAACATATCTCATGATTCGCTTATTTGGTCCATCACCAATCCCATGATATACGCAAGAAACTGTATATAATATTATCATAGAAAGTCCAAAAATAATGTTCCCAGCAAGTCTGTAATTATCTCTTGATTTAATTCCAGCACGAACAAGCATTCCAGTGCCGATCAAAGCCAAACCTGCGCCAATCCCATGAGTTAATGAATTAACAAATTCTTCTCCTTCTTGCCAAACAGGCATATCTTTCATAGACATTTTCGAAGTGATATGAAATGAATAGATTAATGACCTTGAAAAAAATCATAATCCTTTGTTATGTGAGAATAAATTGAATATATTTTTATAATTTTCTAAACCTTGTTTGTTTTATTTGCACCTTCCATTTAAATTAAAATTGCATTATATTGATAACAACCCATTTATATTTATTTTAAAATTATAAATAATATACTACATTATAAAATTTATTTAAATTATGCATACATTCTTTTTGAAACCTACTTATTAATGAAGAAAATATAGTTTATTTTGAATAGGTGGTGCAAATAAAAAAACAAGGTTTAAATATCTTTTTAACATTCATAAGTTTTCTTTATGTTAATATTTCAATTAATATTATTATCTTTCATTAGATATTAATAGAAATACACTGAATGATTAATTTATAAAATAAAAATGAATAAATAAAAAGAAAAAATTTTAAATATACCAGAATATAAAAGAATTAAAAATAGCAAATTATTAATAACGCTAGACCATTTATTAGAATTTTTTTCTGATAATTTGAGTTAACTTTGTGAAATTCAATTGAAAATATTTTTATATAAATTGAATAATTTCAGAACCTTAAGAATATTAGTTAATAAATTCAATAAGTTTTAAATTAGATGTTTGCGGCAAATAATCTAACGTGATTAAATGATTAAAATAAATAAAAGAATATCACTAGCCCGATAATATTTAATTCAAAAAAAAACACAAAATTTTATATTTTACATAAATTTAATTGATACTAAGAAAATTGAGTTTTGATAAAAGATCTATAATTTATATTATTTGAAATTAAAAATATTCAAGCGTTATTGCTTTTTTTCTTTAATTTGAAATTTTATATATATTTGGGCTAAAGCAAAGAAAGTATGATAATTTATAATAAACAGTTCAATGTATTATAATATTAAGTAATTTTACAGTTAGCAAATGTAGCAAATAATAATAATGCAATTTAACCTTATTATTAATAAAATTAGAGGGAATATTAACCTTCGGACGTAATTGGAATTTTATAAAATTCAATGAAAAGACGTATTAAAATGTAAAAATTGCCGAAATGAAGCGTAATTACATAATTTATATAAAAATTAAAAAAAGCAAAGAGGTTTAGTTTCGAACTCAATGTTTGACATCATATTAATTTAACCTCTGAGCTAGAGCTCTCAAATTTTTCTAAAAAAGTCGTATTCCAATTATTTTCACGTAGACGTAATCGTAAAACGTAATTGTTTTTTTTTCTTGGTCTATTTTATTGAAAAAGTTTGAACAGAACGTAATTTTTAAAACATCCGAAGGGCTAAGGGAATATCGTTTTTTTCTGCCCCACTTTTTCAATAAATGCCTTATTTTGAATATATGAAAAAAGCACTATTTTCAACATTTATTTATGGATAATTATTCTACTCATGATAATATGAAAAATATATCAATTTCATATTTGGCTCTAATTTGATTAAAAATAGGGGGATCAACCGCCAAAAAATTGTCAAATTTTTAAAGAGAGAGGAAAAATTTGAGTTTGGCTTTAAATAAATATGGGGATTTAAAGTGTAATAAAAATACATTTTATAAAAAATATTTTTATCTGATTTCAACTGTACATTCATAAATGGCGGACGAATGTATTTATCATGACATGTCATATGAAAACTATATATATATTTTAATAAATAATGTGTTTTATTTTAATCCATATATTAAAAAATAAAGATTAATATAACCTTATTTTTTAAAAATTGTTTTTATTTAATTTCATCAATTCATTCATAAATGGCGGACAATGAAAGTTATCATGACATGTTATGCGAAAAAAAAAATGAGACTTTAACTGTTATTTTCATGTTCTACGAATAATTTTTCCCAAAATATCCAATCTATTGAAGATTTTAACTTTTGACGATTAAAAAAGGTCAAATTTATATCTTCAAATTAAAAGTGTCCGCCATTTGTGAATGTGCAGATGAATTCCAAAATAAAATATTTCAATTCAAAGCTTATGAAATGAAGAACAAAACTATCTATTTATTTTTTAAAAAAATTAAAATATTATTTTTCTGACATTTTTTTGGCGGTTGATCCCCCTATGATTAAAATCATATTCATTTTTTTTATAACCAATATTGCAAATTAATTAATTATTTACTAGTTACATATTATTAAATAAGTGTAGATTTTAATTCATTTAAAATAAATATTATTTTATTTTTTTTTAATAAGATAAAAATATTTTTTTTTTTCCTTTGAAAAAGGAATTTGCAAATTAACTAATTATTCTCTGAATAAATATTAAATGTTCAGGTATATGCTCATGTTTTATTTATATTAAGAAAAAATGGATCAACTAAAGTATAGTTAGTCTCTTCTGAAGAACCTTCAAAAAGTGGAAATCATTCAGAAAAAAAAAAACTAAATAAAATAATTGAAAAAACAAATCTTTTTATATTTTTACATAATTTTTACCGAGACTACATACCGCCTAGCGGGCGTCGAGCAAGGCTGAGCGAAACGAAGCCGAGTCGAGACCCTGCGGCTGGCGGTAAGAATCGGTAAAAATTATGTAACATAAAAAGATTAATCATAACCCATACATACCCCACTGGATGATGAATTGTTTCATCGCTGATGGGGAACCTATTAATGATGTGTTATCGACGTTCCACTTCATATCACCATATTCGTAATTGAAGTATTCTTTAAAGAGATTACTATCGAAACACGCTGAGTTATATCCGAAAACGGTAACAGTATAGAGGTTTCTATCGAGTTTATGAAGTTTTTCGATATCGTCAATGTGAATCATCTCACGCATGAATTTCACTTTATCTTTAACGATTTTAATAGATTGTTTAAACATGAATTTAATCCACTCAGGAATAAAGTTAGTATCTCTCGCATCGAAGTGTGCCGTTAATGTTGATGATGAAGATTTCACACAACAGCTTACGGATAGAGGAATCAATTCACTATTAATCACAGTCGATTCACCCGATTTGATATCAACTCTATGTTCTATCGTTTCGAAGTCATAAGTCATATATAATTTCTGAAGTTTCCACTCGAGATCATGAGCTAAGCAATATTCATAAACAGGGTGATTAATGATGTGGGGGCAGTAGGGTTCACTGATACGTTCTGGAATGTATTTCTTATGGAATTTACCGTCACAATGAGCTATGTATTTCTTCATTCGTTCACTACCATGTCGATTCTCATCTCTATCGACATATGATTTACACTTGGGCAAGATGAAGATATTCGTTAATTTCTCAGCATTAATGATTTACATGATGTGACACATTATACCATCGGAATATAGAAGAGCATTATATGTATTTTCATTCGCTTCGTCATGCCACTGTTCTTGAATATCGTAACGATGTGTATCTTTATCATAACTGTAGATGTTAACGTTAATGTGATTCTCCATAGCGGATTCTTTCATCTCTTCTAACGGCATACCTTTGAATGAATCGATAATCGATTTCGCAGCTTTAGTGGGTTTCGTTGAGTATGATACTCCATGATTCATACATAGAAGCTTTCTCGCAGCTGAAGTACGATTATCGATGTTATACTTCTTAGCATCAGATAACTTAGGATCCAAACTGATACTCAAGAATCGATACCAACATAATCCATCATCGTCGTTATCAGTAATTATCATATTCGATCTCACAATCTCATCAGGTAAATTCACCTTACCTGTTACCTTAACTAATCTCGATATCGTGAAAGAAATTGATGTAATGTAAATGAGTTTCACATTCGATTCAGTTGTTGAGTAATTGAAGAGCACAGATTCGAAATAATATTTCACTCTATTGAGTTCATCGTTTAACTGAATCTGAATAGGTATGTTGTTATCGTTATTATATTTAGTGGAGTTTATCTCACGCTCTTCATATGTGTATTCAGTAATGAAATCCCTGTTATTTTTAGGAGTTTCGAATACACCACTGAGAATAAATGTTATCTTAAAGGGTTTACGTTCATTCTTATATTCAGTATTTTCAAGGTAATTGAAGATATCTTCAAACTTATGAATCTCATTCAAGTAATATACAACGATGGGATTCTTCTTCAAAATCTTATTTTTGATATGTGTTCCATGATATTTCTTATTACGAAAAGTAGCAAGAGCTTTATATTCATCGTTAGGTTCGTTGATGGTGAGGTACTCATCGCTCTTACTCTTGAAGTCATGCCCGAAAGTCTTGAAATAATCGATTAAATCTTCATTATTCTTCTCAAAAAGTTGTATCGAATAGGGTTTCAACTCAAGCATTTCACCTGGTGGAAGAGGACGAAGTATAGGTCTCTCAGTAATGAGTTTATCGAGCATCATTCGATAATTCACTTTCGATGTTTTTATCTGAGAACTCTCTTTATTAATATTATCGGTGAACTTCTTACCGAGCATATTTCTCACTAATTTCGTTAATGGGATGTGAACGTAAATCGTTAAAGAATTCATCATCAACTCTCTTCTGATTACGGCGTTTATATTCATCAGTATCGATATACTTACTCGGGATCGGAGAGGTTTTGGAGCATGTGGGATACCGATATGTTTGATCTCAGGTTGATATGCAATACTCATCAATCCATCAATGAATTCATTAGCATCAGCTTCACGTTCAGCATTAGTTTGAGCACCCTTGAAGAAACAGTAAAGACTGTTATATAGAGGTTCATCATCATCGAATCCGTTTTCGCGAGCTGTGTCAACGATGTAACTTACAAGCTCATCTCTATAACCTCTCTCGTTATCAGCATATTCATCACGCAATGAAACTAAGTCATCTGGGTCGATTCCAATCATTAACATTAACTCATCGAGATCTTCGATTGATACTTCATCAATAGTTGTGCTGTAATCGTATTTCTTATATTTCATACTCGTTAATAATTTATCACCCATAAAAAAAAAAATTTCCCTCGATTCACCATGCTCGTCAACGTCATTCACTCACGAATCTTATACTGTATAACACCTCTCAATATCTTAACGGCGTTTCGATACCTATTAAAACACCATCAAATCTCCACAACTGATTTATCGTGTATTAATTATCACTCACGTCTTCCTCAACATGAAAACACACATTACATCGTTCCAGAGCACTCGAGTACGTCATATTTTGCTTAGATGGATTTATCCATTCTTCTTTCTAAACGTTGGGCATAGTCATAAATGGCTTTGATTGATGAGAGAGTTTTATTTAATTTATCAAGTTCTCCTTGCATTTTAGTTTCAGTCTTTTTTTGACAGTGTTGCCAAATTTATGGTCAATGCAAATTCTTTGAACAAGAATAACCAGTTCGGTTCAGGTTATTGCCTTTTTGTCTTGCATTTGAATTAATTTTTGAATTGGTTCATTTAAAAACTGGATTTCTTTATCTTTTGGATATTTACAATCGATTTGTCTTAAAATTGGCTGGTAATTTTGTCCTAAAATTGTTTGGAGCCTTACTTTATTTTCATCATAATCGTTTTTTTTCATTTGAATATATGTGTATCAATATAAATTTGAATTGAAATGATGTACAAAATAATTCATCTTTTCGATTGACGAACGACACTGGGCATTAAATGCTATTGTCTGAATGTTATCGATTTTTGTTTGCATTTGTTGATTATGTTGGAGATAAGGCTTCATTTCTGATATCATTTTATCTCCAGTTTTTGCGATAATATCCATCGTTTTCCACAAGTTATTAGATAAAAATGAAAGATCTTCCACTGTATTTGCTATTTGGAATAACTGTAATTCGAGATCTTGTATCTTTTGCTCATACTTTTCGGTCTGTTTCTGGACTTCTTCTTCTCGTCAGATTATTTTTATTTGTCTTGTTAATCGAATCATCATTTAAGGTTTTGTCTGAATCTTCTTCTTCTCCCTGATCTATCTCATTTATTACATCAGCTAACATTTCCAAGCTGAACTTTCGTCATTATTGAATCAGTTGGTATAACATCGGCTGAACTCTCGTCAAAATGGTACTTTTTTTTCTTCGTGCTTCAAAACAAATAAAAACCAATGATATTTTGTATTCTTTTGACTGAACTCTAAAACATAACTATTTATATAATTAATTTAATTTAAGATATCATCATGAGATTCTTGATATCACAATTGTATTCGTTATTTTTATTTTATGTCACAATTGAAAATCAATTGAGTTCATTCTAATCGTTTACAGTTATTTTGATTATTTTTGATCATTAAAAATATCTTTAAAACTATTTTTAAACATTACATTAATTTTATTTTAAAACAATCACAATTTGTTTTTTCATTTTATAAAATTTCTGTAAAATAAAATTTTAAGTTTTATAAACTATTGAAACGTTTGTTCATTTCATAATATTTTGTATTCATGTCTCGTATCATTCATTACGCAATTCCTTATGTAGTTGCAGTTGCAGGATGCGTCTGTGTTTATGCAAAAGTCAAAGATGTTGAAAACAAGCAAGAAGAAGTTATTAACGAACTTGAAGAATTAAAGAATCAAGTTGCTGAAGCAAATCACTCAAATGGCATTCTTCATACAGCATCAGATTATTTGATAGCACAAATTGAAGCTGGACATAGAAAGATGAAGCATGCTTTTGAAACTTTTTGCTATGATACTGATTCAGACGATGATGAAAACTGCTCAAAAGAAAATCAAGAGGCTTCACAAGAGGAAAATGAAAAGGAAGAATTACCACCACCTCCACCACCAGAGCCAGTGAAAGAAGAAGAAACAAAAGAGCCTCAACCAACTCCAGAAGTTAGACAACCAGTTACTGTATTTGCTAGAAGGATTTTCATTTTAAAAACAACACCAGAAGTTAACGATGACGATTCTGATTCCGATTATGATTCCGACTCAGATTCGGATTCGGATTCCGATGATGATAAAAAGAAAAAGAAGAAAAAAGATAAGAAAAAGAAGTGCAAGTGTAAGGGAAAGAAAGATAAAAAGAAGGATAAAAAGAAAAAATAAATAATTCTGAGTTTTTTTCTTTTTCACTTTTTGTATTTATTTGAACTTTTTAAATAGCTTCGGTAACACATTTTTGAATAGGTTTGAGAGTGTAAAATAATATAGAAAAAGAAAAATTTATAATTTTTATAAAAAAATGATTGATTTACTTGTTCAACTCATTATTCTTTCAGCCTCTGAATCTTTTTTGATTGATACAATAGGCTTTCATCAAGTTACTAATGTCACTAAAAATGATAATATTTTGGTTAAATATGATTCAAGATCTCTTCGTTTATTTTTGTTCATACCTTTTAATTCAAATTTATTTGTTGATCATTTATTTGTTGATGGAACAGAAATTTCATCACAATATCAGTACTCAATTGAAAGTAGTATTGGTTTTGCGGTTGATGCAGTCCAATTCGCGAAATTTACTTTTGATTTAAAACATGAACCAGAGTCAATTTTTTACAGTAATTACATTTCATTGTGGCTTATTCCTCGAGATTTATGTAGTACTTCATCTTATTTTGAGTCAGGTGGCCTCTCTATATCAATTTCTTCAAATCCATCTGAGCAATCAATAATATCTAGATCAGAATATACTCAATATTCAATGTGTGCCTTTTCACCAGTTTTTGATTTTACCAAAGCTTCATACTCTATTAATTTTGGTGTAGATTCATCAAATTCCAGAAATGTTATATCTAAATCATGCATTTATACAAAAAATTTTGATGATTCCGACTTTTGTATCGATGATTACAAATCTAGTTCAAAGTATAAAGTTTCAAATGAATTTTTCATTCAGTATACTATCAATGCAACTACACGAAGTTTTGATGACTACTCTTCTGTTGATGATCGTATAAAAATTATATTAAAGAGAAGCACAGACAAATCTAACAATACAGATTTTTTTGACCTTTTCTGTGTGGCCCAATCTGTTGATGCATGCAATTCAACCAACTGCACGCATGATGATGATATCGAAGACAGCTTCGATTACCTTTGCAATACAAAGTTAGATCATTACTTCCGTATTTTACTAATTGTCGTTTGTTTAATAGTTGCATTCATCATTATAATTGTTATTATGTGCAGTTGTGGCTGCTGCATATGCTGCGGAATTGCTGGCTGTACCTGTTGCTGTTGCAATATTCATCATGATAAGAAAATGAATCAAAAATTGCTTGAAGATGATCCAGAAAGCATTAAAACATATTCACAATACAACAATAACGATTATTACACTCAAAACCCCGCCACGCCCATTGTTTATCCGATGCAACAACAGCAATATATTACACAACAATACCAGAATCCTACTATCGTGGAAAACCCTCCTATTTATTCTACTTGATGATAATTGTTAATTTGAATATAATATAATGTATAAAAATCTCTCCATTTTCAATTTTTTTTAATTGAATGTAATCCATTTTATGGATAGAGAACTTTTTCAATAGTTTTATAAATAAATACATTTATTTATATTTTTACATATTTTTTATCGAGACTTACAGATGGTTTCACCAAAGCAAACTTTTTCAGTAAGCTTGTAAATTTGGTGAAATAAACGTTTTTTGGGTTTTAAAAATCACCAAATGTAACCATATTATTGTCAAATAAATTTTAATAATATTTATTATTGTCATAAACAATTGAATTATTTGAAAGAGGAATTAAATGAGTTTTATCAAAAGTCATATTAATAATCGATAAGATTTTCTCAGTAAAAAAATGTTATTTTTTGAATATTACAAAATAATTGTATGATCTGTATAATATATCATATAAAATAATAATAAAAAGCTCATTTATATTGACGATGAAAAGCCAAATAACCGATTTCACCAAAAGCCCAGGTCTTGGGCTTTTGGCGACAGCATTCAATTTTGAATAGTTTACATATATTTTGGAGATCACCAAAACGGTTTTTTTGGCGATGGTGATTTGTAAAGCTTTCAAAATATCAAATATAAAATAAAATAAAAAAATAAGATATAAATATATAATAAAATCAATAAAAGCATTTTTTCAATTGAAAATAAATTTTTTTCATTTATATTTTAAATATATACCGATATAAAATGTATTTAAAATATTAATAGTATTTATATTTTTATGAATATATATAGCCGAATAATAAATAATGCATTGAAATAATGCATTGAAATATTAATAGTATTTATATTTTTATGAATATATATAGCCGAGTAATTAAATAAATTCATTGAATTTATTGAATGTTGATTCGTAAATTGAATTATTATTTAATCAAATATCATTTAATCATTTTATTTAATAATTCATAAGAAATAACTTTTTAAAAGATTTATTAAAATCGCCAAAAGACCAGAAAGAATCACCAAGACCAGGTCTTTTTTTTACATTTGGGTATATTTTACAAGCTTATTTTCAGTTAGGTTATGCTGAAAAAGATGATGCTTTCAGGAAAGTCTCTTCACAAATGACTATAACTTTTTGATAAGCTATTGATTGTAATTCAATTTAATGGATTGATCTTTTTAATTAGTCTAACCGCTATTTCTCTTTTCAAAAATATGATATTTTCTGTGAATACATCCACTGATATTTATTTTTATAATTCCACGATAATAACATAGATTTATATTAAATAATTAATAATTTTAATTTTAATTTAGCTTATAAAGTTATATATACATTTTATTTTGTAAATAATTGATTACTCTTCCAAATACAATAAATTTAAATATTTAAATAATTATTTTAGGAAGATTGAATTTTTTGATAAAGAGTATTCATTTCACTTTTATATTTGGAATATCCCAAAAATGACTGAAATCTACCTTGATCCAAAGCAGCCAATCGAAGCCCGTATCAAAGACCTCATGGGAAAAATGACAGTTGAAGAAAAAGTTGGTCAATTAGTACAATTACCTGGTTATGCACATCCACAAGAAGGCCAACTTATGTTCATGCACGGACCATGCCCCAAAGCCATCGAAGATCAGCATGTTGGTTCATTCCTTTGGGTTGTTGGAGATGATGGCAAGATCCCAATTAAACATCAAAGACAAACCAGACTAAAGATCCCATTGTTATTTGGCGTTGATGCAATTCATGGACTTTCATTTATCGATGGATCTACATTATTCCCAACTCAATTAGGTATGGCCGGCTCATGGGATGAAGAATTGTTAGAAGAAGTTGCTTCAATTACAGCTAAAGAAATGAGATACAATGGTACTCATTGGACATTCTCTCCAGTTCTTTGCATTGCACGTGATCTTCGTTGGGGACGTGTCGGTGAAACATTTGGTGAAGATCCATACTTAATTGGACGTTTCGCATCAGCAATGGTCCGTGGTTACCAAGGAAAGGACGGACTTTCTGGCGATCCAGATAAGATCATGGCTACAGCTAAACACTATGCAGGATATTCAGAAACAATTGGTGGACGTGATGCATCAGAAGCCGACTTATCAAAGAGAAAGCTTCTTTCATACTTCTTACCACAATTCAAGAAGGCATGCGAAGCTGGATGCGGATCATACATGACAGGATATCAATCAATTGATGGTCTTCCATCAACTGTAAACAAATGGCTTCTCAGAGAAGTTCTCAAAGAGGAATGGGGATTTGATGGAATTCTTGTTACCGATTGGTACAATGTCGGATGGCTCGTTCACAGCCAAAAGATCTGCAAAGATTTTGAAGAAGCAGCTGCAGTCTCTGTTGAAGCAGGAAATGATATGATCATGGCCACACCAGAATTCTATGAAGGCTGCCTTAAGGCTTTGAAGAGCGGAAAACTTGATATGAAATATGTTGATGAAGCATGCGAAAGAATTCTCCGTATGAAATTCAAACTCGGATTATTCGAAGATGATCGTGAACCAGATTCAACAAAGGTTGTAATGAGAACTCAACATGCTCTTGATACAAATCTTAGAGCAGCACGTGAAGGTTTAATTCTCCTTAAGAACGAAGATAACTTCCTTCCTCTTGATCCAAAGAAGTTGAAGAAAGTTGCAGTTATCGGTCCAAATGCAGATCATCCAGGAGCAATGAATGGAGACTGGTCAGCAGGAACTAACCAAACAAGTGATGTCCCACCACCACCACGAGAAAATGCAAAGACTGTTTTAGATGGTGTCAAGAACGATTTCACAAATGGAGAAGTATTATACTGCAGAGGCGCTTCAATTGATCCAGAAGAAACATCAGACTTCCCAACAGCTCTTCGCTATGTTAACGAAAGTGATGTAGCAATTGTTGTTGTTGGTGACAGAGAAAGATATTGGGGAGAAGGTAAATCAACTTGCACTCTTGAACTCATGGGAGACCAAATTGATTTATTAAATAAGATTGTTGAAACAGGAAAGCCATTTGTTCTTGATATCATCTCCTCAAAGCCACTTGTTATTCCAGCAAATGTTCGCAACAATGCACGCGCTATCATCCAACAATTCTCACCAGGTCAAATGGGTGGTCAAGCTCTTGCTGATGCAGTTTTCGGAGTTTACAACCCATCTGGACGTTTAACAATATCTATCCCATATCATGTTGGCCAACAACCAATCTTTTACAATTGCACTCGTGGATGCCATCAAGATCGTTATGCTGATATGACATTCGATCCATGCTGGGCATTTGGTTATGGTTTGAGCTACAGCCATATCGTGTATGAATCAGCCAAACTTAACAAGGAGAAATTCAATAACGATGATAAAGAAGTTCTTGAATGCTCTGTAACATTAAAGAACGATAGTGACAGAGATGCTGTTGAAGTCGTTCAAATTTATATCAACGATGTTATCACAAGCTGCACTTGGGCTGTTGAAGAGCTTAAGGCATATGATCGTGTTCAATTAAAGGCTCACGAAACTAAAACTGTTGTTCTCAAGGTTCCAATTTCTGAATGCAGCATTGTTGATGCTAACTGCAAGAGAGTTGTCGAAGCTGGTGAATTTGAATGCCGTGTTGGACGTTCTGCCAATGATTTCCCATTCGTCTTGAAGTTCGAAGTTCTTTGAACAAAATTAATTTAGTAAAAATAAGAGAATATTTAATTTTTCATAGATGTTTATTCTATTTATTAACAAATCGCAAAGAAATTAATTCTAATGAGTTACCTTTCATGATGTTACTGCATGCGATCGATAAAATTCAATAAGTTCATTTGGATATTTTCTCCTAAATTCTTTTGAATCAATTAATTGATCAGTATCTGAGTCAGGGAATCTTACTAAAAGAACTAATTGATCATTAATAGGAGAAAGTCCTAGAATTTTTATCTCTTCTTTTTTGCTGTTGGCTGAAAAATCTGTGTTTTTTATAGTTAAAGAAATATCGTCTGTATATTGATGGGGCGCTTTCCAATAATTGTAAACAATGTTGGCACACATTAATTCCTCGCTTTTTTTCCATGCGGTTAATTCCTCTTTTGATTCTTGATCAATATATTTAATAAAATAATAAATTCCATCATGCAAAATTTTGTGATACAAAATTTCTTTAACCTCATCTGCATTGTTTCCATCCTGGTGTTAGAAAATATTATATTCGAACTAAGAAATTTAATAAATCTTGAGTATTTTCATTCATTTGAAAATTAAGAGGTCAATTAAAAAAGACCATTTTTGCTTTTAATAAATTTGCATAAAAAAAGATTCTTATTTTGGGTTCAAAATTTAATCAAAAACATATATCATTGATAATAAATTAAATACCTTATTTTTTCTTATTAAAAATTTTTCTTTATCTAGATAAAAATAAATAGTTTTTTTTTATTTCAAAAATTGTATAATCCTAAATTAATTATTATTTTTATTTAAAGAAATAAACAAAAAATCACTAAAGTATTATTTTTCTTCCGATATAAATTTGATATTATTCAGAAAAAATACGATATTTTCATACGAATTTTCAAATATACTCAATGAAAAAGTTAAAATATCGTATTTTAAAATTGAGAAACATTCTCAATTAATTACTATGAAAATATGCAAACCATTGTTTATTTCATTTTTTTTGTTTCATGTCTCAAGAAGGATCCAAAACTTGCATTGCTTTTTATTCGCGTGCAGGAGAAAACTATTTTGGAGGAAGTATTAAAAACATTCCAATTGGAAACACGAAAGTTGTTGCACAAATTTTGCAAAAAATCACAGGAGGAGATCTTTGTGAAATAATTTCCAAAGATTATCCAGAAAATTACACCAAATGCACTGAAGTTGCTAAAGAAGACCTCCATAATAATATCAGACCCGAGATTAAATTAAAAGTAAATGATTCAATTGTTAGTGATTTTTCAATTAATCAATATGATACACTTTATATAGGAAATCCATGTTGGTGGGGAACTGCTCCTATGCCTGTTTTTACTTTTCTTGAAAAATATGTTAATCAATACAGCGGTCCTTGCTTAAATCTTCATCCATTCATAACTCATGAAGGAAGTGGCCTTGGAAGTGATATTACAGATATTACAAAAAGTGTTGGATCCAATAAAAATATTAAAATTAGCAAAGGATTAGCAATTAGCGGATCAAGTTGCAATAATTGTCAAGATAAACTTCAAAAATGGGTGAAATCATTTTAAATTCCTTCATGATTAGAATTATTGGTTATTAAACAAATACCCCCGAATACCTACAAGTGAAAAAAGTATTTTTCGTTATTAGGTTTAATTTTAACGATTTTTTTTTTTTTTTTTATTTATTATTTGGTTATCAAAATAAAAAAATTTTGTTAACATTCGTTTTTTTAGATTTGTTTAGGTCGAAAAAATATGAATTATCTTTTAATATTAGAAAATGTTTTATTACTTCATGCTACAATTATATTTCAGAATTTGGTATGCAAATTGCGATGTATAAAATAAAAATAAACCTATTTTTTTTATATTTGAGAACTATATAATTAATTTGATAAGTTTATTTTTCTCACGCAATCAAAAAGTTTATTTTTTTCATTTAATAAATATCTTAGTAATTTATGAATAAAATTAAAATTAAAATATAAAATAAGTTTAAATAATATATGAATAAAATTAAAATGTTTTATTCAATAAAATTAATTTTTTTAATTTCTATTTCTTTTGTATCCCTTCAGTTGTTTTGTAGAATACGGCTATTTGGTCGTTCATTGAATTGTTTATTTTACAAAACTTCTATGGCGCAAGGCAAAAGTGCAACTTTTTGAATATTTTACCTAAAAAAATCTTCAAGTACGGCATACGGCCGAAAGGGATATTTCCTTTGGCTGAGAAAAATAATTTCTGGTTTATACCATTCGAAATCTGCATAATAATTGCGATGCAAAAGTGTAACTTTCAATAGTTGGTTAATTATATATATCTTTAAGGCCAAGTGTTTTATCACTTAAGGTTCTGCCGCATTCCACCAGAGCATTAATTTTTGATATTGAAAAATCTTTAATTTCATTCATAGCATAATGCCCTATGTACAAAATACTTTTAACTATATTGCAAACATCAATATTAATATTTTCCATATTTTCAAATGTTGGAACTCTTGAGATATTTTTAGATTTTTCTTTTGGATTATATATTTGACATATATTATTTCGATAATATTTTTTTTTTTTTTAATTATTATTCTTGCCATTACATTTAAAAATAAGTCAGCATCGAGAGAATCATTTAATTCATATCTAATATTACAAAAATAATTTTCTTCTCCATGTGAAGTTGTCCGTTCTGTTCCCACATTACTATGATTATTCTAAATTGAGTCCCGAAAATACACAAGAGAATTCAAATACCGTATTAAATCAATTTTCCTATAAAAATTGAGTTTGATTGTATTTTTTGTTTTAATCGAAGATAAATTTCTTTTGTATTTTTCAATGGGAAATTGATTAATTCGAATGTGAAAATAATGTATGCATTTAGACCAGATCAAATCTATTTTTTTTTTTTTTCTAATAAAATATAAACGTTGGTCCAAATTCCAAAATACAAATGGCAAAATGAAATAAGAAAATTAAATAGTTCCAATTTGTAGTAAAAATAATAAAAGCATTTAAGGAGAAAAAAAATCGAGAGCATAACTATCTTTAAAGCTAGATTGTAAACTTTCATCTATTAGGGTGAAATGCAGAATGAAAAAACAAATATACTTTTTCCTCATCCTCATATATGAATTCAGAATGTTTTTAAAGTATCTACATTTTTTAAGAGATTAAGGTCCAAAAAATCAAAAAATTCATCTCATTTTAGACAGTTAGGGTTCACACAATTCAAAAATTTCTCAAAAAACAGCAAAAGATTTAATTATCGATTTACACTTTATTCCCAGTCTTTTCATAGGTATATTACAGTCATTGGATATTGCTTTTTTGGCTACTCTCAAAAGTTTAGCTAAAGGAAAAATAAGGAGATTGTTATTTAACATTTGACGATATTGTTATAGGAATGCCGACATCAATCAAATTTATCCAGCAAGTCCGGAAAGAATTACCAGATTCCTCAATTGAAAGGGCTTGGGAATTATATACCAGCGAGTTTTCAATGGAAAAAAAAAAAAAAAAAAAAAAAAAAGAAGCAAATAGACCAAAAAACATTTCAATCTTTTTTCAAAAATTATATAACAAAAGATTCAAAAACAAAACGATATTAGCACGAAATATGTAAATTCAAAATATATTAACCTCAATTGTGTAAAATTAAGTCCTTCTCAAAATTCATAAAATCTTTTTTTTTCTCCTAAAAATTCTGGCCTTCTTATGAATTATTTATGCAGAATTGACCAAATTTTTGAATGTGAGATATATGACAAGCTTTTATCCAGACCAAACATCTCCAATACTAATAACCGATAAATCAACAATGATGGCTGATCTGAAAAAGGAAGAATTTGTAGAAAGCATGTTTTTTTTCCCCCTGGAATCTCAAGAATTATATACTACTTCACAGCCCGAAAAGGATGAATTTTGAAGTATATCAAAGTAGTACTAGAGAATTGTAGTTGATCCAATAAGATAGAGCACTTCCCCATCTGGCTAAATTAACTAAAAAGTGCTAACTCTCAAAAGTTCCAGAAACCTTTGTCTTGTTTAAGTCCCATTGAATGTCTGTCGGAATATTTGAGAAGTAAAATCCTGGCCCTGTAAAATTTTGGTTTAATTGAAGATTTAAGAGTTTACAATAAAAACAAAAATAATGTTGTACTATATGAAATGAGAGCTTATGGCTTTTTAAAATATATCTCATTTTTGAAAATCAATATCAAGAACGTCACATTATTACTTCTGATACTCGATTATCAGTTTAAAAATCTGGAATCGAGATTGTATAATATCAAGAAAAGAGATAAGAAATGTGATATGAAAATAATTGAAAACTTGAGATTTCAAATATATTTATCTATTTTTATGATTCGTATTTAGGATTTTAAAATATTTAAAAATAAATAATAGAATGTATTGATGTTTATTTTAAGATTAAAATCCAAAAATTCATTCTTTTTTTTGAGATAAAAATACTAATCATTGGTTTATCAAAAAGTTTAATTGAAATTTCTAATATTAAAAGAGATGAATAAAAATCCTCTATATCAGATATTGATATCGAGTATCAGTGTATATTTATTTATAGATATCAGAAAGTAAATTATCAATCTAGAGAATTGAAAAATAACAAGCCTAATTTTCTTCCAAATATCAAAAAAATGAAAGTAATTATAATTTAGCAGATTTGATTAAAAGTAAAAATGATATTTTGTTATTACAATTAAATTGCTATCTAATTTGATTTTATTAAATTTGTTATCTTTTCATTCATCAGTTTTTATCGAACCAGTTAAATGAAGCAATATCTATTTAAATCAAAGTTTTAAACATTATAAAATAAAATAAAAATATAAATTTTAAGAACGCAAAAATTATAATAATCAGAATCTGAATCATTCAAATATTTTTAAAAATCATCAATATTTACTGTGAAAGACTTTTAATAATTGATAAAAAATTATACCATTAATTGCTGAACTAGTGATACAATTAGAATTATACTGAAAAACATAAAGCACATCACAAATTCTGTTTTTCTGCCTTCCTACCAAAAGTTAATGGCTTCCTAAATTAGGTTTGAAGAGAATAATTTAAATATAAAAACATGGATGTATCTCATTGATGCTTTTGAAACAAATTTAGATTAATGTCTTTGAAAATTTGATAATTGCTATACATATGATTATGTATTATTAAATAAAAGATCTTCTAATCTAAAGAATTTTCAATATAATTTAAAGAATTACATTAAAAAAAGAGTTTTAAGATGGAACTCACCTTTTTTTTAAGGTACAATTCTCATACGTTTAGTAACTGCAAAACTTTATTTTTACATGAAAACTTGAAAAATATTGGCGATGAATCTTTTCAATATTGCCCAATTCTAAGATTAGACCTACCAGAAAGTTTAGTTGAAATTGAAAAAAATGCATTTTGGTTCAACAAATTTGATTATTTATATATTCCTGGAAATGTTCAAAGAATTGGAAATTATGCCTTTTCACACTGCAGTGAATTAGTATCAGTGGACATTGACGATGGAGTTGGACACCTATTTTCTTATACTTTAAATCAATGTGACAGTTTAACTTCTGTTTCTATTGGCTCCGTTTCAACGATTGATTCTTCAGTTATTAGGTTATGCAGCTCTCTTAAATCTCTAATATATCGAGGAAGCTATTCAGCATCAGCAATCAATAGTGATGCTTTCACTTCAATAACATCGTTAAGTATCAATGTTCCTGTCGATCTCACTGAAAATTTAGTTGGCGGCAAATCTACAGTAAGATCTATTTCATCCGGAAGTTGTGGAAACAAATTAAAATGGATATTCAATTCTGCTTCAAGCGAACTTTTATTAATTGGCCGAGGTGAAATGAACAATTACACTCTTGATCAAGAACGTCCTTGGGAACAGTACTTGAGCACAATTAAGAGCATAACCATAAAGAAGGGCGTTACAACCATTGGTGAACGTGCATTTTCAGGTTGTGCAAAACTTGAAAATGTTTTTATTGAAGAAAATGTCTCATTTATCGGCTACGGCGCTTTTTCATCTTGTCCAAGTTTGTTGGCAGTTGAAGCTAGTGAAAACAACGAATATTATAAAACAATAGATGATGCCCTCTACTCTAAAGATGGAACCAGATTAATTTGCTATCCATCGGGAAGAGCAAACACGTCTTTTTCTGTTCCATTGAGTGTTGTCTCAATTAATGATTAGGCCTTCTCTGAATCAAATAATTTGGCTTTGTTTGAAGTTCTTGGAAATATTAATTCAATCGGAAATTGCTCTTTTCATAATTGTGCTAACTTAGAAACCGTAATTTTTATTAATCAAACAGATCCAACTCATGAAACACACTCATTTATCGGATGTGGCAAATTAAAAGCAATTTTCGTTTCAGTTAATTATGACAAAGAAACTTTTTGTGGACAAAATGTCGATAAAAGCATTTTTGGTGGAGTTTGTGGAGATGAAATTTCATTTTATCTTTTACACAATATTTTGACAATAATTGGCTCTGGGAAAATGGACAATTACTCATTAAATAGTTTGCCTCCATGGGATCTTTATAAAGAATCAATAAAAGAGATAACTTAACCACAATTTGTGATTATGCCTTTAAAGGCTGCACAAGCTTAACTACAATTGAATTACCAAATTATATGACTTACATTGGCGATTATTCTTTTGAAGAGTGCAATGAAATGCAATCATTCACAATTCCTTCTAAAGTAAGTAAAATTGGCACAGGCGCATTTTTATCATGCAGCCAATTAGAATCATTTTCAGTCACCAAAAATTCAAAATATTATGCAGAAAATGGAGTCATTTATTCTGACTCAATGACACATTTAACTGTTTATCCATGTGCCAAAACAAATGAATCTTTTGATGTTCCAGACATTGTTGTTACAATAGACACCTATGCCTTTTCAAAATGCATATATTTGACATCAATATCATTCGGTAAAAAAACTAGCTAAAATAGGAGAGTATTCATTTGCCCAATGCTACAATCTAACCAACATCTCATTTGAAAGATGCTCTGAAAAAATTTCAGGTGGAATAACTATTTATGATTATGCATTTTGCAACTGTAGTATTGAATCTGTAAACTTCTCAATGAAGTTCACATTAGAGAACTATTGTTTTTGCAATTGTAAAATAAAGAGCTTAAACATTTCTAATTCATTAAAAAGTGTTGGAATTGGTGCATTTAAAAACTGCAGTTTATTAACAACAGTTTATATCGGTGATTATATATATGCTATTGAAGATCACACATTTGAATCAACTGGATTGACGTCAATTGTCCTTTCAGATCATATATTTCGCATTGGAACATCAGCATTTGCAAATTGCATTGATTTGTCAACAGTTGAAATGAGTGATTCAGTTACACAAATCGGTGATTTCGCATTTAAAGGATGCATCAAATTGTCTTCAGTTGTTTATAATGGAACATCACATCCAAAAGAAGGCACAAACTGGTTTGATGGATGCACAAGCTTGCAATCTGTCAGAGTTCCTTTAAATTTTGAAAACGAAACTTTTAGTGGTGTAAGTCTTGAACAAATTTATGCATATGGAAACGTTGAAAACTTAATGAATTGGTATATTGATGCACCTTCAGGATTAATGACATTATCAGGCGAACAACATAGAAATGGTTTTTCTCCAACAGAATTACCTCCTTGGGATTCAATCAAACAATACATCAAAGAAATATTTATACAGGATACAATAAACACTATTAAAAGCTATTCTTTTGCCGGGTGTCCAAATTTGCAAAAATTAACTAATATAGAATCAATTATTAAAATTGAAACATTTGCATTTAGCCAATGTGACAGTTTAGAAGTGATCAAAATACATAAAAATATAACTTCCATTGGTGATGGCGCCTTTCAATCATGCTCAAAATTAGCAAGATTTGAAGTAGATCCCGATAACAAGATATTCAGTGAAATTGATGGTATTTTATACAGAGATGGCAGTGATAGAATACATTGTTATCCAGCAGGAAAAACAGACACAATTATTACTTTTAATGGCTATATATGGACTAATCCATATTCATTTGGAGGCTGTAAAAATATTGAAACAATTTTCTTTAACGAATACATGTATTTAGAGCCATTTACATTTACTTAATGTTTATTATAATTCAACGAAAAACATGCGCATTAAAAATAATACATTTGCAGGATGCACAAATTTGAAATCAATTAAAGTTAGATTTGGTTATAGCACAAGCTCAGATAATTTTGAAATTGATGAATGCTTTTCATTAGGTAACTATAATAATGCTTATTACAGCTTCAGCAAATATACTGGAAATTTAACAATATACGGAAGTGGAAATTTCGATTTCTCAGATAATTCTCAATTTGAACCATTTAAACATTTAATTGAAAACTTGATTGTTGAAGAAGGCATTGCTGGATTAGGAGGAGTGTTCATTCAAAATGCAACTAGTTTGAAATCAGTTGAATTATGTGAAAGCTTGAATACAATTAGATCTCTCCTCTTCAGAGGATGCAGCAGCTTAACAACTGTTTATATTCCAAAGAATGTTAAATCAATTGAAGATGATGCATTTATGGATTGCCAAAGCTTAGAATCAATTGAAGTTTCTAATGAAAACACAAATTTCATATCAGAAAACGGAGTTCTATATTCCAACTCAAATGATAAAAAAACATTAAGAAATTATCCAGCAGGAAGAAAAAGTTCTTCTTTCACTGTTCCTTCAGATGTTTCTATTATAGACTCTTATGCTTTTAATTACTGTAATAATCTTGTTTCTATCGAAATTAATCAAATAGAATCAATACATTCTTCTGCTTTTTATTATTGCAGTAAATTGTCATCAATGACGTATTTCGGAAGTCATGCTACTTCTAACAGTCAAGCATTTTATTCATGCGATCAATTGGATCATGTTAACGTTTTGTCCAATTACTTAAATAAAACTTTTTATGGAAAAAATATTAAAATAATTGAAATTCAATCATCAAATGAAATTGATGAATCACAACCTTCTAGTTACGAAGACATACAATCATCAAAAACTGATGAAAACATTGAACCAACAAGTGAAAAAGTCGAAGACATTGAATCATCAAGTGAAATTGATGAATCACAACCTTCTAGTTACGAAGACATACAATCATCAAAAACTGATGAAAACATTGAATCATCAAGTGAAAAAGTCGAGGACATTGAATCATCAAGTGAAAAAGTTGATGACACTCAAATATCATCTTTCATTGAGAATACCAATTCAATTGATACTGATGAATCAAAATCAGTGGTTCAAGAAGAAACATCAAATAAAGATGATCACTCAAGTTCAATTGAAATAATAGATTCAACAATCAATAATGAAGATTCATCATCATCATCAGACTTTATAATTCCAGTGGAAACAGCAGAGCCAACTCCATCTGAAGTCATTGTTGAAATAGATGTACCAAATGATGCAAATGATGCTGAACTAGACAAAAAGTTGAAAGAACAATTTGACAAATTATCAAATAATTATGACAAAGATGTAAATAAAGTTGTCTTTGTCAGTTCATCTAAAATAGAATTTAATTCTAATTTGACTGATGATCAATTCATTAAAATGAATAGAAATGACGCACAAATAAATTATAAAGGAGGAAACATGAACTTAGTTTTGGATAATTCAAATAAAATCACTATTTCTGTTGATAAAGAAAATGCAAATATTTCTCTAAAAGGTGAAGGAGAAATTAACTTTGAACAAACTGATTCTAATGTAGATTCAATAAGCATCACAAAAAGTTCAAATATTAACGGTTCAGTTAAGATTACTGTGGCAGAAAAAGTTAACCAATTAATAATTGATTCAATTAAATTTGAAAGCAAAAGTTCAATTTTGATCCAAAAAGAAAATAATGAAAACCCAGTCCATTTCAGTATTAAAAACATTGAAACAACATCAAATTCTGTCGCTTCAATATCAAATGTAACTGTTTTTGATTCTCTTAATTTGATAACGTTACACTTAAAAATGCAATTATTAAATTCGATATTTTTCCAAGGAAACTTTAATAACCCTCCAAATAAACTTGTATTGAACAAACTTGAAAATAGTAAAGATATTCATCTCCTTTTAAATCAAGAATACACGTTTGTTACAGGAATGTTTGATGATAATCAATGCGAAAAGTGGCTTGAGTCAATCGATTACGGAAATACTGATTTCAATACAAAGAATTGCTTAGTCAATCAATTGCTTTCAGGAGAAAATAAAAAAATTGTGATGAAAGTAACTAATTCTGATAAAAAAGGTAATAAATTAAGTGGTGGGCAAATTGCAGGTATCGTAATAGGTTGTATTGCAGGTGTGGCAATCATCGCAGTTGCTATTTTCTTCATTATAAAAAGAAAGAAAAGTATGGAAAGTGATAATGAAGATTCAGTTAATGATGATCCAACTGATCTTTAAATCTTTTTTTTTTATTTATTTTACAATTAATTGAATTTTACTTATAAATATGAGATCATCAATTTATTTTTTTTTTTTTAATTGTGGTAGATTTTTGGAAAAATTTTGCTAAAGTTATTTAAATATAGACTTGTTATTTTGAGAATCGATATCAAAAACGTCACTTTTTTTGCATATGATATTCGATTATCAGTTTTAAAATCTGATTTCGAGATTATCTATTATCAAGATATCAGATATGAAATGTGATGTGAAAATAATTGTAAACTTGATATCAATTACCGAGATCTCGAGATCTCAAACAGATTTATCTTTTTTTATAATTGGTATTTGTGATTTTATAATATTTAAAAATATATAATATAATGTATTGATGTTTATTTTAAGATTAAAATCATAAAATACATTCTTTTTTATGAAATATTTGAGATAAAATTACGATCATATATTTATCAAAAAGTTTAATTGAAAATTCTGATATCAAAAGCTGAGAAAAAAAAAATTCGATCTCTGAAATCGATCTCGAGAATCTGTGCATATTTATGTATCGATATCAAAAAGTCAATCAATTATCGATCTCGAGAATCGGAGAATAACAAGTCTATTTAAATATCTTTTTATCAATATTAAACAGTAAGGAAATATCATACCTTTAAACAGAACAATAATATAATCATCATATCAAAATTAAATATCATAATTTTTCTGCATTTGGCCATTTTTAAATCAATATATTGATATTTTATTTTTCTTTTTAAACTTATTCAAAAAGTTGAACATCATTATGAATTACTTAGGTTTGGCAAACTGATGCTGATCATAAATATACATGAAATCTAATAAAATACTTAATGAAATAGGATTTTTAATTTTTGAATTCATCGCAATGAAAATTGAAAAGTTTACAAAATTTTCGTATCAAATGCTTTCACTCTTTACTGTTTTTACTTTGGCATCAATCAATCTTCATCCCAATACTGAAAAGTCATTTGTGTCATGGATGCGTAAAACCAATAATATATATACAGGCGATGAATATCATCTTCGTTTAGGAATTTTCCTCGCTAATCAAAAATATGTTCAAGAGCACAACTCAAATCCAGGTAAAACGTTTAAACTTGAGATGAATCACCTTGCTGCACTTACACCAAGTGAATACAGATCACTTCTTGGATTTAATCCAAAAATTTTTCACAACGCAAAAAGATCATCTATTAAAACCATTAAGAACGATGCTGAAGAACTTGATTGGAGGACAAAAGGTGCTGTTAATCCAATAAAAAATCAAGGAAACTGTGGTGCTTGCTGGGCTTTTTCTGCGGTTCTGGCATGTGAAGGAGCCGAATTTTTGAAATATAACACTCTTTATTCTTTTTCCGAACAATCACTTGTAGATTGTGTCACAGCTGATAAAGGATGCAATGGGGGATCTCCTATTGATGCTTATGAGTATATAATCAACAATTGTAAAGGAAAACTCATGCTTGATAGTGATTATCCATACATTGAAGCCAGAAGTGTATGCAAATTTGATAAAAATAAAGCTATTGGCCACTTCACAGAAGTTATTGAAGTTAAATCAGGAAGTGAAACAGATCTTGCAGCAAAATGTGCACAATATGGGCCTGTTTGCATAGGAATTGATGCAACAAAAGCATCATTCCAAATGTATTCTAGTGGCATTTATGATGAACCACATTGCAACATTTTCATGATTGATCATGGAGTTGGACTTGTAGGATATGGTTCAGAAGGAGATATTGCATACTGGATTGTTCGAAATTCTTGGGGAACTAGTTGGGGAGAAGAGGGATATATTAGAATGATTCGAGGAACAAATCAATGTGGAGAAGCTACTTATGCCACATGCATTGTTTCTGAGTAAATAGTTAATTTTTATTTTACTGTATATAAAAATTCTTACTTTTCAAAGAAGAAAGTTATAATAATTATCATGAAATGCTTTATATAATAAAATAAAAAGTAAAACAAGAACATAAGAGCAAAATTATTCTCTAAGGAATTGAGGTTCGTCAGGAAACATTTGAAAATATTTTTTAAATTGATAAGTTTTATAAGATTTAATAAGTGTTTGAAGATCGGTGCTTACTACATCAAAATGTTCGATTTGATATTCTGCCTCTGAAATAAATTGATCTGTTCTACTTTCTGAATATATTTGCGAAAACTTATCTTTGTTTAATTTTACAAATCGTTTAATATTTATATAGAATAATTTTATTTCGCTTGATGAATAATAATGACTTAAATTCCCATCATTTTCATCATCATTTTTGGATGTTGCTTTTAGTTTTTTGGTTTGAATTTGTCTTTCTGCTCCTACATCACTATCTTTAAGTTTTGCACTCGCAGACAATATTCCGTTTTCGTCTAATGAAAATGTTATAGTAAAATATATGTAATTTTCGACTCATTCCACCCAATGTTGAAGTACGATTATTTGTTGACTCCAAACGATTTAGTGTAATAGATGAAAACTTTCAGCTTTCTAAAGCACAAAAATAACTTAATGAAAAACCAGATTCTAAATTCCAGAATTAACTATAGAATGCTTCTCGACACCAGTTGGAGAGAGCTTCTCCTCAGCTCCAGTCTCTTTCCATCACGCTTTTAAACCAACTCAAAAAAACTCTCCGCTCCCTCAAGTGCTAGATGATACTACTCGGTGAACTCCTAATTTCCAGAATCCAATTTAGCGCCAGTTACTGTTTTAAAGAAGTATGCCAATTTGATTTCAAGACCACCTTGAAAAACATCCTACTTGAAATAATACCGAGTCAAGAAACTCAAGCGAAGCTCGAAATATCTGCATTGACGTTACATGGATTGTTGAAGAACGATCAGTTTTTGACGCCATGCAGGTTTAATGCTGTCTCAAGTACGAAGCCAAGTAATTATGAAGAACGATACATTAAAATACCAATCGTTGCCACAACAAGATTTGACGAATTTAAATAAGCACTCTACTGCCTAAAGCATAAGATGAAACAACTCAGAGATAGGAAGCATGATAAATGTCATGTTTGCTCGTTTATTAACATTTATAAGAATTTTAAATAAAACAAATCATACTTTTATTTTGATAGGTTTGCTCGTTTATTAACATTTATAAGAATTTTAAATAAATCATGAGATATTAATATCTATAAATTTTATTTTGAGAAAGAATTTTAAATATTTATAATATACATCCTTCTTTCTCAAAATAAAATAAAATAAATATTTTGATGTTAATCTTATTTCACTAAGGATGATGAATAATCTAATGTCAAAAAACCATAAGTTACTTTATTTGATTTCACTCGCATGAAAAAAAAAATTGAAATAACATCAAGCTTTTGATGTTAATGTCAAATAGTATTCATAGGTGATATATTCTAAATTATGAAATCATTCATACAAATTTGATTTGTATTTTTATTTGGCCTGCATCCGTTTATTCAAAGATTAAATAGATGGATTTACCAACAACAGAATCATATACATACAACTCATCACTAATTAGAAACCATTTAAACAATCCAAAATTAGAAGGTTCAGTAGCTTCATCATTTCTTCATTTGATCAAAATATTAGAAAAAGATGAAGAAAAAGAAGGAGCACCTATCGAAAATTATGATTTTGCTGGCAATTTACCTTTGATTATTTCTTATCTTTATAAAGTTAAATCACATAACACAAAAATTTATCAAGAACTTATAAATCTCCTTCAAGTTGGTTTATCAGATTTGACAAAAAAATGTCGCAATCTTCAAAAAGAAGTTATTGAGCAAGAGAAAATCAAAGGGATAGGAGATATTCCACCTCTTATTGTAGACACTTCTTTATACGAAATAGACAATCTCAATGTTAATGCTAAAAACTCACTTTCCAATGACAAATCCGAAGTTACAATAGCACATGATGCGAAGAAAAACTATTATGCAATCAAACGCTTTAAACGTAATATTGAAAATTCTGACAAGCAAAAATCTATACTACGTAATGTTTTATTATATTCACAACTCAAACATTACTCAATTGTACCATTTGTTGGCATTAATCTATATTACAGAACAATTGAAAAAGTTGATGATAAAAGGGCCGAAGGCCGTTTCTTTTATCCTTCAGTAGTAACAAAATACCAAAAAAAGAAATCTTTATATGATATTCTTTTCAAAACAACTGAGCGATATATCTTTACTGACACACAAAAAATGATCATTCTTCTAGGTGTTTCCACAGCTCTAAAGTATTTACACAAAAAAGACATTACACATGGTAATCTGAAGCCATCAAATGTTCTTATCAACAAAAAATTCGAACCTTTTGTAAGTGACTTTTTCAATAGTCATTTGGACATTAAAGATCCAACAAGTATCGCCTTTATTGCTCCAGAAGTTCTCAATTACGATCTCGCAAAGCAAGCTGCAACAACTACAGCAGCACTCACCAAATCACACGCTAAAAACACCTCAACAGATTCTAATACAACTACACCCACTTCGACAACCAAAAATCCTAAAGCAACATCAGGATCAATATCAAATAAAATGGCTTCAACAGCAACGTCACTTACAGGATTATCTACAACAGCAACAGCTACAGCAGCATCAACAGAAGCAGCAACTGAGAAGAAAAAAGTGTCCAAATACACAAAAGAAGCTGATGTTTATTCATTTGGAATGATTGTTTATTCAGTTTTGACATCTCAGGCACCATTTGCATTAGAATCTCATCAACCTAAAAATCTTATTAAAAAGATTAACTCAGGTACTCGTCCCGAAATTCCAATTTATATTCCAACAAACTATGCAAAGCTTATTGATCGCTGCTGGCGTAAAGATCCGTCCGAACGCCCTACTATGAAAGAAATTGTTGACATCATCTGCGAAACTGACTTTCTTCCTGAAACAGACATAAAAGAATTCGGCAGCTACATTAAAAAAGTAAGACCAAGCTACATAATGCCCGCTCTTGTTCGATTAAAATCCCAACAAAATACATTAACAAATATAGATCCAGCTGATCAAAGATCATCATCTCAAGCATCTGAAACTCGAGCTCAGCCACAAACACAAGATCAAGAAAAAGACCAATCTCAAAGCCAAAGCCAAACCCAAGGCAAAGATAGTGAAGATAATACCAGAGAAAAGACAAAATCAAGAAGTAGTGCAAGATCAAATACAAGTGGAAATGGAAATACCAATACCAATACTAATGCTAGTCTTAATACCAGTACTAAGGATAAAATGAAAACATTTAATTCTAATTCAGATTTTGATATGATTTCTGAAGGTGTTGATTTGGATGATCCAGAAAGTATTTATCAATATGCATTGAAGATTAGACCAAAATCAATTCCACAGAGCAACAAATATATGCAGATGTGCGCAGAAATGGGTCACACCAGAGGTCAAGTTGAATATGGCAAGATTCTCCTTGACGAACCAACGAATGAAATTGAACTAAGCAAGGTAAATAGAAACACTGGCGACGATCTTGAAGCCAATTTGAAATTGAATGAAGTTATGGCCGCACATTACTTTAAATTGGCCTCTGGACATGATGATCCCGAGGCTCTTTATTTATATGGACGTTGCTTGTATTACGGAGTTGGTGTTCGACATGATTATGCAAAAGCTGCCAAATATTTGGAAAGAGCTGCCTTTAAACAAAATAAAGACGCTCAATATTTGTATGCTTTATGTTTAGAGGAAGGAAATGGAGTGCCTCAGAACATCCCTCTTGCAATCAAATTCTATACAAGAGCAGAGAGAAATGACGTTGTTTCAGCTACTAGACACTTAGCTGGACTTGGTGCTAAAACAAAGTAATTTTATATTATTTTAACTTATCATTGTAAAAAATAAAAAGTAATTTTAGGACATATGTTCTTTTTTTTTCCTTTTAAAGATCTTTTTAAAGAAGTTAATTGACATTATCACTCAAGAATGATATTAATATTAATAATTATTCCCAAGTTTTTTTTTTTTTTTTTTTTGATAATATTTTAAAATATATATTTTTTAAATATTGCTACTGAATTCTTTTTTTTTTTTTTTTTTTTAATGTTACAAACAGTTTGCAAAAGCATTTAAATGAAGCTTGAAAAAGTTGAATTATAATTTGACAATTTCATTCAATTTATTTGTAAATCATTGAATTCATGAAAAAAAAAAAAAAAGTGAATTAACCAATTAAAGATATATTTTTATTACATTATGAAAGGAATGATTCGTTTTTTCTTTAATACATCGGAACCAAATTCATTGAGATATAAGTTATAAATTGAAAAAGATCTTGGAACCAAATTTGCGATTGTCCAATACACAAAAAGTACGCCACAGAGACTCTGGGTCAATATTGCATAGCCTGTCCATTCAATTATTTCACCCAAGTAATTGGCCGATGTAACAAAACGATACATTCCACGTTGTGGCAGATAATGATTTGTATCACCACGCTTTCTTAATGTTCGAATGACGTGATCTGAATGAATGTTGATGAACATTCCAGTGAAGAAGATGAAGACGCCCAAATAAAAAGATTTTTGCTTGAAAAGATTATCGTAATAATCATCACTTGAGATATTAAAGAGCCAATTTCCTTGCAGTATTCCATTGCAAGTATTGAAGGCTGCACCTGCCAACATGACCATTATTGGCATCTTACTTTTTCCTTTAATTAAGAAAGGAAATACAAATGAACGTTGAAAATAATGAAGTTGAAACAAAGAGAAGCAAAATAATGTTTCAATTGTCACTTGTCGTCTTTCAACACTTGGATCTAAATGGAATAAAGCATTGAATAGATATAGCATCATCTCAATAAAGATAGGACATTCCATCAATATCCATGCAATTTTGTTTGGTAACAACAAGACACTCCAAATAACAGAGCTTTTTTGAAACTTCCCGTATCCTGCTTGAATGAAAAACAAAGCTATAAATACAAATAACCCAACAATAAACATGATTTTGATCATTGTGTAATATTGAGACTCTGTTAAAGTCATCATTGAAATCGCCTTTGCTGCATAACTTTTCAGATCAATTGTCAACAACTTGTCATTTATATTTCTAATGATTGGCAACTTGTTGTTTTCCATTTCTAAAAGAAAAAAACAATGAACTGATTGGTTTATGACATCATAAAATCATTTCAATTTTTTTTTTTTTTTTTTTTGAATCCGAATTTTTATTGAAAATCAAAACACATCACTTAATTATAATTTTGAATTTTTCAATTTTCTGGTTTATTTCTTTGATTTGAATCTTATTTAATGAATATTTATTATTTTAAGTATTGCATTTACATGTATATCGATAAATATATATAATTTTTGATATTGTGAACGAGATAAATTTGAATAATGCAAAAAGTTATAATGATAATAAATCTAATAATTTTTTGAAAAAACGAAGAATATCATTCACAATCAAATCATATTTAATTTAAATTTTGATCCCAAACACTTAAAATATATTAGATAATTAAAAAGGCATTTAAATACTAAATTTCATTGAGATTGGAGGTGAAAATATTCAATTTTTTCTGAAAACTTCAGAAAAATTTCTATCTTGAAATAAATTTTAGAATTAAAATCTTCATTATTTCATCATTTGGATATTTATTTTCGCATTTTGAGTAGTATAATCAAATCCATAAAATAAAGAAAAAATGAATTAATATTCAATTTTTTATGAACTTAACAATTTTTTGATTCGAATATTATAAGTGATTCCAAAAAAAGTCATACTATTGAAAATAATTCAATTCAACATGTCATTATTAATCTTTTGAGCCAACGTTCGTAATTTTTTTTTTTTTCACCATGGCCATAAGACAAGTGATTGAAATAATGCTTATTGATCAAATGACTTTTGTGAATTTCAATTTAAAAATTCATTGAATTTGGACGGTTTCCTATCATTTTAGAAAATAATAGAAAAGGTTAATTTCCACCTTTTAACCAATTCCCAGATATGACACTCAAAATTTCTCTAAAAAAGCAACCATATTGTTCCAAGTGCTTTTAAACAATAGAAAAAAACAATGAAAACTACTTTTTTAAAAGGTATTATTATTATAGTAATCAAATCAATTTTTCATCAATATTATATTTATTTAAATGATTGAAAAATCAAATAAAATTAATATCAAATTTAGGCTCATATGTAACCAAATGATAATTATTATAATTTTATAGAAAAAAATTACCAAAGCATTAATTGAATATTTTAGGGAAATCGTAATCGCCCGTGGCGGTTTAGGTCAATATTGACCTAAACCGCCACGGGCGATTACGATTACGGGCGATTACGATTTCCCAATATTTTATTTATTAAGCATGATAAAATCAATTATAATTATAAATTAATGCTTTGGTAATTAAAGAATCAAACCTTAATTATCCATTTTTCATTTAATTTGTTACCCTCCTCCCAACAATTCGTAACTTTTTTGAATACTTTTCAGAATTTTTTGATTTTTTAAAACGAAAATATATGAAAATCAGATGAAAATATGAATAGATGACTACTTTAATTAAGGCTTACTTCCAAAACAGTTTCAAAAAATCCATATTATTTTAGAATTGCTAAAAAGAAAAAAGAAAAATAGTATTAAATATTTTTTTCCAATCCATTTTTTTGGAAAAAAAGTTTATGAATTTTGTAGGATTATGCATAAATATTAATACTATTCATTTGTTGACCACATTCCATACGTTAAAAAAAATTCTTTTTTTTGCTTATTTTTCCATATTTTCTTTGATTTTGAAAATAAAAAATTATATTTATATTAATATTTTATATAACGGAATTTAATTAATATAAAATTATTTTAAAAAATTGTTTATTTATGGAGATATAAAGAAAATCACTCAAAAAAATTACGAAATGAAGGGAGAGGAGGGTATTTTCATATTTTTTTTTTAAAACATTTATAAATTAAATAAAAGGTTTGATTCTTTAATTAATTATAATTGATTTGATATTATAAATATGATATTATAAATTAATGCTTTGGTATTTTCTTTTTCATTTAATTTGATATAATATCATACATATAAGAATATTTCACGGGAACTATGAATCTTGAAAACAAATATGGTTTATTACATCTTTACAATCAATTAAAATAATAAAGATTTGATATTTAAAAAGAAAAAAAAACTCCGGCGCGGGGAGTCGAACCCCGCTCCCATGGATGAGAACCATGTATCCTAACCGATGAACGACGCCGGATTCATTTTTAAATATCAATGATTTATGCAACATTTTGTTCTAGAACAAGATTTTGCAATTAGTTTTTTTGATTATAACTTAATTTTGAGAAAGGTAGAAAGTAAAATCCTATTGTGATATTTATATATTATTGAGTATATACATTTCATATAATATTATAAAAATATTTTGTTATTATAAAATGTTTTTTGGCGGTAGAAAAAAAGATATTTGCATTTATTTTTTGGTTTATAAAGGTGAAATAATTATCGTAAAGGTGATTTTTTTTCATGTAAATTTTTATATTCTTTTTCTGAAGAATCAAAAAGGTATTGTAATTAAAAATATAACTATTTCTATTTATTATTACATATAAAATCTATTTTTATGAAAAAAAATATAAAATTAATGATCTTTTGGAAAAAACTGAATATCTTCAATAATCCAAGTGAAAATCATAAAAATTAAAATTTATTGTTTAATTATATATCAAATACAATTAAATATTTATTAGTATAAATAAAATTGTAATTTTTGTTGAGATAATAGAAATAATAATCATTTAGAAAAATCTTCCGCCAGAAACTTTATAAAAAATTTAGGATAAATTTAGGTGCATATATAAACTAATTTTATCCATGCAAATGGAAACGATCACAGTACAATTTTGAGAAATGAGGAGCCTAAAATTGAGAGAAAGTATTCAATTTTAAAATTTAAATCCATCATTTTCTTGATAATATATCATTATTATTCAAAATAAAACAAATAATTATATTAAATACTTAAAAAGGCAAGTAATATACCAAAATATAAATTGAAAAGTCTTTTTTGAAGGACTTTTTTCATCTCATCTTTTTTAAAGTTATTCCCAAAAAGATAAGTCACCTTATTTAAAAAGTTCAACTTTTTAATAGAATTTCTATAAAAACACGTTGTAAAGTGACGTATCGTTTTTAAAATAGCTTTAAAAAAAGTAAACGGAATACTTTCTACCCTTCTTAATTTTGTCTTTTTCAAAATTAATGACGTGGTATGACCAAATATAATCTCATTTTTGTTTGTAAAATATCTCATTTAATATTTATTATCACAAAACTTTATCAATTAAATTGCATTAACATTTAAATATATAATACTATTTTACCAATAATTTCAAAAATTATCACAGAAGACAATTTGCGGTCATTCAATTTTAATGATATCGGACCTGTTGAAGTATAAATTTTTAAATAAAAAAGGAAATGAATTAAAAAAATACTCAATAGGAAATATTCAGCAAATGATTAATTTTGATATATTAATAGTTCAAGTGCTACATTTGTGAATTCGCATACTTCTATTCATTTGAAAGTTATGAATTTGGTTAAAACAACTTTTTTTATCACTTCATTAAAACTGAATTTTAATGTATGCAATAAATATTATTATAGCAAACTTACAAATATCCCAAAATTAAACTCTATTTAAGAAAAAAGTATAACAAAATTTTTTCCGCATATTGATGATCATTTAAATTTTTTTACAAATTATGTAATTTTGGTCAATAGGAAAAGTGAACAAGCATGCATATATTTAATAAAAACCATTTATTTTTTGATTAATAAAGTCGTTCTTATGTTCTCTTCATTTTAATGTCATTTTTAATTTGGATGCTTTTCTTTCATATACATAGGAGATCTCATTTATTATTGATTTATTATAATAAATATCAAATATATAATATAATAATATATTTTATAAAATATATAATTTGTTATTGTAGTTATTAATAACAATATAAATATAGAATTTTCTTCAAACAAATTTATTGCTCAAACAAATAGATTAGTTTTCTTCTCCTTTTAATATCATATATTGACCTTTTTGCACTAGCGAAAGAGATTCTGCTAAAAAATAATTCCAATCTGTTTCTGTTGAAATATTAAACTTGTCTCCGTCTGAATCTGTAAATAATAATGATTTAGATGTTGGGTCGAATAATTTAAAGAAAGCTTGTTCTTCATCAAAAGAATAATCGTCTGGGAAATATAAAAAAATACCTGAATTTTTTTCGTTTGATGGAATGTATAAAAAAGGAATTGAATTTGGCGCTAAAATTTGATCAATAAAATGAATATTTTTAAATGAATCACTCTTTTTGATTGCTAAAATATGAATAAAAGATTTCTTATTGGAAAAGTAGTAATGATACATCAGCTTCAAATCGGCATCATCTTTTAGCCAAACAATATAACCATTTAAATCAAATCCGTACTTTGTTGTTCCTCTTGTAATTATTGACTGGATAAAAGAATCAAAATCTTCAAACGGAGTAGATGTATGAATTTTATAATCAAACCTACCAACACCTATATGAACAATCGCTTCCTCTTTAATATTAAAGTCAACGAGTTGTGGAAGTGATGAGCCATTTTCAACTTGAAGATGATAAAGATCTTTTTTAAGCTGCCGTATTTCAATTTCTTCTTTATTGACTAAATTGTCTATTTCTTGTTGCATCAGAAATTAACAACGTATTTTTTTCAGTTAACCAAATATGATGCCATATAAATTTCCATTAAAGAATTTAGTCAAGGAAATTTTTATCAAATATTCAATATAATGGACTATAAAATCACTGTTTTGAAACCAAAAGCAAAAATTGAAATTAATCATCATGCATCACAAGCAGAAGATGCACTTTTAAATATATCACAATATTATTTGATTGATACAAAAATCATTCATAGAGATTCAGATTCATTTGAAATTGATCTTACAAAATCAAAAAAAATTCAATTCATTGAAGTTCATAATAACAAATCTCAAAAAAAGGAGTATTATTTTCTTCCAAATAATAAAGATCGAGATAGTCTTCTTAAAGCGTTAATTGCAACTCGCCATGGAATTACTGACGAAAGTGTTTTACTTGATAAATATAACAAATTTGAAATAATAGAAACCTCCAAAAAGAAGAAGAAAGTAAATTTTTCGCTATCAGGCGAAAAAAGACATTTTGCACTTCCTATCTTTGAAAATTGCTCTTTTATACAAAGAGATGTTGAATTTGCACAGAAGAAACACATACCTTTGACTTTAATCAAATTTCCATCAAAACATACACAAAATTCAAAATTAGAAATAATAAATATTGAAGAATATTATATTTCTTTTTCTATTAATGAATCTAAGCCAATACAAAGACCTTACCATTCGGTTTTACCAATTTCAGATTCATATATCAAAGAATTTATTACAAAAGAGAAATTAGAAAAAGTCAAAAGAAAAATATCCTATTACAATAAAGGCCAAAAAATCAAAAGCAACGAAAACATTTGCCAATTTGCTAATGATCGAATAGATATAAAAATTGAATTCGAAATTAATTTTTTTTTTAATTGCAGCAGTTTTTTTAGGATAAAAAAATATTTTCCAATTGATATGGATTTTTCAGAAATAAGCAAACATTTAAAGGAAGAGCTTTCATACACACATCCAAAATATATAGAAAAAGTTGATACCAATAAACTTTTTTTTTATTATGAAGATACAAATAATAATGAAAAGAAAAAAATTAAACCATCAGATACGATTCAAAAATTGAAATATGTGAATAATATTACTGTTATTAGAGAAGGTGAAAAAAAATATTTAAAGGATTCATTCAAGATTAAATTTATGAAACTGATTTACTACATTTTTTTTATCTTGGCCAGTCTTTATTATAATATGTTCGATAAGTGGGAAATTGAAGGAGAAGAAGAGCAAAGAGAAGTGAAACCAGAACAAGAAAAAAATATAAGAGATGATAAACCGTCACTGGAAGTGAATTCAAAACCAGATGAGAAAACAAAGAATAATATAGTTCATCATGACGAAAAAGCAAGACAAAAAGAGAAAGAAAGAATAGCAGAAGAGAAAAGAATAGCAGAAGAGAAAAGACTTGCAGAAGAAGCAAGAATAGCAGAAGAGAAAAGACTTGCAGAAGAAGCGAGAATAGCCGAAGAGAAAAGACTTGCAGAAGAAGCGAGAATAGCCGAAGAGAAAAGACTTGCAGAAGAAGCGAGAATAGCCGAAGAGAAAAGACTTGCAGAAGAAGCGAGAATAGCCGAAGAGAAAAGACTTGCAGAAGAAGCGAGAATAGCCGAAGAGAAAAGACTTGCAGAAGAAGCAAGAATAGCCGAAGAGAAAAGACTTGCTGAAGAAGCAAGAAAAGCAGAAGAGAAAAGAAAAGCAGAAGAAGCCAGATTAGCAGAAGAGAAAAGACTTGTTGAAGAAGCAAGAAAAGCAGAAGAAGCTAGATTAGCAGAAGAGAAAAGACTTGCAGAAGAAGCAAGAATAGCCGAAGAGAAAAGACTTGCAGAAGAAGCAAGAATAGCCGAAGAGAAAAGACTTGCAGAAGAAGCGAGAATAGCCGAAGAGAAAAGACTTGCAGAAGAAGCGAGAATAGCCGAAGAGAAAAGACTTGCAGAAGAAGCAAGAATAGCCGAAGAGAAAAGACTTGCAGAAGAAGCAAGAATAGCCGAAGAGAAAAGACTTGCAGAAGAAGCGAGAATAGCCGAAGAGAAAAGACTTGCAGAAGAAGCAAGAATAGCCGAAGAGAAAAGACTTGCAGAAGAAGCGAGAATAGCCGAAGAGAAAAGACTTGCAGAAGAAGCGAGAATAGCCGAAGAGAAAAGACTTGCAGAAGAAGCAAGAATAGCCGAAGAGAAAAGACTTGCTGAAGAAGCAAGAAAAGCAGAAGAGAAAAGAAAAGCAGAAGAAGCCAGATTAGCAGAAGAGAAAAGACTTGTTGAAGAAGCAAGAAAAGCAGAAGAAGCTAGATTAGCAGAAGAAGCCAGATTAGCAGAAGAAGCCAGATTAGCAGAAGAAGCCAGATTAGCAGAAGAGAAAAGACTTGTTGAAGAAGCAAGATTAGCAGAAGAAGCCAGATTAGCAGAAGAGAAAAGACTTGTTGAAGAAGCAAGAAAAGCAGAAGAAGCAAGATTAGCAGAAGAAGCAAGATTAGCAGAAGAAGCAAGATTAGCAGAAGAAGCAAGATTAGCAGAAGAAGCAAGATTAGCAGAAGAAGCCAGATTAGCAGAAGAGAAAAGACTTGTTGAAGAAGCAAGAAAAGCAGAAGAAGCCAGATTAGCAGAAGAAGCAAGAATAGCAGAAGAAGCCAGATTAGCAGAAGAAGCCAGATTAGCAGAAGAAGCTAGATTAGCAGAAGAAGCCAGATTAGCAGAAGAAGCCAGATTAGCAGAAGAGAAAAGACTTGTTGAAGAAGCAAGAATAGCGGAAGAAGCCAGATTAGCAGAAGAAGCTAGATTAGCAGAAGAGAAAAGACTTGTTGAAGAAGCAAGAATAGCGGAAGAAGCAAGATTAGCAGAAGAAGCCAGATTAGCAGAAGAGAAAAGACTTGTTGAAGAAGCAAGAAAAGCAGAAGAAGCCAGATTAGCAGAAGAAGCAAGAATAGCAGAAGAAGCCAGATTAGCAGAAGAAGCCAGATTAGCAGAAGAAGCTAGATTAGCAGAAGAAGCCAGATTAGCAGAAGAAGCCAGATTAGCAGAAGAGAAAAGACTTGTTGAAGAAGCAAGAATAGCGGAAGAAGCCAGATTAGCAGAAGAAGCTAGATTAGCAGAAGAGAAAAGACTTGTTGAAGAAGCAAGAAAAGCAGAAGAAGCAAGAATAGCAGAAGAAGCAAGAATAGCAGAAGAAGCAAGAATAGCAGAAGAAGCAAGATTAGCAGAAGAAGCAAGAATAGCAGAAGAAGCAAGATTAGCAGAAGAAGCAAGAATAGCAGAAGAAGCCAGATTAGCAGAAGAAGCCAGATTAGCAGAAGAAGCCAGATTAGCAGAAGAAGCCAGATTAGCAGAAGAGAAAAGACTTGTTGAAGAAGCAAGAAAAGCAGAAGAAGCTAGATTAGCAGAAGAAGCTAGATTAGCAGAAGAAGCCAGATTAGCAGAAGAAGCCAGATTAGCAGAAGAAGCTAGATTAGCAGAAGAGAAAAGACTTGTTGAAGAAGCAAGAATAGCGGAAGAAGCCAGATTAGCAGAAGAGAAAAGACTTGTTGAAGAAGCAAGAAAAGCAGAAGAAGCAAGAATAGCAGAAGAAGCAAGAATAGCAGAAGAAGCAAGATTAGCAGAAGAAGCAAGAATAGCAGAAGAAGCCAGATTAGCAGAAGAAGCAAGATTAGCAGAAGAAGCCAGATTAGCAGAAGAAGCCAGATTAGCAGAAGAAGCAAGAATAGCAGAAGAAGCCAGATTAGCAGAAGAAGCCAGATTAGCAGAAGAAGCCAGATTAGCAGAAGAAGCAAGAATAGCAGAAGAAGCCAGATTAGCAGAAGAAGCAAGAATAGCAGAAGAAGCAAGAATAGCAGAAGAAGCCAGATTAGCAGAAGAAGCCAGATTAGCAGAAGAGAAAAGACTTGTTGAAGAAGCAAGAAAAGCAGAAGAAGCAAGAATAGCAGAAGAAGCCAGATTAGCAGAAGAGAAAAGACTTGTTGAAGAAGCAAGAAAAGCAGAAGAAGCCAGATTAGCAGAAGAGAAAAGACTTGTTGAAGAAGCAAGAAAAGCAGAAGAAGCAAGATTAGCAGAAGAAGCCAGATTAGCAGAAGAGAAAAGACTTGTTGAAGAAGCAAGAAAAGCAGAAGAAGCCAGATTAGCAGAAGAGAAAAGACTTGTTGAAGAAGCAAGAAAAGCAGAAGAAGCAAGATTAGCAGAAGAAGCCAGATTAGCAGAAGAAGCAAGACTCGCAGAAGAAGCCAGATTAGCAGAGGAGAAAAGACTTGCTGAAGAAGCCAGACAAGCAGAGGAAGCAAGAATAGCAGAAGAGAAAAGAAACGCTGACGAAAAAAGCAACACAGAAGAAGCAGCCAAACTTGAAGGAGAAAAGAAAAAAGCAGCAGCCAGTCCAAGTAAAAAGAAAAAAATGAGTATGAAGCATGCCTTGCGTGTATTGGAAGAGTCTAGACGCTCCTGCTCAGTGACACCATCCAAGCGCGCATCAGAAGTCTCTAAGCAGTCCGCAGAGGCAATTCCACGTTCAAAGGATGACTCAAGCATTGACAATTCGCCGTCATCTTCACAGCGGCCACCAACGGGCAAGCCAGAGCCTCCAACTGCCACCCCTGATGCGAGCGAATCGTCAGAAAAAGAGAAGCAAGCCGAAGCCAGTCCGAGCAGGCCTCTATCTTACTCTGAGAGGCCAAAGAGAAGCCAAGCCCAGCCAGCCACAAAAATTGAAAAGCCGAAAAGAAGCAAAAAGCAGCAAATTTGCGAACTCGAAGTTACTTATAATGGAGTGTCAAAACCGTTTTTATTCAAAGGAGATGAGTCGGTTGGCACTGTAAAAGTTCGAGCTGCAACGACTTTTGGAATTATTTTGAAGAATGGAAAGAAAGATGTCGTCATTAAAAAAGATAACGAAGAACTAAAAGATATGACAAAAATCAAGTCACTTTTTGAAGGGAATCCGATCATTCTTTCAATTGAAAAAGTTGATGTTGCAAATGCAAAGCCTTTTGTAATTAAAGTCCAAGTTAATGACAACGAAAGAATCACATCAATTGAATTCAAAGATAATATGACGTGCAAATCCTTAAAAGATGAAATTGCTAAAAAAGAAAATGTAAAAGAAGAAGATGATACGGAAATTTCAATCATCTATGGCGGTGTAAGTATACCAGATAACGTTTTAGTAGAAACTATTTATAATAACAGTTTTTCAACTTTACAGGCTTATGTTCATAGAAAAGTTTTTGATTATACCAATATTTTAAAGTATTAAAATATAATATAACATTAATTCTTTTTTACATTAAATTATTAAAGATATTTATATTTTTACATGCAAGATGGATCAGAAAATTATGTGTGCATACTTCTATCGTTCAATGATTCTTTGGGTATTATGTTTTTTCTTTTCTTTTTCTTTATTGTATTATCCAAAAAGTTAACAATGAGTATTACATGAAATATAGATTAGATTCAACTGTTGATCAAAAAAGAATTGACCGGAGAATCAAAAACAAAGATTTAGAAAAATTAATCACTTAAATTGAATTGAAATTATAATTCTTCTTTTTCAATTTTTTCACTTTAATTTCAATTTTAAAAAGTTTACATTCACCGAATGCGTAAATAATTGAAATCCTTTTAATTATTTTGAATTAATTTTAACAGAACATATTTAAAAATCTATTTCATTTCTAATTAATATCTTTAATGCCCCTTGTACATATAAGAGTTATCGAGCTAAAGTGTAACGAAACAAGAAACAAAGTAAATTATTTCTTTGTTAATTTCCATACAGACACTCACCCAGATGTAAACCAAAAACTAAGCATTGACATCTGCCAAAAAAACTCAAAAGTTCTGAGTAGTTGTGCAAAAAGTGTTTCACTTAATGTTGATAATTTTTCTCAAAATCAATTATATGTTAATTTAAAACGACATCGTATGATTATATCTGACGATGATGTTGGAAAAGTCGTTATACCTTTGAAATGGTTTCCTCGTAGAAAAGTTGTAAGAGAATGGTTTCCTTTAACATCAGCAGGAAAACTTAAAAAAACTTTAATGGATAATATTAACGAGCTGACAAATTCTAACCAAAATAAACCCATGGATAGAAATCAAGAAATTGAATATAATGATGGCAGCGAAAGTTTGATGTTACTTCTTGATATTCACTTGGCAAAAAAAAATGAAAAACCTTTTATGGCCCCTTTTTCTGCAATGAAAGTTTTACCAAGCTGGAAAAAGCCTTTACTTTTACAAGGAAGTGAATTTCCACCAGTACCAACAACTTCTTACATCGTTGGTAATAAACCAGACCCAAATAAAAATCCAGATATTCCACCATACCAATCATTTGTTATTGTATTACCTCCTGATTCAAACGGATCAAATGCTAATAATACTAATAATGACAATCGAAATAACAACAGTAATTCAATACCTCAAATTGTTAATTCCGCTATTAATAACAATAATAATAATAATAACAATGTTAATAATAGCAACAATGTTAATAACAGCAACATCAACACCAATTTAAATAATAATAATAATAGTCAATCAATATATATACAGCCAGACAACACCCTACAGCAACAAAATCAATCAAACGAACCACAAATTCAAAGCGAACTACAACCTTATTTTCCAGCACCACAGCCAAATGCATATACACCTGCTGATAATTTGGTACTGCCACCTTTTATGCAAGGAAATTCAGAAGCCACTCATGTTCCTCTTATTACTGAATATATGTCCCCATATAGTAACCCAACCAATATAAATGAAATATTTGCTACAGATGATATCCCTAATGTTTATTATCCACAGGTAAATATAATAGAGGAAGATGATGATGACGATGACGATGGCAATGTAAATGATGATGAAGATGACGAAAATCATTTTGAAGAAGAGGAAGATGAATTTGATGATCTCAAAAATGATAATGATAATGACAATTAATTTATTAGGATAATACTAATATTCAATATTAAATGTAATCTATATACATAAAAAAGTATATTTGTAATAAAATTTTATATGCTAAACTTAAAGTTTTTATTTCAAATAAAGAATAATATATATCTATACCATATAACTAAAATTCATCAACTTTCTTACTTTCTTTATCAGATTCGTACTCATCGTTTTTAGTACGAAGCCTATTAATAGAAGTAGATTCTGAAGCAGTATATTCATCTTCTAAAGAAGATGCATTTCTGTTTCTAACATTGCTATCTTGAGCTTTTCCATCTTCATTCGTTTGAATTAGAGCCAAAGAGTTAGTATCATCACTATTGGCCATATTTGATTGAGAACATTTATTAATGTCACTAAGTTCTTTCTTTTCTATTTTTTCTAATTCGTGCTCTTTGTAAAGACGATAAACATTTCTAAGTGGTTTGATTAGCATTAGAGATCCCATAACAAGACCAAGGGCATAACTGATTGGGTAGCACCAGCATAACCTAACAGGATCATGCTTGTTTGTGTAATAAAGAACAAATGCAAAAACAATGATTGCAAGCAGCTGCGTACAAAATGTGATAATCATTGCTTGACCTCCAAGTTGAAGAGCTTGCAAACAACCTTGCGTAATTATTCTAAAATAGCTAATAAACTGGAGCATATTTCCTTTATTAACCATAGGACCAGCATAACTTAAATAATCAGGGTCAGATCCAAAAATTTTACAAATTTCACGTGGGCAAACCCAAGTAGGAATATTTGTGATTAATGACCATACTTGAGATATCCATAAAGCATGAAATGTTAGCCTTAAAAACCGTTTATACCTTTTAGATGCATAAGCATATGAAGCTGCAGGAATATAACCCATTGATACAGCTATAACCACACAATTTGTGATCATTGCATAACGAAAAACCATGTTATAACCTGCCATTGCTGGATTAAATTGTTCTTCCGTACATGATGCACCAATCAATTTTCTCATTACAATTCCAGGAACTGACATTGATAAATTTGCTACCAATTGAGACAAGCCGACTTTCATAGCTGGAAGAGTATGAGGACTAAACTTCTTGATAAAGCCACTAAGATGTGGCTTGACTGAAAATTTCCCTAGGAAATAGCATACTGTAAGGCCGATTGCTGGTAATGTATCACCAAGGACAGTAGCTACACCAGCACCTACAATTCCAGTTTTGAATGCAAATAAAAACAGAGTTTCAAAAATAAACATTGAGGCGCACAATGTGCAAACGCTGATGATTCCAACGAGTAAAGTACGGCCTTCACCTTGTAAAAGACCATTATCAAGAACATAAATACAAGTTAATACTGAGCAGGATAAGATTGGGCATAGATATTTAAAGCCTAGACCAACAACTTCATCATCACATCCAAACCACCTACAGCATATGTTAACAATTGGAAGTAAAATTGCTGGCACCAGCGCACCACAAACAACGCACATTCGTAATAAATCGGTAACAACTTGATTGGCTTCTTCATGTTTACCCATTCCAAATAATTGCGAAACTTTTGTTGATGCAGAAACTGATAAGAAGAAGCCAAATGCCCTTCCAATATTATCAAATGTAGAATACGCTGATATTGCTGTAACACCAATATTTCCAACAGCTTTTGAAACCCACATTGTTGAGATGATACCGTACAAAGCTCCACAAACTTGAAGCATTACAGGACCACCCATCAAAACTAAAATTGTAATAAGAGGCTTCCTGCCACCAAGCCTATAGTTGTCAACTGCATGGTCTTTAGAAGTTTCGATTTCATCTAAATCTTCCTCTCCTTGATAGTCAGATTCAATTTCATCATTGGAATCTTCCTTGTTCATTTTTTTTAATTTCAAAAAGTTAAATATTCAATTTTTGTGAGTTTCTATCTTTTCAAAAAATTAAATTGCTTGAAATATCTGATCGTTAGCTTTCAATTCAAAAACATCAATTGAAATTTTACACAAAATTGAGTTGTTTTTCAATTTATTCAATTGTTTTTTTTTTTTTTTTTTTGTGTTTAATTTTAATTCTATATTTTTAACAAATATATTCATAAAATTAGGTAAATTATTAAAATAATAACATATTTATTTTCTATTATTAGCTTTATGAATTAGAAAGTAATATAAAATCTTTTTTTACTTTTATTTGCATGTATAATGCTATTCTCAAAAAAGAGTTATTCTGACTTTTTCAAAAGAGTTATCTTTTGAATAACATATAAACCAATTGTTATATAACAATTTTAAAATAATTCAAAAATAAAAAAATCAATATTAGTGTACGGTATACGATGCTAATTAATTAATACTAGAGAAAAATTAAAAATGTAACAAATTTTTTTTGAGGAGTAAAATGGTTGCTCCGATGAAAAAATGCAAGATTTTTTTTTAGCAAAAAATCAAATCTCACATTTTAATTTATCTGATTTTCAATAAAAAATCAACAATAATAAAATAACGAAAAATACATTTCAACGTCTTTTTTATTCAATTAGAAGTATTTGAGTAAAAAAAAAACGTTTTTGGTTAACAAAAAATATTATTATCATTAACCATTCCTCTCATTCATTTTTATTTATATCAAAATTTTTAAACATTCATTTACTTAAAAATGCTATATTTTTAAATATAATATTAATATTGAAATAATAATAATGCATAAATAAATGTAAAATTGATAAAATTATTAAGATATTTCTACAAAAATTTCAAAATTCAATTGAAATGTATGAATTCAATCACATTTACCAAAACGATAGAATAAACGATTAAAAATATCAGAAATGCATATATCGTCAAAAAACGATCATAAAACTGGGATAAAAATTCAATTACCCATTTTTTCGTTTTTATCTATTATTTATCGCTGAATGTCATATGATGATGATCCTGTTTTCGAGATCTTATCTCTCAAGTCATCAGTCCACATTCCAAGTTGCCTTGTGAAATATCTAGATAAAGAAGACGATTGTTTTAAAGAATTTCCAGAATTTCATCGTGTAGAATTAGAAAAATTATTTAAAGATCATCAAGATATTACGGATTTTTCTGAAATACTTAAAAAGCTTAGCTTTTCATTTCCTTTTAGACCTGATCTAATTCCTACCGTTTCGAGTTTAACTTTAGAAGAAGACCCTAGCTTTAAATATCGTAGTCGTTTTATTTTATACACTTTTATCGCTTGGCAAAATAATCCTATTATGGAACACGCTCCTGTTGTCATTCATGCGCTTACAGATATACTCAATTTGCCTGATTACTCAAAATGCACTTTAGATGCAATTGAACGCTGCTTTCAAATTTCTTTTGTTCGTTCCCCAATCGATGATTTTGAAATTATTTTTCCATTATTTAAAGGTCTTTTTACAAAACAAACAGAAATAGCAATGAAAAAGCAAATACTTTTGTATCAATATTTAAGAGCTCTACAAATTTCATCGCAAGAAAAAGGCCAAAAAGATACACCTGAGATTACGAAATATATGATATTTCTCAAAAAATTTGCCAAAGATATTATAGAGAAGGTGGAGAATTCGAAATCAGATGAAAATAAAGCGATATTATTTAATAATGATACGATTTCACAAATTTTTATTATAAGTTCAAATTTATTAGTCCAACTTGATATGAATGCATTAAAAATCTTTTCTACTCTATCACAATATACGAATGATTCCATTATGACTCAATTTGTAATGTTATTTGCAACGCCATTAAAAGCAATGATGGAAAGTGAACCTCCCTTTTTAGTTCTTCAAGAACAAAATTCAAATCCTATTGATTTAACAACAGCACTTCAAAACCGACAGCCAATTGATATTCCAGCCTTTTCCCTTGGAATTGAAGGACAATTTCAATATGTGCCTGTTGAAACGTTCAAAAGTGGTCTTGACATCCAAACAGCGCTAACAATATCAGAGAAACCTCATTTTAAAACCTATTTTAAACCCGATAATTACAAACGAATCCAACTTATTGCCCAAGCCTATCAGAATCATGAACAATCAGCAGATCTTCTTTTTCAATGGTTCTGTGAGACATTAAAAGAAATGGCAACGCATTCTGATTCGCCATACTTTTTTGATTTTGCCTTGATGTTTATAGCTTTTTATAGAAATTGGCGATTTCCATCAGATGTCAAATTATTTTGGGACACCATTTTCAACAGCACCGATATTTTCAATGATCGTTTTAACGTTGCAAACGATAAATCGATGCTTCCTTTGATTGACAAGATCAGATCCACAGTTATTTCAATTTTAGCGAAAGTTGAAGGTTTTTCATTATTAAGTCAACTTTTTGAGTCCATTACGATGAGACCAGCCTTAATGGCAGAAATGATTCATCGAGTTTTAAGTGTCTTTGATAAGATTAGCATTACCACTTTGACCAATGCCAACTTGATACGAACCATTTCGGCACTTTCCATTTATTTTCAAAACATAAATTTTGATTCAAAATATGAATCGATTGCATCATTCATTGAAACATCGCGTTCCACTCTTTTTCTGTTTATTTCACGAATTCTTCAAATGAATGATTGTTGCTCAGCGTGGATGGAGAACAGAGTTTTTTGTATCACATTTCTTAAATTCGTCTTTGAGCCGCCGATCAGGCAATTTGTGATAGCAAATGCCAAGTCATACATGCTATCGTCCAATTTCACAAGTGCAGCTGACATTGAAGGCAACAATGTGATATTTAGTGCAATTCACGACATTTGTTCATTCACATTTGATCGAATTCCGCAAGAACAATACGTTATAATATCGACAGAATTGCTTGAAACCATCAATGAATGCTTGACTCGAAAGAAGAGCATGAAACTGCTAAAGAGCAAGTTTATTGACATGGTTGAGCCTGTTACATCAGCAATTAACATGTTAAGTAATGAATGTCGTGCTGCCTGTGGAGATTTCTTAGTTCAAGCTATTCATTTCTTTGCTTCTTTGTCGCCTGAAATTAATCTTGGCAATTCGCATATGATAACGATTAGAGAAGCCACTAAAAAGATATTTAATAAAGAGCCATCGAATGCGATTTTTTCAAAGTTTGTTCAATTAATAGCTGGAACTCAACTTTCTTCAATTTCTCCTTCCTTTATAATCAAGACGCCAATTGCACTTTTTCCATTCATTGAGGTTTTTAGTGAATCTTCGCATAATCATGATATTTTGCATTTTGTTTATAATTTAATGGGTTATTCGTATTATAACTCAATTATTGCTAATGAATACAATTTTGACTTTTTTTTATTGAGTATTATTCAAACACATAAATGCGATTTAGAATTTGATCAAAAAATTCTACAATCTTTGTTTCAAATAGTTTCATTAATTTGTTTTACGACAAGTTCTTCGCCTGTTATTCAAAAGTTCATTGATTTGTTGTGTCCAATTAATGGAAAATACTTGTCTATTTATCAGCCTTTGTATATCCAAAAATTGCAGGAAATTATAAGCTCAACAATGAAGGCTCCACTTGCTTTTCTTCCTTTGAATGGCAAGTCAACTTACATTGAACTGAAAAATGTAACGTCTTCTTTATTAGGTCGTAATTTTACAGTAGCTTTTTGGATCTCAGTTGATAAAATTTCTTCTGATTCGAAACTGAACATATTTAGTATCCTTGACAGTAGATCGCGTGGGATTTCCTTGATGGTTTCAACAACGTCACTTTTAATTAAAGTGATTTATAGAGATCTTGAATCAACAGCACGTTGTGAAACACCTTTGCCAATGGGCGTCTGGACGCCCATTTTGATACGTGTACAATTCAAGTCAGGTAAGGCCATTATATTGCCCAGCATTGATCGTTGTGTGTGTCGAAAACTTGAGTTTTCTTACGACGGTTTTAATGACGATAATCTTCAAGTGAAAATTGGTTATTCGCCTGACCAGAATCCTGACGAAGTGCAGCACATTTTGTTGTCATCATTCCAAATATATAACAAGTTCATAACAAATGACGAGATTCCACGTTTTTATGACTCAGGGCCGCGTCAGTTGACGAGTGAGTTTAAAGATGCACTTTTCACATTGAAGCTTTCAAATAACAAGGGCGATATAAGCATTGAAAAAGGATCATATGAAAATTCAATAGAAGCTAAGTTGGTTGGTGAGCCAGTTAGATGTCATCCTTCTTTTTGTTCTGTTTTGATATCTGGCGATAGAGCTGACCTTTTCATGCCACTTTTCAGCTTCTTTGACATGCCGACAACTGAAGAGAAGCACTTGTTACAAGTTCCTGAATTAACCTTTGATTTGATCATGACAACTTTGTCAATAAGCAAAGATGTTGAAAAAGCTTTCGAGAACAAATGTGGCTTTCAAATCATTCTTTATTTATTATTAGAAACAAAAGTCTTCAAACCAACCTATTCAACTTACAACCGTTTTTTTATGCTTTTGTCATCTTTGACGTATGAAAATTTGAAGATTTCGTTAATGAAATATATTTTAGTTAACTTTTCTTTGTTAACTAAATTCGATCGTTCCAACCAAGAGAGAATAGTTAAGCATTGGTCACGTGTTCTTGTTTATGAGAATCAAAACTTATTGACTAAAGTGTGGAAAGTCAAGCATTTGTTATGTGCAATTGAGCAATATTTGAATGAAAAACGAGAACAAAATGAAAATTATCAAGATATTCAATCCAACTTATTTAAATTATTAACAATGATCGCATCATTAAATTTAACTAAGAATGACTTGGAATCATTAATTTGTTTTGCTTTGAAAAGTTCTGATGATCAGTCGATTAATATCATTCGATTGTTAATTGAACTTGTTCGTCCCGAATCATCAATGATTAATGTAATTAAAGAGAACATTCAAATGGTTCATAAACTTCACAAAATAATTGAAAGAAACAATCCTGAATTGTTCTTTTTATTAATCGATTTCATTTATGAACTTCATAATCAAAAAATCATAACTGAATTTAGTATCCAACAGCATTTAGACCTCCTTATTCAACACATTCAATATCAACTTTTCACTGATGATGTTTTCTTAGGTTTAATTCAAAGAATAAATGAAGAGAAAAAATATGAACTTCTTCCAATTCTTTGTTTCATCGCAATGAACATGGATGATGATTATATTTCTACTTTGTTTTCTGATATTAATCCACATCCATTAACAATAGTTCCTCGTTTTTGGGTGATTTTGTTAGCTTCGATTGCACCACCTGACATTCGGACACGAATTATTAAATTTATATTAAAATCGCAAAAAGCAACTGAATTAAATGATATTTTTTATGCAGTTGAAATAGTATCAACTGTTGAATGTGATGATCATTTACCACATGAATTAATTTTAATTCTTGCACAAGATTTAATTCATAGAATTAATTTAATCGATCAAAAAAAGATTGATAATGATGAAAATGATAATCAAAGAAATACAGAAATTGATTTATTATTTCAATTTGCTTCTTCTACAATTTTCTTTCAACATACAAATATGGCACGAATTATGGAAGAAGAATTTAATCATTCGCCATTTTTAGGAAATAATAATAATTTTCATAAATCATCAGAAAAAAGAAATCGTCGTGCAACTTTTCAACCTAGACAAAGAAGTCAACGATTTTCTGTTATTTATACAAAAAGTGAAAATCTTTATAATGATGATAGCGAAGATAGTTTAAGTAGTGATTTTAGTAATTGTAGTGTTGATAGTAATAGTGATAATTTAGATTTTGGTATTTCAAACAAATATCGAACTAAAGAACAAAATCTGAGATCAGCATTAAAATCATCATCAGTTGCAAGTCAATTACATAAAATGAATAAAACTGTTTCTAATTCTATCTTTGCTGCCAATAATTTAAGCACATCAGTCTTTCATGAAGAATCTTATCCTGGAAGTGATACAAGTGATGCTGAAGTTGGTGCTTTTAAGAGAAGAAGAAGAAAGAAAACTTTTAAATCACGAAAATTATCAGTTGATTATGCAATTTCGAATTCTTCTCTCTTTTCAACAAATGATGATCAAAGATTAAAATATCCTTCTACCTGGGTTTATGAACAAATAGTTCAATATGAAAAATTGATTTCTAAACGAAAAGGAAAAGTTTTTGCTATTCGAACTGATAAAAGTGGAAGATGGCTTGATTGTGACATTGCTGAATTTTGTATGAAACTTTTTGATCGAAGAAGAGATAATTTATTTTTAAATTTTGCTTTGCTTCTTGTTGCTTTTATGATCAAGTATCATCCTAGTTCATCAGATATAGAGTCACATTTAATGAAGATGCAATTAAAGTCATCACAAATCAGAGCAAATGAACCATTTTTGTGTCTAATTAATAAGAATCTTCAAAGATTTCGGAGAAATATTCATGAAATTCCTTTCTTGAATATTAAAGAAGATGATTATAAAGCTTTCTGTAGTTATGGACATTTTGTTGATGCTTCTAAGAATCAAATAATTGAATCAAACATTTTAAACATGGCGAAATCATTCATGAAAACACAAGATAATACGAATCAAATAGCAAAGTATCTTGATTCAATAAACACTGAAGATGTTGACACGATATTTAAGACATCTATGAAAAACTATGTGAAAGAGGAGAAGTCATCAATTGAGTTGTTTGCAAAACTTTGGAATCATTCATGGAGATCGATGACATTTGAACTGGCACCTTGGGAAATGGCGGTTGTGCCAACGGTTAGGGCGGTTTATGAGAGAAGTTTATCATTAAATCATTCATTGATTCCTGTTTTAATGAGACGGAAAATTCAGAACGATTCAATTGAATCAAACAACGAAAACAATGTCTTAAATTTCTTTAACAAAGACCAAATAGTCAAAGAATTTGATTGTAAGCTAATCACACCCAATTGTAACTTTAAGATCGATGCGAAATTACTTATTAACTTTGAAAATAAGAAAATTGCATTGATAACTCATAAGAAAACGAAATCATTCAGTTGTGATGATATTCGTTATGTAATTCCAATCGATCGAAGAAAGAAATCTTCAAAGCAATTCGAGTTAATTTTACATAGTGGAAAATCTTATCTGATTGACATTTTGGCACAGAAGCTTTACCCAATTTTAAAGGACATTTTGGATATCTCTGTTAACAATGAAAATCATAAGTTGTTCACGCCTCAGTTCAAACCAAAAATTGAAAAAATTACTGAGAAATGGATCAATAAAAAGATCTCCACTTTTGAATACATAACTAAATTGAACATCTTCGCTGGAAGGACTTTTAATGATATCTACCAATACCCAATATTTCCATGGGTTTTGAAGACTTATTGCTCAAAAGTAGAGCTCTCTGATCTTTATAATCAGAACATTTATCGTGACTTCTCTGAATTGAATAAATCATTCAAAAATTCTTTGTTGTCATCTTACTCGTCATCGAAGCTAAAAAGAGAAAGAGCAAAGTCAAACATCCAGCCAAAAAATGTGTTGCAAACACCATTCAAAAAGTGGATCTCAGAAAATCAAGAATCTGATTCTGAAATCAGTCTAAGTTCAGACATTGACTCGAGCGTCAGTTCAGACAAATCGAAGTCGCATTCACATAATCATTCTGATTCACAAACGCAAGAAATCTCTTCTTTACAGCCACAAAAGGCGACATTAAATAGTCCAACTTTTCCACAACAACAACAGCAACAACCTTTGGTATCTAGTTTTATGAGAAGACAGCAGCAGCGGCCTTCTTTTAATTGTGTCAAGTTGCCTTCGTTTAATCAAGTTCCTCGTGATTACAACGAATATGTGAAGACATTGTTATGCAGAAGTCCTTATAAAAGTGACAATAATAGTGGCCCTAAATTGAAGTTCAAATCGATTTCTGATTTCTTTGATGAAAACGGCTTCATACATGAAATCATTCCAGAACTTTTTTCATTCCCTGAATGCTTGTGTGAAACTGACACTTTTCAACAAGTTGAGCTTCCGTTATGGGCGAATTCGCCAATAGACTTTGTTTACAAGCACAGGAAGCTTCTTGAGTCAGACCTGATCTCCGCCAAAATTCATTTCTGGTTTGATTGGACTTTTGGTGTTCAAAGGACAGACGATAACTACAACACGACTTCGACTGCCTCGTCTGCATCTAATTCTAACACGATTTCGGAAGAGGAAGATGAAAATGAAGACGACAATGACCTTTGGCCACTGCCGAAGATACTTTTCAAATCTCCTCATCAGCAACGAAAAGTGTCACTCTTTTTGCCACAGTCAAGTTTGATTGAGTATCTTGAAGGATCTTATAATAATAATAATAATAACAGCACCACCACTAATAATAATAGTAGTAACAGCAACATTCCACTGAGACAATCTGCTATTTCAATGGACTTCTCAAATGAAAGAGGAAACAATAGTGGCAGTGGTGTCATTGGCAGCAGTAACAGCAGCTTCTCTATCTCAGGAAGCAACAGTTACCACAACATAAAGAATCCTCGATCGAGCAGCAACAACATGTTATTGAGGTCCAACTCGCCAATAACATTCAAGATATCACTGAAGGACACCGAATTTATCTTCGCGTTGATTGACACCTCCCAGATTGTCAGCAAGTCCTTGTTGACGTTCTTGATGGTCACGAGCAACGGGACGGTCAAGAGGATCGAAATTGACTTCGTCGAAGTCAACAAAAAAAGTGACATTTTTATCAATCCAAAGATTGTCACTTTGCCTGATGAAAAGATCGACAAGGCAAGAATCCCGCCCAAGCGAGAATTGATGAATACAATTGTCCCTTTGAATGGCGGTTTTGCGGTTACTAACGGCCAAGAGTCCCTCCTTTTGATTTATCAAAAGAATTCGGTGCAAAAGACAATCAGACAAACTTTCGGCAACATAAAAAGTCTCTGCTCATCGGGCGATTATTTCGCAACAATTGGAACAGACATGACCACTCGAATCTTCAACTCTGATCACGTCGACCAGCCTCTCCATTCGGTCTCAACTTATCAAGGGGACTCAACATGCGCTGCGATTTCGAAGAACTTCGGAATCTTCGTGTCTGGCTCAATTGACGGCGCTATACACATCGGGTCACTGTCAAATGGTAACGTTCAAAAAGTGGTGAATATCGTAAATAAGCCAATTCACATCATCATCTCGGAAGGTTGGGGTTTCATCGTCGTTTTCAGCAAGATAATGCCGTCCAATTCAAACACGTCGTTCTTTTCAAACAGATTTTCAAATTTGACAAACAGCAATTCAAGCTCCAGTTCAAATTTGAGCCTAATTTCTAATTCAAGGTCAAATTTGGACTCAAGTTCAAGGTCAAATTTGGATTTAAATGTGCGGCCAAATATCGATTCAAATTCTAGTAAAAATTTGGAGGATAATTTAAAGTCAAATTTGGACTCGACCGAAAATTTAAGACTGGCAGCAAGAAATAAAAGAACAGGAAGCGTCGTTGGTAATTATGAGTTGTTGCTTTATACAATTAACGGAATTTATGTAAAATCTGTTAATTTGAGTGACGAACTTGTGGCTTGGGAAACTTGGGTTGATAGGAAAGGATTCGATTTCTTAGCCATAGCTTTGAAAGGAGGAAAAGTTTACATGTTTGAGCTTTATTATATGTTGCTTGGATCACCAATCTTGAGGAAAGACCTCGAGATAATTGCTATTAAGTATGATAAGCATACAAGCTCATTAATTATGGTTAGTTCTACAGGTGAAATTACTATCAAGCCTGTTTTCACTCAGAGCTAACATCGGGTTTTTTATATTTTTATTATCTATTTATTTTTTATTTATTTGTTTTGTAATTTTTATTTTTATTCTATTTTTGAAATTGTTACGGTTTTTAATTGAACCTTTCATTAAATATTTTATTTTTATATTTTATTTTATTTTTTTTGTTTTGTTTTTATTGCTAAAAAAAAAAATGAATTTTTCTCCTTAATATAATATAATTTGCCATGTATGAAGGTGTTTTACTGGTATCCAAATCAAAATAAAAACATATTATTTATATTTTCTACTTTTCTAATTTTTTTAATTTATAAATAGATCAGGAATAATATCTGAGTATTTGCTTTTGATATATTTTTGAATATCATATGTCATAAAAAAAATGATAAAAAAGTTTATAACATACCAATTGAAATTATTTTTGATATTTCAGAAAATTAATTGGCCAATTATCGGTAATTTACCGACGGTAAACCAATAAATTTGAATCCAAACTTCAGAAAAAAAATTAAATTCAAATGGTTAAGATTGAATGGAATCAAAACCAAGGTCTTTAAATCATTAATATACTTATTAATAAATAATAATTTTATGAAAAATATCAAAAAAGATTTAAAAAAATTTTGAGTAGATAAAAAATAATTTCTTAGAAAATTTTAACATTTAGAAAAAGTTAGATGCTTTTGTGAAACAGCAGGATGATCAAAAATCATTTCTCTCTTAGAAAAGTTCGACTTTTTCTGTACAAATGTGAATAATAAAAATCTGTATGATAAGCATATTAAATCATATTTTTTATAAAGAAATTAAAGAATCTTTTGAACTTCATTATATTATTTGATTTTTATATATTATTTGAATAATAATTCTTTCGGTGACTAAAGGTTTTGTATTATGGTCAGCAATCAAAATGTTTTGAAAGTTTTGTTAAATAAAAAATGTGGTGGTTCTTTGAAATTGCCTAAATACTATAAATCGAATTTGGAAAATGTAGAGCTTGGTGATTATTTTTTTAAATAGAAAACATATTTGATGAACTCAATTAAAAGCATTAAAAATTGTTCATAAATACTGTATTGATAAAGAAATAAATATTAAATATTAAAAAACAACGAACATTTTAATTAACAAAAAGCTAAATTTTTTTTCACAATTATTTCAATGAACATATAGAATTAATTTAAATTTCTCTAAATCAAATCATAAGTACATTCACCTCATTTACCACATCACAATGTTAAATTCAATCGATAGCCAACGAAAGCACCCAAGAAAACAATTTTCTCAAGAAGAAGATGCCGATCTAATCAGGTTTGTTGAATCATATCGCGGTACAGAAATAAAATGGAAAGAAATTTCATTAAAAATGAAAGATAGAAGTATAAGGCAATGCAAAGAAAGATGGGAAAAATACTTAAATCCAAGTTTATCTGTTGATCCTTGGACCCCGGAAGAAGATGATGTAATTATAAATATGTTTTATGAGTTTGGACCGAAATGGACATTAATATCTAATATGTTGGAAAATAGAACTGATATAATGGTCAGAAACAGATGGAATGTCATTAACAGAAAGGTTTTAAAGACGCACAAAAAAAAAAATAAAGATAAAAAAAATAAAAATACTCGAAAAACAAAAAATAAAAAATCTCAAATCAATGAAAAACAAATTGATTCTAACAAAGATAAAAAAGCTCATGTTCAAGTTGAGGAAAAAAAGGATTCATTCAAATTATTTAATGAGACATTTAATCAATTTGATATGAATGATATTGACCAATTTATTGAAGTGAATGATGTTGTTGATTTTAATATGTTTTTCTAATAATTTTTTATATAAATATTTTTATTTATATATTTTATTCTGTTTCTATTTTAATATTTTCTTAATTTGTATCCAATATTATATATTTGAATAAATGGAGTAGTAAAGAACTGTTTAATAGATCATATAATTCGTATATAACAAAAAAACTCTTTGTCGATTTTATTTCAAATTTTCAATAATTTCAAAAAAAAAAATTGAATTTAAACTCATTATCGAAAATTGAATGAAATTCAGAGGATGCAATATCTAGAAGAAATTTGAAATAAAAATAAATATGTTTATTGCATTTATATTATAAAAAAATTTGGTGAGAGCAATTTGAAAAAAAAAAAAAAACTTTTTAAATGTTAATCTATTTTTTTTTGATTGAGTGGATTATACTTTTGTAATAAATTAAATGGAATAAAAAATATTGAGTATATTGATAATTTGTGTACATTTCCTAAATATAATTTGGTGAGTAGTTTGTATATCTCGAATAAATACTTGATATTTGTTTTAATAATGATTTAAAAAAAATATCATTCCATTCAAAAAGATAGAAATAATGGGCAGGGTATTATATTATATGGAAGTATGTTGTTGAAGAAATAATAAAAGAAAACAAAATAATGAATATTAAATTTTTTTATAAAATTACAAAAAAAAAATTACTCATTAAAATAAATTAATAAGTGAATTTCTATTAATGCAGCTAATGAAGAAATGTCAAAGAGATGAATATAATTCATTTCTTCATTTTCTTCATTGCGTTAATTTTCTCAAATATATTTTCAACTTGTGTGTTTAGCGTTCGTTCATTTTCTTCGTGGAGAGAAGTGTCAAAAAAGGAAGATCTCCTAGAAGTGGACTGAAAAGCAATTTCATTACTTTCGTTAGAATAATTAATGGTTGCGCTTGTAAAACTGCAATGAGGCTTGGGAGAGCTAATACCATTTGAATAACGATATTTTTGATTGGCAATTGTTTCTTCATTTTTTTGAGGCACCATAAAAATGGTGTCCGAGGATAAGTTAGATTCATCAATTACTAATGATGATGAAAATAACGATGTCTTTGTCAGGATCTTGCTGTTTAAATATAAATGAGGTTTGGCTGTGTCATTTTTTGTGTTTGAATAATTTGAATTGCAATTCAGATTTTGATCATTGTTTTCGTTATGATGTAAGTATGATTGCTTTGTATTATTGCATCGGTCATTAAATGTCTCAGGATATAATTTTAACTTGTCCAAGAAATTATTAATTTTTTCATAAGATAATCGATCATCTGATTGAAATGCATTGCTTTGAGATGCATTTAAAGCCTTTGAAAGCCATTTATGATGAATAGCATCTTCAATACTCATTCTCTTTTTTGGATCTATTGTTAAAAGTTTGTCAAGAAAATCAATGCAATCGTTTGATAAATATGGAGGAAAAATTATTTTTTCCGATGTTATTTGATCAAATGTCATTTTTGGCCAAGGAAACTTTCCTGTTAGCATTAAAAAGAAAGTAACGCCACATGACCAAGCATCGCATTTAAGCCCATCAATTGCTGTTTTTGAAATATATTGAATTTGTTCATATTTATCAAACGAATGAGAATTTTCTTCGTTAGATTGAATAGATTTGTTTTTCTGAGTTGTTTGAGAATTTGTAGGCATCATTACTTCTGGTGGAAAGAAATTTTTTGATCCACAACGAACATTTGTAACATTTATTGGAGTAGAAAGCCCAAAATCAATGAGTTTGATTGTTCCAGTATCATTAATAAGTATATTTTGTGGTTTAATATCACGATGGCAAAAGCCAATAGAATGAAGATATGAAAGAGCTTGAAGAACTTGAAGAACTATAGGCCTTGCTGTAAATTCCATAAATGTTTTCCTCTTTTCTTCAATTAAGTTGAAAAGGCTATTTTGATAAAACTCTTGAATAATGTAAATGTTTTGTTGATCGCTGGTAAGGTCTTTGATACTAGCAATATTCGGATGATTACATTTCTGCATTACTCTGATTTCGCGTTCAATGAAGTCTCTATTAAACTGATTTTTTGACGTTTTCTTTAAACGAATTTTAGGAATCTTTTTAGCTGCATATAATTTATTTCCTTGTTGAACTAAAAATACAGTCGAAAATCCCCCAGAACCAATTTCTCGAATAAATTTATAACCATCGATATTTTTATGGAGCATTAAAAAAAAATGTTATGAACGTTTGAAAATTAACTCAATTCTTATCAAGACTAATTTCACAACTGTTTATTCAAGGTGATATTTTATCCTTGCCGTTTAACTTTTCATATGAAATAATTCATAGGTTTACAAACGATTAACTTTTCTATTTATATTTCATCTCTTTGCATTCAAATTTTAAACGTGAGTGTAGATAAAAAACGAGCAAAATTTATAAGCAAAAAGTTTGAATTTTTTTGTATTTAGTTTGTTTTCGTTTAAGTTTCTCAATTATAGGTGTAGCATCTGCAATAAGATCATTGAATTGGTACAAATTGATATAAAGAATTAATTCTTTTTTTTCTTGTAAAAATTAATCCTATCAAATTCAATTTTAAAAATTAATGAAAAAATAAATTTATATCACATGTTAAATATGTTCAAATATCTTGAAATAAACGGATTCAATAGATTCGTGTGATATCGAATTAATTGGTATATATATATCAATAATGAAAAAAAAAAAAAAAAAACATTAAATCATTTGACAAGAGTTTGTATTTCCAAAGATAACATTATATCGTTGTGCAAAATATTTGAAAAATTTATTTACAACAGAATCATTAATAAATTAAAAGAATCAATTTTTTCCAAAAAAAGTTAATTAAGTAAGATATGTATGTGTACAAATAGATCATATGTATACAGTAAACATCGATTAAAATGGAGCCAAACTAATAGATGAAAATTCAAATTATAAGCGTATTAGAAAAAAATTATAACGATTTTTTTTTTTTTTTTTTTTTGAATAAAGCGTATTTGAAAAAGTTATAACGATTTTTTTTAACTTTTTATATATTCAATATTTTGGTGTACTAAACTTTTTAAAATGTTTATTATAACAATTAACTGCAGAATTATATTAGAAATTTAAATAATAAAATAGTAATAAGATTTAATATATATTATTAATATCAATGGATTATTAATATAAAATGTTTATTAATATGTTTTATTGATTTTTATTAATATTTATTTCAGATCAAATTTCTATAGTACACAAAAATATTGAATAATAAACTTTTTAAAAATGTAATATTGACTCATATAATTTTATAATATCATGAATTTTTTATTTTATTTTTGCAAAATACTTTGATATATATAATATTTAATAATATTCTTATTTATATATATATTTATAAAACATGGCAATCTTTTCATATATAAATTAAGACACAAATATCAGCAAATATTCAAAAAACTATCATTTTTTGTATTAATATATTGGTATATATGCTGTGTGAAATATCAATTAAATGATATTATCATTTAAAAAGTTATATTTAAATAAAGATGTTATTTGAACTCAAAAAAAAATGCAAAGTGATAAAATTATCAAAATTTTACAGAATAATAAACAAATATAACAAGTAAAAATGGAAGACGATTGGATTCCACTTTGCAAGAGAGATAAGTTACCTTTTGATTAATGATGAGAAATTGTTTTGGACAGTGGTTTTTGCATAATTCAACTAATTTGTGGATAAGTGATACTTAGTGTCAGGTGTTAGAACAGTTGTTCTTTTAGCTGACTCTTCAGTCAGTTTTGTTGTTCTTTTAGCTGATGTTTTTTTCAGATGGAATAGCAATTAAATAGGGACAAAAATAAATCTACATGATTGTTGGAAGTTTTATTCTTGTTGTTTCTCTTTTTATCATTATGTTTTGTGAAAAATTCTCAAAATCTCAATCTGATCAACAAGGAGTTTTAATCTATGGAATGATTTTAGTTTTCTTTGCTGGTAAATTTCTTCAAGGTCCAGCAAGTACTCTTTGTTCAGATGTTTGCCACTAGAACAACAAATTCTTATCCAATCATATGTTCATATATATGGTGGTGTTGGTGGTGTCTTTACTAACTTGATTGGTGCTTTTCCTCTTTATTAATGACTAACTTAATTTAAGAACAGTTTATACTCGTTGTTTGTCTTGCTATCTCATTTGCTGACGTTTTACTCTCAGTCATTTTTACCCATTAATTGCAATTAACACAAAAGCAGCTTCTTCAAATCAATTTACTGTTTTATTGGTAACTATCAAAGAGATCGATACACTTTTCGGTAGAATTGAATGGTTTACCTCCTTATTATGATTGCTCTTGAACTGTCTCAAGCATGATTAATTGATTGTAATTACATGTAAGTGATAATGAATGATTAGAAGTTCATGTTCTGAAAGTAGTTAACCAGTATCTCTGTAAATAGTTTATTAAAATTAATATATCAAAAATTTAATCCAGTTTTTATTTTATATATATATTATTTATTCTTTTTTTATTATAAAAAAATATTATTATTTTGTGTTTATTGATATACGAATTAAATCAAATAGCCTAAAATTTGAATCTGTTAAAATTTTCTATTCAAAATTTTCTAACAAATTTAAAAAATCTCTAAAATCCGTTTCGATATGATTCCAAGAAAATCCAAAAGATTCAATTCAAAGTCATATAATAGTAATAAAAATGAAAGTAAAAAAGAAATTATTCCAAATCATTCCAATGTACCAGTAAATATATCAAGAACTCGTTTTCCTATTATCGAAGAATGTTGTAGCGAACTTCAATTTCGAGTTGTAGAATCCAACTCGAAAGCGCTTATATTTTGGTGTGATGCTGGAGGTTCATTTGAATTTATTTCTTCTCTTTCTCAATTTCAATTCTGTAATCATTTTCCAGGAACTTGGTCTTTAGCACGAAAGGTCGATCTTTCACGCAATATTGGACGATTAGCAAAAGTCTTACCACAAATATATGATTTTCATCCAAAATCGTTCATCATTCCTTCGCAATACTCAGAACTTGAAATGTATATGAAAGAAAAACAAAAAGAAAATAGCATAAGTGCAAAGAAAAAAACAAAAATAAATAATTCTTCATCAAAGGTAAATACATCAACTTTTGATAATGAAGTGAAAAATGCCACAATTGAAGAAAATCAAAATGATGATTTAAGTAAGCCCGAACAAAAAGTTACATTTATTATCAAGCCGGATAAGGGATCTTTTGGTAGAGGAATTATTCTTATTCAAGATCCATCAGAAATCTCAGGTTATTACAATACTGCAATTGCACAACAATATATAGAACCTTATCTCATTGATGGATTGAAATTTGATCTCCGAATATATGCATTAGTAGTGTCAATTGATCCACTTCGTATATATTTACATAAAGAGGGATTAGCACGATTTTGTACTGAAAAGTATGAAAAGCCAAGTGAAGGGAATCTTGAACTTTCTTTTGCTCATTTGACTAATTATGCTTTAAATAAAAATAATCCTAATTTTCAGCAGCCAAAAGACGATAATGGATTTGATAATAGTTGTCATAAAAGATCTATGAATGTTGTTCTAAAACAAATCGAAAGAGAACTCAAAAGCAAAAGGGAAGATCCAAATTGCTCTATAAAACAGAAATCTAATTCTAAACAAAATGAAAGTAGCAGTTCCAAAGAAAGTAGTGATGCATATGACTTTTATAATGATTCTGAATTAATTAAAGGCATTGAAGATATAATTCGTTTGACGGTTATTTCAGTTCAACCATATATAGCGTCTTGTTATAAAACTGCCATCCCTGTTGATGATGGAAAATCTCGCTGCTTTGAAATCTTAGGTTTCGATATAATGATTGATGATGAAGGTAAACCTTGGCTTCTAGAGGTTAATTGGTCTCCATCTTTTGCAGATGAATCTCCTTTTGATGTTTCATTGAAAAAAAGCGTTATAAAAGGTGCATTAAAAATTGTAAATGTTCCATCAAATTTCAAAAAATGTGTAGTTGCACGAAGAAAAGCTATTGCTTCCAGAAGACCTTCACAGCCATTATGGAGTATGGATGAAGAATTAGAAATTGCAAAGAAAACAAATTATAAGTTGATCTATCCTCTTTCACCTGGCGATGATAAATATACTGAAACAGAAATGGCTTTTTTTGAATCGAAGAATGCTTATCAGCCTCTCAACAGCAACGTTAAATCTGTTGCAAATAGTAATAACATCTCAGTGAATGAAAGTAGGAAAATTAAAAGCTACAATACATTCAATTTAAGTGATAATAGTAACCAAAAATCAGTCAGATTTGGAAACCAAGAATCTCCTCGGCAATCTTTTTCTCAAAGAGGAGATTATAAATATCCTCCAATTTGTCAAAAACCAATTCAAGCTAAAATTCTTCCTTCCGTTGCTCGTCCAAATCCAACTGCCACACCAAGGCAACAGCATCATGTGATGAATATTAAAAATAGCAAAAGCATCTCTCAGCCTCTTTTTCCTGTTCAACCCTATATCGAAGATAAAAATGATTCATCATTATCTCCTGTTTCAAACTTACGGTCAGAGGTTACTCCATTTTTTCCAAAGCAATACCAGCAAGGAAGAGTAAAAAGCCCAAGGCGCATCAGCATTTTAACTTCAAAAAGTGAACCAAACGAAATACCTCATATAGCTCCGCCTTCTCTTTCTCCACAGACAATTCAGCAAAATGACGCAATTCCTTCTTCAAATTCAGATAGCTCTTCTGCATCAAATCGAAAAGATTGTGCAAATATTAAAGAAAATGGTCAAATTGCATCATGTTTGACTTCAAACCCATCAAAACTCACTATCCCTCTTGTATCAAAGCCATCAATTCAACAGCAAACTATTCTCAAGCCAAGGCAAACGATTATATATTGAATCATTTTCACTTGTTTGTATAATAGTAAATAAATATTAGTTTTTATTATCAAGGTCTTTTATTATTATTTCAAAGTATGAGGGAATGAACAGGATAAAAATTTAGAATTTGGTTGAAATATTTCCTTATAATAAAAAATGAATATAAAATTCAGGCGTTGCTAGTGTAGTGGTTATCATGTGAGCCTTCCAAGCTTGAGATCCGGGTTCGATTCCCGGGCAACGCAAGATTTTTTTTTTTTGAAAATTGAAAAATACGATCAAAAATTTAAATGCTTCAAACCTTCTCCAAGATTTTTAAACCTCGAAGTAACATTTACGTTAATGGACTTAAAATGCTCATTGAGTATGAGCTCCCTGGCGTTAAAAAAGATGATATTTCTATTGATTGCAATGAATCTCATTTAATTCTCAAAGCCAAGAAACGACCTACTCATGAAAAGTCAAGTGAACTCACTCAAGTCCGCTCAGAAAGAACATTTGGTAATTTTGAACGAATATTTGAACTTCCAGAAGAAGCCGATTTGCAAAATATTGATGCTCGCCTTTCTGACGGAGTTCTTTCTGTAACAATACCACGTAAGCCATCGCTTAAACGACAAGTTGTAATTAACTAAATGATTTATTTTATATAAATTATCATTAAATTCGTCAGTAAATAAATTTTACAATTTAATATTTTTAATTTAACAAATATAAATCGATCAAGAATTATTTAAATATATTCTTCATTGTTAAATTGATTCTCTTTTTGCCCAAGTTAATGCCTAGCACCTTTACTTTGACAATATCTCCAACACTGATAATATCCAATGGGTGTTTCACAAACTTTGTAGACATTTCAGAAATGTGAATAAGGCCATCTTGATGAACTCCGATATCGACAAATGCTCCGAAATCAGTTACATTTCTAACAGTTCCTCGTAGAATCATTCCTTTCTTGAGATCCTTTATATCAAGAACATTATGTCTAAGAATTGGCTTTGGCATCTCAGCACGTGGGTCTCTTGCAGGCTTCTCAAGTTCTTTGATGATATCTTCAAGTGTTGGAACTCCTGTATGAAGCTCTTTAGCGATTGCTTTGATGTCCTTCACCATTTTGGAGATTCCGTCGAGGCTTCCATCAGCAAGTTCATCATCAATTTTGAGGCCAAGCATTGAAATTAATTTTCTGGCAACTTCGTAACTTTCAGGATGGACACAAGTTGAATCTAAAGGATCATCGCCATCTGTAATTCTCATAAAACCAGCGCATTGTTGGAATTCTTTTGGTCCGATCAATGGAACTTTTAGGAGATCAGATCGATTTTTGAATTTCCCTTTTTCTTCTCTGTATTTAACGATATTCTTTGATATTTTCTTGTTAATTCCTGCGATATGTTGCATCAGTTTCGCTGATGCTGTATTTAAGTCAACTCCAACTTGATTAACACAACGTTCAACAACTGAATCAAGGGCGTGTGATAATTTTTCTTGGTTCAAATCATGTTGATATTGTCCAACTCCGATAGCTTTTGGATCAATTTTGACGAGTTCGGCAAGAGGATCTTGGATACGACGTGCAATTGAAATAGCACCGCGTTGGTATTCATTATAATCTGGAAATTCTTCTCTTGCAGCTTTACTTGTTGAGTAAACTGATGCGCCTGCTTCGCTGACAATAACATATTCGAGTGGTTTTTTAATTTCTTTGATGAGTTGACCAATAATTAATTCTGATTCGCGAGATGCGGTTCCATTACCTACTGAGAATAGAGTGATGTTATATTTGTTAATGAGGTCTTTGAGTATCTCCTTGGATTCATTAATTTTGTTTTGAGGCGGAGTTGGGTAGATCTGATCAGTGTGAAGAACTTTTCCTGTTGGATCAACAACAGCGAGTTTGCATCCAGTACGGAAAGCTGGATCCCATCCACAAACAACTTTACCTGTAATTGGCGGTTGCATGAGAAGCTGATGGAGATTGTATCCAAAAACCTTAATAGCATGAGTTTGTGCTATTTGTGTTAATATTTCACGCACTTCTTCTTCAATGGATGGGGCTATAATAAGTATGTAACTATCTTTAATAGCTTCCTTTAAAAGATCATTGGTATTTGGATTATTATTTTTTATTATCTCAGATTCGAGAAACTCTAAGATTTCGCTAACAGGAGCTTCTATTTTGACTACAAGAAACTTTTCTTTCTCCCCACGATTAAAGGCAAGAGTACGATAACCTGGTAAATCTGATATATTAGATTTGAAATCATAATACATTTCATAATCTGATTTAGTATTGGGATCAGCTGCACTAGATAATATTTGGCCTTTTTCAAGAGTAAGCTCTCTGATTCTGGTTCGATAATCAGCATTATCTGATATATTTTCAGCAATAATGTCCAAAGCACCAGATATTGCTTCATTTGCTGTTAAAACTCCTCTATCTTCACAAACAAAACGCATTGCTTCTGTTTGAATAGATTTTTTAGTAGTTTGTTGAGTAATAATATCAGAAAGACCTTCTAGTCCTTTTTCGATTGCAATAACGCCTCTTGTCTGTACTTTCGGTTTGAATGGCCTATATAGATCTTCAACAAGCGTGATGCTGGTAGCTCTTTGGATCATATCTTTGAGTTTTGGTGTTAGTTTATTTTGTTCTTCAATGCTAGAGATGATCTCTATTTTTCTTTCATGTAATTGTCGAAGTTCGACAAGTCTTTCACTTAGATCACGAAGCTGTTCATCATCTAAAGATCCTGTCATTTCTTTTCTGTATCTGGTTATAAAAGGAATTGTGTTTCCTTGATCAAGCAATTCAATTGCTGCTTCCACTTGCCATTTTTCAATAGAAAGTTCATTGGCAATTGTCTCTTGAATATTCATTTAATAAAAAATATGGTAATCAATAAAATAAGTTTGTTGAGCTAAGATAAAGCTGTAGAATATAATAAATTCTTCGATTAAAAAAAATTGAAAAAATTGAATTCAAAAAAGGTTTAAATTGCTCTCAAATTTGATTTATTATTTCAATCAATTTTTGTCGAAAAATGACTACAACATTATCTCAGCTGAACGAACTTATTACATCAATTGCCAATTTTTTGCAAAATGATCAAGAAAGATTTCGAAAATTTACTGTTTTACTAAATAGATTTAAAAGAGCTCCAAATAATCCAGAATTAACATTATTGCAAATTAAGTCTCTTCTGTCAGACAATCAAGAAATATGTGAAAAAATAGATTCAGCTTGCAAACAATTTCCATCAGATGAAAATTTACTAATTCATCTATCAAATTTTATTTTTGAAACAAACCAAATCTCGTCAAATCCTAAACTCGGTTTTATAATTTCTGAAGTTATCTCTTATTATTCTGAAGAATTAATTGATATTTCTTTTTTGCATTACTATGTATCTTTATTGATATCTGATTTACCAATAGAAGTTCAAAAAGATATTCAAGCAAAAATTCACTATCTTGCTCAAGAAATAAATATTCATCGAACCAAACTTTTCCAAAGTAATAAATTGCCTAATCTGCTTATTAATTCGTTGCCTGTAGATTATGATATGGAATCTTATTTTGCAATCCCACCCCATATTCAATTTCTTGTGATGATTAATCTTCTAATTCCGTCAACAGAAAATATTTCAAGTATCATTAAATGTTTGAAAATGTATGGAAATCAAGTTATCAATGATGAAGAAGCAATTATATGGATAGGCCAATTTAATTCATATATCAGTAATTTTTTATCAAAAATAATTATAAATTGTGAACCATCAACTTTTCTTCCGTCTAAATTGATTGAATTAATTCAATTTCATATACCATCAGAACAATTACGTCTTTGGGCTTTTGGAGAATCTTTGTTATCCTTAATTACTGAAAGTTCAGAAATTGAAAATTTGAATAATTCAAAATCAAATGATGTTCCAACTGATGAAACTCACAATAAAAATAATCTTTTCCTCCCAAAATCTTTTCTTTCATTGCGAACAAGAGTTTTTCTTGATGCAATTGAATCAACAGCCAAAATGATTCAAAGTCAGCAAGCTGTAAAATTCCCAAAAAATGTTGTTAATGCAATTTACGGGAAAAAGCAGTCTAAAATGATAACTAGTTCACAGTTTTCAACAAAAATCATATACAAGAGAATAAAGCAACTTGGTGGTGATTTCATTTCTAAAGAAATTAAAGTTCTTTCAGATGCAATGTTACAAGTTGATCCAACAAATACTGAATGGAGAGTTAATTATTCAACCTTGTTGAAACCTGAATTTGTAAAAAAGATGCTTGTTTTTCAAGGGTTTGAGTTTAAATTAAATGAGATGGATCAAAAAAGTGATGGAAATTTAATGACAGATAGTATTTTTACTCTTTTAACGTCGATTTTAAAAGATTTTTGTGATAAGTTTTCCAAAATTCAAAATAATTTCATGAATGATTTCCTTAATTGTTTTAACAATGGAATTCATTACTGCCACCTTAACACAGCTTTATGTCTTTACTATTTCTTTTCGATGTATAAATCAATTTGCATTTCACTTGAAACAAAAGGATTATCTTTATCAGATAACAATGAATTTATATCAAACTTAAAATCTTTAGGTGAGTTAGTTTTTGACATCCAAGCTCCACTTCAGCCATTTGAGGGAACTTCCCTTTCGCAAATAGATGTCCCTTTGATGTACTTCGCCAAAAGGGCTGCTAAAATCAAAGAAAAAGTTGTTATGTCAGATGATATTTCAATTATTTTAGCAGATAATTCTGAAATCCACTTTTTTGAAGTAAATGTTCAAAATGGAATTATTAAATTGACACCAAGCATTAATCCAGTATGCGCACCAGATTTTATCATACAAATCAAGCAAAATAAGAGGCACAAAAATGCAAGTGATAAAAAGCCTAGTGATAAATCAAAAACTAAAGAAATTAAAAAAGAAGTTGAACAAGAAGCCTATGATGAAAATGAAAATTATAATGATGCTGAAACGCAAGAAGAAGATGAGAATGAAGTAAATGAAGATGAGAATGATGATGAATTTAAAGAACCTGAGTCTGATTCTGAAAATGTTCCAAATAAAGCTGATATAAAAAATAATGAAGCCAGCTGAGATGACATCAGCTTTGTTCAGTAAATTTATATTATGATTCTGAAAATGGCTTCAATTTAAATTTATATTATTATTTTGTCTATAGAATTTGTTCAGTAAATATTTTTTTTTGTGAAATAATTATTATTCATTCGAAATATAGTAATCTACTCTTATATTTAATATTAGAAAAATCAACATTATTATTCAAAATGATATTACAATTGAAGCAATCCTTAAATAATTTAGATATTTCTTTAATAATGTCATTCGATAATTATATATGTAAATAATTCAAATTTTTAAAAAATGATCACCTTGATTGATATGAATAAACTTTTAATTATATTTTCATATAATAATTTATATTTTTGATTTTTATTCCTGGCAAAAACAATATTGTTTAAAGATATTTTAATTTTTTATGAGAGATATAGAATTAATAAACATTCTTAATCAAATGAAAGAATCAAGCGAATCGCCTTTCCGACCAAAGTCTTCTCGTACGTTTTCAAATGCTAAATTGACTAGTTTTCCACAACTTCCACCAGGTGTTTATTATGATCAAGTTACTATCACTAGTCCAAATATAACATCATTTCAAAACTACTCGAATTTCATCAAATCATATCGAGGAAATACACCATCACTTGTTCTTTTAAAACTAAGTAACACTGGAATTGCTACATATAAAGGAGCTCAAAAAACTCCATCGTTAAAATATATATTTTTAGCAAACACGCCATTAAGTCGCTATCATTACTACAGAGTTATGACTATTATTGCATTTGGCTCAGACACTCTTGAAGAAATTGATCATATTCCAATAAAAAAATCTGAAAGAACTTTCAGCAAAGTTAACGCTGATCTTTTATATCCTTATTTGATAGATGGTTGGCTTCTTACAATGGTTGATCCAATTCGTATTTTTGATCCTGTAACACGAAGGAGACGAGTTTTGTACAATAAATCAACTGAAAAGCAAAGTACATCAAATAAAAAGCCAGCAGGTCGTCAATCTTTGGCAGCTAATAGCACAATAAATGCTCAACTTTTAGCAGATAATATTCAAGCAATTTCAAAAGCAACTTCTCATCCAAACGCACAATCAAGCGAGCAGGCTTCAAAGGAGCAGCAAGATCGTTTTTCAAAAGATGGAATAGATTTTTTGCAATATCTTGAGCAAGTTTTCTTTGAAAGTGATTTTAACGAATTATTTAAATCCAAAAATCAAAAGCAAGAAGCATTAAAAAAGTCGAACTCAAAATCATTAGATTCAATTGTTAGTGATTTAAAATTAGCTCTTTCTAACTCAAATAGTAGAAGCGATCAATTTGATAGTAATTCTTCACTTTTTGTGAATTTCTTACTGCGATCCGTAGCTTTACGGCCTCTTTACGTGGATTCTATTGTTAAATTATTGAAATTGATAATTACAGATGAAGTTTTAGAAATCTTAAAGCAATCGTTGTTTCATGTGAATTTTTATTCAAATTCTGCTTTAGCAAATTTCATAGAAAGTCTTCTTGACCAAGGTATTTTTACCAATGAAGATATAAAACCGCTTTTCTTTAGTGTATATGAAAAATTTGAAGATTGGAATTCGCCATTTTCGCTTACATCAACTGAAGATGAAGAAATAAGTCATGCAAAACTCCTCAGAATTCCATTTATTGACTTTTTCTGCCCTTTTGCCAAGATTATTGAGCAAGTTGATCCTGAGCTTTACAACGATCTCCTTGAGCAAGCAGGTGAGAGTGAAAAAGCAAAAATTGAACTTTACAAAAAGAATGATGAAAAGAAAAAAGATGTTTGGGATGCATTAGCAAAAGACGATTATACTAAATTCAGTTTTTCAAGCACTGAAAACCCCAAAGAGGCTGATGATCAGCATAGCGAAAATAATGAAAGAAATGATGATAAGGGAAATGGTCAAACTGTTGATAGTAATAATAATTGTTTATTTGGAAAAGACCTTTTGAAGCAATGTGTTGTTGATTTAACTCCTTGGGATGTCCAAGAACAGCAAATTGAAATTGCTTTTGCTTTTTCTGGATCGCCTCAGTGCTTATTCCATTCATCACTTTTCAATCAGAATAAAGCTGAGTCTTTAAGTTCAAACGATCTTTTGAAAGTATCTACTGTTGCAGGTGGATCTTTTGTAATTTTCAATAGACTTTTTAAATCAGATTCGAACAATATTAATAATGCTGAAAATGAGTTTGAACTTGCTGAGAGTGCAATTCAATTTCATCGATTTGATATTTTTAAAGAAATTGCAGAATTAATGTTTCAAGATTATTCTAAATTGGATTCACTGATTGAAGTTGCAATTGATTCAATGGAAGTAAATGTTATCAAATATATTATATGTGATAAGAAAGTAGAAATTGAAAAGGATTATAATGAATCCCTCTTCAATCGTGCCATTGCTTCATCAATTCCAAATGTTAGCTCAGATTTGGATCCATCTACAAAATCACGATTCATGAATCCTTTGAATTCATTAATTTCAGGTTTTTTGTTACTTCAAAAAGCATTCATCATTTTTTTGTATAATATTGGTTTCAGATCTCCTGATTCATTAATCTTTTCAATTCAAGCCCAGTCGCTTGATCTTGTGCGCTTCTTCATAAATTGCCATAAAAATGCCAATTTAATTGCCAATCAAAAGGAGGTAAATATAATTAATAGAAGAGGGAATGACCATTTACGTTGGACACCCCTTCATGTTGCTGCAAACTCTGGAAACGTCTTAATTGTAAGAGAGCTCAAAAAAGTATCAGGTATTAATGTCAACTTGAGAGATGCTGATGGGAATACGCCTTTAATGATTGCTGTATCAAATAATTTCGAAGAAATCGTTCAAGAACTTCTTAAGAGTAAGAAAAAGAGCATTAATGGGATGAAAAATCGGAGCAAGAGTCTAAATGCTGAATCTATAAAATCATCATCATCAATTGTTGATCCAAATATTGCAGATAAATACGGTTGGACACCTCTCTTTGTTGCGATTGGTAATAAAAATATCTCAATTGTTAAAATGCTTCTGGGTTATGATAAAGGTGGTAAATTCACAAATGTGAATCAAATCGCTATTGTTGGTCAAAATAATGATGATGACGATGAAATTGATATGGATAATCATTCAAGTGCTAGCACAGAGATGGCTGCCTCTGCGGGAAGAGGAATGACTCCTTTATCTTTAGCAGTTGATGTTGGAGATGAAGATATTTTCAATTTATTATTACAAAGAGATGATATAGATGTTAATGCAAAATCTTTAGGTGGTGATTCTCCTTTATCAATTGCTGTAAAAAAGAGAAATTTGATATTTATTAATGGTATTATTTCAACCAAAAAAGTTAAAAAAGATATTGTAGTTGATGCTGTGAAAGAAGCAAATAGCCTCGGGCTTACTGAAATTGCCCAATTGTTACATAATATTATTCATTAAATTGTATTTTTATAGTGATTTTTCCTTTCTTTTAATTTTTTAATGATTGTATATTGATATATTAAGTATTTGTTCTTTTTATGTTTAATGTTGTTTATTTCATTGAATTTACAAATTCAATTAAATTTTCACCGATCAAATAATTTTCTCAATTTCAGCATATAGATATGGATGAAAACTCAAATATCATAATACCCTTTCTTTCAGAACACTTTTTTTATTGGATAGGATTTTCTTTCCCCACAATATCTGTTTTAATAGGATGGATACTTTATTATGGGCTAGGCCACAATGTGAAAAATGGAGAGATACCTACAATATCTAAGTCATTCATTAAATTTCCTGAAAACCGTCTTTTTGCTGTTTGTATGAGTATTGAATCATGTATCTTGGGCTCGATTTTTTATATCAGACACAAATTAATATCCAAAATGGCAAAACGTTATTCTCAAAGAAAAGAAAACTCGAATTCTAATCATAAAACGCCAGTTCAACTTTTAAATAGAATTTGTGACGTTCTCGCATTTGCTATTTGTTTTGGTTTGGTTGGGCTTTCCGCTATTACATTTGAAGATTGCTATTTTATACATTTATCATTTTCTGTTATTTTTTGGTGGTCTTTCCTTTCATACTTTATCATTTCCGATATAGCTGCTTTACGTGTTCATTTTCCAATTCGTTTTTTGTCCTTAATTTTGCCATATTTCATATTATTTATCGTTTTTTCAAATGTTATTATCGTTATTCGTTGTTCGCCAGAAGAATCAAAAAAGGCTAATAATACAATGGCAATAATGCAGTACATTGTAGCAATTTTATTGTTTTTAAAAATTTTATTCATTGGTTATGATAATCCGCCTCACGACCTTGTTAGTTCAAGTTCAAAGACCAAAGTTAAGCTTACTTGACTTTGAAATTTTATTGTTTTTGTTTGTTGTTTTGTATGTTTCGATATCAAGGTTTCATCGTATGAAGTTATAAAATATATTATTAGACTTTAAATCCCAATATTTTGTTTTTATTATTCATGTTACAAAAAAAAAAAAGTATGATCCACAAAATTGAAAATAATGGATCTTTGATGAGATATTCAAACAAATACCTAAAAATGTCTAAAAATGAAAATATCATATACAAGTTTATTTTAATAACAAACAATTGGAAATAAATAGTATATTTTTTTTCCCGGCAAATCAAAATTATCATGTACTGTATTATACAATAATAAGTAATATTAATCTTGATTTTTTTGAATCTGGAGCAATTGTAAAAATAATTTATTTACTTGATATATTTGAAAAAGGAAGATTTAGCTCTGAATCATCATTTATCATTGTCAAAGTTGATTGGCTCAAAACAACTTTCATTAAATTATCAGTTTTATTTTTTGTTATTGTCATAAATGACGCATGTTGATTTTCAAGTTCTTCAAGAAGTTTGTAATCTATGCATGAATCAGCTTCAAGGAGTAGTTTTAATCTGGCTTCAGCTTTAGCGAATTCTGAGCGTAGCCTATTAAGTCTTTTTTGCTGTTTTTGTATTTTAATCCTCCACGTATTTTCAACAAAATTGCATTTATCTTCAATTTTATTTCTAATATACGAAGCCTTTCTATATTCCGAATCAGGTGGAAATGGGCTACTGATTTCTTTGAGAACTTGTTGAAATTCTTTGTTAGAACTATTTGTGGTTAATAAAAGTTGGTTATGATTATATTTATGATTTATATGAGACAAAATGTCCATCATTGATGATTGAAGTTGTTGATTTGAGCGGTTTATACCAATCATTTTTTGCTTCATTTTATAAAATTTTTGATCATCACTTAAGATAAATTGATTCTCTATCTTTTCACTAACTGTAGCATTTAAATTTCTTAAAAAAACTTCAAATTCTTGTTGTATTTTTTTAACACTATTTCGAATTGAGTTTAGATCGTTTTTAACTGATGAAGCTGAGTAGTGGATTTCATTTATAAAAGGTCCATAAAAATTTAAAATGTTTTGAATTTCTGTAATTTTTTTATTTGATGTTTCTCTTTCATGTTCATTTCTTATTTGATTTGAATCTGTTATCGTTTGGATTGAATTTAATTGATTACGGAGTTGATTGCCTCTTTCGTATTCTGATGACTTTTTCTCTTCATTTAATTTCATTTCTTCTTTTAAAGCTTCCCATGTGCTTTTTTTTAAAATTTTAGCATTTTTAATATCTCGAGAAATTAGACCGATGTATTCTTCCTTTTCTTTATCAACGAATAATGTAAATAATTCAATTAATCTTTCCACTGTAAAAGATGATGAAACTTGATGTTTCTCCATTTGTCGAATAATTGGATCATATGATAAGTTGTTTAAAGAGCGCCTGATATAAAAAGAAAGATGATCCATTCTTTGCTTTTGAAGTTCATTCATTATATAATGAATAAACGTAATGAAATTTTATAGAAAAATTAAGCGCCCAAATTTAAATTGAAAAATTTCGTTTATGTAAAACCAAATGAAAAAAGGGTTATACTTTATGGATGCTTTTGAATATGAATATCTGATAGATAAAATATCTTAATTTAAAAAAAAAATTGGTTAAAATTATTATTATTTACAAAATTGTATATTCAAATCAAAAATAAAAATATTAATTAATATAATTTTACATAAAATAACATATATATTGAATATAATTTGTCTTTTCTTTCTTTCCATCTATATTTTATAACATAAAATCCAGTAAAATTAAAACTAAATTAATTCGTCTGTATCATCAGCATGAATTAAATTTAACAAAGCTTGAGCTACATTACAAAAAGTTTGGTTATCAATAAATTGATTAATTGATTCTTCAATTCCCTGATCCAACAATATTTCTTTTCCATTATTATCATTTATCATAATTCTGTAAATTCCACAAAATATAGAATTCAAAACTTTTTCATCATCAACTTCATCAATGTCAGATATTAAATCAGCAACGTTAATTAAATTCAAAAATTTTGGCATTAAAGATAAGTTTAAATTATTCAGCATGACGCCAACAAACGATATTAAATGCTTTTTCCATTCAAAGCTATGCTGTAATAAAGAATAAGAACTATTCTTGTCATATAATAATTGCACAAAATAATATTGAAACTGTTCATCAAAAAAAATCATTTCTGAGCCTGGAAGTATAGATATCAAATATTTCATCATTTTCATTTCTTCATGGCAAACTTCTGCTGAAGTATTTAATAAAGTTGGCATTTTATCTCTGATTTTGGATAAAACAAGAATAATATGATTTTCAGATTTATTTTCATATTTTAAATATAAATTGAAAATTTTCAATCCATAATAAATTGTTAATTCATGATTAGTTAAAATTGCATAAATAGCAAAATTAAGTATATCAGCTATAATATCTAAATTCATGATATCATTTTTAAAAGTATTGGTTTTAATAAATGTATAAATACCCTCAAGAAAAAGTGAGGTCATTAGAACTTCATTCTCCTTAAAAATGTATTCTTTAGATTCCCGTTTTTCTGAATAGTAATTTTTGATTATTTGAACGCTAAATACTTTTGTATTCTCATGGTTTATCGTTTTTTTCATTTGAGTATAAAATAATTCAAATGTTTGTTTGCTTCCAGGTGAAGTTTTAAGCCATGGTAAAAATAATTTTAATGAATAATACTTGATTTCAATTACTTGAGCGATTATATATTGTCTATATAAATAGGTAGTGAATTCAAATCGTTCTTCATAGTATTGCATGATTCTTGAAGATTTAAAAAGCTGGTTTATTAGATTTAATGCTTCGATGCACAGTGAATAATCTTTGAAACTTAATTGGCGTATTTGACAAAACTTGTTTCGATTAAAACATAATTCTAAAATCGAATAAAAAAATTTATCTTTTAAAGATGAACTCTGAAGCATATCATCATTTTGTAAAAGTTTAGTAAATATAAACAAGCAAAGTAAAATATTATTATTTTCAATTATTTCCTTATTTTTTTCTGGTATTAGTAAAATTGACTGAATTTCAGAAATTCCGCATAAATCTGTTACTGATTTAGTAAAATATAAAACGAGAATATCAAAAAAATTAGATTCAATTAAAAATATGCATGGGATTTGATATTGGCAATAATAAATATATTCAAATGCTTGAAGGATTACATCATAATTTTGCTGAGTTAATTCTTTCACAAAAAAAGATATTTGATCTTTCCATTCTATTTGGCTATAAGAATATTGTTTTTGTGACTGCCCGCATTCAAGTGATTCATTACCATAGAATCCAGGAAATAAATTTTGAATTTGACTTCCTTCTTTATAATCCATATATCATTATTGGCAATTTTTATAACTTTTTGAAAAACTTTTTCTATTAAAAAAACGTATTTTTTTCAATGCTTTGATATTGAAACAATTTCATAGATCTTTTTGATCTTGAGGTTGATTAAAATTATATATAGTGCCAAATTATGAAAACTCTTTTATCAGCAGATACTCTCCTTCATGATTTGGTCAATGTATACAAGAGAAATATCATTGTTACAAAGATAATGTCCAGCAACATAACAAGCATTTCAGTAGCTGAATCCTGGCTAAAATAAATGAATGTCAAGAATCTTCAAATGCGGCAATGGGGTAATTATTTGCTTCAAAATTGCAAATTATTCAAGATCTTTAACTCTTTGTTTTTTGGAGATTGCATAAGTGATTCACACTTTTATGTTATTTCTAGTGTTTATCACTTTTATTCAATCTGAACTTCAAAATATTCAAATGCTAGGAAAATGATCATACTTCAACGAATACAATTTACAGGAATTAATAAACCTAACTGAAGTTGGGTAAAAAGTTCAATTAAAAGTTTTGAACGATGTGATGGTGGGGGAAAAAAAAAGCATATTCGCTCATGAACAGTTTATAAAAACTTTAAAAATTGTTAAAATGTTCACATACACTTCCCAAAAAAAAAGCGTAAGTTTAAGAATTGTCAGAGTAGGAAATTTTCATTTTCTTGTTTTTATTGAAGAAAAAACCATTTCACAGGAAAACCAGCAGAAAATGAGGAATAGCATATTGAAGACTGACACTTCTTGCTAATTTCCTGTTGAATACAATTGATAAGACAAGAATTGGTCTTGATTTGGTGTTCAATCCAACAGTGATATTAATAAAACCAATGATGATTCATTTGATTCAAACGAACTCAATATGACTTGAGCAAGGTCGATCTTAAGGTCTTTAAACATATTTGTTAAATGACATTCAAAATAATTAAGGCTAAACTTAGAGAAAATGGAAAAAATATTTTAAACGAAGCTTTTAATGGAAGTAATTTAGATGAAAGAAATAATAATGAAGGTGTTTGGTCTGAATAAGAAACTGATTTGTAAATTTAAACTATAAAAAATGTATCAATTGCAGGAAGTATCGGGTGTTTCAGAATAGTTGCGAAAAAGTGCCAATTATGAATATAATTATTTTTTATTTATTTAAAGTTAATCTTCGTGGAAATATTCTCCTCCGATATTAATCACGGATTCACATCTATGGATCCAATGCTCAAACACTTCTTTTAACTTTTGTTTTGGAATTCCACAAATTATTTAATGATTACTTCACAAAGCTCATCTCTGTCTTTAAAAGTATGTCCTTTGAGCTTGTTTTTTGTGTAACCGAATAAAAAGAAGTCTGATTGTGCCACATCCGGTGAATAAGGAGGATGTGGCGGCCTTTTGAATCCGTAAAATTCGGTTTTTTCAATTGAAATTTTTGAATTGTGGACACGACAGTTGTCAAAATGTAACCAAATTTTTCTTTGATTACTTTGAGACCAAATTTCTTGTTTTTTTGAGCTAATAGACCCAACACACATTCAATGAAATAGGAAGAATTAAATGATGTGTTTTTTGGAAGAAAATCAATAAGGAAAATGCAATGAACACCCCAAATTACAGTAACCATTATTTTCTGAATCTGGATTTTGCTTCCATTGAATTCTGGTCTCTCATCATCATCATTAAGCCATGCACCTTTGTGCCCATAAGAAAAACTGAACATCGACTGATCACCAGTTATAATGTTGTACCATTTTGATTTTAGAGAGCTAATAAGGATATTTTTAAGTAACTTTAAGTCACTAAACCCTCCTCAATTTTTGTTCTGAGGTAAGGGTGTGAGGAACCTATATTGTATGCTTATAAATTTTATGTAAATACATAATAACATATCTATAAACCGTGCTTTCTGGAGAATTTAGGATGTTTGCAATATATCTAATGCTTGCAAAAGGTTCATCTTCAATTATTTGGTCAATTCTATACCAAAGTTGTTCGTCAATTGACCTTCCTGGCCTTTCTTCATCTTCAAGTATATTTTTCCCGCATTTCAGCAAACCAACTTTTCTATATACTGTCGAAATAGAGTATGCGTGCAGACCAAACTGAATATCCAATTCATTTTTTATTTGCTCTGGAGTAGCCTGTTTTTCATACATTTCAACAATCAGTTTCCTTTGTTCCATTAAAAAATTAACGTCATCTTTTAACGTAAGAAAAAAAAACTATTATTTTGAATCATGCAAATTACATTTCATTAAACAATTTCTATAATTAAAACATTATTTATTAAGAGATTTTATATTTTATCCAATAATTTATTTTTTTAGAAAATTCTTCATTTTTCGCAACTTATCTGAAACACCCTATATTTGTAGAAAAAAATAGTAAGATAAATTGGAAAAAAGAAGAGAAATCATTAAGAGGAGGGAACCCAAAAGCATGTTATGATAAATTTAGAACTTTTTATTCTCAACTTTGTTTATCTATTCAAAAAGAAAGATTAATTGTTCATTATAACACAAAACTTCTTAGTGATTTCACAGACCATCAAGAAAATGAACTTGCAAATGAAATAATTACTAAAATATATAATCATGAACTTGTGACTTTTGCTTATGTTTCACATATGATTGCAAAAAGATCATAGTCATTCACTTGTCCAATCATTATCATTCATTTTTACAACTAACTCAAGTTACTTCTTATTATCCTATATATAATAAGAGTTCATTTTGAACATTGGCTTAAAAAAAATCAGAATTATATCAGTATATCAAATCAATCATTAAAAAAATCCTATTTCTATTATATAAAGAGTTTTTTTCCAAAAATGATTAAAATATTATAATTTTTAACTTTTTGAGAGAACAATAGTCCATTTCTATTGCAACTCAGCTAGATGATAAATCATCTAATTTTCAATTCAGACAGGTTACCACTCATCCTGACAGGATTACAATTCAGATCGATTACGAATGAAAAATAATTTCCATTGAGTTAAATTGATTTTATTTTTTTTTCTAAATATGCACTAAGCCAACTCAATCCTAAACTAAATCAATCCATAGCCAACGCAGCCTTCCTTTTAGTTGACAATAAGCTATAACAATTGTTTGTCAAGTCGATCCTTACTTAAACATTCTTCTATAAAATTCAATATTATCATTTTATTTATTATAAATAAAAAGGTACTGAAAATTGATATTCGACCTTCGGACGATTAGAAATTGACCTTGATTTTTAAACTTTTTGACAATATTTTCATAAATATGAGATAATATTGTCACATTCATTTTAAAATCTTTCTTATTCTCTTTATAGATAATAATCTTTCTCATTATTCTCACATTCATTATAATTATTGACAGTTTCAAATTTCATAGATGAATGAGATTAAAAATTTGGGAAATGGAATAAGATGAGTAAAAATAGGATAAATAAGAAAATATAAAAAAAATGAGGAAGGTGAGAGATTGAATTGGACAAATGAAATTTGATTAGATAGGTGAGATAAAATGAGATTGAATGAGAGAGATGAAATTGAATGAGATTAAATGAGATGGATGAGAAAGATGAGATAAATATGATTAGAAGAGATTGAATGAGACAGAGGAAAAAATGATATTAGAGAGAATAAATGAGATTGGATGAAAAAAATGAAATTATTTAAGATTACATGAGATATGATGGACAAAGAATATTAGATGAGAGAGATTAAAAAAATAAGATTTGATGAAAATGGAAAGATTAAAATACAAAGAAAAGATTAGAAGAGATTGGTTGAGAAAAAAAGTGGAAAAAGAGAAGAGATTTGAAAATATAAATGAGATTAAAAGAAATTGAATGAGAAATTGATGATATATAGGGTGTCCAAAAAATAATGAGCATCTCAATTAATAAAAGGTTTCATTTAAGCTTTATTATATTATTATATTGTATAGATAAAATGATGTCATCAATGATCTTTTGAAATCATTATCTCAAAAAGTGACCAAGAAAATATTGAATCTTTTGAAAAAAATTCAATTAAGATTTTTTGTACGTTTATTTTTTTTTTTTAATGACGTTAGATCAGCGTTCAATAGCAATTTTTTTGCACCTGGAAAGAAAAAATGATAAACAAATACATGAAGAAATGTTCTTGGTACTGAATGAAAACTGTGTAGGTTATTCAACAGTTACTGGTTTATTAGAGAATTCAAAATTAGTAATAAAGCAGCTCCGATTAAAAATGAGCCTAAAATAATGGAGTGGGACAATGTTGATTACTTAATAAAAAATACAGTCGATGAAGAACCATTTTTATCTATACGATAAATAGCTAAGAAGACTGGCATTCCAAAAAGTACGATTTATATTCGATTGACCAATTATTTGGGCTATGTATCAAAGCATTTAAAGTGGGTCCCTCACCTGCTCTCTGAGTTGCAAAAGCCAAATCGAGTGACCATTGCAATTGACCTTCTCAGAATCCTGGAGAAAGCGTAACGACAAGGTTGGAGATATTTTGTAACAGGTGATGAATCCTGGTTTTATCTGTGCTATGATTATGAACGACAATGGGTTCTTTCACGAGAAGAACCTGATGTTCGTGCTAAAAAACTAATTTCTTCAGAAAAAGTTATGATCACTGTTTTTTGGAATCCAGATCAAATTGCTCTTGTCGATGCTCTTCCTAAAGGTGAAAAGTTTAATGCATCCTATTATACAAGCAACATATTAGAAAAGCTCCATCATTTAGGACGAGGATTTCCAGATACAAACGGTGAAAAAACTAAACGTGCATGCAGATAAATCTATAAAGAATTGGCTGTACTTTTTCTTTAAAATTTTGTTTTTGCAATAAAAAACTTTCTGATTTCGTTCCTCCTTGCTTGCTAGACAACATTATGGAAAAGATTAACAACATCTATTGTTTATGATACATGGAAATACACCATTGAAGACATATTCTCATTGATTAATGATTCTGGATTGTTTTCAGAAAACGAAAATTATGAACTGAGAATGTAATTTAACAAAGAAAAAACAACAAATCAAAATACAACAAGAATTCAAAAAAAATCTTATCATTTAAAAATATATCATAATCAAATACTGGTCACAATATTTCTTGGAAACGAGCTTTGTGATTTTTAAGAAGAGATTAAGAAAGTCATTAATCCAATGTACAAATAAATAGAATTGGTATCCAACCAAAAACATTGAAAGCATTACTAATTAATACAGGAAGAAGGAAAAAAAGAATATTACCGATCCTGAAACCTAAAAATGCATACCAACTTATATCATTAAACTAATTACTAAATAATTAATCAATCAAAATCAAGTACACAAGCTTCTGCAATTACACAAGTAAACAAACAGTCAATTGCAATATTTGCAAGTATAAAGAGTGGTGCAACTCAATAATCAACAGATTCAATGGGTACGTCAACCAACATCAAAAAAGATATGATAAAATCTCAAGATAAACCTGCAAATAACTGAAGAGAGACATATATATAATAACTGTATGATTACCAAAATGGCCAACACGCATGCATATAAAACCACATAAGTCAAAATGCAAAAAAATACAGGACAATACCTTGTATTGTTGCAGTTTGTCCATTGGCAAGTTTGCCTCAAGCTGGATGATCTGTGAGGTGTCATATTATTTTTGCTTTGCTTTAATAAGCTACTCGTTCTGTATTTCCCGGCAATTCGATAGATTAATGATGAAAAAACCTTGGTGATGATTCAAAATCAATTTTTATAGTTTCAAAAAACAATTTAAAAGAGAATTTCGCATAAACATAGTTTACAAAACAGAAAAAAGCAATAAGTCATATAATTTTTATTTACAACTCTTCCTTTTTTAAGCTTTCATTCATTTTCTCATATTCTTTAATCAATTTTTTAGCAGCTTTTTTAAATTCTTTAAGCGGAATTGTTTTTATAACTTCGCCATTGAAAGATATTCTTAAAACGTGATTGGAATTTTCGGGCTTCCAAACTTCAATCAAAAAGTGAGATGCAAAAGGTGGTGGAAATTCACTTTCCATTCCGAATGCAGTCAAAAGAGCTGATAATGTTCCATCATGACCAGAGAAGAAATTGAATACATGACTTGGCTTTTTAGAAGTGATTTTCTTTAGTTTTGGTAGAATTAATTTGTATATTGGCGCAATTGATGGAGCTCGCGAAAAGTTGTAGAATCCTGCTTCCATAAAATGCATATTATTCATTATTTCTTTGTGTAATTCTGGTGTAATTAAGTTTTCTTCTGATGGAACTTCATGATTAAATGATCTGATCATTTCATCTTCTTGTTCAGCGCATCGAAGCGTATTAATGTAATCACCAAATGTTAATGACTCAATTTGATGAATTGGATATGTCACATTGAGATATTCTTTGAAATTTTTAATTATTTCTTCAGAACGATTGATACGATTTTTATATTCTTCAAGTTCAATGAACTTGACAGCATCTTGATACATAAGTTTTGAGCCACCTGGAAATGGAGCAAGTGGTTCTTCATACATTTTACCAGTTTCAATTTCAAGGGTTTGATTAATGATACCATCATATGATTGATAAAAACCATTAAGGAAAGAAAGAGCTGTTTCAATACACCTTGGAACAAAAGAAGAGCGAACAGAAAATATTGATAGACCATTTGAAAAATCAATCGGAGAGATTAAATGCGTAGAAAGAGAGTAATTATAATAAAGTCCACCTAAATCAAAAATTTGCTTTACTCCTTCATTAACAAGGGATCCTTTATCACATGATGGAGGAAATGTATAATTTTTTGATTCGTTAAAAAAATAATAATCATATGGTTGAGAATTAATTGTAACATTTTGAAACTTAGTAATATTTTTTATTCCATTGCAATTCCAATGACCTTCGTTACCAGGAAGATGCCAAAGCTGTTCTGGAGATCTCATTCCGTGACGAATAAAAAGAAGAATTGTTAGAAGAGATGCATTAGGAAGAGGATTTGGAACTTTTAGAGGAGCACAGCATGGAATATCAAAATAATTATGAAAAGATGGCATTGATTAATAAGATATTTTTATAATTAATGAAATAAATGATCGTAAAATTTTTCAAAAGTTAAATTAAATAAAATTTATTTTTCTGAAAATAATTGAAGAAAATTAACAATTTTTTGTAAATCATAGAATTTTTTTTTAAACGGAAATAAAATCAAATTCTTTTTTCTTCAGTTATTCAAAGATAAATCTAACAAATATTTTATATTTTAAATTTAAAAATATACTTAAAAATCAATTTTATTATATATTTTGTAAAATTAAGATCAATTATCATAAAATCTTTATTTAAAATTTATTATTTTTAAATCTTACTTGATTTTTAACAATCTATTATATCCTCATGCAAAATTCATCTCCATATTTACAACAGCAGCCTTATCAACAGTATAATCAAAACTTTTTTCAAGGAAATTATCAACAAGCTCCAAATTATTATCAAAATACTCAAGTTTCAAATATTGATTGGCAATTTATTGATAACTGCAACCCCGAAGTTATTGAAGTTAGTAATGATTATAGATCAATTCAGCAAATATTAAATATAGCTATTAATGGCGATTTTGGATCAGATTACCAAACAAACCAAAACCCTAGTGTATTAAAACTTCTAAATTTGATTAAAGTTGTTCTCAGATACCAGGTGAAATGCATCAGTGAACTTGATCAAGATCAAAAAAAGACTTTAGAACAAAATAAAAAAATGGAAAGTAGCTTGAAACAAAATAAAAAATCAGCATCTCAGTATAAAAAGAAACTAGTTGAATACGTTAATATTATTCGAAAAAGTAAAACCAGAGAGCGATGCCCTAGATGTCATATAACTCTAGCTAATTTAGGACAACTTGATGAACATATGAAAGTAAAACACCATGAATTATTGAAAGCTTGGATTGTTGTTCGGCATAATGTAGATATTCCAGATTTTCGAAAGGAGCTAAATGAAATTAAAAAAGATATTGAAGAATGCAAAGCAAAACAAAGAAATACTCATTACTTCAATGATAGTAATAAACCTCCAAAGAAGCGTACTGATATTTCTCCTTTTAATCGAAGCCAAAATCCTAATGTTTTTGAACTTCCAAGCGAAGATGAACAACCTTCAATGAACCGACAGCAGTTTCAACCACAGCAACAACCACAACAACAACCACAACCATTGGTACAGCAAACACAACCAACTTACCAAAAACCTGATAAAGTTGATGATACTTATGATCTTTCCAAATTAAATGCTAAAAAGCATGCTGAAGACTTTCTAACACATAGGCGGCGGACAACACCAATTTTACCACAGCAGGTTGATGAAATTGTACACAAAATTGCAAATTCGATTCACGAGCAAAGTAAACAAATTAACTATGGTGAAGCAGCTAAAGAAGAAGGTCCAGAAGAACTCAGGAAAGATATCTCCGAAGATGTTGAGTCTGAACATCCAATGCCAAAAACTTCTAGTATTAATAATTTGAAAGATCTCAAAAATCCTCAGAAAACTTCAAAACGAAGAAGAAAAAAGAAAGAAGAGGAAGAAGAAAAACCTGCTGAAGAACCTAAAGAGGAGAAAAGTGATGATTTCGACCATCGTTACGGTGATTCAATTCCATTAACATCTTCTTCCTTAAGAAGTAGTTTTGTCTTTTCATCTGAAAAAGCAGAATACGATGTAAATTCAGAATCAAATGCAGCACCTAAGTCCAAATCCCATTCTAAAGATGATAATGCTTCAATTCATTCACAGAGCGGATCGGGCTCAAAACAAAGCAAATCCAAAAAACAAGAAGATCAAGCTTTTGCATCAGATAATTCTTATCCAAATTTCGAAATGCCAAGTAATGATTATGATTTTGCTGTTTATGAATCTGCTCCCTCCTACTACAATACGGCAAATGAAGGCAATTCGGCGAATGCTGGCAATGAAGCAGGTGAAGAAGAATATGAATATGAGGAAGAAGAAAATGCTGACAATTACAAACCTGATGCTCAACAACATGAAGAGTTTGAATATGAGTATGAGTATGAAGATGTTACAGAAGATCAAGGACATATTCATCCTTCACCTCAACCAAAATCTTATAAACATGGCAGAAATAATGATTATGATTCACTTGATGAATCATGACATTAGATACTTCATTTCTCTATTCTTTATTTGTTATGAATAAATATCATTTCATGATAATCTTCAATTCATTTTTTTTTTTTGTGACATATTTTATTTATTTTAATAGATTAATAAGTGGAATGTTTTTTAATTAAAACTCTATAAAAATTAAGCATATGAGTGCATAAAAATGCAATTTTACCTTTACTAATATTTATTAAAATTAATTCATTAATTAATCATATATGATAAGTTTATGAATCTGTAATAAATAGTTTTTAAATATTATTCTATAAATAATTTTAAACTTCTAACACAGACTGCTTGCTCTTAAGCACCAAAGCATTCTGTTCAGAAACAGAAATTGTGTAAAAATGACCAGTTGAAGCCAAAATATAAAATTCATCTTGGTTCCTAAATGCAGATTGAACAAATGCAGCCTTATCAATTGCTAATTTAGCTACACTGCGAGGATATTCATTTTGATTTGTATTACGTATATCAGATTGAAACAGGTGAACTGTTCCGTTTGAACTAATGGCTACAAGTTCTGTATTACTTGGCGAAAAACATACATCAAGTATTGATGCAGGCATCAGTGCTCCACGTCTGAATGTGGATAATGCAGAACCGGTTGTTGAATCAAAAACTCGTATTAATGTACCTTTTTCACTTGCTGTGGCAATTAATGTTGAATCTGGAGAGAATTTTATAAGCGTAACCGGATGCTTAGCAGCATAAATCGAGAATCGTGATGGATTTTCACCTGAAACAAGCTGATAGACATCGATCTTTCCAACTTCAGCAGAACAAACAGCAACTAGCTGAGTTTCACCATCTTCTGGCGATATAATTACATCAGCAGCACCATTTGTATTCATTTCGGTATTGTGTTGTAATTTCATCATTTTTGTTTCAATATCAAAAACGCATGTTTTTGATTCAAAGACAATAAGAAGAAGTTGTCCAATTAGTTTCATTGCTAACACTCGATTTTCACCTTTTTTCTTATCAAGATCAAAACGACAATGACATTCTCCATAAAAATTGTTCCAAACGAAAACAGTTGCTTTAGCATTTCCATTTTCGTTGGCATTATGATTATTCGATGATAATGCTGATGATAAAACAGAGGTGATTGCATTCGTTACGGTTGATGTAATAGAAGTTGATTGCTGGGGTTGATTTTCAGTAGATTCTTCAGTAGAGATTCCAACAAAAGCAATAAAATTTCCATCATTTGATGTTGTAACTTTTGTTATATTGTATAATTGAAATTCTTTTTGAAATTTACGAACAAGAGGATCTGTTGAATATACAAAAAAGCCATGATCTATAGATACAGCAATGCTAGAATTATCGTTTGATAAAGATAGAGATCCAATCATGATTTAAGTAGTTTATGTTAACAGATTAATTGAATATTTTTTCAATGATGATAAACTTTTTTAACAGAAAATTTCAGATTTTTATCAAATGTCAATAATGAACGATAGGATTTTATGTTCTTGAAATGAAGCGGTGATCGACTTAAAATAAAAAATAATAGATTAAAAAAATTATTAAAAAAAATTATTCTAAAACAATGGCTTATATGATTTCTATTTGAATAAGATATGATGAAAAAATTTCAAAATTTCTGCTCATTCAAATTTTTATGAAAAAGTTGTAATACATCATTTTCATGAATGAAAAGGAGCATCAAAAATTTCTGATATCTGATTCTGATGATGACTGCACGTATTCTCTCCTTTATGATATGTTTATTGAACAGGTATCGTTATCAAGTTTTTATGAAGTTAAAGATGAAAAACCGAATTTTTCTCTTGATAATTATCAGCAATCAAAGATCGATGAAAAAGAAAATATTTATAATGAGCCAATTCAAAGTATAAACGACTCCACGAAGAAATCAACCAATTCATTAATTTCCTCAACATCCTTTTCCTCCTCTTTATTTTCAGAAAGAAAAAATGAAGCTACTCAGAATTCAATTCAAAAAAAGAATTTATTCATTCATCAAGAACCAAATCCCGAAGACCTATTAATCCCTAGCTCATTTTTTATTATATCAGATATTTATTATAAAAATTCTCATAATACGAGAAATGAAATAATTTTGAGGTTATTTACTTTACCCTACTATGAATCAAACTATATTGTCCACTTAAAAGAAAAGTGGACAGTTTTAGAATTAAAAGTTAATGACCCACTCCTAATTATAGGATCATTTAAAAAAGTTTATAATAATATATTTTCTTTTAAAAATCAAAGCACTTTTAGTCAGCAAGCAACCGACAATCCTTTTAATTTTAATTATGAAACAACAATTGATAATAAAAATGGGTTTGTTGTTCTTTGGCCATTTTTTATGATATCAGCTACAAGACTTTCAGGATCAGTTCACTGTATGAGGCAATCAACATTAATTTCAATGGTTCCATATACTACATCTCAACCGAATTGGATACTAAATGAAGGAACAATCGCGCATTCACTTGTTGAAGACGTCCTTACCCGAAAAGTAAAATCAACTGATCAAATTCAGGATAATGTTAATAACCTAATTATAACGAATATTGCAGAAAATGGTCCTCAAGGAATATCGAAGTTAGAAATGACAAATAGACTTGCACCAATAGCAAATTTGGCTGATCAACTTTCGACAAATTTTACAAATAAAGAGAATTTTGAGCAGCTTAACACCAAAATCAAGACCTTACAAAAACAACAAGAAGATAATCAAAATCAATTACAGATCAACCTTGACTTACAAAAAAAGTTAAATGAAAAAGAGACAGAAAAACAAATAGAAATCCAACAAAAAATAGAACAACAAAGAATAGAAAACGATCAGATTCAAAAAGTAATTAAAGAAGCGGAAAAAGAAAAGAAAAAATTAGAAATTTTGACAAAAAATAACGTCAATTATCCTCCTTATGACTGCAAAGTTACAAATAACGAAGAGAATCTCATCTCTTTAAATTATGGTTATGTTGGTAAAAGTGACCTAACCTTATTTGACCAAAAAAATAAGAAGTATTTTCCTTTGGAAATGAAGTCAGGAAAATCTGCCAATAAAAAGGCAAAGAAACATCATCAGATCCAACTTTCCGCTTATGTTTTGATGATGAAAGAGATGCTTGATAAAAAGGCCGATGATTATGGAATGCTTTTTTATATGGCAGATTCAGTTTCTCTCAAAATTCAACCAACTTTTTCTGAACAACAATCATTTGCAATTTTGAGAGACATCATCACTGAAAATTCAATGCATGGTCAAATTCCTCCTAAAATTAATGACAAATTAAATTGTGAAAATTGTCAAGCTTCCGATGTTTGCAAGTTCATTTCTGACATTGAAGACATTGAATGTGGAAATTACAAAATTAAGACAAAATCAAAAAGGAAGAAAACGAAAAAGAAGAAAAAGAAATCAAAAAGTAAAAATCAAAATGAAATTTTATTAAATTATTATGAAACTGATGAAATACTCGACAGTTTTGGAAATGATGATTTCTTCATTCAGAATCAAATTTTATTATTGAATCATTTTGAAAGTTTAAAACAAGAAAAAACTGAATTTAATAATTCTAATGAAGAAGTAATAATTATTAATGATTCAGACGATTCAGATTCAGATTTTGAACCGCAAGAAACTAGGTCAAATTTGACCTTACCGATATATTCCAGAGGTCAAATTAATTTTTTTAAGAAAATTAAGAATGAAATAATGAATGACATTCTTGATGAAGGATTTGAGCAGTACTTCAATTGGACGTTAACCGTTAGTGAAAGGGAGAATAAAGGAATAGCGGTTAACGGTTTAGAGATATTTTCTTTTGACAATTCATATTTTTTCATCAGTGACAAGTTTGAAGGCTCCCAATTCAGAATGTATTCAAAATTTGTGTTGACAAAAAACGGAAAACCGCCAATTTTGAATACAGGAATGGTCACTGATATTAAAAAAAGTGACAAATCGGTTATTTTTGTATCTTTTGATAGGAAAGACATTATTGTGAATGAAGGCGAGTCTGACTTCTGCCTGGATTTGATCAAGTTCATCAAGGACAGCACTTTTGAGGTACACAATTTATTCAATTTATTTGCTTATTCATATTCAAATTTAAAAAGTGTCACGTCACTTTTTATTGAAAATGAAAAAAGTGATTTTTTTGAAGAAGGCATTGAAAATGACGCGATTTTGTATGGATTGAACAATGACCAGAAGCGAACGATACACAATTCAATTATTTCAAAGGAGTATTCAATTATCAGTGGATGCAAAAATTCAGGAAAAACTTTGGTGCTGACCAATTTGATCAATTTCTATGAAAGTCAAAGAAAATCTATTTTAGTCATCTGTCCTTCTGACTCTTCTGTTGACAAAATAAGTCGCAGGCTGTCAAACGTCCTTCCTTTCGCAATTGTGAGAGATCAAGAAATTTTCCTCACAAAAAGTGACTCGATTCGAAAAGTGAAAGTTTTCTTGACGAATGTGAAAGACTTCGAAAATTCATTCTTCCTTGAGAAAAAATTTGACATATTGTTCGTCGATGACTGTGAACGAATAAAAATGTCAAGTTTGATCGGCCCTCTCAATTCTTCTCAAAAGTTCGTCTTGTGTGGTGATTCTTACCAATGCGAATCTGACTTTCTTTCAGCATTTTCTTTTTTGAATGCTGAAAAAAATGATTTTCACTTTTTGAGAACAAAATACAAAAAAAGCGAAAAAATTCACAACCTTGAAAATTCAATGATTTACAAATATTCAACTTTTGTTGAGAATAGAACTTTTTCTGAACTCAAAATAAATTTGAATAAATTGAATGACTTCCATTCAATTCATAAAAAATGGCTGATACAGGTTCTTTCAAAGCCAACTTTTTTCATCAATATCAATGATGCCAATTTGTCAGTTGAATCGTCAATTGTGGCAGCTTTGATTGTATCATTAATGACATGTGATGTAAAATCAAAATCTATAGGAATACTTTGCTTTGATGAAAAGCTCACTGTTTTGATAAGAGAAGCTTTTAAATCATTTTTAAATTCTTTTTCTGGGTTTTTCAAAAATAAAATAGATTTATCAGTTGAAATTGATATCCACCATCATTCGACTTTTTTAACCAAAATGAAAAATTATAAAGTTTTGATTGTATGCTTTGGAGAGAGTAACACAATTTTAGCTGTTAATGAAGCAAAATCAATTATTTTTAGAGCAAATGAAAGACTTTATTTAATTGGAAATGAAAAAAAGTTGAAAATCAATCCATTTATTGCTAAATTGATAAAGAAAATGGATAAAAATGATACGATATCTACAGAAATATTCAATGCTTTCAACGAAATGACTGACTTGTTTGTATAGTATTTAATATAATATGTATTTATAATAAAATTGTTTGTAAATGACTTTTCACCATGTTTTTTTTTAAATCAATATTATTTTAATGATGAAAAAAGGTATGAAACTATCAATCAAATTTTATGATATGATTAAAAAGATTAATATTGTGTATTTTTTTTTTTGAGATGATAAAAATAAAATGTAATTCATACAAAATCAACAAAAATAATAAAAATTCTAACAAGCTTTAATAATAATAATCAAGAATAAAAATAATTAACCAAATGGATCATCACCATCATCATCTATCATAAACTCATCGAGAGAATCATCATTCGCACTCTTTTCAGCTTTTTTATCATCAGTTAATTTATTAAAAATAGATTGTGTTTGTTTATTTAAAACACCATCATCTTTATCACTGCTTTCACTTGCTTCAATCTCAACATCTTTATCACTATCATCGCTTACACTGAATGTGCCATCTTCTTTCTTCTTTGTTTGCTGTTTCGAATTATCGTCACTATCGTCACTCACCCTGAAAATATCATCATCTTGGCTTTTAATTGAACTTTTCTTGGTTCTGTCATCACTTTCATCACTGACTTCAAATGTATCTTCATTGTTGTTTGCCTTAGATTCGTCATTATTATTATTATCTGCATCATCAATTTCAAATTCGTTTTTATTATCAGATTCGAATTCATCACTTTTGCTAGACTTTTTATCAGAATCAATCTCAAGTTCGTTTTTATCATTATCATTGTCGGATTTGCTATTTGAATCTGTTTCAAATTCATCACTTTTGCTTGATTTTTTATCGGAATCAACCTCAAATTCGTTTTTATCATTATCAGATTTATGATCTGATTCAAAATTATCATTATTTTTATCGGAGTCAATGTGATTATCATTTGATTCTTTCTCACTGTCATTACTATCACTAGGTTTTTCGTCTGGCTCAAATTCATTTTTGTGTTCTGGCTTATCACTTTCTTTATCACTCTCAAATTGAGCCAATGCTTTAACTTTACTTGGAAGAATAGAATTAAGTATGTCATCATCCTCATCAAAGTTATCATCTTTTTTATCTTCTTTTTGATCATTTTGTGGATTTTCATCTTTTTCTTCGTCGCTTTGTCTGTTTTCATCTTTAACTTCATCACTTTGAGCTTCTTTTTCATCGTCATTATCACTTGAACTCTTACTTTCTTTATCATGCGAATTCTCTACTTTTTCACTATCACTATCATTTGAACTCTTATTATCTTGCGAATGCTCATTTCTTTCACTAGTACTATCACTAGAACTCTTACTTTCTTTTTCATTCTCACTTTCAGTAGAATCTTTGTTCTTATTTTCTTTTTCACTATCGCTGGAACTTCCGCTTTCTTTCTTTTGAGAATCATCTTCCTTTTCATCATCGCTGGAGCTTTCGCTTTCTTTCTTTTGAGAATCTTCTTCTTTTTCACTATCACTATTTTCAATTTTGATATCTTCATCTTCACCATCAACATTACTTTCTTCTTCATCTAATACATCCTCAATTTCTTCTTTTCCCGAATGAATTCCATTTTCTTCTTTTACATCATTATCATCATTTTTACTACTTTCATTGGCATTATCGCTATCACTAATGAAATCATCGGATTCTGTTAAATTTAATTCTTTTTCGTCATCGCTTGATTTTGAACTTGTTTCGATTTTTTCTTTCTTCTTGTTATCTTTAATGGACTCACTATCTTCAAGTTGAACGTTAGAAACAGAATCACTATTTTTATCATTATTATGATCGAGATCTTTAGAATGATTAGTTGGCCCAAGAAGACCTTGCACACTTTGCCCTATCAGTTTATCGGTTGTTTGATGATCTTTTCGATTACCTTTTCTATTATTTGTTGGTTTCGTGGCTGGAGGTTTGGGCTTCCTTACAGAAGGTTGAGCTTTATTATCAAGAAGAGATTTAGGCTGATTTGGTTGTTTTGGCTTAACAGGGATATTTGATTTCTGAGAATCATAAGTTACTTTCATTCCCTCTTCAAGATTTTCTCCAGATACTTCTTCAACGTTTTCATTTTCATTTAAATTATTATCATATAAGTTAAAATTGTCATCTAGCTTTGTGCTCATTTTAACGTGGTATTGCGTTTTTCTTGGGCTTTTGTATTTTGCAGCATTAATATTGCGAGCAATACTTGAAGATTTTGAGTTATATTTGGATCCTTTACCATCGTTAAGAGCTAAAAAATAATCATGTTTTGTTACATGCGCTTTTCTTTCTTTTTGTCTAAGAAGCCGAAGATTTTTTTCTTCGAGACGAAATTGGGCAGCGCGTTTCGCAGCAGCACGCTGTTGATAGGCACGGATACGAGGTGCAACCTCTGGTGAAGAAGTGTCAATCGATGACTTTATTTGAGAAAGATTATTCATATGATGTAAATATGCGCATCGACGCTCATAAAGCTCAAAATCATCAGAACGTAGATTGTTTTGGCGAACTTGATGCATTTGGTATTTGAATAAACCAAATTTAAATTGAGTCCGTTATTAATATCAAATTTTGAATGACAAATGAAATTATTCAAAAAAAATTCATTCAAATTTCGGAGAAAGAACGTTATTAATTTACACTTTGAAATTGGTGCAAGATCCGTCAAATTCAAATGAAGTTTTAATACTATTAAAAAATAAATAAATGAGTAATATTATATATAAACAAATTGATATATTACATAATATATTTATAAAAACATGTGAAAAATATGATAGAAAGTATCATTTCCTTGCTATGAAAATTTCAAAATATCTTCATACCCATTCATCAATTTTTGTTTCGAATTGGATGGGCAGTATCGAGATGTTACAACAATGCCAGATCTCGAATTATGGGTAATCATACTTACTACAGTTTTCAAAACTTTATTGCTTTTTTTATTTTCTGTATCACCTTCTATTTGCTCAACAATACTTTTCTGTTGTAAATTATGTCTTGGACCAAAATTATGAGGTATTGGCTGAAATTGGGTAAAAAATGGATGTTCTGATATTTGTTTCATTGTTAGCCGGTCTGATGGTTCAACTACTATCATTTTTGAAATCAAATCTTGAACAATGTCAGGAATCCTTGAGGAAAGACGATACTTTCCAGCAGAAATGAGTTTTTTTAAACCACCAACAGAATCTGATTGCCATGGAGATCTCCCAAGTAAAATCGTTGCAAAAGTAACGCCAAGTGCCCAGACGTCAGCCATCATTGCATTATGAGGCTTTTTTTGGAATATCTCTGGTGCTAGATATGATAAAGAGCCACTAAAATGCTCAGTAAGCTCATCTTGGCTGGTTTTTACGCATATTCCAAAATCAGCTATTTTTGTTCTGTTATACGAATCAATTAAGACATTTCCAGGCTTTATATCACGATGTGCAACACCATTTTGATGACAGTATGCAAGAGCATCAACTATCTCTTGAGAAATTTCGTAAAAACGACTAATTTTGATACGACCATGTGCAAGTGCTTCATCATGAAGAGATCCATTTGGACAATACTCAAGAACAAGATATAATAAACGATCAATTACAAAATGATCATACAATCTGATGATATGAGGATGATCAAGGGCTGAAAGAGCCTTAACTTCAGTTGCAAATATTTCCTCTCGAGATTCACCTTCACCTTCTTCTATATTTGTTCGAATAGCTTTGGCAACAAAGTAATTATTGTAGTTACGATGTTTCACCAGGTATACTTCAGAAAATCCACCTTGGCCAATCTGTTTAATAAATGTATAAAAGCCGATCGTAAAAGATTTTCTTCCTCGAAGATCCATTCAGGAAGAATTTAATTCTTAGGAAGATTTTGAAATTTTTTTTTCTTTTTTTCAATACTTTATTTTTAAAATATCAAAATTGCTTTTACCAAAAAATTCATCAAGAAAACACCAAATATCATACTTTTATTTTCAACTTCAGCTCTTTAATCATTTTAAACGAGTCAATAGATGGGTAAACAACTCGTAGTTATCTCACAATAGTAGATAATTTTAATCAAGTGAATTTTTGAAAAGAAATTTGTGCATCTTTTTACGGAGATGCTTCAAAAAGTTTCATTTCTATGATATAAGCTTATGATACTTTTTATTAAGTAACTCATTTTTACATATTTTCATAATAAACTTATGATGCATCTGAGACATTTTCATAAAATTGAGCTTCCTCATAATTTTTTTCAGAAAAAAATTAAATTATAGTATTCAAAACCTTTTTCAATTTTTCAATTATCTCTTTTTCGAATTGGCGGGTATATTTATTGAAAAATCGATTAAACGAATATTTTCTTGAACTAATAAAAGGTAATGGAGAATGTCGTCTTTCATACACCAGGTATATTGAATAAGATCAAAAATCGAAAAGAACTGGAAGGAAAAACATCAAAAGAATTATTATTACTTTTTAAAGCAAGTTCTGAAAAGATATTATATGTAACTACTCCATATTACTCAGAATCCCTTCCGATGGACGCACAGCCACTACAAATAGTTCCAAATCTTGTTCTTCAGACGCATCCGAGCCATTATGGCCCTCCAAGTTATTTTCTTTCTGCTAAGAATGATGACGAAATTTTTTCTTTATTTATTAATCCAATTCCGTCGAATGAATCAGAAATTGATATAACTATGCCTCTCATTAAATCCAATTTTAATTTAAAAACCACAAAAAATGGAAGTGATATTTTTCAAATAATATTATCATGTTTTGAATTTGAACCAATCGGTCCTAGCACTGACTCATTTGATTTAGATGATACGGCTGATCATATTTTTACGATGTTTCGCAATAAACATATCGATTTTCATTTTCAACTTTCAGATAAAGCACTCAAAACTATTCAACATAGAGGTAATATTATTAGCGAAATTTTAAACACTGAAGATTCATATCTTAAATGCTTAGCTGAGCTCTCCAACTATTGGAGAAATAAATTCACAAGATTAAGAATTTTTACAAAAGAAGAATTGGAACATCTTTTCAAAGATATTCCAGCAATGATTAATACTCATACACTTTTTTATAACAATTTGATTGAAAGAAACCAAAAGTATGCATCGGTAGTTGGAGACGTTTTTTTATATTTTGCAGATACTTTCAAAATTTCACAACTATTTATATCAAACTATGAGACTTTAAACGAAATGATTGATAAAAAGAAGAAGAAAAGTTCAAATATTAAACTTTTTGAGCATGAAAATGGTGGAAACGATTTTAGCTCATATCTAATAACCCCTGTTCAAAGAATGCCGCGCTATTTATTGTTTCTTCGTGAACTAATTAAATCTACGCCAAAAAGTCATCCAGATAGTGAGTATCTTCCATTAGCTTTAAATAAAATCGAAATTGTTATAAATGAAGTTGATTCAGCAACAAAAAACAATCAAGAGCAAAATAAAATTAAATCAATTCAGAAAAAATTATCTAAATCATTTAATCTTTTAGATACTCCAAGAACACTTTTGATAGAATCAGATGTTTCAGTTTTTAAAAATAACTGCCATTTTTATTTGTTTAATGACATTGTTCTTTTAACAGCAATTGAAGGTAAATCAGAAACTGTTCTTGCTGTATCCGACATTGTCAATTTCAAATATTTCCCAAATATTACATATTTATCATTCATGTCCAAAAAACGAAATAAAATAGTTCAATTTCAAAACTCTTGTGAATTGAATGAATTTGTTTCTAAACTTGAAGAAAGAAGATTTCATTTTATGAATTTAGTCAAAGCTTCCTTGAATAAATTTATCTGGGAAAATCCTAATTTATCTGAGCAAATACCAAGATTGACAGACCTTTTTGGCCTTTGCATGAACAACAAATTTTACTTCTATGGCGAATCAAAACTCGTTTCAGTTAATATGCTACTTAATCCTACCGTTGTTTCAGAATTCGATTCACCTATTCCTCATTTTGTTGGATCATCAATGGTCGAATATCCACAAACTTCAAAAATATATATTATGTTTGGACATATACCAGGCAATTATTCAAATGATGTCTGGGAATTTAACACAATTACAAATGAATGGCTTAAAATAGATTTTTCAAACAACAACAATAATAATAACATTAAACCAGAAGCAAGATGTTATCAAACAGCCGTTTTAATCGATACAAATGCAATTTTGGTTTTTGGCGGTCGAAGGAAAAAGAAATATTTTAATGACATTTTTGTTTTTCATCCCGACTCAAATGAATGGGAACAGATCAAAGCATCTGGAACCCCACAGCCACGTTGCATGCATTCAGCTGTTGCTGTCAACAAGAAAATGTTCGTTTATGGTGGTGCAAATGCAAATAACGTGATGAATGATATTTATATGTTTGATTTTAAAGCAAAAAGTTGGAAAGCATTATATGTTAATATGGATATAATTCCACGACGATTTGGTCATAGGTCTATAGTTATCCAAGATATGATCATCACATTTGGAGGATCAGATATTCCTCAAGAAAAAGGATTCACTAGATCTGCTTCAACATCATCAAATACATTAAATCCATTTCCCAGAAGTAACAGTAATGCCAACCTTTACAATAGTGATAGTTATTTCAAAAATATTAACGTTAATTACAATGACTTTAATATTTCATCAGTTTCTCATTCATCATCATTATCAAAGCCGTTCATAATGATCATTTTGCCAGATGAGACAGGAATTCAAGACGTTCAATCTAATTATGACAGTGGTGGAAATGATCCGCCTTCATTACTTAATTTTGGCTTGACTTACAATGAAGAAGTTGGAATTGTTGCTTATGTTGAGAATTCCATTTTTAAAGTCTCAATGCCTCAACAAATTGAAAACCACTTAAAGACATCTATTAATATCAATAAAATTTCACAAAATGGCTTAATTGATGATAAAAGTCAATTCTCTCAAACTTACAGGCAAAGAACTAAAACGCTTTCATCTTTTAATTCTTATAGTGTCGGCCCTACAAATACTTTGGCCCTATCAAAGAGTCCTAAATTTAATGAACAAGATGGAAATCACGAAAAATGCCCCATTCCAATTCCTAGCAACAGTAGTAATGAAGATGTTCGCATAACTTTACTTGAAATCGATAAAAATAGGGCTCCTTCTGCACGATCAGAAGAAAACAAAAAGAATTTCAAAGAATTACTTGAATATAGGGAAAAAATCGAAAGAGAAAACCAAGATGCTGCAAAACCTCCAAATGAAAACAAGGATAACTCATTTGGAATTTTTATTCCACAAAATACTAATAATAATTTACCTAAAAATACAGGTAAACTAAATGAAGATAAAAAAGAAACGGAAATAATATCTCCATCTCCAACCAAACCAACAACTACAGTCACACCTCCTACAACCACAACAACGCCACCACAAACACAGACATTACCACTTTCAACAGTTAAAGTTGCAACTGGTCCAATTAAACCTGTTATATCAGTTCCTTCAACGGCGACCACTCCACCAGCAGCTCCTTCAACAGTACCACCTCCTGCAACAGCACCAACTAATCCAGCAATAACAACATCACCTAATCAATTGCCAGCCACAGCAGGACCTAAGCCATCAATAGCATCACCTAATTTATCAACAACTACAGCACCGAATACAACAACAATATCACCCAAACCAGCAACAACAACATCACCAGCTGCTCCTACTACGAAATTGCCAACAACAAATACAAATATTCCAATAGTTCCAACTACGCCCCCAACTGCACAAGTTCCAGTAACACCAGCGGCAGCAACAAAACCAACCGCCACTACAACAGCTAAGCCTAAGCCATCAGCTACAGTTTCAACAAAGCTAATTTCAACAACTCCAACTGCAACAATGAAACCAGAAACAACCACTCCAGCCAAACAAGTAACGACAACACCTGGAGCTTCAACTCTCGCAAAGACATCTTCAACGCCAACCACAAATCCGATTAAATCAATAATCAAAACAGATGACTTGAAGTCAGGCCAGATGAATAATCCAACATCATCAAATCAAGGCTCAACAAATACAAATAGACCAACACATGAAGTAAAAATAAATCCACAACCATTACTAGGGAAACCTGGCACAAGCTCACCTCATACTGCCTCCTCTGATACAAATCGTCCAAGCTCACTGAATCAGAAACACGATATTACAAGCTCAGATTCAGCCAAACTGGAATCAAGCGGATCACAAAGTTCCAATGTTAAACAGGCACACAAGATACCACTAAGAACATTGAATCTCAAGGCAACAAAACAGGGAGTAAAGAAACAATCCCCAAGATCGGGAAGCTCTTCTTCACGGTCAGGAGTATCATCATCATCAAGATCAATTGCTTCTTCAGCAAGAGTAAATCCTAATTCAAAGAAAAACAACTCAATCAAGACTTCAAATTCATCTGATATTAGATTGTCTTCTAAAGGAAAAACAACTCAATCAGTGAAGCAAAATAACACAAGGCAGTCGACAAAAGTTCAAAACACACAACCAGCAAAAGGTGGAAGAGCGGAATCCGTGAATCCAAACTTCACTAAACCAGCATCAATGAAGCCTAATACTAATACTCCTCAGAAAGTGAACCTTCAAAAACCAGGAGCAACAACAAGCGTTCAAAAGCCAGCACTATCAACAACAAATACACAGAAACCTTTAGCACAAGCTACACAGAAACAAGCAACAACAACAAATCCAAAGCCAGCTACAACACCTACTACACAGAAGCCAGCAGCACCAGTAACACAAAATCCTGTCACGCAGAAGCCAGCAGCATCAACAGCACAGAAACCAGCAACTCCAGCTACACAAAATCCAGCTACACAGAAACCAGCAGCACCAACAGGGCAGAAACCAGCAACTCCAGCTACACAGAAACCAGCAACTCCAGCTACACAGAAGCCAGCTACACAGAAACCAGCAGCACCAACAGGGCAGAAACCAGCAACTCCAGCTACACAGAAGCCAGCAGGACAGAAACCAGTAGCATCAACTGCACAAAAACCAGCAACTCCAGCTACACAGAAACCAGCAGCACCAACAGGGCAGAAACCAGCAACTCCAGCTACACAGAAACCAGCAGCACCAACAGGGCAGAAACCAGCAACTCCAGCTACACAGAAACCAGCAGCACCAACAGGGCAGAAACCAGCAACTCCAGCTACACAGAAGCCAGCAGGACAGAAACCAGCAGCATCAACTGCACAAAAACCAGCCGTGCCAACAGGGCAGAAACCAGCAACTCCAGCTACACAGAAACCAGCAGCATCAACTGCACAAAAACCAGCAACTCCAGCTACACAAAATCCAGCAGTGCCAGCAGGACAGAAGCCAGCAACTCCAGCTACACAGAAGCCAGCAGTGCCAGCAGGACAGAAACCAGTAGCATCAACTGCACAAAAACCAGCAACTCCAGCTACACAAAATCCAGCTACACAGAAACCAGTAGCATCAACTGCACAAAAACCAGCAACTCCAGCTACACAAAAACCAGCAGCACCAACAGCACAGAAACCAGTAGCATCAACTACACAAAAACCAGCAGCACCAGCTACACAGAAACCAGCAGTGCCAGCTACACAAAACCCAGTCACGCAGAAGCCAGCAGCACCAACATCATTAACAACACAGAAACCTGCTGCAACCTCAACGCAAAGACCTGCTACAGCCACAAAGACACAAGCTACCAATATCCAGAAGCCAGCAGCAAGCATAAGTGCACAAAGATCAGGAGCAGCAGCATCACAGAAACCTGGGACAGCTCCAAAGACAATTGCACAAAAGACAGCTCCTCAAAAAGCAGCAGTAGCAAGGCAGGCGTCGAATGTAAGCACATCAAAGCCACCAATCAATGCTTCCAAACCTGCTTCAACAGCTAAACCAGCAACAACCAATGCAGCATCTAAACCAGCAGCAAATACAACAGCTAAACCAACAGCAAAACCAGCAGCAAACACAACAGCAAATGCAGCAACAACCAATTCAGCAGCTAAACCAGCAGCAAATACAACAGCTAAGCCAGCAACAATTAATTCATCCACAAAACCAGCAGCAAATACAACAGCAAATGCAGCAACAACCAATTCAGCAGCTAAACCAGCAACAATTAATTCATCCACAAAACCAGCAGCAAATACAACAGCAAATGCAGCAACAACCAATTCAGCAGCTAAACCAACAGCAATTAATTCATCCACAAAACCAGCAGCAAATACAACAGCAAATGCAGCAACAACCAATTCAGCAGCTAAACCAGCAACAATTAATTCATCCACAAAACCAGCAGCAAATACAACAGCAAATGCAGCAACAACCAATTCAGCAGCTAAACCAGCAACAATTAATTCATCCACAAAACCAGCAGCAAATACAACAGCAAATGCAGCAACAACCAATTCAGCAGCTAAACCAGCAACAATTAATTCATCCACAAAACCAGCAGCAAATACAACAGCAAATGCAGCAACAACCAATTCAGCAGCTAAACCAACAGCAAAGCCAGCAGCAAATACAACAGCAAATGCAGCAACAACCAATTCAGCAGCTAAACCAGCAGCAAATACAACAGCAAATGCAGCAACAACCAATTCAGCAGCTAAACCAGCAACAATTAATTCATCCACAAAACCAGCAGCAAATACAACAGCAAATGCAGCAACAACCAATTCAGCAGCTAAACCAGCAACAATTAATTCATCCACAAAACCAGCAGCAAATACAACAGCAAATGCAGCAACAACCAATTCAGCAGCTAAACCAACAGCAAAGCCAGCAGCAAATACAACAGCAAATGCAGCAACAACCAATTCAGCAGCTAAACCAGCAGCAAATACAACAGCTAATGCAGCAGCTAAGCCAGCAACAACCAATGCATCATCTAAACCAGCAGCAAATACAACAGCAAATGCAGCAACAACCAATTCAGCAGCTAAACCAGCAGCAAAACCAGCAGCAAATACAACAGCAAATGCAGCAACAACCAATTCAGCAGCTAAACCAGCAGCAAATACAACAGCTAAGCCAGCAACAATTAATTCATCCACAAAACCAGCAGCAAATACAACAGCAAATGCAGCAACAACCAATTCAGCAGCTAAACCAACAGCAAAGCCAGCAGCAAATACAACAGCAAATGCAGCAACAACCAATTCAGCAGCTAAACCAGCAGCAAATACAACAGCTAATGCAGCAGCTAAGCCAGCAACAACCAATGCATCATCTAAACCAGCAGCAAAGCCAGCAGCAAATGCATCATCTAAACCAGCAGCAAATACAACAGCTAATGCAGCAGCTAAACCAGCAGCAACTAATTCATCCGCAAAACCAGCAGCAACTAATTCATCCGCAAAACCAGCAGCAACTAATTCATCCGCAAAACCAGCAGCAACTAATTCATCCGCAAAACCAGCAGCAAATGCAGCAGTTAAATCAGCAGCAAGCGCAACAGCCAAACCATTAACATCATCAAACACAACAGTGAAACCAGGGGCAAATGCTAACACAGCAAAAGCAGCAAACGCATCTGTCATTAAGGAGAATGCTTCAAAACCTTCAGTGACTCTAAAGCCGCCAGGCGTTTCAGCATCCAAGTTATCGAGCTCCACCATCGTTACAACAAAGCGCTCAAATTCATCGAGCTCTAATGCTGCAAAGCCAGGAACAGCGCAAAAGCCTGTTGCCAAACAGCCTGCAGCTAAACCTGCAGCCAATCCAAACGCAGCAAAGCCAGCAACAGCAGCACCGAAGCCTGCAATTCAGCGTCAGCAAAGCCAAGGTTCCACTACTCAAATCAAAAAACTTCTGCCAACACAAACCACAGCCAAAAAGCCAGTATCTCTCAATAAAAAACCAGCTTAACAAAAGAAGGGATAAAATAACATTGGACTAATAGGGAGAAAAATTATCTTCTTTGATTTGAAGATTAATTTTTGATTTATTTTTGTTTTTTATAATTATTAAATAAAAAAATATTTTCGATACTTTTGAATATTCTTTTTTAAATAGTTATTGTTTCCAGAAATACTTTTATTATTAATTTTTTTTTATAATATTATTGTAAGCTATTTACCAATGATTTTGTGTCGTTATTGTATTCTTTATAAACTGAGTATGCATTTATTGTGTTGCTATAAAGAATTTATTTATATTTATGCTGTTTATTGGACAATTATAATTGTTGTTTCACTTTTGTAAAAAAAAATGTAACCACCAAAAATTTAATCTCCCTGGTCACTTAACTTTTCTTCTTTGAAATTCACTTTCGTAAACCAAAATTTTCAAAAGTGAAACAACAGTATTTCAAACTTTTTGAATAAAAAAACTGTGGTTTTTATTACGCTTTCATTGAAAAATGCGAATCACAATTGGTATTCAATTCAATTTTCAATTGAAAAGTTTTAATTATAAAAACAAAAAGAGTAGCACTTGATTACATGCATATTTGAGACAAAAAAAAAAAAAAAAAAAATTCAATGGTAATAAAATTTATTCTGAATTTTAATTCTGGCTATTCAGTTGCATATTCAAAAAATGTCTTCAAAAGAGAAGCTTTTCCCTCTTCAATGCAAAGTAATGAACTATGCATGGGGCAAAATTGGTAAAAATTCACTTGTGTATCAGTTCGCTGCTCATAATCAAAAAGATTTAAATGAAAATTCTCCATATGCAGAATTTTGGATGGGCGATCATCCTAATGCTCCATCAATATGTGCTGGTGGCAAAAGGATTTCAACAGTTTTAAAAGAAGTGGGCAATGATTCAGAAAAAAATTTATCATTTCTATTTAAAATACTTAGCATTCAAACGCCATTGTCTTTACAATGCCATCCTAATCTATCTGATGCTATTAATCTTCATAGAAAAGATCCAGCTCATTATCCTGATCCAAATCATAAACCAGAATGCGGATTTTTCCTTACAAAGACATCTTTATTATTTGGCGTAAGAGAATATAGTCAAATTGTTAACTTTTTCCAGAAAATTCCAGAATTTAAGTCTTTGATATCACCTCAGATTTTAGACCAATTTATTAAAAATTCAACACCAGAAACATTTAAAGGTGTAATGAGAGAAGTTCTTTCATTCGATAAGACAAAATTATCAAGCAACTTGAACAATTTCAAAAATAACTTCAATAACGGCAAATACACATCATTCATTGACAGCGACACTGCAAATATAATAAGTGTAATCATTAAGAACTATCCAAATGATATCGGAATTTTCCTTCCTTTAATATTAAACGTTATTATTTCACCACCAGGAAAAGGACTTATTATTCCAACAGGAACATTACACACTTATATCGATGGCGATTTAATCGAAATAATGGCTTTGAGCGATAATGTTGTTCGTGCAGCAATGACTCCAAAATTTGTTGATGTTGAAACTTTATTGCGTATTATGGACTTCAAACCTATCACACCAAAATATATTGAACTAAAGAAAGAAATTGATATTAGTCAAAATACTTTCTTGAACTATTATTCAACAGGTTATGAATCATTTAACCTGGAACATGGAAATGTTGAACCACAAAAAACTATCACTATTAAATCTAAGAAATTTTCTTCAATTTTAGCAGTTATGAAAGGTAAAATAAAAATGAATGGAAAACAATTTCATGAAGGCGATTCAATCTTAATTTTAGGCAATACAGAAGTTAAACTAGAAAATGATGGAGATGGTATTGCTGACTTTTTCATTTGTTTATCCAAATAAAATTATTTTTAATTATATTCTTTCTTTAGGTCTTTTGACCTAAAATACAATCTAACTTTCCTTTTAATAAACCCTATATTTTTATTTTTTATTTTATTTTCCAATTTGAATTAGTTATATAAAGCAAGATACAACGACGAATTTGCAGTGTGCTTGATTCCATACGATTTTAAAATCAAATGTTTCGATCATTAATTAACTTGTGTTTTCTATTTAATACTCTTATAAACAAGATTAATTGAGAAGAAGTAATAAAGTTAAGTGATGTTAACGTCTTTTTTGGAAAAATTACTTTTTCTCAAAAAAGGTATTATATTTCGTGTTTTAAATATATGAATGAGTAACCTTGTTTGTTACAGCATTAATTTTATGAAGAAACTTTTAGAGAAAAAGAGGTTTTATTTTTTGATCAAATATTTAATAATCAGGATTTAATTCAAAGAATAATGTTTTATGTTAATTTGTTGAATAAAAAATAATGTCACTTGTATGATTTATTTAAAAAATTCATTTGTATTACATTCCATCAATCCTTGTTAGAAAAATCGTTGATTTTTATTTATACAAAAGAATCGACATTTTCAAAATAATGATTCGATGAATATTCACAAAAAAGATATATATTAATTATTATAAGAATGCAATTAATATACATCATTTTGATCTCAATCTATATGGCATAAAATTTTTTATTTGAAAAATAAAGTTATAAAAAAAATATGATTTCATTTAAGGGACCACTATCAAATTCTATGTTAAAAATTCTATGAGTTATCACAAAATTAATTGACTTAAAAAAAATTATTTCTTGAGTATTTTTGCTATATTTTGGTATATATAAATTATATAAATTACATATCATTTATTTCTACTCTTCTTTTAAGCCTATTCCCTTTTTTCAATAAATATTTAAAAGTTGAAAGGAGTAAAAATTTTACAAAAATGATCGGAATGGTGAAATTTTAAAGTTTTAAACTTTTTCCGAGAAAACAACCATTGAATTTTCTTTTCTATGAGTTTTCTCAATATTGAAATATTTACAAAAAAATATGATAGTGGTCCCTTAAAAGCGAAATTTTTTAAAAGGGAATGATTGTTTTGTGTTATTATTAGGGTTATAATAATATTTAACATTTATATTAATGATATGTAATAATCAAAATTTATAAATATTTTTCTTTAATATTGCAATGACGAGTTTTTTAACTCAATAATCTAGACCTTTCGACCGTGTGCCGTTTTTATGGTGTTCCGTTGTCAAACCGTAGTTTACACAGAACGGTTTAAAAGAAAAAAAAGCCATTACCGTATTTATTTGGTTGGATTTTTTTAAAAAAAAATATGAAATTTGAAATTCGAACTTTGTCCCCTATATTAAATAACAATTGAACTATAAAAAATTCATACGTAAAAATTAAATTTATATATATAAAGTTAAGAAGTGATTCTTCAACTTTAATGTATTTTTTACTTCTTCTGTTGAATCTATTTCAAAAATACAAAAATTCATCATAAAATAAATAATACCTCTAATTAAGAGCCGTTTCTAGAAGACTTAACAAAATATATTTTTTATCAAAAAAAAAAAAAAAAAGCTAATGTGATAATCGAACATTAAAACTTATTCAATTAAAAATGAATACAACAAATTCTATTACAATAGATTTTTTTTTTTTCAAAAAAAATTTAGTTATATTTAAATGTTAACAAAAAGTTTAATAAGATTGAATATATTGATAACCATTTAATCAAACAAAAAGTTTTGCCGTGCAGATAATTCCGTTTTTTGTCTTCAGTGTACCGTTTTACTTTTTTTCAAATAAACTATTCAAAAAAAGGTGAAGTTACCGTAATTTATATAACCGCCGAAGGTCTATCAATAATCAAAAAAGGTGATAATGAAAAAAATTGTTTATATATCTTTAAATAATAAAGATTTAAGATAAAATCATAGTTATAGACATGTAATACAATAAATGAAAATATTTTACACTTAAGAAACTCAATTAAATTAAAAAGATAGTTTTGGAATCAATGGCCAAATCAAATTTGTTTTAGATAAATACTAGAATGTAAAAGATCATTGAAAGAAATTTGCTTCATTTTCATTCTAAAAATAAATTTAATACATCCTTTTTACCCTTGATATCAAGTGTAAATTTCTAAATATTTATTATTTACAATTTGAAGATTTAAGAAAATAAATAGAGAAATTCACAAAAACAGGGTTCTTTATCATATATTTAACAAAATGTATTAATAAAATATATAATAATTTAAGAAAACAAACAATTTTAAAAAGGTATGATAACTCTTTCTATTCATACATTTCTTTTTATATTCAAATATAATATTTTAATATGATATCTATATCTATATATATAATTTAAAATGATATAGTATCCACTAATTTTCGAGATATTTATCAATATATATAATTGAATACTTTACAAAAAAAATTGAATACTTTTTCTTAAAAAAAAAAAAAAAAAAAAAGATCAAAAACTTCAATTGTTTATGTAATGTTCTTCTAATTCTTCTTCTTGTTCAATCTTTTCTTCTTCCTCTTCTTCATTTATTTCTTCTTCTTCATTAATTAATTAATTTTTGAATTAATTCAATATCATTTTCTATGCTTTTATCATCATATTCTTTGAAAAATTCTTCATTTTCTGTTGTAATTTCATTATTTGCTTCTTTTTTTATTTCAACTGAGTTCGTTATTTCTTCAACTAATTGGTAATATAAAAAAAATGTAATGCAACAAAATAAACCACTAACTAATTGAAAATAATCAATAATGTGTGTATATATTTATGTAAAACGTAAAAATATTCTACTATTTGGTTAAATGAAAATAAATCATTGGTATCAGTTAAAATATTTAGTAAAGGAGAAACTATTTATCGATCGCTTGATGTTATTTGATTTGAATCTTGCATTTGGAATAAACAAAATAATGTAAAAAATTGAAAATTTATAAATTTTTTTTAAAAAAACTTAAACAAATATAGTATTTAAAAAGTGAACCGGAAAATTATCAAAAAGTGAACTGGAAAATCCTCAAAAAGTCAAACGAAAATAAATTTTAAATGAACAGAAAATAGTTCAAAAAGTTACTTCTTTCATTCAAATAAAAAATATGAAAATATATTGTTAATTATTGGAAATAGTAGTATTTATAATTATATATATATTATTAATATAAAACAATAAACACGAAAAATATGTTAATTAAAAAAATGTAGAGTAAACTTTTATATAAATTTATTTTAATCTTTTTTTAAACAAAAAATATAAATATTTCAATTTTAAAGAAGGAACATATAATTATATCTATGTTAAAATATAACTATTGCGATATATTATTTAATTATAAAAATGAAAGAACAGTTCTTTTCATTGCAATTATTTTTTGCATTAAATGAATCAAAATTTAAAACACCAAGTCTACCAAATCTTGAAATGCGTATTTTACATCTTTTGAGTAGTTTGCTGATCAATATTAATATATATTAATTTGAGCTTGAATTATCCAATTTTCATAGATTTTTCCTTTTAAAAAAATTGAATGAAAAAGAGTTTCCATACCTTTAATTTTAATAATTTGCCGGTTATCAATAAAATAATTGTCCATTACGATTTAAAAAAAAATTCTGAGGTTATTTATTTTTTTCAATGACTCTTGACCAAATAAAATCAGAATAATATAAACAATTATATCTTAATAATTACCTTATAAAATTTTAAAATAATTGAGAAATAAATTAAAATATAAAGAATAATTATCGAAGAAGCTTAAGTTTACTACTTCTTTGAGAGGATAATTTTTTTTTTAAACATCAAAATTTTTCTATTTATAACTGGCCAATTCGTAAATGGCACAATCTCCAGTATCATCTCCAAATTCATCCTCAGGTTATCACCCTACTCTAACCCAAGCACCTAAATCATATGTATTTTCTAGTCTTTATAATCTGACATGTAATGTAAGAGAAACCAATTTTTTAGGCCTCCTTAGTTGTCGTGATAAATTGTACGAAAATCATATAAAGATCAAGCCAGATAAAATTCAAAATTTTATTTTTGATTGCACAATGAAAGCAACAAAACCAGAAGATTCAAGAGCAATTTTATGTGCATTGCTCACAATTCGTGATCAGTCTATTCTTCCTTTATTTTTCGATTTTCTTTTTATTCAGCCAAAACCTCATGAATTTAGTATTATTATCGATAATATTTATGCTCTACTTTTAGACACTGCCCGTAAGTACTTTCAAAATTTTTCATCAACATCGTCTAATAATATATTAAAAATATTATCACTTTTAAGCGAGAGTAAAAATACGAACATTCAGCGCATTATTGACATATCAAACATATTTATTTCAGCAATAGATTCTGGATCAATTACGTCTTCAAATAACTCCTTAATTGAATATTTTATGCATCATACCAGAAAATTTCAACAAATATGGCCTAAACTCGATTTTGTAATTCCTAATCTGATCATAAAATTTCTTCGTTTTTACCAAGACATCTTTTTAATTAATCCAAAACCAACAGAAAAAAACAATTTAACCGGCGTTTCTATTCCAAGTGACCAAATTCGCTCAATTTCTGCATCAACTTCATCAATTCCTACATTTAATGATAACTCAGCTAAATCTAAAGTGATCCTTCAAAAAGCATTAAGTATTGGCACTAGCTACGAGAATTTTCTTCCAACCTTTTTTAATATTGGATTAACAAATAACACAATTTCAAAATATGGATTTAAAGAAATAGACCGAATTCTACACGATCCAAGAACATTTCAAAAGATGAGCACCAAATTTCCTTCTATTTACAAGCAACTGAATACAATTCCAGAAAATTCGATTACCTGTTTTACCGAAGTTCCTGTTACCCAACTCATGCTGCCATATAAACATTTAAAGGAAATGCTTAACTATAATAAATCTTTTACTTCAAAAACAGAATTAGATTATCCTTTATTTTTGAAAAGAGACGATCTTTTTGATATAGATTTAATACTTTCAGATGCTATTAGAACATTTTTGCAAAACAATGACTTCACTCAAAATCCATATGACATACGTTTTAATTTTATTTTAAATATTTTGTATAAAGGAATCGAAAAAGGAGCGAAACTGAGCTCATCTTTACACGCTTTAGTCAGTGATTTCTTCTTTGTTATTGGCGATTTAATGGATAATCCTGAAAACCAAAAAAAAACATTACTTTTGGTATTACCGGCAATTAACTTGATCCAAAGTTCAAAATTTGATAAACTAGCATCATCATTAATTGAGATGATTTTAGTGAGATTAAAACAAACAGATTTTTCAACAACAAAAATAAATTCAGTTCGCTTACTCTTTCGTTTTTTAAATGAAAAACGAGGGATTAATATGATTGAAAGAGTTAATATGCTAAAACATTTAAACGATAAATTAAAAGATGATTTTAATAACTTGCTAAGTTATCATGATAACAATGATATTCCTTCCGAAATAGTCAATTTTACAAAGAAAAGTTTACCTCTTGATTCGCAGAATGGAATCAGTGCAATTATCGCTGCAAATGAAAAATTTCATTCTTTATATGTTCAACATGGTAGCAAGTGGGGACCAGCGATACCAAGCATCAAAAAAATCTTTGATTCTTTTGTTCCATCATCGAGAAAAGGGATTGAGACGCTATTAGATATGGCTGATATTCATGCTACTACTCCATGCATGAGCTACAATTTACATGACGCTCAGATTCTTCTTAAATTTGTAAGTGATCATCAATTATACCAAGATTTCGATGAAGCCTTGGAATATACTGATCAAAAATTTTATGATGATGCTTTGGTAAAAGAAATTTCTTCAAATATCCATCCTTCTCGTTATTCTCAATTCTTAATTTCCTGTCGAGCTTTTCGTAAGAATGTTGAAGTTTTGAAAACTATCTGCGATTTTTGTCCAATGAGCTTGATTATCGAATTAGCTGATTTGCCATATTTAGATGTTGGACCAGAAGCCCAAATCAACTTTTTGAATCGTATTTTGTCCATATGCTCATTATGGTCAAATGATTCTCAAACAAAGTTGACTGTTCTCTTGAATGGGATTATTTCTACACCTCAACAACTGATGTCAATTTCTGATGTCATTCTGAAGACTTTCGAACAGCTACCATCTGTTGTTGTACTCTTCTTCCAGAACATGATAATGATGAGGGCTGATCAGCAATATGCTCATCTGATGCAAAAATTGAATGAGATGAAATCTGAAAAGGCACAAAAGTTTTGCTGCCTTGTTTTAGGAAAATGGCATTCAAAGAATGCAAATACAAAGATTTCGAGAACATCACTAGTTCCAGATGTAATTATATAGCTTTCCTTTTATATGTAGAGTATATGAAAAAAAAAGGGAATCGTATTTTTCTACACCACTTTTTGAAAACTTTTTAACTTTTTGAATACTTTTTTTAATAATGAATAATTATTTAGTTAAAATAGCTTCCCGATTCATCCAGCAATTCAAGGAGCCCGATTCGGCTTCGCGCAGCCCTGTGGTGATCACTAGTTGGTATATTCCTGAAAAATTATGTAAAAATATAAAAATTCATATCAAAAAAAGCAAATAGTTATAATTTTTCAGTAAAATTTAAATTTACGATTTTTTTGGTTAATTTTCTTAACAGAGTAAGTCAAATTTCACCTTAAGATGGTGGTTTTTTACTATGTTTTTTTGCAAAAGTGCAAAAAAGTTCCAAGCTTATAAAGTCGGATTCAAAATACTTGGGACAACATTCAATTTTTTTCAATGCTTCTCAGAAAAAAAATCATTCATCATGGGACAAATTGACCTCACGGATTATGATTTTAACCTATGGTTATTGAAAAAGCTTGTCCCAAGCCTTTTGAATCCTACTTTATTTTCTGAAAAACGATAAAGGCCAATTTTGACCTTAACTGCTGCGGGAAAATCCAATTTCACAATTTTTTCCATATAAAATATTTTTTTTAATACTTGCAAATTATTTTTTTTTTTTATGTAAAACTTATTAGCTTTTTGCTTTGCGAATTGGCCTTCTCAATGAATTCTTGACGACTATGATTGATAAATATTTATTGATAAGTCAGTTTTGATTGTAATTTTGGCACTTTAATTGCATTTAATGCAATTTTTTAACAATCTCTTAAAGAAATCTGTATTAAAAAATAAATAGTTAAAATAGTTTTTTTCATGGAATAATTTATTTGTGGAAAATTACATTAAAATATTTATTAAAACGAACAAACACTTCGTGGCTGTAAAAATTTTGCTAACCTTACCGGAAAGTAAAAATTTGATGCTTCTATTGATCTTTTTTTTTAGGTGCATATGGACATGCAATAGGATCCTTCATATCAACCGATTCATTGTTTCGTAGGTTTATAGCTTTCAATTTTTCTCTAGAAACATAAATTACTGGTATTTTAGAAAAAGTCATGCTTATATCATCGAGGAAAAAGGGTTTAAAAACATTATCTGATTTATTATCATCATCTACAGCATAATTAAGAGGTTTCAATTGGAAAGTCCATTCACCTTTTTTATTTCGTGTAAGAACAGGAATATTGGATTTTTGATTCATTGTTTTTTTTTTTTTTTTCTTTTTAATTCAAAATATTTTAGAATATAGTGGCGTCGGTTTGGGCCGAGAACGTGGGTTTGGAAGCTTGAATCATTCAATTTTTTTGAATTGAATTTGATCGTTCTTTTAATAAAAATTGTTTTTTTCTCATTTTGTAGCGGTATATGATATTTCATATATTTTAAAATCATATTGCTATGCGTATATTAATACAAATATAAATATAAAAATGAAAAAAATTGAGAAAATCATAAAATCTGATATAGAATTCGATCAAAAAAATTTCATCAAAAATAAGATTAAATAGATTAAAACTATGTATTATTAATATTAATTATGATTTTTATATAAAAAATGATATTATTTGTATTTGAAAAACAATGTTTTTCATATTTTTTTAATTTGTACGTTTAGATTTTTTAAAAATATTTTATGCTAAAAAAAGCAGTTGCAATCCCCAAAAAATCAAAATGCTTGGAAATATTTGGTTTACCAGATGGTGAAAAAATATATTCTCAAATTTTATCTGCAGAATTTCGCAATGCCAAACTTTTAAAAGAACAAATAGAAAATATTAAAAAAGGTTCATATCTCGCTAGTGTTACTAATATTTGCAAGCTTTTGGATATTTCAAAAAGATCTTACTATAATGCAATAAACGATGTTTTGGTTTTTGACCATTTAAATTGTATTCCTCCTTCAAGACAATTGCTCACAAATTCAGAAGAAAACTTTTTGATTACTGAAATACTACGCCATCAAATTGACAAGGACTGTTTGACTGGACAGGATATTCGAGATTTGGCTGAATCACTATATGAAGAAAGAACTGGACTAACTAGGTCCTTCAACAGAGACTGGTGCAGAGATTTTAAAACAAGAAATTCAGATAGAATTGAAAAAGTGAAAGCAGGATGCTTGGAAGATGATCGAGCATCAATTGATCCAGCACAAATTGAAAGGTACATTCTGGCAATTGAAAACATGCTACAGGATCCTCCTCCACCTGAACTGATTCTTAATTTCGACGAAACAGGCTTTTCACGACGTCCACAAAAAGGTAAAAGAAAATCGGTTTTTATTTCAAAAAATTGTCAAGTTTCACCATATTGGAGAGAAAACTCCGAATTGCATCATATATCTTTGGTAACATGCATTACAGCTGCATGTTCTTCCCTTCGACCATTACTTTTATCAACAAGAATTAGAATGGACAAAGATATCAGTAAAACTTTTTTTGAGTCGTAGGCAAGTCACTTCACAACTAAGAAAGGTTATATGACACAAAAATCAATGGAATTTTGGCTCCAAAACATAATGGCACCATACGTTAAAGAAGTGAGGAATAAATTAAAAGCTAATCACAAATGTGTCATTATTTGTGATAGCTGCTCATCTCATTTTTCTGATGAAGTGAGTGATATTTTGAAAGAAATTGGGAACATTGAAATAATTCCTATTCCACCTCATTCTTCTCATTTCACACAAATGCTCGATGCCACAATTTTTGGGTCACTAAAAAGGAAATATTCATCGACTCCAAACGATTCATCATTGACATCCAGGTTCACAAAAAAATTAATTCGCATCAAGAAAGCATATGAATCAACAATGTCTCAGGAGTTAATCAAAAGTGGCTGGGAAGCAACTGGATTTAAAATTAATCTTGAAAAAGGAAAAGTAACAAGTGTCTCATTTAAAGAAGAGTTCAAAACTCGACTACATTCTGAATGCAAGAAAACGTAATAAAATTACAAAAAAAGCATAATTTCTTTTCAAAAAATACTTAATATCATCATTTTTTAATAAAAACCATAATTAATATTAATAATACATAGTTTTAATCTATTTAATCTTATTTTTGATGAAATTTTTTTGATCGAATTCTATATCAGATTTTATGATTTTCTCAATTTTTTTCATTTTTATATTTATATTTGTATTAATATATGCATAGCAATATGATTTTAAAATATATGAAATATCATATACCGCTACAAAATGAGAAAAAAACAATTTTTATTAAAAGAACGATCAAATTCAATTCAAAAAAATTGAATGATTCAAGCTTCCAAACCCACGTTCTCGGCCCAAACCGACGCCACTATAAGTGTTTAGTTTTTTTTTTTTTTTTTTTTTTTTTTTAAATACCCTAGTTTTTAAGGCTAAAAACTTTGAATTTTAAAGGGATATCTAATAAATATAAAATAAGATGTATGAAGGTTTGAGATAGAAATAATTTTAAATAATATTAATAAAACAATAAAAATAGCTTGGACTCTTTAACTTGTAAGTTCATTGTCATTCGAGTTATTCATTTCAGGTATGCTAAGCATTGTATTAGCTGGCTTGATATCATAATTTGCTGATTTCTTTTTAATTTTACAAAATCCGACAATCATTAAAACAATAGATATAACAACAACGACAAGAACAAGAGTTATAAAGATAACAAATGAAAGTCCATTTGTATAAACCGCCTGATAAAGTTTTTGCTTATACTCAAAAGGCTGCCAATTTGAGTCAACAACAACAATATCTGGCATGTTCATTAAATCCGCTTGGATAATTACATGAGAAGATTTATCTTCACAAATAATTACAAACCTATTTGCATTTGAAACTTTATACCAAGATTTTTCAAAAAGTACTATTTTAGATGTATTTCTTGTTAAAAAAAGAAAAATCTGTTGATTTAGTTCTTTTTCAGATATGGTAACATTAACTATACCAGATCCACCATAATAAATCCGTAAAAAATCACTTTTAATTGAAGCAGGTGATTCTGTCGAATCTTTTGAAAACAGAGATATTCGGTCCTTACTGATGCTTATCTTATTCAACGAATCATCACTAATTGAACTGCTAGTTGTAACAACAAGATTTTTAATTGAATTCTTACTAAGTGAATAAATATCACTTTTTAGATAGTCAACAAGAAAATTATCTAAATGAGTTATTGGTGATCTGTTTAAATCTAAAGCAAATGCATTAAACCATGTTTTGTTATTACTCTTTGAAAGATCTATTGAGATCGGAGCATCAATAAGAGTGTAATTTGTAAGGCTTTTAGATCGAGCATTAAATATAAAAGGATTTCCGCAAAATGTAACCTTTTCTGCTAAAAAGTCACTTTGATTAATTTCAATAAGACTTGAATTATCATTATATGGATCGTCAGTTATATTTACTATTAATTCAGGCCCACTTCTGAAACTATAATATTTATTTTCTGGAATCAAAAACTCAGTTTGATTACCAACATATAAAACACCAACGATATCATCGTCGACGATTACCATTGGAACAGCCTCTAAACTTGTCATTAACGTTATATTAAATGTATAATGCTTGATGATAATTGTTTCTAGCATTTTTTTTGTTACATCATCAATTTCATTTATTGGTTTTTTCGAGAGTTGTCTAAATGAATCATCAAAGAAAATTTTGGTATTTCTCATTGTTGATTCAATTGTAATGGGGAAAACCGCTTTCATATTGTCTTTACCAAGAGAAAGTCTTAAAGGATGAGTTGCATTTGTAAGTAGTGTCAATCGCTGATAAACTAAATTCTTTTGAAGAACCATTGAAATGTTGAATTTTGAGGAAATATTCACTGAGTCTTCATAAATGGTTACGGAATCAACATAATCCATCAAATTTAATGATAAAGTAGGAATGTTGTTAACAAAGAAGTCTTCTCTTGCTGTTGCCATAATAAAAGTAAAAACAGTATTTGGAGTTAATAAAATTAAGTTCAAATTTCCAGTAATGTTTGAAAAATTATATCGATGACCTGGACCATCGTCATCATCATGCGGCATTATCAACGATAGTGTGCTCATCTCATTTTCTGATGGCAAGAAAGCAAATTGAACTTTTTGAGGGAGCGGAAACGCATTTTGGTATGAAACAATTAGTGGATTTGTTAATACGAATTGGACGATCATTTCTAATTGAATATTCGAATTATCAGAATGAATATCAATTACAGTATGCATGTCATTCAACGAGTCCTCAATTGCAACAGTTACAGGACCATTATCTTCTACACCAACTGTTAGCTCGCTATCACCATCAGAAAAGCTGATAGCCTCTGATGAAAAAGTTATCTGTGGAAAATATGAAATTTCTTTTATTTCTAGCAAAGCGTTCTTTGAAAGAATTATATCTATTCCAATCACATAAAGTTGGGATTGCCCCGAAAAGGTTAATATTGTACTGACTGTGATCGATTTGATTTGCTGACCAGAAAGAGAGTAAAGGTCAGTTGTCATTGACGGAACTGAAAAAGAATTTTCAATATTCAATAAACTGTTTTTTAAAGTTAAGCTAGTAATAGTTCCTGTTTTTACTTGTAAGATAACTCTGGTAATGTCAGTAAACGATAAAGATATCGGAGTGCTGTTATCTAGAGCTGTGTCATGGACTGATAGAATCGTTTGAATATGCTCGCTTGTTGATATGAAATTGTAGACCTTTCCTGGCGCTGATGATTGCTTAAGAGCAACAATATGGTAATCATTTGTGTTAAGTCCGGTATATGTTACATATATATTGATGATCCTAGCTTTAGACCGGGCAATCTGTGAGAGAAATGATGAATTCGAACCAACAAAATAATTCAACTTGTTTACATGATATAATAAGCATTCGCTGTTTGATACACAACTTTCGAATCTTGACTTTAGACACAAACAATAATTTTCGCTGTTATGTCTTTCCGGAATGAAAACAACCGATTCAATAGGAATAAATGCGACATATGGAACACTTGTTAAAGATCTGGCTGTTAGACCATTAAAATGGTGGATATTGATATCTTCAAGAACAAAACTGTTGGTAATAAGATCAAATGAAGAGCCAAATGTAAGCGTACATTTTTCAATTAAGTAAAGATTTAATATTAAATGATTTCGATAAGATGGTGATTCAATGAGATTCATCGTTATATTTGTTGATGATGTGTTGATTTCGATTTCATGTGATGTATTTGCTGTGAGATTAATAGTAGAGTTTGAGAAAACAGCTATTACGTAACTGTTATATATATTAATTTGTTCAAGTGAGGAATTGAGAAAATAAGAAGCAGTTAAATTATCTTCATATTCTTCTGGAAAATCATATCCAATTTCTTGTATCTTTTTTGGATTGAAAACAATATCATTATCGCTTAAAATTGATTTATGTTTCATAACTTTGGGAATAGATGTCATAATTTCAGAATATTTTACATTTTCCTGAAGAATTATTTTAGCATGAGGTTCATTTAAAATCCCAAAATGATCGCTTTGAGTACTATCTTCATTTAAAACATTAAATTGCTCCGAAATATTAATAGTAGAAATATATTTAGCGGGAATTGAAAGAAAATCTGATGTTAAAAAATTTGTACAAATAGATATAAGTCCTTTTGTACAGGAAATAGGAGATTCAATTAAAGATAAATTATAAACATTAAGTTTTGTTGATTCAATAAAGATAAATATAGATTCAAATGTTATAGACTTTTTTGTTAATGTATTTAAACCTGAAAGTAAAACGTATTGAGTTCCATGTAATGATCGGAAATGTATATTATTATAAGGAATTTGATTTAAATCAATCTTTAATGGCCTAAAATACGATGTTTTGCTAACGTTCAATAAAAAAATATCAGATTTATGTTTTGCCTGATTTGAAAAAGGGCTAATTTCGAACGTGTCTTCTTCTTTTACGCTTTTATTATCAATAATTTCATTTGGTTTTACATATTTAAAAAAACAGAATACATATTGGTAAAGTAAAAGAAAAAACATTTTATTTTTTGATTGATTTACACTACAATTGAGAGGTTCTTTCTCAAAAAATTTATATTAAATTTTATCAAATAAATTTGTTGAGAATTTTTATGATATATAAAACAGAAAAATTAATTTATTAAAAATAAAAAATAGTATTTTAAACATAGAAAATTGAAAATTAAATTTTATCACCCATAAAAAGGTTTTTTAGTCAAGATATTTACAAACATATAAACATCTCAATTGAATACTTGAATTAAAATATCTCAATTTCTAAAAAAGGTGAAATAGGTTTTTTGTGAAGTGGATTAAACTTTTAAAAATAAACCGCAGCATATTTGGTCCTATAACTAATGAAGAAACTCCATGCTCTTCTTGGAGATTTATTAAACATTTCAAAGCAAAAGATTATATTAGAACCAGATGTTATCATTGCAGGAAAACTTTTAAGCTTTGAAAAGCTTCTTCCTGCTGACCAATCTAAAATAAATGACGAAATGTTTGAAAAAATCGAAAGTGTATTAATTCAATGCCTTTATTCAAACAATTCACAAATATCTTTTCAGTGCTCAATTAGAATAGCAGAATGCCTCCTCCAGCTATACCAAGGAAACCGCCAAATGAAAATTTGGAATTTAATAACCGCATTTAATAAAAACCCAGTTGATTCAGTTTCATATACAACAGGATTTATTTTAAATAAAGTTGGGAAATACGCAAAATCAGTCGTTAATGGGGTTGCAAAAACACTTTTTAATAAAGTATATCCAGCAGTAGCTGCATCTAGAGAAAATAAAAAAGCATTTTCATTTTTCTTTGTTCTCTGTTCATGCTTTAAGGCCTCTCCACGCGACATGAACTCTTATGTTGATAAGAGTTTAAATACAGTTAAAAAGCATATTCTTATACCATACGAGCCTGTTCAATTATTATGCATCAAATTGTTAACAAAATTAGTTAAAAATGGACAAGCGGTTGCTGAGAAAATTATTCCAATAATGACTCAATTATTACAAGATCAAAATATGCCTTATATTATTGATCAATCTTGTTATCTAATAGCAAAACTTGCATATTCTCAACTTCAAAACCAAACTGAAGAAAAAAGTGAATCAAGTAGTGGAGAAATAAATTCAAAAGGCAAAAAAATATCACCTGTTATTTATATGGCATTTAATATGATGGAGAATTTTAAGAAATATTTTAGTGACATTTTCCCTCGCTTTTTATCTCTATTAGAGCCTGATTTCATTAATTCCAACAGAGAAGATATATTTCGACTTGTCAGAAGGATCGATCCTGAACAATTAAAAGGACTTATTTATCTCCTAGGTATCGATGTTAAACGTGAACTTTTCGCTAAAATTGTTGAAAAGAAAAAGTCTATTGAACTTATCCCAATTTTACTAATTCTTGCCTATGATACAAGTTCTTTAATAGAAGCAGGAAATTGCGCTTACGAACTTGCTTTAGAAGCAAATCTAAAAGAAAGATCAAAGATATCTGCTTTTTTCAGCGAACTTGTTAAGAAAGACCCAGAAACTACTTCAAAATTTTTAAAGAGAGGATCAAAATTCCTTGCCAATCCCCCCAAAGATTCAAATGACCACCTAGATAAAGATATGCGTGGTATTGCATTGCTGATTGCTTCTGTTTTAACAGTCGCACCCAATAGAAAACAGCTAATCGAACTTATTGAAGAAAATATTGTCAATTTCCTTCGTGAATCATGGAAAAGTGAATCGATAACCTCTCCATCATTTCAACCATCATTCACCATTTTGACAGCTCTCCCTAAGAGATATGTTATGATTGATGAAGTTGATCGTCTCTTATCTTTGTTCCCTCGGTATTTACTTGCAAATCCTGAATTAAATGAAACAGACAAAATTACAGCTTTAAGTATGGCTGAAACTCTTACACTGTTCCTGAGCGTACATACTAATTTTGAAAGCACTATCCCCATTCTTGAGTGCTGCCTTCAAACAGACTTTTTGAAATCACATTTTGTTCTTCTATGTTGCTACATGATTATTCCAAAACTCACTACAAGAGCAGACGACAATGAATATTCAATGCTTGCTCAAAATCTTCGCCCAATTATTTTGAAACCAAAACCAACACAAGCATTTGTTACAAATCTTGTCAAATTTCCATTTATAACCCGAACTTTACTCCTTAAAAATGAAAAATTCGAAATGCCAGAAAAATTAAATAGATTCTTTGTAACTGCGCCATCTTCCGAAATTATGGTTCGTGTATTTAAGACATTTCCTGATTTCACTATTGCACTTCCTGATCAAATTAAGAAACGTTGGATAAAATGGCTTGTTGTTACAAATGCAACAACACCTTTTGCACATTGCCTTATTATTACTTTAATTAATGATAAAAGAACTCAAATATATATACCTCAAAATCTTCACGAAGTCATTTTATCTGTTATCCACGAACTTGATCGTACAGACTATCTTCAAACTGCTTCTGAAGTTATAGCTTGCTGGGCAAAACTCTTTCCAAAAATAGTCCCAAAGAAAGTTCTAAGTATTTTATCAGATCCAGAACAATTTGATGATCGTGATCATCATAAATTAAAAGCAAAATTCTTTGTATTGGCTGCTTTGTTTGCTCATGTTCAACTTAGTGATGATGTTATATCTAATCAAATGTTGATTCTAAACAATTTAATCAAAACAGTCGATGACAATAACTTAACATCTTTTGGTTTACATGCTCTTTCTTCCTTGTTTCAAGCATATCCAGCTCAATTAGCTGCTATGCCATTCACAGATAGTCAAGCTAACTTTTTACTTTCTTTGATCAACACAAACAAATCTTTAGATAGTTTTGTTTTATTCCATATTAGTCGAGCATTTAGTTCTTTATTACCAATTATTTCCCCAGATATTGAGAAATCACGCCCACTTGCGGTTCCCATTATTAAAATCATCATTCAATTAATCCAATCAACACAACTTCCATTCTGCAAGCAAACATTCTTCAACATGATGCATTCAGTTTTCTCATTTATTAGACAATATGGAAGTATAGTTCCAATGACATTTCCAGCATCAAAAGGGGTCAACCTTTCATGCAAGATCGAGGCTTGCCAAGCGTTTGCCGATATGCTTCTTGTAGAAAAAACAAAATTGGATGAACTGAAAAATGAAGCACTTTCAAGAGATGATTCAATGAATGAATCTGAATACTATGAAACAGAAAGTGATATAAATCAAAAGAATATAACCAATTTCAACTTCATGAGTTTAATTCCACAATGTTTGATGCTTCTTCAAAGAACTGATCATCCAAACACAAACATATTTATCATTGCAGTTGCATCTAATTTTGCTCTTACAGCTCTTTCACAGCTAGTTCCAAGAGAAGAAAACGCAGATCCAACACAAGAAGCGGGATCAGCAGCAACACCTGGAACCTCACCTAATTCAGCATTAATAAGTAATGAAGTTAACTCTGATTCAATTGACAATCCAAACAATAAAAATGAATTAGTCATTCCACGCAATTATTATGAACAAATACAAGAATGGACGCGACTAATCAAAATGTGCGTTTCAGCAGGAAATTTACCAGCAACAGGAATCGTTAAAATTGGCGCAAGCGATAACGTTAAATTATGCATGCTGAAAGTTGCTAGAGAAATTCTTCCTTTGTTATTAAAGACATATCCACTTTTGAACGAAGCATTGGACGATTTGATGACAAGTTTAACTCGAGCCGTAGAAAGTAGACAACCCGATATTCAGCAAGTTGCATATCCACTCATTAAACAAGTTGTTACCGATTTTGGAAAAATTAAGAATAGTGAAAACGGAATGCCAATTATTGGTCTCTATGATATTATGTTTGCATCAGCCGTAAAAATCGGATTTTATAATCTTGATGTTTCTGGCGACTTTGTTTTATCATTCTTGAATTTCCATATCAATGGAATTCGTGGATCGCTAAAAGGAATACTTGCTGATGATAAAAACGTTGAAAGTGATAATAAGAAAAGTGCAATTATGGTAATGAACAGCAGTTATGATGAATTTGTAAGTATTCTAGATTATTTTGTTTCAGGATTTAAAGAATGCGACCATAAAACATGGCATTATCATGCAATTGCTTCCAAATTAACTCTAATTGCGATACAAAAACCCGAATTTAGAAAGAAGCTTCAAGATTTCTTCCCACGATTTGAAAAAGATTTTTCAAGCATCATTTTCAAAGCAGGAAAGTTATGGAATGAAGATCCACCAAATGATGCTGAAATTGGCAAATTTAGATTGAATTATTCTTCTTTCTTTTCAGAACTTTTAGAAAGCTTTATTTGGATCAATGCATTTTTAGCAGAGAAAGGAAAGAAGAAGAAAAAGAACGTAAACCTTGAAGAAGAGGAGGAAGAAGAAGAAAATGAAAAAGTTAAATCAATTAAACCAAACCAATTTCTCACATTCCTTCTAAGCGAAATAACAAATGGTCGCTACATCAACAATGATGAATTAGAAAATGAAGATAATGATGATGAAGATGAAGACGATACCACTCCAATCGAAGAATGGAGAGTTATTTCTGCCTTTAGCGCATTAGGAGCAATGATTGAATATTCGACCGATTTCTTCTCACAAATATCTAAGGTTTCGATTCCAACTGCGAAGAAAACTTTTGGCAGGGCTCGTGGCAAGAATAAGCATAAAAGATATGTTGAGATATATGGCAAATACCTCTCTAATGCAATTAAAGCAGCAAGTATTTGTTATGAAAAATATGATGATGTTGTCCGCCCTTGCTTGATGCGCTTTATGCGACCAGCAAGCGAAATACTTGAAATATATTCATCATCGATTGCTGACCTTGAAAGTCAAATCGAAGGAGATGAGAGTTCGAAGCAAAAATCAAAATCCAAGCAAAAGCAAGAAAAAGATGAAGAAAACGAGAATGACGATGAAAATGAATATTTGGCTGAATTGAAAGAAAAGCTTCGAATTGTTTATCAATTACGAAAAGAAGCTTGGAAGAGACTCGTTTCAATCTTAGTTGATGACAACTTTGATCCAATTGTTTTATGCTATTTGATTAAGAATGGTGGAAGTGAATTAATTTCGCAATATGCATTGAACTTTGCTGATCTAATATATGAAAACTTTACAGGAAAGACATATCATGGAAGGACACCATGCACAATTGAGACAGAAATAGCTCTTTGCACCATGCTTTTCTATGTAGCTGATGACAAACTTGATGAACTACTTGATTTTGCACTTAAAATCAAGAGCCGAAGAGATGAAAAGAAGATCATATTTAGAAATTCATTTGTTAGACAAATTTTCAAGTTCCTTCCAATTAATGATTCAAATTACAACAGAGGAACAAACAATGAAGATACAAATGCTGATGGAGAAAATGAAGAAAACAAGAACAAAGGAAAAGGAAAAGTTTCACCAAAAGTAAAGAAAATTGCTAGAAAATATGGTGAAAAAATTTCAAGATTAGTTTGGAATCATTTTAGAGAAGGCGGACAAGATTTCCTCATTCAGCTTCTTTGTGATCATCCATGTGTTGCTGAAGTTGTTATGCTTAGTGAAGATGCTTCCGCTTACAACATGTCAATTCTCGAAGATTATGATTCAATTCTATCATATATTGAATTCATCAAGTTTGTTTTCTGTTCAACGAGAAACCAAGCAAGCAACAATGAAGATGCTGACAAGCAGAATGAAAAGGTTGATTTTAATTTCTCTTTCATTCAAAATAATGATGAATATATCCAGATGCTTATTCGATTTGCTCTACGTGTCATTATTCAGTGGGAAGATCCGATTATCGATGAAGTTGAAAATGATAATGGAAAGAGCAAAAAGAAGAGCAAAAAGGATTCAAAATTCAGTGATGAAACAAAAATGAAGGCAAGAAATCTTGTTTTTAGCGCTTGCCAAATATTAAGGCTGATTTCCTTGAATTCAGCACCACTTATTCGTATTGCTTTCAAAGAGATGGGAGTAAGTTACCAATCAAATGCATTCAAGGCCGTTTTCTTGGTTGCAAAGAGAGCCGTCTTAGCACAAGAAGAAATAAAGAGAAAAAGAGGTGCTGCTGCAAACTTTCAACTTAGTTTTAAGACAAAATCTGCTGGAAGATCAAGAAGGAGAAAAGACGGCGATGATGATAATCCATGGCAAACTGATGATGATGGAAGTGATTGGCAAGATTTGGCAATTGAAGAATAAGAAATTTTTTCTTTAATATTTTTAATTATAGTTTTAACGTATTCATTTGTAAATTATTCAAATCGTTGTATTTTTTCTTCTTTCTTTTTATCATCAAACAACAATTTCAACTAATTTGGATTCATATTAATCTTCTTCTTACTTCAATGCTATGTTTATTTATTTTTATATAACTCTAAATCATAAAAATAGGTATCATTGATATTTATTAATATAATATGATACACATTCGTAATAAAAAGATATTTATTTATTTAATAATGCAAAACTTTATTCTAACAAAAAGAAGATATCTTTAAAAGGACGTATATTTTTTTCAGAAATAGTTATTCTAGGACTCTAATTAAGGAAAGACTCTGACTTATTGCTCAAGTTTATTTGATTTTTCAAATAAAATGAGTTTCAATTGAAATTAAAACTTTTTGTATTTTTTTCATTCGTTATAATTTTGAATGATTATGAAATTTTCTAAAAAAATAGAATTCATATTTTAATAATATACTAAAAATGTTTCAGTCTCGTGATGATATTCTCAAAAAGAGGCAAAGTATCAAGGAGAGCTATACATTTCGTCATATTGGTGGAAGAGATGTAGATGATAAAGTTCTTCCTCGAAAAGTTGCAGAAATGGCAAAAGTTCCGGTACTAGATATTAATTCAGATGTTAAATCGAAATTATATCAACTTGAGCAAACAGAAGTTTTATCTCCACCACGCTTTGATCGAATTGAATTTCGAAGGGAACTTCAAGCTTCATCCAAGAGACTTTTAAAAATTCAAAATGGAATGCCTTTATCCGCTGTTTGTAGAGAGAATACTAGTCCTTCATATCAAGCTCTATCTCCGAGACGTGTACATTTTGCAAGCCAAAAAGAAATTTTATTTCCTCCACGAGGCTATGTTGCACCAGGCCTAACAAGAAAAAGTGAATTTGTATTACCAAATGTTCCTGGAAATGAATCGCTTGCAGAACGTGCTCAGGATCAACTTGTTAGATTTAAAAATAAAATATATGAAGCAGAAAGGCAAAAATTTAATGAAACTTTTGAAGAACTTAACCGACGAAATAAAAGGCGGCCACAAGCAATAATGCAACAATATGAAGATTACGTAAAGTATGGATTAGAAGAATCACAAAGAAGAGCTGACAGAGCTGAAAAGTTAAGCATATTAAAAGAAAGACGAAGCGAATCATGGTGGCCAGATGTTGTTGATAGTTTTCCTAAAGAAGGGCGTTCAAAAAGGGATTTGGAAATCCTCGAATTATTTGCATCAGCACCAAAAGAATTTAATGAAAAAACAATTGGAAATTTATACAGAGAGGCTCTTGAACGCTTTAAAGATGCAGATACAGTTAAACAAATACTATTGCACATAAACGAACTTTGCCACTATGTTAAAGATTACAGACTATTAATGGTATTTAAAGCTGCGGAAAGAGATTATGCAGAAGCTCATAACATTCCACTTCCAAGTTCAAGTATTAATTCTGACGAACAAGATAAGAAAGATGAAAATGATTCACAGCAGCGTCTGACAGTCACATTTACTGATATCCCAACCAATAATTTGCGTGAAGCAAAAACAGCTTTCCCATCTGCATTTCAAAATCAGCCTACCAACTCAGATACAAATTTAGAAGAACAAGAAACTTTTCCAACAGTATCTTCAAACCAAAATGCTCACCATGTTTCTATAATGACATCTTCTAAGCCATTAAGGCCCCTCCCAAAGAAAAATGAACCATTCCCATCAATTCCAGAAACAAATACAGTGAAGATGTCATCTGCATCAACAATGACTGATGAATAATTTATTTTGATATAATTAGATCTCTTATCTTATGCCTTTAAATTGTATTTTTATTTACATTTTTTAAATTATTATGTTGTTTTTATAAAAACAAGAATTGTTTTACCTATTGGGAAATTTAATTCTATATGCCAAAATTCTTAATATGTGATATGAAAAATGTCAGAATATTTTTGCCATACAATCATTTTTTAAATGACGAGCACACCATATTATTCTTATATTATTAGCCTTATTAACACCAAAATCAAAGGTGTATACGATGAAGGTTGCAGACTTATTAATGATAAAATAGAAAATTGGCCCCGAAATGATTCTTACCAAGAATTCATAGATAATATTGTTTATATTGGCTCTAAAGTTCCTCTTAATTCAATCGAAACAATTAAATTTTTAGTCGATAATCTCGAAAGCGAAAATTTACGTAATATTTTTCAAGTTGAAAAAGATGATGAAATTGAAGGAGATGATAAAAATAGAGAGAGTAAGTTAATTAAAAAAAACTTATATAAATTGCTGATTTACTATATTTTTGCAGATTCAGTTGTTCAATTAATGATGTATACAGAAATGGACAATAAAGTTTTGAACGATGGTTTATATAATATATGCGGTATTAATATTTTGAATATGAAATTTCCAAATATCAGAAAAAGTAAGCCCAATTTTGATTTACTTTTACAACGTTTAATTCGTCAATGCTCCGTCATTTATTATAAAGTTCGTTTAATCAACGAGCCTTTTAATGGATCATTAGATATTTTTACGTCTACTCTAGCAAACCAAGAAGCTATTGATCTAATCTCCTCAAGAGAAAACTTACTTATTCTCAACCGTTATCTTGAACCACCACAGCCTGACAAAAATAATGACATTTCTTTTTCTTTTATTGAAGCAATTTTAAACTGCCATAGTAAATCTAAATTTCAAAGAGAAATATTAGAAGATTGCATCAAGTCAGCAATTCTCCAACTTCCTAAAAATGATTATTCTGCCGTTAAAAACAAACAATTTAATGATATCATTTCTAATAAAAGTAACATTGATTTTAAAGCCTTATTTATGGCCAGAAATACAACAACGAAAATTGAAGATATTAAAAAGTTTCTTGATGATAATAAAAGGCAAGATCGTGATAAATATTTAAGAAGCTTTTTATACTTTTTAAGAGATCCAAAATGTAAACCAATGAACGAATTATGGGAATATGGAAAAAGAAATGATAACTATTTTCTTATTGAGGAAAAGAACGGACTTTCTGAAATTAAAGAAACAAACGAAGCAAAATTCGTCGACTTGTTCTTTACTTATATCGCTAATAAAATTGATAACGATGAACTATCAACCAAAATAATATTTAATTTATTATCAAGAAATATTCTTGATAATATTCAACGATTTGCTACTTACCTAATCGATAATAATAAAGGAACAAATGAAAAAATTGCAGGCCCATTCTTCAATGCATTATCAATTATTTTTGATCCACAATCTGGCTTTGTTAATAATACAGATGATTCAAACACAATTAAAGCAATTACAAATACTTTGAAAACATTTATTAAAGGACAATACGAAACATCTCTTCCAAGCATTATAAAAGATTTAACTTATTGCAAAACTGTTTCCACCCAATCATGCCCAGATTCGTTATTAGCTAACCAAGATATAGATCCTCAAATATCAGTAGATGGGTTCATAAAACGTTTTAAAGAAGCTGAAAACCTAACTTCTACTGTCATGCCCCAAAATTATCTGAGGCCAAATTATTCTGACGGAAAACCAAGAAGTAATGCATTTCCTGAAGAATGGAAGATTAAGACCTACTTAATTACAATTTTGTTTCATATCATCAATCCCTCAGATGCAACTGCAGATTTCTTTGTTCCTTTAGCTAAGATGGCTTTAGGTGATTGCCAAAAACTTGCTTATTTTGCTCTTTATGCCCTTCAAGTTTTTTATATTAAGAAAGAATACACCGTATTACCAATATTAAGTGCAATTAATATAGTAATGAAAGAGTTAACACTTGGTAAAAAAAATGCATTCACACTACTTAATCTTCTTAACCAATTTTTGACATTACCAATCCTCCATATTGAAAATGAACGAGATAATGAATGGCTAGCAAATTGGTCAAATGAAACTCAAGCTATACTTCTTGCACACTTAACTTCACCTTTTGCTCAAGTACGCGATATGTCAATCCTTGTAATGGAACGCTTAAATACTGTTCTTTCATCATTTAATATTCAAACAACAATTACTTCTTTACTTCATAAATATGATCCTATTATGATGCAAAGAATAGCATATAGGCTTAAAACTACCAACAATTCGAATGAAACCTTTGAAAATATCAACTTTGTTACAATTTGCAGGTCAACCAAAATCTATTTAATATTATACGCCTTAGTTGAATATGCTCAAGTATTGGTTAGATCTGATATGAAGAATGTTCTCAAATCATTTTATCAATTAAAACTCTGGTCAACTATTAATTGGGAGTCAAATGATCTTTGGGATATTCTCCCAGTTCTTTCTTTTTCACAACGAATTTGCCCAATGCTTACTACATCTAAAGAAAAAATCAATGCCAACTTTAACTGCTTCCCAGGGTCTCATTCACTTTTAGAATATGAAATATACAAAGAAGAATTAACAATTGATGATGTTAATATGCAAATGATTGATGATATTGCAAGTTTTTCAAATGAGACAAGAATGAAAAAACTAATTGAGTCTCTTGATAAGGAAAATAGATTTGGATATGATGTTCTTGGTGCTCTTGCTAATTCTTTATCTATAGAATTATTACCAAATTTCATTAAGAGCTTTATTAAATATATCAAAACGGCTAGAAATGATTCCATACTTGTACAAAAACGCATAAGTCATATAATTACTGGCATTGTTCTTTCGTCAGATTTCATACTATTTGTTTCAGCACATATGGACGAACTCAGAGATTTATATGAAGCTTTCCTCAATTGGTACCATGATATTCTTAAAAAGTATGAAAGAAACCACATAGATATTGATTTTTCAGACGAATCACCTAATCGTGAATTTCTCCAAGGTTATTGCTCATGTGTTCAGTCATTATCTCAATCGCTCTTACTACCAAATAATAACGGTATAATTGGAGCAGTTCGTTCTTTCAAACGACCACCATGGTTCACCGACGATAATATCTGTACAATCAAAACTCGTCAAATATGCTTTGAGTACTTACGTAAAAAAGAACCAAAAGCAGAAAAAGCTATTCTAAGCTTAATTGAAGTTTTTTCAATCTTTAACTCTGAATTTTCAGCTGATGACGCAACATATCGTTATTTTCTTGATCTTGAAATCAAAAATCCAAATGTTCGTGCATTTCATTCATTGCTCATTCATCACCGTGACATGTTTTGGCAATATCTAAAAGTAAGCTTGCATATTAAGAAAGCTGAAGGCTATTATTTATTCAGAGCAATCTGCGAGTACTTTGTATATAATAACAGAGACGTTAATGTTGATGATTTAAGTCCAGAAGATATAAAATTAAATAGGAAAATTGTTGATAATTCAGGACGATTAGTTCTCTATGCTTTGGTCTTCATCGGATCTCCTCATGATGAAATCAGAAAGAGCGCTTTTGCTTTATTGAAGCGTATTTTACCAATATTATGCGCATTTCAAGATAAAGACAACATCAGAACTTCAGGAAATATCAATTCCTACTTAATTCAGCATCAAAGTGAACTTAGTGCTTATACCCTTGAACCCACAAAAGAACAAGTATATGATCTTGCATCTTGTATATCAGATAACATGCCATTTATTGTTCCAAAAATTTTTGAAACCTTTTTCTCTATGTTTAAACTATATAATGGTGACGATGATGCAGACAAAAAACCTATTATTGGAAATTCGTATATACCTCTTCTTTTAAATGTTGTTTCTCCTTTTGCACGACATCTCATATTTGAACAAGGAACTACGGTTTACTCTTATGATTTCCACAGCACTACAAGCATGAAAGGAATTGACTTTATTAATAACCTTATTGATATTTATCCCTATCTTAAGAAAAATAACATACCATATTATACTAAAATTTTCGGTGAAATTTGCACAAGACAAGCAAATATTGAGGTGCTTGCAAGATTATTAATAATAAATTCTGGTGCGACAAGGAAAGATACATTACTAACTGCAACAACAACAATTCTTCTTTATTTGATTCAAAATGCTAATCCTGCTGTTTTCCTATCACTTCTTGTTCAACGACTTTCATTTGGATACTGGTTTACTAGTAGATATGGCCAAACAGAAATTATTGCAGATCAACCATATAATGTATATGATTGGATTGATCTAACGTTGAATATTCTTCATGAAGTTGCACTCGCAAACTTTTCACTCTTGTTCCCTTATATTCACACCATTTTACATTATTGCATTATCTTTAATAATCATGATCAAGCAACAAATTCAAGGTTGGCATCATTACTCCAAATCATTATTAATAATATTGATAGTTCTCTATTACTTCCTGAAAATTGTAAAATTGGCTTTCAGGCTAGGTCATCTTCAGATATGATACCAGTATCAGGAATTATAGATTGTTTAACTAATCCTTTGGAACAACTTATATCAACATCAATCAAATCCTGGAAGAACGAAGCTCTTCAATGGCAAACAAGTTGTGGAGATTTGGTCTTATCAGAAAGGAGTGCAGTTGTTTATTCATTATTGCCAATCGATCCAGAAGTTACTGATAACGATAAGATTTTGAATTCACTCAATATTGTTCTTAAAGAATACCAAGCAAACTTAAATTTGCTACAACAAAATAAAAATATATTCTTTGGATACATTCATGGATCTTTGGAGATGCTTTTGTCTAATATTAAGTTTTCATTTGAACATAATCTGGATGAATCAATTCACGATATTTTACAAGTTTCTTTAATTTTAATCGATTCAGCTATCGTAGACGAAGAAACATCCAGATTAGCACTGAAATTAGTCAAAATCATAATTAATGAATTACCAAATAAGCTTCAAAATCTCAGCGGATTGGCGAGATTAATGGCAACTTCGTTTAACAGACCGAATATTGTAAAGATTTTGGTTAAGCTAATAACTTCTAATTCTCAAAATCAAATATTAGCACTTACTCTTCTTCTTCCTTACTTTTATGCATCAATTACTGCTTTCCAATCAATCAGTCCATATTTGACATTTATTACAAGCGACATTGTGAGCGTCTTGATTAAGAAACCTGATTGCGCAGCAATTCAGCTAAGCAAACATACTTTCGAAAAAGGATCAAAATATGCAGAAATATTTCAGAAATATTTCAAATTGAATGAAAAAGGAGTTGATTTATCTTTGATTGAATCGATTTATCCTTTGGAATTCATTTCAGAGTTAACAAAAGAAATTTGGGCAAGTAATCCAGAATCTATTTTAGAAGTCATAGCATATTACAAAGTAATATTAACAATAACATATACAAGACCAACGACTTTAAATGGCATAGATGAAACATATACTGCACATACACTCAACGTTGTTCGTGAAACAATTTACTATACTCTTCAAGCTTTCATTCAAACTTGCCCACAAGATAAATTAAATGAAGTCGCCATATTTAATTCAATATTGAATTATGCTATTTATGAAGATAGTCCAGCATCAAGAGATCTAATGTTAGCTGATGTCACGAATTCAATTCCTATCGAAGGAAATCCTTCATTATTAAGTAAGTTCATTAGCCCTCATGTCGATAATCAAAATGATATTGTAGAACAAATCATGAAAGATGTAGGTTTTGCAGTACCTTATAGAGCATACATTGAAAAAATGCCTTGCAAGAATAAAAGAATCACTGAAAACAATAATTCTACACCAATTTATGAAATAGACTTCAGTAAGGAATCGCCAATCAGCGTTTTAATGATTTGTGATGGTTTACCAAATCATTTCGACGATCAAATAAAATCTCTCAAAGGAATTCATTTAATGCCATTTGAAGAACAAATACTATTCTGGAAAGCAATTAAGAATGAGAAATTCACTCCAAAAGTACAACCTATTGACACAGATATTACTGCTTTGCAATTCTTCACCCATGCTAAAGCTAGGAACGCAGTTAAAAAGACTGCTGACCAGATTTATGCTCAAGAGAAATTCTTTGACAAAGATTGTTTCATATTAAAAGATGAAGAATTTGATTTGTTCGAGAAACGATTAGAGAGCAAAGAATAATTTTTTTTATTTAATAAAAATTTCAATCATTATAATTTTTATCATTATTTTTTTTCTCTTATTCGCTTCACGTTTAACAATTTAGAAAAAAGCTGCATTAATTAAAAAGATTAATATAAAATATGGTATGAAAAATCGCCAGAGAGTACACTACGTGAAGCTCTGAAAGAACATAATTTGTATAGGACATATTTTGAACAATTTTTTTTTTTTAAGATATTTACAAATTATATTAATTCAATTTTTGATAAATATGATATAAATAACCGTAATTAAATATGGAGTGTAGAATTTCGGTTTATCAGAAATGCTTTTTTAAAAAAAAATAAAATTAAAAGGTTTATTTTTTACACGCCAACTTAAAAAAAAACAAAGTTTACGTTAAAAACTTTTCTCTAAGTATCATATATTTTATTTGTAGCAAAAAAGCAAATTATATGTTAACATTGTAGATCATAGTGTCTCAATAGTAATAACGATAATAATAAAAACATCCTATGAAAATTTGATTTTTAACAATATTTTAGTTATGAATTAAGATTCATTGCCTGATTCTGAAGAAAACCATCCATTGACTTGCTTTTGAATAGCACCAGGTTTAACGCATTCAACAATAATCACTGCTAAAACTGCAAGGAGAACCAAAAGGGCAAGAATTCTTACACAATTATCACCTGCAGCTCTATTAACCATTTGTTTCATGATTTTCTTTGCTCTACTTAGTTCACTATCCATCTCAACCATATCATTTTGAGCTTTTTCTAAAACAGTTTTTTGCCTGTCTATTTCTTCAAGAGTGCCTTGGCCAACGGTATTGATTTCATTAATAGTATTAATTGAATTGTCAAGAGATTGCTTTTGTATTTCTTGAAGGTCACGGGCTTTGTCCATTAAATCTTGAGTTGTCATTCCACTTGCTTTAGCTTTTTCTTGTGCTTGTGCTGCTTTTCCAGCTGTTTTAACTTGTTCTTCAAGCTTTGTAATTTCGTCGTTATGCTTTTCATATTCGTCGTTATATTTTTCTTGATCATCTGCATCTGAAATATCTAATGCTTCCATTTGAATTGTGGCTACGTACTCTTTAGCGCGGGCTACTTTTGATTCTAGTTCTTTTATCAAATTTCGACGTTCGGCACCTTCCGTATCTTGAACTTGGCTAAGCTGTTCATCAATTTCTCTTTCAAGATCAGTGCATTGTTTAACATAATAATCGATATCAACTTTGTACGACATTTACAATACTTCTTAGATATTTCTAAATGAGGCCATTTAATCATTGAAAAATATATTTATTCAATTTTTGAGATAAATTTGTTTAAATTTTCGCGGTTACTCAAAAAAAGTTACACTCTGAAATAACGTTTGAAATAAAGATTTTATTAAATAGAGGTTTTGTCGCTGACTTCACTTATATTTTGAATTATTAAAATATTTATATCTTTTGAAATATAAGAATAAATATATTATATACTTATTGCATATTATTTTATAATATTTAAATATATATATATATCTACTTTTAAGTCGAAATGCTAGGTATTAATGTCTAAAAATCCAATTTAAATCATCCGTTGATAAACAGCTATCTCGACAAATGCGAAACGCATGAAAACAAAATGTATATTATTTAAAATTATATTATATTACTATATTTATTATAAACTTTAATTTTGTCAAAATTATATAAATTATGAGAAAAATGTATTTTAATTGATTTTTTTGTTTTTTTATTTAGGCAAATACATCATAGAACTAATATTTTTGATTCACTCACTCTTATATAGTTTTGATACTTGCTATAATAAAAATATTTCTAATTAATGAGGGTTATAAATTCCTAAGATTCAACTGTGGAGATCGATTTTTGTACAGTAAGTTGAAATTCTATATAGTCTTCTCAATTAACCTTAGACTTTATTGAGTACTCTCAGAAAATCTCTCAAAACATAAATAAAAATATATGAAAAAGTTTTCATAAATAACGACCAAAAATTATCGTTTTTTAACGTATGATTATTTTTTGAACTTTTTCCTATAATTATTTTCAACATTATCAATTATTGAAAAGAGTATAAGGTTTTTAAAAAGACGGTATCAATTTTTCCTATCAATTAGAGTTTTTCTAACCGCTTATTATTCACAAAAATATTTAAAATAAACTATACAAAAAAATAAAATTTCATGTAAAGTTATCAAATTTCGTCAGAACAAAACTACTCATATTCTTATTTGAAATGAATTATTCTTTTTTAAGAATAATAAATCTCATTTTATAATTAAATATCAATTGCCTAAGATATACTATAGTAGGTTATAATTCGATTTTCAAAGTATCTATAAAAAATATGAAAACAATATAGAAAAATTAAAATTATTTTAGATGATATATACTTTCACACTAGTGTTGTTCATTTTAAATATGGTAAAATTCTTGATAAGCTATTTCATTTATGAATAATATGCAATTTTAGATTTCATAATTTTGTTTGATATTTACCTTTTAATATAAAAGATATGTCTTAAAATTACGTGAAATGCAAATATTCTCTGATATTTTTGTATTTTATGGAATATTTTGAAAAAGTTGAATTTAATAAAAGGTATGGAAACTCTTTTTCAATTCAATTTTGTTTTATGCAAAAAAAGCTTGAATATTAATCATTTTTAATTAAAAATTGATCCATCTTCATGTATATAATATTTGAAACACAAATATAAAATCAAAAAAATATAATTTTAATTTTATTACTGAAAAACAACAAAAAAAAAAAAATGTAAAAAGTTGAAATTTTTGATCAACGAAAATTCCTCATCAAAATTTAATACATGCATAATATTGATACTACGGATTCTTAACATACTTAATAATAGCATGAAAGTGCTGAATTCAAATCATATAAAATATGTAATAAGAAAAAAATGTTTTTTTTAGAAAAAATCAATTTGAAAAAGAACGAGTCGACAAAAGTTTTTAGTTTTTTTATACGTTCTTCATTTTTTTATTTATTAGAAAATAAAATAAAAAAAAGGCCATGTTTTTCGATAGGATTTCGAGATCTTATATGATGTTATCAATTTTTTGTATACTTCATATCACAGATGATATGAAATTTATTTTTGACCATAGTAGGCGAATTTTTTTTCACCAAATAGGTTAATTTATTAAAAAAAATTTATATATAAAGCATAAATTCTTTCACAATTTCTTTCCCTAAATCTCAAACAAGCTCTCCGATTTAACAAACTAACAGTGATTTACATAACAATTCTCTTTTAAATTCGAACGCTTCGTTATCAAACAAACAAACTCAAGATAATTCTTTCACAATATCTTTCCCTAAATCTCAAACAAGCTCTCCAATTTTACAAACTAACAGTGATTTACATAACAATTCTCTTTTAAATTCCAACACATTTTATTTTTATTATTCATAGATTTTTCTAAATTTTTGATCAATATTAGAATAAATATTGTTATTACAGTTAGATTTGTTTATTAATTTATTTGAATTTATGAATGATTCTTCACTATATTTTTTATGCAAAATCGGAGAGCTTGTTTGAGATTTAGGGAAAGATATTGTGAAAGAATTATCTTGAGTTTGTTTGTTTGATAACGAAGCGTTCGAATTTAAAAGAGAATTGTTATGTAAATCACTGTTAGTTTGTTAAATCGGAGAGCTTGTTTGAGATTTAGGGAAAGATATTATGAAACAATTATCTCTATTTGGTTTAGTTATCCATGATTTGTTAAAATCTTCTAGAGATTTGCTTTGCGAATCGCTTTTATTTGTTAAAATTTGGGAACTTTGTTGTGTGTTGTCCAGCAAATAATTTTCTAACAAATCTAAATGATTTTTTAATTTCTTAAAGATTCTATTTTGTTCATCATTTTTGAATGGAAAAAATGGTTTAAAAGAACTGGGAATTGAATTTGAAATATCAATGTGAGGACAAATATGAAAAAATTTCTCAAAGAAACTCATATAACTTTTGGAAAAAATAAATTCATCTTTTAGGTCAAAAAAAATTTACCTGTTAGGTCAAATTGGTTCATATCACAAGTGGTATGAAATATCAATCCAACGAATTACGCGTTATTTCGGTACAAAATATAATATATTTATATAATTATATTTGAAAAAGTAATAATAAAATAAAAATAATAATATTTTTTTTTGAATTAAAATAGCCAGATTTGGATTCAATTTTTTGGAAAAAAATAATCTATCTTTATCTTAAATTCCTCTCGAAAAATATGCCTTTTTTATATTATATTTATCATTAATACTATCATTAAAAAATTATATTTTGAAATAAAAATGATCTGTCGAGTGGATGGAAGTTTCCATACCTTTATTTAATAATACTGTTCATTCATTGTTATTTAAAAAAGAATATATGATTTAAAAATAAATTTTAGCACTAATTAATTTTTCATTAGTGAATTAATACAAATTACTTCAGTGCAAGAGAAGCGCATTAGAGTATGATTTCTCTCAAAAAAATTGAATATAGATTGAATGAACCATTGAAATTTCTATGAAAAATAAACTTTCTGAAAAACTCTACTATAGTTCAGTGAAAAAGTAGTAATCGCTTGGAAAAACCAGTCATCATTTTCTCTTAAAAAGTTAAAAGTACTCAAATTTTAAAATAAAAAAGAACTTTTTCTATAAAAAATGAAAGGGGGTGATCTTCAGAATTGCTTCAAATTTCAAAATTGAGAGAAAGATAATTTTTGAGTTTTCTGATTTAAAGTTAATTCAAGATTATGTTTTAAATTGAATAATTTTAACTCAATTCTATTGATTTTTTAAAAAAAAACTGAGCATTTTATTGTTTTCTATAATTAAAATGCAAAGCAAGCCAGATATGATTCCTGCTTTGGTAATTTTAGAAGAATTCAAAGGCACACAGATTGAAGTATCTGAGTATCTGATCGCAATTCGTCAACAAATTGGTATTATATGTGAGCATTTAAATAACAACTATATAAATGTTTCATATGAGCGAATAGGTTTTGTGTTCCATGAAAATAAGTACGCAGTTAGACATCAACATTACAAATATTTATATGGAAAAAACAAAAATGGTCGGCCATCTAAATTGACTGATGAGCAAATACACTTAGTTATTCAAAAAATTAATTCATATCATTCAAATCCTGGCTATGCATTATATCCAGGATTTGAAGATATAGAAGAATTTATTTTCCAAAGCTTTAACATTCAGATAAAAAGAGATACTTTAAGGCATATAATTAATTTGAAATTATCTAATCTTTTTAAAACTGTAATTGGTCGACCAATGGACTCAAAAAGAGTCGAGGCCAATATTTATGATATTGATTCAAATTTAAATAAACTCTCAGAAATAATTGAGGGAGTTCATTCAAATTTTATCATAAATATTGATGAGATCGGTAATCAAGATTTTGCCGACGCGGAGCTAAAAACATTAATAGCGCCGGCCACATATAACCAACTCTACGCTCCTTACCCGGTTTCCAGATCTATTACCCGAGCTTCATGTATTGCAGCTATATCAGCTGCTGGCTTAGTTTGCATTCCTCAAGTTGCTATAACCAGAGCAACATTAGACGATGATATTTATGATTACATGCCTGTTAACAGCGCACAGATAGTACAAACTGATAATGGCTACATAAATACTGATTCTTTTAAAAACTGGTTCTCAAATATTTTTTTACCTGCTCTAAGACGTTTAAGAACACAGTTTGAGTATAATGGAAAAGCTATCGTTATTATGGATGGCTTGAAAGCTCATCAAAATTTAATATCTCAAATAGATTCAGAAAAAGAAAACATATTTTTTCATTTTTTGGTCCCCCACTCCAGTGACCAAACGCAGCCACTGGACCTAGTATTATTTGGAGTTATGAAAAAGTTTGAACAAAATTATCAAAAAAAAAAAAAAAAAAAAAAAAAAAAAAAAAAAAAAAAAAAAAAAAAGACTTATCTCAACAGTCAAACCAGTTAATAAAAATAATCAGTTGTTTATATAAGGCAGCTACACCATTTAACTGTAAAGCTGCATTCAAAGCTGCTGTCATCACAAGTAAAGTGCATATCAACGAACGTGGTGATGCAGTAGAATTGGCACATTTTGATCTTATTAATTGTACAAAAGTACGACATTACTCACAAGAACAAATACTCTGTTTGGCAAAGTGTGGAGTACCATTAACAATAAATCAGCAAAAACTTTTACAAAAGTATTGTCAAGAGCGTCGAATGCAGAAGAGAAGCAGGCTGCCATTATTATATTTCCCAAATAAGGACTTAAAAGAATGAATTAAAATTTTTCATTTTTCGAATTATCTTTTTTTTAAAAAAAAATAAAAAAATTAAAAATAAAAAACTGCTTTGAAATGTTTATTTTTTATGTCTAAACAAACAAATTGAATTACTTTTTTTTTTTTTCCAAATCGTCATTTGGCAATAAAAAATCATCAAAAAACAGCTTAGGATACCGCTAAAAGCACAATATATACTTCTCAAATTTAAATTATTACAGCCTAATGCCTAAATTTAAAATTGAAGAATATAATTATATATACTTTTTTTCTTCCTATCTCCATAAATTTATTTAATTATTATAGTCAATCCCATTTCAAATGATCAATTCCAAATTTCATTTCTTTCTATTTTTAAATAGAGATATTAAAATAAAGATAATTGAATAAATCATTTAAATTTTTAAATAATTATGAATACATTCATTCAATTATTTGAGAACCGATTACTCCTTTTTTAAAAGGTGACCACTTTTTCACGGAACTATATCAATTTATTAGTGAAGAAAATTTATTTCATTTTGAATATATTTGAATTAATCAATTTTATTTTGAGAGAATAAATAAATAAATCATTATCTTTTTAATTAATATTGAAAGGTGATAATAATATTCGATATATAAATTTTAAATTAAATAAATAATAATAATTTAAAAAACAAATACTTTTTTTAGTACTTTTTCAGATAAAATCTTCTAAATTTTTTCTCTCATTTTAATCCTTACGGCCGTAGGCCGTAGTTGGAGAGAGCCGTTGTCAAATCCGTAATTTTGCCGAAACCCCTCTATACAATTGCCGCATTTTATTTGGTCGATTTTGAGAAGAAATTAAATTATATTATTTTTTTCAAAATCTTTTAAATTCAATTAATATAATTACTTATTAGTAATTTTTTATTACACGTTTGATAATAAATGGAAGAGACTCTTCAGTCTTCTGAAAAAGTTATGAGATTGAAATTGGATAATTGATTGGAGCAGGCGAAGATGATTTGAGTAAATAATGTTATGCTGATGTTGAATAAAATCAACTTATATAACTACAAGGACAACCATATGCAAGTGAGATTAATTTCTGTAAATAAATTGGTTTAGTTTATTAAAATGAGTTTTTTATATATAATTTAAAGTATTCAAAGCAATTATTCAAAAAGTTTTGGCATAACCATTTATTATTTGAAAAAGTTACCGTTTTTTATATGCCGTAATTTCAACTCCATGCGCCGTAATTCCAAAAATCGGCATAAACTATTTAAAAATAGGTGATGTCGCCGTAGTTTACAAAACCGCCGAAGGGTTACTCTCATTGTTTAAAAAAATGAAAAATGAATACTTTTTCATCCAATTTTGAAGTTATGTGGATTATGAATGATATATCTATTTTTAAATAACATATAAAATAAAAATATAACATTTAGTAACCGCAATTTTTTTTGACATTCTCAAAGAATAAAATGACATGTTAAATAAAGAACGATTATTTTCATTCATTTCATATAACATGTCATAATGCTTATTTAAATTGTAAAATATAGTGCGAGCAAACCCGTAACGTCCTATTCAAAAAGTTCTATCGTTCATTCAAAAATAAATATTCTCACAAAATTAAAAAATAATTTTTCATTCATAAAATGGTAAAAAATTCAATGGATATTCAAAAAGTGAGAATTTTTAGCTTCATTCAAAAAGTGGGAGAAATTGAATACACTAAGAAAAAATAATTTAATTTGGCCTTGAATTCAAAAAAACTGAGAAAAAATATTAGTGGCATAAATCAATGTTTTATACAGTTTTCTCTCTAGCTATGCAAGGCGAGGAATCTTGTAGAGTTGCATAGCAAACACATTAAAATATCAAAAAGTAAACGATTCCTGCTAGAAATTCGCTTCAGCTTCAGATACTCATACTCAATTTTGAAACGATCACGAATGACAACTTTAATAAAGCAACTATGCATGCATTGGAATATTACAGTGATAAAGATGAATGATTCCTGCAAGAAATTCGAAACAACCGCTAGTCCATTATTCATCATCTATCAATTCAAATCATTTCTACTAATTTTCCATATAATCATCAATAAAATCTCATTTTAAGTTTCATTTTTTCTTTTAAAATATTATTGCTTTTTGTTTCGATGGAATTACTGTTTTATTTATTCAAAATCAAATAACGCTCGAAGAAGCAGCAAATCAAGCACATTACGAAACTCAATTAGGTATTTTTATTAAGCCAATCTCAGTATATGCCCTCAAATATCAATTCTCAATAAATAATATTTCATATGCTTCTTATTCAGGAAGAAGAGAGGCCGAAGTACCAAAAGAATTTGAAAATATTATATTAACTTGACAAAGATATTTAAACTGTGGCGAAAAAGTAACATATTATACGCTTTTACTTTATTATCCCAATATAAAATTTAATTATGTTCGAAAAATCTTTGAAAAATATAAATTATATAAATTCAGATTAGTTCAAAATACAGAAAAGCCTCGTTGCCGATACGAGGCAATATACGTTAATCAAATCTGGCATGCCGACATCCATTATTTTCAAAAAGCTGGCATGCCAGATTTAATGTATTTATATTGTATCATTGATGATCGCTCCAGATTTATTGTGGGGTATGATCTACTCTCAAAGAAAACACAGAAAGCATGTAAAGAGGTTTTGAATCGAGCTATTCAAACTTATGGGCCTCCTTGTATAATGTGGACGGACAACGGAGGTGAAAATAAAGGCCAAATTATGCTCCAATTTTTAAAAGAAAATCTTATTTATCCTGCCTTCATTAAACCTGGAAACCCGCAACAAAACGGTAAAATCGAAAGGTTCTGGCAAAAGCTCGAAGATAACACAACTTGCCCAAATGACATTCATCAATTTATCTACCAATATAATAATATTCGAGCACACATGGCATTAAAATGTGACAATAAATGCCTACGACCACGTGATGTATTCTTTGACCCTAATATGAGATGGAAAAGAGGATATGAATGGAAATGGGTTGTTGATGGAAAAGAAACAGATTTTCCGTATGATCCACAAAGGAAAATAGAATATTTTGATTAAGATTAATTAATAAATAATTTTTTTAATATCTACATTTATTTTGAATTTAAGGGAGGGCTATCGTTATTTTTTTTCATTCAAAAAAAAATGTAAAAATATGATTTTGAAAATATTTATATCTTTGAATGTATTTAATTTTTCATTTATTCGTTATATAAAAATATATATATATTTAATTTAATATTAATTTTTTAAAAAAAGGGAAAATTAAAAATGTTTTTATTATAGTTTTTCATCAACATTTTTAAAAAGAAAATTTTGTTAGATTAAAAAAACATGAATAAAATAAAATAGAATTTATAAATCCAAAAAAATCATGCTCATTCTTCAATAAACCATTTTAAATTATATGGAAATTGTTTGTTTTCTTATTTTACTTGAATACCCATGGCGCATAAATCACGAAATTCATTCTGTATTTCTATAGAAACTTCTTCTTATTTATGTGTGATGGTTGTTGAAATAAAATGAGTCTTAATTTATCGAATATATAAATTTTTATATGAAAAAAAAGAATGAGCATCGATTTTTAAAAATTTTCAAATATTCATGGAAAAAAAAGAGATTTATTAAAAAATTTTGAAAATTGAAAAATTTTTGATTTTTTTAAAGCTTAATATTTTTATAATAAGTTCTATGAAATTAAACAGCAATTCGATATTCTAAATTTCTATGTGTGGATATAATGATTTAGCCAAAAATTTTCGCGTTTTATTATTTTTATCATATGAAAAAACCGAATTGCAAAAATGAAAAAAATTGTGATACAGACTACCATTTTTTTGAATGATCACTAAGAAAAAATTGAAAAATAAATGTAAAAATAATAAAAATAGTAATGTATATGTTTATTTAAGCATTTAAATAAATAATCATTTATTTGGATTATGATAAAAAGCTCTTCAATCAGGAAATCGAAATTTGTTTTCATTTGCTAAATATTTGAATTATAATTCTAATATTCGAGTATTTACATATTTATAATTTGGGTATCAAGATAAAACTTGATTATTATAAAGTACTGAGCTTTTTTTGGCCATTTCTAGTCCATATTTTCTAAAATCTAAATAGTTTTTGGCAAGTTTTTTACAACGCCGAAACTTCCCTCGTACATGTGTCCCAAATTGTAGAAAGATTCAGCGTTCCCCATATCAGTTGCTTTTTTATAGAATTGAATTGAATTTGAATAATCCTGAGGTACACCGATTCCCTTTTCGTAAGCGAATCCGATTCGCTTGCCTATTTCCGTTGCCTTCTCAAAGAATTCGATTCCATTTTCTGAAATTTCATCATAACAATATTGTTTTTAGAAAAAATTGAAAGAAATTTTTGAAAAAAAATTTGGTAGTCCTCCCTTAAAATAATTTTTATTTTTAATCACTCAATCCACTTTTACTACAAAAAAATACAGTATTTTTGTAGCACTACAAAACTATTCAAATTTTGTAGTGCTACAACTATTACTACAAAAAAATTTTTTTATTCATTTTTTATATTTTTTATTTTTAATAAGTATTTTTCTTTTGTAAGAATAAACTGATAAAAAAAAAACTCATTACAGCCAAATAAGTTATCAAAGACAATTTTTTCAATGAATAAGTGAAAAATTAATTTTTATTTATTATTTTGATTTTTTACTAACGGATCATCAACAAATATACAATTCAGGGCTCACATACAATAAACTAATCGCAAAACTCCTTAAAGGTAGTCATCATAGAGATAAAATTATGAAAATGATGAAATGCATACTAACATTATTATATCAGTCAAAGCTTCATTAGATACAACTGGTTCAGCTCTGTACCAAGCAAAATTGGGATGTCTATCACAAAAAAACTCCTAAAGTATTATCTTTTTGTTTCAAATTTTAAAACAATTTCATATAATAAATTCAATTGAAATGCAACGTTTTATTCAGAAAATCACTTAACTTTTTCGATCAAAAAGATGAAAAGAAAAGATGCTATTGAACTCTCCTGTTCTCCATGGGAAGTTCCGAAGGCCCCTCCTCCAACAAACCCAGTGGTTGTCAACATATCTGTGGTTCGTTGTCGTGCCGTTTTAAAGAACAAAGCTATTGTTCGAATCAAGAGTATCCTACCAAAACCAGAATCAATCGTCATCCAGCCTGAAGCTTTAGTTGATTATCATACCTTTTCAGTTAACGTTAAGAGTATTACTAAATCATTAGATGTTGACCAAAATGTACTCTACTTCTCTGATTTATTTGATGAACACAGGTTCTTATTTGATATTCAATGCGTGTGGGCAGCAATGTTTCAAAAAAACGAGATTTCAATGGTTGCAGTAACTTTGCATGCTGATCTTGTAAAAAGGTCAATCTCCTGGAAAAAACTAAGTCCAGCAGTAATAGGTGATCTTGCCCCTTTACCCGAAGAGCCTAATAAACAATCAATTGCATCAATACAAGCAGTAAGTTCGGTTGAGAGGAGGCATCATGCAATTGGTTTAATCAATGAAGAAGAAGGAATGGACTTCGCTGGTCCAATATACCGAAGAAATCAAAATGAAACAGTTTGTACACTGACTGTGTGGAAAAGATATGCTCCTCTTCTACTTTCGCTCAATAGTCTTTTATTTACAATTGATAATCAGTTTAGGCAGATAGGCAGAACCACTCCAGTTGATGAAAAGGTTGTCACCGAGATATGCTCAAAAATATTAGAAGTTCATTCTAATCAAAATAATCCTTAAATAAAGTAAAAAATTTAGTTTTTTTCTTTATAATTTTTTTACTCAAATATTGAATGAACTAATAGAATTTACTGAAAAAAAATTCTGAGAATTCATTGAATTAATGGTAAAATTGAAAGAGTTCATCCATTTATAGATCCATGAAAAAGTAGATAACATCACAATTAAGTAGATAACAAATAACTTTTTCTTTCAAAAAGTTTAAAATATTGAAAAAAATTCATAAAGCAATTTAAAAAAAATATTTGGTGGAGAAAAAAACAAGTAAAATAGCATTTAAATATAAAAAACTAAATAAATTCAAAGGAAAAATGAATGTTGTCTTGAAACACCATTCAAAAAAAAAAAAAAAGTATTCAATTTATTTTATTCTTAATTCTTATAAAATATTTCATTTTGCACCTATTTGATTATCATATTTCAGTTCATGAGATCAAGTAAATTGTTTTAAATATATTTTCTACTGTTGCTTGATTTAGAAATCCTATATGGGATTGAGGATTATTTTTTTCAAAAAATCAACAATTATATCACAAATTCGTATGAAAAATTAATTTCAATAATTTTTTAAAAGGAAAAAATAAATTTCAAAAAAAAAAAAGTATATAAGATCAATAATTCAGATTAAAGAATTTTTATTTCTTTTTGGGAGATGGAAAATATGTAAGAGTTATTGTTGTTTTTTGTTTCTTTTTATTTTTATTTTTATTTTTCTGATAAAAATTATATAGCATCATTTGATTATTTGTCATTGGCATTCTTGATCGAAATAGTTGATTTAAATACGATTCTTCATAAAATCTAATTCGTTTAATCTGGGTTAAGTCAAAAGTAACTAATTCTGGAAATTGTGCAAAATTGAGATATAGAGTTGTGATGATTCCTATTTGTCGGAATGCAGATCGACAATTGATTGGATTTGCAACTTGATATAACGATTTGTGAATTTTTATAATTTGATTGCAAACTTTGGATAATTCAGGATTAGCTCTAAAATTTGATTGAATCTGCTTCATACATCCGAAAATCCCAAGATCAAGCGGCTGGGATTGATCGGATGTATGAGCAGATAGAAAATGAATTGAGAGATTATGTAAGGTCAAATTAATTTGACCTAAAGCATTTTTATGTGACTTGTAGCCGTCTAAGATTAAAACAGCTCTACCAAAGTATTGATATTGAATACGCAATCTTCTTAAATTAGGTAAAAAGCATGTGTTCATCCAGAATAAAAAAGATTGCGTATTAACGTATCCAGAATCTGTATGAACCACCTGCAGTGACTCATATGGCAGGTGGTCATACAGATCTGTTTCTATTGTCTTGCGTTGTACTGTATACTGTGGCTTGCATCCAATCCCATTAAGATTGATGCAAGCCAAGCAAGTAGCGGTCTTAATTGAACGATCAACAGAGTATTCTGCTCTGGGCTTTGAAAAATTCTTTGGGACAATAACCACGGTTTCGTGGGCGTCTGCGAAATCAGATTGGCACATCTCATCGACATTGAACACAAAAGGAGCCGGAACACCACTAACTTTTTGCGATAACTGCATAAGATTTGTTTCAATGTCGATGAGACTTGCTTCTACCCTGTCTTTGTCCATTGGAACACCAATGCAGGTCTTGTAATCATCACTAAATTTAGTATAAAACAAATGTCTTAATGTGTCTTGTGAGATATATTTTTTGAAATTTGTGTATATAAGGTCAGATATTTCGGCAAAAGTAGGATAAATCCGAAATGCTGGATTATACAAGAGTTGATTGATAAGGCCTCTTAAAATATTTAATTCATTATCATTTAAAGTGCAAGGTCTGCCATCTACTCCAGGGCCACGAATGTAATTCTTCTCCATATCCCAAATAAGATGGCGGGATTCATTGAATAGCTTTCCTATTCTTTCATAGGAAACTTTTAGTGGCGGATTTCTTAAATGGCTGCATAAGACGCCAATTTGTTCGCAAAAACTTTCAGCCATAATGTAATCCATTTGGTTGATAGCAAAATTGAAAGCTGCTTTTTCTTCATCGGTGCCCTCAAATTGATTGACCATTTGCTTGGGAAGCAAGTATGGCTTATTTTGCTGGGCAGTGATGTTGTATCGCGACATTGGAAATAGTCTGAAATTAAATACTCATTCAATTTTCTGAAAAACAAAATTTGAATAGTGTTCACAAAAACCTCAACTTTTTCATTTGAATCACAGAAATCAATTCTCAATTTTTTTCTGATGACACAAACTTTTTGAAACAAAATAATGAAAGAAAAACCCAAAATGATCGCAAAAATTGTGAAATTTTTTTTCAAAAAGTTATTGTTTCAATACTTTATTTTGTTACCCACTTTCCACTTTTCTGAGCTATTACAAATAACTTTGTGTAAATTCAATAGAATGAAGTGATATGTTATCTACTTTTTCACGATGTTATCTACTTTTTCATGGATCTTTATACTCATTAATTTATTTTAAAAATATTTAAAAAGATAATATATAAATAATCATAATAATCTAAATATATGCAAAAAAATGATTTATTCTTCCAAAATACCTGCCCTGCGAAATATTTGCTGCATATCCATATTAGTTGTTTCTGAAATTGAAATGTGAATCAACTTCAGAAATTCATTTTGATTTAATTGACCATTTTGTTGTATATAAAGTTTTATATTTTTCTTTAGTATATCATCGAAGCAAGCAAAAAATCCTCTATTGGGTTAAATAAACAACCAAGTGGAGGGGTTCGAGTAATTGCCAGCTTGTTTTTTTCCATTTCATCAATGACAATGCCATCAAGCCCATGAAATGAGGCGTTATCAAGCAAAATAAATCGTCCATATTCTGAAGGTTTTATATTTGAGCATAATTGAATATTAATGTGTTAATTGGACATTCAGATAAATGATATTGAACTACGCTATTGCATGAAATGCAACAAATTAAATAAACATTTTTCAAGTGGTCTAACATTTTATATGTACTTATTAGATTTGCTGGCACTTTTCCCTTATAATTTTTTGAAATTCGAACTTTTTTGGATTTATAATTCTCAATTATGATCGGTTTTTCGTCAATGGCATATGTATTGTTCATTGTAACCCCAAAAAAACTTCTCTGTACAATAGTCTCAATAATATCACTCGATCTTGTAAATATACCCCCGGTTTTAATAACTTGTGCCTTTGTATATTCCGAAAAAATTTGAAAAAAGTAAGATCTTGAAACGTCTATTTTGGTTTCTTTTAAAAATAAGGAAAAAGCATCTGATATTTCAACTGGAAAAAATTTTTTACTTTCGATCCAATTCGCAATTGTTGTTTTTAACATTTTATTTCTCTCATTTGAAAAAGTTTCATTTCTTTTTTAAAATTCAAAAAGTTAATCGATTTATTTCAATTTTAAGTGGCATCTTTCATATTTTATTTGAAAAATTCAAAAAATTGAAAATAAAACGATTACATTTTTGATTACAATTTCTATATAATTTCTTTATAATTTCTTAATCGTTTTTTAAAGAATTTTCATTATCCTAAAATCAATTATTTATCATCATTCTGTTGAGTAACTGTTTTAAAATATAAAAAAATAAAACCCATATTGACAATTATAAATGCTTTTTTTATTAAATACTTTTTAACAATTCTTTTTTTGATTATAATTTTTATAACAAATCCTTTTTTTTTTTTTTTTTTTTTTTTGTAAATATATCTCAATTCGTTTCAATATCATAAATTTAAAAATAAACAACGTAAACATCATTTGAACATATCTAAACAAATTTTTTATTTTTTAGTTCGTACGTTAATTTCAAAAATGAAGTTTATCATACGGTTTTTTTATTTACATTTTAGGTTTTATCAAAAAATAGTATTCATAACATAAATTACAAAAGATTAACTGATGATAAACAGATTTGAACAAATTAAACAAAAATATAACAAAATATATTTAGATATTATGATGAGTAGACTGACCTATTTAAAATCTCAAAGACTAGGCTTGTTTATATGGTTAACTTTTGGATTAACACAGAATGGCATGCAAATCCACTTGTGAACATCTAAATTGAGCGTTTGTAGTTTTTAGCAAAAGTGGATTGAGTGAATGATAAATTAGTTTTTTATTATATTTTTTTATTAGTTCATTCAAAAAGTTTTATATGTGCTTTGAAAAAGTTAATAAAAGAAATAGCAAAAAAATATGTTTAACTTCATAAAACTATTTATTAGCTTTTTTAAAATGTTAAAATTTAATGTATAAATTGTTTTGTCAATTTCTTATATATATTGTTAATGATTTTAATAAAAAATATATAGAAGATATAAGAAGATCTTTGATGAAGAAATTTATTTTATTTTTTTTCTAAAAATAATATCTATGCGTAATTACTTTATTGAAGTTGTCATTTGTGATCGTTTCAAAATTGAGTATGTGTATCTGAAGCTGAAGCGAATTTCTTGCAGGAATCATTCATCTTTATCACTGTAATATTCCAATGCATGCATAGTTGCTTTATTGAAGTTGTCATTCGTGATCGTTTCAAAATTGAGTATGTGTATCTGAAGCTGAAGCGAATTTCTAGCAGGAATCGTTTACTTTTTGATATTTTAATGTGTTTGCTATGCAACTCTACAAGATTCCTCGCCTTGCATAGCTAGAGAGAAAACTGTATAAAACATTGATTTATGCCACTAATATTTTTTCTCAGTTTTTTTGAATTCAAGGCCAAATTAAATTATTTTTTCTTAGTGTATTCAATTTCTCCCACTTTTTGAATGAAGCTAAAAATTCTCACTTTTTGAATATCCATTGAATTTTTTACCATTTTATGAATGAAAAATTATTTTTTAATTTTGTGAGAATATTTATTTTTGAATGAACGATAGAACTTTTTGAATAGGACGTTACGGGTTTGCTCGCACTATAATTTAAATTGTAAAATAAGCGTCAAAAACAAATCTAGTCAATTTAAACTTTTTCAGAGACATGCAACTATTCAAATAATAAACGTTCTCCTATTCAAAAAATAACGTACTGGATTTGTACCTTAAACGCAAAAATTATAGATTTGTTAGTCAATTTTTCTATTTCAATAGTTTACAAATAGATAAAAAATATTCAATAGTTTACATATTTTTTTCTCAGAAAAAAAAATGTAATAATCCACAGCTGCATCGGAGGAACGAAATTTAACAAAATTGATATATTTTTAATCCTAATAAAAAATAATGATTGTATACCAATTTTGGAGAATTTATTAAATGGAGATTATTTGAGATTGAAATGTAAATAATTTTCCAATGAGTAGAAATATATATTAGATGATTTTAAGAGAGAAAAAAATATTTTTATCAAAAGCAGTTTTATTAAAAACAATATATTTTTCTATTTTTTGTAAGTTAAAATAATATTATGTTTTAGGCTTTTTAATAGAAGGAGGATTTGATATGCGATGAGATTTCACAGTTGGAGAATGATTAGCAGATGTTGCCTGACTCGTGAATCTACTCGGACTAGCAGACATTTTTTTCATCAAGATGTTCATATATTCCCATTGTGATAGATTAGCAAATGCATAGTTCGTGTACTCTGGAACATCATCATCGTAATTCTCATGCAAACTAATTCCAAGGACGTGTTTATTCCATCCTGGTGAAATTGACTTACCAAAGGGGGTAAGAACTGAATTGGGGGCTCTCCTGCTGAGTAATGATAGATTTTTTTAAATTGTTTTCGATGGATTCTATTTGAATTCTCATAATAAGTAACTGGTTTATTTTCATCGAAAACATATTCGAAGTAAAAGTCGCATTCTTCATTATTATTGTTATTTATAACTTTCTTTATTTTCTTTTTCTTCTTTGAATCTAATTTTCTTCTCCATATTGAATGGTGAATTTTATTTCCGTTTTGGTCAAATTCAATCGGTAAAGGTTTAGAGACTCTGTTAGGGTAAATTGAACTCTAGAATTATGTTTGATATAATATATTTTGTTTATTTATTCTATATTAATATATGAATCTTTTTATCGACTAGATTTTTTAATATTAATTTTTATCCATAGATATTTGTATTTTTAAAATAATTGAAAATAATATGCGATTATCTAATTCATCTTTGATGATCTGAGTTTTACAAATAGTAAATTATATATAGATTTGAATAATCTATCTAAATATAAAATAATTGGAAAAAGTCTTGAATGAAAAATAAAAAGATTAAATTTCAATTCCAAATCCTTCATAAAATTCATCTGATAAATCTTTTCTTGATTCAAAATGAGTTTTTTCTTCATTATTTATTGATTGTGAAACAATTGGAACACAATAAATATTATATAAGAAATCAATATTTCTAAAGTATTCAAATTTCGCTAGAAAAATTGATTCAATATTTAATTGGTAATATTTTATTGCTTCTAAAATGGATGATTCAAATGTATCTGAAATTTCTGGATAATTACTAAATTCATTTTTGATATTTGTCAAATTATTCCCATGTTTTTTTAAGAGTGCCAAACATAAAAGTGTTCTTGAATAAATAAAACTATATTTCCAAGTAGAAAGAAGCAATTCAATAGATTTGTTTAATCCATTTTCTATCGATTCATCATATAAATAAATGTGTGCTAAATTATAAACAGACAAAGCATCATTTTTTTGTCGAATTGCTTCGTTAAAGTATTCTATTGCATTTCCAATTCTTTTTGGACGCTCTTCATCAAATCCATTTTTATAAATAATTCCGAGATTGTTCTTTGCGAATTGATCATTAAATGATGAAGCTTCTTTATAAAAATTGATAGACATGTCAATATTTCTCTCAACATTTTTTCCTTCATGATATAAATAACCAAGTGCAAAATGTGACCTAATATTTCGATTCTCGGATGATTTTGTTAAATAATACAATCCTTTCTTTACATTTTTTTGTACAATTTCGCCTTTCATATAAAAGATTCCAAGCAAATATTGCGAATTAGATTCATTTTTATTGGCAGCACTTGTACAATAATAAATAAATTTGCTTATATCACTTTCAACATGTTCACCAAAAAGATACATCGTACCAATTAAAAATTCTGCATAAGGATGATTTTGATTTGCTGCAATTGATAAATAATGAAAAGCTTTAGCAGTATCACGTTTGATAATATCATTTCCTTTATAATAAAGTAAACCAAGAATGAAGTTAGCTTTTGAACAATTTAAATCAGCAGCAAGTTTTAAATAATTAATTGCTTTATCTACATCAACACGAACATATTCACCAGTGATATAAATTAAGGCGAGATATAATTGTGCCCGTGTATCATTTTGCTTAGCAGCTAGAGAAAAGTAATGAATAGACCTAGATATATCTCGTGCAATGTATTGTCCATCCAAATAGATTATTCCAAGATTATATTGAGCATTTATATCGTTCAGATTTGCAGCACGTGATAAATAAAGAATTGCTTTGTTTATGTCACGATTGATATATTTTCCTTCATAATAAAGTGCACCGAGATCATTCAATGCATTTATATCATTTTGTCCAGATGCAAGTGTCAAATAATATATAGCTTTATTCATATCTTTATATTGACCATCAAAATAAATCATTGCAAGTTGCATTTGCGCATTTAAATCGTTTCGATTAGCTGCCAAATCTAGATAATAAATCGCATTTTCAAAATATCCATGATCTAAATAAATCTTTCCAAGGAAAAACATTGCATATGTATAATTATTATTAGCTGAACATGTTAAAAATTGAATAGCTTTATTTATATCACGTTCAACATAAAAACCTTCATAATATAATATGCCTAAACTACACTGTGAACAAGGTTCATTTAAATTAGCAGCAATTGTTGAATGATAAATAAATTTATTAACATCACGAAGAACATGGATCCCTTCAATATAAATAGAACCTAATTTATTATGAGCTTTGGCATGATTTTGATTTGCAGCAAGTGTTAAATAATATATTGATTTTTGAATGTCTAATTTATTTAATTCTGAATCATTATAAATTATACCAAGTAAAAACTGAGCTTCCGCATTATTTTGATTTGCTGCTAATGTTAAATAATGAATTCCTTTATCAATATCAGTAGTTACATAATGTCCGTTTAAATAAAACAAGGCAATAGCTAATTGTGCTCTTGGTACATTTTGATTTGCTGCAAGTGAAAAATAATGAAGACTTTTGTTTATATCAAATGGACCAGTTTTTTCATCCATATATAAATAACCAAGTAAAACTTGAGAAAAAGGATCATTTAAATCAGCTGCAGCAGTGTAATACTGTATAGCTTTATTAATATTAATTTCAACACAATCTCCATATTGATATATAAAGCCTAATCTACTAAGTGCTCTTGTGTCATTTTGGTTTGATGCAAGTGTATAAAAATAAATAGCTTTTTCAATATCACGTGGTATTAACTTGCCGTCATCATAAATTGTTCCCAATTTATATTGAGCATCAAGTTCATTTTGTTCAGCTGCAAGAGTTAAATAATGAATTGATTTATCAATATCAAAATGCAATTCTTTTTCACAATAAATATTACCAAGATAATATTGGGCTTCTTTATCATCTTGATTTGCAGCAAGTGAATAAAAATGAATCGATTTTTCAATATCTATATCAACAAACAAACCAAGCAAAAAAATGGAACCAAGAAGTTTTTGTCCTTCTAAAACATTAAGTTCAGCAGAAATAGAAAGAAAATGAATTGCTTTATCAATGTCACGTAAAATATGCTCACCTTTAAAATAAAGATAACCAATATTAAATGCCGTTTGTCCGTCGTTTTCAAATAAATAACTATTAATATGAGAACTGAATTTTAGATAAAATTCACAAATCAAATCATTTATCGATGGACGTAATTTTACATTATCATTTGTGCATCTCTTGCAAATGTCAAAAATATCAGGAAATTTTGTTGAAAAATTATCTTCTTCTTCTTCTTCTTTACTTTTCATTATAAAAGAAATAACTTTCCCTAACGAATATATGTCATTTTCAATAGAAATTTGGCCTTTGTTTATTTCAGGTGCACTATATTCTGGTGTAAAGTTCTTGGTTACATCATCTTTATTAATTTTTGAAGATGAATTGATCATCCTATCAAAATCAATAATAACAACTGTTTTGTTTTCATCAATCATGATGTTGCTTGGCTTTAAATCACGAAAGACAAATTTTTTTGAATGAAAATATTGAATAATTAACATTAATTCAAAAATAATTGTGATTTTGTCATTGTAATCAAGATGAATGCTTTTTATGTTCCCTAATATTTGACCATTTATGAATTCAATTATTGGATATTTGCCTTTTTTTGTCATTCCATAAAATCGTGGCAAAAGTGAATGGTTAATTTGTGAATAATTGGCGATTTCTCTTTCTAATAATTTATTTGTTTCATCATCAATGATATGTGGCACTTTTAACGCAAATAACTCTTCTTTTTCAATGTGATATATTAATTCAACTTTGAAAATAGATCCAATTCCCAAAGTTCTCAGTATAATGTATTCATCTTCGTCGAAATTCTCTATTTTTTGATTTTTCTTTTGAAAAAAAGAAAAATTATCAAACCTGTTTTGATTTATTTTGGAATAACTTTGAGTTATTAAATATGCTGATAAACTTGATTTTAAAATTTTCCAAATTTCTTTCATCGAATGATTTAATGGCTGATTAAAAATAAGTTTTTCATTGAATTGCGAAATTTCATACTGTAAATTAGCGTTTATATGAAAAACTTGATAATTGATTTTGAGATGTTGATCAAAAAAATCTTTCGAATTTGATAAAAAGCATATTTTCAATTCTTTTTTATCTTGAAAAATAGATTGAAGTAAAACTATATCGTTTTCGTTTAATACGAGTATAGTATTCCGAAATACAATAATCAAAACATTGAAATCAAAACCTCTCATCTGTTTTCCTGGCTTATCGACAATTAGTAGTTTGGATTCATTCAGATTTTGAAAAATTTCTTGATTTTGTTCAAATTTGAATCTTGAGGAAATATAGTAAAAAGAAAATTTCTTAACAATCTTGTCTAGATTTGAATTTCTGATATTAAAATTATTCTTTTCGAAAATGCGATTAAATTCTAAAAAAGAGGAAAACATTAATTATATAATTTGAATTTAACCAACTATTTAAACATTCAATTTTTTTTTGAAATCGAAATATTTATCTCAATAATGACCTATGACGATCATGATTTTAACCATATAAAAATTGTAATAATTATATATTTTAAGTCTAATCATATGTTTTTTTTAATAACAAATAATGCAAATTAATCAATTATTTAATAGTTACATATTAATAATTAAATGTAGATTTTAATTCATTTAAAATGAATATTATTTTATCTTTTTTTATTAAGATAAAATTATTTTATTTTATTTTGCTTTGAAAAAGTGGTACAGAAAAACACGATACAGTAAGGTTGTAAAATTCAAAAACGTCTCAAAAGAGGAAAATCTACTTTTTCATAGAAAACGATTAAAATGAATTTAAAATAAAAGTCAAAATAACGAATTTAATTCAAATTTGGATTTTCCTTTATAGCGTTGCGAAAATGGAAAATCCACTTTTTGAATGATGCTCATTTTTTCATATAGAGATAGGAAAACACTATTTGATGAATATAATGTCACAAACAGCTGTGTGATAAACTTAATCATGGAAATATTATTTCTTAAAACGGTAGGTTTAAACAAGATTTTCTCTCTATTTCTTTATTTCTTTCATTTTTATTAATGAAAATTTTTTTCTCAAAAAGTCGATTTTCCTATTTTGAAACGTTTTCCAATTTTGAAACCTTACTGTAAACCAAATTTATTTTTTATTATGTTTAATTTAATTTATATATTTATTATAACAATAATTAAGCTTGTAAAATATACCCAAATGTAAAAAAAAGACCTGGTCTTGGTGATTCTTTCTGGTCTTTTGGTGATTTTAATAAATCTTTTAAAAAGTTATTTCTTATGAATTATTAAATAAAATGATTAAATGATATTTGATTAAATAATAATTCAATTTACGAATCAACATTCAATAAATTTAATGAATTTATTTAATTACTCGGCTATATATATTCATAAAAATATAAATACTATTAATATTTCAATGCATTATTTATTATTCGGCTATATATATTCATAAAAATATAAATACTATTAATATTTTAAATACATTTTATATCGGTATATATTTAAAATATAAATGAAAAAAATTTATTTTCAATTGAAAAAATGCTTTTATTGATTTTATTATATATTTATATCTTATTTTTTTTTTTTTTATTTTATATATGATATTTTGAAAGCTTTACAAATCACCATCGCCAAAAAAACCGTTTTGGTGATCTCCAAAATATATGTAAACTATTCAAAATTGAATGCTGTCGCCAAAAGCCCAAGACCTGGGCTTTTGGTGAAATCGGTTATTTGGCTTTTCATCGTCAATATAAAACAGCTTTTTATTATTATTTTATATGATATATTATACAAATCATACAATTATTTAGTAATATTCAAAAAATAACATTTTTTTACTGAGAAAATCTTATCGATTATTAATATGACTTTTGATAAAACTCATTTAATTCCTCTTTCAAATAATTCAATGGTTTATGACAATAATAAATATTAATAATAATTTATTTGACAATAATATGGTTACATTTGGTGATTTTTAAAACCCAAAAAACGTTTATTTCACCAAATTTACAAGCTTACAATAATATATTATTTACATTTGCTTTTAAGGAAATCAACTTCAGTATGCAGACCTCTAATAATAATAAACATTTCATTAACATTAACACAGAAATGCTAGTATATTGTTTTTAACAAACATCTATTTATTTTTGTAGATCTTTTTGTTTTGGTGTATTTTTAAATGTAACGAGTAAAATAATAATAGATTGAGTTTTTTAATCTTTACTTTTTTATTAAAAACAATATATTTTTCTATTTTTTGTAAGTTAAAATAATATTATGTTTTAGGCTTTTTAATAGAAGGAGGATTTGATATGCGATGAGATTTCACAGTTGGAGAATGATTAGCAGATGTTGCCGGACTCGTGAATCTACTCGGACTAGCAGACATTTTTTTCATCAAGATGTTCATATATTCCCATTGTGATAGATTAGCAAATGCATAGTTCGTGTACTCTGGGACATCATCATCGTAATTCTCATGCAAACTATTTCCATGGACGTGCTTATTCCATCCTGGTGAAATTGACTTACCAAATGGGGTAAGAACTGAATTGGGGGCTCTCCTGCTGAGTAATGATCCTTTATTTTTTTTAACAAGGTCTGTTTGATTTCCTATATCTTTTTTCACGCTTTGGCTAAAAATTTCAATTGAGCTTGGATTATATTCGTCATTTGAATAATATTTGTCATATAATGAATCCGATTTTTGCTTTTTGACGATTCTTTTGATTTGTTTTCGATGGATTCTATTTGAATTCTCATCATAAGTAATTGGTTCATTTTCATCCGAAACATATTCGAAATAAAAGTCGCATTCTTCATTATTATTGTTATTTATGACTTTCTTTATTTTCTTTTTCTTCTTTGAATCTAATTTTCTTCTCCTTATTGAATGGTGAATTTGATTTCCGTTTTGGTCAAATTCAATCGGCCCATTTTCATCAGACAAATATTCATAGTCATATTCATATTCATAATCATATTTATAATGATAATTTTCACCATCAACTAAATCGCCAAGTTTTTTCTTAGCAAGAACTCGAACTTTTTGCCTTGGAATTTGATTTCCTTCTTGGTCGAATTCAATGGGTTTGTTTGGATCTGAAATGTATTCATAAGCATAGAATGAATCAGATGATTTGATTCCAGCTTTCATCTTCTTCCTTCTCCTCTTCTTCTTTGTTTTGTTCTTTTGAACTTGGTTGCCTTCTGAATCGTACTCATTCGAATACGAATATGAATACGAATAATCACTCGCTGTTTCTGTTTCTGTTTCTTCTCCTCTCTTTTTCTTTTTGTTGCGATGGTGATGAAGCTTGCTGCCCTCGGTGCCATATTGATTCGTGTAGTTCTCATAAGAATCATAATTATATGAGTATTCTTCATCGCTGTCGTTGTTCGTATTCTTCTTCTTGTGATTCTTTTGCTTTGTTTTCGGCTTCTTAACTTTCTTCTTGATCTGCTTTCTTGGGATTTTGTTTCCGTCGTCGTCGTACTGAATGGACTCGTTTTCATCGGACACAAGTTCGTATGAGTAGTCATATTCGTTGTCGTTTTCTTTCCTTGGTTTCTTGACTTTCTTCTTGATCTGTTTCCTATGGATTTTGTTTCCGTCGTCGTCATATTGAACAGGTTCGTTTTCATCTGACACAAGTTCATATGAGTAGTCATATTCGTTGTCGTTTTTCTTTGGTCTTTTGACTTTCTTCTTGATCTGCTTTCTTGGGATTTTGTTTCCGTCGTCGTCATACTGAATGGACTCGTTTTCATCGGACACAAGTTCGTATGAGTACTCGAATTCTTCTTCTTTCTTTGGCCTTTTGACTTTCTTCTTGACTTGTTTTCGAGGAATCTTGTTTCCATCATCATCGTATTCAATGGGTTCGTTTTCATCGGATACGAATTCATACGAGTACTCGAATTCTTCTTTTTCTGTCTTTGGCCTTTTGACTTTCTTTTTGATCTTCTTTCGAGGAATCTTGTTTCCATCAGAGTCATATTCAATTTCCGCGTTTTCATCAGATACAAGCTCATATGAGTATTCAAATTCGTTGTCGTTTTTCTTTGGCCTTTTGACTTTCTTCTTGATCTGCTTTCTTGGAATTTTGTTTCCATCATCGTCATATTGAAGTGGCTCGTTTTCATCAGATACAAATTCATACGAGTACTCGTATTTATCGTTTTGTTTCTTTGGTCTTTTGACTTTCTTTTTGACTTGTTTTCTTGGAATCTTGTTTCCATCATCGTCATATTGAATGGACTCGTTTTCATCAGACACAAGTTCATACGAGTACTCGTATTCGTTATCGTGTTTCTTTGGTCTTTTGACTATCTTCTTAACTTGTTTTCTTGGAATTTTATTTCCATCATTGTCGTATTCAATTGCCTCATTTTCATCGGATACAAATTCATAAGAGTATTCATAATCTTTCTCATTTTTAATTGGTTTCTTAACTTTCTTTTTAATTTGTTTCCTTGGTATTTTATTTCCATTTTCATCGTATTCAATCGCCTCGTTTTCATCGGATACAAATTCATAAGAATATTCGTAATCTTTTGTGCTTGTTTTCTTTGGTTTTTTGACTTTCTTTTTAATTTGTTTCCTTGGTATTTTATTGCCATTTTCATCGTATTCAATCGCCTCGTTTTCATCGGATACAAATTCATAAGAATATTCGTAATCTTTTGTGCTTGTTTTCTTTGGTTTCTTGACTTTCTTTTTAATTTGTTTCCTTGGTATTTTATTGCCATTTTCATCGTATTCAATCGCCTCGTTTTCATCGGATACAAATTCATAAGAATATTCGTAATCTTTTGTGCTTGTTTTCTTTGGTTTCTTGACTTTCTTTTTAATTTGTTTCCTTGGTATTTTATTGCCATTTTCATCGTATTCAATTGCCTCGTTTTCATCAGATACAAATTCATAAGAATATTCATAATCTTTCTCATTTTTAATTGGTTTCTTAACTTTCTTTTTAATTTGTTTCCTCGGTATTTTATTGCCACTTTCATCGTATTCAATCGCCTCATTCTCATCGGATATGAATTCATAAGAATATTCGTAATCTTTTGTGCTTGTTTTCTTTGGTTTCTTAACTTTCTTTTTAATTTGTTTCCTTGGTATTTTATTGCCACTTTCATCGTATTCAATTGCCTCGTTTTCATCAGATACAAATTCATAAGAATATTCATAATCTTTGCGATTTTTAATTGGTTTTTTGACTTTCTTTTTAATTTGTTTCCTCGGTATTTTATTTCCATTTTCATCGTATTCAATTGCCTCGTTTTCATCGGATACAAATTCATAAGAATATTCGAAATCTTTGCTATTTTTCTTTTCAATTTTTCTTTTAATTTTTGTTCGAGGAATTTTATTTCCGTTTTCATCTAATTGAACGGGTTCGTTTTCATCTGAAATGTATTCATAACATGACAGGTCGTCATCAATGACATTTTTCTCTCTTTTAACTTTAGTTTTTACTTTATTTCGAGGAATTTTATTACCATCCTCATCGAATTGAACGGGTTCGTTTTCATCTGACAAATATTCATAACTGTATTCGTAAACTTTTGAATTTTTGTCTTTCTTTTTCAATATTTGAGTTCTTTGAATTTTGTTTCCATATTCATCGTACTTAATTGGCTCGTTTGGATCAGAAACAAATTCATAAGAAAAAGAGGAAGAATCAGAAAAATTCGATTTCCTTTTAATTTTCTTTTTAGGCTTTTCAAGGTCTTTAACTTTAATTTTTGTTCGTGGAATTTTGTTCCCGTCTTCGTCATATTTGATTGACTCATCTGGATCCGAAATTAAATTGTATTCATATTCATAATCATATTCATTATCTAATTTATTTTTAATTTTCTTTTTGATTTGTGTTCGCTTAACTCTATTGCCTTCTGAATCATATTGAATAGGTTCGTTTTCATCAGAAACATATTCATATTCTTCTACTTCGTTTCTCTTTGGAACTTTAACTTTGACCTTTGATCTGGCCAATTTTTGGCCGTTTTCATCGTACTGGATAGGTTCGTTTTCATCAGAAACATATTCGTATTCATATTCTTCTTCTTTCATCTTTGTTGGCAATTTTTGTGTGTTTAATTTATTTTTATTTTTGCCGAATTTATTTTGTTTTGAATTGGCATTTGCATTTGCTTTCTTTTTGAAATTGTTGAAGCCGATATATTTTCTATTTTGCATTTTTTTGAAATTTGCCGGTGGTTTCTTGCCTGTTGGGTTTTTGGGTCTTGCTTTTGGCGGGGGAAGTTTTCTGTCAAGAAAGTTTGTGCGATTCTTATTATTAATGTCAGGAGAAGGTTTAAATTTATTTGAATTTATATTCTTTCTATTTTTGACTTGATTCTTTTTGTTACTATTTGCTCCAGTAGCATTAAGATTGCTACCATTGTTCTTTTTAGGATCAGGGAGAAGGTTAAATGGATCATCAAAATAACTTACAATTCCATCATCATTGTCTTCCTCATCTTCATCATCAATATATCCTTGTTCATAAATCGTTGTCAGATCAAGAGGTGGGCATACGGTTTTTGATGGGCTATTGCAATCTTCATAATTGAAGTAATTTTTATTTGATAATGATGATGTGTTTCTTGATGGTATTCTCGAACCAAATCTTGTAGGTGAATTATTTTTCATTCTTGAGGCCCTGTTGCTTTTACTAATTGTATTTACTAATTGTTGAAGTTGAAATTGCATCATTATCTGTGGATTAATATTTTGAGTATTATTTTTGGGTTTAGTTGGCTTTATATCTCTATTAAAATAAGGAGTAGGATAAATTGGATTTTTCATTGTTGAGATTTTTGGATTTTTTTGTGGGGGACTCCTTGGTCTACCAATTCGGGCATCGATTACTTGATCCATATATTCACTATAAAATCGATCTTCTGATTTTTTATCTGTTACATTTCGACCGAAATATTTCATTTTGGCTTTGAAAATATCCGCTTCATTTTCTTTTATATATTCATCTTCCCCATCATTTATCTCGGCTTCATCATATTCGTCATCTCTTTCTGTATTGAAATGTTTAGAATTAATAACATCCGTTTGAAAAGAAGGAACTTCGAATTGTCCCTCTGCTATTGTCGGTGTTTCATAAATGGGATCTTGACTAACAACATTATTTGTTTGGGTATTGTTAAAAATCGGAAGATCAGGTGAATTTGGCTCTTTTTTATTCATTACATTGAAATATAACGAGATTGGTCATTGAAAAAGTTATAAATTATTCAAATTTTCATAAAATTGAATATTGCATTGGTTTAAATCAAATTTAAAAGACATGATAATTTGATTTTGAAGCTAATGTATGTTAAGTACGTTAATCAAATAATCCATTTAAAATTGAATTAAACCATAAAATGAATTGAAAATTGTACGTTTTTAATAATATCTTAACTTTTTCTTTGAAATTATTTGGTGAGTTAACTTTTTCAATATATTAAAAAAAATTTATTTTTTTATTTGCATTTTCGTTAAATGAGCCAAAGGCTTCCTGGTCAAAAAGAAGACGAAGATGAAGAAACATATATGGCACGTGTTATGAAACGCGTAGAAGAAAGGTTAGCTCAAGAATCCAAAGCTGTTCCTGAAAGGTTCAGTGAAATTGGTGAAGCTACTACTCTAAAAAGAGAGCATCCCGTTTATAGAACAACGAACAATGATTATGGAAAAATGGCAATGACACAATACGAGAGACCCACAGAATATCATACTGTTTCTCGTCATTTTACAGAAAAGGAGCATCTTGGACAAAACTTCGAAGGTGCAAACTTCAATATTTGCAAGAACCCATCTTAAAATTGCCACTGTTACGAAGTTATCTTTAATTTATGTCAATTGAAATAGCAAATTTAAAAAAAATGTTTTCTATCTTTTTCTATTTTTTTACACAATTCTCATTTGTTTTTAAAATAAAAATTTGCATATACGTTTTTCATACTTAAAATATTCAAATAGGCAAAGGATTTGAAATTAGAATAACGAATTAATTGAATTATAAAAATTCAAAATATGAATTTAAAATATGATCGTTATGTTAACAAAAAATAATAAGAAATTATAATCATTCAAAATGTATGAATTCTCGCAATCTCGTTCTATAACAAATTTTTTAAATAAAACTTTGCCGCCCAAAGTAGTAGCACCAGTCAGCAAATATGAAAGCATTTCGAATGGTCTTTTTTCTGGGAAATCAACGCCATCGTTAGTCAAGTCTAAAAATCTTGGGAAAAGTTATCCCTCTTCAGTTAAGAAAACTCTTAACAAGCCTCTTGGAAATTTAAAAAATGAAGGAAATTTTCAATTGGATCAACCTCAAACTTCCTCTATTAGTAATAACGATACCATCGAAACTGATGAGCAAAAAAATATGTCTAAAAATTTGCCAGCGAAATATGCTTTAATGGAATTAAGGCCAAGGCCATCACGCGCTGTTATTCAGATTAATAAATCTTTGATATCAGGTCATGGATCTTTGACTTCATGTGTAATTAAGACCAATGAATTATCAATTTCAGAGGTTTCAGATCTGGCTCAAATCATATCAAAAGCAGCAAATAATCTTGTTTATATTTATAAATGTGAAACGAAGCCAAACGACAAAATAGATAAATCAGTGTTAGAAGCTCTTGATAATTTGTCATTATTTGCTGGTGATCCAAATATGAAATCTAAGTTTACATATGATGATTTATCTATGATATTTGAAATGCTTTCGTTACATGTTTTTCATTCTTTTCCAGATATTTCAAAAACATATATCATAGGTGAATCTGTTTCTCCTTATTACATGAACAATTGGAATCAACTATCTCGTGTTTATGCATTACTCTCTCTGCTTTTGCCTGAACTTTTACCTTTTATAACTGATACTGTTTTTGAGAAATTCACTAAACTACTTTCATCACCATTCAATAGTGAACAAGAAGCTGTACTCTCATTTATTGAGAAAGTTTGTCAAAAAAGCGAGGAGCATGAATCAAAAGTTTTTATGATGATGACACGGGTTGTTCAACTTTTTATTGACGGTGAGTGCCTCCATTTTTGTTTGATCCCAATCTTTAATTTTTTGAAGAATTTTCTTGAAAAATTGCCTCTTCCACTTGATCGTTCATATTTTGAAATATTTAGATCAATTTTCTATCAAACAATAATTTCACCTAACGTAGTTGATTTTTATAATGCTTTAGTTCCGCTTGCTCAATTTTTTCAATCAAAGGACTCAACAACATCTATTTGGTGTATTCGTTTTCTGTTCAGACATTGGCCAGTAACAAATTCAGAAAAGCAAATTATTTTTTTACATCAACTTCAATTTATTCTTTCTATGTTAAATGCATCATACTTTACTACTCTTTCCAAAGCCTTAATATCTCATCTCAAAATGATGATCGAATCTGTAAATTTCAAAGTTGCAATGGCAGCAATAAAAATACTCAAAGACGAAGAATTTGTTAAACTCATTTGTTCATCTTCATCGAATACTCCTAATTCAGCATCAGCATCTGATATTCTAATACCAGCTCTTACTCAAGCTCAATCACATTGGAATAATGATGTGAGAATGTCATCAATTGAAGCTTTAAATCTCATTAAAACGAATTCGAAAGGAAAAGCAGGTCGATCTTCCCGTAATGCGGTATATAATCCACCAAAGAATCCAATCAAGCCAACTATGTCGTATCAAGAACATTTTCAAAACAAATTTCAAATGCGTTTGAAATCTGAACAAGAAAAGCGAACTACTACGTCAGGTGGTAATGGTTCTCCTTTTAATATGAAAAAGAAATATGGTTCATATGCTCAAATGCCAAGTTCGTGTCAAACATCAAGTGCACTTTCATTTTTGGATTTAAAAAATGATGAAAAATTTTCAGCATCATCATCAAATTTAACATCAAAAGAATCTTCTAATTTTCCTCCTAATCAGCAAAATAATCAAGAAAAAAGAATAAGCTATAAGCCTTTGAATGAAACGCAAAAGCAATGGAATTTCATATTAAAAATGGCTTCAAGACGTGATAAAGAAATTGATCAAAATATATATAAATCAATTATTCGCACCCTTGATGAATGAAAATATAGAAATATTTTTTACTTATGGTAGTATATTTTATTATAGATGATAATTATTCTCCCTATTTTATTTGTTATGTTATAATATACTTGTTATTATTGCTTATAGATGTAATTTGTTGTTAATAAATTTTGTTTTGCGTAAATATTTGACTTTTTATACCAATTGTATTGTAATTAAAAAATATTTTTTTAAAGAGTTATACCAATAAGGTAAATGATGTTGAAATTTGTTTTATTTATTAAATTTAATAATAATAACGAAGACAAAAACAAAAAATAAATAATCATGGTTAATAAATATAGTAATATAAAGCACTCCTCTCCTAAAAATAAGCTAATTTACTTAAGCTTAACCCTAAATACTTTATACACTCTCATATAATCTATTTGATTGCCCTTAAGTCTGCATATTTCAACAAGGCTTAAATCATCTGTAAGTTTCGAAAGTTCAATTTTGATTTCGACTTCTTTTGAGCATATTGGAACAATTGCTTTTATTATCTTGTCTGTGGACTTTTTATATACTCTTGCACCTAAATTATCTAATGTATCCAAAATGAGATCTTTAAGTTGAGTGACTGACCTTGCTGTGGTAAATGAAGTTATTACCTTTGTTGCAACTGATTTGTCCACAAGTCCATCAATCCTAACTCCAGACAATTTTGCAATTAATTCAAAAACATTTATTGGCTCATTAACATCTTGATTTCGATGATTAATTTTGGTATCTGCAGAAAGATGAACAGTTACCTCAGTATCTTCAATGGTATTATCTATATCTCTACCAATAATTGGTGTGTAATCTTTTCTAAACCAAGGATGTTTTTTGATTTCTGTCATTGTACATCTTTTTTCAGGATCAGAAATAAATATCAATTTCAAAAGATTCTGAGCTTGTGTTGGGAATTTTGCAGGGAAGCTGACATGAGCTTCTTTGATTTTTTCTTCTAATTCTTTTGGTGTTGGGGCATCAAATGGAAGATCTCCAGATAACATATGATATAAAATAACGCCTGCACTCCATATATCAGATGCTTCTGGAATATAGCCTTCTTCATGAAGAGCTTCAGGTGCAGCAAAGTGCCGTAAAGGTAGATTTATCGGATTGGAATTATCGTCAACATCGCCTAAATCAACATCAGATTCTAAATCTGTATCATCTTCATCAATTTCTTGGTCATCACTTTCTGGATTCGAATCTGAGTTCTTAAACATATTGGAAAAAATGAAATCTGTAATTTTTAAGTTTCCATCCGCGTCAACAAGGAGATTTTCTGCTCTCAAATCGCGAAGAACTGCATTGTGTTTATGAACATAATCGATAATATCAATAAGTTGATGGAAATATTCAAGCGCTAATTCTTCTGATATTGGTCCATGTTGGCATATTTCACTAAAAAACTCTCCTTCTTCAAGATCAAAAATTAGAAACATATTATTTTTTGAGTGCATCATACGTCTAAGCTTGATAATGCCCGGATGATCCATTTTGGTTAAAATATTAATTCGGCGTTTAATTTGAGCTTCCATTCTCGAATTTTTTATATCGGATAATTTTGCTATTTTCATTGCAAAAAACTTATCAGTCTTGATGTTTATTACTTTCTTAATTGTTGAGAAACTTCCATGCCCTAATGTATCAATAACTTTATAATCTCCAACAATTTTAGGCATTCACTAAATAAAATTGATCATGAAATAAAAAATTAAAATTTTTTATTATCTTTTATTTTAATATTATCTTTTCAGAATTTTTCTATTTAAAATTAAATATGATTCAATTTTGAATGATACGATTTCAATTAATTTCAGAATAGTAAAGAAATGTGTATTTTTATTTTTTATAATAAATCCTCATATATATATGTACATTTTGAAGATATGTCTAATCAGGATCATGATTTATAAATTTAATAGATATCAACATTTTTTGAATATATTTTATCCCTTTATTTCTAATTCAGAATTTTCAATTAATGAATTGTGAATCAAATCATTTTTTTTAAAGAATCTTATTTCAATGTTCTAACCGATATTTCAATTGATTACATATTCTCCCATAACCATAGTTGTTACTTGTTTTGTTCCATTGAGTTAACGTTTTACTTCTTGTTATTTTTTTTTTTTTTTTTTTTTTTGATTTGCTATTTATTTGAGTTTTTTTGAAAAAAAGATACTGATGGTTGAGAAATATAAAACAACAAAGTTTGTTGGTGATATGACCAACAAACTATATTCAAATATTTGATAAAACAGCTTTTTGAATAAAGAGATTATTGATAAGTAAACTTTTTTAATAAAAACAGACCATATAAAGGTAGAAAAAAAGATGGATTTTATATAATATTGCAATATGATATAATATACGATGACTCAAATCTAATTTCTGAATAGAATGATAAAATTGACGTACAATATAAAAATAAATTTATTTATTTTTTTGAGAGAACATTTTACAAATTGATAAGTTTATTTTTTTACATAATTGAAATTGAAAAAAACAAAATATCTTTACCAATATAAAATAAAAAAAATTAAATATAGAATATATATTTTTTTCTTTACTTATTTTATAAATTTAAATTTCATTTGGTTGAGAAAAGTAATGCTTATTTTTGATCATATTAAATCTGCATAAAAGTTGTGATCCTGATGTATAACTTTCATTTTTTTCAGAATAATTGGTTGATAAATATGGTTTAATGTTTAAAACTTTTAAAATTTGAATAGTTTCAGGTATATTTTTTTCTGAAAAAGTGCTAATTTCATTTACCACAAATTTCCTTATATAAAAGCATTCATTTATTATTTTTTTATCATCTATATCAATATTGTCATCATCATTGTAAGTAGGAACTCCTGCTATATTATTTTCTTTGTAATTTGGAATTTTCACTATGTTATTTTGAAAAAAAATTTTCTTTTTAATTATTTTCCTAGCAACTATGCTCAAAAATAAATCGGCATCAAGTGAATCATTAAGATCAGATCTTACATTCCCAAAAAAATTTTCTTCGCATTTAGTAGATATTCTTTCAGTACCAACATTTTCGGAACTATTTTTTATGGAATCTCCTAAGCAAACTATAGAGTTCAAGTATCTTATAAGATCAATTTTTCTATAAAAAGATAATTTTAATGTATTTTTTGTTTTTTTTGAAGAAAAACGATCATTTGGATCTGAATTTGGGAAATTGTGAAGTTCAAATTGAAAAATTGAGAAGGCAATATTCAAAAGATTCAATCGGTCTTGTCGTCCAATAAAAAGAACTTTATCTGCTAAATACCAAAATGTGAATGGTAACAAATAATAAGCAAAAGATATAGTTTCTTTTTGTTTAAGTGATTCAATGAGAACTTTTGGTGAAAAAAATTCTAATGCATATTTATCTTTAAATCCACTTTGTATACTTTCATCAGTAAATGCTTTACTTTTTCCTACAGTTAATCCTAAATATAATCTTACAACATGTTTATCAACACTCTGTGATTTTTTATTTAAATATAATTTGCATCTAAAAAAACGTTTTTTTTGGCTTTTTAAAGCGTGAAAAAAATCTGTAGAAAATGATAATTCTGGCATATTTTTAATTGAATCATACATACTCTGAATTTCTGGGTTATATTTTTTATTTATAATAGATGTGTGCCATGGATTAGTGGGAGTGTCTGCATCAGTACATATATATTTAATTACAAAACCGTTATTTTTAGCAATTTCTCTAATTTTTTTTGAATTTTCTAATGTTTTTTTACTCATCCGACCGTTTAAGTCAAATTCAATATAAATTGGAACATTTGGATAAAAATTATTTATTGGTTGAAGGTAATATAAGCATAAATAATTATTTTTTTTATGATTATTGAAAAACATTGGATTTCTTATTCCAATAGTTTGGTCAATTGCTAATGAACAGTTGATTAATGATTCAAAATTCTGAAAAAAAGTATTTTTAAATTCATTAAAAATAAAATCCGTTTTTTCAATTGAAGTAAGTGATATTTTATAATCTCCTAAATATTGACGTGAAAAATAATATAAAGTTGTGATAGAAGGTACAGGTATAATCTTTTGTAGTGCTTTATATGAACTTGTATTAGTAAAGTACAATCCAAGACAAATGGTCTTATAAAAATCTGAATATCTTCTTCCATAAACTGAAACTTTTGCATTTTCTATTAATTCTTGTATGAATAAATCAAAAGAATCATTGTTATTTTTTCTAAATAACAAATATTCAGTTGTATCATACCATATTTCACTTTTTTTATTTGATTCTGATTCAATTGTAAATTCATTAATAGCTTCTTGATTTTTTTTATTTAAGTCATCTATTTTAGCTTTTAATTTATTAATTTCTTGAATTAGTCTAATATATTTAAAATAATAGGAATTTTTTTTAGAAACATCCTCTTTTAGCTTGTTGTTGTACTCTTTAATTTGTTCAATTTCTTCTAATAATTTTTTGTTTTCTATTTTCAAATTTTGAAGAACTTTTTGATATTTATCTTCCATTTTGAGATAATTATTTTCCAACGTAGTGATTTTTTCAAGTAATTGTGTAATTTGAATAGATTGCTGTTGGTTTAGTTCCCAAATATGATTATATGAAAGTTGATTCATGATTTAGATTAAGAAAAACGCCTATAAAAAATTGAATTAGTTTTTTTATGAAATATTTGAATGATCAGAAAATTGTGTTAAGTTTTATGAAATAATTGTATATCTCAGAATATCGAGTTCTTTTTTATGAAATAATTGAGAGTGTGTAAAATATAAACAATTGAAAAATTATGAGTAAAATAACATTTCTGATGTGAAAAAATAAGTAAAGTATTCAAAGATAAGATCTATCTAGAATAAAATTCCCATCGTCGGAATTTTGGATTTTATAAAATAATTCTTCTTAAAATTGCAAAATATTATCAATATTTCAAGTTTTAACTCAAACTAGCCAGATTTTTTGAATCAAAATTCATGGAATCATCTATGGATTCAAAAAGATGTGAGATATTCTAAATATATTTTTTAAAAATGTTATTACTTTTAATGTATATTTTACAAATAAAAATAAACATTCATAGTAAAATTTTTGCAAAATTTGTATTTTTGTTGTCATTTTTTGAATACATAAAAATTGAATGTACACCTTAATAGGGTCTATAAAAACTTTTTTAATAAAAATTAGTTTATTTGTGAATTATTTATCGCAAGGGAATGATTTCAAGAAAAAACACAACAATTCATTAATATCACCTACTTTCTGGCAAATTTTGATCACCTGCTACTGGTTTCCAACTACATATTTATAAATCAATTTAGGAAATCTCGAAATACAGTTGCATGCGAGTATATAATGTAGATCAGCTATTTTCAGCCACAAATTAATGAACTCTCGTCATCAAATTAAAAGCCCGAGTTATAGATTATCATTCATTAAACAAATTTACAAAACGTAGCCTTTTATTTACAAAATACAATTTGAAATTCAATATTAGATACCTATTTACAAACAGAAATCAACTTGTTAATGAACTACAGTCCAAGATTTGTAAATCAAAAGCAAAGATTCCAGTGCAAACTCTTGACTTTTTAATTTCCATATGTACTAGTTTCTTGTTCTAAAAATAAATAAATTACTATTTTAATTCTTTCCTATTTTCTATTTTATAATAGTTAATGCTAAAAATATAATTTCTTTCTTTTTTTTAATGAAAAAGTTGCAATGTCTTTCACGAAATTTTTATTTTAATTTAAAAAGTTCGATTACCAAATCCGTTAATATTTATTTCATGTCTCCAATTTGTGAATAAAAAAGCTAGCTTTTAATATTTTATTTGATTTTTTACCTTTTTTTTAGTTTGTATAGTCGATTTTAACCAGTTTAACATTATAATTAATCATAAAGTTGTTTTATCAAAATGTGTTTATTTGAAAAAGCTCTTTTATCAAAAAGTCATCTATTCAAATCTTTTTCTTTCAAAATTTGAATATAGTTTATTGGTCATATCACCAACAAACTTTGAAATTTAAAAAAGCATTTTTCAGAAAAATTGAGATTTTGCTGTATCAAATTTAAAATTTTATGCTATTTAATTGACCATTTAATTTGACTATTTTGCTTTATGTATTTGAAAATTTTTAACGAACATAAAATTCATTCGTTCTATGCAGACCCAAGAATTTCAAACGATATCAAATCAAATTGCTGTTTTAACCAGCAGCTTGAAAGATTCCATTAAGCAAATGTCATCTGCTAATTCAAAATTAGAAAATGAAAGCAAGCTTAAAAATGATCCCAGTTTTCATTCGTTAATTGAAGATGCATCGAATTTATTTTCAGCTCCTGTTGACTTTAGACCTTTAATTACCCAAAAATGCAAAAAACAGCAAGATCAAATCACAAAGCTTTTAAACCAACTTACAAGATTTGTCAATGATATAGAGGTTCACACAAAAAAGTTTGAAGAAAATGTCGAAGAAGAAAAGCGTAAATTCAATAGGTCGATAAATAATTTAGCAAACAATTATTACGATCAAAGGGAAATGCATACATCTAATCATGAAGCCCAAATTTCAAATCTTGAAGATGCAATTTATGAGCTTAAAGCAAATTATGAGGCCAAGCTTTCCGATGGGTTAAAGAAAGTTGCGGCAGAAAAGCAATTATTAAAGAAACTATATAAGACAGTTCAAAAGAATTATAATGATTTAAAGCCTGGTCTTGAAAGTAATTTGCCTGAGACAAATAGTCAAGTTTATACTGATAATGAAGACAATGAAAAAGATTTAAATAAAAATAAAAATGATATTAATGATAACGATAACAACAATTATAATGATGATAATGATAATGATAACAACAATTACAATGATGCTACAGGTTCCTCGGAAGTTAAAACAAGAGCTTATATGGGCGATATTTTAAATAAAATTGATGAAATAGAAGAAGTTGAACAAGAAAATAAAAAATTAGCTGATCAAATTCAAGCAATGAAATTAAAAAATGAAACTGAAATTGCTCAATTAAAAAATCAATTAACTCAAATTGAAACTAATACAGAATCAAAACTTAATGGAGCTCTCAAAGCAAATCAAGAAAAATATGATAATGATTTCGAAGCAATTAAATCAAAATATGCTCAGATTGAAAGTGAATTGATTAAAAAGTTAAATGCTTTGAAAAAAGAGCAATCTGCAACAAATAATAATCTTAAGACCGAATTATCAAAAGTTAAGGCAATGTCAAATTCGTGCAAAGTTAAAATATCAAAAAAGATCAAAGAGGCCGAAATTATTTCCGAATCTAAAATTAATCAGAAAAAGTTAGAACTTCAAAATTTAAAAGCTGAGCATTCTAAAGCGGTTGAAGAATTTTTAAAAGAAAATAAAAGTGAAGCAGGTCAGATATATCCTGAAAATGCTTTTAATTCTTCTTCTAGTACCAATTCAAGGCCATCTTCGAGTATTCGAAGAAAATTATCACAATCAAAGAAAAAGGTTTCTCAACCACCGACACCACAGCCAGCTAACTTGCCTAGAAGACCAATGCAATCGAACAAAGAAGATGATAAAATAGACTCATCAGACACAAAATCTTTAATGGAAAAAATTAATGAAAGTGAAAATGAATCGATGCAAAAAATTGCACAATACTCTGAACTTAAAAACAATCTTCGAATTAAAATTGCTGAAGAAGATAATGCAACATCTAATCAGCTTTCCGAAATAGAAAAAGAAACTGAAATAGCTCAAAGTGAGCTTAATGATCTCCTCAAAAATTTGGAAGAATTGCAACAATCTCTTTCTGCTTCGATGCCAATCACAAATTCATCAAATGAAATTGAAAAGCAGCAAAAAGATGATATAAACAGCAAAAAAGACGAAATAAATCGTCGTAGAGTTGCTGTTAATAAAAGGAAAGCTTTGCAAGCAGTTCAGTCTCTTCACCATCAAGAGATTGAAAAAATTGATGAAGATATTCAGAATATTATTTTTAATTCAGTCTCGCAAATTCAACAAAAAAGTGAAAATTTACTAGATGAGCAAAAAAAGACAAATGAAACTTTAACTGAATCATCAACAAAATTGGAAGCTGTGCTAAAAGAATTAAAAGAAATTAAAATTGATGAAGAAGAAGTTGCAATAAAAGAAAGGCAGAAATGGGGAGAAATAAGAAGTAGCATTGCAAACTCTACGATTGATCTTTATAATCAAAGTAAAAATAAAAATACTTCTCGTCCAACATCATCTCAATCCAGGCCTATTGTTTCAACTTCAAAACTACCTCCTCTTCAAAAATCTCAATCATGAAATTTGTTTTTTAAATGTGAGTTACTTTTTAAGTTTTCATCAATATAATTTTTTAATTTTTTATATATTTTTAGGAAAAAAATATCGATTTTTTATTGATTGAACAGTTTGTAATAATCAGCTAAATATCAAATCGTAAATGTATAATATAATTATATCATGTTTTTGCACTCCTTTTAAGGAAATTAATAAAATCGGCTCCTAATTTTGCTTGCATATGCTTTGTTACGAAGGTTTCCAGCATATCCGTAACTATGGCCTCTGACTGTTTTTGGATCAACAAAATAAGGATTATTTACGAACATATCTGGGATTACAAAGAATAAGATGTTAGATCCACGAATATATACTCTGTCAACATGCGATTCTTCGCCATTTAGATTTGTATAAGTTACATCAGTTAACTCACAATTCATGTAATCTTCAGTTGCTTCAAGTGTTCCTCTATAAATTTCACCTGTCTTTAATTCCACTGATACAACAAATCCATTAGCTTCATGTAATAAAATTAGAGGAAGATTAAACTCAATATGAGCAGACATTAAAAAATTTATTTAATTATTATTCAAAAAATTCAATAGGCTCTATCAAAAGAGTTTACCCAATAATGATTTGTTAAAGTTTAGCATCCTACCCCTAAATTTTATTTTTAAAAATGATTTATCCCCTTTTCTCTAAAATATTTTCTTTTTTTTTATCTAATTACTGACGATTTTTTTCACTATTCAATAATGTATGAAGTTATTTTTATTAATATCTTTGGAAAATATAAATAATCACCAGTATATTTTAATTAATTTAATTATTTAGTTTTTTTTAAATTTATTAATATAAATTTTGTTTGTTTGTGTTTTCGTAATTTGCGAGTGGAATATGTTTTAATTTTGTATATTAATAATTGAATTTTTTTTGAGATAAAAAATGTATTTTTAATTTTTTTAATGACTTGGGAGCCTAAACCTGGCGCAGGAATAGCTATTCACCCATTCATTGCATCAGGTAAAAAGCAAATTTCACTTTTAACAGGTGATCAATTTCAAATTTACTCAAGTTGTCAAGGTTGGTTTCATGGAAGAAATTTACTTACTCAAATTGACGGTATTTTTCCTCAGTGTTGCGTTGTATATTACCCATTAAAAGTCATAGATCAACGAATTCTACTTTCCAAAAAAGAAGATCTTTTGCAAATCGAAGCTCAAATAGCAATTGCATATGCTTTACATGTAATTAAAGAATCAGAAAACGCATTACTTGTTTGCCGTGTAGCTAGTTGTATGCAAGTTGTTATTGAAAAACTCAATTATTTCCGAAATAAAGATCGTGTGGACTCGCAAGATGGAATTAATCTTTTATCTGATAAAATTTATATGAATCATCTTGAGTTAGCAAGATCTCTTAATAATTTACGGAAAATTCTTGGCGAGCAACCTGCTCCACGAACTATTGTTAACGAATACTCAACACTAACTACATGGGGTGATGAACAGTTCACAATTGCACATGGTCTTATTCAAAAAAATATAATAAAGCCACCAGAATATGTTAACTTACATTTAAAAATTGAATTATTGAGTCCTAAAAAGGCCCAATATTATCGAATTTTTCTTTATCAAAAAGAACGACATCCATGGATCTCATTGCCTGTTTCGAGGAGGCTTGGCCCTGAAAATACAAGTTGTGATCTAGTTTTTACTTCACTTGAAAAAAAAGATATGAAGCAAATAACATATTTTGTCGTTTATATATATGATATATCAACAGAAGAAACTATTAAAACTTCCGAAAGTTACCAAAATTATGCAAGCCTTCAAGCATCTATTAAAAATGATAATTCTGTCAATAGCCCTAAAGTTAATGCAAACGGTGGTTTTAATAATTATCCTAATAGAAGACAGACAACTAGCACTTTGCCTATTTCAAATACTCAAAGCCCAAGTGCTTCATTTAATTATCCTCCTAAAGCTCTTGAAGACCCATCAAAGCCTCATTCAACTGGTCAACCAGAAGTTACTCTTGATCTCTCAAAATTTCCTCGGCCTTCAAATAATGAAAATATCAAGCCTAATCCATCAGCGAGCAGTTCTTTTGCTGTTCCTTCTGTTCAAAACCCTCAAAGAAGGACTGGGAGAAGTAATAGTTTTCAAAGATATTCATCTTTAAGTGGGCTTAATATGCTTGGTAACGAAAGTATCCAAAATAATGATGTCATGAGGGAAATGGTTGGTTGTGGTCAACTTCGTCTTCCATCATGTAAAACAGACTTGGCATTAAAACGTCCTACTACTACGTATAATTTTCAATTTAAGACATCTACCTCAGCTGAATTTATATATGGTCTTCATGAACCATTAATTAGTGGTGACATTAACTGTCAGACTACTTTAAAGAATATTCTGCCAGATGCGAAAGTTTCATTCACTCCTTTTTATGGAAAAACAAATGAATTTTTAGAAAAAGAGAATTTAACTCCAGAAACAATAATTGAGCCACTTTTCCTTCCATCAGTTATGCCAGCTAAATTCAGAATATCGAAAGTCGTATTTAGTATTGTAGGACTTTTGCAACACTCATCTAGAAAAAGGTCGCGAATTGTATGTAGAGTTATTAATCGTTCAAACAACTCTTTTTTAAATGTTATTGAAGATCCAATCACTAATACATGTCATTCTGAATCGTGGTCAAGTGTAATTTTCAAAGGAGTTAAAATGCTTCATTTAAACTTTTCAGAATCTTTTATGATCAATTTAGTTCAAATTCCACCAGAACAAATTAGGCACTTATTTATTGTTGTTGAAATTCAACGTCTTCTTTTACTAACCGAAAATCGATTTGTTAGTTCATCATATGCAACAATACCGCTTTCAACATATATTGGTAATGTTCATCAAGTACAACAGCAAACCATTCAGTTACATCATTTTCCATTCAAAAACAGAAGTGAATTAGCGAGGATTAACGAGTTTTTAATCCCAGCTGATGGAAGTGATGCTGGCTCTGTTGATATATCAATCAATATTTTATCAACATTAGTATGTTCATTTGATCCAATGTATAAGCTCATCAATTTCACTCAATTTGAAAATGAAATCGAAGACAGTCTTCGAAACTTCACACAGCTTGGTCTTCCTGAAATATCAAAATTCTTTATTCAAATTTCGCAATCACTTGTTTTGATCATGTCTACAAGGAAGCAGTTTTCAAGACTCGCATTTGATCAATTAACTTATGTTTTTTCAGAAATTTTAACTCGAGCTCGTCAAGATTATGTTAAACAAATTGATGAATTCATTATAGACTTTTTCAGATTTGATCAAAATCGAGTGTTTATTCTCAAACAACTTTCTGATCTTCACAATGAACTAATCCCGAGACTTGTTGATACAATACAAGTTGATGATACTACTCAGCAATTCAGGAATATCGTTAAATGTTCATCATATTTCTTAAAGATGTCAATGAAATCTCTTGCAATATCATGTAGACTCAGAGACACCCAAGTTGATTCACCTTCAGTGTTGAGACAATTAGAGCCATTTTTCAACCGTTTAAGAATGATTGTGGCTGATGTACCAACTGAAAATACAAACGTTCAAAGGCGAGGTTTTATTTTTACTAATCAGCAGCTCGTTATGCAGCAATTTGCAAAGATTATTTCTGCAATGTTCATTTGTATTCGTCCTGAACTAGTTGCACAGCATGTCATTTCATTTATCAAATCAGTCCGTTACGTACCAGAAGATAAGAAGCAAATTCCAATTGACAAATCGAAACTCAAAATACTTCATGCATTAGCATCAACGAAATGTTGGATAGATCCGAAATCAAGAGCGCTTCTTGAGCAAATATATACATATGAATTGATGAAAGCAGCAGGATTGCCACATTGTGTTACTTTCATTGTTCCAATTTTATCATCTTTATTTTTGTCAGTTAGAAACAACTTTATTGTTAAGTTTACTAATGTTCTTGCTGATTGTTACAAGAGTGAACTTGATTTGTCTAAAAATGCTACTAGTTCAACAGTTATAGCAACTGCGAAACAGAATGTTATTAATATGACTCGTCTTCTTCTCATTATTGCTTTCACTTTCCCTGAAAATTTTTCAATTGGCTACCTGCTAGAACTCGTTAAAAGAGAATCTTTGGGAGCAAATGAAAGAATGTTTGTCTTTTCAAATGCAATTCTTGCCATTAAAGAAAAATTGAAAGGACCTGAAACTTCAGATTCTCTTAAAGTTAGTATTTTAAAAACTTATCTTGATCTTGCAATTTTAACAAGTCATAAGACAAGTGAAGCATTTGATGATATTTTCACAAATCGTATTTATCCACGTGTAAACGATTATGTTGTTTGTAGGGAAATTTTCGACAGCCTTCCAGAATCTCTTCAGATATCAGCAAACATCATCGAACCTATTCTTCATTGCTATATGAATGATCAATCAAAAGATCTTATGTTTATTTATATTAAGCTCATCAGGGCCCATCTTCGTTATGAATCACTTAATCCTAATGCAATCACTAATAGTCAGATAAATCCTAATTGTCCTGATGATGGTGAAAACAGCGTATTAAACAAAACTCTTTTTGCAGCCTTTCGCTTGGTGCATTTTCCCAATTTCATTCGTATTTACAAGATGTATGAATTTTATAATGATTACAAAAATGAACTTCAAATTTCATATGAAGAAAGTCGATTCTTAGAAATATTCAAATATATTTTTATTTCTTTCAATATCATTCGCGAAATATCAGGTAATCTAGATAATGTTACTCGTAATGAAGAAAAAATTTCTGATGCAATTAATTCTGTTTCCGATGTTTGTAAATCAACAAGAAATAGAACAATTCTCGCTCACCTTATTTATGAACAAGCGAAATTGCAAATGAAAGTTTATAATCATTTGGAAGCTTGTTACTCATTCATGCGATTGATTGAATATATTCCTTGTACCCTTGATCCAGTTCCAGAAGCTTATCAAATCGATGGTGGTAAAACAGGTGTTGAAGTTCATCGAAATGTTATGCTCAAATGCATTGATTTGTGTGAAAAGGCTAATTACGAAGAGCATGGATTAGAAATCATCAAAAAGTTGAAAGATACTGTTATAAAGCCATTTAAATATTATGAATTAATGAAAACTGTTTTGGATAAAGAATCTTATCTTTATCGCATTATAACAACAACTGAAAGGCGTTATTCATCATTTTATCTTCTCAAATTTTCAGGTGAAGGTTTTGATGAGAATTATTACAGAAATAAATCGTACGTTTATCGTCGTTCTTATGAAGTAAATCTTTCATCAATGACAAATGAAATTAAAATGAAATTCCCATTCGCTACCGTCTCATCAAATCCTGCTCCAAACGATTCAATTCCATACATTGAAATCCAACCTCTATCAATTTCAAACGAAAGTGAAGCCGCAAATCCATATGCAAGACCTCCTTTGAATCCAAAAGAGAATCATGGTTACAAGTATCATTTTCTTTACTCATTGAACAAGAAAGTTCAGGTTTTTAGATGTGAATCAAGTATTACTCTCAACCTACCTACAAGCAACAACTATATGAATAATAATTTGTCTCAATCGCTTCCACCACAAATATTGAAAATATTAACGAATGGAACAAGACAAACATTTGTTTTTACTAGTAAACCTTTTCCATTTATGTCAACTAGAATCATTGTTGATTCATCTAAGACAATATCAAGAGTTCTAATTCCAATTGACACCGCAATTCTTGATTTGAGAAGATCATCATTTGATATGAGAATTGAAATCAATCAATTCAAAAAGATTTATGATAATTCAGTTTTAGAAGCTACAACAAGCGCTGCTATGTCAAATATGACCGGGAAAACATCTAGAGCAAGATCGCCTACATTAATTCAAAAGTTAAACAAGCCTCAAATGGATGGTATATATGCTATTAACAACACTGGTTCAGCACCAGCGCAGCCAGTAAATACAAATGTATCGAATTCATCAGGAAAAGTTCAATTTAATAATAATCCTTTTCAAACAGCAAATCAAGCTGGTTCTTTGGACAATATGGCTACAAATTCATCTTTAAATGAAAAAAGGGCTACTATTTCATTTGCAAATTTGCCTATTTCTACAAAGCAAAATGAAACAAATCAAGCATCTTCTAATGATGCATCTGGTTCAAATAGTAATGCTTTAAAGAGGGCTATTGAAAATGGTTCTGTTGCCAAATTTACTACTGATTTGAATAATACTCTTATTGATTCAATTGAAGGAAAAGTTAGCAACTACGCTGATGCATTTCTTATTTTTATGGTTAGAAACTCAAGTGCATTTATGCTTAATACTCAGAAAATATCTGTCCTTAAAGATGCTTTCAAAGAAAAAATTTATGTTCTATATGATGCTATTCAAATTGCAAATACATTAGTATCTGATCAAATGAAAGGAATAAATGATAAAACAAATGAAAACTTTTATAAATTGAAGAGAAAGATTGAGACTCTAGTTTAACAGAAATCTAATTGGATTTCTTTTTAATACCATTTTATATTAATAAATTAAATTTATTATTTAGTATTTATTTGTATTTTATAAAATGTATATATATATATATATATACTTTACAGTATGTATTTATGGTAAACAGACCTCTCAATTTATTTCAAAAAGTTTGTAAATTGAGAAGAAATTTTCCATAAATTAATGCTGTATTATACTTAAAAAAAAATGAGCTATAACAGGATTTGCAATATATTTTTACTTGTTATAGCAAAGTATTAAACTTTTTCTTAAATTACACTGAATTAAAATTTTGTAACCATATTTTTTAACAAATTTTTTTTGTCATATATAATTAAAATATTTGTTTTTCATTCATGAGCCAAGAGAATAGTAATAATGCATTTACGGAATTATTAATTGAACTGACAAGTATTCAAGAAGATGATCAGCTAGAAAAATTAGGAGGAAATTCTACATTTAAATGTACATGTGATAAAGAGGATTCAGCTATCAAAATATTTGAAATTAAGAATACTGATGATTATGACGATTATAAAAATGGTATGAGCAGATTTCTTAAAATTGTTACATATATGTCTTCTTTACGTCATACAACAATTTGTGAACTTCGTGGTTGGAATGTAATAGGTATTTATAATATAAATGGCCAATTAATTAATTATGATAACAGCGATTTGCAGTTTGATCCTTTTATTGTTACAAAATTATATACAGGCTCACTAGAAAGTGAATTTAATAATATTACAAATTGGGATGCAACTCAACTATCGATTGTTATTTATGGAATGCTCAGAGGATTTCGTCATATGAATTCTTTTAATTTGGTTTTCTCTAATATTAAAAAAGAGAAGATACTTCTTTCTTGTGAAGATAATGTTTTATATCCAGCAATTAATGATTTTGATAATGTACCAGAAGCTAAAGTATCACAACAATTAAATTCATTTGGTGGTCTATTATCTACTTTCAAAGCTAAAGATATTAATCGCTTTGAAGAATTAATTAAAAAGTTAAAAGATGGGAAAGATCAATTCCCTGATTTTCATATGGCAACTTTATTTATGGAGTATGATATAGTTCCTGATCTTATCAAAGATAAGTTGCTTGATCAAAAATTATTTAATGATTATAAGAAAGAAATTGATGAAGTTGAACGAAAACAATTTGTTGATACAAAGAATAAAGTTGACATAGACAGCCTTAAAAATGCACTTGAAAAATGTAAAGGAAATAGATTTATAATTGCTAGAAAAGTAGTTGAACTAGCTCTTGGTCGAAATTCACTGGCAGCATTTCGAGCAGCTATTTCATACTACAGTGGTGAAACTCTGCCAAAAGATCTTGTCTTATGTATAGCATTTCTTAGATTTGCTCTTAAACATGATGATAATCCCGTTCCCAAGTTTTTTATGAATTCGTTAATTTCTATTAGAGATCGAGCTAGTCAAGATTCGAAAGGTGAAGTGGTTTGCGATGAGACTTCTCTCTTTTATCGAGGTGCTTTCGCCGAATCTTTGGCATTAGAAATAAATCCAGAAAAAAGATTTCAATCTATGGATCAGAATTCAACCAATGAAGAAGGAAGCATTGACATAAATGAATTGGAGAAAAATATTAACGAAGCAATTTCATGCTACAAACAATCTCTGGAGATAAAGCCAATGCCTGTTGTAATGGGGCGTCTTGGTGCACTTTTAACAAAATATTCTACCAACCCAGAAGGAAATGGGCCAAAACTACTTAAAATGGCAAGCGATGCAAATGATTTGTATGGAATGGTAAATTATGGATTATACTTATTAAAGCATGATAAATCTGATGAAGCAGAAAAAATATTTCTCAAATTATATAAACAAAACTACATTGATGCTGCTTTTACACTTGGGAAAATTTACAAATGTAAAAATGATCATGTAAATGCCAAAAAATACTTTGAAATTGCTTTGAAAGATTTTGGTGAAGATGAAGCTAAGAAGTATTTGGAATCCGAGCAGTAGTTATTATATTAATTATCGTTATTATATAAATTAATTGCTAATACCATAATACTTTCGTTTAGCAATTATAATTATTATATATGCAAAAATAAATCGTTGAAGTTTTTCTTGAAGTATATCTTTTTTAAATAAAAAAGAAAAATGTCATATATTAAATTCAAAATTTAATAATAAGTATTTTAACAAACAAATATAATATTATAATTTCGGATATTATTCATTTGGGCATTTGGTTCCATTGATTGTGCAATCGCAGTGGCAATCATTAATTATGCCAAGGTCAATTAATGTATGATTAGAATGGCACCATCTTGCGCAAAAACAACAAATTTTCAGTTCTCCAACAATTCCGCAATCAATACATTGGTAAAAATGATTATTCCAAGGATTAGAATTATTTTGGTCATCTTTATTTTTAGTTTCTGTCATTATACAGAATTTAGGATGAGGAATATTCCATTTAAATCTAGGTTTCAATTCACGAAGCCTTTTTTCTGCGTTTTTGGAATAAACTGAAGCAGCACCTTTATAGTAAGCAATTGCTTGTTCAATTGAAAAACTTTCTGCTTTTTGGCCAAGAAAAAAACCTGCTTCTGATATTCCTAAATGAAAAGCATTATCTAACAATTTAAAAGAATTATTTAAACGCCCTAACTCAAAAATTGAGGTTCGATTATTGCATCTTGATGAATCAGTAAATAAAACCCGGACAACTCTGGAATATTTTATATTTGATGAAAGTATTTGTGCCAATCTGCATTGAGCCCAGCTATCGCCTGCTTCAGCTGCTTTGATATAGAATGATATGGCCATCTTTTTTCTATGAGAGAAAAACGTATAATTATTATTATTATTTTGATAATTTGTATTATTATTGTTGTTTATATTATTATTGTTGTTAATATTATTATTGTTGTTAATATTATTATTGTTGTTAATATTATTATTGTTATTATTATTGTTATTATTATTGTTATTATTATTATTATTGTAACTAATATGAAAATTATTATTAGAATTAGGATTGGTGGCGAGGTTATCTAACTCAAGAGAAGAGTCATATATTTGTCCAAGTTTAAGGTATGTACCAGTTGCAATACTGGATAAATCGCCAAAAAACGCATCCATTAAACGGATTGGCCCTTCATTGTTTCTTTTATAAGCATTAGAAGAATAACTTTGAAATCCTTGAATACGATACTCTTTATAGCAAGGAAGAGATGACTTTACATCATTTCTACGATCAAGATCAGAAAACAACTTAAAGCATTCATTCAGATCATTACCTTTTCTTCTCATAAAAAGTATAGAAGCATATAGATAGATTGCTCTGGCATTTCCTTTCTGAGAAGCCTGAGTAAGATAATTGAGAGCAGTGTCTTCATTTCCTTCTTCTAATTCAAGAATTGATAGTTGATATAAAGCGTTATCAATTCCTAAATCTGCTGCATACTTAATCAGCTTTTTTGCGTTTTCTCGGTTTGGTTGTAAAACAAATAAATGATCTGGATCATTTATACCTTTCAAATACATCATTCCTAAGCCAAAAATCGCCATCGAGTGGTTTTCATTTCCAGATTTTACAAAGTATTGGTAAGCTTTCTTCAAGTTTTTCTCGATAAAATAGCCGTTTAAATAAGCCAATCCAATATCAAATTGAACGAATTGGTCATTTGAATGACATTTTGCAAGTCGAAAATATTTATTTGCTAATTCGTTTCTTTCTTCTTGATCCTTTGTAAAGAGGAGTCCTTTATGATACATGATGGACAATTGATATTGGCATCGTGGATTGTCAAATTCTGATCCTTGCTCAAAATATTTTTTGGCTAAAAAATAATCTTTATCTGATAAGGCAAGTTTGCCTAATTCATAATATGACAAAGAGTTACTTTTAGATGCACTTTCAAGGAAGTATTTTTTGGCTTTTTCTTTTCTTTCAAATGGCTTAAGATTCATTTGAATCGTGTTGAGCGAATATATACGGCCCAAATTGAATTGTGCCTTGTCAAATCCGACTTTAGCAGCCTTTTGGTAATATTCCATTGATTTCCTGCGATCTTCAGGAGAGTTACTTTTTGAATACATCAAGCCAAGGTAGAATTGGGCCCAATCTTTGCCTTGCTCTGATGCTTTCTCAAAAAGTTCGCGCGCCTTTTGCCAATCCTTTTCAAAAATCGTCCCTTCGTAGTACATGTAACCAAGTTGGAACTCGCATGATGGATCACCTTCGTGAGCCTTCTTGATAATGAACTGGATATCCATTCTTTTTGTTGGATCCGTTATGACTTTTTTAGGTTGATTTTCATTTGGTTCATTTTGTTGTTGTTGTGATTGATCTTGAATTGGCTGTTTTTGCTGGAGAAGATGCAAATTTTCTCGGTTTCCGTCTCCTGAATTTAAAATTTCTATAATTTTTGGTACCAACACTTTGTAATGAAGCTTTGTTCTAAGGTCTTGAATCATTCGAATCACTTTTTTTGTATTAGTTGAATGAAAAAATAATTTTTTGTTGCACATCAAGTCAAGAAGATAAAGAGATGTGCTTCTCTCAATTGGCTCCTTTTGTAGGCACATTTCATAAATGTTAATTATGCTGCCATACTTCCTTGATAATTGTGGAATGATTCCCAAATTCTTTCTTTTAAATATCTCTGAAAATTTCTTGTCTTCAGGGAAAACGCCTGTTGCCATTGTATAGAGAATATCACCAATGGGATAAAGATCACTTTGAATACATGCACGCGGATTGTCAGATATTAATTCTGGAGATTGATAAATAAATGTAGAATTTTCACTAGAAATATCTTCATTTTCTTGGAAGCAAACTGAAGATCCAAAATCAGATAAAAAGGCATCGCCATTGTTGTTAAGAAGAATATTGTCAGGTTTTATATCCATGTGAAGTATACCGTTTGAATGTAAATAATCAATTGCAAATAAAACTTGAATTATAATTTTCGATTTTAATGTTGGATCAAGAGTATTAATTTTTTTATTATCAATCTCTTCTTTTTGATCATTTGGTTTATCATCAAAAACTGAAACATCACAACTATATTCACTCAAATTATCAATACTATCGGTCAAGTTATCAAAGCTATCACTAATGATGTTAGATATATATGAATAATTATCATTTAATGACACATTATTGCTAAGTGAATTAGGTATTGGATCATCTATACTAAGATTTTCATTCATCCTGTTTGGAGTACTTAAACTTCTAAATAATTTAGCAGTTTTGTTATTTTCTTTAATATTAAGTGTAATGAATTTTAATGTTCCACCTGTCATATATTCAAGCACAAGTGATTTTGATTTGTAAACACCGAGATAGGGTACAATACAAGGATGTGAGAGAGATTGTAGTTTTGATTTCTCATTTAAAAAATGTTTCATCCCATTGTCACAAGCCTTTTTTAGTGCAACAAGTCTGCCTGATGGTTTATGCATCGCAAGAGTAACACGAGAAAATGATCCTAAGCATTTATTGTCGATAGGTCTTAACTGCAAAATATCATCATCATCAATATCTTTCACAACTTCCTTAATTGGGGTTGTTATAAATGATTTGTCGATAAATAAGTTTGAAGGAAAGAAAAATCTTCGAATAAAAAAAATTGAAAAAGGTTCAATTGACATTGAAAGAAAGGTAGACAGAGTTATCTCATTTGATATGTCCTTATTACTTTCTATGTTTAAAGGTGTTTGGGTCTCTTCTTCATCACTTGAGCGGTTGGAAATAAGAATGTTATGCTTCATATTTAATTCAGACAGATAATATTCTAAGAAGCTGTATGATTCTGCTTTAGAATTGTTAAATTCTACTTCATCTATTAAATTTAATTCATTTAATGATAATAAACCTTCAAAAAGTTTTGCAAGTTGAGTAATATCTGATTGATTTCGTGGATAAAGCTTGGTGGCTTTTAGTTTTTTGCTTAAAAGATCTAAAATTGCATTAGGAATTTGATTCAATTCTAATAATATACATATATTTTGTGTAAAAATAGTAAGAACAGATTTATTTGAAATTGAGTTATTGTAAAAACTAAACACGGTTAAAGGTTCGAATGCAGTGCTTTCAATGTATTTACGGCAATTATTCAAAAAAGTTAAATAAATTATATCAATTTCAAATTTTGGATAATATAGGATCTTATAACTTTCGCCTAGCGCGATATTTTTGAGTGGATCAAATAATTTGTTGTTAATTAAAATCATGAAGCCAGTTTTAAAAAAAAATTGTTCTAAGATTTATGACAATTCAAATTTGAATTTTGTTGAGGATTAATTTGAAATTAAAAATTTGCATTTATTTTGATTTTGAAATCAATTGGAATAATGCAAAGATAAAATATTAGTTATACTATTATATCTTTATAAAAATGCATTAATTTTAAACAATAAAATTTTATAATTTTGGAAAAGTTACAAATAATAAAACTTTTAACGTAGAAATTACAGTATATAATATTTATTTTGGCTTTTTTTACCTAAAAAAAAATAATAATTTTGTGTATCAAAGTGAAAAAAAAAAACAATTGAAAAAAAAAAAATTTCGACATTTTCATAACTAAAAAAAATATATTCTTTTATTATGAAAATTATAATGGTAAATAATATTTTTTGTTTGTTTTTTTACATCAATTACAAAAAATGTTCGTTGAATTGAGCATTGAAAAATTTTTAATGAAATAAACTTTTTGTATTAGTCTATTGAAAAAAAGTGTTATTTGCTTTCAAAAATTTCAAAGCATCATTTAAAATTGAAAGCCTGAAGTTTTGAAATTTAAAATCACTTCTTTATTGGTCAGCCAAAAGCATCAAAATGGATAAAATCGATACTTCAAAACTCGAAAATCTGTTATTTCAATCAATCAAAAAAATACATCAGCAAACACTGATTATACGCCATGAACGCCTTAACCTTCTCGCTAGCAATCTTGCAACTTCAATTATTAAAAAAGAAGCAAATCTCGACTCAAAAGAGAATCGTGGTGGTCTTATACCAGATGCTCTTCGATATGAAGAAATAAACTTTGTTATTCCATTGAAAGAGCCTATAAATGATATATCTATTAACAATAACTTGGTTTCATATATCAAAGAAAAATACATTGATATAATATCTTCTGATATTAACTCAATAGGAACAGCAATCCGAGTTCTTCCATCGAACGAAATTTTGACTGTAATAATTGCAGCATACTTGAAACAAAATGTTGCACCTATTTCAATGGAATCTGTTCAACCAAAAACACGTCCAGGTAAGAAAACGCCACCAGGTGGAGCCTGGAAAAACTTTTCTGATTCCCAGAACGCTTGGCAGGGACCACAAAAAAATAATTATAATAAAAATCATGGAGCTGGAAACTTCAAAAAGAGTCAGCATTCACCTCGTCAGCAGCAGCCCCGCCAACAACCGCCTCCTGATGCTGCTTCTAATAATAGTAAAAATATTCCTTGGGGTATTGTATCGCAAGCACTCACACAAGAGCAGCAACAGCAAAGAAAGAGTCAGCAACAAACATCTAACACGTATTCTGCTTGGAAACCGCAAGAACCACAAAAAAATGATCAGGTTCAATCACAACAACCATCAGAAAATAGTCAACAAAATGTTGAAAATGAGCAAGCTCAACAATTACACCCCATTCAAATAAATACAATCTGGCATAGCTTCCAGCCAACTGAAGCTTTTGATGACAAAAACGCATATCGAAAAGTTCCAGCTGATATGAAGCGCTCTCATATAAGAAACAATGAACAGCAAAAGCCACAAGGAAGAAAGCCACAAAATCAAAAGCAACGTCAACAGCGAAACCAGCAACAACAACCTCAAAATCAACAGCCTGAAAAAGAAGTTAATCAAGATCAGCAAGAAGTTCAAACTATAATAGCTGAAATACCAGTTCCATCTGAAGTTACCGAAAATGTTCCACAGCAACAAATCGAAACAGAAGATAATCACTCTAAATGGAGTGAGATCAGAAACATCTTATCTTATGACGATAAGAATGAATTCCATAAATTACCACAAGAATTCAGAAGCAGCCATTCAACTACCCATACAAGCAAGAAAGAAACTGAAAAGCAAAGAAGCCCAAGACGTGATAAGCCACAACCAAAAGTTTCTGGAAATCAGCAGCAAAGGCAAAAGCAACAGCCACAACAGCCACAACAACAACCTTTGAATGAACCAGAAAAAGAAGTTATCGGAGTACCACCAAGAGTATCAATTTGGAGTGCGGCTGTTAATGAGCAGACGCCTTATGATGATTCACATGATGTTAGAAAAGTGCCAGTACAACTTAGAAGATCTCATCACGAACTTGAGCTTGAAGATAAAAAGAAGAAGCAAAATCAGAAGAATCAAGAAAGAAAAGAACTGAAAAGACAAGCTAGAAATCAGAAGCAAGCTAATAGAAATGAAAAAGCACAAGAACAACAACAACAACAAAAGCAAGTCGTTGAAGAACCTATAAAATCAAGAGCTGCTTCTGCATGGGCAAATCTCAATATAGCTCCTCCTCCCCCTCCTCCACAACAACAACAGCAGCTAAAATCACAACGTCCTCAAAGAATGCAAAAGACTCAACAAGCTGAAGAAAAAGTCTCATCTCAAGCTGAGCCAAGTCAAGAAACTGTTCAGCAGCAACAAGATGAAAATATCGTTCAGAAACTCCCAGAAAACGAACAGCCACAAGCACAAGAAGTTGTTGAGCAACAGCAAGAGCCAGTTCAAGAGAAGCCTTTGTCAGCCCCCATGCAATCAATCTGGTCATCAATCACTATTGGAATGAGTGATCCAAAGAAGCCAAAACAAGCAACAAAACCACAACAACAACAGCAGCCAAATCAACCTGAAACCAGCCCTTCAGAGCCTCCTCAGGAACAAGCAGAAAATATTGCATTCCGCAGCGCCAATTTAGAAAACAGCATTGAAGCTGAACAACATGAAGTTGAAAAGCATGAAGAAGAAGAAGAAGTTGTTGTTGAATATAAAAGCCTTGCCCCTCCAGCTCACATTGTCAATGTCTGGGCCGGTGTCCAATCAATCAAGAAATACGATGATTCAAACGACTGGCGCAAAACACCAACAGAATTTCGCCGTTCTCATGCTCCAGTCAACGTTGAACAAAACAAAGTAAAGAAGAGTCCAAGAAACCAAAAGAAGAAGAATAATGAGCCACAAATCCAACATCAACAGCGGCAACAGAATGAACCAGAACAACAGCAACAACAACAGAATGAACCAGAACAACAGCAACAACAACAACAGAATGAACCAGAACAGCAACAGCAACAAGTTGATGTTCAAGTACAACAGATGGAGCAAGAAAAAGAACAAGTTCAGCTTCCTGAGGAACAAAATCAAGAAGAACCTCGTCCTGAAGCTGAGAAAAAGCCATCTTGGGTAAACCTTGAAGAAACGCCATATGATGATAAATATGATATGAGGAAGATTCCGCCTGAACTTCGTCGTACACATAATACACAGCCAATAGACAAAAGTAAGAAAGATAAACGAAACAAGAAAGACAAAGACTGGAGCAACGACAAGAAAAAAGGAAAAGATGGTGATAACCGTCGAAATCCTCTAATTCAACGTCCAAATCCAGCTCAACAACCAGAACCTCAATCTCAGCCACCAGAAGAAGAACATATTGAAGTTGAAAATGAACAAGAACATAAACCAGTAGATCCAAAGAAATCAATTTGGTCAATAGCCGTCCCTGATACTCCTTATGACGATAAGTATCATCTTTCAAAAGTTCCACCTCAACTAAGACGCACTCATAAATTGAATGAAGAAAAGGCAAGAGATGCGGCAAATAAAGCAAACAGAGAAAAAGAATCTAGATCAAATAGAAAGAGAAATAATAGAAATAACCAACAAAACCAAAATAAAAATCAAAATCAAGACCAAAATAAAAATGACGAAAAACAAGAAGAAAAGGCTCCTATTAAGAACCTTTCCCCTTGGGCTAGCTTTAATATCGAACCTGATCAAACGAAAAAAGTTTCAAATGTGCAACCTCAGCAAGAAGAAGAGCAAGAGCAACAACATCCTGAAGCACAGCAAGAAAACGAACAACAAAATCAAATAGAAGAAACTGATGATGTCGATAATCGAATTCCTGAGCCTGAACCTCAACCAGAGCCAGAGCTAGAACCAGCTGTTATTGATGAGCCAGCTCCTAGACCATTAAAGAAAGATGTTCATTCTGCTTGGTTATCTGTCAATCTTCAATCTAAGCCATAATTTTTATATATCAAAACATATTTTATTTTTTTTATCTATCATTAAGAACAATCTATCAACAACAATATTTTTAAAATAATAATAATAAACAGAAATGATATTAATACTTTTTTCATATCACTTTTTTATAAATTTCAATGGATGTGAATTGAATTACTTCAATTTTTTCAATCTAGATGCTTTCATCGTTTTGCAAGTGTTTTCGTAAATTTACTAAAACAAAGCTTTGCCAAGTAGGTAGTCTTGTCCAGAAGAGTGAATTTGATACACCTACTGATATTATCACTCACTGTCCTTCAATTGAAACAAGATTTCCATATCACCTTGATGCTTTCCTATATGAGCATCCTCCTGATCCAGATCAAGCAGTTCAATGCCATAATAAATTCCGTCAAATAATGCATGATATAACAGGTGCCCGAGTTTGGACTGTTCGTGAAATTTTATCTCAATTTTCTCCTCCTGATTTGAGAAAGTTCCTTATTAATTTCTCTACAATCGATTTCTTCATTTCGCCTGGTAAGCAGCCCGAAGAATATCGTCATAAGCAAAAGATAGAATATATTGATTATTCTTTATCAAATCTATCAGTTAACGATCTTATTGATCTCATTCTTCTCCATCCAAAAGTTTTTATTGATGTTGGTGAATCTACTACTTTCAGTTATGATAAGATTCCACTTTCACCACTCGCAAACTTAACTTTTACAAGAGATCAGCAAATAACGACCGCCAAAGGTGTAGTAATTGGCCGTTTTGGTGCACTTCAAAGAAAACCCGAAAATGACTTGATGTCTGCAGTTTGGCCTCAACTTGGTGTTAATCCAATTGGTCGTATTCAAAATCCAGGAACACTAGAAGGAGGTGATTTTATAATATTAGGAGAAGATATAGCAATGCTTGGAGTAGGTCTCCGAACCAATTTTGATGCTGCATACCAACTTATGAAAAATGATTATCTTGGCACAAATCGTTTTATTGTTGTTGAAGATATACGTGATATAAATCAGCAAAGAATGCACTTAGATACGTACTTTAATGTTCTTGAACGAGATTTTTGTGTCTGCGTAGATAAAATCGCAGAAGATGATCCAAATTATGTTAGAATTGCACATGAATACGTCAGAGATGAAGAAAAAGCAGCTCACTGTAAAGATAGTATTGGTCATTACATTGAAGTTTCAACAACACCTTTTGGTGAATGGCTTCGAAAAGAGAAATTTACTGTTGTCAAAGCCACCTTTGAGCAGCAAGAAGGTTACTTTTTGAATCTTCTTCACTTAGGCAAAAAGAATGGAAAGAGTAGGGTTTTGGCAATCAACCCTGAAGTTGAATCCGTATGCAGGGAACATGGATTTGAAGGTGAAGTCACCTACCTAGACTTTAGTCCAATAACATCAATGTATGGTGGTGTACATTGTGCATCGCAATGTCTCAGAAAGGCCGTTGTTTAAATTTACAGCAATTTTTCAAAATAACACAAAAAAAATCATAATGATTTGTAGTAAATAAGTTTATAATATAATTATTTTTTTTTTTTTTGCATGTGAAAATTATGGTTCACGCAATACCATGATTATATATGTATCATCAAATGTAAAGTTCAGCACCAACTTATCTAAAAGTATGCTTATAAAAAAATTGAAAATATTAAATAATTGTATTATAAAATGTTTATTTAATATTTTGATAAAAACAGTATTTATAAATCATTCCTTTCTTCTTGATAAAAAGAATCAGTTAAATTCAATTTTAGCTTAGCAGCTAAAACTTCAAGTCTTCTTTCAGCTTTCTTTCTTTCTTTTTCGTTCAAAGATTGAATTTCTGAGTATATTTGGTATATTTCAGTGTTATCTTCTTTTTCGGTAGAATTTCTGGGAATGATTGGAATATTGCATGAAGCATGATCTTTTATAAATCTGATAATTGCTTGAATATTTGCTTGTCCAAAGTATTCGTAACTGTCTGTTTTGTTTTCTTTAGGGTAAATTTCAATATGTGGCTGAACAGGCATCAAAGGAAATGATGCTGCATTGCATGTTGTGTTTATCATTCCGAACCTAATTTGGTCTGAAGAAACATTGTTTTCGATAAGAAAATCTGCTGTCTCAGAAAAAATGCGAATAAATTGTCTTGTAATTGGCGTATTTCTGGAATAATAAAGAACGATCGAGTCAAAATCATTATTCAAAACAAAGTCATCATGATTCATGCCAACTAATTTAGTTACATTTGACTGAAATGAATTCGATTTAATTGGTTCGCTAATTGAAACTGGTTCAGGAAGGTTTGATAGAAAGTTTGTGATATCATCAATAATTGTTTGATCATTGTTGTGTAACTTGTCATTAATGATTTGAGGAATTGTATAGAATTTACGTGCTGTGGTATTTAAAACTGAAATGCATGGTATTTTGCCTAACGTTCCTGAAGTAGAAAAATTTAAAAAATTGTGTAGTGGCTTTTCCGCAAATCCAACAACAATATCTGGAAATGATAATGCAACTTTTTCCAGAATATCTACTACATTCGACGTCAAACCATTTACAGATATAGCAAATGTTAAGTTTGTGTTGCTAATAAAATCTTCAGGTGCAATACTCTTAAATAATGGTTTTGCACAACTAATTATGTTTGTAATGGTAACATCGTCTTTGTGGATTTTTGATAAGAATAAATCTTCAATCCTAAAGAAGTAGAAATAATCTGGATCGAAAGTTTTGGATTGAAGATTGAATGGAATTAAGTCAACAAAACCTATCTTTGATGATACATAACGATGGATGTTATGAGCTTTGATCTTCTCATTTGCTGGATATATAAGTGAATAATATGACGTTCCAAGCGATTTGTAAAGTGATGTATTGTCAGCAATGGGAGGATTTGTTCCTTCTGCAAATAAATTTAAGAGGTAAAGCAAAGTTGTTTCACTAGAAGGAAATGAATAGTGGCCCCACAGTGTTCCATTCGTATAAAAAAGAATATGAGGTGCAGTCGCATCAAGCTGATCCAATAAAGTAGTTGAATTACGTGCATCAAGTTCTGCAAATACTAAATCAAATTGAAAAATAGGTATTGAATCGATAAGGTTTTGGCGGCACTTAATACTTTTTGGCGATAAAGGATCATGAAGAAGAACAACAAGCATTGGTAATTCTTTTATAACTTCAAGAATTTGAGTCATATTCATTGGAACAAGAAGAAGGCTCTCCGAAGTAGTATATGGAACAAATGTAGATGAGGTGATAAAAGAGATAAGTATGAAAATCATCAAAATCATATGTGGCCAAATAACAACAAAAATATTTTCAATTCATTTTTGGCCATATTTTGATATTCATATCTAGGGCTTTGCCCCTTTACAACTATCGCCAATGAAAAATACAAAAAAAATTGTTTTCGTAATTATATTTATTCTTGTTTTTTCAAGCAATTTTATCATCAATAACCAATTTTTTTCCCGAAAAATTAAAAAAATCAAGTCAAACTATTCTGGTTCTAACAAGTTAAATATAAGCACAGAAAATAATTTAGGCCAACCGCGAAATGATCCATTTGAAAATTTGGATAAGACGAAAAAAGATAGCAATGTTGAACAAAAGCCTGTTCTGATCTCTGATTTAAGTGATGACTCATTTCTTTATCATTATCAATCAAATAATTATTATGGAACACTTGATATCACTGACTACCAGCCATCAAAAACATGCTTTCATGAGCTCCAGGAACCTAATAATGTGAACATTAAAGGAATTCCTTGGGAAAGTTCTCAGTTCATTCTGACTTTTGTATTGCCAATTTACAATAAAATTGATTATCTCGATCGAATTTTTAAAAGTATACTTGACTTTGCAAATAGCCCAAAAAATAATCCTCGTAATGAAAAAATAGAAATTGTAATTGTTGATGCGGGTTCCACTGATGGCAGTTATGAGTATGCGTTAAGACTAGCTAAGTCTTTAAATAATCCGTCAAATAGAGCAGTATATCCAAAATCAAAGCATATAAAAAAAGATAAAAACAAAGAAAAACAAAAAAATGATTTTGATAGTGAAGATCATAATTTAATTAATTCAGTACTCACAAGCTTCTTAACAGGAAATAAATATAGTAATCCCAAAAAAACAATCAGATATCGAAATGCTATGATTACAATCCACAATCAGGGCTTACTAAAAAAAATTGAAGATTCAAATCAAAAAGCTCCTTTCCACTCTAAAATTTCACTTTATCAAGGATCAAACGTTAAAGTTCGGGTTATTAGAAGAAATAAAGAGACTTATAGTGTTATTGCACGCCAAATTGGTGTTGAATATTCAACAGGACGCTATATATGGCAAGTTGATCCAGATGATGAAACCATTACGGATTCAATTGCAAAAATTGTTGATGAGTTGCGTAAAGAAGTTGAAGATCCCAAAACATTTGTTCCAAATAAAGACGTCTCTAACACTGATAATGATTTTGCAGACGTTAATGATGATAAAGATTCGCATAAGTATGATTACATCAAAAATTATCAATCTTTTCTAAATAATGATATTGAAAGAAAAAATAATAATGATCCCCCAGCTGATATGGTTGAAATCGGATACTGTCAATTTACATACGAAAATGGAGTTTTTCCTGACACTCCAAACTGTTTCCCTAAATTTGAACAAAGATTAAATTCAAATCTAAAAATTGCAGAACAATTAGTCACATATGCAACGTCTTGGCAACTTTGGCAATGCATAATTAAAAGAGATACGCTCCTCAAAGCCATTGAAACAATAAAGTTGCGCTCACCAAACCAAACAAAGATTACTTTTGCAGATGATCTATTTATTTATTCGGCAACTGTTTATCATGCCCAAGTATTAAAAGGAGTTAACTTATTTGGTTATATTTATTATTTGAATAATCCTCAATCTGAATCCTTAAAGATTTCCAAAGGAAAATTAGATACAAAATTAAGTTGGAAAATAATTGTAGAATTTATTCATTGTTTATTTGATAGAATGAAATTGCCCTACAGTTATCGATATACAGATGAATAAGACTATTAGGATAAGAGTCTTATTCTTTATATAATTATATATTTAATATGTATGTAATAAAGTGAAAGATATTGATTATTCTTATCATGATTATCGAATTCTAATAAGATGCGATTCTTATATCTCATGCATTAATTTGATTTTACTGGATTAAAATAACGTGTTTTTATATTTTAAACGGTCAATAAATTTTTAATGGAAGATTTGTTATGGGAATCGCGAATATTGAAAGAAAGAGCCCAAGAGCATGAAGAATGGAAAATGATGACAGAAGTTCAGCTTTCAAGCCAAATATCACGTATCCAAATGACACTTAAAAGGCAAAAATTAACAAATGCCCAATTAAAAGAGCACCTTTCTACACTTGACCAACAAATAAACGATCTTTCAGCAATCGTTAAAGATAATTCATAGATATATCATATACAATAGAAAAAGCCCTACTTGTATGTAACGATTATTTGTATATTTATAACAATAAAGATATTTATGATTCATACATTTTTTTTTGCTTTAATAGCTCAGATAATTGTTGAATTTGTATTTTTTTCTCCCGTATTTTTTCTTGTGTTGATGCTAATTCATCTTTCATTCGATTAAGTTCTTTTATTTTAATTTCAGCAGTGGCCCTCTTGGTCTCAATATCAAATAAACGAGAGCTCATGCTTAAAACATTTTCATGATGAATTTTTTGTTGTTTTCCAGATAAATCTTGAAGCTTTTTCCTTAACCTTTCATTCATCATTTCTTTTTCATTTAAATTTCCTTCTGTTTCTGTAAGGCGAATTAAAATTAATTTATTTTCTGTAGTATATTTTGAATATTTGGCAGAAATGGAAGCAAGTTTCATGCTTAGTTCTTCACGTTTATTTTTTGAAACTTTAATTTTCGAATTTGTATCATCATTTTGATTAATTAGATCTTCAAGTTTCCTTTTCTTTTTTTGATATTTTTCTGTTAATTTTTGTTGTGTATCAACATTACGGTGTGCCAAATCCATTAGTTGATGAAGTTGAACCGATAATTCATCATTTTCTGTTTTAAGTTGAAGATATTCATCAACTTCTGTTTGTGAAAAATTATCTACATGCTGCACGTTTGACTTCTGAATTTTTTGTAATTGTTTATTCATATGATGATTAATTCGTTTTAAAACATTTAATCTATTAGTGATCTCCAAGTTTGTTTTTTGAATTTCTTCACATTTGTTTTCTTTAATTTGTTCTTCTCCTTGCTGTTTTGATATTTGCTCAGATAGTATGTTAATTCTTTTTTTCAACTCTTGAATAAGAACTTGATCCCTTTTAATTGAATCTGTGTATGTATCACCAATAATTCCTGAGCATGGTGTACATGAATTAAATGAAAAAAACTCCATTTTATAGTGATTTCAATCTTAACGTACAATTTAAAAAAAATTACAATTCAACGAAGTAAATATATGTTTATTAATCTTTTTGTGCAAAATATCTATCAGTGATTTGAAGGATTTCATTTGATTGATGAAATTTATTCAATGAATCAGAATTACAAATTTCATTAATTTTTAATAAAAAATCATTCTTATCCATTATATTGGTTGAAATATCATCTATAATTGAATTGGTGATTTGCTTGAGTAATTTGAATAATAAATCTCGAAGTTCAGGGATATTTACAATTCTATTTGAATTTTCCTTAATAAATTTTAGTAATGGGCACTTTCTAAGAATATCATTAATAATAATAATATCAAATGATATGTTATATAGTAAGTATAAAAAAACTTGTTGACATTCATAATTTTGTAATATTGTTGATCCGTTTTTTTCAAGAATGAGAAATACAGATTTAAAGCCAATTTTTGAACGAAAAATGTCATTTGAATTTAAATTTGCTAGAATCCCAATCAAAGGAAAGAGAAGGCTTGAAGAATAAGCTGATTGAAGATTTTCAAAAAGTATATCAATAAACTTAACATTGCTGATGAGACTTCGCTGAAAATCACTTTTTTTGGTTAGAGGCCATATGATATCTAATAATGTTGTTAAAGAGTCAATTGAATATTGAGCGTTTTCGATCAAAATTTGCTTATTTAATTTATCTTTATATTTTAATTCAGATTCAAGCTGTTTGATACGATTTTCCTGAAATTGAATGATATCATGTATATTTTCAAGAGATGAAAAGCTTTTATTGCACTCATCAGTAATTGATTTGATTAACATACATCTTTCTTTTGCTGGTATTTCCATTTTTGAATTTTAGTTTAAAAAAAAATGTATGACAACATCAAATTTTGATTTGAACAGAGTCATTCAAATTTGATTTTCAATTAAGTATTTTTATAATTTAAAATTTGTAATTTACAAATTGTAAATAAATATTCCTGCATGCAAGAACATTCCAAAATCTGAAGCCACTCTTACCATACAAGTAGATAGAAAATGTCATGATTCCTGATCCAAGGACTCTTTATGATGACCTATGACCACTGCTGTAACCTCCTGAAAAAAGCAGATATGGTGACTCCAGCAATTACCTCTTACTTGCCTTCAACCAAGTAAAGTTTGTTGTGAAAGTAATTTGTTCCAACTGGGTTATCTTTCTTCTCGTTGCTTCAAGGCTCTGATATATGATAGGCTCATGGACTGGAGCTTGGTTGGAGGTCCCGTTATCGAATTGATCTTGTTAGTGAGTTCTTTACGAGCTTCTCTAATGAAGTTCTGGATTTAACATGAAGCAATTTTCATATAAAATTATTGATGATGTTTTATATATTAAATCCAGGAAGCCATATTTCCACATTTTCAGATAAATTTTTTATATGAAAATTTTCATAAAGATTCACTTCTATTTAATGTTGAGCAAAATTTCGTTAACAAAAAACATCTAAAGTTGGTCCAAAAATATGTAAATTTCCCAAAAATGTGTAAACTTTTCGTACGTTTAAAGACGTTAAAATTTTTAAAAATTCATGGTATCTCGAGGTAGGTTACATGAACTTACTATTTCTCATTTCAATTTTAATATACTACCAAATGAAATTCGAGAAAAGGCAGAAAAGATTGTTTCTGAAATGCCTTTGGACCAATTCAAGAATACATCTGATAAAATCAGATATGTTTTAAATCATGATCTTTGGACTTTAATTGAACCATTATCAGATACAAATAAATGTTTTTTCTTCAAATGTTCGAAAACTTTATTTTCTATTATAATAAATAGCGTTAGAAATCCAAAAAATAGTCAAGCCGGTAGACTCACTAAACTTTTGACAGAATCGGAGCAAAAAATACGTGAATGGCTTGAAATTAGAGCAGAAAAACATGATTTTCCAACTAAACATGAATTCAAGGAGATTTGTGTGTTTTACTTAGAACAACAAAAATTTGACCAAAACTTTTCAAAGAACTACTTTAACGAATTACTTAGACGAATTGCACCTGATTATGAAGTTAGACTTGCGAAACCAGTCGATTATAATCGAGTTTTTCTCACAAAAAAGCATTTGGAAGATTATTTCAAGACTTTTAAAGATATTGGAATTGAAAGGATTTTTCCCCGATTAATCATCAATTTAGATGAAACCGGCTTCGGAGTTCCAAAAGTGGTTGTATGAAGAGCAAGAAAGTTATTGTCACCAAAAGCTTCAAAGGACCTTTACGCTATCAATATGAAGAAACAAAAAGCCATATCACTTCACTTGTTGGAATATCTGCTTCTGGAAATCTTCTAAAGCCATGCTCAATCATAAAAAGAGGTTCAGAACATCCAGATGGAAACATGTGCCCATACTATGACAAAATTCTGGTATACACTAGACCTAATGCTTTTATAACAAGGAGAGTTTTTGAGCATTATTTCAATCAAGTTGTTTTCAATTACATTCAAAAAGTTCGTCAAGAAATAAATGATGCAAAGGCTCCTACTTTAATCATTTATGATGGATTTAAAGGACATATTTCGGGCATATTATTTGCAAAATGCTCTGAAGAAAATATCAACATCGTGATGATTCCAAGCCATTCTTCTCACTTAGTTCAACCGCTCGACGAAGGTGTATTTAGGTCAATGAAATCAAGGATTACATCTGTACCCAAATGACCAGGAAAGTCTCAAATAACCACACGGCTTCAACAAATATTTACTGTTATGCAAGAGAGTGATAACACTTAACTTATAATAAGAAGTTGGGCTCATACAGGCATTCTACCCATAATTGAAGATGGTGAAGTTAAGAAAGTTATGTTGGCTGAAAATGCAGTTTTACAGGATGAAATAGTAATTAATGAATTTTAATTGTTATCTACTTTCACTGGAAATGTATTAATAACTCTATTCAATGAAATGAATCGTGCATATTCTTTGATTCAGAATTTAAATCTTCTGAAAAAGCAATTATATCAAATGAAACAAATACAGATGAAAAGTATTCTTTGCAGTCATTGGTTGTTCTTTTTCATTGAGCAGCCAGTAAATTATCCAATCACTTTTTAGAATTGATCCATATTGCTTCGGCATATGTAATGCCATTTTTTATGAAAAATCAATCCCATTATACTTTTCTGCATGTCCAAATGAAGTCGAAGTATTATCAATTTTTATTGAAATTGGAGGAAAATGCTTATTATCAGATATAGGAACCACTCCAAATACTAGTTATGGGAACTGATCTTTACTCATTTTCTATAAAATATTATTCATTTCATCATTATTACCATCGACATTTTCTTGAATATTTCAATAAAAATTCAGGATTTTTTTTATTCCATGTTTGAAGCAGAACATTTTTTAAATCTTCTACAGTTTTTTGAACTATTTTATCCACTGCTTCTTTTATTATGGCCTACAAATTCTCAATAGGATTCATATCCTTAGAATTTGTGGGCAGGCACTTAATGTATTTGAATTGAGATTGAAGCCATTTTTAGGTTTCTTTTGAGGTATGAGATCCATTAACCTCTCCCTTAAAAGTTATCTAGCTTTTCAATCATTTAGGAAGATTGAATGTTTTGTAAATATATATATTGATCTATCTCTGATGAGCTTTGATTTGTAATCGTGTCCAATCACAGTTTAATCATTATAGATAGAGTAAATTTAACATCAGAAACGACAACAGTTGGTTTTCTTTCACCATATTTCCTCCAAACCTCTTATCATTTCCAAGTAAAAAAAATTGAATCATTACTGAAAATAATTTTCGATATATCATTTTTTTTTTCTTTTCAAGAATATTTTGCCAAAAAGGAATTTGCAAAAATTAATCTGTTATCTTTTTGAATCTGACTTAACAATGTGTATGCTGAGGAAGATTATATTATATGACCGAAGTGATGAAAAAATTGGCATTGTAATGAATTTACTTGACTTAATACATTATACATATGGTAAATTGATCTAAATGGCAACAGGAATACCAACAAGCACATTATCAATACGGTGAAAAAATAAATTAAAATATCTCAATTACAATCCTTTAGATAAAAATAAGAATATAGGAAAAAGAGTTTTTACAAAAGCAGAAGACGAGATAACAGAATGAATTTTAGAAAATATAATTAAGAGATGAATTTTTTTTACAAACTATGATTTTAAATTATTAGTTATGGATTTTTTCAACGAACAATTAAAGGATGAAAAAAATTACAATAATATACCAAAATTCAATGCTTCAGATGGTTTTATTGCAAATTTTAAAAATAGAAACAATTTCGTATCAAAAGGACTGTATGCTGCCAAAAGGCCTTTAATCACAAATTTTGATGATGTTTTTGAAAAACAAATGAATTTTTTATTTAAGAATGTTGAGCCTTGTAATATTTTAAATATTGACCAAACATCATGGGAAGTTATTCCAAAAAATTTGAAATGTTGGCATGTTAAAGGTAAAGATCATGTTCTACTCTATGTTAACTCAAATTGTAAAGAAAGAATGACTGTTGTTGCAGGAGTTAGAGCTGATGGATTATCACTACTATTTTTAAAAATTTTAGCGAAAACAGTTGGAAAACGAAAGAAACTTTTATAGATATTATTATTGGTATTAGAAGTTGATATAAATTTACAAAACAAACATTCTGCGAACTGTTCATATATCAGATGAAATTATACAGTTCATAGAATTAAATAAAATCAAATTGCACTTTATCCCTCAAGGATTTACAGACCAATTACAACCATAAGACGCTAAATTATTCGGAATACTCAAATCAATCGAAAGACGCTTATTTATGGAAAGTTATAGGACAAATCATAATGCTCAAAGTGAAAAATAGACACAGTTCAAGACTTAATATGGGCATGGGTAATTTGAACGTATGAATAAAAATATCTTTACTAAAATTTTTTGGCACATAACATTATGTACTTATTTGTCTTCAATGATTATCTAGTAGTATTTCATTTACAAGTTTTACGTGCTTTATTTTTCGATGTAGTTAAGCTAAACTTTGTTTTTTTAATTTTCGCGTGTAAACTTACGGTTTCTAAGAATTTATTTCAAATATTGAATGATTTATTTTTTACACGCGAAAATTAAAAAACAAAGTTTAAAAAATGGGCTATTTTTTATCAAGAAGTTTTTCTATTTTTGAATTATCTTTAATTCAACATCTAGTAAATCCGTATAAAATTGTTCATTATGCTCAAAAGAATGTATAAATGATAACCAAATACAATTTTAAGTAGACCTTGAAAGCGGTACCTACCCGACCCCTTTTGACAGGTCCTTCTTGGGTAGGGTCATTTTTTACCTGGGTAGGAAAATAACATATTACCTAAAGGTAAAATTTTACCCGGCCATTTATAAAGATGGTAATTTTTTACCAGACCATTTCTTTAATGATATTATTATTATTCTTGTCAGATATTCTATTGATAATATTTGAGATGCAATTTGCTACGATATCATATGTTTGGATGATATCAATTTAAGTGATTCCAAAAAAATTCATTTTTTTTATGGAATAATAATCATAATTAGGCCTTCATTTTTAGACCTTTGGACATTGATATTTTTTGGTCTATTAGACCAGCTAAATATACATTGAAATATAATCATAAAATTTTTAAAATTTTTACATAAAATAAAAGATTTTTCTAATAAATAGTATTTTTAATCAAACAAACAGTAGTCAAAAATACCAGTTATAGGCTAATTTAGGCTAATATATAATTTTTAAATAAATCTTATAATTTCTCCACTTTTTATGAGATTTTTTAAATTCCGCCAATGCTTTTTTAATTCAAAAAAATTCTGAAAAAATTCACTTTTTCAAGAAAAAAATCTTGGTTTTTTCGTGGTCTAACAAAAGTGCCATCTTGGTCTAAAAAACCGATTTTTTTGTTATTTGAATGCTTTACAATCACTTTTAATAGCTTTACATGGTCTAAAGGAGACCGTTTGATTGGTCTAAATCTTTTCCAACTAAAAAGCATTATAAGCATACAAATTTTTGAATATCAATCCAAAATTGAAATAAAAAAATAAGTATAGCAAGTTTTACTTTAGTTTTTTAAAAAATATTATATCTGCATTGTATATTTCATAAAAAAACATATTTATTAAAAAAGTTTATAAACTTTCAAAATTTTTAAAATTTTTTTTTTAAAATTTTGATCTATTTTCTCTCAAAAAAAAAGACCATGTTTTTTATTCTTTGGTCTAAAAATGAAGCCCTAATCATAATATGAAAATTTAATATTAATTATGTTATTTGTTGGGTTTAGAATAAAGTTATAAATGTAATATTATAATATTAAAAAAAATTGAAATTGAATTTATATCAGCTTTTTCAGAGGAAAATTTTCCTTAAAGTTTGAATCAGATATTGAAAATGAATCAAGAAATCAAAATTTTTAATGAAAAAAATTAATATTTATTATTTATTATTATAAATTAAATGAATAATTAAAGAAAAATAATCGGGTAATACTTAAACACTTCACTTGAATGGTTGGTAATTACCCTACCCGAAAAAAACGGGTCGGGTCCATTTTTTCAGGTTACCATTAGAAGGTATAATTTTAAGCAACTTTTCCCAAAATTGAATATTATTAGGGTGGCACTGGGTGGGCCAAAATTAAGAAAATGGGTCAAAAAAAAGTAAACATTTGGGTCACCATTTATCCTCTCAATTATTTGAATTGAATACGATTAAATTAGGTCAAATAATTGCTTTTTTTTTTTTTTTTTTTTTTTTTTTTTTTTTTTTTTTAGTTTGTGAAAATAATTGCGTGAGTGTGTGAGAAGAAAAAAATTTAAAATATTGATCGGCATGGTTAATTATTCTACCATAAAAAAAAGTTATTTTTATATGAAAAAAAAATATATGGTATAAAGTTAGTTGAAAAACTAGTCGACATCATCGAACATTTTGTGTAATTTTTTAGAAAACTTTAGAAAAACTTTTTTGAATTAATTTTTTATCTGCTCTCTTTCAATAAAATCTGAATTTCAAAAGTATAAAAATTTAGTTTTTTTTCAATTTTTTAATAAAAAGTTTATTTTTTTTTTTTTTTAAAAAAAAAATTAATTCAAAAAGATTAATATCAGATATTTTTAATAGTGGAAATGCTATACTCAAAAAGTTGCAAAAAAGAAAATCAAAAATAAATTATTAAGTAGCTTTTTGAGGCTTCGCCTCAAAAAGCTACTTAATAATTTATTAAATAAAATTTAATTTTATCTTGTATAAAAAAGCATGAATTCATAATATTCAACAAGGAAATGATGTTTATCATAATTATATATATCAGTTATTATTATATACTATGTAAACAAATAAATAAAATTTGGCCCACATTGGCCCATTTTGGCCCAATTATAAATGGATGGGTCAACCAAATATCGTCTGAAATCTTCAGAAAATTATCCCAAAAATTTTGGGCTAAAATGGGCCAAGTTGGGCCAAAATGGGCCAAATTTTTTTTTTTAAGCATATATATAAATTATTAATAATGAATACCTATATTTATAATATACATTACTATATTGTTTAATATCATAACTATAATGCTTTTTATATAAGATATATTTATTTTTTTAATCATTAATTTTTGTGAAAATAAAAATTATTCTTCTATGAAAAGTAAAAGACAATTTGAATGAAAATTTTTATTTTAAAAGATAAATTTATCTCTTCCATTCTATGTAAATCATTAATTTTTTCATATATATTTAAATAAATAATCTGATAGCGATTTGTAAATTGATAATTTATAACTTTATATATAGAATCAAAACAATTTGAATTGGCCCACGTTGTGACACATTAAACCCACATTTTGGCCCACATTTTTTAAAAAATGCACATTTGGGCAAATTTGACCACCCTAAATATTATTGACAACTTCATTGAAAATCTATATTTTCTTCTTATACTAAATTTTTCATTTTACTTTGATGAGAATGCGCTTTTCATGGCATTAAAATATTTGTATAACATGAGAAACAAGTATTTGTTAGCTTTACATCCCAATATTTGGGTTTTTATCAAACATTTTGTGAAATTATCATTTGAATTTATTATATGATGAAATAGATCAATATTATCAAGGATAATGATTTATAGAAAAAATTAATCTGACTTGAGCATAATTTTAAAGATTAATCAGAATCAATGAAAAACTAAAATATATTTCTACATATAATGGAATATATATATATATATATATATACTTAAAAAATATTGCTAATTTGTTGTCAACTGATATATCTATATAAAAAAGTAAAAATATGTGATGGTGATTGAAATTTTTATATAATAAAATAAAATAATAAATAAGATATTAATAATGCTTACATTATTTGCAAGAGTTTGGATGCCAATTCAGCGATTTCATCGTTTGAAGATGATGTCAATTCTTCAATATCTGAATCATATTTACCTATTTCTTCAGTAAACCAATCGGTATTGTCTGTTGTTTGAATTCTATCCCAAATAAAACATAAAGCTGGAAGAATATGTTGTGATACATCTTTGTCGCTTAAAAAATTGCAGAGTTGTTGAACTTGACTTGAATCAAATTTTAATCCAGAAGCTTTTAATGAAGGCATCAAAAGCTTCAATGCCCTACTTACAACATTATATTTCGATTTAGATATACATGATATAATGCAGTTAAAAAGATCAGGTGATGGACTATTTTCCCATAATTGTTGGGTATCAATAAAATAAGAAATTGCGTGCAATGAAATATTACCTCCGTTACTTATTCGTTGCAAAACAGCTTTTATGTCATCTTCATTTGGAGGAAATTTTCGAAGAAGAGAAAAAGCTGTTGATGCAATTGCAGGATTTTCGGATAATAAAAATTGAGGAAATGTTGAATGGAAGCCATCAAAATCAAAACAATTCCAATTTCTTGAAATTAAAATATTCACACATTGAAGACCATGACAAACGTTAACTGAATTAGGTGAAGATAGCATCATCGGAATTAAGGAAACTATTGAGTTTATTTCAGGAGTTACATTTACAATTTGCTGCAGTAAGACATCAACAAGCTCGCCAAATTCTGTTTCAGGAGGCAAATTTGGTATGATTTTAAAAATATCGTAACCAAGAATAATTTCAACAAATTTTGATTTCTCTGAAACGATAGTGGATAAAATATGAAGTACTGCGTTTGCTTCAGGAATGGAATGCATTAATTTTTTATTAATAAGAAATCCGATATATTCAGGCTTACTGATCGCTTTTAAAGTCAAAATTTGATGTTCATAGCATAATGAAACACATATCAAAGCAAGTGCTTGAATTTCATCTGTTAATCCATGCTCAGACATAATTAAAAAAAACCCTATTAATTCTTTTCCATATTTTGTAACAATCATTTTATTATTATCTGATTTTAATGCATCTACAAAAAATTTTAATGAATGGAGGTGCAATTGCTCGGATCCTGATTCAAAATCCTTATAAGCTCTCTCAATTTCTTCTTCACTAATATTGGTAGTTTTATTATCCTGTCGATCTATCATTCGCACATCATTATTGTCTGTTTGATTCATCGAATTTGGGCCAATAATTAGTAAATTTTGAAATCATTCAAAAATTGAGATATCAAAATGATTAGTCCTCGCACGATTGAATTTCATTCAATTTTATTAACTTTTTATATATGCAAGATCAAATTTTGTATAATAGATAATTATTTTTTGATATATCTGTATCAAATATTGAAGGCTATTTGAAAAAAGCCTTCAAAAAGTGGCGAGTGCGATTCTGAGATCTCAAATTATTTCAAATTTTTCTATAGATTGAGACAACTCATACAATTTCTTTTTTCTAAGATATTTCGAGCTTAGTTTTTATTATTATTATTGAGCAATTGGATCTTCAAATTATAGCAACTTTAAATATAATATAATTCTCTAAAATCTATCAAAAAAATCTCAAGCATTTCAGATCAATAAATAGATTTTTTAAAGAATAATTAATAATCAATTAAACCATCAAAGAGTTGACTTATTTTTACATCCATTAGCATGAAATATAATTTTTTTTAGTAGAATAAACATTCAAATATGCCTTAATTCACTTTTTTGCATATCACTTTATCTAATATAAATAAAAATAATAATAATAAAAAGCAATATTTAATTAAAAAATGTAAACGAGAATTTATTAAAAGTAAATTGAATATAAAAATCCATTATATTTTGATATTTTTGATGTATTTTTTTTTGATATATAAATCATCAAATATTTTAAAGCAATCTCATAATTAATTGATATTTATTGATTTTTAAGTGATGATTTGACTTTGCAATGCTTTTTTTGATAAAATTAAGACCATATTAAGGTTGAACAAAAGCAGTATATTTTATCATATTATAATATAATAAAATATATGATGATAAAAAATTTATTTACTAAATATAATGGTAAAATTGACGTATGATATAAAAATAAACTAATTTTTCTTTTTGAATGAAAATTTTACAATTTGATAAGTTTAGAAAAAAAATGATGTTTTGTATAAATATTATAGCAAATATGAGGAAAATCCAATTTAAAATATAAGATATATTTTTTAGTTAATTTATTAAATTGAATTTATTTTTTATGAAATATTTGAATCATCAGAAAATTGAGATCAATTCTATGAAATTATTATATGCTTCAGAATATTGAGCATTTTTTTAAGAAATAATTGTGAGATTGTAAGATATAAACAATTGTAAAATTGTGAGAAAATAAAGATTTCTGAAAAGTAAAAATATGTAAAGTATTCAAAGAAAAAATCTATCCAAAATAAAGTCCCCAGCGTCGGAATTTTTGATTTTTTAAAATAAATCTTTTTAAAATCAAAAAATATGGCCAATTTTTCAAATTTTAACTCAGGTTGAAAAGATTAGCTGAGTGATTATTTATGAAATTATCTCTACTTTTAGCAAGATATACAATAATTTAAATATATTATATAATGATATTATTAATTTTATGAATATTTAATAAAAAAAATTAAAATTTATAATGATATATTTCGCAAAATATGTATTTTCGTTGTCACTTTTTGAATACTACAAAATTGAATGAATACCTTAATAAGGCCTTAAAATTATTAGATTTGTAATGAGAATTGCATTGTGAAGAAATATAAAACGTTAAAAGCATGTCTGATTGATTGTTTAAATAAATTTTACATAATTTAAAAGCAACTCTGAAGTTGTTTGTATTGAATTCTTCAATATAAAATAAAAATATGAATATTTAAAAATCAATTCAATTTTTCATCGATTTAAAATTCAATAAAAAATAATAATCGTCTACTTTTAAAAAGTTTGAAATTTTGAATGAAATTCAATAGTGCGAGGACTAAAAATGATTTTAAGCAACTTTTTGAAAGTTTAAAGAATAAAATTCTTTTTTTTTTTTTATCTAGACTAAGAGCTTTCATTTGTAATTGCACTTATGACCAATATATTTTTGAATTCATAAGATAAACATTACTATTTTAAATCAATTATTATTTTAAAAACAATGATATCATCGCTTCAGCGAAATGAACAAAACAAAAAAAAATAAACGAAAATATTTTTATTCTCATCAAAACTAGCATGCCATTTGAACTTTTTAACCATATATCACATAAACTTAATGAAATGAAATGATTAATGAAAATAATTTAGCTGCTATCACAAATAGTTAGTTTTTGAAATACTACCATTAAAGTTTATATAATTTGTTCATGGATTATTTAATTTAAACGATAGTTTGGTAAATTAAATTAATTCCGTTTCTAATATTAACCAATGAAGATACTTATATAGGTGCGAAATAAAGCACTAAAAATAAAACATTTTCATTTTTTCTCTATTAAAATAGAGTATAAACCCCACGAATATAGATCATATATCGAAGAAACCAAAAAACCAGTTTGAAAAAGAGTGAACAATTCCGATGAAACGCGAAAGAAAACTTTCTCCAGTATCTTGCTTATTGTTAGAAGCAGAAATTATGTTCGCAGAAATCAAAGAGGCTTTCGCATAAAATTGCGAATTAGATGTACAAGAGGCAACTTTATTGACATTCTGAAAAGTTTTCCTAAGAATTGATTCGATTTCTAGCATTGCTTGATCAATTGAAGAACATGATCTTTCCAATTCCACAAAAGGTTCAAGAATTTGACTTTCATCAAAATATTCTGATTGAGAATCTTCAATAGATAAATGATTCTGATAATCATCAAACCATTCTTTTACTTCAGGACAGTCAACGTTAACATAATCTTCATTCATATCTTTTGATTTAAATTGAATCAATAAATAGTCGAGTATTCTTTTATTAAATTACGAAATTTTTACCCATGCTAATAATTATATAAATATTTTAGCGATGTTTTTCAAATGCTTAATATATAAATATAATTACTGCTTTGCCAAAAAGGAAGAATGAAAAAAAGAACAATTCTCATCTTATAAAAATAAATAAAAATTTGTCATTTATATCACATATAATCTTTAATTGATATTAAAAATGATTCTGTTTTAAATACAAATATGTTTGGTAAATAAATTTCAAATATTATATTAACTTTCTAATTGCAGAACGAACATCATCAACGCTGTCAAGTTTTGATAAAATTTGCTGGGTCATTCTCTCTAATTCTCTATCATTTGCTTCACCAAACCATGATGAAATTGTTATTACATTCGATCGATTAATCATTAGAGCGACATTAGAATCATCAACTAAAATAATTGAATTAATTGGTCTATTAAATTTGCTCAAATCTTTTATAAAAATTCCATTTATTTGGCTGCAATGATGACGATAGAATCTATGTGAAACAGGAATCCAAGGAGCAATTACATTAATCACTGCATCAGCATATTCTTTCATTGATGCAGTAAATATTGCAACTTCAAACTTTTCTTTTACATAATTTAAAAAGTCATCAAGACCAGGTCGTTTTAAAACATAGCTTTCATATATGAGGTTATTAGATCCAACACTGAACTTGATTGAAAAATCACATTTTTTAACAGCAAAAGGCGTTAGAGATGAATAAACAAGAGTTTCATCTAAATCAAGTATAAGCGTTTTTTTAAACTTTCCTTTATCAAAACCAATAGCATCATACGGAAGTGGTGGACCAAGATCGAATTCTCCAACTAAAGTTTTGGAATTATTATTATTATAAAATAAAGATGGACAACAGAAAAAAATATACTGTAAAAGAGATTTTTTGGAATGCGTGATAATATTTTTTTCATGATTCATTTCAAGGAATCTAATAAATCTAAATACTTTTTTAAACGTTCACCATGAAATACGTTATCAAAAGAGATGAGTACCTCTGCTTCTCTCTCTTTGTCGAAACATCAAATCTCGAATGTTAAACAAACTATTAATGATCTTAAGACCGAAAATACCGAATATATGAACACAATGAAAAAACTGATTGATTCAACCCAAGATGTTCACCGAGCAAATAAAAAGCTAGAGCAGGGTATTCAACTTCATCGCGATTATCTAATAAGGTTAAACGATAAAATTACTAAAGCTCCAAAATTACTTGAAAAGAGTAAATTGCTTAATCAGAAAGCAATTAATCGAATGAGAAAATATCAAAAACAAATTTCTAAGCAAACGAGAGGTGTATCTGTTCAAAAAATTCGAAATGAAATCGAAAAGATGCTTGCAGATATCGACAAAATAAAACAAAATACTAATCATTATAAGCAGCAAGTTGAAAATGAGAAAGCAGCAATCAATGATATTAATAAATTAAATGAATTGAAGCACGAACTTGTTAAAATGAACCAAAGTTTAACTGCAGTAGCTCAAAAATTATTAGATTCTATATCAAGACTTCAAATGCCTTCTGAAATAGAAAAACATGTTGAAGAATTAAAGCAGAAGATGCTGAAATCAAATTCAATTCGGAAAAAACTTGAAGCTGAAGATCCGACATTTGAAAATTCAAATTCTGAAATATTTGCAAATGTTGATGACAGATTAAAGCAAGCAATTCCTATTTTTGACGATTTAGAATCACTTTTTTTAAGCTCATCAAGCGAAGTTCAAACTATGAAACTTTCAAGTGATCCTATTTCTGTTATTTGCTCAGAGCTGGCTTTTTCAGATATTTCTAAATTGTCTCAAAAGTCATCAGCAAGAATAGATGTTGATTCATCATCTCTCAAAATGACGAAAAGCGATTTATTTCAAAAAAATAATTCAGAATCATCTGCGAGCCTTAACCTTATTGATGAAAATATATCAACGCAAGGCAAAGATAAAACAAGTAAAAGCTTAAATATTAGTTCAACAATTACTGAAACGGTTGATGCATTTTGCAACAAGAATCAAGTTCATTCTAAAGAAGAAGACCAATTACCAAATAATTTAAATGATACCCAAGGTAATCACCAAAAAAACACAAATGATCAAAAAGAGAAATTAGAAATAAAAAATCCTAAAAAGTTTAATAACATAACATCAAATTCAGAAAATAAAGAATCGGAGCCGCAAAACGAGAGCTTTGAATCACATAATAATGTGGACTCAAAAAATAGACGTACTACATCGGAAGATCAATTATTAGAACAATCTATTCAGAAAAACAAATCCAAGAATCAAGATTCAAAATCAGAAAAATCTAAATCAGACATCGAATTCAATGCAAAACACTCAAATTTAAAAACACAAGATAAAAAAATCAAAACAAAAAAACAAAAATCTACAGAAGACAAAACAAAATTGGAAAACACACAACTTGAATCGGATATAAGTGATGAATCAGAATCACAGTTTGGAGATTATGAATCACAAGAACAAACCAATAAAAGCAAACATAAAAAATCAAAATCATTAAATAAAGGATTAAATTCAAAAAAACAAGATTCAAAACCAGTGCTGAAAAGAAATCATTCTAAATCACAAAATGATGGCTTTGATTCTACAAATGTGAATTCAAAATTGGGCTCTGAAATTATTAGTGAATCAGAGTCGCAGAAAGAAAAATCTAAAACTGATAAAGAACTTGAATCAGAAAATAAAGAGTCTGATTTGAATAATAAGAAAGATAAGATTAAAAAAAAACATAAAATAAAAGTTAAAGTACCTAGATCACAAACCAAAAATATCCAATCTAATCATAATTCAGAATCAGATAACGAGGTTTCTGATATAAAAAATTCATGTAACAGCATTTATCTCTCTAACAAATCAACTGATGCAGATTTAAATCTTAGCTCTTTATCAAATGAAAAAATCGGCACAAAAACGAATCAAGATGAAACAATTTATTCAAGTGAAAAGAATATAAATGCAGATAAGCCCATTAAACCAAAAAAACAAAAAAGTTCAAAAAAAGTGAGTATTGAAAGTACAATAACGGATAATAATAGCGAAAACTCAAATGATGAAACTGAAAACAGCTATTCTGAAATTAATCTTTCAAAAACCCAGCCCAGAATCAGAAATCTTTTTGCAAAAACTCTACCAAGCAAAACAGAATCAGATTCTAACATCAGAAATTCATTACAGACACAGAAAATGATTGACCCCAATAGAAAAAAAAGAAGAAAAAGAAAATCAAAACCAATTAATATTGATAAACACCATTCATCTTCACTCTTGCCAGATTTCAATAATGAAAAAGATAGCAAGGAGTCAGATATCTCAAAAGTTAATCAAATTGCTGAAAGCGATTCTTACTCTGAAATAATGAAAGAAAAAGAATCAAAAAATAATCGATCAAATGATGATTCAACAGGCATTTCAAAAATTTTTAATCCACTTGCAGAAAAGCTTACATCTATGAATGATGACGAAAAGCCTGAAAATCAAAATAATTTCGTTTTAAAAAAGAAAAAAAATATCAAATTAGATCAAACTCAGAAAAAAGAAGTAGATTCTGATTCTGATAATTATGAGCCTAGTCTTAAGGTTCATAATGACAAGAAAACTAATAAACATAAAAATAATAAACCCAAAACTAAAAAAATTCGTAAAAGAAAAGATGGAAAACCTACTACGGATTTAACAAAAAAAGAAGGACAGAATGAAGAAATAAATAGCGGCAATAATGTTATCAAAAAGGCTTTTACAAAGGTAATTAATGATTCTCAATTAAAAAAACTTGATAATGATTCCATGTCAACCGAAACTTATAATGACGCTTATGAAACAGATGGCGATTTGACATCACATAAGAAATCTGAATCAGAAAAACGTCGAAATCCTAAAAGAGTTTCAATTTATGACTCAGAAGGAAATCAAATAATGAATTCAATATTCGTTGATGAAAATGGAATTCCATTAAAGACCACGCCAGCTTTTGGTGAAGATGGAAACCCCATAAATAAACTTCTTCAATTTGACGAAAAAGGCAACAATACCAGTAATAATTTGATTTTGGACGAATTTGGCAATAAAGTTAAATTTGTTATACAACTTAACAACGATGGTCAACCAATGAATAAGCGTATCTACGATTCACAAGGAAATGAAATCAAAGATGCTTCAAAGATATCTTTGAAATATGAAAAAATTAAAAAAGAAAATGAAAAAGAAAAGCCAAAAACCTCCTATGATATAAATGCGGATATATTTGAAGAGGAGGAAGAAGAACCCGAGTCAACTTCAAATGTTCAACCTCAACTAAAGCCAAATGATGAAAGCCAAACGAAAAATCAAAGTCCTTCAATTCTGGCTCTTTTTGATTCAGAAGGAAATCAAATCAAAAATCCAGTTTTGATCGATTCTGAGAACAGAATTCCAATTTATACAAAGCTTTTTGACTCCAGTAACAAACTGATTCAAAATCCGATTGAAACAGACTCTGATGGAAAGCCACAAATCAAAGTATTTGATCCAGATGGCCAAGAAGTAGGCTGTTTAATCACAGTAAATGAAGATGGAACCCCAGTAAATCCTATGATATATGATCAAAATGGTAAACAAATTAAATCTTTGAAATGCTTTATGAATGACAGCAATCCTAAAATAAAGAAAAAGAAAATAAAGAAAAAGAAGCATCGTATTTTTGATAAAGACAACAATGAGATTAAAAATATATTATTAATTGATACACTTGGGAATCCATTAAATACTCGAGTATTCAATCAAGATGGAGAGGAAGTGAAAACATCAATTACTTTAAACAAAGAATTATATGACTCCAATAATGTTAAAATTGATTCAATTATAGAAGTTGACTCATTAATGCATCCAATATATTCAAAAGTTTATGACTCAAAAGGAAATCAAATTGATGATTTAAGTAATTTAATGCCAAAAAAGATAATGCCAATTGAATCATCAGCTTCACTCTCTAATTCAAATGATGAAAAACTAAACGATGATAAAGCCAAACCTAAATTAAAAATTGATACCAAAAAAAGATCAAAATCAAACCATTTAACAGCTTCTATTGATGAAAATGGGAAACCAATCAATGCTACTTTATTTGATTCTGACGGAAATGAAATATCAGTTGTAGAATTTAATTCTGATGGATCTCCTAAAAAACAAATTTATGATCAAAACAAAAAGCGTATTACAAAAATCATCATTGAAGATCAAGATGAAATAGAATCCGTTTCATCTCTTTCATCAGAAGAAAATGATGATAATCTTAGAAGAAGCAAAAGTGACTTGAACGATATATTCTGCGATGCCAATGGGAATGAATTCAAAAATCCAGTTTTTGTAGATCTTAACGACAAACCTTACAATAATATTCAAATATATGATATGCAAGGCCATATTGTTAACACATCATTGAAATATGATGAATCAAATGGATTACCTGAAATACCAATATTTGATTCTCAAGGGATTCCTTTTTCACATGTTGTACAGATAGGATATGATGGCAATCCGACCAAATTCACACTTTATAATTTGAGAATGGAACCTGTCACTTTTCCAACACTTAAAGTCAAAAAAATAAAACGAGAAAAACTTGAAATTGTTGATGATAAAAAGAATTTGAATACAATATCATTTGAAAATCCAGAAAAACCAGAAGAAGAAGATTCAGATAATGAGAAAAAACCAAAAAAAGCATCACAAACGAAATGGACACGCTCAATTCTATCAAATTTCATTACAACTCATCTCGACAAGACCAAATTAAACGTAGCAGTAGCAGATGCCAAAGTTTCATTGATTCATCTTGAAGAAGAAATTCATAATCTCGAAGAAGAGAAGATCCTTCTTGAAAGGAAGATTAACATGCAAATTGAGAAGCATGATAAAATCGAGAAAAACGAAAAAATTGAATTTGTATTTGATATCTCCAATTTTTATATTGAACCTGAGCCAACACCGAATCGTTATGACTTTGTACGCGACATTGAAACGGAAAGCGAAATGACCAATGAAAATCTCGTAGAATTAACAAAAGAAATCGAAATGAACAGTGACTTTCTTGCCAATAACATTATCTTTGAACAACAAAAAATGGCAGCTGATGCTCATTTTCCTGAACTTGAAAAACTTTATTTCCAAGTAATGAAGAAGAACACCCGTTTAAAGCACACAATTGAAAAACTCGAGCGTCATATAAATATCGTTACTTCAGATAACATGGCAGAATATGCTTCAAAAGAGACTCGTTTGAGAGTTCGTTTTGAAGATTCAAAAAAAGAGAAGATTTCAATAATGTCTCAAGCTGAGTCATCTCTTTCTGAAGGTTATATTCAAATTAATGATTTGAATAATAAAATTCACGATCAAAAAATGTTGATTGAAATGTTAAAGAAACAAATTGCAGAACAACAAAGAAAAGAAAGACCTGACGCAATGAAGCTTTGTCAACAATTAGACGGACTTCGAAGTATTGAGAAGAAAAATAGAGAAAATCTTAAAATGCTTGAAATTGAACAGAATTCAATTGATACAGAATCGTTGAAATTGAATGAATTAATTGACGAAAAGTCAATGTGCCTTTTACAACAATCTGTTTTGGATAGTCAAAAACAATTAAATGATCTTAAAGAATCATTTGCAAGAATGAGGAAAAAAGGTGTAAAACAACCTTATCCGTTGACTAATAAATATGAATTAATGGGACTAGATGAAAGAATTAAAGAAGCAAAGAAGCAGATCGCTGACGTTAAAAGAAAAGATAGTGTTGCTGTAAATAAGATTGACAAAAGAATCAAGATCCTTCAATCTTATGGTTTAAGAGTACCTACTCATAAGAGAGTATCTGATGGCGAATGCATTTAACCTAATCGTTTTTACCTACAAAATTAATATTTATTTGTATTATGTTTCGAAAATATTATATCTTACTATGTTATTTGTAAAATAATTATTATAGAATAATAGATTTATTATGTTTATTTAATTCATTTTCTTAACAATTTTAAACAATATTAATATATACAGGATTAATAATTAATTCATTGTATTATATGAATGAAATATAATTATTATCTTTCAGATATTAGTCAAATAAATTATAAAAATGAAATCCTAAATTGACAAACATTGCAGATTTCTATTCATTCATTAAGTTTTTTTCCCCTTATTTTCTGATTTTATTTATCATTCCTTCCTATTGATAGGATAAAATAGTCATCAGTAGAAAGTTTGATGACAATAAATTTCCGAACAACAACCAATTATTGATATGCTCATATTGACCTTTTCCTCAATTGAGGGAAATTTCGATAATGTAAATGATTAATATTAATTTAATCCATAAATATATTATACATAAATAAGTATAATATGACTTTTTAAAAATATATTAGATAAACAAAAAGAGGAAATAATAGGAAGAAATGTGGTGGAGTTTTTTTTTTTTATTTACACAACCCATTAATATATATCCGAACCATTATTTAGAATAAAGTTGTCAATTGTGCCAGAATCATCATTTATTACCTCTAGATCATTTTGTTCTTGATCCAATTTATCGAGTTCTATTTTCTTGATATCATCTTGATCGTCAAGCTCATGATATAGCTTGTTTATTAATTCATCGTCATCTTCTTGATTAGATTTATTAATTAAGTCGTCGTCATCATCTTGATTAGATTTATTAATTAAGTCATCATTTTGTTCTAACTTATTAATCAAGTCATCGTCATCTTGATCTAATTTATTAATTAAAACATCGTCATTTTCTTGATTTGATTTATTAATTAAATCATCATCTTGAGTTAATTTGTTAATCAAGTCATCATCATCTTGATCTAATTTATTAATTAAATCATCGACATTTTCTGGGTCTGATTTATTAAATAAGTCATCATCTTGCGTTAATTCGTTAATCAAGTCATCATCATCTTGATCTAATTTATTAATCAAATTGTCGTCATTTTCTTGGTTTGATTTGTTTATTAAATCATCATCTTGTTCTAACTTATTAATCAAGTCATTATCATCTTGATCTAATTTATTAATTAAATCATCGTCATTTTCTTGATTTGATTTATTAATTAAATCATTTTCATCTTCTTGGTTCAATGAGTTAATTAAATCATCATTGACGTTTAGATCCAATTTATTGATCATTTCATCATCGTCTAGGTTTAAATAATTGAGACTATCGATTTCTTGATTTGGTTCATCATGCTCATTAGCTACTTCTTGATTTGTTTTATTGAATTCTTCTGTATCATTGTTTAATTCTTTAGTATCATCTACTTTTTGATATAAATTATCGAGATTATCAGCTTCTTGATTTGATTTATTGAAATTATCTTCTTCTTGATTTGACTCAATAAACTCGTTAGCTACCTTATCTTCTGATTGCTCAAGTTCATTTAACTGCTGAAAATCATTATTACCATGAGTATCAATTAGGTCTTCTTCTTCAGGTATATTCATTAGAATTTCGCTATCTCTTGCTTTAGATGATGCTGTTGATGGTGTTGATGGTGCTGCAGGTGGTACAGGCTTCAATGATTTGGATGGGCTTCCAAATGTGTGCATATTAATTGGAATAAAATCTTCAAGAAGAAACAGCTTCTTTCGTACTTTGGTAACTGGATTATATATGCGGATAGGATTTGTAGAAGTTAATAACCACCCAGAAACTAACCACTTATGCAATAAATCAGATAAATGATCAGCAGTCTCTCTTTCTTCTTTTGATATTGGACGAGTACCTATAAACTTTAATGATGGACCAAAAACTATTCTTGCCATGATTGGTAATAGTTCGTATAATGACAATGGCGAACCTTTAACAATAAAATATTCTAAACTGGGCTGAATAGTTGCTCCGTTAAAAGATTCAATTCGAGAGTTATCTATTCGTAAAATTTCGAGTGAAGCCATCGAAACCATTCCATCAAAAGAAATAAGGCGCGTTCCAGCTAATCGCAATTCAATATATAAATTTTGATTTGGTATTGAAGGAATTTTTTTCATCTTTGAATCGCTGAAAGATATAACAGTTGTTTTAAATTTATTTGACATGACAGTTCTCATTGGCGATTTACTTGATTTAGCAGGAGATTTAATTGATCTTGCTGGTGAATTGGCTGTTTTCCTTGGTGAAACAATCATATTTTCTGTACGTTAAACTAATAAATATAACAGTTTCTTTTTGGAAACTTTCAAATTTGCAAAAGAAATTATAATTAATTTATTATATTATTTAGAAAATCACTTTTAAAATAAATGGAGATAAAAACAAATTGATGTTCGATATAAAAATCAGGCGATAGAGAAGCGTATATGAGCGTCATCATACTTGAATATTTTACAATTGCATCTATTATTATTATTATTATTATACATGCTGATTTAAATATCAGAATCAACAACATTTATATCCATAATATGATGTTTGGGAAAATAATGGGAAATTCAAAATGTATGGAAACTCGAAAAAAACGAAATAGAAATAACTAGTGGTTTTTAAATCATCATATTTTATAATATGTTTTTATATTGAATTTTATATTATTATAATAGCCATAAAATATTATATTTAAATTTTATTGTGAGATATATGCAAAATATATAAATTGAATAAATAAAAACTATTAAGTATTCAAAAATATGATTCAAGTAATCCATTATGTAAATCAATAAAAATTTATTATACATTGGAAATATGAATGAATATAAAATGTTATATATATAATTATTAATTATAATTTAGGGTTTGAAAAATTAAATAAGATATTGGAAATTTAAACTATGATTTTAATTTCAATAAAATGTTATTAATTTTATTGAATGATTACATACAATAATTTGAGAAAATAAAAATCTATCATTATTTTCATTAAAAATGAGAAATTAAAATAGCTCATACAATTATTTATGAATGCTTTATCAAAATATTTTTATACCTTTGAATTATGGATGAGTTTTTAATTTTGAAATCAATTGGAGATTTATAATTATATATGTATTTATATGTAAAAAATTTTTGTGTTTTATTTTATGATTATTTTATCATATTTTGAATTTATATTTGATATAAATTCTATTAAAGAAATTGTTTTAATAAGATAAAAATAAATAATCCAAATTTTATACTCACAAAATATTTGAAGAGCTTTTATGTTAAAATTTATGCAAACATAAATATCCTAAAATAGAAACATATTTAACCTAATTCGCTCGGTAAAACCTCATTATATTTTATATTATAAGGCATATGTTGTTTAGAGCTTGTAATATTATTCCAGTCTTTCCAGAAAATTCAAGATTTTTTGTGAGAACCAAAAAACGTGCTTATTCAAAAAAATGAATATTAAAATAAAATAGACGTTTATTTGAGAGGATTTGGTTTTCAAACATTTTTATCTTTTTTTAATGGCTATATCAAGTTTCTTTGCCTCGATAAAAAACCATTAATTTTATTATATAATAACATATCCGAAAATTATGTTAAACGGTTAAGCCAATCTCTCCAGAAAAATCACATTTTTTTTAGTCGTAAATTTAGTTTATAATATCTTCATAATTAGTAAAATAATAAGTGATATAAAATATAAACTAGCATTCAAAAACAATAAAACATATGTTAAGAAAATATAAATGCACATATATGATGGTATCATGCAGATATTCCATTTTGATGAGAAAAAATTAATTGGTCTATAAAGTTAAATATATATAATATATCATAAGTATGATATGAATATTCAATGTTACCGATCAATATTTGCTATATAAAAAGATAAAAGTATTTCAAAAAACATTCCATACATTTGAAATTCAAAGGAAGTAAAAATAAAATTATCTCAAAAAGTGAAAATAATTGGTACTGAGATTTTGGCCTCTTCAAAAAGTTTATATTTTATTAAATTAAAAAAAGCATAAATATATTTTTATATCTTAATTATTAATACTGTAATCACTTTGCTTTCCTAAGTTTCCATTTAGCATATTTGAATAAACTTTTAAGTTATAAAAAAACTGCGATTTTGAGGAGAATAACTTAATTATATTAATGAATCTATAAAGGTATCAGTTAGAACTGGCTGTACGGAAAAGACTATATATTTTCCTGTCGTATTACTAAATAAAGTATGCTTGATTATCAAGTATAAAGGTAATTTCGAAGATAAGCAATTTCGCTAAAATAATGGTTAAATAGGAAAAATCCTGCAATGTATGATATAAAACATCAAATGCGAGTTTGGTGATATTTGTTTTAGTAGTATAAAAGCAATAATTTTCCTAATATGCTGTAATTTTAAAATTAAAAATAAAAATAAACATATATAAAACTTTTTGATACTTTATTTGGTGGTACTGACTTTGTTGTTCCTGTTTACAGTTTTGTGGTATTAGTGCGTTGTTAAGATCTGCGTAAATAGGTTTTTTTGGATTGGGAGTCTGTTTTTTGATGATAGTGCTTGATTCAATTTTTCTTTTCAAAAAGTGAATTTTCCAATTTTGAAACATTTTCCAATTTTGCCACAATACAGTATATAAATTATCTTGCAAAGTTAATTAATTAATTTAACTAATTGGTTGATATATTTTTGGGTATCAATTTGGAATGAAATTCACAGTAGATAAACCAATCAAATCAACAAATAATGACATTTAATTTTTCTTGCCAATCAATTTAGAACCATATTATATACAATCATATCTCTCCTCATTTATAAAAACCAAAATAAAAAAAATCATGATTTTTTTTCTGATGAAAAGCTATTCTCGTACATTAGATAACGTTTGAGTAAAATTATTTTCAATATTTTTGTTTATGCATAGAACTAAAAGAATGCATTTAAAATGAAAATAAAAAATCAAATGATTTAGAATATGGTATTTTAAAAATTCATACAAATACGAGTAAGTACAGATAAAAAATAATCAACTGATACAAACAAATTAATATATTAAAATGAAATCAAAGTCTTCACATGAATTTAGAAATAATAGGTATCGAACAACCCAAGTGAATAATCATCAAATCCATTTTCCCAGAATATACTATCAATTTCTTTAAGATTGTCTAAGAAATGAAGAGGATCTTGATTTTGGCTTTTATTTTCATCTTCTGTTTTATTTGTACCAAGTTCGTCAATGATAATAAAATCATCATAGGTAGTTTTGTTCATATTAGGATCAGGTGGCGATGATGTTGTTGATGAAAGTGCCGAGTTATTGTTTTTTGAGAAAAAAAAGGAATTAGGGATATTATTATTAATAGATGGTGTCATTAAAGAAGAAGAAGAAGAAGAGCATGAAGAAACTTGCTGTGAATTAAAATTTGAGCTAGATGACTTTTGTGCTGATTGCTTTTCTTTAGATTTTTTGCTATTCTTTTTCTTCTGTCTTCGTTGAAGAATAGTGAATCTATTCTTGATACTATTTGTTGACCTAGATGCAAAATATGATGCAATCGTACGCCAACGTGGCCCCAATTCTTGGTACTTTTCCATCAAAAAGCAATCTTCTTCAGCTGTCCATGGTGCTGATATTAATGCTGGATTAACATAATTATTCCATCGTTCTCGGCATTGCCTTGCATTCCTTCCTGGAACTCGGCTAGCAATGATATGCCAGTCACCAGTTCCAAGGCTTTGAACAGCATGAAGGAGTAGCATATCTTCATGTGGTGAGAATTTAATCTTAGGGGTGAAATATGAAGGTCTATGCTTAGAAACTTTTTCCTGATTCTGGTTGTTTGCAGATTCATTCTGCTGCGGAAGGTCAGAAGTTTCAGGTGAAGATGGAGCAGAAGCATCACTACTAGCAATAGTACTTGACATTATGGTGTGACTAAGAGCAGAAGCTGCTTAAAAAATATTTGGTTTTATTCGTCTTCTGAAATTCTCAGAATGCAATTGTGAAGATTGATAGCGCGATTTTTGTGAGGTTTGAAAGAGATTTTTTTTAATTTAAAGAATTTTGATAGGTTATACAATTATTAAAACAAACCCCCAAAATTATTTCAAATCGAAAAAATCAGATCATTTTGCATTGATTTCTTCTTTATTTTATTTTAAATTCAATGAATTGAATTTTTTTTTATATCTTTCTCAAAAGTATCTTTATTTTATTTTACAAATGCTCGCAGTTTTCCGAATCTAATTCACTCTTTTTTTAAATATTTAAATAAATATCTTAAATTTTACAAATATAAGAAGTCGATCACTTTCGGAAAATCAATCTAAAAAGTTAAATGATCATTTGATAATTAAAATTCATTGAAATTTTCTGAAGGATCATAATGATCTCAAATGAAGAAATAATTGATTACTTCAATGTTTCATCTATTATTTTGATAATATAGATAATTTAGAAAATGATTGACAATGTTAAAATTCTGTGAAATTTATCTCAAAATAATTCTTATCAACACTGTCATAACTTTTTAAAAGGTTAGCTTATAATATTTGTATGTTCTTTCAAATTAATTGAAATTAGTAAATAAAATAAAGAAGAAATCAATGCAAAATGATCTGATTTTTTCGATTTGAAATAATTTTGGGGGTTTGTTTTAATAATTGTATAACCTATCAAAATTCTTTAAATTAAAAAAAATCTCTTTCAAACCTCACAAAAATCGCGCTATCAATCTTCACAATTGCATTCTGAGAATTTCAGAAGACGAATAAAACCAAATATTTTTTAAGCAGCTTCTGCTCTTAGTCACACCATAATGTCAAGTACTATTGCTAGTAGTGATGCTTCTGCTCCATCTTCACCTGAAACTTCTGACCTTCCGCAGCAGAATGAATCTGCAAACAACCAGAATCAGGAAAAAGTTTCTAAGCATAGACCTTCATATTTCACCCCTAAGATTAAATTCTCACCACATGAAGATATGCTACTCCTTCATGCTGTTCAAAGCCTTGGAACTGGTGACTGGCATATCATTGCTAGCCGAGTTCCAGGAAGGAATGCAAGGCAATGCCGAGAACGATGGAATAATTATGTTAATCCAGCATTAATATCAGCACCATGGACAGCTGAAGAAGATTGCTTTTTGATGGAAAAGTACCAAGAATTGGGGCCACGTTGGCGTACGATTGCATCATATTTTGCATCTAGGTCAACAAATAGTATCAAGAATAGATTCACTATTCTTCAACGAAGACAGAAGAAAAAGAATAGCAAAAAATCTAAAGAAAAGCAATCAGCACAAAAGTCATCTAGCTCAAATTTTAATTCACAGCAAGTTTCTTCATGCTCTTCTTCTTCTTCTTCTTTAATGACACCATCTATTAATAATAATATCCCTAATTCCTTTTTTTTCTCAAAAAACAATAACTCGGCACTTTCATCAACAACATCATCGCCACCTGATCCTAATATGAACAAAACTACCTATGATGATTTTATTATCATTGACGAACTTGATACAAATAAAACAGAAGATGAAAATAAAAGCCAAAATCAAGATCCTCTTCATTTCTTAGACAATCTTAAAGAAATTGATAGTATATTCTGGGAAAATGGATTTGATGATTATTCACTTGGATGGCTTGATACTAATTTTATGTAAAAATTAATTATATTGTATGATAATAAACGAAAAATTAATTTTATCTCTAATTTTTTTGACATTTTTGATATTTTAAATTATCTTATATTTTTCACAAAATTTTTGCATTTTATTATCAATATAAAATGTTTGGTAATTGTAAAAAGATACATTATTAAGCACATATCTCAATTGGTAAAAAAAAAATAAATTTTTATTTCAAATCAAATCAAATCAAATGATTAAATTCTAATTCCAAGAAACTTTAAAGATATCGGTATATCAAAATTGCTCAAACATATAAATTTATAATTGATAATTCATTATATAATATAATATTGTTTATTTTCTATATACCAATTTATAATAATAAAACTATTTAAAAAGTTTACAAAAAGATGATTTTCGAAATTTATAGAAAAGAAGAGATAAATACATGACATAAATAAAATAAATAAATTAAATTACAAAATTTATTCTATAGATATTATATTATTTGCTAAAAACATACAAAATTCTGAATCAATCAAATCAACATTGTTTGTTTCTGAACAAGCATACAAAAACGATTTTGGTATATCATCTACATCACTCGATGTAGAGAGCATGAGAGACAAGCTTCTTGATTTTATTTTCATAGTGTTAAAAATGTCTCCAAAAGATTCTGTTAATGTTGGATATTTTGGTATGAAGACTCTTAAAACAAGAAAGAATGGCAAAAAGCAATCTTCAAGATGAAGCAAGTAATTTAATAAAAAACAAACCGTAGATTCAATTGACTTACTCTGCTTTGTAGTATAAGGAACAAGTTTGCTTAAAGAGATTGAAGGACGATTTACGAAAAAAGTACAAATACGATCATTAATAGCTTTTTGTGCAATAGTGTCTTGCTTTCTAGATTCAAATATATTCATAAATATCTTACTGAAGTTTTCATTTGAAAAAGTCAAATTAAATAATGTATCGACTGATTGCGGATAAGCATCAACAATAAAGGGAATGACTTCGATAGATAATGTGTAAGAAGGACTTGAAGCATTTGATAGAAACGTTATGACAAAATTATCAAAGAAAAATTTTTGAATAGGGAATTTGTTCCTATTTGTAATCAACTTTTTAACAAATGAAACTGTTGTTTCCAAAGCTATGTACTCAATTGATAAAGAAGCCATAATTTTAACGACCGAACTAGCGCATTCGAAAACAATTCCAATTGATAAAGGAGGAGCCTCAGAAACCGCTATTTCATTTAAGCATTCCAATGCAATTTTATAAAAAGAGGGAACTTCACTTTCAAAAAGTGAAGCAAAAAGTTGACTATGAATGATTTCTTTTTGATGATAAGTATAAAGAAATGTCAATGACTTTAAAAACAATGAATTGAAATGTGTTTCATTTAGGAACTTTTCAATAAAGAGTTCATATTGCTTATATTTTTGTTCCACAGGAATGATTACTTTGAAAATATTTGACAATTCTTGGTGTAATGCAGGAAAAGGATATTCAATGATCATTTCGAGCTGTGCGTTAAAAAATCCGATAATAAACCCAGCTTCAACTTTCAAATTTTTCTTTAACAAAGAATCAATAGTAACTGCAATAAATCTCAGAAGTAAAGCCTTCTTTTTAACAGATTCAAAGCCATGGTAGACCGATAAATGCTTAACAATGATGTCATGAAGTTTTACAGGATCGAAAGAAGCTTCATACAATAAAATAATTAAACTTCGAAAATGAACACCTTTAAATTCATTCGTATTATCAGTATAAAATTTCAAGAAATAATTCGGATCAATTAAAACAATATTTTTTAAAGGTTCACTCCACTTTGAACCGATGATCATTTTTTCCTCAATTTTTCTTTCAGTCTTATTCTCGATTTTATCAATCAATTTTTGATCAATTTGATCTATTTTTGTAAATTGGGTTCGAAGATATGAAAGTAATGCGTTAAATACCTCATGATCTTCAAAAAATAGGATTGGGTGGTCAAGAACAAAATCTAAGTCAATTTTAAGTTTGTTTTTAATCGCATATAAAATTGCATTTTTATATGTTGAAGTTCGATTTATTATGGTTTTAAAAATGGCATCAAGTTGATCGTTTGTCAATTGAACTTTAGAAAATTGAAAGAAAGAATCAAGAAGACCTAAAAGTAAATCTGATTGCGAAAGCGATGTTGAATAAGAATGTATAACTGAATTTGAAGATGAATCGAAAAGAGAATTTGAAGAACTAAAAACAATCTGATCTTCAATTGCATTTTTTTGTGATTCTGATTCATTATCTGAGTCATTCGCAAACTTGGCGATTTTCCCTTTTTCAAGGAATGGAGAAATCGTTGAAATACGAATTTTTTTAGTTTCATCGATTGGTTTAAATGTGAATATTATTTCTTTTGAATGCGCTTGATGAATTGGAGAAATGTCGATTTTTGAAAAAAGACTTGGATTCTGATCAATAAAATCTTTGAAACCTTCTAATTTAAAAATTTCTTGATGATCGACCAAAAATTTTAAATGCTGCTGATCTAATTTGCTAAAATCACCAACATCTTGAAGAATATTTTGCGTTTTATGTTTATTTACCAAAAAAGTAATTAGTTCTGCGTTCATTCCGTCATCATCTAATGGCCATTCTTCAAAAGGAGTTGTTTCCAAATATCGATTTACTTTATCATTGTATTCAGCTCCATAAAAATTGGCATACTGAAGAAGCGCAATTGCGTATTTATCATCAATCTCATCCACCATTTCTCTTCCAATGACAAGAACAAGTTTGAAAAGAAGAACAGAAGCAATTTTTTGTTCAAGACCTTGAATCATTGATGGAACCGATTGAATTGCTTTATCATGCTGTAACTGATCAACAAGAACAAAAAGATAATATAAAAGTTCAGGATCTTGTGATCTTTGTTCAATCAAATACTGCTCTAACATAACATCAACATTCCCTGGTATACGATGCTGTGATCGTGTAAAAAGCTTACAACAGGTTGCTGTAACTGAATCTTTTGACGATGTCTTAAAAGTTTGAAATAGAAAATTCCATAAAACTTCTCCATTGACACTTTTGTAATCTTGAATTTCAAAAGCTTTTTCTAGCGCTTCTTGCGGAAAAAGAGGAATCAATTCAATACAAAACCAGAAAAAGATATCTGTTTCTTTCAAGGCTTCCAAAGGAAGAGTACAACAAAAATGAAAACAATTGCGTATTGGCGTTAAAGAAGATTCGTGGTCAAAAGCTGGATTGGTCACGATATCAGTATCAATTGTATCTAAATAATTTGGAGCTGCTACTGGAACTTCATAACCTGGAACTGGAATTTGCATTGAAGTATGAGTAAAACTTTCGAAATTTGAAGCGATAAAATCAAAACAAAATTTTCGAATCACATCTGGAATTGAACTTACTTTAACTTTTGACAGAAAAGAGCAAGCATTTGAAACAACATTTGTTGTTGTAAAGAAAAGAATGCATTCAAATGCAATTGGAACAAAAAGAAGAAATTCTTCTGAAACAAAAATTGATGCTAATGTCGATAAAAGTTCAAATCGTCTTGAAACACTGAATTCATCGATCCAATCACATCGAATTATAGTAGATAATAATTCATGCAAAGTGTCATATGAAACAATATGTTTAATGGCAGTGATTGATGCTCCAAAAAGTCTATTGTTTGGTGAGAGAGAAAACTCTAAAAGACGGTTAATTGCCAATTGGAAAAAATCAGGAATTATTTTAGCACATAAATAGCAATCAATGTCGCATAAAAGATTAGCAACTGCCATATCATGAACCCAATTTATGTTTTTCTTCTTTAAAATCCATTTTAAAAGTTTTACATGATACTTTTCTTTACAATGAATGAGAAAAAGATTGACACATTTTGCAAAAGATTCAATGAGTGAGCAATATAGATCATTTCTAGAAAATCGAAAAGAATAAAATATTTGGGCTAAATAATCTGAATCTGTTTCTCCTCGGTTATCAACATAGCACGAGGCCAGTGCAAAATTTTGTGCTGCTTTCATTGAATCTGTATCTTCATGAACTTGCAAAATTTCTTCGAGCGACATTGGGAGAAGCAGCTTTAAACGACGAAAGTGTGGTGGATAGTCTCTCTTTAAATGCGTAAATATTCGTTGACGAAGATCTGAATACTTATTGGTATCGCGTGCATATCGTAAAAACTGAGAACAAGTTAAGCATGATGCTTCAAATTCGGTAAAACCTGGTGGCTCTCTGATAAATTCGTTCAATGCCGCATTTAAAAATAGTTCACGACCGTCTTCCTCAAGTAATTCATATATTTCATTATCACCGATAAATGTTGGCCCTAAACAAACAACTACAGAATTTAAATGATTATCAAGTACAATCTTCTTGAAATTTGGAACCAATAACGGCTTATTTAGTGAAATTAGACAGTATACAGCACCTGTAAATGATGAATTAAGCCGTTTTGAACATGATATTAATAATGTATTTAAAAGTTGAAGGTGAAAAGTTGAAGGTATATCTTTCATCATTGGAATTATTTGCGGTAAATATTTTAAAAAATCAGAAATATCAGCTTTGAAGTGATCAATAACTGGTGCAATAATAATAAATCCTTGAAGTTTAACAGAACTTACAAAACGTGAAAGATAAACAAACATATTAATTATAGCCATTGATGGACGGGGAGAAATCGGCGTTTGAGTAGTTGCGTTTCCAAAAGCATGTATAAATAAAATTGGATCAAACGTTGCAACACAAAGAAGCAAAGCCCCGAGTGTACTATATGCGATTACTCTGACAGATGCGTCCGAATGATCAGTATATTTAAGAATCGTAACAATTGCACATGTTAAACAGCTTTTTGGATCATGCTTTTTAATCTTATTTAGCCAATCAAGCGATAGTTTTTTTCTGAATGATCCAAGAGTAGAACATATTTTAGATGGAGGTGGGCTAATTTTACCTTCTTGCGTATCATAAAGGATTTTAAAAAGCTCATCTTTCTGAATTAGATACCCCATCTGTGTATTTCTTTATCGATTCAAAAAGATTTCCAAATCCTTCAAAATTTTTAAATTATTTTGGCTCGTTAAAAATCATATATATTGAAATTGTGATCGTATTAATCGTTGGTAAAAATTTTAAATGATAAAAATATTTTAATTATTATTTAATTATATGAAATTAATCAAAAAGTACAAAATACTAATTTGTGAAAAACGTTGAATTTTTTATGAATACTATTAATAAGAAAAAGTGAATGTCTTCAGAAAAACACAAATGAGTAGCCGATTTTCATTTAAAAAGCGAATTCTATGATTCATGAAATAAAAGTTTTCATCAAAACATGACAGAAGTCCCACACGCAAATTCTAAATTTTTACAACAAAGGCTTCCAGCCTGCCGTCCAATCTTAACGCCTTTTATTTCAGTTATTTTTTATTTATGCGTGTGCGTTGTTTCACTTGGATTAGGACTCGGATACTATTTTGGAAATGCTAATGTTTGGGAATTATCTATACGATATGACGATCAATGTGAAAACAGAAATCCGTGCGTTATCAATTTTGAAGTTGAAGAAGATATCGAAAATCGAGAATTATTTATCTATTATGAATTAACACGCGTTTATCAAGACAATTTTATGTTTACCAGTTCTAAAAGCTGGGCTCAATTAGAAGGCGAATATGCAACAGGCAAAAGTATTAAGAAATGCGTCCCTTGCCGTGAAGATGAAAATGGCCCAATTGCTCCATGTGGAACAGTCCCTCTTTCTCTTTTTAATGATACATATTCTTTTAGTTCAGGATTTCCTCAATTTACGGATCAGGGAATTGCCATCCCTTCTGTATTAAAAATATATAAGCAAACAAATGAAAAATATGAATCTCCTAATGCATGGCTCCGAAATAATCCAATGTTTCCTGGTGGTCAACTAAATGAACGATTTATTAATTGGATTCAAACAGCAGCATTTCCAAAATTTAGGAAATTATGGGCTAAAACAGATGGAAAAGTTTCCCTTAGAAAAGGAAGTTATCGTGTGACAATTGCTAATAATTATCCTGTTGCTTCTTTCAAAGGAAGCAAATCTCTTATTATTGCAGAAACTTCATTTTCTGGTGGTCATAGTATGTTCATGGCATGGTTCTTTATTGCTATTTGTGTTGCTAGTGGATTGATGGCTGTTGTTGTTTTCTTACTTCATCTTATGAATTGCTTCCCATTATACAGAGCAATCGCACAAGAATCAAATCCTTTCATTGAAAGGAAATAAATCGATTTGCATAGATACACATTTGCGATAGGCTTTCTTTGCTTATTCCTTAATTTATATGTTTTTTTTTATGTATATTTAATAAATTTTTATGATCCTAACCATACTATCTGCTATCTTAAATTAAAATAATTTCGTGTTTTCCAAAAAATTTAGGTATACCTTTTTTTCTTTGTACAAATGATGTTTTGCTATTCAATGCTGCTTTTTTTTTAAGTGCAAATGGGCTTTGATATAATTCTTAAAAATATATATGATTTAATCAATTGTCTAAACAAAAAACTAAATATCATACAAAGTGGAGGCCTAAACATTTCTTATCAATCTTTCTAAAAATTCATTTTTTTGTTAAACTATTTTATGACATGATGAAATAAATAATGAAGTAAAATATTCGAATTTGAAAGCAATTTAATCGTTTGAAAAAATATTCTATGAAATAATTTTTTCATCATCAAATGAATTTTAAGATCTCTGATGCTATTTGCGCTGGAGATCAATCCGCCTCAGATATCCAACAAGATTTTTTATATAAAGTAGATCAATGGCGCAAAAGTTCACAAGTTCGCAAAACTTCACGTTCAACAAGAAAAAACACTCCAAAACAAGTTCCTGATCAACGAAACCAACCATTTATTCCAGCACATAAAATTCACCATGCATCAAAAACGAATAGATCAAAAACTTTTTCAGCTCAGAGCCAGAAGTTAACCGAATCATCAAACAAAAAAAAAACAGATTCAGAAATCAAAAAATTTCCATCTTTTAATTTGGCCAATGAACTTCCAATTCAAATTATTCCGTTTTCAACTAAAAAGGCACCTGACTCAAAGACAACAAATCAAAGAAAAATTCAAATTCCCAGATCAACCCATGAAAGCAGACAAGGTAGGTCAATATCAAATCCAATATTACGTTTAGTAGATGTTGAAAACCAAATTGAATTATTAGAGAAGAAGAAAATCGAAGAAAAAAAGAAAACTGAAGAGGATCATAATCAGTTTATACACCAGAAACAAATTATGCCACAATTAGGAAAATCAATAATTAGTACTTCATCATCGTTAAAAGCACCAGTCCTATTATCAGATGATATTTATTATAGTAAACTTGTTGACCATGGACAATGGTCTGTTATATGGGATATCAATAAAATTACAAATGTTCCACTCATTCTTGATCGAAGCGATAAATATATTTCCTTCACAGAAACTGATATAAGCGAATCAAGCAAAAATACTATTCGTGAATGGAATAATCTTAATCTCCTTAGTAAAGTCCCAAACTTTTATTCTCCAATGCAATCTAATACACAAACAAATGAAGACCAAAATATTCATAATTCAGAACCAGCTCTTTCTCTTGAGCTTGTTGAACCTAATATTACTGATTTTGAGAATTTTCACCATCCAGCATATAATGCTCCATTAAAAACAGAAATGACAATAACATATCTTCCAGCTGTAAAGCAAATCAAAGATGATAGTCCATTTATAAATTCTGTTGAAAGTTTGAGTGCGAAACATGGCGACGTTTATGTTATTGAACATACCGTTGAAAATCCACCTTTCGTTTTAAATGTTGGTATGAATTCTTTATTAATCACATATTGGTTTAAAGAAAGTGAAAACGATATTCCAAAGATTAACGAAGATTTCAAAACATTAAAAATCCTCGAGCCAAATGAACAATCTCCTTTTATTGCTCAATTACCCAGAAATAAGCCAATTCAATCAATTTACTGCCCTTTATATCGTATGCCAATCGCTAAGCATAATCAAAACAAGACAGATTTTCTATTAATTAAAGACAGGTTTCATCAAAAATTTTATATCCGCCGATTTGATTCAATATTTTGCGCTGGTATGCTTGAACCATTGAAAGAAGTTATGACACCATCAGCTAAAGTTACCCAAAAATTCCAAGAGAGTTTTATGAATGCCATTTTAATCAACATATTCCGAGGCACATCAGAGTTTAAACGCAGGGATCAAGTTCAAGTTACACAAATTCAACATTCATATTTTCCAGATGCCAATGATCAAAAACTTCGTAAGATTTTGAAAAAATATGCCGAATTTAATAGAGAACAAGGTAATGGTTTTTGGAAATTTAAGCCAAATTCGACTATAAATTTAGAATCAGAATTCAATCAATTAGAAGTTACTCCAGAAAAAGTTTGTCGGTATCAATCAATGCTCGTTGGAAAATGGCGGTTAAGACAAAATGGAGTTAATCTTCTTACCTCCTCACCACGCTTATACATGCAAATCAAAAAATTAAGTGGTGAACGAACCAAACTGATTGCTGAAAAAATCGAACTTGAATTGATGAAAACGCCATGGGCGAAAACAACAAGCTTCACTGGTGCTTTCCAATCAAATGCAATTGAAATGCAAAATGCTGATGGAGAATATGTTGTTCGAAAGAAGAGTAGACGACAAAAGATTGAGAATCCTGAACAAGCCCAACAAAACAAGCGTAAGTTAGTCGGCACAAAGGCAGATCTTAGAACATTATCACTTGCTGAGCTTGATCAAAACTTATCAGCAGCTGGTGTCACTCGTGAAGACCTAAAAACAATGAGCCGATGGAAAAAAGTGGGTGTTTTGAGAGAATTTCAAACAAGAAAATTTCAAGATAATCCTAACACAGAAGATACTCTTATTTACGCACGTGGGTCGCGTAATGGCTACAAAGAAAGTCTCAAAAAATATAAACAACAATATCAGCAAACTTTTGAATCGAACCTTAATTTCATTTCGACACCAGAAGAAAACAACATTGAAAAAGGTGATTTTGATGATGGAAACATTCTGGATGAACTTGAAATCGAGCTGATGCATAATGATCAGCGAGATGAAGATGAAGACGAAGATGAAGATTTGTTTGATAATGAAGAACCAAGTCAAGAAGAAGATAAAAGCGGCGCCTCAAAAGCAACAAAGCCAAAATTTCAAAGTTCTGGAGATCCTAAAGAATTAGTTCCATACGGAATATGCACATATCCAACTAAAATTGATTGGGCTGCTTATGGATTTGATCCTGAAACCACACAAATGAGACCTGTTGTCAAATTAATTCGAGTTTCTTTGAATACGACAGGTGTCGATGTTAAAGTTGAATGGATAAGATCTCCTCATGAAATTGAAGAAACAAGAAAAAGACCAAATGTATTTACTGACATTGGATCACAAGTATTGAACTTCGAAGAGTCGATCCTTGCTGAGAGGAAGAAACAAATTCAAGACAAGCTTCGAAGAAGAAATCACAAAAAGTCAAAGAATGCTAATTGCAATTGTTTAGGCTATATTCCATCTCATACATTTTTACTCGTTCATGAAGATTCAAATGGGCAGTTTAGATTCCAACTTACACCGGATGTCGTTGATTATATAAATGATGCGAGAAGGCAATACGAAAATTACAAAAATTCAAATCATACTTCAGACTATTATGGCTTCAGTAGTCATCCAAAAAGTGAAAAAGTTTTCTCTTCTACTTCATCAACTTCAACATCAGCATCATCATCATCAAAATCTTCAAAAAGTTCTTCAAAATCGAAATCATCAGGTCAACCTCAGAAGAAAAAGGGAAATCATATTTTTAATGATGAACTAAAGAAAATTTTAGAAGATAGTGGAAAAGATTTGTTTCCACAATTTTATTTCACTAAGGATCAGCAGGCACCATCGTTGAAAGCCATGGCTATGAAAGGAGAAAATCACGGCTTTAAATCGGTTTCTGATTTTATGAAAGATCTTAAACAATTATCTGATTACTATATAGATTATTATAAAGATAAAGATCCTTCTTTAACCAAAAAAGCTGAAGAATTATATTCAGAATTTAAGAATAAGGTGGAAAATAATTATATTATTTCCAAATATGAAGAACAAAGAAAGAAAAGAGCTCTTAATTTACATTCCAAAAAAAGTGCTGAAAAAAATCCATCAGCAAAATGATTTATTTTATTATATAGAGTCATGTTTAAATAAAGTGTTTTTTTTTATTCATTCATACATTCAAACATTATTTAATATAATTATTTTTTTGGTGTAATGTGAAGTATTTCATCGATTTCTTCTTCAGAAACCAGAAGTGGAAGAAATTGAATCATTTCATCAAGCTCATTGTCAGTCAAATTACAAATTTGATCATTTTGATCTGAATCCTTAATGTAATCTTGGTTTCTTGAACAGAACTCCTGATTTTCATAATTTTCTTTTGAATTAAAATCAAAATAATTATAAACATCATTGCTATTTGAAAATGATCTATTAATATTATCATCGAAGCTACCAAAATCCAAATTGCTATTTTTATTATCGCTATCATGTTCGAAAGATTCAGAAACAATTTGGTTGAATCTTATGAGACTAGGTTCATTCGTTTTATTATCATTATTATGTGATACAGTTAAGTTTGATATTTTTATCTTTGGATTAGAATCAGGATGATTGTTTGGTATAGTCAAATTACCTTGATGGCTTTGAGATTCATTTCTGGATTGAGTTAAAGGGTTAGTATGATTTCCACTTTTTGTATTAAGTAAACTACTAGAATTTAACGGCTTTATTTCTCTATAATGATTAATAATGATACTGCCACCACTACAAGCAACGCTCTCTTGACTTTTATTGCTAATGAGAGGTTGTATTGGAGTGATCGGCATCATTGCAGAATATCTCTTCGAATTCGATATTCTAACATTTACAAAATTAGATGGCTTCCTTGAACCAATTCCACGTCCTCCTCCTGCAAACGATACAACCTTTGATTCATCAATTGACGACATTGGAGAAATAGAGGAAATCGATGGCTTTGCGATTTTAGGTGTACTTTTTAAAGGAGTAGATTTGCTCAAATTGATTTTTTTACTTTTTTTTTGCTTTTCATTTCCTCCAGTATAAAGTAATCCCGAAAGAGGACTCGATTTATTATCTGTTGTCTGATATTTGGATTTTAATTGGGTTTGATGATTTGCAGATTGGAATTTTGCTCTTTTTTTGTAGCAATTTGTATTGCGTTTTGTATTTTCGTTATTTAAGATATCTTCTTTTACTTCAAGAGGGAATTCATTTGAATCAATTTCAACTAGAATTTCTTCATCATTTTCTTTTGGAGCAAATTTGTCAGATATGTGGAAAACCACTTTTTTAACAGAAAAATCATCTTTTTTAGTAAAATTAAGAGGTTGAAAAGGATCATTGTGCATCTCTTCTTTAAATGAATTTAAATTTTCTGGGTTTTGATTGTGATTATCTGTTATACTTTTATAATTATTATCTATAAGTTGCTCATCACTATTTTGAATATTGCTATTAATTGGTAATTTATCATCAAATTGATGCTGATCATTATTTTGTTGATTATGATGCATTTCATTTTCATTATTATTATTATCTTGTAATTCATTGAAATTATGATTGTAAGAGTCAGCATCATTATATTCATTATTATGATTAAATTCATTATTATGATTAAATTCATTATTATGATTAAATTCATTATTATGATTAAATTCATTATTATGATTAAATTCATTATTATGATTACATTCATCATTATGATTACATTCATCATTATGATTAAATTCATCATTAATATAAGATTCTTCTTCTTTTAGGTCATCTTTTAAAACACTATCACTTTCACTTTCGGTTTCATCTTCATCATATTCACCAGTAAATAAAACTTTATATTTTTGGAATTTTTCTTGAAGAGGAGACTTTTTTGTTCTCTTAGAAGAAATTTCTGATATTTTTTTATGCTCATCTCTATATTTTTCTATTGCTGGTGTAATTGGAAGCTGTAGAGATCGAGTTTCAAAACCAAGAGTATAATTTGATGATTTTCTTGAATTGAAGTCATTTATAAGTTTATTTCTCATGTTTTTAATATATTTATCGTTAACTTCACTAGGTCTTTTACCAAAAAGTATTTCGAGGTAAATTTTGTATTTTTCTGCAAAATTTTGATTATCGATGTCATCAAGAACGCCAACTGAATGCATAACAACATTAGAAAAACCTGGAGTGATAGGTGCTGATGAATTAATATAGTTTCGAATTGTCAGCAAAGCATTTTGACTTCTTTTCAAGTTGTCTTGTCTTTCTTTAATTAAATCATAACAATTTTCACAATTTTGACCTGTTTCAGCTGATTTATTAATACCATTTGAATTTGTATCATTTTTTAAATTTGAATCCAGAGTTTGATTTTTTGAATCTACAATTTCTTGGTTTCTTTGATTGGTTGCAATTTTATCCAATTCAGTTTTTGACGCGTTTTCTTCAACGATAATCTCTTTTTCGCTTGCAAATCTGTTTGCAGACACTATTTTTTGGGAAATTTTACTTATTTTTTCTTTGTCCAATTTAATAATATTATGAATCTTTAAAATTGTTTTTGAAAAATCAGGAGGCTTTGATGTTATATCACCAAAATTGATGAAGTTTAACTCATCATTTGATTCACCATTTGTCAAATATAGAAAAATTGGAATGAGAACTTTGAAGTAAGACTCTATTTTTTTATTTGCAATTATTAAATTTTTTGAATCATAAATAAGTTGGTTACGCTGCATTAAAAGATTTCTATTTATAAGTGATCTTTTGTTATTTTCTTGGATTAATTTTAAACCATGCATAATTTTTGATTCAGACAAAATTTTGTTTTGGCGAAAAAATGAAATAATGTGTTTATAATGATTTATAATTTTTGTATCGATATTCATTTCATTTAGATAATTCTCTTGATGTTTTTTAAGTGTAAAAATTGTCACGATTCTCAAAAATAAAGATTGATCAAAGTTGTCTGCTTTCCAATTTTCAAAAAACAAATCTCGAACTTGCTTTAATAAACTCAGTTCTCTCTCTTTTTGCTGAATCTCAACATAATTTCTCTCGTTGCTCAAAATCAAAAACATATCACTTCCTTCAATTTCTCCTTCTGAAATCTTATTATAAATGCGAAGAGATTCATGCATAAACTGTTTTGGCATCCAATTAAAAGCCGGTAAAGTTTCAACGATTTTTTTTTTTTGAAAAATGGTTAAGCATTTTCTTTTTATTGGCTCATATGTAGATTGTGCAATATTTTCAAAAACAAATTGATTCCAATGTCTTCTTCTTCGTATATATGATAACCATTCATAAAAAGAATGTGATAAAAGTTCATTCATACTATCTTTTCGAATAATTGAAAGGAAAAAGAGAGCTAAACTCGGTTTCTCTTGGATTTTAATATAAGAATAAACCTGACATATTTTGCTAATTCGAACATTTTTTTTAAAAGAATTTAAAGTGATCTGATTAACATAAAGTTCATGCCTCTTTGTAATTATATCGCTGATGATTTTAAAATGTTTTTTTCTTTTTGCAATATTGAACCAACTAATAAATGCTAAACTAAATTTTATTGTTATTGATTTTTGATCATCTATACTTTTTTCATTCTCTTCGGGCGAAATTTTAAAAGATGGAGTTTGTTGTGAGCTAATTGGATTAATTATATCTAATGTGGATTTTGCATAAACCTTTCAAATTTGAATTATTAATCTCAAAATAAACTAAGTTTTTTAATTTTCACGTTTCATTCAATTTAAAAGGATAAAATCTTATTAAATAATCATTTATATATTTTATTTTTGATTAATTAGTTATATATTTTATTATGTAAATTATATTTATAATAAAATTAATTTTGTAATATTTTTTTAATTGAGATATATCGAAAAATAACCCAAAGGAGGTGAAAATTTCGGAATTGAGTTTAGTTTATTCCATAACTTACGCCAAATTATTTACAAAGATTCAATATTGAATGATGCATTATTATTGATTATTTAAGAATAGTATCAGAAATAGTCTTATTAGCTCGCTCAGTTTATCCAAAATCGCTAATTTGGGACTATCCAAAATTGAAAGTCAAAGAGTTGAAATCATATTAAATGATTTATTTTGCGATTATTTTGGCACGATTCTTAATACGACTCTTGAAAATTTGAAAAATTGCAAATACAATAAATCTAGGATATTTATTTGACATTATTGTTTACGAAATAATCACATATGAAAATCCTTTAGGCGATCTCATTTATCTTTAGCTTATTGCAAAAATTGACAAATGTATTCACCTTAATTTAAATCGAAGAGTAACTTCATTGGATATTGCATTTACAATAAAAAAAAAGTTTATTGAAGTTTATATCTAATGTTTCCAAAGAATACAAACAACATTTCTTTAACAAACTTGCGAATGATAAAAACTTTTTTTAGATCTTACTGTAATCTTATTTTATAGTTTAAATTTACCAAATCTATTAATTATTCATGATTTTAAATTAATTTCATTTCATTTAAAATTTAAACTCAGTAATATTGCTTGATCTACATTACTTTTAAATTGTAAAGTTTAAATTTCAAAAAAGAAATGTAATTTGACATTATCATGAAGGATCTTTAGAACTTTTAAGTATTGTTGCTCTAATAAAAGGTGCTTGCAATTCTTGTGGCTTCTAAATCGATTGTTTGATTCAATATACAATTGATTAAAGGAATTTTTTAAATCACATGCATCATTATATTTATTTGATGTGAGATTGATAGAAAGGGGTATAAATATACTATATCAATATGAATTTTAATATATAAAAAAAGTTGAGTTTCATTTTGTATTTATTGATTAAATAAATGATCTCTTGTCGGGTTCAATCATCTGATCTTGATTTTCTGTTTGCTGGTTGATACTTAAATTAAAATAAAAAAAGATATTATGAATTTTAATCTTATTTTATTAATAACAATAACATTAATATTAATCATATTAGTTCCATAATCATTGGGAAATTATTTCAATCATAAATCATTTGCTTTGATCATTGTCCATTTTCCATTGACATCTATTTTCATAAACACTCCATCACTAAATTTGACTATAGTTTCGCCTTCAGGATTTCTCTTTTCTCTTTGTCCATTTGCATATTGAATAATTGAAGTATGATCAGGTAAAGTAAGTTGAACTGTTCCAGTATTGGTGTATTTGTAAGCTGTAGAGCCATCTAAAAATTCTTGGAGTATGTCACCATTTTTATACTTTGTTAAAATAATGTTTTGATGATATATTTTTTCTTTGCCACTTGTAAAACGAATTAAAATATCTCCATTTTGATAGAAAGTTTTTTCTGTTCCGTTTTGTAATTTCTGGTGTCGTTGTGGAAGCTTTGGTTGGTAATCAAAAAATAGTGGATAACCGCTATGAAGAGATTGAGATGGAGGGGGGGCTTGATTACTAATTGTTTTTTTTGCTACATTTTTTGATGTTTGAACACCAGTTTCTATGAAATTTTCATCATCATTTGTTTTATTAATTATATGTTTTCTATTACTTTCATCAAAATAAAAATCAGGGTTTTGAATATTGTTATTGTGATGTGAAATATTATTGTCTATTTTTCTTCTCGAGCATGTTTGATGGTGGTTAGCCAAGCTTTTTTTTGAAAATGCAGATGAAAGTTTCGAAATATTCATGCTTTTGCTTGGAGTAGGGGATACAATTGTTTCTGTAGAATATTTAGAAGATTTTAAATTATTCAATGAATTATTTGTTCTATCTTCGGTGGGGTAAAATTCTAGGTTTGATATACGTTCATCAAGAATATAATCATCATAATCTAAGAATATTTGGGGATCTTCTGAAATTGGCTTGGGAATTTTGGGTGAAGGATAAATACTTCCTTTATTTATTTTATGGATAGATGAAAAAAATAATGGATATTCTTTTGAAAGTTCCTCGAAATCTATTTCTTTTTCTATATTATCCATTTCAAAATACGTTTGATTCAAAATTTTGGCATTAGAGTTTTTAATAACCGATTTTTAATTGAAAATATAATTTGTAAAATATACAAAATCAATTTTATGTATTATTGAATATTTTGATTTGTACTAGCTTATTACATTTAAAAATAAATTATTAATATTACTAATATAATATTAGAAATAATTTGAAAATATTATGGAAAATTATATCAATTGAACAAATTATGCAAAACTTTATTCTTATCTGAATTAAATATTAATATTTATTTTATAGCTATTATATTTCAACAATACATATGAGTTGATGAATCTGTGCTAAAATTTAAAAATCTCTTTTTTAATAGAAGTAATCGACAAAATAAGAAGCATTTCTTAATTTTACTATAATTTAATGTATAATAAGATTTTTAACTCATCTATATCATACATGTGTACTCATTATATAGTAATAGAACTGTTTTTTACATAAAATATCAAACTTGGAATAAATTAAAGTTTTAAATAATTATAATAAAAGCTAAAAATCTGAAGTAAATATGTAAAATGAATAAAAATGGTCTGAATATATCATTATTTTGAGGTTGATTAGAAAACTATAGGTTAGTGAAAATTAATATAATAATCTTAATAATAGCCATATTTCTTTTTTTTCACTCAAAAAGATATCATATATCATTTCCACTTTGGAGTGAATAATATAATGGTAATAATGATATTATCTTAATTATTTACTGGAACGTTTTAGAAAGCATTTACATTCCCCTCTCAAATAATTGAGTTTAATTTGAAAGGGGGATTCAAATTTCAGAATTTTTGAGCGGTTTCTCAAAACCTAAAATGAGACAAAATTTTCAGAAAACGAAAATGAGACAAAATTTTATCTCAAATTCATTTCATTTTTCAAAAATGTATAATTCAAAAAAGGAATATCAGATGCCAGAAAACTATTCTACAATTCCTGAAACTTTTTTGGAATGTTTCCTTGGATCTTTTTCTTCTGAGCATCCAGAAATAAACCATGAATGCCATGATAAACTCTTAAATAATCCAATTGATACAGTTTTTTTTCTCTTGCAAATGATCTATGAAGGTATGGTTAATGGAAATCAACAGTTCTTAAAGTTGTTAGATATTGTAATTGCGTTTTTCAATAAAATGTTAACTCAAAATTCGGAACTAATTATACATCTCAATAGTGAGGATATGAAATTGATCAATTCATCAATATCAGATAAAATATTGTATTTTCTTCCGTTAGCAGCTCAAGAGTTTCAAATGACTAACGATATTAAAAAATTTGAACTTCTCTTTTCATCATTCAATTCACTTAACATCGTTATTGAAGATGCAGTAGATCTTTTTAATGATTATGTATTTTTCTTGTTGAATAATGATCATTTTACGCAACATCATATTATAATATCATTTTATTTTTACAATGCTTTATCTGGTGAAAATATAAAAGGCTTTGTTCATCAAAAAATCATTATGCTGATTGCAGAATATCTTAAAGATCTTCCACAGTGCGATTTAGATAATGATCTCAATTTATTAATATATGAAAATATATTTAGAAAGCTCATAAATCATTTGCAAAAAATTATACTTATGTCTGAAATATCATTTGATCATTTTTTTATATTAATTAGTAATTTCCTTTCAAGTTGTATACAGAAAATGAAATACTGTCAAGAAAATAAAGTAGTATTTAACTTTAATAACCATATAAAAATAATAAATCATATATTGCTTTTCTTCTATACCTCTTTCGGGCCAGCCCTAAGCGTAGATGATTCACGAGGTATTCCACTTACTTTTTCTATTAAGAATCCATTTGTACCTCAGATAATTCATTATTTTTATCGGAATGGAGTTATTCTTTCAAGATTTTCGAATTTTGCATGTTCTTTTTCATTAATAAAATTGGTTTGCATGAATTTTCATTCATTATTAAAACGTTTAACCTCAGATCAAAAAGAATTAGTTTATTATGCGCATTTTATAATGACTTTTGCTTCTTTTTCTCGGGAAGAAATGGAAGAGCTCGAATATGCACAATCCAACTTTTATTTTGATAATTATGATGTTGATTTATCTGAAGAAAAAAATTTCTTTTTAACAAAAAGACAGTGTTTAGCAAGATTTCTTTCATTATCATTTAATTCAGAGAAAATGTCGCCTTTTAATGATTATCTTCTCAAAAGTTTAGATATGATTCCAAAGAAAAAAGAAATCCATTTATTTATAATATCTCAGGTTCTTCGTATTTATAGCAAATCAATTTTTTTGCAAAATCAACCAAATTTGGGTGAAATATTGAATAGAATAGTAGTAAATCTTATTACTTTTTTTTCTGATATTATTAAAGATAAACTTAATAATTCAGAAAGCTTTTCAAATATTTATACCCCGTGCTTAATTTTCTCTTACTATTATTTTATAACTCAATCTTTTCGCATTTTAAATGATGACCAAATTAGAATTTTCAATCAAGACATCAACAATATTTATATTTTATGCAATAATGAAAATCATCCTTATCGTTCGATTTTATTTACATTTTTGTGCAATTTATCCTTTAATTTATTTAATCGGAATCAATTGTTAGATCAAAGTCAAATAGGTGATCAAAATCAATTGCCAGCTCAACTTAATGAATTGTTCTTATTTATTACATCGCATAACCCTTTATGCTTAACAAATGATGCTAACGAGTTTGCTGTTGCTGTTTCTGTCAAAATAAATAATCCTCAATTTTTAATAGACACTTTCAATAATTATCTATTCCAATGTGAAATATTTTTCCAAAACTTGATACCTAATTGCGAAGGATTTCAAGTATTTCTAGGTGGAAAAATGGATATTTCAGACGCACTTAAAAAATCTAAAGATTATTCTTATAAAGAAAATTTTTACTCAGAAAGTGTTAAACGAATAGCAAACATCATCAGCTTATTCAATGATTTTCCTTTTGACCAACAAAAATTATTAAATTTTGTAAAATTTATATTGAATTTTGGAGATGATTGGGAATTTATAGAAGAATCTCTTTTACTAGTTAAGCATATATTATTAAAAGCACCAAATTGCCAAGAATGGGCAAAATTTTATATTGACGAAATAAAAAATGCAGACCGAGATCATGAATATGGTGAATGGGTAGTTCCTTTAATTAATCTTGTTTCATATAGATTTAATGATATAGACCAAGAATTCTTCAACTATCTTATTGATGAAATGAAAGATTTTTGCAATTCACTTGTTCCAAATCTTTTAACCTATTTCCTTCAAACAGAAGATGCTGCTTTATTTTTTAATTTGATGTCACGTTTATTTGAATTATCTTTCTTTAAGCAATTTGTTATTCCTAATGATTATCTTCAGTTTTTCTGCCAATTGTCAGAAATGAAGCCAAACGAATTAAATTTGGGTGATTTTGAACCTCTTAATCATAATATAGCTGAAATTTTGCTCAAGTTAACATCATTTATTGCAGGATTACAAATTGATACAGGATCATTTCAAAATTTCTTTAGCGAAATTATAAAACAGAATTTAATTATTAATGATGAATTAAGATATATTATTATATTTATGATTGATAATTATATCGACGAAAATTCCAAACCTCTATTTGCTGAACTAAGGCAAAAATGTTTAGATGATTCAATTCCAAAAAATACTCAATTTCTTGAGAATTATTCAGCAAAATCTTTTATTTTCCAGTCTTCTGTTCCACATCCAATTTTTAATTTATATCAATGTGAAGGATTTGTTTTCAATACTGTTTAATCATCATATGTACTTAAATATCATATCGTTATTTTGGTTTTAAATAAAATCTTTAAATAAAAATGTTATATGATAGGGGTATTTACCTATTAGTTATTAACCTATTTTAATTATCTAGAATTAAAATTCAAGAATAATGTTATGTGATAGAAGTATTTATTAACATAAATTTAAAAAATCAATATTCAGCAATCATGTTATCATTTCCAAATATTTCAAGATTATTTTGATGATTAAAGCCGTCATCAATAAAAGAAAATCCCGGGAAATTATCGCACATTGAATGAGTTAATGAATCAATAGGGGATTCTGTCGTAAACTTTGGATCAAAATTTGTCGTGTTCATGGGATTTTTTGAATATGGAATGAAGGTAGGTTGATATTTCTTATTCATGACCATTTCCCAGTCCATATCCGCAAAAAATACGTGTGATTTAACATCTTGAATTGTAAATCTTTTTTTAGGATCTTTTATAAGAAGGTTTTTGATCAAATTTGCTGCTTTTTTGTCGTGAATTGATATCAAATCAGGGGGAGAATTAATAATATCAGTTATCATTTTATTTCGATTTTGTGAATAAAATGGAGTTTTCTCGGTGAGCATCTCATATAATAAAATACCTAGCGCCCACAAGTCAATTTCAATTCCATATTCTTGCTGAGTTAGCATTTCAGGAGACATATATTCAGTTGTCCCATTTAATGAATTTGTATTTTCTGAAACTTCTTTCGATAAACCAAAATCGGTAAGCTTAATATGACCTGTTTCATCAAGTAGAATATTTTCTGGTTTTAAATCACGATATATTATTCCATTATTGTGTAAATGTTCTAATGCTAAAGATATTTCAGCAATGTAAATTTTTGAATCGTATAAGGATAATGGGCCACATTTTTCTATATGATAAAAAAGTTCACCTCCTGAAATATATTCGAGACCTAAATAAAACTTTGAACAAGATTGAAATGCAAATTTCATTTCCGTAATAAATGGATGTTTGATTTTAGCAAGTATGTTTCGTTCGTTAAGAACAGTTTCAACTTTGCCATTTTCAATTAAACGACTCTTTTGAATTGTTTTAAGCGCATAAAGCTCACCTGAATCCCGTTTTTGAACAAGCATTACTTTTCCATAATACCCTCTTCCAATAACTGAGATGATAATAAAGTCATCGATTGATAATGAGCAATTCGTTGACTGGTTAGCTTCAGTACATTGATTTTTGAGTGAAGTTATCCAAGAAGTTGAATCAATTGAGGAGTCACAAGCAAAATTTAAAGATTCCTTTGATGAAATAATAATTGAAAATAAGCGATTATTTGAAAATGGAAGTAAAATTATTTCTGTTTCTGGTGATAAAAGAATTTGTTTATCAATTGTCTTCATTTGCTCATCAAGATAAGCCGAAAAAATATTTGATTGAAGTGTGCAGTAAACGCGCTTCCATAACTTGGTAAATGTATCATGCCTCTTTAACCATCCAGATTTAATGTAATCCATTGTTTTTATTTAGAACGTCTTTTTTTTCAATTTTGAAAAGAAGCTTTTATTCTTTTGAAAATTTTCAATTGAAAAATATTATATATAATGTACATTGTACCGAATGAAAATAAATATGAAAATAATATACAGAATGAAAATAATTCTAGTAATTATGTTATTCAAAAATATGTCAGAAAAAAAAAAACATAATTATTTTGAGATATTTGGAATACTTGTTCATTATCTCAATCATTATGATTCAAATTCATTTTAATAAAATCAAAAATGTTAAAAATCTTAATAAAATTTAAGAATTTTTTCAATGTATTAATTAATTGAAAAGATTTTTCAAATATAAGTTTTTATTTTATTAGAATATATATATATTTTGACTCCTATATCATAAAATATTTGTATTTAACGTTTTTAAAAATTCTCAAATTAGAGAATAAACGGTCTCTTGGTCATAACAATGTCTACAAAAGAGACCCAATCAGAAGTTTCTCCAAAAGCATACCCACTCGCCAATAAGAACCTAACAGCAGCACTTCTTCAGCTTGTTTCGGAAGCTTCGCGTAATAAACAATTAAGAAAAGGAGCAAATGAAGTAACAAAAACATTAAATCGATCTACTGCAGAAATTGTAATTATCGCAGGAGACGCAGACCCAATTGAAATTGTATTGCATTTACCTCTTCTTTGTGAAGATAAAAATGTTCCATATATTTTTGTTCCATCTCGCGCAGCTCTTGGACGTTTTTGTGGTGTTTCTAGATCAGTTATTGCTTGTTCTATTGTTAAAAAACCAAATTCAAAATTAGAAAAAAATATCGAAAGCGCGAAAAATCAAATTGAAGCATCATTTGTTGGAAGTGCTGAAGATCAAATTTAATTTTTTCATTATTTCTATTTTTTTTTTTATAATATATTATCTAAAAGCTTAAAGAATTTGCATGTTTTTAATATATATTCATTTTTATATCATTAAAAATGTTGATTTTAGTTATATCTTTTGGAATTCTGTTATTGTTTAGTAAAAAGGTATTATGTTATGAATACATTCTTGTCCGAAATATTCGGTTTCATTATCCATCACAACACAGAAAAATAAATAAAAAATATATATCAATGAATGATTAGTAATAATATAAAATGGTGCAAGATTTGCTTGTGATTATTCCTAAAATGTTCCATTTGCCATCTCGTTATATACAAAAAGTTTATTTGAAATTCAAATAAATTGTAAAATTTAATGAAAACTAGTTTTCTACCCACTGACGTTGATCTTTCTCTTCCTATTATAATATTTCCGATTGGACGCGTCGGTGGAAATAGTTTCGATATTCTTAATGGCTTACATTGTTTATCATTCAACTGTTCTCTTGATTCTGATAAATATCCAGATTTAAAGCAAGTTTGCCAATCTAAAAATGTTCCACTCCCAAAAGAAATTCGTTCTACAATTTTTATTTTAAATGATGAATCCGATTTTTCAAAGATACATTTTCGATTCCAACTGGAACCTTCTCTTTTATTTTTAAAATGGTTTGTTGTAATAGTTTTTATCGATGGTGTCTTAAATAATGATATTCCTCGTCTTCAAGAATATGTTAAAACTCTGTCCATTTCATCAGATACTAATCATTTTTTTCATTATTTCATTTTTGCTTACGGCAACAATGGAAATAATGTTAACAGAGATATTTTTGAAAAATATAAAACTGATGATCAGCTATTTTTTTTTTTTCTAGACAACAAAAATGATAAGAATGAATCAAACTTAATATCGTCCATTATAGATTTTTTATGTCCATTGATTGTTCAGTCGATTCAAAATCATGTTGCAGCAATCGTTACTACAGATAACGTTTCATCACGTAAAAAAATGAGAACTAACAAATCTGTTTCAGCCATCCCACGCGCTTCGCTCACATTTTTGAGTAGCAGTTTACCTGATAAAGTTAAAATTTTTACAGAGACTATTAAAATCTTTGAAAATGAAAAAAATGTTGATAATCAGAAATATGGAGAAATGTATGAGCTCCTTGGTATTCTTGAAATGGAGCATCCTGGTACCGCTAAAAAATATCAGCTGCTTGACCGTATCCCAAACATTTATCATTGGGAATTGGAAGAAAAAAATGATATTCTTTTATTATTTTCATTATCAGCTTCTTATTTCATGAAAAATTTGCCATTAAGAGCCCTTGATTGTTGTTTTCGTATTTTTTCATTCTTTTATAATTCAGCTTCTATATCAGCAACGTCTAACAGTAGTAACAACACTTTAACAGCTGCCAGTAATGGTAGTAATAGCAATATTAGTGCGAGCAATACCGCTTTTATTAATAACAAAACGATCACATTTCTGATTGACGAATGTATCGTTATCTTAGAAAAACTGAATGATGAAGACTTGATGCAGAATCATGGACTAGAATTAATTGCTCATATATCAAGACTTGGTCAAATTCGAAAGATTCCGATGGTATGCTATCAAATCAGTAAAATTTTGCGATTTAGAGCAAAAGCTGATTTTCTATTAATGGGAATCCGATTTATATATGAACAAAACCAATGTTCGAATAATCAATTATTAATTCAAAATTTAGTCGAGCCGATGGTAGAAATTCTTTTAAAATCAGTTGTTTTTCCTCTTGAAAAGTGTAGCGTCATATTTAAGATTCTCTCTACTATCGGTGATTTTCTTCCCAAAGAAAAGCAAGATTTTTTATTCATGAAAATGATCGATCTGTCAATTGGCGATGTTCGCATTCCATGCGATATTGGTCTTAAAGTTTCATATGCGCGAATAATTCCGCCATCAATTGAAATCATCGAAATTAATTCAATTGAAAAATCTCAATCGAATTCGATTTTCCTTTATAATTGTCTTCAGAAAAAGCCTCATCGTTCGATTACTGATTTGGATTCTTCTGCTTCGAATATTGCGATCGGAGTTGGTTCACAATTTCGTATTGAATTTGATTTATATAATTCATTCTCATTAGATTTGCCAGTTTTTATTTCATGTACCAAAACTAATCATTGTTCATCAGAAGATTATCCATGTCCTTTAAAAGCTAAATCCAACAACACTTTAGTCTGCTGTTTAACGCCTTTTGAAGAAGGCGAAATTGTCATAAATTCAGTTGATTGTGTCATTTATTCCGGTGTTCAAAAGATCATTTTTCCTTATACATTAAAAGTTAAGGCAATTGATGGTGTTGCTTCTTTCTCAGTAAGAACTGAATTGCCAATCAAACAGACTATTGAATTGTATGATGGTGAAGTTTATAGAGTAAGAATGTGGATAACTAATACTGGCTCTTGTGAAATTGATAATTTGTCGTTAAGATTTGATCCTAGTTATTTGAAATTGACGAATAAAATGCACAAAATTTACGATGAAAGCGAGATTTCAAAAGTGATTCCTCCTTCAGAAAATATCCTTGTTAATCTTGACTTTGAAATTGTAAGGCAGATGGAATCAATATCTTTCGATGTTGTAGCGCAAACTCCTTTGAATAAGTCATATGAAGCAGTTTGTCACGTTGAGCAGCCTATAAATGTCAACCTCGGTCTAAATATAATATCAATATCCCTTCTCAATCATCTCCCTGAAAATCGTTTTGATCAATCAAGGTTTGTTTTTGTTGCAGTCAATATAAAAAATAATACAGAAGAAACATTCCATTATACAGCATCATTCAGTTCCCCATCAAAATCGCATCAAAATATAGAAAATAATCAAATAAAATTTTCAAATAATGATGAAATAAAAAATAATAAAAACAGCAAAATAGATAATAGTAATAGTAGTAATAATAATAATGATAATGGTAAAGATAGCAGTGATGATGATATTAATTTCAAAAATAATGATGATGATAGTAATGATAATGATAACAGCAGAATTAGCGATGATAAAAATAATAATGGAAATAGTGATGAAGAAGATGATAATGACGACGAAAATAATAATGATTTTAATTATTTGGGTGTTCTCTCGAGCAAGCCAAGAAAAGGACTCTTTATAGGAAATGAAACGACCACATTAATTCTCCCAATTGCAAAGTCTGATATAGAAAACCCACCAATTTGTGCAGATCGTGCCCAGAAAATAAGTGCTGCCCGAAGTGAAGAAGTTAAGCTCGGCCAAAAGCTAACAAACAAGCAACGAAAACTCCTAGACCTTCGTGTTGATATGGCCGAATTTATCAAAGCATCTCTTAACTTCAAGTGGAAGCGAGGTGGAGTCCGTCAAGGCAAACTTTCATTAAACAGTGCATTACCTGCAGAGAGTTTATTGAAAGAAGTTGAAATTAAACGACCTCAAACAATTTGTTCTTTTTGTTATATTGATAGTAATGAAAATTTGGCCAAAATTCAAACTAAAAGAAAAGTGAGTTTGAATGTTTGTTTTAAATTTGCTTCTGTAAAAGTATGTAAGATTGATCTTGGAATCTATGAAGATTCCGATAATGGGATAATGTGGAATGGCTTGTTAGAAAGAGAAAAAATTAATGATGATGGTGACAATTGTTTTAAATTCCTTTTTTATTTCGTAAATCCTGGTAAATTTACGTTCACAATTAAATATGTAACTTTCGATTCAGTCAAAGGATCTTATCCGATAAAAGTTAATGTTATTTGATATTTAATTATATTGTATATTAATAAATGTTATTTATATTTTAGAAATTGATTTCTATTTATTTTATTTTAAGATATTGGTATGATTCAAGTTTTGAAATGATGGCTTTCATGTTTTCCATATGGGATTTTATCAACGCATTATCTATATCTTAAACTCATGAATATAAATCTTTATCCTTTCATTATCAAAGTATAATTTATCTTTTTTTCATTATTCAAATTCTACCTTATTATATTGAATCAGTAATATCTTTTTCATTTTGGAAATCTTTTTTATATTTTTTTTAAATAAATCAAAAAAGCTAATCCTTTCATTAAAAAAATATAATTTGCTGCTTATACTTAATGAATTACTTCAGATCATTTATTTTTTTATTGTTTGTCCTATATCAAATTTGATTGTTGTGTTTACTTAAAATTTTACTCTGAAATAGATCTTCAGAATATGTTAATGATTAATCATTAATCCTTATTGTATCTGATAGCTAAGAAAAAAGAATTATTGAAAAATCAATTTTAATATATTAAAAATTTATTAACAAATAATAATATTAATTAATTACATAAGAGCGATTCTCATTCCAATTGCAGCAGCAATTGCAAGAGCAGACAAAATTCCCTTTATCAAATTATTCGATGTAGATTCATTCAATCTTTTGTCATACAAATCCTTTGGAAATCTGTCAACAAAAGGAAAATCTGGAAATGAGTAAGGGAACTCCACATTTGGGGCCAAAAATGTGCAATTCTTTGAAATTCTGATACTTTTGTCATTTTTTAAAATGAATGATGGCGGATATCGTTCAAAAAGCTCCACGCTTTTTTGTATGATTTCGTCAACATTTGTATCAACTAATAAATCATGAAAACCATTCATTAATGTGCCTGGATCAGCTTCAGGAATCATAAGGGACGACTTTTTCATGAAAACCAAAGTAACAACTGAATAAACAGTCATCAAAGGATGTGAGGAAATGAAAAAGTCAAGATATCGAAGACCATCATTCAAAGTTAATGCATTGTGTGTAAAAAATGTCAATAAGTAGGAAGTAGCAAATGATGAATCTAAATCGTTTGAATCAATAAAATCGTGTAATTCTGAATCAATTAACTTGAGGAGAGGGAACACAAAATTGAGAGCTGATGCAAGTCCTGACAAATCTTCTCTTAAAAAGGGCTTTAAATGCCCGAGTGATAATGCTTCGAGAATTAGCACAGCAAGAGGTTCACGAGCAAATGTAAGAACAACTGATGCAATATCATGAAATCCTTGTGTGTATGAAAGTTGTGGATTGCGTTCAAGTACAGTTAATAAAACTCGATATAATTGATTTCGTTTGTGGTCTTTAAATTCAGGAGATGGAATGGAACTAAAGGTTCGCAAAACATCTGCTTTAACCTGGACTTCTTTTCCTACGGCTTCTTTAGTAATTGATGTATCTATAATAGTTGGATTATATGATTTTGGGAGATTAAGAAGTAGTCTCCATACAGAACGTCGTTGTTTGTTTGTTCCATATCCATAAACGCTATACTTTCGGAGATCTGTAAAGTTTTGCGTTACACGCGCCTTCTGTATGAGTTCATCAAGATTCATTCTAAAAATTTTATAAAATTCAGAATTTTTCTGATGGATTCAATGATTCATTGAAATATGAAATAAAACTTCACAAAAAGTTCTACATACATAATAATTTATGATATATGATGATATCTGTTTTTTGAGCCAATAACAAATAAAATACTACAATATATTTGTGCTAAATTACTTGAATGCATCACTCCATGATAAAATTAATTATCAGTATGTTTTAAATTTGAAAATCGTGTGAAATAATGAATATCTTTGTGGATAACATTTTAAACAATTAGTATTTGTTTGCATTCATTTATTGATGGTTTTTCTATGATAAAGCTAGCATTCCTCAATATGTGAACCTTAATAAAATCTTAAAAAAATTCTAAGATAACAATTTGACAATAAATATGATGATTATTTTTATGTTAAAAAATCAATACCAATATATGATATCAAGCCTTCGTAGCTCAGTCGGCTAGAGCATCGGACTTTTAATCCGAGTGTCGCGGGTTCGAGTCCCGTCGGAGGCATTTTTTTTCACTTCCGTAGTAATTAGGTTTGTATGAAGCGTACTTCTTGCTTTATTTTTTGGGTAATTTATTAATTCTAATACAATTTAAATTGGTTTATATTGTTATATTTTAAAAAATTTGAATAATATTTCTTTATCGTCTTTATATAAATATATCTGATAATAAAAATAATTTTATTTTAAAATTTAATCTGATGCCTATATTTATGAGTATCATTTCTCTTTAATTTAGGTTGAATATTGAAGCAATGTCTAGTCCTCCTTACCAATTTGTTGAGTTTTGCTTTGAGGAATTAAAATAATAACGATTAAAAAGAATTCAAAGCACATTCGTTATTAATTTCAAATGCCTCCTAGGAAAACTACTTCAGCAAAGAAACAGGAACTAAGCCCGATGATGGCTGAGTTTCAGCAATGCTGTAAAGTTCTTGGGTTTCAAGAAGAAGAATTTATAACACAAATTACCCCTTTTTTGAATAAATCAGAAACGCAACTCCGTCTTTTGAATATGACAATCACCCCTGTTAACGCAAAAGTTATTTTTCGTTTTATTCAAAGATACCAAAAAATACAACAACTTACATTTTATTCTTGTCAGTTTACAGATCCTAATTTTTTTAAGCAATTTGCAATTGAATTTAATAAATGTCCTGCAACAAACGTATCATTTGATTATATTCCTGTACAGAGAGAAGCATTAATTCCATTACTATCATCTAATTCCATAGATATATTATCTCTGCGAGGGAACCAATGCATCACTTCCTACGATTTTATTACTCATGAGCATCATTCATTTCCGCCTACATTAAATACATTTATCAATACGCTTTGCACGTCTACAATTAAAGTTATAAATTTGTATGGTTGCCATATTGGTGATGACGGCGCTGCAGCAATTTCAAGTGCGCTTTTTTTTAACACTAATCTTCAATGTCTCTCACTTTCTAGAAACAGAATTGGTGATGCAGGAGCAATTTCTCTTGCTGCAGCTCTAAGTCAATATATCCTTGATGAACAAGAAACTGCAATTGTAGAAAAATTTATAAACGATGAATCCAAACAAAAAATTTCAGATGAAGGTGGTGGCTTAGTCAAACGTAAAAAAGGTCAAAAAGCTCCTCAAAAAAAACCACCAACAAGAGCAACTGGAAGAAAAGGTGCCCAATCACGGCAACAAGTTGAAATACAGAAAAATTTTGATCCACAAGCCCCAGTTAAAGCAATTGTTCTTACAAAATGGAATACATGTGTAACACTTGAAACAAATCCTCCTCAAAAAGTTATTCCTGGTAACTCAACATTAACCTCATTAATTTTAGACGAAAATATTATAACCGAAAAAGGTGCGAATGCACTAAAAGAAATGCTCGACTTCAATCATCAAATAATACAATTTAGTATTGATAATAATACTGAAATTCCATCTGAGATGGCCAATAGTTTAAGGAGAAATGTTCCGCAAACAGAATAATAATGTATATTTAAATATTTTATTTTGTTTTTTTATTATTTTTGTCACACTTTCTATTTTTTGTTACTTTTATGCTTATAATTAATAGTCCCTTTCAAATAAAAGAGAGTGTAATTTTTCTTGGGATACTCTTTTGATGAGTAAGATTTTATGCTATTCAAAAAATTGTGAATGTATCTGGCCGATTTATAATGATATATGATTTATTGTTTAATTTATAGTATGCTCACAATATTATACAATTTAGAACAGAGCTTTTCTTTTGTTCCTCCTTTTTTTTGGACAAACATCAATGAATTCGACAATTGGACTGTAAGAGGATCTGCAATCAATCTTAAATCTTTTATTCGGCTCACGCCAGCAATTAAAAATAAGTATGGAGCATTATGTCAACGTATTCCAACCCTTTTTCGTGATTGGTCTGTTAAAATTCAATTTGCGACAAGTTTATCTAATAATCAAAATGGTATTTTACGTGGTGGACGTGGTTTTTGGTTTCATTATACAGAAAATCCATGTCCTATGATTCCTATTGTTTTCAATGGTATTTGTATATGGATAAATACCACTGTTACTGACACAAATGAGACGTTTCCTTTATATTTTATTCAAAACAATAACTCAGTAGTTTCACCAAAAAATTATACGAATATTGGACGAATTAAAATTACCAAAGACGGACGAATTAATTTAAATATAAGTCGAATAAAAAACAATATATATGTTTATGCAGATACAAGTATTTTCCAAAATAATACCTTCAACTCAACCTCTAGTGGATCTCAAATATTAATTTATAAAACGAATGCAATGGATTTAATTCAATATGGCTATTTTACTATTTCTGCTTTAACAACAGAAAATGCTATTGCAAATAACGACTTGATTCAAATTCAAACAATTCCATACTCTAACTACACGAATGAAATATCATCGAATCTCTCACAAACAAATCGAAAAATCATTAATAATGACCAATATGAAACTCGTAAAAAGAAGAAACAAATCCGCCGTTCATTGATGAAAACAGTTGAAAAATATTCTCAAGACATGAAAAATAAAAATACGTCATTAACAAACGAAAATCAAAATCTTTCTTCTGCCTTTATTATGTTGGATGAGATTAAAAACAGAGCTTTGTCAACAATTACATTAAATGCATTGATGAGTTTTATTGATACGATGATGAATAATCAAATTGATTTTGCTTACCAAAAGCTCGAATTTTCAAGTGAAAGTTTAAATTTGATCAAAAATGAAATTGATGATATTTGGTCCAAATTAAGAAATGAATTGATATCAATGGCAGATGATATACATAATGAAATGGATTCTATTACGAATGAGACAATTAATGCAATAAGAAAAATAAAAATCACTGAAAGCTCAATCAAAGATTTTAAATTGCACTTGAAGAAGCAAACAAAAGATTCTTGCAATATTTTCATATCTAGAGTTCTTCTAAGTATAATTATTGTTGAAATCATATTTTTATCAATTTACATGATTTATGCTAGAGCAAAACTATTCAAAAATACGAGATATTTGTAATTGTTTATATTATAGATGTATTTATTATTGTGTTTATGTTATTTATATAAATTATTATTGATTATATTTTGATGTTTTTGTTTTTATTTTGATGCGCGGTTATTTTTTTTTTTTTTTTCTTGATGTTGTAAATGAATAGAAAATTAAATGCAAAACAAAACAAATAAAGTTATTAATGACAGTTTCTTTATTATAAGTTGATAGTAACCAATAATGAATGATAATGAAAACAATACTTTTGTTTTTTATAGCTCGTCACTTCGAGCAGGCTTCTTTCCAAGTTCTTCAATTATTGACATTTTCATTTCGCCCAAGTCGAATTCGGGTACTTGAAAATGCATCGACGAATGCGAAGAAATATTAGATACAATGTCTTCAAAATTAAATGGTGGATATATAAATAAAGGATTATGCTCATCACCTTTCGGGAAGTGTGCGATAAGTGGAAGTCTAGTTATATGAGAAGCTACGATCTCTGGAATATCATTTTTAGAGAAATCAAAGGAGAAAACGTCAATGTAATCTTTGAGCAGATTTTGAATTTTTTCCAAAGTAATTAAAGTTTTACGATAATCAAAATTTTCTTTTCTCATGAATGCAACAATTTTATCGCGCTTGTCGTCACTAGATATTACTTTTTGATCAAAATTTTTATTGACAATTTTCAATGCATCTTGATCGTCTATTTCGTCTGATATATGAGGATATTTTCTTCCTCCCTCACCATTTAAGATATTTTCAACGAATTGGCAAAGATAGTTAAAGTCATGCATGTTTTTCTCATTTGAAATTGCCCATCGATAAACATCATTTGTATTGTTAGATGATAATGCAGATGTATCAAGGACAAAAAAGAAAGGAAAGCTCATATTAATGTAATTTCCTTTTATAAAAATATTCATACAAACTCTGCCATGTTCTAGTGAAGTAAATTGTATATCTTTTTTATATTTGTCTCCTAACTTATTTAGTAATTTTATCTCTTCCCTTGTCGTATTATCTTTTCTGTCATCAACAAAAAATCCAGCAATGAACCTTTTTGGTTCAATTGTATAAATATTTTCAACATCAACCATATTTGATTTTAAATATTTTTTGTAATTGCCAGAAATTGGGCCAACGAGTTGACGATCACTGGGTCTGTAAATATAAATACCTTTAGTTAAGTTGATGTCGAATATTTTGAAGATACTTGAAGAGCACTCGTAAAATACTTCATTTTTTGGTAAATGACTTGGCCTTGATGCGCCATCAACGCCAATGACAGCATTTTGATGGCCATCAAAAATATTTCTTAGTTCTTCATGATAAATTATCTTTTTCGTTCCAATGCCAATTAGTATTTCTTGACACCATAGCGAAAAAGATGCGGATGTGGGTTGGAAAGGCCTGTCTGATACTTCTCGGCCATTTTTGTATGCTTTTACTATTGTATAATCTGAAGGAATTAAACTTGTTTCGTTCAAAAGCTTTTTTGAAGATAAAGCAAAACTAATTTTTAATTTATATTTATAAATGGCATAATTTGCATATTTTATTTGGTCAAATACAATATCGTTTGGTAAAATATCATTGTTTGTCTGATTTTCAAGCAAGAAAAAAACGACTGATAAAGGATGTAATTCAATCCATTTGCTTAACTCGTTGGGATCTGAAAGAATTGGTAAACTTCCAACATTTCCTATTTGCTCTGTAATTCTATATAAAAGAAAAGATGTTAAATATAGTGCAATCATGTGATATTAGAAGATCATCAATAACGATCATGTATTGGTTAAATATGGTCTATTGCTCCCTTTTAAAAAGTTTTATGATTTTCAAAATTTTTTAAAATGAAAATTAAAATCGCAATATTATGTGGAGATCAAAAAATAAATTCGGCTATAGAAGGAGTTCTTCATAAAATTTTGGATGGGCGCCTAGAATTCTCCATGGAGGTTATATCGAAGCCAGATACAATATATAACTCAATGCAAACTGTAAAGCAGAAAGCTATTTATCGCATTATGAATACTTCTGTTGATGATACTGATTACTATATATCAATTGTTAATGGGATCGAAAGAGATTTTGATACAATGTACGGTTTTACGTATGCTGTTGTATCTAACTCATTAAAAAATAAATTTGGTTTTGGTACATCTACACGTTATCCTCTTCCTGATAATATTGTTTCTTGTATTGAAAAGCAAGGTTCATTATCAGGAATTAAAGACGTCATTGGTGAAAACAGTAATCTGATTTTTGTTTCTACAGGAGGTCTTCTTACAATTGAAGAACTCGCTTCAAAGTCAGTTAGTGTTGCATTAATTCCATTTAATTTCTTTCCTTTTGATCTGCCTGAAAGTGCAGCACCAGAACTCACGCGATTTATCAATGATATTAATCCAATTGAGCGATCAGATTTATCATCACAGTTGCGACAGCTTGACTTCTCTCAGCAAAAAATTGTTGATACAAATCAAACTCTTCAATCTTTAAAACCAGTTCCTGATCCTGAGGATTATTCTGATTCTTATGATGCAGCCTATGCCAATGGTATTCAATCCATTAAAAATGGTGAAGTTGGCGTTTGCATCATGGCTGGAGGACAAGGATCTCGTTTACGTGCTCCTATGCCAAAAGCACTAATGAAAATTGGTCTTTTATCACGTATGACCCTCTTAGAGTTGCAATTACGTCGTATTAAAAAATTAATGAGTATATTCGATAATTATGGTCAAAAAGCTCCAAGTATTCCAGTATACATATTAACAAGTGAATCTACTCATACATCGATTGCAGCTTATCTTGCCGAACACAATAATTTTGGTTTAGAACATATTATGCTTGTTAAGCAGCCACAACTTCCAGCAAGATTAGTTGACCCAAATAATGAAAATAGCAAAACTACCAATGACGGTCAATTCGTTTTGAGTGAAAAATGGAAAGTTTTAGCAAGTCCAAATGGAAATGGTGCTATTTTTGCTGCCTTGAAAGATTCTGGTGCAATTGAAGACATGAGAAAAAGAGGAATTTTATATCTAGATATTCATCCGATTGATAATGCCCTTGTTAGACCAGCTGATCCATTTATGGTAGGTGCGATGCTTTATGAAGGTGGAGATGTTGCTATAAAAGTCATCAGAAAGAAACCAATGGAAAAAATTGGAACAATTGTTAAAAGAGGAGACAAAACTGTTGTTATTGAATATTCTGAAATACCATCTGATCAAGATAGCAAATATGTTTGGGGTAATACTGGCATTCATTTATATTCTCTTGATGTTATTGAAAGGGCAGTTAAAGCTGAGTTGCCATATCATATTGCATTGAAAAAAGAAAATATCATAAACGATAAAGGAGAAAAAGTAATGGCTGATGTAAAGAAATTTGAAAGATTTATTTTTGATGCTCTTGAATATGCAGAAAACCCAGTTTTGGTTGAATGTTCAAGAGAAGAAGAATTTGCTCCAATTAAGAATCCTCCTGGAGCACCTAACGATTCACCAGATACTGCTCTTCAATTATTGGACTCCCTCCATAAGAGATGGGCAACTGATGCTGGTATTAGTTTTGAAGGTGAAGGCCTTTTGGAGTTTTTGCCAGAAACAACTTATGCTGGTGAAGGTATCGAAGATATCCATGTTTCCACCATTGTTTTACCATTTTCTTTATAATATTATGGTTTAAATATTAAATATTATTTATTTGATATTATTTATTATTTATTCTTCCTTAAGTATTTTGATGCTTAGAGTGATTCACTTTTTTTTTTCTGAAAGAAAATAAACTATTCAATATTTATAAATTAAGAAAAGCAACTTTAAAACAAAAATGATATCATTTATTGATAATTATGCTGTGCATTCGAAAAAAATCTCTTAGTGGGAAAAATAAAAGTTTGATATAACATATATAAGATTTAATAAACAATACAAAAAAATTAATCTATACAAAAAAAATCACCACGTAATTTGCTTTATATCTGACTGTGAAAAATGTTTATCACAGTGTGGGCAGTGATGAGAACCTTTTCTAAGTAATACCATTAAGCATTTTCTACAAAAAGTATGGCCGCAAATCGTTATTATTGAATCTCTCTGTCTACTTTTACATATGGAGCACAATAATTTAGATCTATGGCTTGATTTATGAAAACCATCTTTATTATCTTTGTGATCAGAATTTTTAGCTTTATTTTTAAGCAATTCGAGTATTTTCTTCTTTTCATCGATTTCTTTTTTCAGCTCCTCATTATTAAGTTTGAGGTTTTTGACATTTTCATTCATCTTTTCATTTTCTTTTTGATGGTGGTTTAATTTTTGATTGATCCAATCCAATTTTGGTTGACCTTGAAAGTAATTAATGAGCATATCTTCAAAATTGAGAGGAAAAAGAGGTTTTGTAACTTTGAGATCTTTTATTTTTTCTTTAAACTCTAAAATTGTATCTTTCATAAGTTGAGGTATTTCGGCTTGATCTTTTTCAATTTTTGTTCTCAATTGTTGAGTAGATTTTATAAGTCTAATCTCTTTCCTTTCAATCTCTTCCGGAATGGTTGGTTGATTTTTTTCTTGCCATTGCTTAATCATTTTGTTAATTTCTTCCTGTTTACGTTCTAAATCTTTATTTTCATTAGACATCAATTCTTCACTTTTATAATAATTTTCTATAATTAATTCTAGTAGAGAAGATAAACCCTCATAATCTGTATCTTTGAGGTCATTTAATTTACTGAATGTTTCGTGATCAAAGTGAATATACTTTATTGATTCATAATCAGGAACTGTATTTTTAAAAACGTCTGTTTTCTGAATAATATTTTGGAAAAATAAAAGTTTGTGCTTAGCTTCATAAAAATTATTTTTGGTATTGTGGCTCATTTCAAGTTCAATCTGAGGAAGGCAAGAAATGCAATCAACAGAAGATTCAAGTTTAGGAATTATTAAAGTAATTAAATTTGATATAGAATCATGTAAAGATGTTATTTCGGACCTAACATAATTAATAGAATAAGAAATAAAATTGCTAAATTCACTAAATGTTGGCGATTCTCGAATCACATCATAAGGAGGGAAAAGGGTAAAATCACGAATGAGGATATTTGAAATCTTATATTCGCTTTTTAATATCAAAAGTTCTTTATTTGTTAGGTTTAATTCATTAAGGAAATTTTTAAGGAAATCATGAAAACTTCCATTTGAATATGTTTTTTCAATTTGGTTAATAGAATATTTGGTTGGAATGTAAGTAAAATCGATGTATGGCGATGATCGGCATAAGAGTTTTGAGAACCCATGGCATTTTGATGGAGTAGATGAATTTGAATTTTCGTGTGAAATACGAAAAAGTGGAAGAGGAGCAAAGGTATTGCGGTACTTTGTGCATTTTAAATTGCGATAATATATCATCTCATCAAAAATATTATGAATTTGGAAGAGAAGAGCAAAATCATCATCTTGGCTAACACTAAATGAAACAATTTTGAAAAGTGCTTTTTTTAGCTGATTCGCAAGTTTTATTAAACGAATTGTATCTTCTTTGTTTGCTAGTTGCTTATGTTTTTGAATGTTTTTGTACGATTTTGTATCAAGATCATGATTAGTATTTTCATTATCTGCATTCTTATATGTTGATATAAATCTTTTTAAACGAACAAGTTCGAGGCTGATTGTTTGAATAAAGTCATGTTGGTAGGCAACGATATAGCCGAGATCGTTCATGATAATAGATTCTACTCTACGTTGTTCCTCAAGCTTTTTCATTCTGTCAGTAAGAAATGGATTATTTGCGAGAAATTTTCGAATCCACTTCTCTTCCATCATTTTTTAATATAAAACGTAATCTTTTATTTTGGCTCGGAGACCGTTTATATATTATCAAAAATTCAATCAAAATCTTCAAATTTGAAATATTAAAATCAAATTTTAAAAACGGTTTTTATTAAAAAGTTTTAAAACACGAAAAATCAAATAAAAAAGTTATACAAACTCATTCTACAATTCTAATTGAGAAAAGATAAGTAATTGATTTAAAAACAATTTGTTTTAAACAAAAGAAAGATAAAGAAATATAAAGAAAAAAATGAGATAAAAAGCTGAATTTGAAATAAAAATCATTCAACTTCATTTAATAATAAGTAATTTTTTTCTTTAATATCTTCACTTCTTTCTTTATCTATAATTTAAGATTATCATAACTATTTTTCCGTAATTTTAAATTTAATTTAAAATTTCTATTTGCCACCTGTAGGTGACATAGATTGATTTGAACCTTGAGGAGGACTTGGGCTAGGTGAATTAGGTGAGTAAGCTGGCGAAGTAGGTGAATATGAAGGAGATGTGGGAGAATATGATGGTGAGGTTGGAGAATATGATGGAGAAGTAGGAGAATAAGATGGGGATGTGGGTGAATATGAAGGAGATGTTGGTGAATAAGAAGGTGAGGTTGGAGAGTAGGATGGAGAAGTAGGAGAATAAGATGGGGATGTGGGTGAATATGAAGGAGATGTTGGTGAATAAGATGGAGATGTCGGTGAATATGAAGGAGATGTTGGTGAATAAGATGGAGATGTCGGTGAATATGAAGGAGATGTTGGTGAATAAGATGGAGATGTTGGTGAGTAAGATGGTGATGTTGGGGAGTAAGAAGGTGATGTTGGTTCGTAGCTAGGTGACACTGGTTCATAAGTAGGTGAGGTTTGATTGAATGGTGAAGATGGTTCCTTCATAATATCATTTGTATATCTTGATGTTAAAGCTGGTGAAGTTGGATTATAAGCATTAGTTGTAGGATAGAAAGGTGAATTTAATGGAGAAGGCATTGTAATATTGAAAGCATGGTCTGGGCTTGGTGAAGGTTGGAAGTATAATGGAGAAGCTAAATCATCGGCATCTGGAGATGGGCCACCACCAAGTGGAATGTAATCGTTTGAAGCAACAGGCGATTCTGTCATTGGAGAAGCAGCAAATCCATCATCATCTGATGTTGGATTTGTCATGAATGCTTGTCTGATGATCATTGGACCTGGAGAAACTTGTGTAATTGGTGATAAAGGAGCAACAAGGCTATTAGCAATTTCGCCTGTGGTTGCCATATTTTGTTTAGGAAGCATATCATTATCAACATGAATTTCACAAATACCTGTTCCTGCTTTAGAAGGTCTTCCGACAATAATTGCTGAAGAAACGTCCTTCATTTCATCGACTTCACTGAATGCAGCTGAATCGAACAAAATATCAACTGTTTGTTCAAATGAAGCACGCATCAATGGACCTGTCGGTGACTTGCCAATACCATGTCTGGAAAGTGGTCTAATCTCACCATAGTGACACATAGTGTCAGCAAGGAGTTGAAGATGGTGGAAGTTAATATATGTATCACCATACACACGACAAAGTTCAGTAAGGATAGATTGTCGTGCCGCTTCAATTCCAAGAACTTTATTTGTTTCGAGAATATTATTTGTAACAGTTCGACGAGGATCAACACGTGGATGATTCAAAACTTCACGAAGAGCAGAACCTTCAGTATAAAGAACCCATTCTTTATGTTGGCAATTTGTAACTTCCCTATAAATGTTGGTATCTGGGTCAACTTCATATTTAACTTGCTCTTCCATAACAGCTCTACTGATACCTTCAATTCCTTTTAATGAAAGTGTCTCATAAAGATGCTGTTCGAGAATTTGGAGTATTTTTCCATCTCTATCTTCAATACTTGCTTGATTAATTCCACGAATACGAATGATTGGATCTCCTGCACGACCTGTGTTTGTGATTGCATAATAAAGATTGACATAGCTTTGATTAATCTTGTTCACTACATCAGATGCTTCAAGATTTTTATCTTGCAATGCGCTTTCATCGAGAACAAAACGTAAAATCCATGGTGAGGATCTTGAAGAACTGTGACTTTCTTCCATTTGATATTGTGCCCAGTCATCTTCAGGTATAACTGAATTTTCATCACTTGGGTCGTAGAAGATTTCTGATTTCTTCACCAACTTTTTAAGTGATGCATATTCAAGATCGGACTGAATATCTTTAGCTTTATCTCTATCGGTACTTGATTCTTCTTCAAGGAAAACAGTAACTTGTGGAGTTTTCATATTTGTAGCAAGATTCATAACTTCGTTAAGACGAGGTACACCGAGTGTAACGTTCTTTGCAGACACACCTGCATAGTGGAAAGTATTTAATGTCATCTGTGTTGATGGTTCTCCAATTGATTGACCAGCAATAGTACCAACCATTTCCCCTGGAGAGATAATTGTTTGAACAAATCGGGTCTTAATTTCACCAAGAACCCAATCAAGTGCTTGAAGAGTGAGACGATGTTTAAAGATAACTGGTTTGGATGCAAGATTTGAGTATATATGAATACGAAGAAGAAGTGTTGCATTTTCTTGGCTTTCACGAGAAATTTTATCATCTCCTTTAATAACAACAAGCTGTTTAACAAGTTCATCAACTTTTTTGATAACGTCTTCTGGATTCAAGTTAGATTTATCTGAGTGAGGATTAATGTGGTGACTCTGTTGTGCTGATTCAATTAACCTTTGAATGTTAACTGGAAGGTAGCACTTATAATTTGGTTGTTCAAAGATTTCATTTCTTACAATATCTCTAAAGTGTAAGAGACGTCTAACTTCACTTTCTAAAACTTTTCTAGCTGTGTTTGATGACATGATATCATTCACGATATCAGGATCCATAATACCTTGACCAAATGCTGCTTGTGTCAGATCAAATCGATAAACTTCATCGAATTCTTCATCTCCAAGACCAGCAAATGTTAAATTTTGTGATTCAAGACCAACTGGATCGAGACCATCACCTCCATATAAGAATTGAATAACTTCGTTCAATGAATTTCGAACAGTTCCATCATACATAACGCAGTGGCTCTCCATAGATTTGCATAAACGACGTTGAATATAACCAGTATCAGACGTCTTACATGCAGTATCAATGATACCTTCTCTTCCTGACATAGCATGGAAGAAGAATTCTTGAGGTTTCAAACCGTGCAAGAAACAATTAGTACAAAATCCACGAGATTCAAGACCGAAATCATCTTTCGTGTAATGAGGTAAAGTTCTCTTCTTGAATCCGTATCTAATTCGTTTTCCTTCAATGTTTTGTTGGCCAACTGTTGCGATAATTTGGGAAATATTAATTAAATTTCCTTTTGATCCTGAAACGACCATCTGCACTAAGGAGTTCCAGAATCGAGACTCATTCTTAACAACTGAACCACAGTCATCAATAGCTTTGTTAAGTTCTTTATTAACTTCACTTTCAAATGATTCAATAAGAGTCATACCTGGTAGAATTTTCAATTCACCTCTTTGTGTAGTTTTAATAATGTTATCAACTTTCCTCTTAAGAGTGTCAAGCTTTTTAGAAACTTTGTTAAGTGTTGATTTAGTTGCAACTGCATCAATAAGACCAATTGAAAAGCCTCTTGATTCAAGCCAATTATTAACAACCATTTGTGTTTCAGAAAGAAAGTCACGTGCAAGATTCTTGCTCCAACTGTTAATAACAACGTGTGCAAGTGATTTTTCAGAACGAGCAACAGTGCCTTTATCAAGGATTCCAGCTAGAAGATTTCCATCACGGATGATAACACGTGTATCATGTACCGGAATCCACGTTTCTTTATCAGCTCCAGAACCTGGCAACTCATGGTTAATATTTGGAAGGAACAAAGAAAATACCTGTTTTCCAGACCAAAGGTATATGTTTTTTTCTGGAACCATGATGCATGGAGGAGGAAGAATAAGGTTTGGCTTACTTCGTATCCACATCATCAAGTTCATAACTTCATTTCGATTAAGAAATGTGCTCTTTAATGATAAGAGACGAGATCCGAGTAAAGAATCTTGAACTAAACCAATAATTGGTTTGTTAGCTTGTGGAGAAATGATTTGGTTAGGTACAAGCATAATATGTTTCACTTCGGCTCTAGCTGTTTGTGTTTGAGGAACGTGAAGGTTCATTTCATCACCATCAAAGTCGGCGTTATATGGTGTTGTAACAGATAAGTTTAATCGAAAAGTTGATCCTGGAATAATTAAAGCGTGATGTCCCATCATAGACATCTTGTGAAGGGAGGGTTGTCGATTGAAAATGACAATATCGCCATCTGTGATATGACGTTCAACAATTGATTGATCATCAAGGTGAATTAGATATTTATCAGATGCATGATTCAAATCAATTTTCATTTGATTGTGATTGATAACATAGTTAGCTCCTTTAAGCATTTCTGGGCCGTTTCGAACGAGTTTGAGAAGTTCGTCACGGTTCCTAGATGTAACAACTTCAGGAAATGTCAAGATTTTAGCTATTTCTTGTGGAACACCAACCTGATCAATCCTGATTGATGGATCTGGTGAAATAACCGAACGAGCACTAAAGTCGACACGTTTACCACTAAGGTGTCCACGAATATGCCCTTCTTTTCCTTTAAGACGCTGTGAAATAGCTTTTATTGGCTTTCCATTCTTTGTCGTAGCGCGTTTAATTGATGGTTTATCGTTGATGAAATAAGTATCCAGATGATATTGAAGCATATCTAAAATAACGTTTATAGCAACTTGCGTTGCTCCATCTTTCATTTCTTTTAGCAACGCCCTATTAAATTGAATGATGGTACTCAATTTGTGAGTGACATCATCTGGTGATGGGTTAAGTCCTTCAGCTTGAACTGGTGGTCTAACATGAGGAGGGGGAATAGGTAAAACAGTAATTATCATCCATTCTGGTCTTGATCTCTTTGGATCAAGGCCAAGAGCACATATATCCGTTTCACACATGCTTTTGAAAAGTTCTTGAATTTTCTGAGCTGAAATTATATCCATTCCACCTCCTCCACCTTGCTCTTTATTAGTGAAGTGGCCATCTTCATTACGAGTAATTTCAGGAATATCGTGGGCGCATGTTTGTTTCTGCCTGTGATCAAGAAGAAGTTGAGCTGGATTCTGGATGTCGACACCAAGTTCCTTCCAAAAGGAAGAATCTTTAACAACATCTTCAATAGAAAAGATTGGCCCATTAGATTCTTGATTTTCTTCTGGATTCGCGTTTGCGTTCTGATTATTGTTATTATTTGATCTAAAGTGCGCGCATTTAGATCTTGTAGAGCAAAAAGCGTGTACTTGAATTAATCTTTGTTTACCATGATAAGTCTTGACAATTTTTTGGAATTCAGGTTCGTTGTAATCGACTTTTAATCGTCCACAATTAGGACAAATGCATTGTAGAATTTTATAAACATGATCGATGTAACCGATGTGAAAAAGAGGTTGTGCTAATTTAAGATGCCCAAAATGTCCAGGACATATAAGGCATGTTTGTTGGCATGTTTGACAATTATAATCACGTGAGATAGTTCCTAAGCGAGGATCCATCAAGCCTTGTGGAAAAGGTTCGCCATGTTGATATAAGAGTGGACTGTTGATTTCAACGTAAGAATGATGCTCAATATCTTCAGGACTGAACAAACCGAAGTGAATAGATTTAATGAGGGATGATTCTTCATTTAAAGGCTGCATAATCACCCTATATATATTTATTAGAACCAACCAATTGAATTCAATTTTTCATTGAGAGAACGTTTATTTTCTGAAGAAAAATTTTGAGTTTTTACGTATTTAAAAATTTTTATTTTTTTTGATTTTAAAAAGATTTGAACAGAATAAATATTAAGAATCATTTGATGTGATCCTAAAAAATTGTTACTTTTAGCGTCGAATTTCTTTTTAAAAAAGATAAATTCAAATTTTTATATAACGATCAACACAAATATTTAAAACCGTTTTTTAGGAGTCTCACTTTTAAAAATCTTCTTTTTTAATGATAGAATTAATTAATCTTAATAAAAAAATAAAATAACATCTGAATACTCTTATAGAAGATAAAAGTATGGATTTGGAGTTATTATGAATTACGAATTATTCAAATATTAAAATTTATTAAATTGTTTGAGCTTAAACACTTTTTTTAATATCTTAAGAATCTAATGTTTATGTTAAGATTGTTTGTACTATTTTTTTTGAATAAGAATAAATACTTATTCATATAAAATAAAGTTATAAAATAAAGTTATATTTAAGTTGAAATATTTTCTTTCAAAAAGTTCAATTATTTTTATTCAATATTTCGGTAAACGTGCCAAGCATATAAAGTAATGATTGTATATTTTTCCTCAAACAGCAAGTTGCCCGAGCATTTCTTGTCTTTTGTTGTGGTTCTTTCCCAAATATCTCGATAAATAGATAGATCGTATATTTTTTTAGACTGATTACAAAATTTGAATGCGGAAAAAATTATTATTACCTGCTAAATTAGGTGAGGGAAAATTATCATTTTGGTACTTTTGGGATGATAGGAATAATAAAATTATTTTTAAAGCTGTCATTGAAAAAGCCAGTATTTTCGAACAGATTATATTATCTATTTTAAGGTACAAATCCAGTACGTTATTTTTTGAATAGGAGAACGTTTATTATTTGAATAGTTGCATGTCTCTGAAAAAGTTTAAATTGACTAGGTTTGTTTTTGACACTTATTTTACAATTTAAATAAACATCATGACATGTTATATGAAATTGATGAAAATAATCGTTTTTTATTTAACATGTCATTTTATTCTTTGAGAATGTCAAAAAAAATTGCGGTTACTAAACGTACTGGATTTGTACCTTAATAAGAAATTTTTATAAAAGGAGCACGGGTAACCGTTTTTCGTACGTTAAGAAGCCTTCAAAAAACATTTATATCTTATTATTAAAACAAGAAAAAACAATATTTTTTAAATATATTGATTATTTATATTAGATAATATAATCCATAATGATACATTACACAATTATTTCAAGTGTGATGAAATAAAGTCCTAATGATGTTTTTTTTGATCATCCAAAGGACTTGTAAATTAATAGTTTTGATATTTTATTTTAGTGCTAAATGATAAAATGATATTATATCTTTTAAATAAAATTTATAGTAGACTTATAAATTTCCAAATCACATTTTTTATTTTTGAAATCCTGGGGAATATTCTTTTCTGTTGAGTGTTTATTTACATTGATATTTTATTTTGTACCACGATTGGTGTTAATAATTCTATTAAATTATAATTAATGTTTTGTTGATACGGTATTTTTATAACAAAATATAATTTTTTTAATATATATTTATTTAATAAAGCATATTAAATATAGTATTTTCATTTTGGAGTTGAAAAGATAATAATTTCATGAATATTTATGTTTATTAAAAATCAAAGTTTTCGGGAAAATAATAACAAATAATTGTTATATATAATCATACCAAGCAAATATAATTATTTATCTGCAGAAAAAATCAATTAATTATGATATTTATGTATTTTAATGATGTTTGGAAGTTCTATGATATTTTATTATTAAATTTTAATAATAAAATAGACTATTATCTTTAATATAATGAAATTTCATTTCCAAAATAACTAAATACATAAGTAAATTCAGAATAAAAAAGAATAAAATAAAAAAAATTGAGTAGTGAAAATACAGGCTGCGCATTTCAAATCGGCCCTTTTTAGCACTTTTGAAGGTCAATTTAAGGTCAAATATCCGTTAAAAGGGCCGATTTGAAATGCGCAGACTGTAAATTATCGTTCAATTTGTCAACTTTTTGAAATATTTTTATACTTTGATATTTTTCTTTCATTTGTCGATAAATCGATTTATTTCTGTGTATTTACACCACTTCTATCAAAGATGTAAAAACGTTTAGAATTAAAATTCGTACGTTAGTTCTGAAAAGTTAAACTTTTTGATAACTTAAATTTTTAAAACATGAATAATGTTTTTCCCCTACGATAGATTTTTTTTTGGTCTATATAAAACTTGCTTAAAAACCAATATACTATATAATATTTCAATATGAAGTCGAAATGACGATTTTCAATAACCGCCAAAGTCGTGCTCCTTTTTTTTATATTATTATTAAATATTTTGAAAATAAAAAGATATTTAAGAAATTGTAAATAATTTCAGTGAATTACGTAAAGCATTTGACCTTAAAACAATTGTTTTTTTTATTAGTTGATGTTTCAAAAAGTTTAGGAAATTTTAAGGTACAAATCTCATACGTTACCCAACCGCAATTTTTTTTTGACATTTATTTAATTTTTCGACATGTTATATATGTATGGGTACTGGATTCTCTTCCGTCATTTATTTATATATTCATATATTATATTAATTAAGAGTTAATTAGATTATTTTATAAATACCAGAATATTTTAATGGGCAATAAGTGATATATCAACGATTTTATTTTTAAATGAGAAATGATCGTTTTTTTATTTTTTGAATAAGATCATTGAAATATTTGAATATAAAAATTTAATTATGAAATATTTTTATCTTTTAGAACTACTTATATTTATAAATTATTTAATATAAATAAAAATATATAAATATATTATATTAGAAAAAATATTAATGTTAAGAATTATGTTTATTTTTTGGAGCTAAAAAAACAATTCAATATCTTTTGGTCAAGTGTAACAATTTTTTCGTTGAGCGCAAATAAAAGAATTCGTTTGTTGGTTCTAAAAATATGGAATTTTTCAATATTTGACCAGAATTTCATAATTTTTGGCTTAAAAAATAATATAATTTTTTCAATCTTTGAAAAAAATAGTAGATTTCTAGGATAATTATTTCAAAAAGAAATAATTATATTTAAGACATCTTTTAAATCTTGCGAATTTTCATCAATTTTGTAATCATTAAAAATGCGAATTAAATTTTCATAATTTTCTTCAAGATCATCTGAATTTTTCAAGAATTCCATTAAAGAAGATTCGACAAGTTCTCGAGAATGCATATATATTATGATATCTGAGTTTTCTTTCAAGAATTCACTCATTTTTATTTTATAAAGTAATAAAAAGTGACAAAATAGCTTGTATGCATTTTTTTAAAAAAACTGCTGATTAAAAGTTCATTCCCAATATAAATATAAATATAATGTAATTTATCACTATTATATTTTTATTTATTTAATATAAATTCGGAGCTCTATAACAAGATATTAAAGATTCTTATTTATCGTTTTTTCATTTTCAAATATTTTGAATTGCTAAAAATTTATGATAAAAAAAAGAAATTTCTCAGAACTTTTTTTAGAAAATTGCTGATTAAAAGTTCATTCCCGATATAAATATAAGTATATTATAATATAATACTATTATATATTTATTTATTTAATATAAATTCGGAGCTCTATAACAAGATATTAAAGATTCTTATTTATCGTTTTTTCATTTTCAAATATTTTGAATTGCTAAAAATTTATGATAAAAAAAAGAAACTTCTCAGAACTTTTTTTAGAAAATTGCTGATTAAAAGTTCATTCCCAATATAAATATAAGTATATTATAATATAATACTATTATATATTTATTTATTTAATATAAATTCGGAGCTCTATAACAAGATATTAAAGATTCTTATTTATCGTTTTTTCATTTTCAAATATTTTGAATTGCTAAAAATTTATGATAAAAAAAAGAAACTTCTCAGAACTTTTTTTAAAAAATTGCTGATTAAAAGTTCATTCCCGATATAAATATAAGTATATTATAATATAATACTATTATATATTTATTTATTTAATATAAATTCGGAGCTCTATAACAAGATATTAAAGATTCTTATTTATCGTTTTTTCATTTTCAAATATTTTGAATTGCTAAAAATTTATGATAAAAAAAAGAAACTTCTCAGAACTTTTTTTAGAAAATTGCTGATTAAAAGTTCATTCCCGATATAAATATAAGTATATTATAATATAATACTATTATATATTTATTTATTTAATATAAATTCGGAGCTCTATAACAAGATATTAAATGATTTTAAATTTCTTTCAATATTTATATAACTATTGAAAAATTATAAATCTTAATTTGGTCAACTTTTATTAATTAAATGCTTTTTTATATTATTATATATATAAAAATAAAATAAAAAATTTTTTTCATAAAAAAAAATTTTAAATATTTTAACGAATTTTGATCGTCTACCCACACATATCATGTTATATAAAAAATAACTAAAAAAAATTTTAATTGAATTATATAAAAAATAAAGTTCAGAAATCAAAATCTGACACCAATTGAAATTTAAACTTTTTCTGGGAAGGTGCTTTTCTTAAAATTTTAACGTGCCTTTTTTCAATTTTTAACGTATGAGATTTGTTCCTTAAAGATATTTTAAAATAAATCTGCATGTATTCTGACTATATATTATATTATTTAATTGTTTCATTATTTTTTTATAGAAAATATATATTTTATATATATATGAATTAAATGTGGTTTTAATTTATATCATTCAAAATTTTTTTTAAATTGAGATAAATATTTAACACAAATTCAAATTAAGGGTACTCTCAAATTTCATTCAATTTTTGAACAAAAACAATTTTTTAAAAAAAGAGGATTTTCCTTGATTTTTTGGTAAATATAAAAAGAACACCAAAAATTATCAGAAGAATTTTTTTTATTTGGCTCTGTCTTTTAAAATGAGCTAAAAGATATCTTTAATTTTTCAAATAACAATCCAAAAATAAAATCCTCAGGCCAATCATAATATTTTAAAGTATTAAATATATTTCTTAATAAAAAGTAGATAAATTCCAATTTTATAAAAAAAATCCATTTTTGTTTTTTTGTAATTCAAAATTTGAAATGTACACAAATTTGAGATAATTATTATTTTTATATTTTTATATTCACAAATTTGAAAAGGAAAAAAATCATATATTTTTTCAATTTCTCGAAAAATTAACTAAGTATTTCATCAAACGAACAGTTGCAAAGGTTATTTATGAAATTATATTTTTGTTTGTTTGTTTATTTCAGTGTATTATTGACAGTTTTTCTCATATTAGTATTAAAGCGTATGATTGATGAATTCAAAATTCCTCAGGCCAAATCTAATATTTTTATGTATATAATCTATAAAAATAGAAATATATTTGTATCTTCAAAATTCGTAGAGTTCTTGAATGTTGATCACTTATTTCTATTAAAATGCCTTTTTAAAAATTTAAAACATATAAATACATACTTCATAGAATATATATTCATAATTAAAAAAACATAAAAATGATTTGATCAATAGAAAAAAGAAAAACAAAACAAAATTATCAAGTAAAGTATACAATTTATAAATCTGACACAAATTAGTAAAAAATAAGTATTTATTTAATATTTTGATAAATATAAACTCAGGATAAAAATTCGTCATACAGAAAAATTTTATTTGTACGAAAAACCCAAATGTATTTATTTAATTTAGACATCTAGGTGTAGGATTGATGGAATCAAAATTCCTCAGGCCAAAACTAATATTTTTATGTTGATATTACATTATTACCTAGACATTTTTCTATTAATTAAATTCGTAGAGATCCTGATATATGATCAGTTATCAAATTCAATTTTCCATTTTTAACCTATTTTATATATAATTAGAGATTCCATAAAATATATATTTCTAAATAAAACATCATAAAAATTCCTTATAAAATAAATAAAAGCAAAACAAACGAAAAAAATCAAGTAAACTATTCAATTTTCAAATCTGACACGAAATACTAAATAATAAGTATTTTTTTAATATTTTGATAAATATAAACTCAGCGTAAAAATTCGTCATACAGAAAATTTTTATTTGTACGAAAAGTGAAAGTATTGTTTTCTCATTATATATTCTAAGCGTATAACTGATGGATTCAAAATTCCTCAGGCCAAAACTAATAACATATAGCCAATATTTGATAGGGTAAGCAATAAAGTTGTATTCACAAAATTCACCGAGATCATGTGATATGATCAGTTATTGAATTTAATTTCCTCTTTTTCTCATATCATATCTATAAATACAAACTTTATCAAATATATTTATATAAGTTAAAAATCAAAAAAATGATTCAGTCAATGAAAAAATGCAAAAACAAGCTAAAAATGCAAGTAAAGTACACAATTTTCAAATCAGACAAAAATTAGTTAAAAATAAGTATTTATTAAATATTTTGATAATTATAAACTCAGAATAAAAATTCATCATACAAAAAACTTTTATTTTTATGAAATACAAAAATGCTTTTCTAAATATTTGATATCTCAGTGAATAATTGTAGATTTAAAAAATCCTCAGGCCAATATTCTTATGTTCGCATAAAAAATATAAATGCCTCAAAAAAATCTAACTACAGATGATATTCATGGAAATTCAAAAAAATCGTCTTTTTTTCGATCACATTCAAATATGAAAAATCTCACAAAATTCAAAGAAAAATGTTTTTATATTCTCAAAATTGAAAAGCAAATAATCTATATAAAAACCTCAGAATGTATACCCTTAATTCAAATGCTAATTTTTTAAAAAAATTAATTTATTTTCTTCTATTCAAAGGTAAAATCTTTTTTTTTTCTTCTTCTTCGTTATAATCACCAACTTCTTGTGTATCATTTTGTGCATATGACTTTTTTCATTGTTTCTTCTTTTTTTCTCTATATTCTGGGGTTCTTTTAACAGCATTTCTGTTTTCACGCTGGTTTTCATATTCAATGATTCTATGCATTGATTTTTCAGGAATGAATCTGTCCAGATTTTATTCTTTTAGTAAATTTGAAATAAAATAAATTTCATTGTAAATGCCACATTCTATCAGTACTCTAACATTATAAGAATTTGCTAAATGCAATCTCTTAGGTGCTAGTATCGAGATTAAGTTGTTTAAACTTTCGTTGCAATGTGTAGCGTTCTTAAATTCGCAAGCAATTATGAACTTTTCTGTTCTATTGAAAAAGTTCACCATCATTTTAAATAATTCAGGATTTCTTTTACCAACTTTCCAATCAACATGTTCTGGAGGAAGATCACCATGCTCTGGAGTGTTTTTTCCAGATTAATCCTCTGAGAACAGAATCATCAACAGTATTTACTAAATGCACCGCCCAAGAATGTCAGTTGAATTTAGTAAGGTTTCTTCTTTTTCAAAGGAGTTATCCATTCAAATGAACCCTCGTCTCATACATTTCATTCCGTGCCGAGGATAAAACCTCTTTTTGGCCGATAAGCCGACCTTCTTAAATTAATTATATGTTTTATTATCGTTGTCGCAAGTGAAACTCTCGCAACATTCATTCCCATACTGATTGTATATCTCAGTGAAACATACTCTTGCTGCATGTGACTCCAACATGTTGGAGCTGACATCTACATCTTTTTTAGATAAAGTGTTGGTTTTCAGAACCTTGTTATTGATACAATCCATACATTAAAATGCGCATTGTAATGAATCTCTAGCTTTTGGATAAGTACTGTCGCATGATATATCAAACTTTCTTTGACTGTATATATTTCTAGCTTACTGATCCATATGCTCAAAGCATTTACCTTTAATTTTAGGATCCAACTTTTTCTGATGGCAGTAAAAAGTAGCTCTTGTTGGAAATTCAATACCTTCTGTTACAGCTCCAATTCTAGCACGTTCATAGTTAGTACCTTGAAAAAACGTTGACATTACTTCTATATCAGGATTAATTTTACTTGGCAAGCCATTATAGTTTTTATCATCATCTGAAACTTCATCGTCTTCACTGCTTTCCAATTTATGCCATCTTGTATTACCTGATTTCTTGTTTTTTTGGCTAACTTTTGTTTTTGGCGCCATTAATTTAAAATGAACTTTTTCAATGGTTTATATTTTTTATAAAAATCCATTCAAATAATAATGAGACTACGCACCCAAACCGTTTTTCTTATCTAATCATAAACATAAAACACTCTATAATTAATATTTGTTTATAAACATAAATACAATTTAATTAAATCGTAAAATTAATGAAACGTCAATACCAGCAAGTTGGAGGGGGTTTTCTAAATTATAAAAAAGGTAGTAATGGAAAAATAAATTTACAAAGAATTTGATAAGATTTGTTTCTTCTTATAAAATATTGATTTTATTTCTATGAAAAATGCGAGTTTGCCATTAAAGTTAATTCTTTTATCGTTTTCGTAATATTAAAAAAATATTATTTGTAAAAAACTGTAAACAAAGAAAAATTTTGTCATATGTGCGATGAAAACTCCTTACCAATTATCCCCATCAATAATATAACAAATTTTTTTTTGATGAGATATAATTTGAAAATATAAAATACTAAATTGATTTATGTCCACATAATCAGCAAATTCAGTGAAATCAAAACAAATTGGGCTTTTTTGGGAGTGGAATTAAAAGTATTTGTAAATAAAAATTGTATTCTTTAATGAAAAACACGAAAATGATTTTACTTAACATGTCACAATAAATAGTGTCAAAAAATAAAAGCGGTTGCTTAACGTAAGACATTTTTACCTTAAATCAGTTCAAAAATAATAATTTTTTATATATATATAGTTAATTAATTCACAAAGTTTCATGACGTTTTGATTGCCGCATTCCAAAATAAAAAAATTAAAAAAAATTCTGGTTCTATATGCTCAGAAACAGGGTTGGTCAACGTTGACGTTAAAATCGTTGAACAAAATGTTATATCGTTGAATTGAATGTCAACGTCAACGACATTAAGGTCATTGATTATAACCGTTTCAATTTGGTCATAACGACATGTTAACGTTGAAATAATGTTGAATCAATGAATTAAGTTAACGTTATGCTTATTGAAAAGTTGAATTTTTTTGAGAGACAACTTTTTCTGAAAAAAATTTTATCGATTCAATTTATATTTGGTATGATTTAATAAAGTATTATTGTTTTGAAAAAATTAGTAAATACCATTATTATATCTATATAAATACCAAATATATATATGTTACAGAAATGATAATTTAATTTTAAATCAACGACGATAGAAATAAAAAAGTGCCATTTTTTTGGACGATTAATTTCAACGAAACACTTATCGTTGATCGTTGACGTTGAAATAACGAAGTTAACGTTGACAACGAGCCACCAAAAAAGTGACGTCGTTGATCAATTTTTTCAACATTGACCATCCCTGCTCAGAAAAACAATCATCATAGTTAATTTGTTCTCAGTTTGGAATTGGCCAACGTTTTATTTTTCATATTTTTAATATTATTTTATTTAAATATTACTATTTTTATTTGATTCGTCAAAACTAGATTTTCTTTTATCTTTGAGAAGAATTTCGTAAATCACTACACATGAAATTTTTATATATAATTTTTTTCATTTAAAAATTATTAATAATAGTATTTGAATAAAAAATAATTTTTAAAATTGTTTTTATATAATAAATATATTATAATTTTCATTATAACTAATTTTTATATCGAGATCAGGGATGGTAAAAGAGTAACTCGAGTAAACTCGGGTAAATAAACGGTTTCTACTCGAAATTTACTCGGGAAAATGTTCGAGTAAACCGTCTACTCGAGAGTGAAATTTTTTAATTCACATTTCATCATTTTCGAGTATTTTCTGTCAATTACTCTGAGTAAAATTGATTATTTAATAATAAAGTATTTTTGTATAAAATAAAAAGCTTATTTATCTTATTTAAAATATTTTTATTTCTTATCTACTTTTGGTTATTTAAATAAATCAAAATAATTTATGTTCAAATGTAAATATATATGTTTTAATGAAATTTTGTGTCATATACAATCATTTTATTCATAAATTTAATAAACCAAAGTAAAGTTTGTAAAAAGATTGCTTTAATTCAATTTGGAATTATATTTATTGTATTTAAGAATACCATCAATAAGTAATTAAAATCTTTTTTTTTTTAGTATTTATCATTTGTATAGTAAATAAATAAAAAAGCTTTTGAAATGTATTCTAAAAACTATTTTTATTAAAAAAAAAAAAAAAAAAAAAAAAAAATGGGAGTCGAACCAGTGATTACGAGTAAACTCGAGTAAATAAGTTATAATTGAATAGCATGAGTAAAGACGAGTAAAAATAAATTTAAAAACGGTTTTTTTACTCGAGTTTACTCGAGTAATATAGAGTACGAGGCTTACTCGAGTAAGAAAAATTTTCGAGTAGCTTTTCTTTACTCGTACTCGATTTCCATCCCTGATCGAGATAAATACATTTTAATGATAAATAAGAACTTCATATTTAATCAAGTTAAGCATAAGATATACTGATAAAATAAAATAAGTTTTCATACTTATTCTTCCAATAACAAGAAATAAATCTTTTTTTATACTGTTAAAATTGTTTTTTTTTTTAAGGGCGTACGTCCAATTCAATGATCAGAATTCAATGAGATTTCTCAAATATTTTAAACTTTTTTAGAGTAAAAAAAGTTGAAGAATCAATTATATTTTGAAGAAAATAAAATGTCTATTATTTATAGATTGATGATATATTAAAAAAAATATTTTTATTCATTATTTTTGCATTTTAAGGTACAAATCCAGTACGTTATTTTTTGAATAGGAGAACGTTTATTATTTGAATAGTTGCATGTCTCTGAAAAAGTTTAAATTGACTAGGTTTGTTTTTGACACTTATTTTACAATTTAAATAAACATCATGACATGTTATATGAAATTGATGAAAATAATCGTTTTTTATTTAACATGTCATCATATTCTTTGAGAATGTCAAAAAAAATTGCGGTTACTAAACGTACTGGATTTGTACCTTAATTCAAAATTATTTTTCGTAAAATTTTATCGGTCTCAAAAAATAATTGTTTTTTGATCGTTTAGGACAAATATCATCATTTTTTAAAGAAAAGGAATAAACCCCCTAACTTTTTCAACAACCCCCTAACTTTTTTTGACCATTTTTCCCTCTCAAATTAGCCTTTTTTGATGGCAAAAAGTACTTTCTTTTGAATTTAAATTTAAATATGGAAAAAAGTTAGGGGATTTTGTAAAGTTAAAATCAGGGCTTCTGAATTATAATACATAAATAATATTGAATACATTATTAAATATATTAAAATAAATGAATATTTATTGATCTATAAAAAGTTTTCTCTCAAATTAGAGGTATTCATGTGAGGTGACTTAACGTCTTTGATAATTTTTAAAATTGCATTTTTTCAGCCACTTTAAAGTTTTGAAGACTCAGATTAAGAGAAACGAATTTCTTGCCTGTGGAGATTGTATTAAGCATGCTTTTTTGAAAAAATAATGTTAAAATTTTTTTTTCTAATATCTTGATATTTTTACTCAATTTAAAATATATGCCATATATTTAAAAAAATAAATGTAATTTATTAATACTATAATTTATTGTGAGATTTAAAATTTTGTTCTTTGTTTTATATGTAAAAATAATGAAGACTTTAGAATTTGAAAATGATTTTTTTGGCAAAAAAGTAGAATATTTAAAAATTCGCTCGTTAAATTTTTATATATTTTATGTATATGTTTTGGCTTAATCTGAATTATTCAGTTGAGAATGGAATATATTGGTTATGCGCTCATTTTTGAGAAATGTTGATTTTACTTTATATTATAAATTTTATTGGTGCAAAATGCCAAAATCACAAAAATGAGAAAAACTTTTTTTAAAAATTTATGTTTTCTTCAATTTTCTTTGGTAACAATAATTTAATTACATTGAATATTAATAAAAAATAAAAAAAATCATAGTTCATTAATTATAAAACGCAAAATATTAGTTATAAAATTATAATTTTTTACGATTATTTGATTCAATTCTTATGAAAAGTTTCTATGTTTATTAAATTTTAATAAAATTGTAATAAAATATTGAGAGAATAAATTTTTTTTTCAAAAAAAGGATGATTATAAATTCAATTGATTATTTATTAATTTGTATAAAATGATCGTTCCTAAAATATTGAAAAATAATTAAATCTAATCTATATATTTCTTAATTATAAGATTTGAAAATGTATATTAATTTTATATATAAACATATAATATATTTATTAACTAATTTGAATATTAATAAGCGCATATAATGCATATTTATTAATAAATAATTATATTTTTATATTTATATTGAAATTATAAAATTTCAGAAGTAAAGTTATTTATACTCACAAAAATATATTAAATTCATATCTTGAAAATGGAGGTACAAAGAATTATACAAATCATTATATAATCCAATTATAAAATATCTAAAAATATATGATGCTTTATTTAAAATTTTATCGACGAATTCCCTACATGAATACCTCTCTCAAATTTTAAAAAAGTTAGGGGGTTTTTTTATTGTTAGGGGGTTTTGAACTTTACTTTACCTAAACTTTTTCATAATTGGGAAGTATTGAAAGATGTATTCTATGAGTTTATTCAATATTAACAAGTTTACAACATTTTTAGGACGGACGCCCTAAAAAAAAAAAAAAAAATACGTTATTTTTGGCTCCCCCACCTCTCATTAAATTTTTTTCACATCACGTTTTGGCTATAATGATATAAAAAATGCTTTATATCCAACAATAAATTTAATAATTTGATTTTTATAATGCGCATTTATTATTATTTTTTTTTTCACAAAAAATACTACAATGTCAACCTATAAAATAAAACATTCTTATAAGCAAATTTATCTCGCTCAAACAATGATGCAATTATTTGTAGAAAAAGGATGGGACACATTCGAAAGTTTTTTGGAAATATGGAAAAACAATAACATATCAAAATTACATTCATTTGGATCTTTTCGCCAGTTTATATTTGGCTCTTGTCAAACTTCAATATCAACTTTTATTGGATATTGTTATCCAAAAAAAACTATAATTGAGAAAAAAGGTGGCTTTTTTGGTATATATTTAACCTATTCTACTCAGTTTTGTCAGGTACCATCACCTATTCAAATATCGACATTAGAATTTGGCTGGATTAAAGAAATTGCCAGAGAGTTTTCTGATTGCAATCAAATTTTTAGTTTTTTATTGAGATCAGAAGCTTTTTGTTTTGTTCCAAACCAAGTAGCAATTTTAACTAAATTTACTGATTCTCAATCTCCAATAATGATAGACGAGTTCTTACCTCTAAGTGATGCTTTTAAAAGGTTAGAAAATCTTAAAGAAGACAAGCGAGACTACGAAGAAGACTCGAATGAAAGCATTAAAGATATAAAAGAAGATTATAACAAGTTAATGGATGAACTTAGATCTTAAAAAAAAAAAAAAAAAAAAAAAAAATATTAGGATTTAATTTTTTTTAACAAAAATACTAGGCAGATTTGCGCGATGATTTAAAAGAAATTAAAAATGAACATAATCATTTCCATTGTTTACTGTAAAAAAAAGTATATATAAAGATATTAACTTCAGAGGTGCGAGAACTACCTTTGGTTAACCAATTTATTTCAAATTGAGATATTTATTTATGCAGATAAAATAATGTATAATTAATGTATAATTGTTTATTGATTTTAAAATTGAATATGAGAAAATAAACAATTCAAATTTGTATTTCTAAAAAAAGAGCACCAAATAATTTATTTTTTAAGGTACAATTCTCATACGTTTAGTAACTGCAAAACTTTTGGTATATCAAAAAAGTTGCACTTTTCAGACAAAATGCTCTCAATTTTTTTTCAATCACTCCTATTCAATTCGAAGACTTTTTTATGATAAAAAAAGAGTTGATTTTTTTATGATTTAATTCCAAAAAACAAGTCAAAATAAGTTCATATATCAATATTATAATAAATAAGATTGAGAGGATTTTGTCCGAAAAGTGTAAATTTTCTCAATATATCAAACTTTTTGACACTTTAAGAAAAAGAAAAGACATGTTATATAAAAAATATTTTTTAAAAAATTATACAGTTGAAAAATTTAATATATATTAGAGCCCCGCGTGAAAAACTTTTTTTTGGAGAAAAAAAAACTTTTTCTGATATAAGTACACTTTTTCATAATATAAGTTTTTTATTTCCGAATAAGTCTGTTATTCAGAATAAGTCTAAATTTCGGAAAAACATATTTTAATTTAAATAAAATTACTTATTCAAGAAAACATATGTTATTTTCCAAAAAATTATTTATTTAAACATGATATATATATATAGAAATTTATAAATATCTAATTCTCTGAAAAAGTAGATACATATTAATAATATTAATCATTTTTTCGAGTAAAATGCAAAGATATAAAAATAAAGAATATTTGCAATAATAATCAAAATTTTTTGTCAAGTACGCGATTTGAAAGAATTATGTTAATAAAAAGGTAATACATATTAATAATATTAATCATTTTTTCGAGTAAAATGCAAAGATATAAAAATAAAGAATATTTGCAATAATATTCAAAATTTTTTGTCAAGTACGCGATTTGAAAGAATTATGTTAATAAAAAGGTAATACATATTAATAATATTAATCATTTTTTCGAGTAAAATGCAAAGATATAAAAATAAAGAATATTTGCAATAATATTGAAAATTTTTTCGTCAACTACGCGATTTGATAGACTTGCGTTAATAGAAGTTTGTTCAATTTATAATATATTGATTAAAGCTTCGAATTGTGAAAAAAAACAAATTAAAAAATGAAGTTTTAGTTATTTTAACGTCTTTGATATTATCTTAACGTCTTAATTCAAAAAGTTTTGAAATTAATTTCCGAATAAGTCTGTTTTTCCGAATAAGTATTTTTTATCATAAAACAAATTTTTATTATGAAAAAGTCACTTTTTCTATAAAAAAATATTTATTCTAATATAAATGATATTTATTCGAATAAATATTTATTCATTATAACAAACTTTTTCGTAATATAACAAACTTTTTCAATAATAAGTGGGTTGAATACGCACAGCTCTATTATAAGAGAAAATGTGCTTATAAACCCAGAAAAAGTTTAAAAAAACGCATTCAAAAAGTGGAAGGTATTTATGAAAAAGTTGTAACAAGTTTCGTTAAATATTCAATTTATTTGAATTAAAAAAAGCGTAAAAATTTAATGCGCAAAATCGCTGAAAAAATATATAATATAGCGATTAAACTAAAAATATCAATCATTGAAATTTCAAGTATTAAGTAATTCAAAGAAAAAATAAAATTTGAGCCTCTGTCTCAATTTAATAAATAATCACACAAATTTTATTTTTTAAATATCTTCCTATTTTTTTAATAATAGCATTTCATATCTAAATATTCATTGTTTTACTATAAATAAAAAATATTAAAATCATTTAAAACATCAATTAAAGCCTTTTTAATCATTCTCTGAAAATAAATTCAATTAAGATAGAAAAATTGTGAGAGTATTTTTATCTATTGAATTTTATAAAATTTTATAAAACTAATATATTCTAATAAAAAAAACGATTATTTGATAAATTATCCAAATATATATTAATAATATATTATTAGGGTGTTCTTTTTTTGCATTGTTTTAAAGTAATATAAATTGTATCCTATATTGCACAAATAACTTAAATAAACTATCAATTTACCGGTGATTCTATATTAATATATATTATAAATCAATGTATATTTCACCTTTATTATGCTAATAAACTTATCTTTAATTTTTCAAGACATTTTAATCTTAATAAGTATTTTCGCTTTTCTTGCATAAATAAGTGTGCATATATGACAATTTAAATATTGTTTTTTTCATTTGAAATTATTTTTAATTTACATATTTTAAATAATGATATTTTCAAATTTGATTCACAAAACTGATATTTTTTTTTGCTTTTTCTTTACTGAACAATTTGCTAATTGTATAAAAAATGAAAAAATAGGTTGCACTTATTTATTTATAAATTATTTTTCTTTTTTTAAATAGATATAAAAATATTAAAAAAAAATAAGAAGATATTTTTTTCGAACCTTAGCTTATTCTATCTCTTTGCTATTACAATTAAGCTAAATACTAAAAATAAGTTCATTTTTTTTTTTAATTTATATATTAAATAATATCTAAATTTATTTTTATATTTGTATCTTTAAAATTATTATTCATTGAAAAAATCAATTTGAAAATTACAAATATATACAAAGATCAATTTTTGAATATATTTTGATAACAATTTTATTAGTTCTATTCCAAAAACATTTTTCAGATTTCAAAATATCCCAAGAAAACTTTTTGAGTGAAATGAAATAAAGAATGTCTATTTTGTATATTTAAAGATGATGAAAGTAAATAACACATTATTTGATATATTCCAAATGATGTAAAATTTAATAGAGATGAAATTCATGAACAAATCTTTCTGGTAAGGGTGTTGAGGATAATGTCATGATTTCGTTAGCATCAACAGATTGAAATGAAAACTATTTATTATAAATAAAATAATTTATGAATTAAAATAAAACTAATTAATTGGATATATCGATAAACTGCATACTTAAAACATAAGTGGTAAATATTAACTATCTCGATATATTCATTGGAGTATATGTTAAGGTAAGTTATTAGAGTATGTGTTAGAGTATGTTATTAGCCAAAAATATTTTTTGATGTTTGTATAGGTTATTAATTTTATAGTTTGATGATTTATGTTAGTGTAAATGTTTAGTTTTTAAGAAAAGCATTTTTTTCTTTCCTATGAAAAACTTTTTGTTTACTTCTGAATGTTTATATGTTAAGTTGTCTAAATTGTTATCAAATATATCACCATTTTAATGAGATATAGGTTTTATTTTTGAGTAGTCCGGAAGAAATTGTTTGGCTATTAGTCTGTGTAGATTAACATGATTTCTTTTATTGGTATGTCATCAACATTCAATATTTTTCAGAATATATTCCTCCATATGCGATGTTCGTTTCTTTATGTCTCAGATGAAATGGATAAGTTGTCATTATTTCATAATGGTCTTCGAAATCTTTTATTGGAAAGAAGTCATTTTATAGTCAAAAAAAAAAAAATAATTATATCAGATTGAACTTTAAGGTTTGTTAATGATTATGTAATTTTTTAGTATACCTGAGCATAGCTCAGAAGGCTTTGGGAGTGGATTTTCAATCCTGGAGCAAGCGTATACTACTATCAACTTGATCCGATTACCTATATCATTCAATGCGCTATCCCAATAAGAATTTTATGATACTAGTTGTAATGAAAGCTGCCTTCATTAATTTTGAAAATATTACGTGTATCATTCTTATTAACTTCCAGCACCATGAGTGTTTTCTTATAGATATATTAAAAAAAACTAATCGCTCAATTAATCATACTTTTTAATATATCCTCATCTTTTGAGATTTAAAATGTCAATATTGAATATGCTGAAATATTTAATGAATATTAGAGAATTAGTCTCTAGGTACATCATCTAGTTTAACATTAGTTTCATTGCATTTGTTTCAGTTTAACTCATTAGTTCCATTACGTTTGTCCATTGAATAATCATAATGATGCATGTAAAACAAATCAGTTAATTTGAAAAGTACAATATCTGATTTGAAAAGTGCAATATTTCAAAGATCTCCTAATAAAACCACATAAATAACAAGAATAAATACTTTGAGAATAGTTTGATGTGATTAATACATTAGTTTTACTGTTATTGCTGCTATAAAAGCTGCTATATTTAGTAATTTCCGTTTATTTTACTATTGTATCTTCATTAAGTACAATTGTTAACAAATACATTATCTAGATGAACCAACATGAGTGATATTATAATGATTGTGACGCAAATTGTGCTTATTTGTTGTACTAAAGCAAATACAAATTACACGATATAAATCCAAAGAATTCACTCTTTAATATTATGTTACTCTTTTGGAATAATTTTCTATATTGTGCAATTTAAAATTGTTTGCAAACAGTTATCAATATGATTAGAATCTAAATTTAGTATAATATATTTATTACTTTAATTTCATATATTAAAAAATTATTTTCCAAAATAATTCTTTAATGAATTATAGTAAAAAATTATTTTAACGTATTTTCTAATAACGTATTTTTATTAACATATGATATGTTAACCATTAACGTCTTTTATTTCAGATGAATGGAAAAGAAAGAATCTCTATTCGCCATATAAAACAAGAATATGGAGTTGGAAATGACTTAGCAAGGAGACTCTACCCAGCACTTAATGATGATCCACAAATATACAAAGGTAGACCTCCTTGTATGATATTTCAATCAGAATTAGATTTTGTAAATAATTACAAACTCAACTTTAACGTAGGATACCAACGTATGTATCAAGTATCTCAAAAAAAAATCAATGCTCCAAAGACGTTAACCGAATGGAAGACAAGAAAAATATACGATTATGATGATCTTTATACAAGAGGTGCTGAATATCATGCACCACAAATACATGACCAGAGATACGTAGCTAAATACGCAGGCCAAGCCTGGCATACTGACCTCCACTTTACTGAAAAATATTTAGATGAAGATTTCAAGCAATACTACTTAATTGCTTACATTGATGATAGATCACGCAAAATAGTACATTATGAACTCCTGGAACAGAAAACAATGGAGTTAACTGCGGAATCATTAATCAATGCATTAGATAAATGCAATAAACCAAAGACCATTATTATAGATAATGGAAAAGAGTTTGTAGGAAAAACTTTTAAAAATGCACTGAAAACCAGAAAGATTCAATGCCATTGTGTTACACCATATACACCAGAGGAAAATGGCAAGATTGAAAGATTCTGGCAAACTTTAGAAAATACAAAGCCAAAAGAAAAACGATTACGTGGAGAATATCTTGATTCTCTGATACAAGAATATAATACAGTTTGGCATCATCATGGATTAAAAGAAATTACCAATCGCGACATGACGCCAGAAGAGGCTTGGCAAACAATGCCTAATTACGAGGGGCAAGCTGATGCTTGCTATATTTATTACTGAAATAATTAATAAAAATCGTAAAAAACAAAAATTATTATATTTTATTATATTGTATTATTATTTTATTTAAAATTTGAATGATTTATTGAATAAACGTTCTTGAGTATGATATCATAATTTATATATAAATTGAAAATTTGTTTTGTAACATTTATGGATAGAAATTTAAAAACATTTGCATAGAAGGGGTATAATATTGTAAATTATTACAGTTTGCTATTGTATAAACGTTCTTAAGAATGATATCAAACTTTGATATAAATTGAATATTTGTTTTGTAACATTTATGGATAGAAATTTAAAAACATTTGCATAGAAGAGGTATAATATTGTAAATTATTATCGTCTGTTTGCCATCAAACTTTGATGAATCATTTGAATCGTCTCATCTGACAGTTGACCGTTTGAAAATTTGGTTTTATAAATGAAACATATCTCAATGTTTCATTTATTTTAATGATTTTTCGGTTTAACAGTTTGTTTGCCGTTTTACATGGTTGGTCATCATGGTAAGAAATTGAATGTTTTATTAAAAATAAAGTTCAGAAAAAAAGGATTATTGATAATTGTTTTTATTTATATAAATTAAAAAAAAATGAACTTATTTTTAGTATTTAGCTTAATTGTAATAGCAAAGAGATAGAATAAGCTAAGGTTCGAAAAAAATATCTTCTTATTTTTTTTTAATATTTTTATATCTATTTAAAAAAAGAAAAATAATTTATAAATAAATAAGTGCAACCTATTTTTTCATTTTTTATACAATTAGCAAATTGTTCAGTAAAGAAAAAGCAAAAAAAAAATATCAGTTTTGTGAATCAAATTTGAAAATATCATTATTTAAAATATGTAAATTAAAAATAATTTCAAATGAAAAAAACAATATTTAAATTGTCATATATGCACACTTATTTATGCAAGAAAAGCGAAAATACTTATTAAGATTAAAATGTCTTGAAAAATTAAAGATAAGTTTATTAGCATAATAAAGGTGAAATATACATTGATTTATAATATATATTAATATAGAATCACCGGTAAATTGATAGTTTATTTAAGTTATTTGTGCAATATAGGATACAATTTATATTACTTTAAAACAATGCAAAAAAAGAACACCCTAATAATATATTATTAATATATATTTGGATAATTTATCAAATAATCGTTTTTTTTATTAGAATATATTAGTTTTATAAAATTTTATAAAATTCAATAGATAAAAATACTCTCACAATTTTTCTATCTTAATTGAATTTATTTTCAGAGAATGATTAAAAAGGCTTTAATTGATGTTTTAAATGATTTTAATATTTTTTATTTATAGTAAAACAATGAATATTTAGATATGAAATGCTATTATTAAAAAAATAGGAAGATATTTAAAAAATAAAATTTGTGTGATTATTTATTAAATTGAGACAGAGGCTCAAATTTTATTTTTTCTTTGAATTACTTAATACTTGAAATTTCAATGATTGATATTTTTAGTTTAATCGCTATATTATATATTTTTTCAGCGATTTTGCGCATTAAATTTTTACGCTTTTTTTAATTCAAATAAATTGAATATTTAACGAAACTTGTTACAACTTTTTCATAAATACCTTCCACTTTTTGAATGCGTTTTTTTAAACTTTTTCTGGGTTTATAAGCACATTTTCTCTTATAATAGAAAAATTTAATATATAAAAAATAAAGCTCAGAATTTTAAATCTGACATTCATTCAAAAATAAACTTTTTCTGAGAGGTGCGCATTCACAAAATTTTAACGTTCTCTTTCTCAATATTTAACGTATGAGAATTGTACCTTAAGGTAATTTTTATATTTTTTTAAATAAAATTCTTTACCAGTTTGTGGTTCGACAAACTGGAATTCTTTTCAATTTCACTTTTTGAATGCGCCTCCTCATTTGCTGTAGATTAGAAGCTACTTTTTCAATTAAAATATTAAAAAACCGATATGACAAAAAAAATTCTGAGAAATTAATTTTTTATTTATTTTCAAATTTAATTGTCGAAACTTCAGGAGATACACTTTTAAACCACTTAAAAGCAACTGTTGAGTAAATTGGATTTGATCATAGCCATTATTCTTGGCATTTGTTACGTCGAGGCGGTGCTCATCAGATATCAATATCAGGATTTTGCGATCCAAAGAGGAAAAAACATTGTTGATGGAAAAGAGAAGTTTATATAAGACACTTTGATGTAGATTCCCAAATCACTAGCATTAGAAAAGCAAATATAATATGAAAATAAATAAAAAATTAATTTCTCAGAATTTTTTTGTCATATTCGTTTTTTTTATTTTAATTGAAAAAGTAGCTTCCATAATCTACAGCAAATGGAGTGGCAGCCTTCAAAAAGTGAACAATTGAAAAGAATTAAATATTCACATTTTTAACTTTTGTAATCGTTGAACAATTAAAGGATTTCAATATTAGAAAATTATACAAACAAAGAATATAGCAAAAAATGATCTATTATTACTAATATCAATGATATTATTTGATAATTCATAAATTAAACTATTTCCTTGGTTAAAAATTACGATTATGATAAAAAGATTTTCAAAAATATGTTTCATTGTTGTCATTTGACAAATTACTGATATTTAATTGGTTTAATAATTATTTCTCTAATGAATAATGCATGGTTTATAAAGATATAATCTGAAATTCTTGATAATTATTTATTTTAGTCTTATTTATTATGATGGTCTGTTATTATTAGATTATTATTTAATTTTATGAAAGTATTAAGCTTATAAAGTGTGAAAGTAGATTTATAAAATTATTGAAGATAAGATCTGTCCTCTGTTTGCTATTTCAAGATAAAAAACATATTTTTTAAAATAAATTTCGTCCAAAAATTATATATTACTTTTTATTTATTTTTAATTTACTGATATTTAAGAAATATTAATAAAATATTATATAACGGAATATGTACAGAATTTTGAGGGGATTTAAGTCAAACGAACATTGCATTGAATTTTGAGGGGATTTAATCCTAACGAACATTTTTACTCAATTCTTTTATAACTTTTTGTGTATAAAAAAAATAAAACTACGCCCGTCAAGCGGATTTATAAATAATCATAATATAATAACATACAATATAATTTAATTCTAATATAAAATAATTATCCCCATATAATTAATATTATAGCTAGATATTTACGTTTTCTATAATTTTTTTGCTAAAATAAATTTATCTCATTTATATTATAATATTATATATATATTATTTAGAAATTATATCAATAATTCTATTTAGAATATGATAAAATTAATAAATAATCAATATTGTTTCAACTTCAATCATATTCTTCAAAATATGTAAAATTTGAATTTCGGCGTATGAACTTTCAAATAGTGCGATACTGATATATAATATATATAATCAATTATATACTTTATTTTATTAAAAAAATCATATGGATAACGAATTATTTTTTGAAAAATCAATCTTTTTTAAAAACAAAAAATACGTTATTTTAGTTCTCGCACTTCTTTAACTTCTCAAAAAGGTATGGAAACTTCTATCCACTCAACAGATCATTTTTCTTTCAAAATATAATTTTTTAATGATAGTATTAATGATAAATATAATATAAAAACGACATATTTTTAGAGAAGAATTTAAGATAAAAATAAATTATTTTTTTGAATAAAATAGAATCCTAATCTGGTTATCTTAATTCAAAAAACAATTTTTAGTAGTAGGCAGTAGTGGTGATTCTGGGCCAAGCCCCATAATCCCCACTATTTTTTGAAATAACAAACGAATGAATAATTTATGCATGATTTGAATGCTAGTTTTAATTTTGGAATTAATGTTAGAATTTATGTTAGAATTTATTTTATCACCAACGAAAAAGATGACAATATTATTCAGTGATGATTTCGATTGTAACAAACAATATATCGATTATTAAAGAATTGAAAGAATGTAAGGATAATCAAAAATGTGAACAGTTACTTCAAGATATCGATCTATTACAAAGACTTGTTCAATCATCATACGATGAATTTTTATTTAGTGCAAACGAATCTGATGAAGTATTTACTGATGATCAATTGAAACAGTTAAGGGAAGATTATGATTCTGATGCAGTAATGTTTTAATTCATTCTACCATTTATTTTTCAAACAATTCCAAAAATAATTGAATCCATTATATCCAATAGTTTTGTTTAGTGTATTTACAAATGGTTTCAACGAATTTAGTGATTGAATTGTACGTAAACTTTGACATTTGCGTTACAGTAAAAATATTGGATTTTGTAATTATCTGAAGAAGATTTCGCAACTATCTGAGGAAGATTTCGTAAATTAGTAATTTTATTATTATTTTCAGAGAATAATTAGCCAAATAATTCAAAAAGTCATTCTTCCATTTTCATTTGACAACGGTTTTAAGGCCAAATTTGACCTTTTTGTGCGAGCAATTACGATTTCCCAAAAAAAAAAAAAAATAAAAAATAAAAAATAAAAAACATTGAAAAAAATACAGAAAGTAAGCATGTTTAGAATGTTTTAATCATGGAAATGAAATCAGTAATTCCAAAGTTTTTGCAATAATTGTTGATTTGTAAATGCTAATTTTTGCTGAATCTGCATCAACACGATTTGAATTAGATTTCTTAGTTTTTGTCAGATCCTTCTTCTACTAAAGATGTAGAAGGCTGGAATCAAACCAACTGCGGTGGGAAAAGTCCATTCAAAAGACCATTGGAACATTGATTGCAATAATGGCGGAATAAGATGGAATTTTTTCGGCCACCGCCCTGTATAGCTTCCACTAAAGGTGTAGAAGGCTGGAATCAAACCAACTGCGGTGGGAAAAGCCCTATACAAATGACCACCATGTAAAAAAAATAATGGAAAAAAAAAACGCCTTTTTAATAAAGAAAAACGATAACTATTTGACCTTTAAAACGTTTTTTTAATTGACCTCAAAAACTTCGTGAAGGACGATCATAATGCTCTCAAAAAAATCGATGATCTTAACAGTCATTAGCATTCAAAAAGTTCCACCATATCACCAACAAAAAAGTTTGCTTTTTCTAATACCCGATTCCTGAGCCTTTCTAAAAAGCGAATTTCAAAATTTTGAAAATTATGAGTTTTTGCAGGAAATTGTTTTCTAATTTTCTTCATATTGATATTAAAAATTCTATTCGTTCAAATCACTTTTTCCATTTTTATTGTTGATTATAAAGCATTGTGGATAAGCAAACCGAGCAAAGATTATTCATTTTTATTTTTTTTCCTAAAACTCAAGCAAATTCGCCAAATTTACTAAATAAAAGCGATTTAAAAATAATTATCGTACAAATTCCAGCACATAGTTGGCAGATGTAAAAACTATCGATAATTCATTTGTTTATAAGAAAAATAAAACGTACTTGAATTAATAAAAGAATTATTTTTTAAAACAATCTTATTTATTGAGTTTTTTGAATTTGTTTGATCTTTAAAAAAAAAAAACATTCTAAAGTAATTATCTTTGCATTGTTTACTTTTCCACGTTGCGCTGGGATATACCTCTTCCCACATAATTTCGCACAATGGTAATTTTGGTATAAAATGGTAATTTAAGTGGCCTTGTCATTTTGCTAAATTCTTTTTGTTCAGAAGCAGCCACTAACAAGCAAGTAACAACTAGACTTGTTATTCTCCGATTCTCGAGATCGATAATTGATTGACTTTTTGATATCGATACATAAATATACACAGATTCTCGAGATCGATTTCAGAGATCGAGAATTTTTTTTCTCTACTTTTGATATCAGAATTTTCAATTAAACTTTTTGATAAATATATGATCGTAATTTTAATCTCAAATATTTCATAAAAAAAGAATGTATTTTTTGATTTTAATCTTAAAATAAACATCAATACATTCTATTATATATTTTTCAATATTATAAAATCACAAATACCAATTATAAAAGAAGATAAATCTGTTTGAGATCTCGAGATCTCGGTAATTGATTCCAAGTTTACAATTATTTTTATATCACATTTCATATCTGATATCATGATAATCGATAATCTCGATATCAGATTTTTAAACAGATAATCGAGTATCAGATGCAAAAAAGTGACGTTTTTGATATCGATTCTCAAAATAACAAGTCTAGTAACAACACAAAAAATCAAATTTCAACCACTATAATCAAATAATTTTAACTATCCATTATACATTACAAATGACAAACTAAATCTTCATATCACTAAAAAAAAAAAACGCAAATCTACAAACAAAGGTAAGCAAGCACCTATAAACGACTGTTATTATCAATAGAACAGTAAATACCAGCAAACAACATATTCAAAAGCAACATTTTCAGATCAGCAAACTTAATCGACATATATCTCTAGCAACACACAAATAAATTCCTCTGCACACTGAGATGATTCTTTTCACATGCAAACAAGGTTTTCTCAGCAAACGAATCCAACTCCTTCCTCAAGTAATTACAAATCTACAAATAAAATCAATTTTTCAAGTTTTTTTATTCTCATTAAGCAAAGTTATCTTTCGATTAAACTAATTTACACTAAATAAACCCTCTTTTTTATTTTTGTTTTTGTGCTCTTCTTAAGTAGATTTAATTATATTATTCTGAATTTATTTGGTCATTCTTTCGCAAAAAGTTTTTTCTTGGAGAAATTTCTTCTCAATTTTAATGTTTTATTTTGAGAAACATACGATTAAGTATTTCCTCTTTCTTCTATAAAAACAATATTAATAATCAAAATAAAACATTATTTCTAAGAGGTAGAATAGATTTAACACTGTTAAGGTGAAGTGACCATCACAGTATTCAAAAAATAAAACTTTTTGATAAATGTAATAAGAACTTTTTGATAAATGTAATAAGAACTTTTTAATAAATGTAATAAGAACTTTTTGATAAATGTAATAGAACATTTTGAAAAATGTAATAAGAACTTTTTGTGAACTTAAATTATAGATCTAAAATTATTTGGGAATATAGTAATACCGAAATGAAACTATTATGGAATATAGCGACATAATTACAATAATATTCTTGAAGTTACTGGTATTTTACTCTAATTTAAACTTGATATTCAAAATTGGTAATAATTAATATGGAAGTCTTCAAAAAGATATATTATCCACAAAACTAATTCCTCAAAAAGATAATAAAATATAGAGCAAGCGCCACTATGACCATATTTAAACCAGATTAAATAATAATATGTAATGTGTTGCCAAAAAAACAGTATAAAATACGTTACTTTTATTAATGATTATAATATTGACACAAATTGCTACTCCCTGAATTCCAAATCTAGCAGAAAATTTATAATTAAAATTATTTCGAAAAACAAACTTTCATTTAATCAACCTAAGTCTCATTTTTTTATAAAATAAGCTCATAAAAGAAAAATTAGATTTTTAAACAGTTGGCGTATCCTTTTAAAATTTATCGATTTAATATTAAATTATATTACTGAGAAACAGTCGAATAAATTTCTGTAAAAACAGTTAGTTATAATAAATTTGTACAAGCAAGATGAAAAAAATGATTAATTGAGATTTTAAAATACTACATTTAAATAATTCTGAAACCATGTTGCTATAAATTAAAAACTAAAAAAAAAACTATTCATATTTATTAAAACTTTAGGATTTTACTAGCATTTTTTTTTAATATCTTACAATATTGTAAGATATCCGTCAATATTTAAATATTTGAATTTTTTCTTAATATTTTCAAAATTTGTTAAAGCTCTCACAATTTTTGTAAAAAATTAATGATTCCAATATTTTTACTTTTAATCTATTAAAATATCAAATGTTCATAAAAATAATATTCAATAAGTAATTTATTCATTTAAATTATGTTTGGTCTTTTCGTCTATGTGGTATAGTATAAATTTTAAAGTCTAAGTTAATCGCTATCGAGTATTTAGATAATCGTTTGAAAGTTTAAGATAATCGCTATCGAGTATTTAGATAATCGTTTTAAAGTCTAAGATAATCGCTATCGAGCATTTAGATAATCGTTTTAAAGTCTAAGATAATCGCTATCGAGTATTTAGATAATCGTTTTAAAGTCTAAGATAATCGCTATCGAGTATTTAGGAAATCGTTTTAAAGTCTAAGTTAATCGCTATCGAGTATTTAGATAATCGTTTGAAAGTTTAAGATAATCGCTATCGAGTATTTAGATAATCGTTTTAAAGTCTAAGATAATCGCTATCGAGCATTTAGATAATCGTTTTAAAGTCTAAGATAATCGCTATCGAGTATTTAGATAATCGTTTTAAAGTCTAAGATAATCGCTATCGAGTATTTAGGAAATCGTTTTAAAGTCTAAGATAATCGCTATCGAGTATTTAGATAATCGTTTTAAAGTCTAAGATAATCGCTATCGAGTATTTAGATAATCGTTTTAAAGTCTAAAAAATAAAAGGCGCCAAAATTAAATATCATTTATCAAAAAGTTCTTATTACATTTATCAAAAAGTTCTTATTACATTTATCAAAAAGTTTTAATTACATTTATCAAAAAGTTTTTATTTTTGAATACTGTGATGGTCACTTCACCTTTACAGTGTGCTATTTATCATTTCTCTATTTCTAATCAATTTTATAAAAAAAATTAAATTCATATATCATTCTTAATTGCCTGCTTCAAACAGGGATGGAAATCGGGGACATCTTCACTTTTTCAACTTTTTTTAAAAAAAAATCAATTTTTTGAGAAAAAAATTTTTTTGATCATTTTTTTAATAAAAAAAATTTTTTGTATCATTTTTTTCCACTTTTTTGAAAAATATATCAAAAAATTATGCTTGTTTTTAGCAAAGGTATGCTGAAAAAATCTGAAAAAAATATATGATAATCAGTAATTGATAGCAATAATAATTACATAAATTTCATGGGGAAATTCCTCATTGTCAGACATATTAAATTTAATATTTACCGATGTCATTAAAAAAAAAGCTTTTAATGAAGGAACATTATAGATAATCGATTTTTACATAACTATTCTCATGTATGTATCAAAATTAATAGATTTATAAAATGATCACATATTATATAAAATCACATTAGTGAGCATTTGCGTTAAAATAAAGAACTTTGCTGCCCTAAACTTTATAGTATATCGTTTTTTACTTATATTTTTTATTATAAATGTTATATACAGTGTCTTAAAAATTTGCGAATTTTCATTAATAATAAAAAATTTCAAAGTAAAACTGAAATAAAAACATAATGAATACATATATCATGTAACATATATATTAATTATATATAAATCATTTCATCAATTTCTTTTTTTCACACAAAAAACTCGATTTTGTAAAAAAAATTTAAAAAAATTAAACGTGCTAAAATTGTATTTCACAGTTTTTTTACTTTAATTATTACTTTTTAAGAAAAATATATTTATTAATATATAAAACATAAAGAGAACTCGATTAATAAATTAAAATTATCCTATTCCGTGATGGCATTTATGCTCTTTGTTGTAAATTCATAAAATTTTATTTCTAAATTCATTATTTTTTCATCTTGTCGTTGCATTAACTAATAAATGACAATATTAAATGATACAATATATTATATTATTACTTATTCTTATTCATTCATACTCCTTGTTATGAGTTCATAGAATCTTATTTCTAAATTTAATATTATTTAACTGTTTCATTAAAATATCTAGCATTATACAATATTTTGTGATATTATGTGTTATTACAATGTTATAAATCTTTTATTTATTTTCATATGTATCAAATAAAAGGTGTTTCAAAAACGACCGTTTATTTAAAAAATTTTTATGTCAATTATATTAAAACAACATGACAATTTTAATTCATCAATAAAATAAAATAATTATTTAATGACTACATCACAAATAATGTTAATTCACAAAAATAAATATCTTAATTTTTAAAAAAATCTAAAGATTACATATGAATATCAAATATAATATTTTTCTGGTAATAATTAAAAAAATTTTATTTATTTAAGTATAATCTATAACATTATCAATTTATACAATAATGTATATTAAAAGAAATTTTGTTATATCTTGATTATTGACTGGATAACGTTCATTTAAAAAATGAATTAAAAAATGCATATTGAAATTTTTCACTTGTCATAATAATTCACTTTTTTATAGACGCAATTACATTAAAGATTAAAAATCATATATAAAAATTATTTTCTGCATTATTTTTATTGTTTCTAGTGTTTATAAACATGCAAATAAATTTTATTTATTTAAGTATAATTTAATTGATATTATTTGGTTTTTCATAAACATTAAAAATCTCATGTTGTTCTTCCTTGTAATATCAATTTGAGATTACTTGATTATCATCTATATCAAAAGTTTTACAACAGCAACTTTTTACAACATATTTCTGGTATTTGCTCTTACTGTATGGCGTGAAATAAAGACATAATTGCTCTTACGGTATGAAAATGCGGTGTGCTATTCTTCTGATCTTTATCCTTTTGCATTATATATCCTTCTTTTTCCTTTTCACTTTGATCTCCCATGTTATTTGTTGAACTCCAATCATACTCGCAATGAATGGCACTAACTTTTTATTCGTATTCTATTGTATTAAGCGTTTTTTCCAATTCTTAATGATTTGCAAACTTTTCATGTAAAAGTACAAGCTTGAAAAATAAAAGCGATTTAAAATGATTATTATACTGTATTATTATCTTTTTGTACCATTCTGGAATAAGATTAAATGATTCTTCAATGATTAAATAATAATAATTCATTTTTAAAATTAATATTGTTCCTTCTTTTAGCCCACATTAGTTTTTGATATAAAGATAAAAAATATAAAATAAAAATAGAGAAAAAATATTTATAAATGGCCTTGGCGATATAACAGGTACTGTTAGACCTGGGCCACCTTTTAGAGCTCACAGCAAACCTGTACTACTTTTTTTATACTTGAATGACATACTGATTTGTTAGATATGATATTCAGTGTATTTTCCATAGCTGCAATCAAATAAAACAAGCTTCCCATATATTTTAAAAGAATAACATTATTATTAAGTCCTTTTAAATCACCAAGGAAAATAGATGTTCCATGAAATTTGATTTGAAAGAAATCATTCATGATTAATTAATCTTTAAATCAAACATTAATCACTGAAAATATAAATTAATTACTAAAATGATTCATTTAATCACTGAATATTCATCAATTACTGAAATATAGAAAGAATAATGTTTATTCAAATAAACCAGTCCATGATAAATTCATTTATGTATTCATTTTCATGAATCTAATTATCAATGCTAAAAGCAAAGTTTTTATACGTTTATTTAAGTCAAACATAATATAATAGTAGAAAATCTAAATATAATCATTTTAGAAAAATTCTTGATAAAAGAGTAAATTTAATAAGTGTAATAAAGAATGTATAAATTTAAATACAAATATATATATATATATATATATAGTATTTTTATCAATTGAATATTCAAAAAAAAGCAATTTTATAAATTTTTTAAATAAACGGTCGTTTTTGAAACACCTTTTATTTGATACATATGAAAATAAATAAAAGATTTATAACATTGTAATAACACATAATATCACAAAATATTGTATAATGCTAGATATTTTAATGAAACAGTTAAATAATATTAAATTTAGAAATAAGATTCTATGAACTCATAACAAGGAGTATGAATGAATAAGAATAAGTAATAATATAATATATTGTATCATTTAATATTGTCATTTATTAGTTAATGCAACGACAAGATGAAAAAATAATGAATTTAGAAATAAAATTTTATGAATTTACAACAAAGAGCATAAATGCCATCACGGAATAGGATAATTTTAATTTATTAATCGAGTTCTCTTTATGTTTTATATATTAATAAATATATTTTTCTTAAAAAGTAATAATTAAAGTAAAAAAACTGTGAAATACAATTTTAGCACGTTTAATTTTTTTAAATTTTTTTTACAAAATCGAGTTTTTTGTGTGAAAAAAAGGAATTGATGAAATGATTTATATATAATTAATATATATGTTACATGATATATGTATTCATTATGTTTTTATTTCAGTTTTACTTTGAAATTTTTTATTATTAATGAAAATTCGCAAATTTTTAAGACACTGTATATAACATTTATAATAAAAAATATAAGTAAAAAACGATATACTATAAAGTTTAGGGCAGCAAAGTTCTTTATTTTAACGCAAATGCTCACTAATGTGATTTTATATAATATGTGATCATTTTATAAATCTATTAATTTTGATACATACATGAGAATAGTTATGTAAAAATCGATTATCTATAATGTTCCTTCATTAAAAGCTTTTTTTTTAATGACATCGGTAAATATTAAATTTAATATGTCTGACAATGAGGAATTTCCCCATGAAATTTATGTAATTATTATTGCTATCAATTACTGATTATCATATATTTTTTTCAGATTTTTTCAGCATACCTTTGCTAAAAACAAGCATAATTTTTTGATATATTTTTCAAAAAAGTGGAAAAAAATGATACAAAAAATTTTTTTTATTAAAAAAATGATCAAAAAAATTTTTTTCTCAAAAAATTGATTTTATTTTTAAAAAAAGTTGAAAAAGTGAAGATGTCCCTGGAAATCGAGTACGAGTAAAGAAAGGCTACTCGAATATTTTTCTTACTCGAGTAAGCCTCGTACTCTATATTACTCGAGTAAATTCGAGTAAAAAAACCGTTTTTAAATTTATTTTTACTCGTCTTTACTCATGCTATTCAATTATAACTTATTTACTCGAGTTTACTCGTAATCACTGGTTCGACTCCCATTTTTTTTTTTTTTTTTTAATAAAAATAGTTTTTAGAATATTCTTTAAAGTGAAAATATATGTTTATTAATTTATTTTATTCATTATTTAAATTACTACTCTTTTTTTTCCTCATGTAAGAATTATTCATTATCTCTTTTTCTTTGTTTGCAGTAATCAATTATATCTGGTAAAAAATCAAAACTAGAATATTTTTCTATGAGACACACGATTAGCGAAATTATTGATATATTTTCACCTTCACTGCAAGTTATTAATATTTCTTTAAATAATTGAGCATTTTCTCGTAAAAATTTTTTTATTCAACGTTGAATATAAGATTTATAATAAAAAATTAGGACTTAAATATAATATTAAAAAATAATAGATGTTACCGAAAGATTTTTTTTCATATTACTCAAAATGATTAGATAATTATCATTTGTTTTGGCGCAAAAAATACATTTCAAAAGCTTTTTTATTTATTTACTATACAAATGATAAATACTAAAAAAAAAAAGATTTTAATTACTTATTGATGGTATTCTTAATTACAATAAATTTTATTCCAAATTGAATTAAAGCAATCTTTTTACAAACTTTACTTTGGTTTATTAAATTTATGAATAAAATGATTGTATATGACACAAAATTTCATTAAAACATATATATTTACATTTGAACATAAATTATTTTGATTTATTTAAGGGGGACCTTTACCCGTTTACTATTTTTCTTTACCGATCAATATTTAAATTTCGTATGATCGTTTCCTTTGAAAAATGCATTGAATTTTAAAAATGAAATAACTAAATATAAGTGTTAGCTAGCCATTTCTTTTTTGGAGCATTAAAATATATTACGAATAACTTAAAATTTGTGGGTCTCTAAATATCAAAATAATTCTGAATCTTCTTTTAAATAAGCGATAATTGCAAAAAAATTGTGCATTTTTCTTAACTATCATAAAAAAAATATTAACAAATCATTTTTTTCTAGATTTAAGACCCAGAAACTTTAAACAAACATGCATTAATTATATTTTATATAAAAATGTTGCAGGATTATTAGTGAGCATTGAGTTATTTCAAATTAAAATTGGATATGTTTTCCAAAAAAAATAATATATGTGGCAAATTTGTGATTTCAAAATATAGTAAAAGATATCCAATGATTGATTTAAATAATATATCATTGTATACATATAAATATTAAATAAACTTATGAAGAATTCTTTTTTTGAATTTAATTCCTAATTTGATTATTTGGAAATGCACATAAAAATATCTTTTTTTAATATTTAAGAGATATATAATTATATTTATAATATAATTACCTTTAAAATAGAATGAAACAATAATATAAAATATAATTATAGAATACAAATTAACATATAAACATTTAAAACATTATATTAATAGATAAATGCATTTATTATATATAATAATATTATTTTTAAAGGGAATTAATGCTTTTTATGCACATTTTTATACAAATAGTATAAATGATTCTTTTATTTTTTTCCGAATGTGTGATTAAAGGTTAAATAAAAACTTAAAAATATTATAATTATTATCTTATAATAATAATATGATAGTAGCATAATTATCAATGATTTTTTATAAATCAAATTTCATAAATTTGTGTATGATACAATAATATGATTGCATTAAAATGTTTATCAAAATCCCATATTATATAAATTATATTCTTCAATTTGTATCTTTTAAATTAAAATATGAATGGTAATAATTAATCTATAAATATAAATCATATTTATATATAATAGCAATAATTAAAATTTCTGGTTATAAAAATATAAAAGATTATTATATTATAATTTCTAAAAAGATAAGGCTATCTAATATAATTGAGAAGTTTTTATTTTTTATTTATTTTATGCCATCAAAAAGTTTTGAAAAAGTTTGGAAAATAATTATTTATTTAAATTGAAATTTCATTTCATTTCTCTTGATGCCGAGACCAAAAAATACAGCAAAAAATTCAAAGAACAATGGAAGAAAGATGATTTATTATAAAAGTGTAGGAACTCAAATTCTAGATAATTCAAGACAAAAATTGATAAATATTTCAAAAAGTGATCAGTTAACACAAACAAATAATCATTATTCAATAGATAATGATATGACATTCACAATTTCGATATTAATTTTTGGCCTTTCTTATCAAATTGCCAGAAATGTATTCAATTTTAATGGAATTGAAGTTTGTTCAGAAAAAACTTTTTATAAATATCAAAATCAAATATCACCAATAATTATACAAATGGCAAAAGAATCAGCAAAAAATTTTTCAGAAAAAATTGAGAATGATACAATTATATCAATTGACGGGGCATGGGATCACCGGCGCCATGGCACTGCATGTATTGTTACTTTTATAGATATAAAAACAAGAAAGATCATAGACTTTGAGATATCTACAACTCCAAAGCAATTTGTACATGGAAATACAAATGAATGCTCCAGAAACTTAGAAAAAGTTTCTATTGAAAAACTGGTTGAACGATGGAAACATTCTCAAAAATTTAAATATTACATTCACGATAATGACGGAGTTACCAGAAATATAATAAATAACTCTGGTTGGAAGATAATTGAAATATTAGATGTAGGCCATGCCTTAAAATCTTTAAAAAAAAATCTTGAAAAATTCAATAAAAGAGAGGGAAAACCTTTCAATGGACTTATTGAAAGCATGAACCGTTATTTGAATAGTTTATTCAGAAATAATTCAATCTCTACACAAAAAAGAATTGATTTATATTATCATATGCCTGAACACTACACTGGAAACCATTCTCATTGTATTCATAATAATAACACAAAATTAAGATTATATTCCGGATCAAATAAAACATATTTTAAAGAAAAATTAAATAAATTTTTAAAAGAAAACGATCATTATGCACAGAAAATAAATCCGAATTATAACACTCAAAATAACGAGTGTTTTAACCGGCTTAAAACGAAATTTTTATCTAAAAATATTAAGTATTCCACCTCAATAGAATTAAGATTATCAGAAGCAGTTTTAGAGTGGAATGATGAAAATTGGACTAATAAACTAATGGAAAAACTAAATATTGATAAAAAAAATTCAATTAATCAATTTATAAATTCTAGAAAACAGTCTCAGAAAAAAAAGAACGAAAAAAAAAGAACAGAACCTTTTAAAGAAAGTAGAAGAAAAGAAAGAAATGCTAAATTAAGTAAAAAGATTAATCAAAACAAGAAAGCAAACGGCTACAAACCCAATGCAAAAAAACTTAGTTTCAATTAAAATAAATTAATTTGAGGCAAATTAATAAATTTCTGTTTTACAAATCATTTAAAATATTTTTTTTATTTTCCTGTTAAATTTGTTTATTAAATTAAAAATATTAAATAATATGTACTTTTGTTTTATTTTTAATGGTTTAATATTATATTGGTTTATTTTTAGTAGTATTATATCAATATCGAATTTTTGATGATTGGAAGAAATGCCAAAATTTGGTTGAAAATTACTGTAAAGTAGCTAATTTGATAATCTCTCGCTGAAAATTATCAGAAATCATTTGGAGATTTCTGATAATCAAATGTTACTCGTTATCGAAACCATAACTCGATAAAAACTATTACATATGAACTTAGATGGTTCACTCATTGATTCTTTATCAATCATTTGTCTTTTCTGCTAAGTAGAGTTGGAAAAAACAGTATATTGAAGACTTTTTAATTAAAATAAAAATTAACCTTACTAGATTATATTTGACCTTGATCGTTTTCCTCAGAAAGGTCCCCCTTAAATAACCAAAAGTAGATAAGAAATAAAAATATTTTAAATAAGATAAATAAGCTTTTTATTTTATACAAAAATACTTTATTATTAAATAATCAATTTTACTCAGAGTAATTGACAGAAAATACTCGAAAATGATGAAATGTGAATTAAATAATTTCACTCTCGAGTAGACGGTTTACTCGAACATTTTCCCGAGTAAATTTCGAGTAGAAACCGTTTATTTACCCGAGTTTACTCGAGTTACTCTTTTACCATCCCTGGCTTCAAACTTCCAGAATTATCAAAATTCTTGTATAAATAAGCTTTTCAAATGATTTTCTGCATTTTGTAATATTCATACGCATTTTTCATCAAAAAGTAAAAAGAGATTAATCGTAATTTAACGTATCGCATATGAAGCATATAAGTATTATTTCATATAGATATTAAACATATTCCGAAAAATATAGCGCAAAAAATTTTTATCTTGGGTCAGAAAGTTGAAATTGCATATGAATAATTAGTTACAATTTTGTGCTTAACCAAATTTGTGGTTATAAATCGATTTATCTTCCTATAATGAATATAAATCCCGTAATTCGGTGATAAAAAGTTGTTTTTTGCTGATGATATTTGTTATTCAAATTTCGCATAAAAGAGTTGAAAACGCATTTAGTGAAGTAATAAATTAGTTTTTTGATTGTAAATACAATATAAAGATATTGAGTATTGAAAGTTAAAAGATGATGAGATAATTGAATTTTTGAAAAATCGAGGTTAACGAAATTCGACGAGAATTCGTTTAATCATTCTTTAATAAGAGCGTATCAACAAACTTTGTTTATATGTCACAAGCTTAAAAACAATCTGTAATAAGCAGTCATCTTCGAAGATTATAAAAATAAACGTTCTTTTTTCTATATAAATTACCCTTGTGCGAAATTATGTGGGAAGAGGGTATTTAGAAAATTATTAATAAATAATAACCAAAGAAGTTTAATTATTGAACCAAAAATAAACTCATATTATTTTTTTTTCCAGAAAACTCATGGAATAATTACTTTATTACCTTTGAAAAAAGTACTCAATAAAGTGGAGAATGAAATTTTGAGCATTCTAAAATTTTATAAACTCATAGAATCAGGATTACTATTTTAAATTAATTTTCAGAAAAAAAATTGAATAAATTGAGACAATGGCGAGGTCTATATATACCTTTCTCAAGGACAATCGTTTTTTTCTACGCCACTTTTTGAATGGTTTTTCTATCCATGAGTAGCTACTCATGGAAAGTAAGAAACCGCCATCTTAAGGTGAAATTTGAGTTACTATGTTAAGAAATTTAACCAAAAAAATCGTAAAAATTTTATTTTAACTTAAATTTAAAACTATTTACTTTTTTTGATATAAATTTGTTTATTTTTACATAATTTTTCGGGGATATACGCACCAGTGATCACCATGGGGCTGCACGAAGCCGAATCTGGTTCCTTTAATTGCTGGATGAATCGGAAAGCTATTTGAACTATATAATTATGTATTTTTGACTAAAAATTGAATTAAAAAGTATAAAAAAGTATTCAAAAAGTTTAAAAGTTTTCAAAAAGTGGCGTAGAAAAATACGATTCTCCCTTTCTCAATAACTTGTATTACTGACACTTTTTGATTTCTGATATAGAATAAATTGAATAAAAAAGTTTCTTAATAGACTACAACTATCACACTTGAGTCTATGCATGATTACCTAAATAAACGGACTCTCAGAAAAAATACGTTTTATCAAAGTCTTTTAAGGGTTCATAACCAATTGAAAAAAAAGTTTCTTAATATTTCTGAGAGAATTAATTAAAGATTATAATGAACTCATTTATGAAAGCACACCTTTTTTCAAAGATTATAATGAACTCATTTATAAGAATAAATAAATCATTTTCTTGAAATAATATAAAAATAAACTTTCTTTTTTCTATATAAATTATCCTTTATAAAATTACCCTTGTGCGAAATTATGTGATAAGAAGGTATCTTATTAAATAAACATTTATTTATTTTATTTTTGATTTACCAAATATATATTTTAATATATAAATTATATTTATAATAAAATTAATTTTGTAATAGATATATCGAAAAATAATCCTATCGGACGTGAAAATTTCCGAATTGAGTTTAAAAAGGTAAGATCTCCAAATCCACTCGAAAAACATGGCCTTTTTTTATTTTATTTTCTAATAAATAAAAAATGAAGAACATATAAAAAAACTAAAAACTTTTGTCGACTCATTCATCTTAAAATGGATTTTTTCTTAAAAAAACATTTTTTTCTCATTATGCATTTTATGAGATTTGAATTAAGCACTTTCATACTATTTTTAAATATGTTAATAATATGATAAAACAATATTAGACATGTATTAAACTTTGATGATGTTTTTTCTGTTGATCAAGAGGTATTCCAATGAAGTGTTTTTAACGTCTTTTTTGATAGACATTTTTACTTGCACTTTTCCGAGATTTTATTCTGAAAAAGTTTGTCTATCTAATTTACTTGCACTTTCCCGAGAAAAACCTTTCAAAAAGTTAAAAGCGTAAAATAAAGAGAATAAAAAGAAATAAAATGCATTATGGATTTTGTTTTATTAAAAAAAATAAACGAATAACATACTTAATTACATGAGAGAATCATATTTGTAGGTATATACTATGCAAATTACTAATAATTTATATTAAAAGGATATCACCATCTGATTTCTGGCACCAGCATTAAATTAATATCAGCTATTTATTAAATCAGAAGTCTTTGATTATATTTATATGTCCTGCGCATTGTATTCTCTGAAAATTCTATTCTGATATGTATTATTTTTGATTGAGGAAAAAAAAAATGATTGCTGTGAGTTACCGTTGCAATAATGTATCATCAACATGGCATATAGTTACCATTGCATATAGTTCTGGTAAAGCTGAACCAAGATTTGTTTTTATAATTTTTAAACGTGAGACCATGACGATTAAAATGTATTCAAAATAATAATTGAAATTATAAAAGGAAAAATAAATAAAATTAATAAAAAACAAAAAATTTATTTATTATCTTGTTTGTTATTCTGTTGTTTTAACTCTCTGAAATAGATTATACCCTTTTCGACTAACTGAATGACAGAAACTTCTTGGTTTTGAATGTAAAATCCATCTCTATCTTCAATCCTTTTAATTTTGGAATCAACATACTCTTTTATTTGTTTTTCTTTTTTGTATCGACTGAATTGTTTAATTTGAAGAACAGCACACTTTTTTTCAAAACTTAATTGGTCGTTATCGTCCTGAGTCTCTCCTTCTGCTTTAACAAATTCTTCCTTAATTATTAATTGATCATATTGGAATTCTAAATCAATATTGTTAAATTGAATTCGTGGAAATTGAACGCCTAATGACAATCTATGTCTGCAAGGTATATTTACTCCATATATTTCACTTTCAAGCTTATTTTCATTACATTGGCAGTTGTTTTCATTGGTATCGTAAAACAAAATCATCTTTTTCATTTCAGATTTATCTGTTGTTAACATTTTATTCATTGTTTTTGTTTGTAAGTGATTATAATTGTGCTTAATTCTATCGTTAAAATTTGTATACTTTTTTGTGAGATCACTATGAATTCTGAAAAGTGATGTGAAAAATTGATTATTTCGAGGCACTTTTCTATTCAAATGACCATGTGTGGCCTCGAGGCTGTTCGTAGTCGAAGGCATTTTATACTTTGTTCTACAAAACATCGAAACCTCCTCCCAACGATCGTAATCATTTATAATTATTTTCTTTTCTTTAAATAATAAACCAACCTTTTTTAGAGCAGCATTTATTTTTTTTATTTCACTTGGGGTTTCAATTGTTATCTGGTCAAATTTCTCAGAAAAAGTTTCAAAAGCATTATTCAATTCAAATGCTGAAGCTGCTTTTATAAGAATTTCCACTTCATATGAATAGGGGGACCATTTCAAACTAGCTAAAAGGTGACGAAGACATTTGAGGTGAATGGCTTCGTATGTTTTACAAACTGAGCGAAGGGCTGTCCCCTGATCTGATTCAAAAACTTTTTTTTAAAACTGAAATCTGTCTCTTTTTCAATAGAACTTAATAAAAAATTATATAAATCTTTGGTTTCTCCGTTCCCGAAACCAAAACCAATTGGTAGACTTGAATTTGAAACACAGGCGGTAATAATTGATGTAACGAAAAAGTTCATTATCCGCCAAGTGGTGTCGATTAAAAAGCCCTCAATTTTAATATTTTTATCCAAAAGCAAACTTTTTGAATGAGGCATAATAAAAACTCCTCCAATAATGTAGTAAACTTTGCCATTGCACACATACTCTGGTAATCTTTTTTTTGTCACTTTTTCTTGTAATCTTAGATATAAACATCCTTTTATACCTGTAGATTTTAATTCGTCAAAAGAATTTAATTTTTTTTTATTAAGAATATAAAAATGTTGAATATATTGGTGCAATGTGTAATAATCATCATTAAGAGGATAACCAATATAATAATGTTTCTTTGCAAAAAAGTGCAAAATTTGAGAAAAATTGTATTTTGAAAAATATAATAAAAATGAGTTGTTTATAAAATATTTAGAACTTTCTGATATATTTGAAAATACTTTGAAAAAGTGAATATGATTTTGAACTTTTGGATTAAATAGTATTTTATTATCTGATCCAACATAAGATACAAAACTTTTTTCTTCTTGAAGCCAGTCTTTTTTAATAAACTCTGTTGACATTTGAACCTGAATTTCGTCCTCTTTTATACGTATGAATATATAATATTCTTTATCCATAATATATAATACAATTGTTGAACGATTTTCCCAAAGTTTGGATATATTTTAATATTTAATCCAGCATATAATATATATTATTTTAGCAACTAAACATATTATTAAAAAATTTTGCTATAATGAGAAATTTGTGTTTTAAGATGTATAATAAAGTATTCAAAACACTAAACTCAATTCGGAAATTTTCACGTCTGATAGTATTATTTTTTCAATATATCTCAATTAAAAAATATTATGAAATTAACTATATTATAAATATAATTTATATATTATAATATGTATTCGAATAATCAAAAATATTTTTGATTATAATATGTATTTATATATTATAAATGTTTATTTAATTATTATAAATATAATTTATATATTATAATATGTATTCGATTATATATAAATGTTTATTTAATAAGATATTATGGTTTTAAATTGAATGAAACGTGAAAATTAAAAAACTATAAGTTTATTTTTGTTTAATTGAAAAAAAACGGTGCAACTTTTTTATTAGTTTTTTTTTGTTCTATTTTTCAATTGATTTTTCAATTGATTTATTATTTCTATTCTTTTTTTTTATAATATTATTATTAATCTTTTAATATTTAATTTAAAAAAAAATAAAATATAAACTTAGTTTTTTAATTTTCGCGTTTCATTCAATTTAAAATAATGATATCTTATTAAATAAAAAAAATATAACATTTTTTTAATTTTTAAGATTCTAATTATAATAAAAATTAATTTTATATTGCTTTATAATTGAGATATATCAAAAAATAATCTTATCAGACGTGAAAATTTACGAATTGAGTTTAAATAAAAATAAAACGTTCAAACTTTTGTGAGAAAATTTTAAATTTAAAATTTTTGCTAATTAATCTTATCCTTTAATTTTATTATGAACGATATTGAAATAATGCTCAAATTAATTTCTATTCAGGATAGCAAATTGAACTATATCGAAACAATATCCGAAGATGTATCTTCCGAATTCAATAAATTCACTTTTTTCTTTTTATTTTCTTCCCATCCTTTGCGCTAGTATAATACATTCAAAGCTGAAAATGTTGACGCTCATTTTTTACCCGAAAACATTTTTGATGAAAAAAATAAATACTTTATCGTTAATAAGAAGACGTCAGATTGCTTAATCAGAAATGAATTTGATTTTTCTAATCTGGTGTCTGTTTTTCTAGGCCCAGAAGAAACTCTTTACAGTGAAAAAATTTCTTCGAAGATCAAAATTTTGTTTTTGAATAAAATTGAAATTAAAAAATATTAAATAATAATTCCAATCAGTTGAGTGATGAAATAAAAAGTGTTTTAACATATAAAAATAGAGATGTTTTTAATTTCAATTTTCAAAAAAAATATTTCTTTTATTCTTTCAAAATAAATAGATATTTAGATTTTTACGGGGAAAAATACAAATTGTTTGCTTCTATTGTTCATCATGGAAAAAGTATTAAAAATGGTCATTATACATCCATGATTGATTGTGGCAAGTATTGGTGTGAATTTAATGACACACATGTTTTCGAAGTTAAAGAATACCGTGCGATCAAATTAACTAAAGGAAAGGATAATTCATCTGGGATACTTGCAGTTTATATATTACTTAGTGAATATGATAAAACTGTTTTTTGAATTGGTAGAGGATTATTTATTTATTTTTTAATAATTTAATGATTTTGCTATAATTATACTCTTGAATTTCTATGAATATTTTTTTCAAGTATATTTTCTAATTGAATATATAATTCAAAATTTTAAATGAAATATGGCTGTCTTGTTATTAATATGATGAAAGTGAAATATCGAAACTTTGTTTGTTTCAGTTTTTTTTGCTGTCTTTTGATGAATTGAAACGGTAAAATCTCGTAATTCGTTTAAAAAAACTAATAATTTTGGTATTGTCCATTTATAATATGGATGATCTTTTAAAAATATATCTAGTTTCTTTGGAAATCGATCTGTATTTACGTAGTCCGAACGATAAAATAGCGTGGTCAACTCTAACGAATATGCGGTGTCTTCTTCCATTCACAGAAAAAAAATGCTCGAAAAAAAGTAAAACCACGACGATTATTTTTTATTCAAAAAAATTGAGAACAAAATCTCGGAAAAGTGCAAATTTCTAAGTCTATCTCTTTTTTTATAAAATCAACTTTTTTTCAACCAAAATAAAATGAATTTGATTTAAATTAGTTTTAATTCATTTTAATGAATGTGCTTTTTTAAAATAATGCACTTTTAAATATTTTGCTTTGACTTTTTTCCAGATGCATTATTCAGATTTATCGTGATTAGCCTTTTATATTTTAACTTTACCTTACATATATGTTATATTGGACATTATTAATATGAATGGAAGTATTTATAGCAAAATATATTTAATTTTGATCCATTTTTCTGCATAAACAAATTCATTAAAAGTAGTTGATATTATTCCATCAATCCTATTTTGATTTTTTTGGTATACATATAATAGTTTCTACATCGTTCGATTTTTCCAAATATGCTAAATATTAAAAAATTCATCGAATTGTTTTTGAGAAATCAACTTTTGTTTTTAGGTTTGTTATATAATTGTGATATTTTAATAACATTTTATATATTGAATATTAAATTATTTATTGAAAATAACAATTATTAGTTTTATATAATATTTAATTAAATAGTTTTAGAAATAATTAGAAAATATAATTTGAATATATTTTGCCATTAAGCCTTGGTTTTTGTATTTACAATTGTATACAACTTGTCCGTTTAAAAATTACAATTGTAATTACAATTGTAAATACGTTATTTTCTCGATATTAGTTTTTTATTTTTATCTTGATCTACAATTATTTTTTTATATTAAAAATGTTTTAAATAATTTAAAAATAAAAAGATAAAATAGTAAAATGTTTTTCAAATTAAATAATATTGTTTTTGATTCTTCATAAAATAAAAAAAAATTTATTCGCATTCAAAAAGTTTCCTTAATACTACAAATCAAAAAATCGTTATTTTACGAAAAAAGACGTTAAAAAGACGTTTAAAGTATTTGTGATGCAAAAAAAATAAGGCCTATTTGCCATTAACAATTCAATAGTTGTGCTAAAAGAACATAAATATAATTTTCTTTGATAATTATAGATTGAAGATATAAACGATCATGTATATAAATTTAAATATATATTAGAAATTAAAAAACTAATTAATTAATAAAAAAAATTAAATTATTCATTAAAAAATGAAGAATTGAATATACAATTCTTCTAAAATTTTGAATACCCTGATCTCGGATAAAATGAGAAACTTTATATGGTTATGTTTCACTTTTTTTCCTGTTAACCATTTACACTGAGGTCTAAAAATAGAGATTTTAATTAATTAAATGATTCATTGAAATCTTCAAATAGCATTTTAATTATTTCATTAGATAATAAAAGATAATTCTAAAAATAGTATTTAGATTTTTTATGTGAAGTCACATAACGGCTCAAAAAACAATTGAAAAAAAAATTTTTTAGTAGAAAGTTTAGCTGAGTTTACCGCACAAAATCTTCTAAATATCGTAAAATCTTGGCCAAATATCAATAAGTATCAGCAACCCTTCGCCAATAATCGCAAAAAACAGCATTTATCGTCAATAATCAACAAATATCTTCCAAAGATCAACAACTTTTCCTCAGCAATTCTCTTCCAACGAAAATAATTATCTTTTAACAGCAACCATTCTCTTCCATCATCAACAATTCTCTTCCATCAGCAACGACTCTCTTCTAGCAACAGCAATTCTCTTCCATCATCAACAATTCTTTTCTATCAGCAACGTCTCTCTTCTAACAACAGCAATTTTCTTCTAACAAAAGCAATTCTCTTCCATCATCAACAATTTTCTTCTAACAACAGCAAATCTCTTCCATCATCAACAATTCTCTTCCATCATCAACAATTCTCTTCTCACAAAAGCGATTCTCTTCTCACAACAGCGATTCTCTTCTCAAAACAGCGATTCTCTTTTAACAACATCGATTCTCTTCCAACAGCGGCAACCCTCTTTCATTGATCTAAGATTCTCTTCTAATAAACAAAATCTTCTTGTTATTAGATACGAATGTTCCTCCATTTAATCATATATTCATTTAACTCTCTCAATTAATCTCTCATAAATGAGCGCAAAGCACAAATGAATCAATATAAATTCAGTGATCTTATTCAAAAGACTCTCACTTAGATTATTGAGAAATTTTATTTCAAAACTCTCATTAACTCATCAAATTATTATCCAAATGTTATTCTGAAATAACAAAGTAATACTATCTTTATATATTAGCAATTCATCATAGTATATCCAAATTTTGCTCCAAAATTTAATCATCATTATGCGGTGTATTTGTTAACAAAAAGTTGGAATGCCATATGATTTAACACAAAAAGTTTTAATGCTACCATTCGTTTATTATTATTAATGATCCATAATAAACGAACTGTTTTCACATCTATATTCATATTATTTGATATTTAATTGACGAATATCAAAGATATAGTGCACTAAGTTATCAAAATTTATAGTTCTCGTAACAATATCAATTCTTCAATTGAAGATTTAATTATCTAATATGAACACTTTTAATCAACAAAAATATCGATTCTTTCTAGTAATTGCTTAATATCGCTATGATATTCCAGTCTGTTTTGACCTGATGCACAGAATATTCATCGATGATGCATCAGCAAAAATAACAATGAATAATATATAGCTATTTTAAATCTCTCAAAGGTATTGTTTATATTATTACAGAAGCGATTTCTCACATCTTTTTACTTTCTCAGATAAATCTCAAATAAGATGCTATTTTCGAAAAAAATTTTAAAAAATTGTTTGATCAAGCGATTTAATTGCATTATATGAAGACTGTCATTGGTATAGATAACAAATTTGTCATACATGACCAGTAAAGTTTTATAATCAGCCAATTGCAACAGAATATTATTTCGCAAAAAACATTGATTCTTTAATAACATATCCAAAAGAGAATACTCATAAATACTAAGATTATTTGATATCGGTTTTTTCTTATCTTGAATTATGTGTTGGGCTATTAAAATAATATTGATTTTTGTAACTTTATATTTTCTTCATATCTTTTCTATATAAGCACTTATGCATACGAATTATATTAATCATATTTAGATTTAGCTATTATCATTCGTTTTCTTTTTTTAAACCAAATAAATTTTTTATTTTCTATAAGGTCAAAAATTCACCTAAAATTCACCTTTTTTTAATAACGAATAATAATAATAATAAAAAATACGTTAACTTTCTCATTTTATCCGAGATCAGGGTAAATTTTATATTTTTGAGTTTATATTTTCTTATATCTTTTTTTAAATTATCTTTTTGATAATATGAAATATTTACATGAAAATAAAAAAATAAAGTTTAATATATTTAAATTAATATATAAAAAAATTATTTTTAACATATTGCGATTTTTTATCTCAAAAAAAATAGATAATTTTTTCATAAATACCTTTCATTTTTTTTGAGATAAAAACCTTTCATTTTTACAATAACGTAATTTAAATGGACTGGTTGTTTTTAAATGGTCTGATAGTAAGTAAATTTTCCATTGAAAAATTGAGATATTTTATTAATTTTCTTTGTAAAAATGAGATATTATTTTAATTTTCTTTGAAAAATTAAAAAGAAAATGGCTGTAACTTTTTAAATTAAAATTTATGATTTTTATTTTTATGCAATCTTTATAATAGAACCTCATGCATCAACAACTTCAATGAATTCTGATTAGCAATCAAAAATACAAACCGAATTCAAAAAAAAAAACGAAACAAATTTTTAAAATTAAATGCTTATCGATAAAAAAAAACATTTTACGAGAAATATGATGTAAAATACAAAAATAACGAATATCATACACAAATTTAAAACTTTAAAGCAAATCAAAAAAAAAAAAAAAAAAAAAAAAAAAAAAATATAAATAAAAACTAAATAAAAGAGAAATTAAGTATTTTAATATATTTAAAATGTATAATAATCAATCGGTACTTTAGGTATTTCAGTCAGTAACCTTGTATCATTATGTTCGGTTGATAATATATCTTGAATTAATTCTGTATAGCTTTTTTCATCTATAGAATCAATATTGCATAAATAACTAAATTTGTTTACTACTTTAATCCTCTCTGACAACTCGTTTATCTTTTCTTCTGTAGTAATTATTTGAGATGATATATTTATTCTATTTTTGTTTCTCGCTTGCCTTTCATCGTATCTTTTCTGTTCTGCTGGTGTGAGATCTTGCACAAAAACTGACTTGAGAACTTCATCTTTGCTTACTGGATATGTACCAGTCTTTCTCGCTGCAGTTTCTGTAAGAGATAATGCTGATGCTTGTTTCCATGCAGTTATAATAGATTTAACAACAGCTAATCTTATTTTGGCTGCTTTTGAAGAAATTTCGTCATCAATATTAATTTCTGAAAAATAGTTATCAAAATTCTGTGTGTAAGCTTTTTTAAATGGAAATCCAAGCCCAACATCAAACATTTGAAGAATGTGTGATGTATGGGCTGGGATTATTAAAACAAAAATATTAAATCTCCTAAAAAGTTCTAATGCCATAGGATTTTCACGACTTGTATGGCCGTCTAAAATCAATAAAACTGGTAATTTTTGATAATCCTCTGAAAATCGTGATCTATATGTTTGAATAAAATTAATAAAATGGAAAGTCCAAATCAAAAAAAGGTCTCTAGTCATGTATCCGTTTGAACTAGATGCCAAATAAATTTGATTAGTCTCACAAAATTCTTTGAGTTCGTTTGGAATTTTTTTTGTCTCTGTTAATATTATAAATGGAGGGAGAGAAATGCCATTTATTCCATGGCACATCATACTTGTAACATGTTTCATATCTGGATAATCATCTAGTAAAACACTTTTAATATTATTTGGTACAACGTATTTTTTTTTTGGCAACGGCTCTATCATTGTTTCATCAGCTCCAAATATGAAAAACCATTTAAAAGATGCTAAAAACTGACTAAAATTATCAAAATAGTTATTGATAACTGAAAATGAGCAACTATCTAATCGTTTTGGATCAATTAAGCGACGGTTAATGATGTGAGATTCGAGTTGGTCAAGAACATTGTTGATCCATTGCCGCGAAGGAGGTTGCAATAACATTTGATCAATTGTATTTTCATGTTTTTGAGAATTTGTTATTCTCAGAAACTCTATGGCATTTTGAACGCGACTCATCTTTAAGCGGCTTGCTTCATCGAGGACTTCGGCACAATCCATCGGTTCTCCAAGAGCCATTGCATCTTGGACAGCATCTCTAAGTTCTTCCATGTCACGTGAACACAAGTAAGGATCTTGGCCACCTTTCATTCCAGGTGACCATTTATAGCCAAGAGCAGCTCTTTTAATTGCTGTTGATAACTTACAATCAAAAAGTTGAATTTGAAATTCTGTATAAAACTGTCCTGAAATTTGCTTATAAGTCTTTTTCTCAAGTCTCTTTTCTAAAATAAATATTTGATGCTCTGAAAGATCTTCTGTGGCAATAAACTCCATTGTAAAAAATGAAGAACAATGACCATTCTTCACAAAAATTAAAAGGATTTCTTTGAAATCTTATATGATAGTAAAAATGATTTCAATGGTTTATTTTATACATTTTTAATTATTTTGAGAGCTTTTTATTTATACTATCAGACCATTATTATACTATCAGACCGTTAAAAAACGTTAATTTAAATAAATAGAAAAAAACGTGGAATTTATTCACTAATTTGTATGCATAAATCATTTTTAAATTTTAGATATATTATAAAAATGCATTGTTATAAATAAAAATGATCGTTTTAGTAAAATATAAAGGTCATTTTTGTATTTTTTTAATTGAATTTTTAAAATGCAAATTTCTTTTTAAGGTACAATTCTCATACGTTAAATATTGAGAAAGAGAACGTTAAAATTATGTGAAAGTGCACCTCTCAGAAAAAGTTTATTTTTGAATGAGTGTCAGATTTAAAATTCTTAGCTTTATTTTTTATATTAAATTTTTCAAATATATAATTTTTTAAAAAATATTTTTTATATAACATGTCTTTTCTTTTTCTTAAAGTGTCAAAAAGTTTTGCAGTTACTAAACGTATGAGAATTGTACCTTAATAAATCGGTAAGGATATTTTATATTATGATATTTCTTTTTAATATAATTTATAAAGTAAATAAATATCAATTTCATCAATTTTCGAAATAAACCCCTTTAGTTGGAAGACCTCTGTTGATCAAAAATTGCAAAATTTTGGATAGAGGCATGTCAACCAAAATTCTACTCGATAAATTTTTTTGAAAATGATAATATAAGATTTAAATGATGTATATTAAAACTTTTCCTCTTGAGCAAACGAAAACTTCTATACAGTTTTTAGTTTTCATTCAAATCATCATTTTTAACTCAATATCTTCAATTCAAAAAGTAGATATATTCAAATTTGATATATTTAAAAATGAATTCTCTTTCATTTTTGATAAGATCATGATTGAATACCATTTCAATTTGAGAGAATTTTTATTGAATAGCTTTTCAATTTGAGAGAAGGTTAATTGAATATTCTTTCAATTTGAGAAGAATAGATAAGTTTTATTTATAACTTGGAAATTGAATTATCAAAAATTTATTTTATGATATAAATATACTTAGATATTATTTATGAATTAATAAAAGTAATTATATTTGCATGTCACAAAAAATTTAAAATAAATATTTTAAAATATTTTATTTTGTTTTTACAAAGTAGGTAAAATCATTATTTGATTTATAATAAAGAAGTATATAATTTTTATTAATCAACAAAATAAATTTCTGCTCTAATATTCTCAAATATTTATTTAAAATATAATTATTTGAAAAAGTTCGATCGGTAAAAATAAAAAATGATTTATTTCAAATTTTTTTTTATATAATTTTAAAGAAAAATGAAATGAATTTATCATAAGTTCTATAAAACCTCTAAAAATCATATTTTGAGCACTAATTATATTTTATTTTTTCAATGAACTATCAAATGAATTGAAAGTATAATATTAGTGTATATTGAAACGTATAAAAGAAAATCCCAATATAATTATTAGAATGGCTGTTTTATTTTGATTAAAAAATGAAATATGATTAGTATCACAGCTATTTGAAAATAAGACGTTTTATGTTTAGATATTTAAAGAACGTATAGAGTAATCATAAAAACCATTAGTAATTTGTTAATATTATTAAGTTATAGATGTAAAGAATCTTGGATCTTATATTTCTATAGAGTGGATAAAATAAAAAATCTAAATTGATGTTTTTTTACCTAAAAACTATTAATTTTTATTGTACAAACTAAATAATCGGATTCCAAAGATCATTAATACATTCTTCTTTTTTATATTAATCTTTTATAACTGGACTTATCTTATTTTCTACTTTCACTTTTTGAGAGCTTTTTTTTGGTTGATCTGCCTCTTTTTTGATTTCATTTTTTTCTTGTTTTTCAGTAATAAAATTAAAATTATATATATTTGATTTTATATTTATGCTACAAATATTATATATATGACGATGGACTAATTTTTAATAAAAAATGATCAATATTCAAGTTTTTTTTGCATAAAATAAAATTGAATTGAAAAAGAGTTTCCTTACCTTTCTTCTCAAAAAATGCGGATTGATCTTTTTAAGAGTTTTATTCAAGTTATTAAATCATATAATTTTTTTTTAACATGGGTTAATAGCCACTTTGAAAGCATTTTTTTACAATCTGAAAATTTTGCATGTTTATTTACTATTACTAAAAAAAAAAAAAAAAATTGTATTTTTAAAATTTTCATATCATATTTATCACAAAAAATAATTATATTTTCTGTTGTAATGATTTTTTTCATTGAAAAATGAATAACAATATTGAGAGAAATAATAAATCTATATTTGAAATTATATCATTGAATTGTAAGATTTCATACAGATGATGACTTATTAAAAACAAATCTTGCTGATGGCTTTAGCATTGAAAAAAAAAAAAAAAAACATGCAATGAATTATGATATTATTTGCTAATGACCATGAATTAATAAAAAAAAAAATAATTTAACTATAAAAATTGATATAAAAAGGTAAAAGAAAGGAATAAAAAATGAAGAGGAATTGTGTTGAAATTTCAGATTTTAGATATTCAAAAGCCTTTGAATAAATTTATTTAGTTGATTGATAAAGCTTCATATTCTGTGTAAATATTTCACTGCATGGTCCTAACAAACGATGGAATGATGCTCGATCAAGTTTGACAAGCTTGCAATTATCACCCGCGATAACAGTAGCTGCCCTAGGTGAGTCATTCATGAGGGCAAGTTCACCGAAATAGGCTCCACTCCTTAATCTTCCTACTTCTTTTGGCTCACCATCACCTTCCTTCTTGGTAACTGAGCATTCACCTTGAAGGATAATAAAGAATTCATCACCTGGATCTCCTTGTTTAACAACAACTTCTCCTTTAGTTGGGTTAACAGGCTGTAATGCATCAGCAACAAGTAAAATTTCATAGTCTTGTAAGACTTTGAGGAATGGAACGTTTTTGAGTAATGTACGATATTGTTGTCTTTTCTTGAGATGCCCATCTTTTAACAAGCCGAGGTATGTTGTTTGGTCGATTGCCCAGCATTCAACATGGCCTTCAGCAACAACAGTTGCAGACCTTGTTGAACCACTGATAAGGGCTAATTCACCAAAGTACTGTCCTGGTGATAAAACAGCAACTTGGATTTCCTTGTCTCCTGTCTTCTTTAAAACTTTGCATTTTCCAGACTTTAAGATATAGAAATTATCGGGTTGATCTCCTTGGCGAATAATAACATGTCCATCATCATATTCACAAGGAAACATAGCATTAATTAAAGTACGGCGTTGCTCATCTTGTAAGAAAGAGAACAAATCGACTTTTTTAACTGATTCTTCTAATTGAGCAAAGGTTGCTTCGTCTTTAGGAACTACACGAATTTCAACGTTAGTAGAAGAAGTCATTTTAGAAGACATAGCTTTTCTTCTTGAGCAAGAGCTTCCAACAAGGACGGTAGGATTGATAGCAGATTGACGACGTTGTGCTGGACGTGCACCTGCACCTCCGACTGAGGAAATAGCAGGAGCAGCTTCAGTACTGCGGCCTTGAAGGGAAGGCCACTTCTCGGATTCTTCCTTTGATTTTTGCGGACTTGATAATAAAGAAACAATGAAGCTCTCGGGATTTTCTGGGCGAGTTTCAAGCAATGAGACAACGATTTTTTGAAGTAATTGTTTGATGCGTTTATCTTCGAGATATTGTTCTGGAGTTTGTCGATGCTGCGACATTCGGATTTGACAACTTTATTTTTCCTTTTGTAATTTATAATTAAAAGCTCTTAAATTTTTTCAATACTTTTTTATGAAATAATTGATCAAAAGCTGAAATGTGTTTTGAAATAAACTGTCATTGAAATAATTCTATTTAAAATTATCTTCAAAAAATACCAACCATTCCTAATTATTTTTTTTTTTTGCATTTTTTTATTTTATGTTTCAATAATTAACTTAAAACAAAAAAAAACTCTCAAACTTTTTAAAATATAATATATTTCATTTTTTGTTTTTCGAAAAAAAAAAAAAAAAAAAAAAAAAAAAAAAAAAAAAAAAAAAAAAACATTCAAATTTTAATTATTGACCTATCAAAAATATAAACAGTCATTTTCATATAAGATAAAAAAATCATTGAGATGAATAACGTCTTTTTTCAATTCAAAAAATATTTTTGAATGATCATCAAATAACACAAACACACACACACATACAAATAATAATAATAAAAAAAATAAAACGTTGAAAAATTAAAATCAATAATATAAACAAAAAAGATTCATTACTCTTTATATTTTATAAAAAATAATTTAAAAATTGGGATTATATTTTGGTGAAATGCTTTTGCTTTTTGTAAAGTTACCAATTTTTTTCAATGTGATATGATTTTTTGAAAAATGATTTTAGAGCATATATGACATTCTCTTATTAAATTATTTTGTCCGAAAAATAATAATGTAAAAAAACCCTTAAAACATAAAAGGTTTAAAATGACCTTAACCGTTTTTTTTTTTATAAAAATTTGAGAATTCCAAAGTTTTTTCTAAAATATTTATGCTTTAACTCTATTATAGCTCTATCAACAAAAAATTTATATTTATCCAGAAAACTATTCAATTTAATAATTTGAATTTTTTAGGGAGAGGAATCACAAAAAGTGGGATTAGATGATGTGTTATATACAAAATTCATTATTCCTAATAGAGGGGTCAGAACTCAATTCCTCGGGACTTTTTTACTCTTAGAATAATTATTTTAGATTTATATTATTATATATTTAATAATTGTACATTTTCTCTTTTTTCACAGATACAATTTTTAAATATTAAATTATACAATAAGATAATTATGTTTATATAATTGAGAAAATAATCTATATAAAATAATTTTAAAATATGTTTATATTGATTAATATTACATTAAAATTCTTATAAATAGCATATATAATAAAATATAATATAATAAAATATAATATAATAAAATATAATATAATAAAATATAATAAAATATAATATAATAAAATATAATATAATAAAATATAATATAATAAAATATAATATAATAAAATATATATAATAAAATATATATAATAAAATATATATAATAAAATATATATAATAAAATATATATAATAAAATATATACACCCGGGTCTCTACAATTTGTAACTTTTAATCCGTTATTTTCGTTATCTTTTCTTTGGCCAAAATAGAACACAAATTAATTGAAAATTTGAAATAAGTAACGAATATTAAAATAGTTTCTTGGATATCTCGAAAATTTAGCATTGAACAAATTAATAAATATTTATTATACATTTTAAAACTTATCAAGATATATATTTTAAAAAAAATAATAAAAAATACGGTGGTAGAAAAATCAATATTTAAATAATTTTACTTTTGATTTATCATACGCTTATCAGCTTAGCAAAAAATTATTAACATCTTAATACTTGTTCATTTGATACAGTTTATTTGTCCATTAAGTCTCGTCTATCAATAATAATTTGATCAGATCTGCCTACCTGAAAAGAATTTCAGTGAGCTCATTTGGTAAATAGTAACGTGTGCTGTATATAAATTGAAATAGTGTACCAAATGTTAACAATTCGCGTTTTGGGTAAGAAAATAAAACATATATGTTGATAATTAGCATGATAGAACAGGCGTGCGCTATTTACTTAAAAATATATTTGTTACTAGATTGATGCGGATTAAATTATACACTTACTTTTAAATAACATTTTGAGACACTTATATTCGAAATATTGGTGATGAATAAAACTGGAAAAGGATGTTAAAAATAGCAATATCTAAAGCAAGGTGAGAGTCCGGAACTATTCGTGAAGTAATATCCATTCAGAACCAATAATAGTAAAAGTTTTCAGATCTATAAAATTTTAACGGTCATAGTGAAATGATAAATTCAAAAAGAAAATTCATTCAAATTAGTAACAGAAAATTGAATTAAATCAGTGATAATAACTTTTTGGATGCACATGAAATTTTCTTTATATTTTGATTTATCTTCACTAGTTTTGCATTATAACTATTATCAGTATGGAATATAATAATTTTTGAAAAAGGTATAAGTTATTTCTATAGTATTAAGTGGTTAATCTATGAATTAAATTTAAATTGGCAACAAATATTGGGGCGAAATACTGAAACTATTAAACAGGAACATATTAAAAAAGTTGAAGCAATGTATTTAAATTCAGATTCTAAGTTTGCTAAGGAATCTGTAATTATTTCAAATATACAAATAGTTTGTTAATTAGTGCGTTTTGGCCAAATGCCAGAGTATTATTGTAAAAATAAGTCAAGGATCTTTTCCTTTAACTTATTTCCAAGTAAAATTGCTCTACTTTGTTAATTATATTTGAAATTTAGATAAAAATTTTGAGATTTGAGTTTTTGGTGTATATAATTAAAAAAAACATATTGAATTCTATGAGATTTGTGAAATAATAAGCCTAAAAAATGAGGAAGTTTGTAGATATCAAAAAAAGATAACAAAAGTTAAAAAGAGTATTATTATTGATATTGTTCCCAAGCATATATTAAATTATCAATTGAGAGGATGTCCCATGCTTCTTGAATGAACTGAACTGTAGTTTTCATACCAACAGAATTTAAATGATTGCCAAATAAAAATTGGCCAATTTTGCCATTTGTGATACTCTTTAACGGGGCGAATATAGCGACATCGAGAGGCTGGAGCATATCTGTAAATCCGCTCGGGATGTAGTATAATTCGATATTTAATTCTTGAGCTCTAGTTTTCACTTTTTGAGGTGTATGTGTACTATAGGAATCAATAATTAAATGAATTTTTATATTTTCATTGAATTGTTTTCTTAGAAAATCAAGATATTCAAGAAAACAATTTGTAGTCATATAAGATTTCGCAGAATAAGATAATTTGTTTTCTTCTCTTAATTGGCCAACTTGTTCTTCCGCTTCTTCCAGTGAATTACCTTGACCAATTATAAAAAGTGGGATTTTGCAGTAATTAGATGTAATTGAAGCCATAACTGAGATGCGCTGTTTTGTTGAGTCTGGAGTACTAATAGAGATATTTTTCGTCCCTTTATAGGCCCACGTTTTGATCGAATTGGGCAAAATCTGAAAGCCGGTCTCGTCGGCATTAACTACAGGCTCTTTATTAATTTGAGCATTTTCAATTACTGATCGTATTTGTGCTTTGAAAAAGTCAATTTCTTCGTTATTTACATTTTCATTTAAATTTAAATTTTCTTTTCGTTCTTTAAAATGTGCCAAACGAGACGAAATACAGTATTTGTTTTTGAAATCAGTGATAAATGTTTTACTACAACTGAAATTGGGTGGGTCTTCGGCATCTCTATAAATATTATCATAAGCTTCAAATGCCAATGTTTGAAATTGAGAATTTGAAAAGTAGTTATGTGGTTCTATGTAATTATCTTCAATATATTCTGCTATATTTTTTTCTTGCTCGTCGTTGAATATTCTGTGATGCTTCCCTTTGTTTTTGGTATCAGTAGGATCCCAGTCTCTTTTTGTCTGCCATTGTTTCACCCAATACCTAAGAGAAGTCGGCTTAATTTTATAATCATTAGATATTTTTGAAATGATGTGCCTTTTGTCGAAGTTTTGGTCTTTAGCTAATTTAAAGTAAGTGTCTTTGATATCATGACATAAGTCTGGTTGCTTCCAATACTGATTGTATTTGCTAACAAATGTTTTCCTTTTTCTCCTTCCCATTATAAAATGGCCGATATTTCATGACGGTTATTATTGAAATTATAAATAAAGCATGCTAATAATTATTAAATTTCATTTTGTTAACTATTTTTTTATAATAAAATTTCGGTTAACAAAAAATTTTTTTCAACTTAACTATATTAACGTACACCAAAGTTACAAATTGTAGAGACTCGGGTGTATAATAAAATATATATAATAATAATTAGAGCTCGGAGAAAAAGGGATTTCCTTTTTGAAAATAAAGAATTATATTTATAAAACATATTTATTTTGATGTGTATAAGTTATATCTGAAAGCATACACTTTTTCGAAAAAAAATTGTTTTTTTAAAAAAAAGTGACTTTTTTATAAAAAGGTTAATTTTTGAAAATTTTTTTTTTATAAAAAAAAAGCTTCTTTGCGAAAAGCTTTTGTGTGTGCAAAAAGTAAAATCATATCAATAAGTTTCGATCATTTCAAATAAAAAATTTAATTAAAATCATAAATTCCTTTCGAAATATAAATTGATAGAAAAAATTTAGTTAACAAGAATTTCAAAGAATTATTTAATAAAAACATATATTTAGATATTATTCAAATCATAAAGAATGATATTTGATGTATAAATTATAAAGTACTCGTAATCATTGCTTATGATCAAACTATATTCAAAATTTGAAGCATTCTAATGATATAGAAAATATCATTTGCTTCATTAAGCTGTGAGGCACTTTCCAATCTTGTTAAATGATGCTTTTGATGCAGACAGTTTAAATCGGGAATGAAAATAATAGTTTTGTCCTCAAAATGTAGTTTTTTCCACCAATTATAACGTTTTTTTTTAATATGAATAACGTATTCAAAAATCAAAATCAAATAATATATTTATAAGATCTTGTTTTTTTAAAAAGAAAATCTATATTAAAAAAAATTGTTCATATAAAAAAGACTTGGTGCTTTGAAAAAAGAAAATTATTTCGCAAAAAAAAGATCATTTTAAGAAGTATTTTTCATTTTAAAAAGAAAACAAATTTTTTAAATGAAAAAATTATTTCACAAAAAAATTTTTTTACAGACAAACCTTTTTCTTTTCGAAAAAAAATGGATTTTTAAAACATATGGATCTTAATGATATGTAAAAGTTTTGTAAATATGGAAATTCCTTTTTCGCCGATCTCTATTATATAAATATTACTTTTATGATTTGATTAAAGACAATCGATGATAAATGGAGATTCTTAATTTCAAGTAAATCATGATAGATCAAATGATGATTTAAAAGTACCTACTGATATAATTAGAATAAACCAATCAAGATTCAATATTTTTACAAAAGGCTGAGATATAATCAGTTTTTTGAAATAATTACTGATGCTGTTAAATCAAATATTGTCCCAAATTCAACACACCAAATCATTCGAAAACAATATATTAGATATATACGCGTATATTGAATCTATTTATTCATATAAATTTCAAATTTCAACTACCAATTTTATATTAGAGTCATGATAAGTTATACTCGATCATTTGTTTTATTCATTCTTGCATAAAAAAAAATGAAATGATTTTAAATATCGTTTATATAATTATTTTTTAAATCTATATCAATGATTAAATGCGCAAGAATATTTAATAAATATTAATATCTCATCAAGAAAAATTAGTAAAATAATAAAGCTAAAATTTGAAAAGAAAAAATTGAGAAAAAAATACATATTCAAATTAGATTATTTTTGAAAAAAAAACATTTTTATCTCAATAGTAAAAATAAATATTAGAGATATTTTTGATAAAACAACTATTATTTATTATTTAAAATATTAGATGTGAATATAAAAAATCAAAACCAATTATACTATGAGTTTTTGTGTTAAAAACAAGTTGACCTCTCTTTATAATAAGTTTTTTGAGATTATATGCAACTCTCACAAAATATGATCGTTATAAATACAATCTTAGACAATTTCTATTATATAATTAAAAATAAATAGAGCGGTTGTCCATTTGTAAAGTATTGAAAAATATTAAAAAAGGCTAATTGGCTAATAATATTTTATATTTGTGGTTAAAATATATGGTTTGCTCAGATATATTCCGTTGATTATGAGAAAAAAAATTTCAATATAAAAATAAAAGTGTTTTAAAAATTTTATATTTCTCACAAAATTATAGACACGATTTTCTCTTCATTATTTCATTCCTTTTTATAAATTACTTTATTTTTCATATTTTATCTTTTATGAGTTAATTTGAAGATTGAATTTTTGTATTATTATTTTTGGTCAATTCAAATTTTCAATTAAATTTTTCAATTTATTCATTTTTTAAAATATTTTTATAATGATACGAAAAGGAGATATTGATTTCATAATTATATAAAAAAATAATTTATACTAATATTATTGTAATTTTGGATGATTGATAAATTGATTGAATCATAAAAGAAAATATATTTTTTTTAGATAAAAAACTAATTTCCCAGATGCCAGCTATAAATCCTTATTTTATAATCTTTCGTTAAACTTTCCTGATTCACATGCGATTTCTGAATCAAGTTTTCTTATCAATATTATCTAAAGATCAAAATTGATTATCTTATTAAAAAAATTATTTCGATCTTTTAATCACAATCGTTCAAGTTGCAAGTCTTCTCAGTTTTTCTGATATATCCATTCAAATATTCATTCAATTGTTATTCCAATTGGAATACCTGTTGGCGAAAAAAAAATTACTTTATTTATAAATTTGATAAAGACACTTTTTGAGCGTAGCTCAAAAAGCGGCTATCTTGTTATATGAGAAAAAAAAAAAAAAGAAAAAAAAAAAGAAAAAAGAAATTTCTCAATAAAACTTCATATTTCTCTATTTATTTTAAAAATATATTTTTAAAAGAAAAACTTTATAAAGAAATTCTAGCATATTTTTTTAAATAAATTACAATGACCTTTGATATAAAAACAAAAACTAAGATCAAATATGTATATAAATCTTATTTTTTACATCCATTCCATGATATTTATGAGAATATAAAGAAATTAATTATCTCAAAAAATCATGTATAATATAAAAACAAAAGGCTCCCTCATGCGAAAATGTGAGAGATGTGCTTTTATAAAGTGTATAAAATTTTTAATAATAATATTAAGCTCATAAAACTCGATATTTTGGTTTTTATTTGAATGCATTTTGATCGGAAATGATCGAAACGCATTCAAACAAAATCCTAAACTAGGCTTTTGTGTCCGAAATTTTTTTTCTCAAAAAGTTTCGAAAAATGTCCGAAAAGTATCCAAATTGGATATTTTTGGATACTTTTTTTAACTTTTTGAATATAAAAAATTTCGGACACAAAAGCCTAGATCCTAAAAAACTTATGGAGGAGAACGTTAAGGTTTTAATTTTTTTTTTTTTTTTTTATTTTGGGTGTAAAATAGCATAAAATTCTTACTTATTACTGGATCTGACGAATTTTTAATGAAAGTTTTTGACAACAAAACTTAAAAACCACCAATAAAAACTAGATTTGGATTTTAAATCTATGGAGGCTATTGTTGACATGCTTAATTACATCCATTTTAACGAGTCATGATCCCTCTATTTCTAATATAAACTGGAACAGGAAAATCAGTAGCACGATAGCTCACAAAAAATTATTTTTTCAATGATATAAAATTTTTTGGTTTTCAAAAAGTGAAAATAATTGCTACTGAGATTCCGGTCGCCTCAAAAAGTTAAAATTCAATAAAAATTTTTACTCTTCAATTTTTCTTTGTAAAATTAATGGAATTTCTTTCAAAATTATTCCTTCATTTTTCAACTCTTCAAAAAGAGATTGAATTTCTTCATCGCTAATGTCATATCTTAATCCTTTTTTAAGGTCTTTTTGTATGCAATGTCCGCGATTTTTGAGGCAAAGATAACATCGTCCAACAAATGATGAACAAAGTTTGTTTATTGTTTCAATTTCAATTGAATTCCAAGCAATCTTTATTGCCTCTATTAGTTCTTCTTTATTTGCTGGATGATAAAAAGATATCATGTTATCCATTAGAGCCCACAACATTTCAATGACGTTCAGGTCAGGTGAATTCGGAGGCCAATTTGTTACCAAATCGCAAATGTTTGTAATGGACTCGATTGAGACTTTTGCGGTGTGTGGCCTGGCTCCGTCTTGTTGGAAGGCGAATTCTCCATCAAAAAATGTTTGAGCATCTGTCAAATAAGAATTGTCAATGAGCATTTCAACATATTTTACTGAATTTTCGGTGGATTCATAAATGTAAATATCAGGCTTATAATTCGAACTAATCATTCCCCATGCCATCACTGATGTGGCAAATTTTTCTCTTTGTATCACTGCTTTAGGATTATACTCATTACGTTTTCGCCAAACCCAACGTTTGTCTGAACCGAGCCCAAAGCGCGACTCATCGGAAAATCCTATGGACGGTAAATTGTATCTGTGAATTAAAACTGTATAGCAAAAGTTTAATCTTTTAATTATCTGAATTTCGGTCAACAATGGTTCTTGAATAGGAGGAAGGAATTTATATCCACATTCTCCTCTAACTTCATTGATCGTTGTTCGACTTATATCTATGCTCATTGAATCTTTTATTTGATTGTGTAAATCATCTCCAGATGATAAAGGATTTGAAAAGGTCTGTTCGACGATAAAAGATTTAACAGCTGGAGTTTTTTTTGATGGACGGCCTCTTTTGGATTGTTCTGGAGCAGATCCTGTAAGATTTAACGAATGTCGAACTTCACAAATTAAATTGGGGCCACAATGCATTATAGTTTGAATGTCTCTTGATTTGATATCAAGCTTTATCAATTCTGCAATTTGTTGATTTCGACTAAGACCTGAATTAAATATATAAGCGATGTCTTGATAATTCATATTTATAAGTAAAATTTTATAAAATTGAATTGATTCAAATAAACGGCTCTAAAAATTTTAACTTTTTGAATAAAAGTGAAGTGCTACTGAATTTCCTGTTCCAGTTTATTATTTTTTTCAAGTTTTTTTTTTTTTTTTTTTTTTTTTTTTTTTTATAAAAGGCACTTATTAATTTGAAAAAGAGATTTTCATTTGTTCTCGAAAATCCGTTTTCATACTCCCCATCAAACTTCAAAGAAGATACATTACAAACAATAATTTGTGCACAAACAAAAGGAGTTCAACTACCAATACAAGGATTTTAATAATAATTATGTTTTTTTATATATAAATAGTATACGAATATCTCTACATTGAAGTTTATTTTATGGAATAGTATACGAATATTAAAAAACGAAAAAATATATACGCATTTTTCAAACAAATCATGAAAGAAGCAAATTATTATTTTAGGTTTGCCAGTGACATTTTGAAACAAAGTTGATAACCCAAAATCTAAAACCATAACGAGAAAAATATTTAATCACCACCACCTTTTGCTGCTCTCATTTTTGCAAGAAGAGCAACAAATTCTTTCACTGGCGCCAGTACGGGCAGTTCATTTAGTAACAACACCGCTACTTCCACCTGCAGTTGCCTTATCTCCCATTGCTGATTCCATTGTTCTTTAGGAGGATCAACTTTTCTAAGTTTTGGTATATTATCTGGAGAAAGTGATGTAGCTGTAATCTTTGATGGAGGGTTTGCTATTGGCGCTGGGATAAGGAGGTGATGACTGAGGAAGAACGTATCCAACTCCTTGATGCTTCTCGGATCCTGGTTGTTTTTCTTTTACTTCTTTTATCTTTTTTTCTTTTTGATCTCCTTCATTTCCAAATTTTTGCGCTGTTGCTTCAATAAAGGCTTGGAACTTCACGCTCTTTAGATTGATCACTCGTTTGATACAATGTAAGACTATTCATAGACAAGAATTCTTGGAATTCTGGGATATTTGTAAAATCACTTGAAAGGGATATAGAAACATTCTCAAATGAAATCGGTGCTTGATTCAAGATTTCTTTGGCGATGCTTATTTGATCTGGTTATGCAATTCGACTGCTTGAGAAAAAAAAGCAAATGCAATTCTTATAACGCAAAAATCGGATTGAAAAGCGTAATAATAGTTTAGCAATTTGAATATAACTTACACGATTTTCTGACGATTAATTTGGATCATTAGTAAAAGAAATAAAAAATATGATATTTTCTATATTTATTTACCATAATATAAATAAAATAATACTATATAAATAATATCACTCATGCTAAATTTTATATGAACGACTCTTTCAGTTTGCATTCATTTGCCATTTGGTTATATCTATCGGCTGCTTTTTGATTAATTTCTTTTTGGGTATCAATTTGCCTTAATAGCCTGCGCCTTTCAATCGCAACTTGAATATCGTTAGTACAATTTTGATCATTATCCAGATATTTCTTTTTCCTTTTGGTTTCATTTTGACTAGATAAAGAATTCAGTTGCTGCTGAAGTTTTATCAGAGAAGAAGAAGAAGAACCAGACCTGCTATTTGAATATTCGTTGCTTGTTTTCAGAAACTTTTGCTTCCATACTTTAAAAAAATACATTATTGGAATGAAATTGTAAAGTCGCATTTGAATTATTTTTTCATCATAATCATAAGAATTTTCAGTATGCTTGTGACTTCCAGAAAATTGGATTTCACTTGATTTATTTTTCTCACTCGATGAAAATATTATTTCATCTTCATTTTGGCTGTTTTTCTCAATTTCGTTTTCCATATATATATCTTCATTTTTGGTGCTTTGTAAATGATCACTACTCTCATAGTTTTGATAATTTTCATCTTCGTTTTGAGAATCTTTTGAATTATTATGGAAACTTTCATTTTCGCTGTTTCTTTTAATGCTTATTAGAGGACTATCAAATAAACATTCATTTGTTTCATTTTCATTTGTTATTTTACTTTCATCATTTGAATTTGAATTCTGTTGAAATTCTTTATTTGTTAAATTTATACTACTCTGACTTTCTTTTCGATCTTGTGGCGGCTTTTCCTTATCTTTTTTACTTTTATCACTGCCTTTATCACTATTTTGGTTATATTCAATTTTGCTAAAGTTATTTTGAGTATCTTTTATTTGGTTACCTATTTTAGAGTTTTGTTTATTTTTCGGGTGATGGTTTTGTTGGAAATCTTGAGTTTTGGTATTTGGATTACTTGGATTTTCATTTTGGCTTTGTGAAGAGCTATTTTTCAGATAGTATTCATCATTTTCATCATTAATATTTTCTGTCTGCTCTGGTGAAGAATTATTTTGACTGTTTAAACTTGAATTATTTATGCTACTCATATTATCTTTTTGAATTTTTGAAGAATTACTTTTATTTTCATTCTTTTGGGAATTATTAGTTGTTTCTTTTTGTATTATTTGCTGCTGTTCATATTTATCATGCTTTGGCGAATTGAATTGAGTTTTATTCTTTTTGCTATTAACAATACGAGTATTCTCATCTTTTTCATCTTGGTATTGCTTATTATTTTCATTTTCTTTTCTTTGTGAACTAATTTTGGAGCCTTTATTTTGTGAATTTTCATTTGTAATAATTTCTTTGCTCTTCTTGGGAGATTTTTGTTTGGAATTCTGTGCATTACCTTTTAAATCACTGGAATTTCCTTTTTCATTTTTTAGATGATTTTCTTGGGGCGTTTGATATTTATTACTGATATTTGAATTATTTGAATTTGTGTCTTTATATTCAGAACTGACGTTTTTATATTCTTTCTGCTCATTCTTATTTTCTTCTTCTTCGAAAACAAATTTATCATTCGAATGAATTTCATCTTCTTTAATAAACTCGTCATTTCCATCATCTAAAAGAGAATTTTTATTACTTTCATTATCGCTATTTATTTCAGATTGGCAATTATTTTCTTCTTGCTCAATATCATTTATATTTTCTTCTTCACTATTGGCATTATCTTTAATATAATTCTCGTGATCATTGAATTCATCAGGGTATTCATCTTCTCTCTCAACATAATCTTTTTGATTATTAAAATGCTCATTATTTTGTTCTTTCTTATCAACAGTTTCTTGACTTTGTTGAAGTTCTTCTGTAATTGGCAATTCTTCTTCCTCTTCTCCTATTTCAAGGTCAAATTCAATAGCAATTTCATTATCATGCATACTTTTACTGAAGTATTCATCATCTTCTTCATATCCATCTTGAAAATTTGATTTATTGAGATCAACATCGTCTGCACTTTCCTCTTCATCATTTTTAACTTTAGAAATAGTATCTTTAACCTTTTCTTTCTTATAATGAGTTTGCATTTGACTATTTTGAATAGAGCCATTTATTGATTGATAATCTTTATCATTCTTTTTAACACTTCCGCTGTTAGAATTTTTATCATCGTGATTTTTATTTGGATCAAGCTTATGATTTTTTGCGATTTGACTTTGATCTTTTTTCTTATTTTGGTTTGGATGGTAATTCGATTTTTCGTTTTTATCCAAAACATTCTTATCATCAATTGGATGTTTCTTATTTGTGTCTGAACTATAATCCAAATAAGAAGAATTTTTATTTTGAGTTGGCGACAAATATTTATTTTGATTATATTTTTCGTTTTTTTTCTCATAACTACTGTTGAATTTATGCGATTCTTTCCCACTATTGCTTATATGTGAATAATCTTTTTCACTTATATTTGTAGTTGAATTTGGCATTTCATTTTCATCTGATTTAATGCTGGATTCATTTTCTTCAATTTTTTGATTATCTTCTTCGTTTTTATCTTTGTTTTGAGTCGAATTTAAGGTTGAATTATGCTTTTTATTTTTACCATTACAATTTTTAATTTTCTCATCATTGTTCAAATTTTCTGAAAAATCATCAAAAGCTTCAGTTTCTGGTCTTCTATCAAATAGTCCTTTTGATAATGGCGAATATAAATTATTTACCACACTGCTTTTAGAACTTGATTTTAAAGGCGACCTTGGCGAAGGCAAATTCTGATCTTCAACATATTGACAAACAATTTGTGTAAGCTCATCTGCATCTTGATACAGCTGTTTGAGGTTGTCGACGCTAGCCAGCTGATTAAGTTTCGATTTGTGCTTTTCAATAATTTCAGGATAGATGTTTTCCTTAAAAGCTGCTTTATTTAAAATGTTTTGATGCTCTTCAACAAATATTGAACGTAAATTGGTAAGATACTTTTTAGTTGGCATTTCACAAAATTCTTTTCTAATCATATTGTATCTCTGCCTAAGTAAGTCAGGAGGATATCTGGATTCTATCATTGCTTGAACAGATATAATTGGAAAAGGAGGATCTTTTGTTACATTTTCATCTACAATTTCACATGAAACGATAGAATGTAAAAGAGCTGATTCGGATGAAACAATTAATTGCAGATCATTTTGCGAATATTTTTTCCTTATTCCTGTCGATACAATATTTCTACCATCTATTTCTTTAAGATTAGGACATAACGCAAGGAGATGAATTTTATAAAGAGGTAAATGGCATACAGGATTTCCTTCGATATTTATTACTTTTAATCTTTTAAGTTTTGAAAGAGGCTCGAGATCTTCAATATAAGAAATGTTATTATTAGAAATAAGAAGCACTTCAAGTGAACGGAATTGTGGAATATTTTCGATAGTATTTATTGAATTATTTGATACATATAGTTTTAATGCTCCAGCTAAAGCTGGTTTAACAATATCAATTTCTGATATATGCGTACCAGATGCTCGAAGACAAAGAGGCTCTGCTTCAAGAATTTTACTTTTTGATAAAGGATGATTCATCAACTTATAAATTTTTATTATATGAAATTGAATTGAAAGAAAAAATCAATCTTTTTGAAATATACCATTGAAATAATTAGCATTAAATTATTTCAATTGTTTTGTAAATAAATATTTAAAAAATCAAATCAACCAAACGCAAACATTATCTATAAAATTATTGGCGGGTTATAAAATATTGAAAAATTTGAATTAAATTGTGAAGTATACAAATAAAATCGTTATAAAAGTATTAATGAAAAATGTGAAAAATAAAGAATCATTTTATTTTTTTGAGGCATTTTTAATAATAATATAGCTTTAGTCAATTTTATCTTTTCTTTAACATTAACAAAATAGATAAGTCATCGACAATCAAACGGAATAATTTTCAACTCAAAACAAATTCAAGATCGACGGGCAAACATCGAGCACGAATTGTTTATATTTTATGTAGATAATTTTCTTTCATCCAGCCATTAAAATAGTATAAATAATAATTAATTCATTAGAGTAATTTTGGCTTCTGGAATATTTTCACTATGGCAGCAATCAAGCATCTGGTTCGATAGTCAAAAATTGTTAATAGTAAAAACAAAGATAATTTAGAATTGGAAAACTTTTCTTTTTTTTTTTTGAAATTATGTTTGGTCCACTTTTTCCCACATCAAAAAATATTTTTTTGTCATTTTTTTTTCCCTTTTCAAGAATTTTTAAACATAGAAAGAAATCATTGGTTATCAGAATTATTATTATTATTATTATTACAATTATTATCACCAACCATATGAATAGCCAATTCAAGTTCAGTAAATAGTTGATCAGCGTCAGTTAAAGCGTTATTTTTATCAGCATCGACCAAAGATAAGAACTTACTTTTCATATTATTTACGTAATGAGACAATTTTGATCGATAAGATTCCAACTTAGCATTATTTCCTTTTTTATCATCTTCAGAATTTAGAGAAGAAACAGAGAAGTTAGAATTTTCATGATCATTAATTAAATTTTGTTGTTGATACTGCATAATTTTCTTTTTAGCCTTTGAATACTTCGCTTTTAATTTATTATTTTGTTCCTCGAAAGTTTGAAGAACTTTTCTTTCCTCATTAATTTTCAAAGCTATTGCCTTAGCTCTTTGGGCTATAGTTCCAACTTGCTTTAATTTCAAGAATTTTTCAATTTTACTAAATTGATGAGCATAAACGTTGACCAATTCTTTATTTTCAGACAATTTTTGTCTTAATGATTCATTTTGTAATAATAAAGCTTTAGTACTATTTGGATCGTGTTCAGAAGAGCTTCTAATTGAAGAGATCGAATCAACATCGACTTGATTTTCGTCAGTTAATTCATCATTTAAAGAAGAATTGGAACTTGAACCATGAATTCCGCCCAAATTAAAAGTACTTATTTGATCATTTTCATTATCATTGTTCATTTCATTTACTTGTTGAATTAATGATGTATTAGAAATGCCATTATTTTTATTATTATTATTTGCTAATATTTTTTCAACAAGTTGTGTCTTAATTGTTGGTCTTTTTCCACTAACAACAGCAATTATAGATTCTCTTTCTTTTGATAATTTATTTAACTTCTCCGTAAGTTCATTGTTTGATTCTTCAAGATCATTTATTTGTTGCTTTAGAGTAGTAAGAAGTTGTGCATTCGATGATTTATCTATATGACTCTTTAAATCATTGATTTCTTTGATCAACTTGTCACGTGGATCATTCTTATAACTTGATAATGTATCACGAAGCCTTTGGACAACATTTTCATCAAGCGATGCGTCTAGATCAAAGTTGTCTCCATTAATATCATCATTTCCATTAAGAATGGCTGATATTTGTGAAAGTTCAAGTCTCTTTAATTCATTTTGCTTACTTAATTCAAAGATTTGTGCTTTAAGTCCCTCAACTTCATTTACCGAATTAGACAAATTGTCAGAAACTTTGCCAATTTCTTTAGTTGATTTCTTAACAAGTTCTGTTATTTGTCTAACTAAAGTTGATTCAGAAACATCATCATCGATTCGTTCATTATTTAACATTAAATCGATGTCATTATCATTCTCTTTATTTCGAGTTGCAATTGTTACTTTCTTTACCAAACTTGAATTATTGTTAGGAATTGGCTTACCTAATAAAACAGCTTCTATTGCAGCACGTTCTTCTTTCAACGATGAAAGTTCTTTCTTTAATTGATCAATCTCAGTAATTGGAACATGTGCAATGTTGTACAGTTGCATAACTGAACGAACAAGAGATGATGACTTAGTATCAACATTGTCAATTTCTCCATGAACAATTGATACAATGTCTTCTCTTTCATTCTGGAATTCGCTAACGTCAGCGAGTTGTTGTTTAAGACTTTGATTCTCACTTCGGGCTTGTTTAAGTTGCTTCAATATCGAATCGCTTGTTGATGCTGTTGAAAAGATCGAATTGGGTGAAGGTGGTGGCGAATTTCTCTTCATAGTTGTGGGCTTGTTTGATTTTGTCAGACGACTGATAAGTTCTTGAACAAGTGGGAAATCACTAATGACGTCTTCATCGTTCAAAACAGCTTCAATTTGACTGATTTGACTCTGTAATTGTTCATAAGTATAATTGTCATTATTTAAGTCGATGTTTCGACTAGTAATGACTGGCTCTTTATCATTATGAAGCATTGATTCTAATTCGGCAATACGACGTTGATATTCAGCTGATTTCTTAGTAAGTTCAGTCAATTTGGCTTCCCTGTTCAATGATGATACAAGTGCATTCGCATTGGTCTCAAGTACTGATATTTCTTTACTGTTTGGATTCTCTGATTTCAAGAGAGAAATGGACTTTGATAGTGATTGTGAACATTGTGCTAGACTATCGAAAAGATTGCCAAGTGATTGTCGTGCTTCTTGAAGATTGTCTAGTTTCTCTTGCAAAGAAGCAGAATCTTCTTTGACAGTTTCTTCATTTTCAACCAATGAAGAAACAATCTTGATGAAGTTTGAAATAGACGGATCTGATTCTTCAATTGATGCAAGTTTCTTTTCGCTCAAGTCAAGCTTCTTAACAAGTTCAATGTTTCTATCTTCAGCTAATTGAAGAGAGCTTTCAAGTTTATTTACTTTTTCATTCAAAATAGAAATTTGTTTCTTTAATATTTCTTTTCCACTTTTATCATTTTGAACTGAGCTTGAACTTGAATTTGCATCGAAAGAACCAGATGTTGCTAATGCCTTCATTGTTGCTGGTGGCTGATCTGATCTTTGGCCTTCAGATTGGATTGCAGTTTGAATTGCACTTTGGGCTTCACATAGATCTTTGATTTCAGTTTCAAGTTTATTAATTTTTTGGTTCTTATGAGATGATGATGCATCATCTTTCTTATTGCCTTTGCATTCTTCAATCTGCTTTACAAGAAGTTGAGATCGACGTGATACTTCATTGAAAAGTTCAGCCATTGAAGCACGAGCTTTTTGAAGGGATTCGACTTGTTTTTGAATTCGCTTGATTTTCTCTTCATCATCATCTTTACCTTTAATTGAAACACTTGAATTTATGTCAGAAACGACCAGTTCTTTACGAAGTGTCTCAAGTTGAAGATTGACTGGTGAACGCATTGAAACTATCAAGTTGTCTTTTTCTTTACTTCTTCCATTATCATCATGACTCTTTGACAGTTTAGTTGTCAGTTCTCTAATCTTCTGTTGAGCAGATGAAAGTTCGCTTTGAAGTGCTTGAACAATTTCACCATTTTGTTGTGGTTCCTGTTGTTTGTCTTCATGTGATGATTTGGCAATTGAATGAACTGAATTCTCAATTGATTCGAGTTTTTCTGATTCATTTGCAGATGGCTTCTCTTTCTTAAGAACTTTGATCTCTTCGACTAAAGATCGTGCTTGTCTAGAAACTTCCATGAAAAGTTTCATGATTGATTCTCTTGCCTTTGTTAAGTTATCAATCTTTTGTTGAAGCAATTCAATTTGCTTTGATTTATCAATTTCTTCTTCATTATCTTCAAGCTTCTTTTTTTCTTGTTGTTGTTGTTCTGGTAATTCTTTCTTTTCAAAGTAAGCTAGTTCTGAAATGACTTCTTTTGATTCTTTAACGGCTTCTAGTTTCAATTGTGCGTCTTTGAGTTGTTCTTTGAGTTTTCGATTCTCTTCCAAAACATCTTGTAACTTTTGGCTGTTTTCAACAGGCAGAGAAATATCATGCACGATATCATTCACACTGCTATTTATTATAGCTTCAGCCTTTGACTGATGTGTTGCTATATCTTCAGCTGTTGTTTCAAGCTTGTTCAAAGATTCTTCGATTGACGTTTTTCCAGGTTGATCAGACTGTTGTAATTTCAACCGTTTAATTTCTTCGATCAACATTTCGGAATTCTTTGACACCTCAATGAAGAGTTTTGAAATAGAATTCTTAGCTTCAGTTAATTTTTGAACTTTTTGATTCAATTTCAATAATTTCTTTTCCTTTTCTTCATCATCTTCATCTTGTTCAGTTTGAATTTCGATGTCCACTTTTTCATTGTCATCGGACAAATTCAAATTGAATTCAGATTTACTTGATTGTAATTTTGCATTAACATCAAGAGCTGATTGTTCAAGTTCATGCAATTGTGAAAGTGACTTTGCTTTGTTCTTTCCTTTCTCATTCGATTTAAGCGTCGATATCTGCTTCACAAGTTTAACAGACCTCTTTGAAATTTCAGAAAGAAGACTTGCTATTGACTCTCTAGCTTTCGTCAAATCTTCAACTTGGCCACGAAGATCTTGAATTGTTTCCTGGCTCTTCTCTTCGTCATCGTCAATTGAGATGTTGACATGAACGTCAATTTGGTCTGTCCGATCTAATGCATTTGACAAATGCCTAACCGCTTTATTTAACGGTTTCCTAGAATTTTTCTCATTGTCATTCTCATCTGAATCTTCGCCTAAGTTTAATTGAACATGGCGTGTTTGAACGGACGGTTGATTGGTCAATTCTTCAAGCTTTGCTATTTTCTCCTTCATTTCATTAATTTGACCAAAAATGGTCAATTCATCAGCGTCGTTACTAATACCCAATTCTTCCTTCAATTTTGCGAGTGTCTCTTTTTGTCTCCTGTTCTCAAGAATGACATCATTCAATGGCCTATCGTCCTGACGACCGTTTATTTGTCCTTTTTGGAGCTCTTCTATTTTGTCCTCCAATTCTGATATTCGTTGATCTTTCTCGAAGTTTTCGAGTGTCAAATTTTTCATCTTTTGCTTCATTTCTTCAAAGGCAGATTGGAACTGCGCATTGGACTGCGCCCTGTTAGAAATGACGTTTCTTCTGGACTTGGGAGAAGGAACAGGTGACGAAGAACTCGATCCGTATTCTTTATCAATTTTAGACGTGTTGATAGCGTCACCTATTTCAGCACTTTGCGTTGAAATCTGGGAATCCAAGAAGTTCAACTTTTTGAAAAGCTCCTTAGACAAATCGTTCTTCTGACTCGAGTCGTCGTTTCCAAGACTCATCAAGAATAGTTCTTTTTCAGAGCGTAATTGGTCGATGGTTGATTGTGCATCACTCAACTTTGCTTCGAGCTCGTTGTTTCTCTCAGTTAATTCGACAATCTGCTGCTTTAATTGGCCGAAAGCATCGGTGATTTGAGAACGAGGCGATTTTTGAACATTTCGTCTCGTTCGAGGTGAAGAAACGTTTATTCTCAAATTTGACCTATCGAATTCACCTTCATCGTCATCGGCCATGTCGGTTGTTGATCTTATCTCTTCCGTCTGCTGCTGCACTTGATTGTCTAGGTCTGTCAGGTTGCTCAATAATTGAGAGGCATTTTGGTCGTCGTTGTAATCACTCTCAGGGAACAATGACTTCATAATTGAGTCCCTTTCTTCTGTCAGTTTTTTCAGGTCCCTCTTCAGCTTAGCGATTTCTTCAGCTTGCGACATGTTACTCCCGTCGTCAGCTAAGTTTGACCCTTCTTTGTCAACGAGATCTGGATCTATTCCACTTTGTCTCAGCAAAGCTTTGTTCTTCTCTTCGAGCTCTTTGATTCGCTTGTCCTTCTGGTTGTTCTGTTCTTTAAGGTTGTTCATTTGGCTGCGAAGATCGTCGAGAACGCCGCTGACTGGTGAATTCTTGTTCATCTGTGAATGAAGAGTGAAAGATTCATCATCTTCATCCGCTTCTTGATTTTGGTCTTTATTATTATTATTATTATTGCTTGATTTTTGTTTTTGTGATGATGATGATGATAATGATTTGTCAATTATTTGTGATTTCATGATTTGACTTCGTTTTGTGTTTAATTCAGTGATTGAACATGATGTTGAATCAATGAGTTCTCTCAAACGATCAACTTCTTCTTTCAAATGTGACACGAATTCAAGATGCTCAACTTCTTCCTCTTCTTCTTCAATTTGAGCATTTTCATCATTAGCCATTGTGTTTGCTGCGTTGGTTGATTTGTGTCCAAGAAATCTCTGGTTCTCGTTGATCATTTTGTTGTTCTTATCGTTCAGTTCAATAATGATCCTGTTGAGACCGTTAACTTTACTAGAAAGATTTGCTATTTTCTGGTCCTTCTCATCGTTGTCGTTTGTCAATTCGCCCAGTTCTTCATTGAGGTTGTTGAATGCATTAGCAATTGGTGATTTAGGCACCTCTATCGGCGACAGAGGATCATTATCATTAATTGTTGCAAGTGTGTCTTCATTGTTCGAATTCGCCTTCTCATGGGCGATGTTCATAATGGCTTCAATGTTCGCTGAAATGTGAGTTTGAAGCTCGTCAAGTTTCTCCGAAAGTGGCTCCAATTCGACCTGATCAGGTGAAACTTCAGGAAGATTCAAAGATGATTGTTTCTCAGAATCCAAAATCTTCAAAATGTTGTCTTTTTCATCTTTGTAAGTTTGGATTGTTTTGTTTGCAATAGTAAGAAGATCAGTTAATTCTTTAATCTGTTGTTGTTGTTGTTGTTGTTGTTGTTGTTGTTGTTGTTGACTTTCTGGATCAGAAGGTGATGCTCCGGAATTCATGTTCACTGAACGTGGAGATGCAAGTTGGTCATCTTCGCCGGCTTCATGTAAAGCAGACAATTCTTTGATCTTGTCGAGCATCCTGTTTTGGATGTCTGTGACGTCTTCTTCTTCTTCTTCGTTGATGCTTCCTTCAACTTCAGGGATTCCGAGCGCTCTACGAAGGTCGTTCCAATGGCCCTGCTGATCGTAGAGAGACTTTTCTAGGCTTCTTACTTGGCTTGTTGATTTATGGCTTGCTTCCATCTGCTTCAAAATCTTCTGTTGTTCGGAGAGGTCGCTTGAGATGTCATTCAATTTTTGAATGAGGAAATCATCGTCAATTAAACGGTTTTGTTTCTGACCACTTCTTCTTCTTGAAGAAGATTCATTCTCATTTTCATTTTCTTCTTCGTTTTCATTTTCGTTTTCTGGATTTTGAGAGAGTCTGTTCAAATTAAGTCTAGTCAATCCTGGCGGGTTTCTCGTATTACTTCCGTTTTCATCATTAACTCGAGGAATTCCTTTAAGATTCAATTTGAACTTCTTTTGTTGTTGCTCATTTTGAATGTCCTCTTCTTCGTTGTGCCTCCTGGGAGTGTATGGCTGGTCTGAGTGAAGAAGTGGCTCACTTGACAATGATGCTGGTTCATCATCAGAACCAGGAAGGTCGGTGTCTCCTGTCAATCTCCTCACGTGTGAAATGACATCGTCAATCAACTGCTGGTCATTCTCGTACTGTTCAGGATTGATTCTCAATGAAGCTGCAATTGACCTAAATGCATCCATATGATTCTTTAGTATTTCGTTCTTCTTGTTGAGAATCTCTTTGAGTGCCATTGGCTGCATTTGTCCACTTCTTCCACTGCTTCTGCCCCTTGAAAAAGTTGGCGGATCATTCAAATCTCCTTCTTCTTCCTCTTCTTCAGCATTGAAGCTCTGCTCAGATTGCTCGTTCGCCATGATCGAGTTGTACATGTCCGATGTTGACTGGTTCAGTTCTGGGAAGCCATAAGGATCATTCGCCACAGATGATCTTCCCTTCATTTGGTGAATCTTAACAATAATTCGATTAGTCTTTTCATAACGGGCTTCTTCTGGTGAAGAGTTTGGATCGGTTTGGATAGTGCCAATTTCTAGAATGGACATGATTCGATCAAGATTCTGATCTATACGATTGGAAAAGTTGTTATTCAAAACTTGGTCATTTTCATTTGAAATAGTTCCATTTTGTGAGCCTTTCATAGAGGTTAGCATTGCATTTTGCTCCGATAAGGCATTTGATATATCAGTCAGTTTTTGAAAAACAACTGAATCTTCAACTGGTTCACCTTGTCCACCATTTTCCATCTTCTTCTTAAGAGTCTGTGTGAGATCTTGTATGAGACTTGAAACAGATTCTCGTTCTTCGAGAATTCCAGAGACTCTAGATTGTTCTTCGATAACTTTCTCATTCAAAGCTTGGATTTCTGATTCAGCTTTCTTCAACTTTTCCCTCAATTCAACGTTTTCTTGTGAAAAATTGGAATCATTGAAGCTTCGGCCAAATACCCTCTCAATTGATGTTGGAGAACTTGGACTACTTGGACTACTTGGATCATTTCCAAGTTCAGCAGTTCGCTTTTGAATGTCGGAAATAAAGGTGTCTATTGGTTCATCTTGTCGATCTGGATAAATCATTGCTTGTAATGATTTAAGTGCTTGGGTCCTTCTCTTAAGTTCATGTTTAAGCGTTTTATTCTCACTCTTTAAAGCGGCAAAATTCTCAGGTGTTTCTTCTTGATACTCATCGACTTCATTATCTGAGAGGTTCAAATCAATAGAACGATCAATGATTGGTGAGCTAGATTTAACTTTGGCAAGGATTTTTTGTAATAATTCATGATCAGTAACATTCTCATCTGTAGGAATGTTCATGAGTTTGGCAAGTTCAGAAATGCATTCATCATGTTCTTGTTGATCAGCGATTTGACGAGCATGATTGAGAATTTGCTCATCAGATATATTTCCATTAATTTTCAGAACCTTTAAAATTTCATTCTTACTTTGCCTGAGTCTCTCTTTCTCTTCGCAAAGTTGCTTGATTTGATCAACAAGGTTAATATCTTCATCGTTGATGATGTTTTCATCATCTGGATTGCTGTTCTTATAACTGCTCAAAATTGACTTTATTTCTGACATATTTCTTTTTTCATCATTTAATTGTTTGGATTTTTCTTCTTCTTTTTCAATTTTCTCTTTGGCTGCAACAAGAGTCTTTAATTCTGTAAGCATTTGTTCAAGTTGAGCAGGATCTAAAGGTCCATTTTCATCGAAATCAGAAGATGATCCTTTCAAAATTGATTTGATTACCTTAATTGTATTATCTAATTTCTCTTTTTCAGAGTTGACTGATGAAAGCTTGTCTTCCATTTCTTGCTGTTCGTTTTGAACTCTTTCTAATCCTTTGAGTAAAGCAGTATTAATGGTTTCACCTTCGGGGAGGTTTTCAATATCAATATTAAGCTTCTTCAAGCCTTGATTTAATTCATCATTCATCTTCGCCAAATTAGTTGAACCGATTAAAAGAGCATTTTTTTCAATTGGATCATTAGATGTCAAAAGTTCATTGAGACGTTTATTTTCGTCATATAATTTACGGACTTGTTCAGCAACATTTCCTTCACCGATAGGAGATGATGAATCTGGTAAACTTGATTGGTCAGTTCCATCAGTTATACCGAGCATCTTAAGAATAGATGAATATTCGTCAACTACTTTGCGAACCTTGTTTTCAATTTCTTCATTTGTTGCATCTTCTGATGGCGAGCCGCCTAATATTTGATTAAGTTTTTGGCGTGATTCTTTGTCACTTTTTTCTAAGTTAGAATATTCTTGACATAATCTTCTGAATGAATCAATAAGATTAAAATCGCTATTTTCATTCTCTGCTTGGATTTTCTTAATAAACTCATTATCTTGATATTGATCAAATATGTCCTTAACATCATCGTTCATTCCTTTGGCGCTGGAAATTCCTTTTTGTAAAGAAGATTTTATCTGCTCTATATCTTGATTAGGATCTAATTTGATATTTAACGATTCGGCTAAGTCTGAGAGAATTTTCTGTGAACTTTTTTTCTGTCCTTGTAATTCATTAAGAAGTTGTTTGATCCCTCTAATAATTTTGCTTTCATGATTATTAGGATCATCTTCTAATTTGTCGATTGTTGGTGATAAAAGAGAAATTATGGCCTCTTCATCTTCTTTATTTTGCTTGATTTTATTACGCAAATTTTCAACAATTTGTGTTATATCACCACTTTGACCAGATGAAGGATCAATTGTAGATGACATTGATGTTAAATCTGCTTCAAGTTTAGCATTCTTTTCTTTTAATTGATTATAATCGTTTAACAATCTATTTAAACGACTTTGCATCGGCTCATTTGGATCAACAGAATTTGATGGAAGAAGTTGATTCGTGGCTTGAATTTCATTTTCAAGAAAATGAATTAAGTCGGTTTGGCTTTCATTTACGCCAAAGTTTGAATTTTGATTCATGATTTTTGCTAAACCAATTAATTTGTCTACCGACTTTTTCTTTTCAAGAGAGAGGTTATCTCGTTCAGTGGTAACTTGAATTTGAACTTCGAGAAGGTTATTTTTTTCTGTCTGATACTTGTTTTTATCTTTGACTAGTTCTTGAATATCTTTGATTAGCTCGGTAGGTGGATTGCATGAATTATCTGTTGGATTGTAAACCAGCTTTGGGTTAACAGTTGAGATAATCGATTTAATTTCTTCTTCAAGAAGTTGACGATGAGCTTTCAACTTTTGAAGTTCCTTTTCGCGTTTTGCAATTTCTTGTTGCAATGAATTTTGCATTGATATAAGATTCTTTAGTCTTGTGCCTAGATCTTGTACTGTTTGAGGGCCATTCCCACCAGTATTGCCAGAATCTAAAGTTTGCATAATTGATTCAACTTCTTTTCGTTCTTTATCGATTTTTTGTATTTCTAAATCATCAGAGAAATATTCTAATTTCACTTTTGAAATTTGTAATTTTGCTTTTGTTTTCAATTTTTCATTCTCATTAGTAATTTCTTTAATTCGTTCAATAATTATTCGCATTAATTGTCCCTGGCTTTGTGTTTGATTGTTATCAGTAGCATCTTCTGCCTTATTAGAAAGAATAATATTTATTTGTTTAACACATTCATTTGTTTCTTCATGTTCGTTGAAAATTGTTTGGATTGTTGGAACAACGTTTTCTTCTCCTTGTCCTTTATAGCTTTTTGATTGTTTGACAATAGTTGATATAGTCTCATATAACTTTTTGTAGCTAGCGTCTTCTTCTTTTCGAAGTTGGACGATTTTCTTTTTTGCCAAATTTAAATTCTTTTCAAGTTTCTCTTTTTCTGAGTTCGTTGTTGCCAATTGATTTTTCATATCATTATATTGTTTGAAACTTTGCTTAGATTTTTCTTGAAGATCCGAATATGCTAGTTTTTGTGTTTTTAATTGATTTTTTAACTCATTGATTTGCTTGATTGCGTTTTTGAGTCTATTTTCTAAATCAAAGATTCGGCTATTTTGACTTTCTGAAGATAATATACTAAAATCATCATCAAAAACATCATCTCCATCGTCTTCAAGATTTCCCAATAAAGCCTTACTTGTTTGAACTAGAAGAGGTAATTTCGTTTGGTTTTTATTGTAATTTTGAGTATCTTCTTTTCGTTTAACTTCCATAATATTTTCGGAATGCAAATAATTTATCGATGGTGTTTTGTTAGAGTTATTTTGCTGCGTAGGTGTTGGTGGTTGTTCAAGTTCAAAGTGAATACTTTGGTTTGATGTTTGTGGATGAACTGACATCATATTTGTGTTAAGAGAAAGTGATTTTTTAAGGGCGTCGCGAAGTTGATCAATAGTTGAATTTTGATTAAAAGCAATATCGGTTAATGTGTCAATTTGCTGTTTGGTTTCTTCATTATTCATAGTGACTGTATTGTATTCCTCGAGAGTATTGTGCATTTGCTGAAGTGTTTCTTTAACAAATTTATTATCAAAATTATCTGAGTTTAAAAGAGTGGAAACCTGTTTTTCTAAAATTGAATTCTTTGATGATACAAGTTTCCCGATTTTTAATATTCGATTTCGAAAATTATTAGGGTTTTCTCTAGAATCATTTGATATTAAAAATAATTGTTTTTCGACAAACGATAAAGCATCTGAAATTTCTTGGTAAATAACAGATGGATTCGAATCTTTATCATTTCGGTTTGAAGCTGACATGATATTCAGAAGATCTGATTTGTCAGCGCGAACTTTTATTTACAAAAAAATATCCGTTAAGATACAATTTTCATTTGAAAAAAAAAATCTGAGATTTATGAAATTTTTTTTGAATTTTATGCTCTCAAAAAGTTTAGAAACATTAATTCATTTTCCTCAATTTTTTTTTATCAAAATTTTTATTTCTTTATAATAAATGAATTAAGCTTATGGAATGATAAATATAATCATCATGATCTAATGATATAAAATTTCAAATTATAGAAAGTGGCCAAAAACATTCTGAAAATTATAAATTGCTTTGAATCAAAAGCTTTGATTATGACATTAAATTTTTACATATGAAAAGAAATAGAATAAATAAAAGTTCTTTCATTTTGTATCTGAAGAATAATTGAAGAATTCAAACAAATTTTATAGAAATATATACAAGTATAAAATACATTATTAATAATATTTTGGAATTGATGTGTTAAAAGACTTCTTGAAGAATGAATCGTGCACAACTTCATATGTTCCAGGTCCAGGGTCACGGCTTTTATGAGAGCGTTCAAATCTAGGAGAGTGAGGGATAGTTTTCCCACTTCCTGCATCACTTTCGATTGACTGATATTGATCAGGGCTTGGAGAGATGATTTTAGATGCTTCAATCCAGTTACCAAACTTAGGAAATCTAGATTCTTTAATATCGGGAGTATTAATTTGCTTTTTAACATCAGTAAATCTTAATTTTTGAGATTTCAAGTCTTGCTTAGGTTGAACCTCGCCAGGTTTTTTCGGTGTGTAACGACCAGGTCCTGGTGTTATATTTCTTGAAGTCAAATTCCGATCTGTTTTACTCATAAAAACTGAATTTGCTCTTTTTTGCTTCTTTTGTTCTTGAGCAGAAAAAGGATCATAAGCTCCTGGTCCTGGAACAAAGCTTGTGGGATTTGTTATTTTATCTATAGCATGGCGAGCTGTGGATTTCTTTGTCTTTTTGATCCACTTTGGTGCATTTACATTGTAAGCCCCTGGGCCAGGATTATCATCTGGTGAATGTAATGGTTGTCGTTGAGCTCGAACTCCAAAACTTGAAAGATTCCCTGCAACTTTAGTTTGTGGTAAATTGATCTCATATTCACTTGGCCCAGGTGTTGCCTCACCTGGCGGGAAAATTTGTCTAACTCCACGATATTTAAATACTGCGTTTGTTTCGTTTGCTAATGAGGTCCATGAACGAGGGCCTGTATAAATTGGTCTGTTTGTAAGAACAACTTTATCTTCTTTTCTATCAGAAATTACTTTAGGAATTCTAGAATCATGATAAGTTGGCTTGTATGCTCCTGGCCCAGGAACATCAGGTGGGGTTCCATATAATTGTCGTTTAGAGGACATTTCGAGATTTACTCCTGGAGTTTCGCGTGTTGGTAATTCCGGATCGTAATATCCAGGACCTATGTATGATGCATCGAGAAAGGGTTTTTTTAGAGGTATCAATTCATTAGATGGTGATTCAATATATCCTGTTACATCCTGCCCAATAAAACCAGAAGGTGGTTTTGCCCGTGGAAGCTGCTTTTTTGGTATTGCAGGGGGTTCAGGCATCCATGAATCGATGCATGAATAAGAAGCAGGTGAAGGATTTTGATTATTTGTTGTAGTATAAGCTTTTCGTTTAGTTTTTGAATCAAAAACACTAGCATAATCATTTCCTTTCTCGAGTATTTTTGGTTCATATTGTCCTGGACCAGGCGTCTTCGCAAATGGATTTTTTGGTTCTTTATCGCCGCTATTAAAAGGTGCTTTCATTTGTTTATTATTCCCTATGTAATCCACAGTGTCATACTTACCAGGGCCAATTTTTGCTGGTGTGCTATTACTTGAAATACAAAAAATTCGATTTGAATAGAGACCCCACGACATTATAAAGTCTCTTTTCTTATGAAAAAAATATTGAACTAAATAACGAACTTTTGTAATTTGAGAAAAAAAAATTATAAATATGTACGTTTAGCAATAATATGCTCAAAGAGTCTCAGAAGTCTCTGCCAATTAAAAAGAAAATCGTCAAAGGGACGATTGAGAAGAGTTCAGCAAATAAATTGCAAATGCAGGCAATTGTTGAATATTTTTTCCAATATTACCAATATTTTCAAAAATATCGTAAATTAAGCAAATCTTTAACCGAAATGACGAGAAAATTAAAATCAATATATGCAGAACTTGATTCTCTATCACAGTTAAAAGCAACTAAAACAACAAAAACTCTTTTATTGGATTTACAAAATAGATGGGAAAATTTAAAGTCACAAATTTCCTCCAGCATTCAAATTATTGATACATCTGATTATCCCGCTCTAATTGGCCAACAATTTACGAAGCTTCAATCAATAATTGAAAAAGTAAATCAATCACCCCCCTCAACTCCAATTCTCCAAAAAGAGTCAACATACATGTATGGATCTTTGATATCACAAATAAGCAACTTAATGATAAATGTAAAAGACACAAGTGACGTATCAAATTCTAAAAGTTTACTCCAAAACTTTAGAAATGATCTTTCGCATTCTTATGAAACATTTTTTAAAAATTCTCAGGTATCAAAAGTTTGGAAAAGGTCTGTTATAGAAGAATGCACAACTTGTGTTGATCGAATTTATTATTTCCTCGACTTTTCTTCTGGCTCCAAGTTTCAACTTCCAGTTGATCCTGATTTAATTTCAAATGAATTCAATCAATTGTTGTCATATGACTACCCTTCGAATAATCTTAGGAACAGTAGAGCGATTTCTGTAACATCAAATGCAGAAACCCCAGAATCAAAAACAATCCAAAAGAAAACAATAACTCAGATTCCAAAGCCTTCAAGGTCGCAATCAGCACAAAATGAATTAAAATCCAGATCATGTTTTCCTTTATCCAAAAAGAATAATAATACTAGCAAAAAAAAGAATTCAGAATATTTAACTAATTCGGAGAATGATAATAAAAACATAATAGAAAATAGTGTTTCTAATATTGATGATAGAGATAGTTTCTCAAGATCTCACTCAATAGCTGATGACAACTTAAGTTTGAAAAATCTTCGTTCAAGTATTAATTCGGTTTCTTCAATTGCATCTGCAACGCCAAAATGTAAAAAATCAAGGTTACCAAAAAGAACAACACCAGATACTCCTCAGACTGATGTTCGTCCAATTATTAGGACTAAAGCCTTAACCAGATTAAACCAGTCAACCAAAATATCCGATCAGTTTACACCCAGTAAACCAAAAAAAGAAGAAACCAATGTTCAGCCCAATGAAATTATCACATCTCCAACCCAAATTACTTCACTTTGTAATTCACCACAGATCCATATTAAAGAAGAAATGACATCTGTAAGTGAAGCATTTCCAGTGAAAGGAATACCTTTCCCGAAGGAAGAAGAAATATTTTCAAATTTTAATGATATTGTTCCTTTGAAAGAATCCCCCAAACTTAGCTTCAAAAGCCAAGGGAATCATTCACCAGTTCTTCATACCAATGATAAGGGAAATACTAATACCAACAAAATTAAAAATCTTTCAGAATCAATTGTCAATCATTATTCTTTGGAAGAACTAATTAGTGATAGCGATTCAGATGAAATTATAGCTGCAGTTAGTGCAGAAAATGAAAAATCGCCAGCACTTGGAAAACTTAGAAAAGATCTTGCATCAATTACGCAAGCAAATCAATTAAATTCAATTGATATTGATGAATTCCAAAATGCATTGGAAAACTTCCTTCATAAACTTGAAGATCATAAGTCTCTTATACAGGCAAATCATCTTCTTGATATTTTATTCCAAATGATTCAAAGGACTTTGGAAACAATTCATTCAGGTCAAAACAGAAAAGCAGCTTATCAAGTATCCAAAATTCAAAATTTGCTATCTTTGATTGAAGAAGAATTCATAGATAATTTGACTTTAGATCAAATTGATATAAATATTTTCGAGGCAGGCAAAGAAATTAAGAATCTTGCCGATTCTTTCTTTAAAGCCGATCCAACACAGCCGATTATGGATCAATTTGAGGCTATTCAAACACGTCTCAAAAATATTACCGAAGGAAATGTAAATCATTATTTATTCTCTGAGCTTCAAAAATTAATAAGCATGAAGTCTCAAATTAAAGAATTTGTTGAAAGAGTGCAACAAATGAAGAAATCTCAATCCTCTGAGAAAAAGAAACTTCTTAGTGAAATTAATTCTATTCAACAAAGAATAATTCTTTTAAATGGCAATAAGAGTAATCCGGTATTTTCATCTGAAGACATTGAGCATGAAATTTCTGATTTACTAAGCAAGCAGCAATCGCTCATACAGAAGCTAACATCTCTTGAAGATTTGAAAGCTTATTGATTCATTCAACATTATTTTTTCATTGCCTTTTTTTAATGATTAATGCATCAAATAGATAATAAGCATGTGTTAAAGAAGAGATCTTATTTTATAATTTTTGTTTTTAATTATTTCATAATGGAATTTTCATTATTTTTTTATATATTGAAATAATTATGATTAAGGTTTTGTTTTATATGATCTAAAAGTAAAATATTAATAAAAGTGATAAAGAAATAAAAGAAAAAAACTCAATTAAATTATTTTTATCATTTAGAAAATAAACATAATAAATCATTCAAATAAACCTTTGATTTGACGTGTTGATGAATCTACATGCTTGTTTAATGAATCTGTATTAAATTTGAGCAAGTTCATCATTTTTCTAAATTTCGAAGGAGATTCATCAGGTTTATTCTCTACCATATCAGTAACCAACTCAAGTACTCTTTCAACTTCTTTTTGAACAAATTCAAACAAAGCAAGTCTCTTAGATCCAGGTTTCATGAAGAATGCGTGAGGATAACTCCATATAAGAACAGAACGAGCAACGTCGATTGCCAAAAAGATCTCATTTGTTAATTCTAATGCATCTTCTATATTTAATCTTTCTGATGGTACAGAATAATCTTCGAAATGAGTAATTAATCTTATTTGCTTATTTTCTTTCTCTTTTTGTTCATTAGTTTGACTAACTTTATGACTAAAGAATCTTGTCAAATAAAATGCTAAACGATCTAAATCAATATTTGGTTCATCCTTTAATTTAATATTATCAAAGTCTGTATATTTGTTGCAATTATATCCATCACCTTCATGAGAATTCCATTCATGGCCACATATCCAACAAAACTCATAATGGCAATTATAGCATGTCATATGGTTGCATCCACCATTCTTTTCAATTCTTTCATGGCACTTTGGACATTGTTTTGTATTTTTTTTAATCCAATTTAATTCAGCATTTTCTTCTTTGGCTATTTTTTGCCATTTTTCAATCATGTTGCAATCAAGTGGAGCATGAGCGGGTTGTTTACATTTCCAGCACATTCGACATCCGCATGTGCAAGTAGCTACATCGCATAGGCCAACTGAATCTTTGGTTAATATATTTGGACATCCTGGGCTTAAACAATGTACATAATCACCTTCTGAAACAATTTCTCTTTCAAGAATGAAATTATAATAATTAGTTGCAATTTGCTTACCACAAAATTTAATTACATCTGAAATAACAGCATGGCATTTGCAGTCATGCATTGGGCAAAGTATTTCAAATTTTCCTTTAGAAATTTCACTTTTGAGATGATCTGAAATACAATCTTTGCAAAATAAATGTCCGCATGGAAGGGAATAAAGAACGAGTCCATTTTCTTCGTCATCAAAACAGATGCCACAGCTTTCATTTGTATTTGGTTGTTCTTTACACTTACGCTTTCTAAAATGAACTGGTTCTTGAGTTTGTTTCGATGTTAAACCGATTTTTGCAAGATTTGATTCAGGATCTGTTGCATAAGAATCGAATAAATCATCTTTTTTAAAATCAAAAACTTTTAATAATAATTCTGCAATTTCGATATTTAAAGAAAAAACTTCCGAGATTTGAGCAATTACATCTTCTTGGATTCTTCCTAGCTCTTCAAGAGTTATTACAGGTTGCTTTTTTATAACCTTTGGTGACTCAATATCTACGTTTTCAAAATTGTTATCATTATCATCATCATCATCACCAAAATAATTATCTTCATCGTCACCTCCGATATCAACTGAGCACCCTTCACTTTGAGGGTAAAAAATTAATTGGTGAAGATGATAAATTTTATTGAAATCATTTTCTTTTATAATTAATTGATAATCAGAAATAGTTTTTGAGGCTTGAATATTTTTATTTGTTAAATGAGAAAGTTTTTCAAAAATTTGTTTGTCAATATCAGGAGGGAATGATCCTTCGTCATAATCATATTGCATAACACTATCATAAAAGCATCTATTTTCATCAGGTGGAATCAAACTAATAACAGATATTGCAACATCTTGAATAAAATTAGTATCAATTACTTTTTGGCTCATGAGATACTATGATATGTAAATTTTTTGAAAAATTTAAAATCTTTGAACATTGAAATATTGAATTGATTTTCAATTAGAAAAAAGACAGAAAAATTTTTTAAAAAAATTTTAAACAACTTATTGAATACTGACTTTTTAAAATTTGTCAAAAAGATATCTTGATAAATTTTTAAATAAAATTATAATAATAATAAATATAAAATTTCATAGAAACATGAAATGTAAACAAATGAACAATAGTATTTTTTTAAAAAAAAACTTTGTGATTCATTATCTAATATTATCTATAGAATCAAAATCCAAAAATGTTTTTCATTATTAAACCTAATGAATTACTAATTTATTGATGTAATCAAAACGAAATAAATAATAATAACATGAAAATCTAGTAGTTTGTCAAAGATGAGTTCATTCGTGATCAGTATTATAGAGAATTTAAAACCCCTAACATTACCGTTTACAATTTTTCATCGATACCTGTAAAATATTTTTATCTCAACAAAATAATATATTTACTTAATTTAAAATATATATCATGCTTATTCACATCATATTAATATTTATAGGATAATTTCAATCAGATATTTTGAAATTAAAATCTTAATATTTGCAATATTATATGTCAGAAATAGAATTACAATGTCTTCTGGTTAAACATTAGTAAATCCATTGTATAACTATAGGCTAGATGCATTTTCGTTTAAATTTTCGTTAAACTGAAATTTTATGATCATCATTTTTAAATACTTTTGAAGTAATTAAAACTTGTTAAAAATATTTGCTTGATTAATTTATATATTTAACACTTAATCCAATTCCAAAAGTTAAAATCAAAAATAATCGAAAGAATTAAATGTTATATTCCAAATATAAATGAAATAATCATTAATTTGTAATATATAATGTAAATAAATATATTTTTAATATTAGATATTTATTAAATCTTTTAAATGATTTTTAATAAAATTCTTAGCAAGATATAATGAATTATTCTAAAACTAGTATATTTTCAGTTATTCATTTCACTGTTTATATGTTTAATAGATTTTACCGATGCTTAGAAATTTATTTGTAATTATTTACTTAAAATCTTATTAACTATGGTGAACATAACATAATCTATAAAAATAGTTGTATTAAACTCAGTTTTTGTGTCATGATAAATGAACACATCTAGAGTTCTGATTTATTATTCCAAAATAAATGGAATAAATATGAATTCAATAAATAAAAGAATTTTAATTATTTTGGCAACTTAAATGATTTTAGTTCTTCAAATATTATCTTAATTTTTGATCTTTTCTAAAATCATAAAATAAATTTGGTTTTATTTAATGTAATATCTTTTTTTAATGTTTAATAAAAAAGTAAATAAATATAAAATCATTAATATGTCAAGATAATAGAGATTCAATTAAATTTTATGTTGAAAATTGGTTATGTAAAAATAGATAACTAAAAATATTTTATTTATTTTCAAAATAATATTCAGAAATTTAATTGAATATTTGAGCATTTCGGGTTAGAAAAACGAGTTATTTTGAATTGCTCTTCAGAATATTTGAGCTACCGGGTTAGAAAAACGAGTTGTTTTGTATATAGTGATTATTTAGATTTGAAATATTTTTATATTAATAAATATATCATAGTTAGTAAATATATATAGCTTTTTATAATATATAATTTTATATAAATATAATAAATTTTTAATTAATATATATATCTAATTTTTAGTTATTTTAATTTTTAAATTCCTAATATATTAAAAATAAATAAACAAGTATTCTTTATAGCAGTGCTAATATCTTATATAAGTATGATAATATAGGAAATATAAAGAAACAAAATACTTTTTAAATAATCATTTAAATATCTCTTTAATAATGCATTTATTGGCAATATGGTTAAATTAACTTTTGTTTAGTATTATATATAGAAAACAAATGCATAAATAAATATTCATTTTATCACAAAAACCAAAATGTGAGGGTTTTTGAGAATTTTATGTAAAATAATAATATCTTTATATTTTATAGATATATAATTATTTTTTTCTCGATTTATTTTGTTCAATTGTTGTTTTATCAAAATGTAAAGTGAATAATATTATTTATTGTAAAATAAATAAATTTTGCTATTTCACTATTTTGTAAACGTGCTGTATCAATTTTTTATAATTTTTACTACTAAAAACCTTTACGCAGAGTAATTTTTATATAAACAATTTTCATAAATTAAAATTTATATATTTAATAAAATATAAAAATATAATATTTTACTCATAATATTATTTATAAAAGAAGATAAAGCATACTTTAATATCGTCTCAAAATCTTTTACAAAATTTTTCATTAAAAAAAATCTCAATTTAACAGTCATATAATCTCTTTATGGGTTGTTATTATGGAAATCATATGTTTGATCAATGTCAAAGTTGATATTTTCTTTTTTTTTCAATTTTTTAAAAATTGAATGAAAAACGATGAAATTATTCGGTTGTGGTCCATCCACTCCTCAATTTATTTTTAAAGATGGCTTCGCCAGAACTTTCATGTGTTTACGCCGCACTTATATTGAACGACGATGGAATCGAAATCACTGCAGATAAGCTCAATTCACTTTTAAATGCTGCAGGTGTCAAAGTTGAATCATATTGGGTCGATCTTTTCGCAGAATACTTCAAGAACCACGACATTTCAGAACTCATTAAGGGAACTTCTCTCGGAGGTGCTCCAGCCGCAGGAGCACCTGCAGGAGGTGATGCAGGAGCAGCACCAGCAGAAGAAAAGAAGGAAGAAAAGAAAGAAGAAGAAGAAGTAGAAATGGCAGGAGGCTTCGATGATCTTTTCGGTTAAAGCGAACATCTTTACTTCTGACATTAAAAGCTATAATTTTAATTTAATTTTTATATATTCTTTTTTTTTTTTATTATTTTAAAAAAAAAAAGTTTATTTATCTAATCGCATTTTCAAGATGTATATCCGTTTTACTTAGTAGGAAGTTTGTTTTTATTATTATTATTATTTTGTTTATTTTTGTTAACATATTTCTAATTAATAACTTAACTATACAGAAATGGTGAATATTTTGTTAGGAAAGGTTAAAAAATCGTTATTAATAAAACAATTTAAATTTCAAGTATTTTTAATATATGACTTTGACTGCTTCTTCTTCAGAAACTATAAAGTCATTTGGATGATCATGAACAACCTCTTTAATAATTTCAACTGAGAAAATAATGTTCCATTTACTAATTGGAATATCATAAGGTATTTTTTAAGTATTGCTTTTTGAGATTGCAATAATCCTTTCATGAATTATTTTATTTCCTTATTTATATTATTCATATTATTTTCACTGTATTTAACATTGTTATTATCTTAATAAAGGCTTTTATTGTTGCTGAATTTAACATTATCGTTTTCATTGTTGATTTTATCATCGTCATTGTCATTGTTGATTTCATCATCCCTTTTTCTTTTAAAGTTAATGGTTCAATTCCTTCACCAATCTCTCTAAATCAATATTCTTAAATAACATCATTATATTTTTTATATATCATTGTTTGTTGTAGCATGTCGAACTATTTAATGAAAATATGAAAATCTATTTTCTCAGGAATCACATTGTCAACATCAATTATTTTTGATTCATTCAAATTGCAAAATTCATTGACTCCTTATATATATATAATGCAACATTTTGAATTATTGGATTGTTCAAATTCATTATATTATTAAAAATTTCATGATAGTACATTAAATTATATTCTGATTTATTTGAGTATTGGCATTCTGCATTTAGAATGTCATATGCTTCATGTATTAATGTTCTATTAAATTTTTTTCTGTCTTTTCAATATGCTCCGTTTACATAGATTGGAAATTGCTAAATCACTCAAACATGGATTGGAAATTTATTGATATCAAGTTGATATAATTCATAATTTTCTATGGTTTTCTTTGCTCTTGATTTCACCAATTCATTAAGTGGTATAATTTGGTTAAGAAATTTCTATTAGTGGTTTCTAAAAAATCACTTTTGCATGTTTGTAATCTGGTCGTTCTTTAATCCTAATAGTGATAAATTTTCAGAACTATATGAATCTACATCTTCATACAACTTTTTTAATGTCACTTAATATTTTTTAAAGTGTTCAATTGAACTATCATTTTGAGAATAATGCTCAAAAGCAGTCCTGATAATACCTTCCAAATGAATTTAGCAGAATACAATACGAGTATTTGGTTAATTCTTTTTAATGGCTTTTATATATAAACCAAAACATACATTAAATTAAATTACACCTGAGCTTTATTCACATATTCATTCTAGATACAGTTAAAGTCAACAAAAATTCGACTTAAAAACTCGCAAAAACTCGTTAAAACTGGTTAAAACTCACATATTTCACTTTTGTTTGTGTATGATTGTGTATGTTAGTGTATTTATGAGGTATTTTATTTGACTATTTGAACTGCATTTATTAATGTATTGAGCAACATAACATAGTTTAACATTACGTTTTATGAGACGCTTTTCATATTGAGGTATATTTTCATTTAATGTCTTAATATCAAACATATTCACATTCTGATTGCATCTAAGAAATATGTTAATTGTCTTGTAACCATGGCATAGACTTTTTATGTAGTGTCATATCACAAGTTTTTTATTGATCTACCAAAGTGGAGTTCCAATTGAAACTCATTTGCATAAATCCTTGGAATATACATCAGTAAGTATGGCTCTTGTAACAAGTCTAATATTCTCTATCTTACAATCAGATAATCAACGTAATTCATCATTATTGAACTATATATTATGCTACAAGTAATTAAAATCAACATACACATAATCAAGTAAGTTACAAAGAAACGTATTGGATAAACAATAGATATCTCTTTTATATTGAATGCTATCAGGATGAACTTTCATTTCAAAGAGTTCTTCAAGTATCTTGATTTTATCCATTATATTTTTTGCCACATCCATTTGTTGTTGAAATACTGCAATAAATATTGGCAACATAACTGGATTTAGATTAACACTGGCTTCACATTGGATTTTGATTAACATAAGCTAACAACCGGTCATTGAGTTTGATGCTTAAGGTGCTATACTGAGATGAGTTAGAAAATGTCATTTGTTATGATGTTTTATGAGTATAAGTCCTATGCTAAAGTCGTAGGTTGCTGTAGGTCACCCAGTATATAATAAACAAATTGATTCACCTTTGTGGATCAATTTTGGTATGTTTGATATAAATTTACCTACCTTATAAAAATGCTTATACACAAGGACCATTATATTCAGTTAGTTAGCTTTGAATAGTTCAAGGATACTCTTTTCATAGATATGACGACATTTGGAGAAAAGTTAATGATTCATTTTGAGGTAATTCGTAAAATTATTTATTCATTAGGCTTTCTACCATGTCTATCTTTTTGATCGTTGGTTTGAAAACATAAATATGATTTCATTTACAGCATCTTCAATTGTAATCATTCAATAAGACCTCTTCTCAAATAGTTCAAACTGTTCTGTTTGTTTTCCAACATCTAGTCTTAATACATATAAGAAAAGCCAGATTGTCCAGAGTTTTCATGTAAATAGATGATTCTAGAATACTCGATTTTACAATCCTTTATTTTGATTCACAAAATTTTTAATATTCAAAAGTTTATTTTTTTTGAATTTTTTTCGTTTTTTCAATGGGTATGGAAACTATAAAAATAACGTATTTTGGTATTTTTATTATCTAAATATCTTTTTTAAAAAAGCATTTTCAGATAAAATACATTTGCTGAATAATTTAATATAATATTTAATATTTAATTAAAGCATTAAAGAAAGATTATCAAAAATATTATAAAAAATTTTATTTTTTTAAAATCTATAATTAAAGATAAATTTTTTGTGATATCTTTAGGTATTGTTATTATTTATGACTAAATAACATGATTAGTGCTGCTTATATTGACTCCATACATTAAATTTTTGATATTCCAAGCAAAATATGGTGAAAATCATTCTTTTCAAAGTCTAATCAAAATAATAATTAATTTAAAGTTATAAACCTCATTTTGTTACATCTTATGAGTAGTTTTTTCGAGTTAAAAAGAAATCGGCTCGAGCATCCCATCTACAAACGTCGTTAAAATTATGAGCATGATATTTCATCATTCAACTAATTAATGATTTATATACTTCGATATCATATTTTATATCTATTATAATATATATATAACAGATAATATACAACATTTATTTTTTTAATTTCATATAAATAGTATTTTAAATAATTGTGTGCACATTCAAATTTGAATGTTTTAAGCGATATTCAATTTTCTTTTTTCAATACTAATTATTGAATAGGTTTCTCAATATATTAAATATAACATATCACATTATTTAAAACAATAATATCTTAATAAATAAATTAATAAATATTATTAAATAAAATAGGAATTAATATTTTAAATTAATATATAAAAATAATATACAAAAGAATAGCTCATAAAAATTATATGTATAGCTATTTTATTTGCAAATCTTTAAAAACTGTCTATATTACAATTTCATTCATCAGATAATATCTAACAATACTTTAATCGTTATCTACAATAAATTTTTCTTGACTTGATAACAAATAAATAATAATTTCAAATTTTGATAAAAACTTGAAGGTAGAAATTAAAGAATAGGAATGATGAAATGCATTTTATGAGCAAATCAATTGTAATTCTGATGATTATAATCCTAATTCTGAGAATAATGTCTGGAATCAGTTGATTTGAGTTACTATTTTAACAAAAAAATGAATTAAAAGAAATAAAGAATGTGATGACTAATTAGCTTTAAAATGTTGAAAAATATTAGACAAAGTATATATTCCTACAAAATCAAAAAATAATATCAATAAGTCAATATTTTGTTATTTATATCAAAATAATACCGCTTTTTTCATCCATGTAATAGAATTTCACTGATATAAACAAAAATTAAGGCAAGCGATTAGCAAAGAATTTTCCAAACCTTTTATAATCTCAATTTTTACTCTAATTTTTTTTTAAAATATGGTAATATTTTGTATATAATACTGAAGATATTTTGTTTTATGACCAATAATTCATACTAACTAAGGATTTTATACAGAAATTATTTGGGATGAAATACCAAATTTATGAATTATTTTAAAAATATATGATTATGTGTTTGTATAAATACAAAATTAAAACAAATACTATTAATATAGCTCTAATTATTCAAATGGTATTTAATATTTAGAAAGAAAATTTAATTTTATTAATATTATTATTACTATAGATATATGAAATATCAAATTCAGTATATTAATAATAAAATAACCTAGTATCAGCTCAAAATTTCAATTTTATATTTTTTTGAGCACTCAGAAAAATTGAGAATATTTTAAGACACTTTAATTTATAAATATAGCTGGGATGGTGGAATAAATTTTAATAATATTATGTATTATTAATAGTTATTATGTATAGAATTTAAATATTTAATATTAAGCATATTCATCATTAAATAGTTTTATTTGAGTTACCACACCCATTTTTTTCAATTAATTATTATTTGACGATTTATCTTTTGAAATTTTCAATGAATACATTTAACTTTATCACTTAACTTTTACAACTAGATTTTATAAAGATGCTTCGTGCTACTCATATGAACTCATGGTATCCATCTGGTCAACAATTAGACAATATGCTTAAGAACGCTTATGATGAAGCTAAATTATGCCCAGGATCAGGTCTAATAAAAGCAATTATTGTTCCACATGCTGGCTACAGATTTTGTGTTAAAACTTCAATGAATGCATTCAGAAATTTAGATCCTTCTGCCTATGATAGAGTTTTTGTTCTTGGTCCATCACACCAGATTCCAATTTCAAATTGCACAATTGCAGATGCAACAAGTGCTGAATCGCCTTATGGTGAAATTCCATTTGATACCGAAGTATGTAATACACTTACTTCCAAATACCCTAAATTATTCAAGAAATTAGATCGCGAAACTGCCTCAATAGAACATTCAATGGAAATGGAATTCCCACTTCTCAAATATGTTTTTAAGAACAAACCATTCAAAGTTGTTCCAATTATGATAGGTCAACTTTCATTTGATGCTTGCACTGCAACAGCTGAAGCTCTCAGCGAATTTGTGACAGATCCAAAGACACTCCTAGTGATTTCAAGTGATTTTTGTCATTGGGGTGGACGTTTTGGATATACTTATCTTCCTTCAATAGACGGACAAGTATATGAAAAAATTAGCAAGCTAGATCATGATGGTGCTGATATGATTTCAACAGGAGATCCGAAGCAGTTTAAACAATACCTTGATAAAACAAAAAATACAATCTGCGGACGAAATGCAATTTTAATTATGATGAATATCTTTAAAGGAAAACATGCTCAATTTCTCCATTATTCACAATCTTCACAAATTACTTCTAAAAGTGATTCAAGTGTATCTTACTTTAGTGCTATCTTACGGGAATAAACACCTTAATTTCTTATCATTAAACTTTGCTTTAAACTTTAAAATTTAATACCATTTATGTTTTAATCATTGATTATATATTAATTAATAAATTTATGCTATTTGATATCAGAATACAAATAATATATCTATAACACATTTTGATTTTGGTTTTCACATATGTAACTAAAATGATTATTATAATTTAAATTCATATGATTATCCGAGTTATGACCTTTTCCTCCCTTGTTTAAGCAAGTGAAAATACTAATTAACATATAATAAAGTTTTCACGACATTCATCAAGTTTGAATTGACTAACATTTAAACATTACGAATTAAAAAAATTGTTTAACTGTAAATGCATAAAATTTCTTAATTATTAAACCTTTTATTCAATTTTTTCAGATCGTTTACATTAGATACATCAATAATTGTACTAAATACATATGAATTTCAAGATATTAATGTAATACTAAAAAGTTGGTTATTTCTATAGTTGTCTCATTGTTGTTTGTGATAAAACTATTTTATAAATTGGACAAATACATTCTGAAAGTATTCAATTATTTATAAAATGCCAGAAAAAATATGTCTCAAATTTTCAAATAATATAAAATAAAAACTTAACAAAATTGAAATGATAAATTCATGATTTTACAAAAATAAAAAAATTAACTTAAATGGACTTCTAATAATTTATTTGGCCTAACATCAATCACGTTCGGCTCTTCTATCTCTTGATCTGTGATTGGAGATGGATTAAAGTTCCAATTCATATTAAATATACTAGAAATATGTAATTTCGTTCTTAGCATAGGAGGCATCGGAATTCTGAAATTATCATTTAATTTTGTATCACTTTGTTCATTTTGTGTTGGGTTTGAATTCTGTCTACTAGAATTTAATTGAGGAATACTGTCAAGTGGGTACTTGAGCTTTCCATGACTGTCTAGCTCATGCCTTTGCCCTATTTGCCCATTTTTATCCAATAATAATATATATTTCACATAAGTGTGCCCTTTGGCTCTTCTTCCCATGTATCAAAATATTAAAGTTTTTGATTTTACAGAATTTTTCGCTTTTTCTATTGAAACGTTTATTTTTTATAAATTTGAATTGATCTTAAATCTTTAATTATCACAAATATTTTTCTTTGAAAAAGTGGTGATCATAAAATCTTTAAAAATCATAAAAAAAAACAGCTTTTTTTAGATTTTTTGTACCCATTCATAGACATATAATATTTATATAACAGGAAATTTTTATATTATATAAGAATTACATCAATTAAATACTTTCCTTACTAGAAATCTCTAAAATATTTTTATAATCAACCGTTTATTTTTTATTTTTTTTATATCTGTGGATGGTTAAACGTTTGCAACATTGAATTTATTCAGAAAATTTTGTTTCTACATTGAATTACATAATGCAAAGGTATGGAAACTCTTTTTCAATTCAATTTTGTTTTATGCAAAAAAAGCTTGAATATTAATCATTTTTAATTAAAAATTGATCCATCCTCATGTATATAATATTTGCAACACATATATAAAATCCAAAAAATATAATTTTAATTTTATAACTGAAAAACAACAACAACAAAAAAGGCGGAATGACAAACTATAGAAAAAGTTACACCATTTTTTTCTGAGGAAAATTCGTTATTCTGACTTTTTGAGTTAATTGAGAAGGCATACAAAAAGTTCTAAAATTTTCTTGTAAAGTTTTGAAAAAGTTCACTAAGATAAAACCATGAAAAAGCGCCATTTTTATAGAACTAAACCAATCAAAGAAACCGAGATGACGACATTGCCGCCCATAGCATGATCACGATCAGTAATGCTTAGCAGCTAGCTGGTTGTAACTGCGGCGAGTCGTCATCCGGACAAAGATATCACGATTTCATCCGGAAGATCTGGAATGACGACATTGCCGCCCATAGCAAGACCACGATCAGCAATGCTTAGCAGCTAGCTGGTTGTAACTGCGGCGAGTCGTCATCCGGACAAAGATATCACGATTTCATCCGGAAGATCTGGAATGACGACATTGCCGCCCATAGCAAGACCACGATCAGCAATGCTTAGCAGCTAGCTGGTTGTAACTGCGGCGAGTCGTCATCCGGACAAAGATATCACGATTTCATCCGGAAGATCTGGAATGACGACATTGCCGCCCATAGCAAGACCACGATCAGCAATGCTTAGCAGCTAGCTGGTTGTAACTGCGGCGAGTCGTCATCCGGACAAAGATATCACGATTTCATCCGGAAGATCTGGAATGACGACATTGCCGCCCATAGCAAGACCACGATCAGCAATGCTTAGCAGCTAGCTGGTTGTAACTGCGGCGAGTCGTCATCCGGACAAAGATATCGCGATTTCATCCGGAAGATCTGGAATGACGACATTGCCGCCCATAGCAAGACCACGATCAGCAATGCTTAGCAGCTAGCTGGTTGTAACTGCGGCGAGTCGTCATCCGGACAAAGATATCACGATTTCATCCGGAAGATCTGGAATGACGACATTGCCGCCCATAGGACGACCACGGTGGCAATAAAAAGATGAAAATAAAACAAACAAAAAACAAACAAAATTGATTATTTAATATTATTATTACGATTTTTTAATTTTTTTATTTTGATAAAGCTTATTTAAAATATTCTGAGTCTTCTCAGAAATTTGTTAAATTTTTTTTTTTATAAATATATATAACTTTTTGAAAGAATTATGGTCTTTTTATATTTATGGAAGAAGACCAAAATCTTTATTATTCAGCGAAATATCTATCTCATACGCAAAGACCTAATTCTTTAAAAGATAAAGGATTAAGAACATTCATTGAAATTGTTCCTTTGCATTCTCAGAATTTCAATATCATTTCGCTAATCCTTTTCCTCGATAGCTTAACCAAAGAATTTATATGCAACAACAAAAGAGTTTATAATGACATTTTTTCGTTTAGTTGCTGTAATAAATCAAAGATAAATACTGAAATTCAAATATTTAGCATAACTGTCAAAAACGATTTGGAAACCATTAAAGTTCTCGCTAGAGATCAACTCCTTGAAAACCAAACTATGAAAGTTGTTACTATTGATTTTGAAGAATGTATCATGACGTCGCCATATACTTTGAAAAATAAAGAGTGTCCTTTTTTGACTCAAGATTTTTGGAATAAACAATGTAAACATAAAAATTCAATGCTTTATACTTTTTGTAATTACGTAGCTCGAAAAAATTCTAATTTTCCAATATTTATAAAATTTGCTTTTCAAAACTTTTTAGATAAAAGAACCTTGCGTAGAAGAGCCGTTAGTTTTCAAGGTTATGATGATTTTTATAAAATTTTATTGCATTTACCTGGTTTTGTTTATATTGAGATAAGTACTCAAAAAGTTCAGGACGATGGATTTGCATTTAAATTTAATAATGATTTTGCTTTTATTAAAAATATAATATGGATTATGCCTTGGGCTTTAGAAGTTATAAATTATATGCATTATTTGCAAATTGATGCTTCTTTTTATGCGCTTAAGCCTTACAAATTTTGTATATACCATTCAATTTATTTCAATTCAAGTTTTCCTTTCGCATTATCAATTGGCCCTAAAGAGAACCGTTTTTTATATAATTTATTATTTGATGGATTAAATAAGTTTTGTTTAAATAAAAATGTTTTTGAAAATAAAGTTGTTTTATCAGATTTAGGTTCTCCTATCAAAAAGTTCTGTAAATTACATTCAAATATTCAATATTTTTGTCATCGTCATATTATACAAATATTTGGACCTAAATCATCATTAGGCATATGGGTTGCAAGGTTATTGAGATGCAAAACATATTTAATATATAAACAAGAAAAAGAATTTATTTTAGTTGAAATGGACGAATATAAAAAAGATCCAAATTCACCTTTATTTGACGATACCGATCAAGATAATGAAAAAAAACAAAAATTAAAAGATTTTGAAATTATGTTAAAAGATATAGATGAAGTGGAAAGAATGCCAAATAAAGAAGAAATTAAAAAAAGTGATTATTATATTGCTAATTGGGCAATATGGATTCGTTCTGACCACCATGTAGCTCGTTGTTCAAATCATTCGGAAGGTTTCCACGGAAATATCAATCAAAAATTGCCAGATTCCGGAACTCATTCATTTAAAACTGGTTTCACAACAATTGTAAATTATTTATTAAATTATATAAATAATTACTCAGATATTTGTGGAAATTCTTTTCAAAATAAACATCAAAAAATGATTCAAAAAGTTATACAAATTCTTAGCAAGAGACCAGATAATTATTTAAAATGTTCAAAAGAAAATTGTGATTGTGGTGAAGATGATTTTGTTGAATCAATTTATGGAGTGAAACTTCCTTGCATACATACAATATTAAATAATTTTTGCAAATCAGAAATATTTAATATTGTTAAAAATAGCAATGAAATTGATATTCAATATTTATTTGTTCAATCTCTCAAAAAGTTCCCCAATTATAAATTTGAAAAAAATCTTTTTAAATCAAATAGAAAAAATATAGATAGAATAATATCAATATACGAAGTTGAAAAGAATAGAAAGTTTGATAAGGAATCATTGAATATATTAGGCTCTTTTATTAATGAGTTTCTTAATTGTTTTACATATGTTTTACCAAAATTCCCAAATATTAATCCAAATGATGCCAAATATTCTGGAAATCATTTTGATTTTCGAGCACTTGATGAAAAATTGGTTTTCAGAAAAAAGAAAGAAGAAAGTAACACAAGTCAAAAGAAAGAAAAATTAAAACTTGAAAATTTATACGACGAAGATGACAATTTTGATTCAATGATAAAAGACTGTAATGCTGACATCGAATTAATTAAGAAAAAATACTATGAAACGAAGGCTGAAATTAAAGGAATGTATCCTCAATTATCATATCATGATATCGAAAAAATATGTTTTTCTAATTTTGTCCGCTATGTTTTTGAAACTAGATGCGATAATTCAGGTGTCATATATTTTTTATCTAAATTCAAAATAGCAAGTTGGAAAAATGCAGATTTAGCTGTAGGTGGTAACAGATTTTTCTCTTAACAAATTTCTGAGAAGACTCAGAATATTTTAAATAAGCTTTATCAAAAAAAAAAAAATAAAAATAAAAAATAAAAATAAAAAATAAAAAATCACAATAATATTAAATAATCAATTTTGTTTGTTTTTTGTTTGTTTTATTTTCATCTTTTTATTGCCACCGTGGTCGTCCTATGGGCGGCAATGTCGTCAATTCCAGATCTTCCGGATGAAATCGTGATATCTTTGTCCGGATGACGACTCGCCGCAGTTACAACCAGCTAGCTGCTAAGCATTGCTGATCGTGGTCTTGCTATGGGCGGCAATGTCGTCATTCCAGATCTTCCGGATGAAATCGCGATATCTTTGTCCGGATGACGACTCGCCGCAGTTACAACCAGCTAGCTGCTAAGCATTGTTGATCGTGGTCTTGCTATGGGCGGCAATGTCGTCATTCCAGATCTTCCGGATGAAATCGCGATATCTTTGTCCGGATGACGACTCGCCGCAGTTACAACCAGCTAGCTGCTAAGCATTACTGATCGTGATCATGCTATGGGCGGCAATGTCGTCATCTCGGTTTCTTTGATTGGTTTAGTTCTATAAAAATGGCGCTTTTTCATGGTTTTATCTTAGTGAACTTTTTCAAAACTTTACAAGAAAATTTTAGAACTTTATCTTTTAAAGAATTAGGTCTTTGCGTATGAGATAGATATTTCGCTGAATAATAAAGATTTTGGTCTTCTTCCATAAATATAAAAAGACCATAATTCTTTCAAAAAGTTATATATATTTATAAAAAAAAAAATTTAACAAATTTCTGAGAAGACTCAGAATATTTTAAATAAGCTTTATCAAAATAAAAAAATTAAAAAATCGTAATAATAATATTAAATAATCAATTTTGTTTGTTTTTTGTTTGTTTTATTTTCATCTTTTTATTGCCACCGTGGTCGTCCTATGGGCGGCAATGTCGTCATTCCAGATCTTCCGGATGAAATCGTGATATCTTTGTCCGGATGACGACTCGCCGCAGTTACAACCAGCTAGCTGCTAAGCATTGCTGATCGTGGTCTTGCTATGGGCGGCAATGTCGTCATTCCAGATCTTCCGGATGAAATCGCGATATCTTTGTCCGGATGACGACTCGCCGCAGTTACAACCAGCTAGCTGCTAAGCATTGCTGATCGTGGTCTTGCTATGGGCGGCAATGTCGTCATTCCAGATCTTCCGGATGAAATCGTGATATCTTTGTCCGGATGACGACTCGCCGCAGTTACAACCAGCTAGCTGCTAAGCATTGCTGATCGTGGTCTTGCTATGGGCGGCAATGTCGTCATTCCAGATCTTCCGGATGAAATCGTGATATCTTTGTCCGGATGACGACTCGCCGCAGTTACAACCAGCTAGCTGCTAAGCATTGCTGATCGTGGTCTTGCTATGGGCGGCAATGTCGTCATTCCAGATCTTCCGGATGAAATCGTGATATCTTTGTCCGGATGACGACTCGCCGCAGTTACAACCAGCTAGCTGCTAAGCATTGCTGATCGTGGTCTTGCTATGGGCGGCAATGTCGTCATTCCAGATCTTCCGGATGAAATCGTGATATCTTTGTCCGGATGACGACTCGCCGCAGTTACAACCAGCTAGCTGCTAAGCATTACTGATCGTGATCATGCTATGGGCGGCAATGTCGTCATCTCGGTTTCTTTGATTGGTTTAGTTCTATAAAAATGGCGCTTTTTCATGGTTTTATCTTAGTGAACTTTTTCAAAACTTTACAAGAAAATTTTAGAACTTTATCTTTTAAAGAATTAGGTCTTTGCGTATGAGATAGATATTTCGCTGAATAATAAAGATTTTGGTCTTCTTCCATAAATATAAAAAGACCATAATTCTTTCAAAAAGTTATATATATTTATAAAAAAAAAAATTTAACAAATTTCTGAGAAGACTCAGAATATTTTAAATAAGCTTTATCAAAATAAAAAAATTAAAAAATCGTAATAATAATATTAAATAATCAATTTTGTTTGTTTTTTGTTTGTTTTATTTTCATCTTTTTATTGCCACCGTGGTCGTCCTATGGGCGGCAATGTCGTCATTCCAGATCTTCCGGATGAAATCGCGATATCTTTGTCCGGATGACGACTCGCCGCAGTTACAACCAGCCAGCTGCTAAGCATTGCTGATCGTGGTCTTGCTATGGGCGGCAATGTCGTCATTCCAGATCTTCCGGATGAAATCGTGATATCTTTGTCCGGATGACGACTCGCCGCAGTTACAACCAGCTAGCTGCTAAGCATTGCTGATCGTGGTCTTGCTATGGGCGGCAATGTCGTCATTCCAGATCTTCCGGATGAAATCGCGATATCTTTGTCCGGATGACGACTCGCCGCAGTTACAACCAGCTAGCTGCTAAGCATTGCTGATCGTGGTCTTGCTATGGGCGGCAATGTCGTCATTCCAGATCTTCCGGATGAAATCGCGATATCTTTGTCCGGATGACGACTCGCCGCAGTTACAACCAGCTAGCTGCTAAGCATTGCTGATCGTGGTCTTGCTATGGGCGGCAATGTCGTCATCTCGGTTTCTTTGATTGGTTTAGTTCTATAAAAATGGCGCTTTTTCATGGTTTTATCTTAGTGAACTTTTTCAAAACTTTACAAGAAAATTTTAGAACTTTTTGTATGCCTTCTCAATTAACTCAAAAAGTCAGAATAACGAATTTTCCTCAGAAAAAAATGGTGTAACTTTTTCTATAGTTTGTCACTTCGCCAACAAAAAAATGTTAAAATTTGAATTTTTTGATCAACAAAAATTCCTCATCAAAATTTAATACATGTATAATATTGATCCTACGGATTCTTAACATACTTAATAATAGCATGAAAGTACTGAATTCAAATCATATAAAATATGTAATAAGAAAAAAATGTTTTTTTTAGAAAAAATCAATTTGAAAAAGAACGAGTCGACAAAAGTTTTTAGTATTTTTATATGTTCTTCATTTTTTTATTTATTAGAAAATAAAATAAAAAAAAGGCCATGTTTTTCGATAGGATTTCGAGATCTTATATGATGTTATCAATTTTTTGTATACTTCATATCACATATGATATGAAATTTATTTTGACCATAGTAGGCGAATTTTTTTCACCAAATAGGTTAAATTATTAAAAAAAATTTATATATAAAGCATAAATTCTTTCACCATTTCTTTCACTAAATCTCAAACAAGTTCTCCGATTTTACAAACTAACAGTGATTTACATAACAATTCTCTTTTAAATTCGAACGCTTCGTTATCAAACAAACAAACTCAAGTTAATTCTTTCACAATATCTTTCACTAAATCTCAAACAAGCTCTCCGATTTTACAAACTAACAGTGATTTACATAACAATTCTCTTTTAAATTCCAACACATTTTATTTTTCTTATAATCAAATGATTTATTTTTATTATTCATAGATTTATCTAGTTTTTTGATCATTATTAGAATAAATATTGTTATTACAATTAGATTTGTTTATTAATTTATTTGAATTTATGAATGATTCTTCACTATATTTTTTATGCAAAATCGGAGAGCTTGCTTGAGATTTAGTGAAAGATATTATGAAAGAATTATCTTGAGTTTGTTTGTTTGATAACGAAGCGTTCGAATTTAAAAGAGAATTGTTATGTAAATCACTGTTAGTTTGTAAAATCGGAGAGCTTGTTTGAGATTTAATGAAAGATATTGTGAAAGAATTATCTTGAGTTTGTTTGTTTGATAACGAAGCGTTCGAATTTAAAAGAGAATTGTTATGTAAATCACTGTTAGTTTGTAAAATCGGAGAGCTTGTTTGAGATTTAGGGAAAGAAATTATGAAACAATTATCTCTATTTGGTTTAGTTATCCATGATTTGTTAAAATCTTCTAGAGATTTGCTTTGCGAATCGCTTTTATTTGGTAAAATTTGGGAACTTTGCTGTGTGTTGTCCAGCAAATAATTTCCTAACAAATCTAAATGTTTTTTTAATTTCTTAAAGATTCTATTTTGTTCATCATTTTTGAATTGAAAAGATGGTTTAAAAGAACTGGGAATTGAATTTGAAATATCAATGTGAGGAAAAATATGAAACAATTTCTCAAAGAAACTCATATAACTTTTGGAAAAAATAAATTCATCTTTTAGGTCAAAAAAAATTTACCTGTTAGGTCAAATTGGCTCATATCACTTGTGATATGAAATATCAATCCAACGAATTACGCGTTATTTCGGTACAAAATATAATATATTTATATAATTATATTTGAAAAAGTAATAATAAAATAAAAATAATAATATTTTTTTTTGAATTAAAATAGCCAGATTTGGATTCAATTTTTTGGAAAAAAATAATCTATCTTTATCTTAAATTCCTCTCGAAAAACATTCCTTTTTTATATTATATTTATCATTAATACTATCATTAAAAAATTATATTTTGAAATAAAAATGATCTGTCGAGTGGATGGAAGTTTCCATACCTTTCATAATGCGAAATTTAAATCTTCTTTCTGTCATATTCGATTCGAATCATAATAATTTTTCACATATAGCCAATTCCTTTCTATTAATAAATAACTTATTGTGTAGTTTTAAACTATAAACAATATATTTTTTTTTTTTTTTTGTTAAACAGATTCTGTTTATTTAAATACCAATTTGAACTAGTTTCATCATCGTTTTGACATCTTTTTTAGTGATATTAAAGCCCATCAAAGATTGGCCATCTTAGAATTAAAAATTAAATAGAACTTTTTGAGAAAAGACTAATTAAAAGTGTTTATATCCTTGCCTTAAAATAAGAACTGTTACAAATAATATAATTTTTAATTCTATAGTAAAATGTTTAATACCATTTTATTTAAAAGATTTCAATATTTATCATATTTACCGATTTTTCTCTCAAATTTCTGTTTTTTGTCAAGTGAAGATTTCAACATATAGAAAATTTTCAAAAATTTGACTTAATAGAAATTCATTAATGAATGCTGAATCAGAAAAATATCGAAATTTATTGAGGAATGCTAAGCAACCAGTTATAGATACTATTCCTGCAGAAGTAAATGCTATCCGTTCTGCTTTAATGATTCCTCTTCGAGAATCTCAGATTAATTTAGAACAACAGACATCAAGTGAAATTAATGTTGAAGAGCCTCCATTGATAAGCGCACCACCTGAAGATGAAAGACCAAAGAAAGACGCAGAACAAGCTCTTCGACAAATCAATGAAGAATTGAGACAGAGAGGCTTGCTTCCTCCAACTGGAAATGAAGGACCAAGAAGAGGTGTCCCAGATCATCCATATTAATATTATTTTTATCAGTAATAATTCTCAAATTTTCATGATAAGGGTTATTCTTCTTGAAATATATGTTAACTAAATCAAATATTAAAAATAATGTAGTGCTTTAATAATATTTTTATTACTACTAATTCATTTTATTTTTAAAAATCGAAAAAGATATTTAGTTCAATGACTATAGTTTTTAATTCATTGGGTAAGATTGGCTTGACTATTTTGGTTGTAATAGGGAAAGGATTTTGGCCAATAATCAAGAAGGCAAGATTGTTTTCACATATTAATCATCAATTGATTGTTAAAGTAACTTTTTCAAAATGCTCGTAAAATTTTATTTTATAATGAAATATTACATACTTCCTTTTTTTCATATATTGTGGTTGAGTTTACTTTTCCAGCAATCATTATCGCGAAATTCTGATTGCCAAGTTATAGAAAATGAACGAATAACTCAACGCCTTTTATTTAATCCTCAATCTGACTTTTGTATTCAGATAAAAAACTGCTTATTTACTAGTATTTCTTGTGATATCTTTGACAATGGAGGCGCGATTTCAATTAATAATGACCTAACAACGCTTTCTGTTTTTCAAACTTCATTTTATGACTGTAACTGCTACCAAAAGAAAGGAGGAGCTATTTATTTAAATGTAAAAAATTCTTCAATCGATCAATGCTGTGCTATTCAGTGTTTTTCGCGGTACGGACTATTTTTCCATTCAATCGTAAATCAAAGCTTTTCTATTCATATGTCTACAATAGTTGATTGCAATTCAGGCGATTCTTTGTTTACATGCTCTACCCTAAATTCCGCTGGGGGCTCCCAATTCATTTCTTATGTTAACTCTTCGTCAAATAATTTAAATTTTTATAATGCAGCTGGAATATCAATTATGCCTGATGATCTTTTGATGGGATTTTGCACTTTTGCAAATAATATTGGAGAATCCATTATTAGTATTAATTATTTAATTGATCAATCATTTCACCAGAGAACTCTCAATTACATTAATGTTGTAAATAATACTTTGAGAACAAAGAGTCCTTTCCCACAGGCAATTGCAGTTTTTTTTGTTGACAATATTACTTTATCAAACTTCATATTTCAGATGAATTCAGCTGATTATTCTGGCACCCTTGATTTTTATACTCTATATGAAGCTCAAAATGTTCATACATTAATTGTAGACTCCATATTTGACCATTTTTCGACAAGATTTCCAATGGAAACTATAAATTGCTCAATAAATACATCAGAAAACACATATGATTTTCAATTTCTTAATACAGAGATATGTGATGGATATATTCCACCATCATCTAGTTCTTCAAAACGAAAAATAATAATAATTACATGCTCTGCCGTTGGCGGAGTGCTGTGCGTTATTATTATTATTGTTATTATATTTGCTCTCATAAAGAAAAGAAATACGAGTAAGAATAATGAAATAATATATCCTCTTATTACGTCTGAGAAGAATTAATAAAAACCTTGTTATTTTGTTTAAAAACATAATTATATTTCGATCAATTTTTATCGTCAATTTGCTTCTTTAGATTCTTTGTTTATTTTTTTTTTTCTCAAAATTCAAAACTTATTTGCATTATCATTTTGAAATAAAGCTATGAATTTTTTTACAAACTATTCAAATTGATTCTAGTTTATATTAGTCAATTCACTAATATAGATGAATATATCTTTTAATGAAAAAACAGATCCCGCCGAATTCAAAGAAGTTCGAACTATCGGAAAAGGCGGCTTTGGATGCGTTTATGAACTGGAACACATTCCAACAGGATTGAAACTTGCAGGAAAGCAAATCAATGAGGAAAGTTTAACCGAAGTAAATAAACAAGCTTTAAACCGAGAAAATAATATTATGAAGCAGATTAATAGCCCTTATGCTGTTAAATACTATGGACAAATTATATTTAAAGGCAAAATAACTGTTTTAATGGACTTTTGTGATAGAGGCTCATTAAGAGATATTATGGATTACAGAGATAAGACACTTACTGAACCTCAAATTGCTTTTGTAATGCATGATCTTCTCACAGCATTGAATCTTTTACATAAGAAATTACGAATTGTCCACCGTGATATTAAGGCCGCAAATATTCTCGCAACATCTACTGGCGAAATGAAACTCACTGATTTTGGTGTATCAAGACAATTTGCTGAAGATGCAGTTACTTTATCAACAATTACAACAATTGGTACTCCTTATTGGATGGCTCCTGAAGTTATCACTATAGGCAAAAAATATACATTTCCAGCTGATATATGGAGTGTTGGAGCAACAGCAGTTGAACTTGCTGAAGGCGGCCCTCCATATTGCGAATATGAACCAAACAGAGCAATGATTGAAATTCAACAATATGGATTCCCTGGCTTCAGACAAGGAAGCACTCATTCAGCAGCTTTCCAAAATTTTGTTACAAGATGCATGAACGTCGCTCCAAGGTTGCGACCTTCAATCGACCAGCTACTTAAAGATCCATTTATAAAGCAGATCGATCAACTTGATAGAATGCAAGTTCTTGAAGATCTCATCAAAGAAGAAATTGATTTTTCACAATTGGTTGATGATGAATATGAGGAAGAAGAGGAAGAGGAAGAAGAAGCAAACGATGATGACGATGATGGAATAAAGACCTTTAATTTCAGTAATCAAACTATGTTCGCAGCTGGAGTAAAAGATTCAGAAGATGACAAACAACAACAATCAGAAGTTGAAAAAGAAGAAAAAATAGAGCAGAAACCAGAATCAACTCCAGAATCTCAAAAAGAATTGGAGAAATCACCGTCTACAGAAAAACCAGCTCCTGAAGCTCCTACAGTACAGATAGAAGAAAAACCACAACCTCCATCAGAAAATACAGAACAAAAAGAAAACAAAGCCGCCAAAGTACAAATTCCACTTAAAAAGACCAAAACACGAAAATACAACACAAAAACCAAAGGACCAAGCGATTCTAAAGCAAAAACAAAGACTCTCAAAGGATATCAAACATTTATTAGACCTTCGAATGATCCAGTAAACGACCTTTATGCCAAGAGAGTTTCTTTTGGTACAAGTAAAGATGAACCTTTGCCTCCAAAGGCTAGTGAACCTTTACCTAAACAGACAAGTGAAACCGTCGTAATAAGGCAAGAAGTTCCAGCAGCTCAAGGCAAAGGAGCAATTAACAAAATAACATTATATGGCTGCATTGTTTTGGGACTTGCTGTCATATATCTTTCTTTAGGTACAAAGAAATTTGTATTAATCCTAATTCTTTTGTTACCAATTATATTCTTAACAAGAAACCTTTTTTAATTAATTCTTTATCTAAAATATCTTAAAAATCAAATAGTTTAGTAATTTTTTTTAGACAAAACCTTAATAATAAATAAAAATTAATTATTTCATATCTCCTATATCGAATTAGTCTAATAACGTTTATTAAAACAGTAATTACTGCTTCGGCGGATTCCATGGATAATTTTGAACGTGACCTATATTGTTTGGCGCGTTTTGAAAAGGCTGTAATTGAGAGATATTTGCTAACGGAACTGGCATTTCACCTGTTGTAAAAGGTAAGTTTACAGTTTCCATTTTTTTATCAGAAACTTCATTAATAGCATTAGCTACTTGATTTAACTGTGACATCTGAATTGGTTGAACAGGCTGACCTGGTTGGCCTGAGTTATTTGGAATTGTTGGCTGTTGTGTTCCTTTCTGGTTTAATAAAGTTTGCGCTCCTAGAAGCATTAAATAACTAGCTTCTGCATTTGATATACCGGCTGGAAGAGTCATATGATTTGTTGATTGATGAGTTGTTTTTGGTTTTCGAGGTTTATATTTGTAATTCGGATACTTAGCTTTGAATTCTGCTTGAAGTCTTTTGGCTTCATCTTTATAAGGTTGAGTTTCTTCTTTCGTCATATTTTTCCAGAGCTCACCTAACCTGTTCATAACAGACTTATAAGTTAGTTCTGGTTCTCTTTGAAGGAGCTTCTCACGTGTCCTCATACAAAAAAGCATATATGCGTTAGGGGGACGTTTTGTCGATTCATCATGTTCATCTTGTAGTGGCTCATCCATAGAAGGTGATACTCGAGTTTTCGGCACCTTGTCTACCATTGAAAATTTGTTTTGGCCTTAAAAAGCGAATAACAATTAGCCATAATTGGCCTGATAAACATTTCAAAATTATTTCAAAAAGTTCTTTATTTCATAATTTTTGGCGGGGAAAATTGGCGCCAATATTTTCTATTTATTTTTTTAAACGCATATTTTTTTATTTTTTAAAATTTCATTTAAATCAGAACTAATACAATAAAATCAATCAAACATTTTGGCGTTTTTATTTTATTGAATTTAATAACGAATTATCAGATTTTAAAATTTTATAAAAAAGCGTTTTTTTTTTTATATTGGTCATATCTGAATTGAATATCAAAATTAATATTATATATTATAAATTTAAATTTAAATATGTTCTAAAAAATTATTTTTATATCTTGACAATAAAAAATTCCCAAATATAAAAATATATTAACACTCCTTTTTAAAATGATAGAATAAAATATTATTCTCAAAAATTTTGTTATTATTTTCATCATTTTCTTGCGAAGTATTTCATTAAACAGCTAAACATATATTCTGTAAAAGCAAATACCAAATTTAAATATGGAAATATCAAATAAAAATATTTTTCTGTATGGATATCTGGCAAAGCTATTTGAAATATTGAACATATATGAAACAATATGATTTTTTTTTTCAATTTAAAAAGCAGGGTAGGACAAGATATAAATTATTTAGAGTGATTTAAAAAAATAAAATATTTTTTTTAATATCTCCAAAGAGAAGTTGTATTTTTATCAGGTGGTGGGGTATTATTATCATTATCATTATTACTTTGGCTTTTCTTCTTTTTAGCTTTCCTGATAATAATTATAGTTCCAAGAATAATAATTAAAATAAGCATAGCAATCAAATAAATATAAAATCCTTTTGATTTTTGGTCCTTTTCAGCTTTATCCAATTCCTTATTTCCTTCTTTAACTTCATCAAGAGCTCGGCTGAGGTTATTATCAATTCTATCAAGAATGGTCCCTTGCTCTTGAATAAGTTGAGACAAATCGAAAAAGAGACCTTTAATTTCTTCCAATTGGCGCCTAAGACGCTCAATTTCTTCATTCCTTCGTTGAACTGCCATTTCATTTTCCATTACTTGCAAATTTTGATTTCCTGTAAAGGCTATATCATTCAAATCATCAAATTCTATGCTATTTGTATCATCAATTGATTCTGAAATTGAGGATTTTTCTGCTTTTGATTTAATTGCATTTAATCGTTTTAAGTAATTAGTTTGCATTTCTCTGAAACGAATTGATATGTCACGCATACGCGCAAGATATCCTTTTTTCATGTTTGCAGAAATTCTGGCTGCTTCTTGTGTATTGCTCACAGAAGGGTCTCTTTCAACGATTCGATTTTTGAGATTAGTGAGCATCCTTGTAATTTGCGATGTTAATGCTTCAATGTTTGATTCAATTGAAATCTCGTTAGAAAAAGAAGATAATGCGGCTATACGATTATTATATAATTCATTAAGCGAATTTAAATTTTGCTCAATTTCGAGAAATTGCGATTCAATTGCACTAGAGCGTTGTAGTATAGAACTATCAGCTCGTTGACCAGCTCCATCAGGACCAATAAGCCTTGTTCCCATACTTGTATCAGGAGATGCATGCTGACATGCATTCCTGATACTCGAAAGCTGGGTCATTCTATCACGGAAAAAACCAATTGAGGGATGATTCCTTGAATTCATTAAAAATCTTTGATTAAACGGTCTCCATTTTGGACAAAATAATCAAAAAAGTCATATAAAAAATCATTCTGTTCTCAAGAAATAAAAATGTTAAATAACCATTAAAATGCATATTTTACATTTAAAGCTCCTATAATATCTTATTTTGTAGAATATTCTTTTATCTAAAATGCAGAAAAACAAATATAAATTAATACTACTATTTTTTACGCGAGTATTCAAATTTGAGATCAAATATCAAAAAGTGAAAATATTGAGAAAAATAAATCATCTTTTTCAGTATAAAAGAAATATTTGAGTAAAATATAAAAAATAAACATTATCCTCATTATATTGTTAATAATTTTATATATTAAGATGTAAAATATATATTTTTGAGGAAAAGATAAATTAACAAAGGATTTTAAATTTATTTTATTTATCATCTAGTTTTATAGGATAATATGTATTATTAATATGAATGTATGAATTTCATACTAAGTTTGCTTAGATATCAATGTTTGGAAATAACTATCGTCATTGCATATGCCAACTTAAAGATTCTTTAATAATAAATTTGTAATATACTGCTTTTTTTTTTTTGTATAATTATGCTTACCGCTATTTTAATTATTTAATTTCATGTTATATATATATTTTATAATATTTTCATCCCATAAAGTATATTCAATTAGGGCAAAAATGATGTTTTGAAATATTAAAATAAATTGTTTTATGGCACCATATATTTAATCATTAAAATGCTTATTTATTCACATCACCTTAAATGTCACATCTTTGATACCGTGGTCATCTGGACCATATTGCAATATAATTGATTTATCTTTTTGGTTGTTTTCAACTGTTTCATCATCAGTATCACCAGATTCAAAATCAAAATTAATAACAAATTCTGGCTCACTTGCATCACTTGATGATTTGTAATCATCATTATTATCAATTATTAACAAATTGTGCTGTAACTTGAAAGCACAAACATGATAAAAGCGGTTTTGCCATAAACGAAAATATTTTATCATCAATCTTCGTTTTAAATATGGAAATAAAAATAAATCATCATTATAACGTTCATTTTCAAAAAGATTTACCATTTTTTCAAAATCAGAATCATCGAATAAAAGCGAGTCACTAGTTTGAACAGCAACCTGATACCTTCGATATTTTTTTGTCTTGGATGAATTAGTTTTTCTTTTACCGTTTTTAGCATTTTGATAAAATAAAGTTTTATCTCCTGGCCTATATTTATTCCTCAAATTGTAAAAACGACGAATATCTCTTGTCCTATACCGAATTTCATCTTTGCGATATGAATCGGAATTAATATAGTAATGATAATGATATTTATGAGCGTCATACCAATCATTGACATCATATAAACCTCGAATATGAGTAGGGTTCTTGCTTGTCATTCAACGATTTATCAATTTAATTTATAAACTATTCAAAAAAAGGCGCTGAAAAAGAAATCAATTTATAATTAAAATCATTTACAAAAAAACATAAATTATTTAATTTAAACGATTCACATTAAAAATAGTTGCTTGCTGCTGAATTTCACTATTAGATTAAACAATTTTGTAGATTCAATATTAAATAATATTTCGTCTATTAACCCAACAGTTCAATACAGCTAGCTTAGCAACACGATGATCTATTTTTTTCTTCAACTTTTAAAGATGGTATGGATTTATGTGTTGAAAAGTTAGCAAATGAAGCTGCTAATCGGAATGATTCTGACACATTTTCGCCTGTTTTTGATGATGTTATTAAATGGTATTTAATTTCCAACGAATCAGCAATTTCTTTGCTTTTCACTTTTTCATCTTCAGCTTCATCTTGAGAAAGCATATCTCCTTTCGTTGTTATCAAAATAAAATTACAATCTGAAACATTGTTTTTGACACGCGTATACCACTGTTCTATGTATTCTTTATTTGCTCTTTCATAACAAATAAATGCAACTTTTGCATCTCTGTAAAACATTTGGCATATAGACTGATACTGCTCTTGACCAGCAGTATCCCAAATTTGCAAATCCACGACTAAACCATCATCTACTTGTATATTTGCATTACAAAAGGCAGGTGCAACAGTTTGGTTTACATTTTTTTCGAATTTTCGTTTGAAAAGAGCTGAAATTAAACTGGTTTTACCAACACCACTAGATCCAACAATAATCAGTTTAATAGAAACTTGGTTTTCATTCTGAGTCATTCGATTTTTAAGAATTAAATCTTATTCAATTGTTTTCAATTATTTGCGAAAGATTACAATATTTGAATAAATTTTTTTTTGATGTTATAACAAGACCCTATTAAGGTATTCATTCAATTTTGTAGTATTCAAAAAGTGACAACAAAAATACAAATTTTGCGAAAAATATCATAATAAATTTTAATTTTTTATATTAAATATTCATAAAAAAATAATATCATTATATAATATATTTAAATTATTCTATATCTTGCTAAAAGTAGAGATAATTTCATAAATAATCACTCAGCTAATCTTTTCAACCTGAGTTAAAATTTGAAAAATTGGACATATTTTTTGATTTTGAAAAGAATTATTTTAAAAAATCAAAAATTCCGACGCTGGGGACTTTATTTTGGATAGATTTTTACTTTGAATACTTTACATATTTTTACTTTTCAGAAATCTTTATTTTCTCACAATTATTCAATTGTTTATATCTTACAATCTCACAATTATTTCTTATAAAAATGCACAATATTCTGAAGTATATAATAATTTCATAGAATTGATCTCAATTTTCTTATGATTCAAATATTTCATAAAAATTTAATTCAATTTAATAAATTAACTAAAAAATATATCTTATATTTAAAATTGCATTTTCCTCATATTTGCTATGATATTTATACAAAACATCATTTTTTTTTCTAAACTTATCAAATTGTAAAATTTTCATTCAAAAAGAAAAATTAATTTATTTTTATATTTTACGTTAATTTTACCATTATATTTAGTAAATAAATTGATGTCATCATATATTTTATTATATTACAATATGATATCATATACTGCTTTTGTTCAACCTTAATATGGTCTTTATAACATCAAAAAGCAAAAAAAATATTTTTTTTATTTGCCTTAAAAATGAATGCTTTCGAATTCAAAGCTGAGTTATTAGATGGAACTGAAGTCCCATTTACCAATTTTAAAGGAAAAACCTTATTAATTGTTAACACTGCATCAAAAGGTCAATGTAAAAATGAATTACTTCAACTACAAATGATACAAAACAAGTTTAAAGACAATAATTTTACAATTTTAGCTTTCCCATGCAGACAATTTCTTAAGCAAGAATCAAAAAATATTGAAAAAATTCGTCATCGGTATATAGAAAAGGCTAGACTATCTTTTCCAGTTTTCAACTTAACTAAAGTAAATGGAAGTAATGCACATCCATTTTTTAAATGGATTAAACATCAGTCTCATCGGTCTTCAGGTAATTCCATTGATTGGAATTTTACAAAATTTTTAGTATTAGGCGATGGTATTACCGTTAAAAGATTTTCTCCAACAGTTGGAACAGAAAAAATTATAAAATCTATTACAGAAGCAATTCAATATCAATCTTCAATTGAATTGAATCAGCCATTAAACAATGACGAAAATGATTTTATTGATAACTAAAGTTAAAATTTTAATAGTAATTAAATAAATAATATTCAATTATTATTAATATATACTTTCTAATACCAAAAACTCTTTTTTCTATGTTTTTACAAAACATAATCCTTCTTTTATTTGAGAAATCAAGTATATGCTATGCCAAAGTCGGAAATAAATAATCAAAAAAATGAAATCACTTTAGAAAAAAAAAATATTCTCTAAAGTAGAATATTATGAGCAAATATGATAATATAATATTATTCTAATCTTTTTATAATAGTCACTTTATTAGCATTGAAAAATAAAAAAACAATTGCAAATTAATCTTTCAAAATTTTGATAGTTTTAGCTCAAAATGAAAAAACCGTATTTTCACTTTATATAATGTCAAAACCTGAAAACTATATCACATTCAACCAAGATAAAGCCGCAATCGAGGAAAAGATCAAAAGCAACCCAGGCCTAACTATCGTTGATTTCACAGCTCCATGGTGCCCAGATTGCCGTCGTTTAGCTGCCGGCCTTCCAGGAGTTGCTGCTAAGTATCCAAACATCCCATTCCTCATTGTCGACGTTGATCAAGTAAAAGGAGCTCGTGAAGACTGGCAAATTCAACACATCCCAGATGTTAGATTCTATAAGGGATCAGTCGACCAACTTGCTTCTATTGTTGAAGGAAGCCACAACCAAGTTCAAGAAAAAATCGAGGAACTTAAGTAAATCTTTTTAGCTTCTTTTTACTTTTTTACTATATTTTTTTAAATTGACTTTATTTTTTTTTTGCTCAAAATTTGAAAATTTAAATGGCGGTTTATGGATTAGGCTTGAATAATCATTATCAAAGTGGCCCTGTTTCAAATGACTCTGTTTCTTTTTCTGATGTGATGGGCTCACCTACTCCTTATCCGATTGACGCGAATAATTTATTTTTAATATCATGTGGAATGTACCATACACTTTTTCTTTTAAAGGACGGCCGAGTTTTTGTTAATGGAAATGATTCAAATTATAGAATTGGGCATCCCAAACATGGAGAGTACAAAGAGCCTACAGAATTTATTTTTAAAGAGCCGATAATATGGATTACTTGCGGAGGAAATTATTCATGCTACTTAACAGAATCAGGGAGACTAATTTATAGTAATGAAGAAACAAATGGACCTTACCACGTTAAATATGATCTACCAATTATTTACATATCTGGATCTGCAGAGGTACCAGTAGCAATTGACGAAGAAGGGAATGTATTAATTTTTGAAAAAAACCCAAAGAAACCACCTCAGAAATATACATTACCTTCTCCAGTATTTGAAATAGCTGCAGGCATTACTCTTGTGTTTGTAATTACAATTGACTATAAAGTATATGTTAAAAATATAAAAGACAATAGCTCTTTCGAGGTATGTGCTGATTTCGAAGATATTAAAATAATTAGTATCGCTGGATATCTTGAACATTTTTTGGCTCTTTCACTAGATGGAGAAGTTTATTCGAAAGGAAGGAATTCTCATTGCCAATGCGGCAATGGATCAACAGATAGCGTAGGACATTTTATTCATGTTAAGGGTGAGCTAGAAAATATAAAGGTAAAAAAAATTGCTGTTGGAGGCTGGAATTCATTATGCTTAACTGAAGATTCAAAGTTATACGGTTTTGGATTGAATACATCTTATCAAATGTCAAAGTTAAAGAATGAAAATGGTCAGCTTTATCGAAATGTTCCATATCCAACACTGATAAATTGTTTTGATGATGAAGTATCAGATTTTGCTCTAGGGTCAGAATTTTCTTACTATTTGACAGGTGGCATATCATTCCCTCATCCTGGAAGAGACAAATATTTTCCTAATGAACAAGCAAGCAAATCACAACTTGTTAAAAAACTTTATACATTTCTTCAATTTCCTAATGATGAGGAAGAATGACACAATCAAATTTCTGATTATTCAGATATGTTTTTATATATTTTTTTCAGATATAATATTGACTAAAAATTGATAGATATAACTAAAGGTTTTTAGTTTTAGTGTTGCAAAGCGAAATCTAATAAAAAAAGAATGATTAAATAATAAATATTTATTCGTAATTTAAGTAAATCACATCTACAAAATGCATGTTAATAATGAATTTGCTTCCCTTAAGAAAAAGTATTATATAAATCAAAAAATTAATAATTATGATTAAAAAGCATCTTTTTCTGAGCACCGAAAACTATGCTTCTTATTCCTTCGGCGAATTTAATACATTTTGTAGTTTTTTAAGCAATGCATATGCTTGTGGCTCGGTTTCAAAAAACTGTAAAATTGTCTGTGGTTTATCATCAATTCCGATATATTTTTTCTCATTAAGAAAATTCTCAAGAAATTCTTTCTTTCCTTCCTGTAGCAAGTAATTATAATAAAATTCAAAAAGTTCTGGATCACGTATTAAAGCAGAAATAAGAGGCGTTTCGCACATACAATTTTCACAAAAGAGATCAGCTCCATTTTTTAGAAGTTCTTTTGCAATGCTTTGCTTCAGCTGCTTTTGTTTATCGTCTTTTTGAGAATTTTTGCTATTTTGATCTTTGCCAATTTCTGATGCTTCAATGTTTATCAAAGGAACAAAATGAAGCGCTATGAATCCAAGATTATCTTTTCTATTAATAAAATCGTTGCTTGAACCAAGAGTAGAAAATTTAATAACTGTTCTAACACATTCGAGATTACCACTAAGAACTGCTAAATGTAAAAGTGGATAGGGATATGGAAGGGCTATTTGAGGTGATTCGAAATTTGGTGAATCTGTTTGAATATCTAAAACGTTAGGACAACGACGAAGAATATAATAAAGACAATCTGATTTACCATTGAATGCAGCATATTGAGTAATCGTAGGGTTGGAAAATTCACGTCCAAAAATATTTATAGATCCATCAACGGATAGAGAACACCAGCTCTGCAAATCAGGTATTTTGCTAAGCTCTTTCACGTTGTCTTTGTCAATTGCAATCTTAGCACGGACAGTTGGTCCATTATCTATTTGATCAGACATACTTTTAAATTTTTTATTTGATGAAGAAAAAAATATAACATCATGACCAAATATTTTCTTAATTTTTTTTTTAATTTAATTTTTTGAATCAACTAGTCTATGTAATCATTTCAAAAACTCAGATTTTTTATAACAAACTTTTTGTTCATTTTCTGAAAACAAGCTTAGATGCAAACTCGGCATCATAAACATGGCCGAGACAATTCGACAGAAAAAGATCCTACTATCAAGAAAAGAGGGCCAGGAAGGCCTCCACTTATAAAAAAACAGACAGAGACCTCTAAACAATCGGATAATAATAACGATTCTCGAAACAAAAAGAATTTAAATCGACATTCTAATGATAACGAACAAGAACAAACAATTGAAATTGCACCCCTTGATATTCAATCTACTTTCGATTTCAAATATCCTCCAACCAAACCAACAGAACCAATAAATATTCCACAAAAATCAAAAAGTGGAATTCTTTCAGACTCACTTCAAAAAGGAATTATTGATAGATTTTGTGAAAAATATTTTTCTGGCAATTCTTTATTATTCGTTGATGAAACAAACTGGATAAAACTTTCAATCATAAGTTATTTCATTGAAAATTTAAGAGCAATGATTCCAGGCTTACCACCAATATTAATAATTACAACAACTCCTTATCAATTAAATTGGTATCAATCATTAATTGATTGGACCACATCAAATAGAATTTACATTTATAAATCAGAAAACAAAACATCACAAGAAACAATAAAAGTTTTTCCAACATCCAATCCAGTAAATTTTGATATTTTGATAATGTGCCGTGAACAATTTATAGAAGATGCATCTCTTCTTCCAAAAATAGCGTGGAATGGAGTTATAATTGACGATCTTACAACAATTAGAGCACCTCTTTCTACATTAATTCGTCAATTGAATAAAATGACTTTTAATTTCTCAATTGTTATAACTGCTGATTTCAATTCAATATGCATCACGGATTTATCAGCAGTGCATGAAATTATTAAATGCGCTGACTTACCTCAAAAAGAAACTCCAACAAAAGATCTATTTCATTCGATTATTGAGCCTTCTATAATACGAATTACAATAGATGAAGTTGCACATAATTATTCATTTCAAGAACGCCTTTTACTTTGCCCAATGACTCAACATCAGTTAAAACAATACACCCAACTTTTTGCTAACTGCCGCGAAGATATGACAGTAGAAGAAATAAAAAACATTTCGAAAGAACTCAAAAATGCCGCAACGCACCCTCTTTTAATTGAATCAGCTAAAGAACAAACAAATGAAAAATCAACATCAGGAAAAATGGTCTTTCTGCTAAAAATTCTAAACCAACAAAAATCAGAAGGAAAATCTTTTGCCATTATTTGCTCGTCAATGAAAACTTTATCATTAATTCATTCATCATTAGACGAGCATCATATTCCACATATGAGCAGTAGTGCTCGAACTAAAATCACAAAATTAGTTCAACAATTCAACAATTCTTCAGGCTTTTCAGTAATTATTATTCCTCAATCTTCAATGGAAGCAGCTTTACCAATGCTAAATGCTAATACAATCATTGCTTTTGATATAGATTGGACTCCAATGAACGATCCAGTTGGAATTGTGAATTGGATAGGAAGAACACAATCATTTCCACCACAAATATATCAATTGATAACAAAAAATTCTTTTGAGCAGCTCCTTTTTGAACATTTATGGAGAAACAGAAATGAAACACGCGACCAAATAAGCTCAGAAAACTTATCATCAATTTTAAAAAATAGTGCAAAGCTTGCTTATGAATCAATTGAAGCTGCACGTGGAACTTCTTGGGCTTCAGTACTTCTAAAAGAAGCACCTTTAATTAACTTCGCTGATCATTCATTATTCAATGATGAACCAGAGAAATTATCAGATGAGTTTTGGACGAATGACGTTCCTCAGCCAAACCAACCCAAACAGCAAAAAACAGCACCTCCAAAACCACTTTCTGCAGCACAATTCTGGAATGTTGATAGACTTGTTGAAGTTGCTTCTATTCTTGATAATTGCGGAATCAGAAAATGGGATCAATTTGAAAAGTTTGGCAGGAGACATGAAGAAGTAGTAAAAGTTGTAGCTGTGCTTCTCAAATCTATTTTACCCGAGAATTCAAAAACAAAAGAATCAGAAACAGAAAACAAAAAGGGAACGACCAAAAAAGAAGTCAAACAAGAAAACACAAAAAATACCAGCGAAAATACAGCTAATATTAAAACAGAAGGAGAATCAACAGATACTATTGATGAATATGAAAATATCCACAAATTTTTAAGTGAATTCCAATCTTCAGATTTCCATCGTTTTAGTTTACCTTCACTTCAAGAGACTATTAGCACACAATTGAATCCATTAATGCTTCTTCTTGACATAGAGGTTCTTGCTAACCTCCAAAAAATAGTACCAGATGATTTGATCAAACCTGAAAATGAAAATCCTGATCTCAGCTCCATCAATCTTGAAGGAAAAATGGCCAAATCTCTTGGTGATGATTGGACTGATCAAAGTGATAGAGAGTTACTTTTTAATGTGCGAAAATTTGGATTAATGAACATTCCATCAGATTTTTACCCCCAATATAAAGACTCACTGATTGATCGAGCACGACAAGTAGTCAATGAAATTGTAAAGTATGATAAAGAAATTGCTTCAAAACCAACAGTTATTAAGCTTCGAAGACCTAGAATTCCAACCACCGAAGATCATCGAAAAATAATCAATGCATTGATGGATTTTGGATTTCCTAATATCAATCAATTTATTAAATCAATTGACTTACGCCGATCATCACCAGAATCAGTTGAAAATTACGTGAATAATGTTCTAAGATATTGTGCAGCATCAATTGACGATAGAAGAAATATCCTTCCTCTTCTAGCAGAAAAGATTCAAAAATATAACACAACAAAGATTCCTCAAAGAGTTCAACTTTTCCAGCAAATTAGAGAATCAGTTTATAAATATCATGAGTTTCCAGCAGAAGATCTAGAGTTTCTGTCTGCAATATCCTTCCATGGTTTCATGAATTATAGCGTATCACCAATTTTAAATGTGGTTTGCTTCGGCCATTGCTCTGAGATTAAATTATTCACAAAAATCAAGACAATTTTTTCAGAAAAACACCGAAACCGTTATAATCAGGTTATTCCAAGCGACCTTCGACAAAGACTACCTCTAAAATTGAATGATATGCAGGTTTTGACAGATTTAGGTGAAATCACTGGTTTTCATTCATCCGAATATGTTTATCCAGTTAATTATCAATGTGCTGTCGTAGCAAATTCACCGGTTCATCCCGAAACTCAAATTTGGATATTATGTACTATTACAGAAAAAGAAGATGAAGAATCAAAGAATAAGATTCCCTGGTTTGTTGTTGAACCAAAAGAAGGAAAAGATTTTAAATTTGAGGGATCAACTCCTGATGAAGCCTTTGAAGGATATAGATCAAAGATGATTAAGAAAATTGGAAAATTTGTACCTCCTTTTGATGGACACGAAATGTTTGGCTTGCAATCAGCTCTTGTACATCGTATCTTTATCGATATGCCCGGGATAGAAAAATGCGAAAAATATCAAAGAAGATTCTTTAGATCATGCTTTCCACTAGTTTCCAAATGGCCTATTATTGGACAATTTGAAAAAGAACCCGAAAAACAACAAAATTCTTCTCCAGTCCAACAAGCTTCTACCTCAAAGTTTAAGTATAAAAGGAAAATATTTGGAGAGATTCTTCAACCACTTGTTCTCGACTTTTCACCACTTTTCTCTCAAGAAAAATCAGGATTAGTTGTTGATCTTCGTATTCCAGGAGTTAATTGTGCTGAAATGGTTGATAACTACTCAACATGGATTAATGATGAAAAAACGAAAAAGTGAAGGTTTTAATAGCTTATTTATTTATTTGTTATATTAATATTTTAATCGTGAATGTATTATATTTTTTTTTTTTTTTTATATATTAGTTTTGATCTACAATATTAAACTTTTTGTATGCCAATTCATCTGATATATATCCATTTTTTTTTTTTTTTATTGAAACAAAATAAAAATTTCATGAGCGAAAAAAAATTCAAACATTTCGATTCTAAGCATCGTTTTGATTGCACTGTTGGTTGTTATTATTATTATCATTAGGATTTGGGTATGGACCTGGATTTCCTTCATTTGCATTATTTTTCGGATTTGTAGCAGGATTCAAACGAATTATTTTGCCAACATCAGCAGTTGATATTTTAATTGGTGGTTCATTGCTTAGTGGTGGAGGGATTCTAAAATATGATCCTTGATTCATAAAAAATTTAATCCTTTTTAAATTCAATACTTTTCAAAAAGTTTAAAAATTTGATGAAATTATTATGCATTTTTTCCATCATTAAAACAAATCTTTAAAAAAATTATAATAAAATAAATATTAGAATTTAAAATAGAAAATAATTATTAAATTAGATAAACCAAAAAATATTTTATTATAAAACACATTTTTATTTAGCTTTAGCTTACCTAATATTTTATACCGCATGCTTTAGTTGCATATTAATTATGGACAAATTGCTCAAGAAGTAACACTTTTACAAGGAGTTTTTATTTTCTTTAAAAATTAAAATTACAACCACCTTGATTGAGTAATGTTTCACAAATAAAAAACATTTTAGGACAGATAACTTTGTTTAATTTGGAAAAGATAAGCTTTAAAATTGTTATTATCGAATATTTCATAACAAATATAATAATATAAGGAAAAGTGGTTTGTACAGAATTCAAGAATCATTATATTTTTTTTTATAGGAATATACACCTATAAAAACGAAATAAACCAAAACCAAAAAACAAATTCACATTATTTTTTGAATTTGATAAAACACATAGAAAAAATTGAATAAACATTCAAAAAAAAAATCACAGGATTTGATTCACACTTTCATCATTATCAACCAAAACGATAATATTGCCATCTTTTGTAAAAGGGTCTTGTGATACTCTTTTAATTTTTTTAACGAATTTTTTAAAATCTTTCAAAACGAGAATCTGATCATTTGATACTGCCATTTTCTGATTGTTCAATCTAATGATCAGCTTGTATTTGAATAAAGGATTCAGATTGAATATGCATCTCCGCAGAAGGAAATGAGCAGTTTGACGGAAAAGCAATGTAAATCCAATATATCGGTCAACTCTCGTATTAATCTTTTTTTTCGATTGTTCATCGTAAAACAGCTTTCTTGGCAATGAGAAGTTTTCAAGTCCTTTGTACAAAACATGACTGTCTTTGCCAATGCTGCGTTTTACTGGCTTCTTAACAGTCTTCTTGACAGTGACCTTGCTGTCATCGATGCTTATTGTAATGCTTTCGGGCGGCTGAGTTGGCTCTTTTTGGCTCTGAACGAAATCGAAGAGAGCGGAACATTTAATTTTCACATTTTTAATTAGATCGGCGATTCTCTCTGCTGCCTGTGTCATATTCGTGCTCGTAATAAATGGTGGAAGGTTGGCTTTAATTGAGTTTTCGGGATGACTTTCAATGTTGTCAAGTAATCCGTTCATCATTTGATAGATGTTCTCAAAATCAATCGCCAATCCTTCAAATGAATAATCGTTGTCTTCGATGTGATGGAAAACTTCTTCAATGATTGGATATGTTATCACAAATGACGAATAGCTACAGCTTGAATAGTTTCTTTCAAATATTTCCAGTTGCTTTTTGTTTGAATTATTTCTGATGAAATTATATAAATGAAAGACAATTTCATTCATTGTTTCTGATTCTTGAATTTTGGAAAGAATTGTGGGTGGAATTCCAAGTTTTTCTGCAATTTTGATGAAGTTTTTGATGTCTTTTCGTTGTCCTTTTGAAACAAGTTCTTCTGAACTATACATTTTACTTGGAATTCTCTTTTTGGAATTCATGTCGTTCATGCTGTTTTGGTTGTTTTTGTAATAAGAATAATATAAAATGACTGATGGAATCAGTGTTCGTGTTTCATGGTTGTAATAAAGTCCAATGCGATCTGCTGTCACTTCTCCATGATAAAGATTATTCGAGTGAATTAATGAAAGATCTTTCGCAATGAAATACAGAAAAGTCAGTGAATATCCTTCTTCAATTCTATTTCCATTGTTTTCAATAAAACTTCCAAGTGAACAAACTGGAATGATGATTTCTCTTCCTTCTTCTTCGTCTAAATTTGCTTCTCTTGACAATTTAAGCAAATAATCTTCTTCATCAACAACTGATTGATTTCTGCTAAGTTTTACATGATAGAATCGATTTATGACCAAATTAAAAATAACCTCAAAATGCTGAGAGAAATCTTCATCATATTTTATGCCAAATGTGTCGAATATTGTTTTGACTACACTCTCAGTTATTTGAACAGTTTCATTATTACTTTGATAAATACACTTCGCATAAACTGAAAGAAATTGTTCAATGTCAGCTTTGGATTCTGTTTGGCCACGATAGTAACTTTCAACAAGATCTGAGATCGTGCATTGATATTCACGTGCATCAATCGCATGTTTAATACGAAATTCAATTTCTTCTTTGTTCTTAGTATAAATTGGTAATGCTTCAATGCATCCAATCAGTTCTTTGAATGATGAATAACGTTCTGTCGTTTCTGTTTTCATGCATTTTTCAATGATTTCTTTCATTCCTTTAAAACTGTTTCCTTCTTCATCTTTATAATTATCTTCAAAGACTTCATTGCCACCTCCTTCTTTAAATAAGAAGTCACAGTAATCTATGAAATTACTTGTGTTTTTACTTTTTTCTTTTTCATTTTTCAGTATTTCCAAACGCTCCTTTCTTGGCCTGTTTCCAAATCTACTTTCAGGCGTTTTTTCAGTTACAATTTCATGCATCAAGACGCCAAAAGAGTAAATATCAGCCATTTGCTCATTTTGATCATGAATTCCTTTTCTAATTTCAGGCGCACGATAGTAATAAGGACCTCTCAATTTAGATGAGTCTGTTTCAAGACATTGATCATAACAAAAAGAGCCAATATAAGCATCTTTACTTGAATTAATGAAGATGAATTGATGAGAAAGATTTCCATGATATTCATTATGTGAATGTAAATCTTTCAATGCTGTTGCAATTTCAAGAATCATGACAATTTTATCAACAGAAGTCAAGTGTAATTGATTGAAAAATAATTCTTCAAGTGTACCAATTGGAAAATAAGGAATAACTATATTGTTTGGAGTGATTTCGGCACGAATTATAAATTTTGAATATTTTTCTGTTAAAATGGATCTTTCTCTATCTTTAACTTCAGCAGTAACTTCATTTCCATATTTTTTATTAAGAATAAAATTAAGATCATCACTTATTTCTAATTTGTAAGTCGAATTATTACAATTGTATTTTAGGATATCTGGATCAAAATTTAAAGTTCCATCATTAATTGAGTATTTATTTAACATCTCTCTGTATTTGGCTGTAAATAAGCTTTGATCCAAAAGATTTTGGAGAAAAAAATGACCAAGAAAATTACCAAAATATTCTTGCTTTTTTTTTGCTAATTTGTTTTGATATAGACTAATTTTTTCTAAAATCGTTAGATTTGGGCTATCTAAATTGGGTATTGATAGTTCGTTAGAAAACTTTGTAAAAAAATCTTGAAATATATCTTTGATTTTTAAATTTCCGACATAGTCATTCAAAAAATTTGAAGCTGAAGTAAAAAACGTATTCCACGAAATCTTTTCCATATTGAAGATAAGTTTGAGCGATTCTTCGGTCGAAAATTGTTTTTGATTAGTTGAACCATCATCTTTGTTATCATCTTTGGTATTTTGCTCACTGTCTAAATTGACGATATTGATTTGATTTAATGTATTAATACTCTTTTTTTCTATTTCTAGGGATATATGCTTATCGTTTTGATCGGTTTTAATATTATCAACTTCATCATCTTCCATAAGCTCTTAAAAATTGTAGAATGATATGATTTTAATTTTTCTATTACATAAAAAATCGCGACATTGAATTTCACATTTTCATTCTGAAATTTTGAAATATATATATATCACTTTCTTTGTCTCGTTTTAATTAAATTTTGAGTAAATTTCTATGACAACAAAATAAACATCATCAGTATTCAATATAAATATTTTTGAATTATTTTAAATCATATTTATTTTTTTTTTAACAAGTCTTTATAGTGATATCTTTGCTTTTAATACATAATCAATACTTCTATTTTAAAAGAAACAAAATGGGCAGATATTTATATTCATCATTTGAAAATTAACTCTTATTAATCTAATTATATTATGATATAGTTATGTATATCTATTACTTTTTTTAAATAAAGAGAAGTAAAAAAGCAACAATTCATATATTATTTCTATAGTTATTTATTAATACAAAATAATTATATCTTCATTTTGAATCAGGGATTGTTTACCGTTCCACTGCAATGGTAGCGGCTATTTTCCCTGTACAATGCCGGTAGTACTGGTAGTAACAAATCAGACAGATATTTATTGATACAAATACCAAAAATCGATACAATAACCGCAAAATTGTACCGTTAATTCAATTTTTCAATGAAACGTAATTTTTGACTTCCAATTCTTGTTCGACATTGATCATAATAAAATCATCTTTATAATTTTGCACTTATATTTTAATATATTCAAAAAAATACCAAGAAAACTTTTGAATTGATCCTTGAAAATACATATTCACTTTTTTTTTTTTTTTTTTTTGGATTGATAAACATCTCTGTTTTGAATTCACTACAGCATAGAAATATGTTTGTTCCTTATTTTCATCCAAGAAAAAAATTACAATTTTTTTTTTTTTTTTTTAAAAAAAAGAATGAAACCATAATATAAATAGATGCTGCTATTTGATAAAACAAAAACATAATCACGATAATAAAAATCAATTGTCGGATATTTTTTTCATGTCATGATATCAAATTCATCTTTTTTTTTTTAATCTAATCAGTAGCCTGACCTGCTTTTAGATAGAATTGATAGCCTCCATTTTCCAACTCATCAACATCTCCACTTAATCTACTATCTATGTTAGCAGCTTTTTTAACAAGATCCAAGGTAATGCGTTCATAACGCATTTGTAATTTCTTAGGCGAATTAAACAAGATTCTCACACGATACTTGAAAAATGGATTCAAATTGAGAATGAATCGAGTAAGAAGAAATTCAAAAGAACGCTCATAAAGAGCAATAAATTCCAAAGTTTTATAAACAGGTTTTGTTCTTAAGTTGTCAACTTTTCGCTTATTTTCATTAAGTTTAAATTCAGCGTCAAATAGATTCCTGAATGCATTATATTTATACTGTGTTACTGACTTTATTACTGGCTTTTTTCTGATTGTAATTAACCCTGTATCTTTTACTTCTAAAATCGAAGATACTTCAAATTTTACATCCTTTCTAGTTAATTCAATAATTCCCAAACAATTTGCATTTATCTCTTCAAACAAAGAAGGCACTTCATCTTCATTTTCAATGGGATTAATATGATAATAATCAATGGCTGATTTAATAGGCATTTCGGGATTTTTGAGAGCATTTGAAATAAATTCATTGATGACAACCAAAATTGCTTTAAAACTTCTAGACATCATACTAAATGAATATTTCTTGTCTTTGATGTGATGGAAAACTTTTTCAATAATTGGATATGTTATCACAAATGACGAATATTCACTGTTTAATTTGTTCTTTTCAAATATTTCCAGTTGTCTCTTGTTTGGATTATGCTTGATGAAATAAGATAAATGATAGACAATTTCATTCATTGTTTCTGATTCTTGAATTTTGGAAAGAATTTCATCAGAAATTCCAAGTTTCATAGCAATTTTGATGAAGTTTTTGATGTCTTTTCGTTGTTCTTTTGAAACAAGTTCTTTTGAACTATACATTTTACTTGGAATTTTCACTTCGGTATTCATGCTGTTTTGGTTGTTTTTGTAATAATAATAATATGGAATGACTAATGGAATCAGTGTTCGTGTTTCATGGTTGTAATAAAGTCCAATGTGATCTGCTGTCAGTTCTCCATGATAAAGATTATTCGAGTGAATTAATGAAAGATCTTTCGCAATGAAATACAGAAAAGTCAGTGAATATCCTTCTTCAATTCTATTTCCATTGTTTTCAATAAAACTTCCAAGTGAACAAACTGGAATGATGATTTCTCTTTCTTCTTCTTCGTCGAAATTTGCTTCTCTTGACAATTTAAGCAAATAATCTTCTTCATCAACAACTGATTGATTTCTACTAAATTCTTTATGATAAATTTTAGTTATTATCAAATTAAGAATATCTTCAAAATATTGTGAGAAATTTTCATCAGAGTTATTTATATCAAATGCAGTAAACAATGAATCTAGGATATCTTCATCTTTGGCATTGATTATATTACTATTTTCTTGACTCATTATAATTTGATATTCTAGAAATTGTTCAATGTCATCTTTGGATGCTGTTTGGCCACGATAGTAACTTTCGACAAGATCTGAGATCGTGCATTGATATTCACGTGCATCAATCGCATGTTTAATACGAAATTCAATTTCTTCTTTATTATTAGTATAAATTGGTAATGCTTCAATGCATCCAATCAGTTCTTTGAATGATGAATAACGTTCATTTATATCTTTTTTCATGCATTTTTCAATGATTTCTTTCATTCCTTGAAAACTGTTTCTTTTATCATCTTTAAAATCTTTTTCTTGGACCATAAATTTATATATACTTTTCTTTTCTTGACTTTCTATGCTTTCATCTTTCTTTTCTTTATCATCATCTTCAAAGACTTCATTACCACCTCCTTCTTTGAATAAAAAGTCACAATAATCATCGAATTCATCACCATTTTCCTTTTCTTGACTTTTTGTATTTTTATCTTTCTTTTCACTTCCATTATTAGCATTTTTTTGATTTTCGATATTGCAATAACCTTTCAATATTTTCAATCGTGTATCACGTGGTCTGTTTCCCATTCGTCTTTCTGGTGATGTTTCGGTAATGATTTCATGCATCAAAACTCCAAATGCATAAATATCTGCTTGCTGTAGTAATTTAACGTATTCTTCATCTTCTAAATTATCTGCTTTTGTAATTGGTTCGTTCTCTAAAATTTCTGGTGAACGATAGTAAAATGGTCCTCGAGGTTTCGTGGATTCTGTTTCAAGACTTCGATCATAACAAAATGATCCAAGATAAGCATCTTTACTTGAATTGATGAAGATGAATTGACTACTAAGATTTCCATGATATTCATTATGTGAGTATAAATCTTTCATTGCTGTCGCGATTTCATATATCATGACAATTTTGTCAACATGTGTCAGTTTAATTATGCTTTTTGATGGTCCTGGCCTTTTATCTTTGTTATATTTGACAATCAGTGATTCAAATGTTCCAATTGGAAAGTATGGAAGAATTACTACATTTTCTTGATTTTCTTTTTCATCCTTCTCGTTTATATTATTTGTTTTTATAGATTGAACAATGAATTTTGAATATTTACTTTCAAAGATTCGTTTCTCTCGGTCAATCATTCTTTTACTGACATTCAGATTGTAAGTTTTCAAAAGATAAAAGTAAAGTTCTTTATCAAAGAAAATTTTATATGATGAAGTAAGTTCATTGAATCTGAGAGTGTCAGGAAGATAATTCTCAACATTTGGATTTCGTTTGCTCTTCTCTAATGCTTCTTGGAACTTTCGAATGAATAAGTCTTGGCTGATAATTTCTTTGAGTGCATAGTGCCCAATAACATCAAGTAAAAAGTATTTTCCATTTTGTGTTATTTCGTTTTTTTCTTGGCCTTCTTCGATGTTTGGATTATTTTCAGTTTTATTATCATTTACTGCTTTTATTGCTCTCGGAATGCATTGTTCAGGTACGGAATCAATCAAATCATTAATGATTGGCTTGCTAAAATGATACTTCTCGACACTGAAAAATTTATTCCAAATATTGGATTTAAGTGGATTAGGAATTAAGACCGATATGATACACTGAATGATATTGCTTGCATTTTTAGGTTCTGAAGATTTTTTTAGTGATTTACTACTTTGAAATTTTTGCTGATATTTTGAAAGAAATTGCTCAATAGTGCTTTTATTTATTGCTTGGCCACGATAGTAACTTTCAACAAGATCTGAGATTGTGCATTTATATTCACGTGCATCTCTCGCATGTGAAATACGAAAATCAATTTCTTTTTTATTATTAGTATAGATTGGTAATTCTTTAAGTGCCTCAATTATCTCTTCAAATGATGAATAACGTTCATTTATATCTTTTTTCATGCATTTTTCAATGATTCTTCTCATTCCCACTTCCGATGAAATATTATTGGTGATTTCATTCACTAAAACTGCAAATGAGTAAATATCTGCCATTTTCCCTTTCGAACAGTCATCATTATAACCAAACTTTTCTGGAGTACGACCATTATTACGATCATTAAAGAATAAGCCAAGATAAGCATCTTTTGTAGAATCAATGAAGATCGATTGATCTGAAAGATTTCCATGATATTCATTATGTGAATGTAAATCATTCAATGCTGTTGCAATTTCAAGAATCATGACATTTTCATCAACAGATGTGAATTTTACTTTTTCTTCTGATCTTTCATTTAATAACAAATTCAAAGTCCCATTTGGATAATATGGAATATTAATTTTTTCTTTTCCGTCTATATCAGCATGAACAATGAATTTCGAATAATTCTTTGTCATTATCATTTTTTCACGTTCACGCTCTTTATCTGCAACTCCTGATCTATAGATCTCTTTTTGTAGAATGAAATGTAAGTGACTGTCAACAAAAATTTTGTATGATGAATCAATTCCATTGATCTGCAACTCTACAAAAGGATCCTTCTGGGCTAAGTCTTTAATTTTTGCTTGGAAATTTGAATCAATTTTTTCTTGATCAATTAGACATTTCAAAAAAATATGATAAAAGAAATCAAGATAGAAAAATTTGTTATCTATATATAACAAATCAAGTAAATATTCAATATTTTCCTCAGAGCCGATATTGTACTTTGTAAAATTTTCCCCAAGAGCTTCTCTAAATTCATCATTTGCTTTCTTTAGTATTAAACTTCCATTCAAATACCATATATGATCAAATATTTCTTTCAAAGTTACCATAAAAAAGGAACCATATGGTATTGCATGAGCTTTTGCTCTGATAAAGAATTCAGACCATCTTTGATCAATTGATAACGATAAAACATTGGACAAATATATAACAATTTCACTATAATATTCATAAATAGATTTCGATCTATTTAGGGAATAAACTTTAAGATCAAATGCTTGCAATATCTCTTCGAATAGTGAGAAATAATTCACACTTGAAACATCAATATTATTTACATGGATCGATTTATCAGCATACTCTTGATATATGGAAAGAAGTTGTTCAATGTCATCTTTGGATGCTGTTTGGCCACGATAGTAACTTTCAACAAGATCTGAGATCGTGCATTGATATTCACGTGCATCTGTTGCATTTTTAATACGAAATTCAATTTCTTCTTTATTATTAGTATAAATTGGTAATGCTTCAATGCATCCAATCAGTTCTTCAAATGATGAATAACGTTCATTTATATCTTTTTTCATGCATTTTTCAATGATTTCTTTCATTCCTTGAAAACTGTTTCCTTCTTCATCTTTATAATTATCTTCAAAGACTTCATTGCCACTTCCTTCTTTAAACAAGAAGTCACTGTAATTTTGGAATTTATCTGGGTATTTTTCATTTTCGATATTGCAATAACCTTTCAATATTTTCAATCGTGTATCACGTTGTCTGTTTCCCATTCGTCTTTCTGGTGATGTTTCGGTAATGATTTCATGCATCAAAACTCCAAATGCATAAATATCTGCTTGCTGTAGTAATTTAACGTATTCTTCATCTTCTAAATTATCTGCTTTTGTAATTGGTTCGTTCTCTAAAATTTCTGGTGAACGATAGTAAAATGGTCCTCGAGGTTTCGTGGATTCCATTTCAAGACTTCGATCATAACAAAATGATCCAAGATAAGCATCTTTACTTGAATTGATGAAGATGAATTGGCTACTAAGATTTCCATGATATTCATTATGTGAGTGTAAATCTTTCATTGCTGTCGCGATTTCATATATCATGACAATTTTGTCAACATGTGTCAGTTTAATTATGCTTTTTGATGGTCCTGGCCTTTTATCTTTGTTATATTTGACCATCAGTGATTCAAATGTTCCAATTGGGAAGTATGGAAGAATTACTGGTTTCTCTTGAAGTTTATTTTCATCTTCATATAAATCGTCAATATTATTTGTTTTTATAGATTGAACAATGAATTTTGAATATTTACTTTCAAAGATTCGTTTCTCTCGGTCAATCATTCTTTTACTGACATTCAGATTGTAAGTTTTCAAAAGATAAAAGTAAAGTTCTTTATCAAAGAAAATTTTATATGATGAAGTAAGTTCATTGAATCTGAGAGTGTCAGGAAGATAATTCTCAACATTTGGATTTCGTTTGCTCTTCTCTAATGCTTCTTGGAACTTTCGAATGAAATTGTCTTGTTTGAAAATTGTATTGAGTGCACAGTGTGCCCAATTGTCAATCGAATAATTTTCTTTAGGTTTTGATTCTTCAAATTTGCAATCAACAGGCTGATTGTTCCAAAAAAGTGAAATGATCATCTGAATAACATCGTTTGATTCATCACAATCTGATAGTTTTTTTTGCAATTCTGTACTTGGAAATAGTTGCAGATACTTTGTAAGAAATTGTTTAATATCATCTATTGATGCAGCTTGACCACGATAATAACTTTCTACAAGATTTGAAATGGTGCATTGATATTTATCTGCATCTCTCGCATTATCAAAACGAAAATCAATTTCCTTTTTGTTATTAGTATAGATTGGTAATGCTTTAAGCGATTCAATTATTTCTTCAAATGATGAATAACGTTTATATATATCTTTTTCCATGCATTTTCCAATGATTTCTTTCATTCCTTTAAAACTGTTTCCATCATCATCTTTATAATTATCTTCATTGAAGTATTCATTATTTGGTCCTGAAAACAAGAATCCAGAATAATTGCCTTCGAGATGCTGGTTTATTTCAGATGATTTTTTGCCTTTCATTCGTGAATTAGGTGAAATCTCAGTTATGATTTCATGCATCAGGACACCAAATGAATAAATGTCAACTGATTTAGGCTCCTTTTTATCTTTGTTATTTTCATTATAAACTAAATCTTCTGGTGGACGATAGAAGTAAGGTCCTTTTTGGACTGTATTACTTCTTTCATTTTCACGATCATAACAAATGGATCCAAGATAAGCATCCTTACTTGAGTCTATGTAAATAGATTGGCTGCTAAGGTTTCCATGATATTCATCGTGTGAATGCAAACTTTCTAAAGCTGTAGCAATCTCAATAATAATGGCAATCTTGTCAACAAATGATAATTTAACTCTTTTTTCTGGTGCTAAACTATAAAGCGAGAACAATGTTCCATTTGGATAATATGGCATATAAAGTTTTTCGTCTTTTGCTTTTTGAGCATGAACAATGAATTTTGAATAATTGTCTGCCATTATTCTTATTTCTTCATTTCGTAATTCATCTGCAATGTCAGGGCCATATTCTTTCTGTAGAATGAAATAAAACTCATCATCAAAGCAAAGTTTGTATGTTGAATTAGGTTCATTGAATTGCTTTACTTCTTGAATATGATTTATTTTGTTCAAGCTAATTTTTTCATCTTTCATTTTCTTTTGGATTACTTTTTGGTCAAAAATATGCTTCATAACAGTTCGGTAAACAAAATCAAAATAGAAAAATGTATCGTCTTTTTTATATGATTCAATCAAGTATTCAATATTCATATCTTTCAAATCATCAAAAGTGCCATTTTTTATTGAATTTTCATTCAAACCAAATTCATCAATTATTCCATCTAAAGACAGCGTTGATGCACCGTTCTCTTGCTTTAGATGATTGTTTGCTTTGGTGATTAGTCCCAGCCAGTTTCTATAAAAAATTGACCGATAATAAGCATGACAATTGATGAAATTAAAAATGCAATTAAAATCGATTTCAAAATTGTCTTTGATTCCTTCAATGATGCTATTTGCTATCGTGAGTATGATTTCATCATCTTGATTCTGGGTTACTTGATCTTTTGAGAGAAATTGTCTAATGTCGTTGCCATTTGTAGTAGGAATATAATTTTTGAGAGAAGTTTGTTCCTTTGAAAAATACACTTCGTCATTTGTCTTTTGTGAAAAAGTAAGAATGGCGTTTAATTTTTCATCAATAAAATATGACGTTATTAAAATCGATTCAGTGCTTATTTCAGAATTTTGGTCGTTTTGAATATATTTTAAATTTTGCTGTTTTCTATATATTTCATCTAATAGTTTGGTCAAATTTTTTAGATAAGATACAATTGTAGAATAAAAATCATTTAAGCTACAAATAAAACCTAAAATATGATTGAATTTATCATTAAAAAATTTAATACAATTCGTGATTTCTTCAATGATTTTGATAAACTGTTCGCTTGACTCATTTGCCTCTTTATTTGTTAAAAACTTAATATTGCGTTGCAATTTATCTGAATAATCGGAAAAGTTATTAATATTTCCAAAATTGAAATTATTGTGTAGTTTATTGCTAATATTCTGTGCTTTATCTGTAATTGAGTTTAAATACGCAATTTTTAAATCTGAATTATTTTCAATAAAATTATTATTTGGAATATTCGAGATGTATTGTCTTAGATTTTTGATTTCGTTTATGATATTAGAAATATGAACAGTACAGCTTTTTTGGCTTATGCTGAGGTTAAAATAATCAGAGCAAACTTTCGTATATTTTGTATTGTAAAAATTTTTAGAGTTTTCGTATTCACGGGAAGATCTTTGAATTTTTAGTGCATTATTTTGAAGAACGATGCAAATCGGTGGTTGATTTTGAGATATTTTCATGAAGATATAAGAGTTCAGAATAAAATTGAAAATTGTAAACAAATTCAGAACTATGAAAACGGAAAATTTTTTAAATGCTTTATATATGTGTAGGCCATCCAATAATATTCCAAGTTATTTTATATTTAGATATATTATTAATAGTTATATTTAATTTGCTATTTAAAAAATCAAAATCATCAAAGGTGAATTAGATAATCGCATTTTGTAAAAGTTCAGAAATTTTACAAAATTTTCTATTCAAAAAAATTGAATGATTTATTTTTTATAACCGTCATGGCCAAGCATTAAAAATTTTTTTATTGAGAGGGTCAGAATATACCTAGCAACTTTTTCAAATAGCCTTCAATATTTGAGTCGAATAAATGTATTTTTGAGAAAGGTCGTACAACTGAATTTTTACAGTAAAACTCAATGATTGGTTTGTTCAAACTAATTATATTTTATTATAATAATAATAATTAGTTTTATAAATATTTGCATCGTACGAAATTCAAATTAAAATAAAAACTAAAAGGATATAAGTATATGTTAAATTTTCTTCAGAAAATAAATTTGAGTATTTTATCTCAATTTATTTTAATTATTTTTGATAAGAATTTTATAACACTTTATAAAAATTTAGAATATCGATAACTTTTTATATAATTTATTCTAATCATTAATTCTTTTTATATCTTTTTATATGCTTTTAAACATTAAGTGTTATATAAAAATAGTTATTATTATTGAAAAAAAATTCATTTTTTAGCGAAAAATGCCGAAAAATAGCATTTGTTGAATTATTAAATGATAATTTTAAAAAAATTGGACGTTACAGGAGCCCAATGAAGAATACAATTTTATTTATATGCAGTTACTTTCTAATATATTTGAATTTCATCCCAAATCAAATGTCAGTTTTTTCTAAAAATGAAGATTTAGTTGATTGGTTTCAAAAATTTAAAAAGTCTAATTTTTCAATTACTGAAGGATTTCGTCAAAAAGCAAAATATAATTTGTATGACACATAGTATACCCATTCAAATGACATCTATATTTTTTAAATGATACAAAAATTTAAGAAATCGATATACCCATATTTTACCCTTTATGTGTGAGTTTTCAGTTTTTGAAAGTTTCATTCAAACCATTTCACTTCATCTGCATTTCATAAAGACTTTGAGAGCTCAATGAAGTCACAGATTGAAAAAAGATTTGCCACTTCACAATATCCATTTTCAAATGACTTTAATATAAAAAGAGATATTTAAATAAAAAATCAATTTTTCTTTCAGCGAATTGTTACCAATAAATATAAATCTAAATGCTTAAAGTTTGATTAATTGACTGTAAATTTATTTCATTAAAAAAAACTATCGTTCAATAAAGTAGTCACAGCTTTGGCGGTTTTTTGACGCTCGGCGTCAAACCCCTCGCTGTGCTCGGTAAACCGACCAAAGCTATCTGGCCTGAGTTTTTTGCACTGAATTCTCAGCATTCAAATAGCTATCAGAATAAGGGCATGTATATTTTTTATTTGATTTTTTATCTCATCTAAAAATAATCGCAATGTCATCTTCATCATACACAATAGAAGATTTAATCGCTGATAATTCAAAATTAGAAGATTGGAGTAAATTAGGTCGAGGCGCATTTAAACACATTTATAGATTAGACTTCTAGATACACCTTTTGAAGAGTTAGAAGAAGGAGAAATTGAAGATAATGCTTACAATTTAATGATTTATGCAGGTATTAAAACAGAAGTGCCAGAGAATGATATAGAAAGAAAATATTATTACTACTTTATTCAAAGGCTTCAGATTGCTTGTAAAGATATTGATAGATACATTAAACGTGTAGTATTCGAAAGCAACGGAGCAGAAGAAATTCATACTATGAAAGATATATTTGAATATGAATATGAAGCATATTGTGTTGATTAAATCATGTGATAAATCCAATTATTTTTAAACATTTTTAAAATTTTTTGAGCATGAAATGACTTCAACACAATTCTTCTCTATCACAAAATTCATCAACAAGCTTAACGAACAAGAAAACATCATCAAGAATGACTATAACATTGTAGACCCTATTATTTCTGTCTTTTTCGAATGCAATGATGCATTTAAGAATAAGTATGGAATATGTCTTAAACCAATCTTTATAACAGATAGAACTGAGAGTAAACCAAGAAGTATAAGATATGATAGAATTCAAGAAATCTATGGATGTCAACCGATAATTTCATGTAAAGAGAATGATAATAGGTCTTTTCCAAATGGCAAGGACAAGAAAGATATGTTATACTTGATATTTATTTGAATCAAAAGGAATTTAAAGGAAACAAGTATTATCCATCACATATGAGAAAATGTTCTAATAATGAGAGTGTTGAGAAAATTCGAAAGCATGTCGCTGATTGTCAGAAAACAGATTTCGATGATTTTATTTTAATCTAAGCTTATGTTATATATTTTTGTATTATTTAAATCATGTCAGGCACATTAAGACAAGCACGAATATTAAGTTCTGAAACAGATACAAATAATAATGTTACTCAGAGCCAAAATACCAACGTTAATATAAAGATTACTCCGCGCGCTGCAGGAACGAGTCAAACAGGGGAGCAACAACGTCCACAAACTGTACCATTGTATCCTAACATTCAATCCTTGAATCAAGGTGTAAATTTTACTCAAGCCAACAACCAACCAGATATGCAATCGAATGGTCTAACTTCAAATATACCGATGATGAATCAGGAATCTCAATTTCCATCAGTAGCACCAATAAGCAGCAATTCCCTTTTAGCTCAGGAAAGAGGCATCATAGATTTAGGCACTGAACTAGATACATTAGAGAAGAAAAATAAGTTCTTAGAGATGTTGGTTGAGATGTATGAAGGTAACCCACTAAAAGTAAACTCTTATGTTGTATGCGAAAGCAAATTGTTAATGGATATGATTAAGTTACTCACTGAATGTGAAAAGGTAGAATTTGTTCTTGACGATTCTGATGTTGGCTGCGGCTGCACCTCATCTTCTTCAAAATTTACCAAAGTTTCAAAAATATTAATCACTAAAGATGGAAAGACTGAAGACATGAAGTATGCTTACAATAATATATATTCCCAGTTTATCAAGTATGGCTTGAGCCTAAAATTAGTTGTTTAAGCTTTAAACACTGCTAAATAATGTTCGTTTATTTTTCCGCTTACTTTCCCTACTATGCTCTGTTGTATCTTCAATGTTAGTGCATAATCTTCATCGAGGATTCTTCCATCATAGAGTATTACATCACCTATCTGGTATAGATTTGCGTCATCAACGTAGAATAAATAGTCGCCGTGGGTCGCAAAGGTAATACATCCATTTTCTTTATCGATTCTAGTAATGATACCAACAAATTCCTTCCAGGTTCCATCCATAATAACTGAACAGATACAATCAGTGCTATCAGTAGGGGTGCTGCTAATGAATCGTTTAGTTTCTTTATTATACTTATATACATGCCCTGATATATATACAGGTTTACCAATCTTGTAGTCAGTAATCTCCTCACCAGCCTCTATTGGACAGTAATGAGTGATAGTTGTGTTTGTTGTTGCGTGAAGTTCATCAACATATGATTTCAATGCAAAGTTATCATTCACATATTTCACCGAAGTAATCATATTATCGTTCGCAGGTTGACTGCTGATTAATGTGATAGATACATCATATATAATAGTCAATGTATCATCCGCGGCTCTTATTGAAATAATACCTGAAAGTACACGAATATCTATCGATTCACTTGACTCACTACTTACTGATTTGTATATGAGATTTCCACCCTTTCGTCCAGAATAAGTATATTCAGCTTCTTCATATGTTGTATCATCTACATTTCGTTTGAACTTCACAATAATATTTTTAGTTGTTAATACTCTTCTTATATATTCATTTGGGATTACACAACCACTATCATTCTGTGTACATTGAATTGTGAATCGTTTTTGATTTTCATCAACAACATTCAAGTCTTTTATAAATGGTGATTCGATTTGTGCTCTAATGAAATTATATGCTATAGGATTATATTTTCTATGTGCTGAAATATACGATACATATACAATTAGTGAATCATCATGACGCCATATTATTGTATCAAGGCGTTTACCATTGCTATCATACCTGTCCATGCTATCAAAAGTGCTAGTAGAACCAGTTGGTTTAAATATTACATCAATATGCATTATATCATCATCTTGATTATCTCCCCAATTAGCATCAAATATCAAATGAACTCCAGCATTGGGTAGCTTAAGGGTAATATATGCACCCTCATATAAGTTTGCTGGATATTCAATATTCAATTCAGTTCCAAATAGTGCAGTACTCAGTGCAGATTCATTAACCAAATCTGTGGGTATCTCAGGGATATCTGTTTTCAATGCATATTTCCCTTCAGCTACATCCTTGGTCTCATACTTATCTAATTCATATGCTAATTCATCTTCATCAACGAACATCTCATCAGCTTGGGCACTAGTGTAATATGGTGTTAAATCAATAGGTTCAGGTAATTCACTCTTCAATGCATACTCACTTAAGTTCGTAAGTTTCACATAATTGTTGTTCAAGTGTTCTTTTAATACATCACCTAATACTACATGATTGCTATCCCAAGTTGATTCATCATTTGTTGTAAATCCTTTAATCATATATTCATTTTTATCATCATCATAGAATCTAATTCTAGTTCCTGGACTCATTGAAATAATTCTATTTAAAGTATAGGGTGTCCGAAAAAATTTGAGCATCTCTATTTGTGATAAATGAAAATATTTTTTTTTCTTTTTAAAATAAAGTTCAAATGCTGTTTTTATTGTGCTATTAAAAAATCTTCCAGATTTTAAATGTGTCAATAATTATGAACAGTTATTTAAGTTAAAAAAGTAAACGTATAGAAATTATAAACGTATTTATTATATTTTTTATTGGCGACTTAAATATTTTGGATATATTTAGATTTAGAATGTCCATGGAGCTGAACAATATAAATTATAATAATTAATGGAGTTAACTGTATTATATTATTATTTTATAAATAAATATTCAAGTTCACTTGATGATAAAAATGTCAAGAAAAGATCCTTATATGTTTTTCTGAATTGAATCACTCATGAATTGATGATCGATCTATTAATCAACGAGACATAAAGATAGCCAATTTTCATAAAAAGGGAATTATTTGTTGCACAATTAAGAATTAAAAAAAGGCATAAGCTTTGTTTGGGTTGAATAGCGGATTGTGAAAATTTGATTTTATTCACTTTTTCATATCTGCTAGTTTTCTCTCAAAAAGTGAAATGAAATCAGATTTTTTTGCAATTTTTCCAGCTCAAATTTTAATATTAAAATGAAACTATTCCGAATTTATAATTAGTAAGATGTGAAATTTAAATCCCAAAGATTATATCTTCATGCAATTATTTCTTTGTTCATGAAGGTCAACGAAATTCAATTTTGTTCAAAAACGTCAAAAATTTCAAAATTCGCACATAATTACTATTTTGGAAAAATAAAAAGATGCAATTTATATATATATAATTTATTTGTTGTATGAAGAATATTATTTAATAAAAAGAATTTACAGTTACTTATTATTCATGTCAACAAGATTGCAAATATTTTGCCATGATTCATACAAATTTTTTTTTGAATACAATACAAAAAATTCTAATCAAAAATCAATCAACAAATGAATTCATTTAATCTACACATAAGTTTTATATAATACATATGTTTACATTTTTAAATTTGTTTTGTTTGCTCCATCAAATGAATCCTAATGAAAAAAAATTAATTGTTTTCCCAAAAAACTCAATATTCAAAGATGCAAAGTTAAATGAATCATATTCAAATTAATATACAAGATTCTGGCTTAATTTTAATATCATATATATTATATTAATTACAGTTATTAATAAATCAAAAACTATCTTTATATCTTTTATACAGATGTAGATGCTCAAATTTTTTTGGACACCCTATAATTCCATCCTCCTGTAAAGAACCTATTTTTAGGAAATCACCAATTCTCATAACTCCTCTAAATATAGCTAAATTGGCAAATTTGGTAATCTTATTAAATTTATACAGTTGTACTGAATCTGAATCTTCGTTTAAAAGAAATCCAGTAGATGGGTCGATTTGGCTCTCATTTGAACTACTCATTGAACTGAAATCTGTAGATAAAGGTGATATATCAAATGGTGCATATTGTAATTCACTTTCTGAAGTAGCTGAACCTGCAGCACTACCCTCTGATGTTTCAGCTGAATTTAATAACATTACTTCTTCATCAACAGCTGGATGAGCTGCACCTCTAGCTGTTGCTGCTGCAGCATTTCCTCCTCTATATAATTTTGATTTAGCGAAATTATATACAACTTTAGCGCCAACACTTACCATTCCCATTACAGCAACACCATCTACAATTATACTTAATATTTTTGATACCTTATCTAAAGTTGATTGAACTTTAATGATTGAATTTAAATGTTCTATATCTTTTCTGTCTTGCTTTTCGGCTTCATCAATTCTTTGTATTTCACCACCGAGTAATGTTACATTATTACCTAAGTCATTTAAGAGAAAGCTATGAGTTTCTATATTAGAGCCAATAACAATTCCATCTGTTCTTATATTATGAGTTGTTGACAAGTATGAACATGCTTCTGGTTTAGGAATTATTTCATATGTTTGTTGAGAGAATAAATAACTAAATGGATTCGTTCCTTCTTTATATTTCACATCTTCCTCAGGTATTTTAATAAAAGAATCCTTCACGTAAGTAAACACGTAATCTATTATTGCTATCATTTTCAATTCGTTTGTATTTATTTATCTGAAATGCTTTTATGTATAAATCTTCATCTGAATAGATTGATTGGTTCGTTTTTCCATTATACGTTGCTTTAATCTCAAATGATTTTGTTAATTCAGAGTTAATAGGAGACGTGAATGTAAGAATTAATTTACCATCACCTGAAGCAGCATGGTCTGCAATATTTTTATCATGTAATTCGAACCTTATTACATCACATAAATCATCTTCGAATGTATAATCAGTTTGATGAATTGAATAATTAATAATTTCAATATTATGTATTTCTTTATCACCATTCTTAAATGATAGAGTCATGTTATCATATAAAGCTTGTGGTATGTTTGCCATTCCCCATTCATTCATTACGAACTTTAATTTATCATTCTTACTAACAATAATGCTTACGTATTGAATTACATCAAGTTTCTTCACACTCTTGTAATCATCTTTGATGTGATAATATATATTATTTCCTGTCCATCGCCCTGCGCTCGAGCTCTCTGAGTGAGATTCGTCTCCATTTTTCTTTAGACAATAATCTAAACCAAAAATCTTTCTGTCAATGAATTCAAATGGTTGCTCGTTTGGTAATGCTTTAAATTCTTCACTATCATTTTTATAACCGAAATCAATGAACCAGTAATCTATACCATTAATTGTTTCAATGCCAAAATCTTTAGGTTCATATAAGAAAATTAGTGGTGATTTATGTAAAGTAAACCCATTATCTGCAATCAATTCTTTACATCTAATTACGTTTTCTGTTCTGATATTTGTTTTATCATATATAATATCAATCATTAATTCACCTCTTAGCAATAATTCTTTAATGTTCAAGTCGTGTGATGTCATCAATCCTGGTTTATCATAGCCTTCTAAATTCTCAACTTTCCAGCTGTCATTTATCTTATATACATGAGGAATGGTGTATGAAGGCAAACCTGAACTCATCTCGAAGTTATTTAATGTGATTGTTTCTTCAACATATTCAGATACGTTATTATATAATTGTATAACAACAGAATCTTTGAATAACTCTTTATGATGCTCGTAATTAAAATGAAATGCTTGATTGGGTCCATCAAAGCCAGAATCTAATGTCTCATCTGCAATCATTGTAAACTTACCATCACCTGAAGAAGTAGCAGTTAATAGTATCTTAAATACACTGTCACATATCCTGATTTGCATTCCCTCTGTTGTAAGAATGGTTGGGTCACATAATTGAGCAATCTTGTGGAACTCTATATCGCATCCTACTTCGTTATATGTTACCAAATCATCTGGAACGTCAAAACTTTCACCACTTAACGTAACTCTATTGATATCTGAAATGTATCCATTAAATCCTTTCTTAACATTGCAAATGACTGAATCAATTGGTTTACCATTACTATCTTTAACATAATCTGGTAGATGAATTTGGAGGAATGCTGTTTCATCTTGTGTTATATTCAACTTAGGTATGTCATCAATTGTTAATAAATATTTAGATTCACCAGAGCCGTAGTTTTGTCGCACAACGGAGCCAAGTCCTAATTGTTCGGTTATCTCTGGAGATATATCCATCTGGCTGATAGAAGTATTGAAATCCATTTCATAGTCAGGGTTAAGCCCAAGAGTTTGAGTAAAGAAATCTCTAGTAAGGTTTTTGTTTAATGGTCTTATTTCAACAGCACATAAACGAATATCTGGATGCGAGGCGTCACCAATATTCCTTAGTTGAAAAGTTCCATCTTTATTATTAGTATCCCTTATATCAAACCAATTCTGATTAATTGCAATTGTATTATCGTTTATGCTTATTCCATCACCTGCTGTGTATTTACTACTTCCACCAATTGCTTCCAACTTATTATCTTCATTAACTCTAATTGTTTTATCATCAGTATTAACATTTACGTAATTGGTACTATCGATTCGTGAAACTAAAACACCTTTACCACCATTATAAGGCATTGCATATAGCTTACCATCAAGATATCCCATTGTATTATCATCAATTCTAGTTTTAATTGTATCATCATTAATCTCAATTCCCCATCCAGCTTTATATTCTTTACTACCAGAATTAACTGCTTCTAATTGATTATTTTCATTTACTTTGATTGTCGTGCCATCAACATTAACATCGAATTTGTTTGAATTAGATGAAAGAGCCGAACCGGCTGTTGGGACAACTGCATGAATTTCACCATCTGGATTTGCTTGAATTGTTAAATTATCAATCTTTGTTTTGATTACATCTTTATCAATTTCAATACCATCACCTGCTTTATAATTTATACTTGGAATTGTTAGTGCTAATTGATTATCATTATTTATTTTGATTGTGCTTTGGTAAACTTGAACATTTAAAGTATCTCCATTTACATTTAAACCATCACCTGGCCTATATACTTTCCCTGCATTGGCTACTGATAACTGTTTAGATTCATTGAAGACAATACTTGTTCCGTCAATATCAGCAGTAATTGCATTATTGCCTCTGGTGATTAATATACCATCTCCTGCTTTAAATTTTATAGATTTATCTATAGCTTCTATTTCACCAGCCTGGTTTACTTTAACTGATATTCCATCAACGTTAGCGCTTATCTTGTGATTGTTGATATGAATCCCTGGGCCTTCTGAATATTCTATTCCACTAGAACCACTTCCTACAACAACACATGAAAGTTTTCCTTCTGAGTTTAGACATAGTGTATTATCAAAGTTTACTGAAATCATTCTATCTTCTAAAGATATGGCTTTTCCTGCCTTATAATCTGTATTTTCATCAACTTGCTGTTTTGAATAAGACATTTGATAAATGGAAAAATAACATTTTCCGCCTTCTACCTAATGCAATCTAATCCAACCAATGTAGGTCAATACTCTAATACTGAAAAACTACTATTAATAAAATTATTTTTCCTGTAAAACAATCAATGCCAACAGTAAAAACTTACTTTTATGTTCAAGGAGCAGGAAATAGCCCAAGCAAATATTATGAAAGAAAATTCCCTCATGAATTCACATCAAGTAATAATCCTAAGTTCATCCATGTCATCCATTGTCGTTGCTTATTTAGTAATGCAATGGTTGGAGATGTTATGTTACACTGTTCTTTCATTGAACGTGATAATTATTTGGATTCATTCGTTTGCTTTACAAATACTATATTAACCAAGTACAAGAAATACGAAATAACACAGCCTAAAGATACTTTTAAGATATGGTTTACTGACTTAATGGGTAATCTAATTAATGTCCAACAATTTGTACTCGAACTCATGATTGAGTATTAAAAATATTTTTAGATTAAGTTGTATAAACGTTTGAATTTACCATAATAGATTCGAATTTTCTGATTATTTTTGTTATTCATTATTACAAATTTCAGTTGAGTACGTTTATCTTCATTAATATGCAATTCTCTATATTGATTGCCGTTATAGAAATAAAACTTATCGGTTGCTTCATCATAATAGTAGTTTTCGAATTCATGCTTTCCATAATCATTTACAACAATTGCATCATCACTTATTTCATCAACGTAAGTATATTCTACTCCATTATTTGATGATTTGTTTCTGTTATTTTCTGACTGAGTTATCCATCTGAGGTTTTCAATATGATAATCTGTTCTATCTCTATTAATATGGTCGATTTGATTCTTATGTTCTGGGTCATCATTTGGAATGAATTGTTGAGCAATTCAGAAATGCTTTCTATAATCATGTAAGTCTAATTTAACACGAGGATAACCTTTATTATCATTACTTTCTTTAACTTCATAATGGTCTCTAACTTTTCTAATTGTAAATGGAAATTGATTAAGGATTTCATATTGATTTTCAAATTTAATTCTAGAATGAAAACTATCGACGAACCCAAATCATCATTCCCATTAAAGGATAATACCAAAAAATACCAATTACATAAAATGTCATCAAGAGACTCTTACATCATTGATTTGATGATGGTATATCATCTCTGTTATCTTGTAGCAATAAATATTAATACAAGATACCTTTATGTTAAACTAACAAATATTGAATTAGGTGAAAACAAATTCAGTAAACGTGATAAGAAATCATCCAAAAGATACTTGAATGCGTTACGAGCATTGATAGACCAGGGAATGGTAGTTAGATATCTTTCTGGTGATGGTGAATCTGCCTTTAATTCAGCAGAAGCTCAAGAATTCTATATTAATAATGGAATTACTTTTAGAACAGTTCCAAGACAAGTGAATGGTGCATATCCTGATTTCATGAAGTCAGAACAAAGATTAGCCAATAAAACAAGTCCATTACATTCATCATTAGGGATTATAGATAGAGTAATTCGTACTTTACGAGATATGGCATATAATATGAAAATCGGTATGATTACTCCAAATGTTATGGAAGATTTGGTTTTCCAATACAATCATGCCCCTCATCAAACTCTAAGTAAATATGCCGGATATCCTGTATCTCCTCAACAAGTTCAGAATGACCATGAATTAGAAAACTATATAGTTAGAAGAATATGTCAAGAGAATTATAACATAAAGAATAGTCCTGGATTCAAAATTGAAGAAGGTATGAATGTTAAAGTATACAATGAAACAGATAAGATGCTGAAACGAAGAAGTATTATTCAACCTGGTGAGCACAAAATTATTGGATTTGAGAATGGATTGTATTTAGTAAAAAGTGGTAAAAATATACAGAAGCTTCCAAGATATCGTTTGGCTCATATGTGGGAATAATTTGAGGGCTGAAAGTAGTCATCAATAATTCCCTCTTGATTCTCACTTCGTTCGGCTTCGCTGCCTGTCCAACTTGTTGGATATTCGAAGTAATCGTCTCTCGAGCCGCTTTCATAAAGTGTCTTTATCTTTCTCACGAATTTTGTTTTTGTTGATACTGTCATGTTTTTGTTCATTTCGAAACATGGTTGACCTTTAGTTAAGTCAAAGGTCTGAGACTTCCCTTCATACATTGATTTGTATAAAGCTAATGGGTTGTTATTGAATTTCTTTGTTGCATATTTAATGCTATTTTGAGTAAGGCCTTTGCCGCGTACCATATAATCAATTTTTCCAGTAGAATCTTGAAGTTTATCAATGTACATCTTCTTCATTAAGAAGAATGATTCAATTGCTTTTGGCATTTCGTCATGGTTATCAATTGTTGGAAAATCTGAATGGAATTGTCCTAAATTAGAGCCAATTAAATCTCTCCCATACTTATCTTTGAATGCATCGATTAATTTAGGTAAATCATCGACTTCTATATGCATTGAATCTGTATCTTGATAATAGATATGACAACCTAAGTCAAATGCTAAGCACATAACTTCGTTCATAATTCTCTTTGGCATACTGAGTACTTGAATTCCAAGTAAGCGAAAATTGAAATGCTTATCAATTGGCTTCTTTACACGTACGGCATGGATTTCGCTTTTTCCTAATTGAACTTCTTCAATAATTTTGTAATAATTCTTAAACATATATTTGTTTAAATCCTCTTCATTATCAAAATATTTCCAATCTTTATCAACTGGTTTCTCGATAGTTTTACCATAACATGAATTCATGATTAGTTTATATAATTGCTGAAGAGGATTCTTTTGTTTCTTGTATTCTAGTCTTTTATTGAAAATATGTCTTATGACTTTCTGAATTGTATCATCAGTTCCACTATTCCAATAATAACCTTTAATTAGTTCAAATTCTATTTTCTGAAAATTAATCAAATCCTCCAAAGCAATGTTATCGACTACCATCGTGACAGGGTCTGTTATGTTGTCGTTATTTAAGTTAAGACCTTCTTTAGTTTTCTGAACAATTAATGGAAATGCGTAGTGTTTGTTCACTTTTGTAATCTTAATCTCTACAACATATGCATCAACTGATTGAAGAAATTTCATATTTAATTTCTCTGGTTGAATAACTTCAGGCAAACCTTTAACTGTCTTCAGTCTAGTCATAGCTGAAGGATATAATGATACTGCATCAAAATCACTTAAAGGTTTAGTGGTATGCCATTTCTTATTATAAGCAGTCATGCATCTTCCACCATAAATAGCATGAGACATAAAATGTCTAACAACACCACCAACTTTATAAAGATTATGATTATAGTAAACATTCTGATTGAATACTTCATTAGCTAAAGCTGAGATTGAAATGAATTTATATGGGTCAATTTTGAAATCTTACAAGAATCCTTCACGAAATGCATTAAATCCTAAACGAAGAATATTCACATCTTGTTCGCAGTAAAATTCACAGTATTTGTACATATCAAATTCTGTTTCAGATAATCTGCAACCTTTAATAGAATCAATATTAGAATTGAATAATTTGTAATCATCTTCTGTCCACTCTTTGTCCTCATCTTTACCTGCTTCACTGATTACACCAATATTAGTCTTTAATCTTTCCAATGTGTAATACTTGTATGGGAAGATTTCTTTCTGTACTTTGGGCAAGTTGAACATAGCTGGAAAATCACTTAACTTAGATGAAATCATCGGATATGAGTCTCTAAAATGAATAGTTTTACCTTCAAACTTAATATCTGCCTTCATAACTTTACTTCCTTTGATAATTGATTTGTTCATTCCATATTGTGCCAACATTCTGATATCATAAGCTAAATTATGAAAATAAACCACATCTCCATCCTCTAAATACTTCAATAGTTTAAGTGCACAATCTTCACCTTTCCAACAATGCTTTAATTTTTCATCAATTTCATGTTGAAGTACAACCATATAAGGTTTATGAATTGTGCCGCTAACGTCAGCTTCAAAGTCTGCATACCAGTAATTCGTTATCTTATCTTTGGTTTTCCAATTAGATGGTGCAATTAATTGAGTACAGTGTTCAGGGTCATAATCTAAATTGATACTGTCTAAATCATTCTTAACTTCATCATAAAATGTTGTTTTTAAAATCATTGCTTCACCAAAAGTAATCGGTTCAAAATATCCATTTTGCATTAAAGTTCTGACTAAGTTTGATGATGAAATGAAATGTCTTGCTTTTCTCCAAGTCTTATTTAATTCTTTATCAAACTTATCATCTTCTCTATCTTTCAAGTTCTTTATATAATCAGTTGAAAATGGTGTCACTTCCTCTAGAAAGTAGTGAGATTCATAAATATTCATGTGATGAATTCTATTTGATTTTGGATTAGCAACTCCGAAATAATTTTTTGATATACGATTTTTAGAAGATGTAACAGTCTTCTTCTTGTCAAATGCCTTTTCATTTATGAAAGTTAGTTTAATTTGTATCTTGAATTCATTACATATTTGTTCAATACATCCTTGTGAAAGATATCTTCTATTAATTCTTAAACGAATCTTATTTAAAGTCTCTTCATCGTACTGTCCAGTTTGCTTAAGTGCATAAACAAAACAGTTATCATCTAATTCTTTTCTTTGTTCCTTACCTTCAATTAAAGTATCAAATATCTGTAATCTATTCAAATATTCAATAATCATTTTAGGTGTATCTGGTTTGATTAAATATCTAAAGAATGAGCCACCTCTGTCATTGTTACAATCATACTTTGCATATTCATTAAACCTAATTTCATCAAACATTGACCAATCAGGTAATTCACTACCTCCATCTTCGTAAAAGTATTCAGCTGGAGTTGTATCTAAGTCGAATAACAAATGCCTTTCTTCTAAATTCTTCATTAGTTGATTTAAAGATTCTTCATCAATTGGTTTTGTATGCCACTGTCCATTAACTTTAAATTGTATCTTGTATTTCCCAATAATAGGAAGAGTTAAAATGTGTTCTTGAAAGAAATTCTTTAATGGCTCAAATATTAGTTCTCTACCTACATTAGTTAATTTAGTAAAATCAATGCGCCAATTAGTTTTGTGTCTAAGTAGAGGGTCTATTATTCCATCAACTACATCTTTCTGAGAAGATTCTTGTTCCTTCCATTCTTTAAATGATTGCATTACCTGTTTATTTTTTTCAGCTGGCGTTAACTGGAGAAATTCATCAGCATCAGTTTTTGGGTTAAAATGATGATACTCTTTTAGTTTCTTAGCATGAGCTGGTAATTCTTTCAGCAAATCTTTATTCTTATTCATAGCAGCATCAATTCCCATAAAATAGTAGAAAATTGGGTCATTTTCAAAAGGGCCTTTATAATTAGTTTCTGCTAAATAATCTTTAATTTCATCAATTAATGCTTTTCTTACATCTTTCACAAATGGAAGTTTTTCATATTCCTCTAAAGTAGTAGCAGAAGGATTAACTATTTTAAATAATTCGAATAATTTCTCAGTACTTACTGCTTTCATTTTTAGATGAGATAAATTATTAATTTAAAACAAATATTAAATCTAAAAATATTTGAGAAAAAATTCAAAAAGTAATTTAAAAATAATAGAGAAATGCTATGTGAAAAAAATTGTTCTCTTTATTAATATGTAACCATATTTTTGAGAGCTGAATTAATTGAGACTAGAATTAATTGAGACTAGAATTTTTAAAATTGAGACTAGAATTTTTAAAATTGAGACTAGAATTAATTGAGAGGGTGTTGGGAATTGAGAGCTAAATTAAATTGAGACCAGATTTAATTGATAAAATTTTGAAAGGATGTTGTAATTCAATTCCTCAGAAAAATAAGTTATAATTTCTCTAATTTTGGTAAGATTAATTTATTCATATTCATAATTCTCATCATAAATCTATCACTTATAATAATATTATCTCGTTTATTCGGAGTATTTGGTGTTCCATCATCTATATCAGGTATTAATTGATATCTGATTGATTTATAAACAATATTACTAGTAATCGGCACTGCAAAATCAGACTGTTTATAATATCGGTATAATTGTTTTTGACTTGGACTGAAAAAGTAAAATCTTCTATAATAAGTATTATCACAATGAGAAATGATACGCTTTACATCAGATGGCATTATTTCAGGTTTTGGATTTAATCCTTCAAAATCATTAAAATGCTCATAGTAATTTGTAGTCATTTTATAAACGAAAAAATATCAAATAAAATTATAACTGATTACTTTTAGAATGCTGAGAATTCAGTGCAAAAAACTCAGGCCAGATGGCTTTGGTCGGTTTACCGTGCGCAGCGAGGGGTTTGACGCTGAGCGTCAAAAAACCGCCAAAGCTGTGACTACTAATAATTGAATCATTTTGAATGCAATTCATTTTTCTTTGATATCTCCTTTCAAAAATTCTGAGCTTAATTTTTTTAACCTTATAAAATGTGTTTAATTTATCATCATTTAGAACTTTAAATGAATCTGATGTTTGTCTGCTCTTGGATATATTCCAAAAATTTATATACATATGAATTAATATTGATATTAATACTAATCTGAGAATATTATGAAATATTATTTTTAATTTTCAAAGAGTTAATTTTAGTTTCTTTGTTCTATTTATCTTTAAAAATACTAGACAACTATATTGCCCAAATAAAAATGATTAAACAAAAAAATTTTATTAAAAATGAGATTGAAAAATAATACTTATCTCAAAATTAAGGCCAAATAAAAGGTGATTTTGCCAAAGGAAAGGTCAACTATAACTCTATCATATATGACTCTTAATAAGTCATATTTAACGATAAATTTGATTTTTTCAATTTTAGAAATTTCAAAAAAAAAAAAAAAAAAAAAAAAAAAAAAAAAAAAAAAAAAAAAAAAAAAAAAAAAAAGATTTATAATTTCTTCTTAAAATAAAAATAAAGACAAAATAATGGATTAAAAATAATTTATTTTATAAGTATTATTGAATTATTATCTTATCAATTGAATGATAAAATTGAATTGTCTTTGAAAATTTATAAAATTTTAATTCAATCAATATCTTATTATAAATATATAACAAATATTTATTTTATGATATATATAGAAATTATAATAAATATTATTAACAATAATACAATATATAATTTGAAATTTAAGCTGATAAAAAAAGATTAGTTTTATTTTGATAATCAAAAGGGTAAAAATATTCTCTTGTGTGATGTAAATAATTGTATAATTATTATTTTTCTTAAAATATGACAAATTTCAAGAAAAAGTTTTGAGATGATGAATTTGAGATATTATGTCGAAAAATTCCATACCTTATTTAAATCATAATCATAAAGCTAACTTTCATTATCGCATAAAAATCGCATTTGTTTGTTATAAAACCAAAAGCTGAGTGAGCAAAAAACAATATAATACCCTCGATGATCAGTACCATTTTGGAGTTATTAAGAGATATAGAAAATGCATACTTCAACAAATAATTTTTATCAGATAAAATTTGCAAAAACTCATTTTTTATCATAAAAAAAGAAGTGCAAAAACAAACTTTTTGAGCGAAAAAAACTAAATATTTGATTAAATAGTCTTTTTAGAAACAGTATCTCATAAAGATCCTGTTAGCAAAATATTATTTCCCAATTGCCTTCATTTGGAGAGTTATTAAAAAAACAAATATCATATAATATTATAGCGATTTGAGTTGAGACGACAAAATGAAAGAGAATCTGTTAATTAGTATAAACTGCTAATATGAGTTTTCAAAATGAACAAAATTGTTGAAAAAAATGCAACTAAAAAATAAAAAGTGAGATGTTTTTTATTTTTCGATCATGTTTTGAATGCCTATAAAAAAAAATATCACCAAAATGATATCACATGTGATTTGTAACATGGAAAAAATTGAGAAAGGGGTGTAACTTTTTTTCTCAAAAACTAAAAACTCACACATAAAGGGTAAAATATGGGTATATTGAATTTTAATTAAAGTCTTTATTTCAACAATATAGCATTCGAACCAAAAATTGAAATTTTAGCATTTTTTCTATTGCAGAAGGTGAAAAAATAAAATCGAAATATCGGATTATTTGGATTATTGTTTCCATATTGAATCATATATATCGCTTCTATATATATTATTGCATAATAAACAAAAGTAAAATTATAACTCTTTATGCTAACATTTTTGAGAAAAATCGAAATTTTGATTTTTAATGTACGTTTAAAATTAATAAAAAAATTTGTCTAGCTATTATATCTGTTCAATTTTCTTTATTGATGATATCCTCATATATATAAGTAATATAAGCAAAATAATTATTGAAGAAACATTTAGATTATATCTAACTCAATTAAAAGCAAAGCTTTGATGTGAAAAATAATAAAGACAAATCTCAAAAAAACATTTCGTTTTAATAGTCAATATGAGCATGCCTTCTTAAAAGTAAAGTAATAAAAATATTAGTCTTGAATATGAAAATAGAGAAATATGATTTAAGCTTAATAATCCAAATAATATATGAACTTTTACGATCATTTTTGAAAAATTTTGAAATTTGTGAAAATGAATGAATATTTATATGTTGAAAAGGAAATGGTTCACAGAAATAACTCAGTTTTATGCTCAATGCTTGATAATAATATGTCAATGAGTATAAAAGAGTTTCAACATATAAATGGGAAATATTTTTGAGAATTTCAAAAATATGATATTTTGGTAAAAAATTAAAATCAAAATAAAAGCTAGTCATAATTTTTGTCAATTATTGATCTATGATATTATATGAATTGATATATATCTAAAATGATCAAAAAACCTAATATAATAAAAGTTTTATCCCAAAATATCCGTTTGTAAAAATTGGACGTTTATTTTCATCTAAATTATGATCTCATTGATATCTTGGTATATGAATGATATTTTTATAATAATATAAGTTATTAAAAGATGATGGATGATTTCAACAGTAAAAAGATGGCTAAGGATGAAATATTATATAAGATTTAGCATTTTATTTCAAGTTCATTTTTAAAAAGGTTTTATCTAAGTTTTCATAATATAGTTTTTCGATTCACCAAGTTATAAATATTTTATATACTGTGTTAATTAAGATAATCATTGTAGAATTCATCTGAACTAATTAAAAAATAGATTATAGGCTTTTCAAAAAAATCCTAATTTTAAACGTACATTAAAAATCAAAATTTCGATTTTTCTCAAAAATGTTAGCATAAAGAGTTATAATTTTACTTTTGTTTATTATGCAATAATATATATAGAAGCGATATATATGATTCAATATGGAAACAATAATCCAAATAATCCGATATTTCGATTTTATTTTTTCACCTTCTGCAATAGAAAAAATGCTAAAATTTCAATTTTTGGTTCGAATGCTATATTTGTTTATATCAACTATTAAGTGCTTAACATATTGATATATTTCATTTATTACCAAAGTCTTTGAATATAAAGAAAAATCAAAAATAAATAAATAATTTTTAAAATTTTTAAAAAATTTTCCGATCACATTTAAATCCATTTTCACATTTGAATCCTTTTCTGTAATTATTAAATAAATTATTCATTAAATAATTATTAAATTGAATAAAAAATAAAATTAAATAAATTTATATTTATTTATTTATTTATTTATATAATTATTATAAATATAAAAAAGGCCTGCTTTCATTTTATATTTAGAATATATATTTTTTTTTAAAAAAAAAAGAAAAAGAAAGATAAATGAAAATGGAGCTTTATTAAAAACTAATTAATGGATTTTCATCATATTCAAGCTCCTTTTCAATTAAATCATCTTGAAATAGCGCATGCAAATTCTGGTTTATAAAGTCATTTGAGTATTGTTCATCTTGCTTTAGGAAAATACTATTCATTCGTATAACAAGTAACGCATTTAAGGTTTCAAATCCCAGATTTCTCTTATTATTCATAAGGATATCTCCAAGGTGAGAAAAAGAACGCTCGCAGGCTGCTTCACTACAAGGTACAGTCAGTATTTTAATTGCAATTCGAGCGAATTTTTTTTGTAATATCCTTAAATTCATCATGTTTTAGAGAAATACGTTGTGGATCAATTGTCCAAAAAGTGCCACCATTTGCAACATTTTCCCAGAAATAAAAGATTTCAACGTTGTATTTTGTAATATTAAAAAAGAGTTTTTTCGAAACTTTAAAAAATATAAAAAAAATTGAGCGAGTTTTTTTTTCTGGATTTTCATTTGAATATTCAAGAAAAGTGTCATGAGCGACATTAATTGAAATTAGTGATTGTTGATCTTTTTCATTTAAATTTTGTAATCCATGACCTGTTAACAAGTACGCTAAAATAGGTAACTTAAGATTTTCAGTTGAAGAAAATCTATTCAATATTGAATTTAACATATCTTGTGCAATATTTACTTCTTCTTTTCTTTTATTTAATTCATTAATTTTAATTAATTGATTCAATGTGATTTGTAAATTTGAAAAAAATTTCAGCAATTGAAAAACAGTTTTTTTCGAACTTTTTCATAAGAATTTTCAAAGACATCAAAATTTCATCAATATACAACCAGTCATATTCAGTTTGAATTTGATCATATTGATATAAATATAAAGGATCTAATTCTATTTTATGAGCAATAATAAAACTAATACATTTTGATAATGAATACCAGCGAATTTCTTTGAATTCTGGGATTTTACCCAAACTTCTTACTTTTTCAGAAAATTCTTTGAAATATTTCAATAAGTGAATAACGGTTGTTACAATATTTTTGTATTTATTGTCAAAAATGTCCTTGATTGCTAGATTCAATGTATGACATGAACATGGAGTTCTGAAAAAGTTTTGTTTACTTTTAGCTTGAGCACTTGAAGGACCACCATCTAGAGCTGCTATGTTACTTGAAAAATTTTCAGTGCAGACTGATACAAGATGACCACCATTTCGAGAAATTGTTAATGCTGTGTCGGCAATGATTTGAGAAATGTTCTCGCTTGTTTCTACATTACATTTTGTAATACCTAAAAAATAAATCTGCCTTGGTGTGAACAGAATTTGTCCTTGGTATTTTTTTACTCTTTTCAACACCATCAATAAGAAGAGAAACCGAAAGACCTTTTATCTTTTGAAAAAATTTATTTATGATATGTGATGAAAACTGATGAATTTTGTAACGCATTGTCGATTCTGGAGGCATAATAAAATTTGAATTAATATTTTGTAAAAAGCCATTAAAATCGCTATCAAAAATGGAATTAAATGTTATGTTTTTTTTGGAGATCCAGATCATTAGATATTTGAGAGCTTTCTCATAATTAATGTGGCCAGTATCATTTGAAAAAGATAATTGTTGCTTGCAATTATGATTTTTTGTACTACTTTTGATTTTGTATTCTTTTCCGCATTCTGAGCAGATGAAAAGGGTTTCGATTATATCTGTCCTATTGCCCAAATTTATTTTGAGAACTCTGAAATCAATTCCAAAGTCGTTGGTAATAAAATATTGCTGCATTTATTAGTTTTTTTTTTTTTAAGGTACAAATCTAGTACGTTATAGATTGAGAGAAAGCACGTTATATATTTGAGACCCTTGCCCTATTGAAAAAGTTTTATTTTGAATGCGTGTCAGATTTGAAATTCTGAACTTTATTTTTTTTTTTTTATAAAATATTTATGATAAAAATATTTTTTTATATAACATGTCCTTTAGCTTTAATAAAGTGTCAAAAAAATTGCGGTTTCTAAACGTACTAGATTTGTACCTTAAAAAAATCAATTGAATTTTTATAAAAACTCATTGAATTTTTTTGATCGTCTACTTTTAAAAAGTTTCAAAAATTGAAAGGAATTCAGAGGCTGTTATGTCTAGGTCAGAACTCAATTCCTCGGGACTTTTTTACTCTTAGAATTAGCGTTGTTTATCGATACGACTAAATACCAGTTACCGAAGAAGTATCGGTATTCGGTAAATATCGATACTTTTTTGCTCGGTATTTTTTAGTATCGATACAAAAGTGCTTCGGTATTTTAAGAGTATCAGCGGTTATTAAAAAAGTACTTTATAATACTTTTTATCAGTATCGATACGGTATTTTAATATATAAATTTTATTAATAAATAATGAATAAAAATATTACAACATTTGATTATTTAATTTTAAATAAATATTTGACCCTTTTTGCTTTTTTTTAATATTATTCAATAAAGATTGAAAATTGTTATAATTTGATTAATTTATGCTTCCAACGTGCGTTTTAGATAATGCCTAAGTATAATACTTAAGTATGAATCTTAATTTTATATAATAATCACACAAAAATTTAAATTTTAGCTTTTTTTAAATAAAAAAATATATTTACCCTGATCTCGGATAAAATGAGAAAGTTTGTATGGTTAAGTTTTTTTTTTGTTCTGTTAACTATTTTTACTCTGATAAAAATATTGTGATTCTAAAGAAATAAATGATTTATCGAAATCTCTCTACAACATTTTAATTATTTGATCATTTTATTATGTATTTTTTGAATATAATTAAATCTTCTGATTACAATGTGAAGTCACTTAACGGCACAAAAAAAAAAACAATTGAAAATAATTTTTCTGTAGAAAGTTCAACAGAGTTCACACAATCTCTACCAAATATTATAGATATTCAACAAAGATCTGCGATAGATCAGCAATTTTTCCCAAAAATCCTCTTTCAACAACAATAATTTTATACTAACATTATCGATTCTCTTCCAAACAACATCGATTCTCTTCCAAACAACATCGATTCTCTTCCAAACAGCATCGATTCTCTTCCAAGCAGCATCGATTCTCTCCCAAACAACAACGATTCTCTTCCTGCAGCGTCGATTCCCTTCCAACAACAATACATCACTTCCCAACAATAACGATTCTTTTTCATTGATCTAAGATTCTCTAATAATATAATAATCATCTTGCTATTAGATATGAATGTTGCTCCATATGATTATATATGCATTATATTATCTCAATCAATCTCATAAAAGAGCACAAAGCACAAAAAAATTAATATGAATCCATTGATCTTCCTCAAAAGGCTCTCACTTAGATTATTTATTACAAAACTCTCATCAACTTATCCAAATGTTATTATAATATAACAAAATAGTGCTATCTCTTATATTTTAACAATCGATCATAGCATACCCAACTTTTGTTCAAAATTTTACATGATTTTAAATCATCTTTATTTTTGTTAACAAAAAGTTTGAGTGACCGATGCTTTCACTCAAAAAGTTTAAATACCACAATCCGTTTATTAATATCAACAACATATAATAAACGAATTGGTTTACCACTTATCTTCATATTATTTGTTATTTGATTGACCAATATCAAAGATATGATACACAAATTTATCAATATTTATAATTCTCGTACCAATACCAAATCTTAAATTGAAGAATTAATTTTCTATTATGGACACACTTAATCAGCAAAAATACTATTTTTTCCTCATAATTACTTAATTGTGCTATAATATTCCAATCAGTTTTCACTTGATGCATATAATATTCTAAGGTGATGAATTAGAAAAAATTACAAAGAATAATATATAGCTCTTTTAAATCTATCAAATGTATTGTTTATATTATTGCCAAAGCGATTTCTCATATCTTTTTACTTTCTAAGAAAAATCTCAAATAAGATGATATTTTTGGAAATTTTTTTACAAAATTATTTAATCAAGCGATTTAAATACAATATATGGGAAGTATTACTAACATAGATGGAAAATTCTACATATACGACCAGTAACATTTTATAATCAGCCAATTGCAGCAGAATATTATTTCAAAAAAAAAAAAAAAAAAAAAAAAAAAAAAAAAAAAAAAAAAAAAAAAAAAAAACAATTCTTTAATAACCTATCCAAAAGAGAAGGTTCATGAATACTAAGATTATTAAATATCAGTTTTACCTTATCTTCAATTATGTTTTGAGATATTAAAATAATATTGTTTTTAGCATCTTTATTTTTTCTTTATATCTTTTATATATAAACACTAATGCATATGAATTATATTAGCCATATTTGTATTTAGTCATTCTCATCCGTTTTCTTTTTTTTAAGCCAATTAAGTTTTTATTTTATTATAAGGTCAAAAATTCACCCAAATTTCACCATTTTTTAATAACGATTTTTTATTAAAAAAAAAATACGTTAACTTTCTCATTTTATCCGAGATCAGGGTATAATTTATTATTATTTGCTCAAGATTGAAAGAAATTCTATCAAAAGGGGACAGAAGCCCACAAATATCTTTTAAATCAATATGTTAAAATTTATTTTGAATGTTATGAACATTAAGGTACAAATCCAGTACGTTATTTTTTGAATAGGAGAACGTTTATTATTTGAATAGTTGCATGTCTCTGAAAAAGTTTAAATTGACTAGGTTTGTTTTTGACACTTATTTTACAATTTAAATAAACATTATGACATGTTATATGAAATGAATGAAAATAATCGTTTTTTATTTAACATGTCATCTTATTCTTTGAGAATGTCAAAAAAAATTGCGGTTACTAAACGTACTGGATTTGTACCTTAAGAAAAGTCTATTTTTAACTTTTATTTATATTTGGTCCGACTATTATTATTCAAAACATATTTGGTTTGATAAATTCTAAGATGACCAAATTAGTTTTGAAAAATAATCATAACATAGCAATTCATTAGAGCTCGGAGAAAAAGGGATTTCCTTTTGAAAACAAAGAATTATATTTATAAAACATATTTATTTTGATGTGTATAAGTTATATCTGAAAGCATACACTTTTTCGAAAAAAATTTGTTTTTTTAAGGGACCACTATCATATTTTTTTGTAAACATTTCAATATTGAAAAAACTCATAGAAAATAAAATTCAATGGTTATTATTTCGGAAAAAGTTTAAAACTTTAAAATTTCACCATTCCGATCATTTTTGTAAAATTTTTACATCCTTTCAACTTTTAAATTTTTATTGAAAAAAGGGAATAGGCTTAAAAGAAGAATAGAAATAAATGATATATAATTTATATAATTTATATATACCAAAATATTGCAAAAATACTCAAGAAATAATTTTATTTAAGTCAATTAATTTTGTGATAACTCATAGAATTTTTAACACAGAATTTGATAGTGGTCCCTTAAAAAAAAAAGTGACTTTTTTATAAAAAGGTTTATTTTTGAATATTTTTTTTTTTTTTTTTTTTTTTTTATAAAAAAAAGCTTCTTTGCGAAAAGCTTTTGTGTGTGCAAAAAGTAAAATCATATCAATAAGTTTCGATCATTTCAAATAAAAAATTTAAGGTACAAATCCAGTACGTTATTTTTTGAATATGAGAACGTTTATTATTTGAATAGTTGCATGTCTCTGAAAAAGTTTAAATTGACTAGGTTTGTTTTTGACACTTATTTTACAATTTAAATAAGCATTATGACATGTTATATGAAATGGATGAAAATAATCGTTTTTTATTTAACATGTCATTTTATTCTTTGAGAATGTCAAAAAAAATTGCGGTTACTAAACGTACTGGATTTGTACCTTAATTAAAATCATAAATTCCTTTCGAAATATAAATTGATAGAAAAAATTTAGTTAACAAGAATTTCAAAGAATTATTTAATTAAAACATATATTTAGATATTATTCAAATCATAAAGAATGATATTTGATGTATAAATTATAAAGTACTCGTAATCATTGCTTATGATCAAACTATATTCAAAATTTGAAGCATTCTAAATATATAGAAAATATCATTTGCTTCATTAAGCTGTGAGGCACTTTCCAATCTTGTTAAATGATGCTTTTGATGCAGACAGTTTAAATCGGGAATGAAAATAATAGTTTTGTCCTCAAAATGTAGTTTTTTCCACCAATTATAACGTTTTTTTAATATGAATAAATAAGATAGATCGCTCCTTCCGTAAATCTTGCTATGTACGTTAAGCTTTTCCGTAATTTTTGCTATGATACTTTTTTTAATTTATTTTTTAAGGTACAATTCTCATACGTTTAGTAACTGTAAAACTTTTTGACACTTTAAGAAAAAGAAAAGACATGTTATATAAAAAATATTTTTAAAAAATTATACATTTGAAAAATTTAATATAAAAAATAAAGCTCAGAATTTTAAATCTGACACTCATTCAAAAATAAACTTTTTCTGAGAGGTGCACTTTCACAAAATTTTAACGTTCTCTTTCTCAATATTTAACGTATGAGAATTGTACCTTAATTTTAGAGCAAACAAACAAATAATAAATAATAATTTAATCAATTTTATATTAAAAAAAAGTAATTTTATTAATTTTAATAATTAAAAAAATGCTATTCCTTTATCAATTACGCTAAAATGTTTTGAGCGGTCTTTTAAATTAGCATAAATCAATTGTTTAGTAGTATGGTTAACATATTATTTGAGAAACTGGTTAACAGATTCGTTTGATTAGACAAGATATCGAATTTGGATAAAAATGTTTTGAGCGGTCTTTTAAATTAGCATAAATCAATTGCTTAGTAGTATGGTTAACATATTATTTGAGAAACTGGTTAACAGATTCGTTTGATTAGACAAGATATCGAATTTGGATAAAAATGTTTTGAGTGGTCTTGAAATTAGCATAAATCAATTGTTTAGCAGCATAGTTAGCATGTTGTTTAAGAAAATAACAATTCCATTTTGATTGAGTATCTCAAATAAAGAAGATTATAAAAAATATTGGGCCATAACCGTCATAACAAATTTTACGGAAAATCGGTTTTATCATAAATAACGTATTCAAAAGTCAAAATCAAATAAAATATTTATAAGATCTTGTTTTTTTTAAAAGAAAATCTATATTAAAAAAAATTGTTCATATAAAAAAGACTTGGTGTTTTGAAAAAAGAAAATTATTTCGCAAAAAAATGTTTTTACAGTCAAACCTTTTTCTTTTCGAAAAAAAAATGGATTTTTAAAACATATGGATCTTAATGATATGAAAAAGTTTTGTAAATATGGAAATTCCTTTTTCGCCGATCTCTATTAAGGTACAATTCTCATACGTTTAGTAACTGCAAAACTTTTTGACACTTTAAGAAAAAGAAAAGACATGTTATATAAAAAATATTTTTTAAAAAATTATATATTTGAAAAATTTAATATAAAAAATAAAGCTCAGAATTTTAAATCTGACACTCATTCAAAAATAAACTTTTTCTGAGAGGTGCACTTTCACAAAATTTTAACGTTCTCTTTCTCAATATTTAACGTATGAGAATTGTACCTTAAAGATAAAAGAAAAATCACTTATTTATTAATTTAGAAGGGGCGAAGCTCCTGATTTTCAATATGATTCATTTTATAATTTTATATCATTATATTTATTTGCTGTTAAGATTATTTTTCCAAATTGTATTCATTTTTATATGGTGAAAAAAAAGATATAGGTATTTTTATTTTTATAAAAATCATTGAATTGTTAATCGTGTAAGTAAATATTGACCACATAAAAAACGGTTTAATTTTTTTAAAATTTTATGATTATTTTATAAAATTTCCAAACTTTTTGAATTCATTGAATTTTTTTCTTTTAATTTTTATTCGTTGTTTTTTGGATATATGATTAAAATTTAAAGATAATTCTTTTTGTATTTTAAATAATCTAGATTATTGATTAAATATTTAATATTATTTGTTCTAAAAAATCCAAATATTATGAAATAATTTTGATATCAAAAGATTGGCCATATAAATTGGCATACAATTTTATATCTTACATTAATATATGTATTTTTATTTATTTTTATTGCGTTTTATAACATCGTATTGAAATTCACATAGAAAATTATGTTTTTTACTTTCTGAGCAAAAAGAAGTTTTTCATTCAATTTTTTTGATTTAAAATAGCATTATCTTGAATTTTATACAAATTAATGCTTATAACATTTGTTCAAATATATTTTATAAAATGTATTCATTATAAATAAATAATTAATATTGCAATATAACTATCATAAAATGAAAAAGGTTAACGGTCGAAGAGCTTCGCCCCTTCTATTAATTTCAAAAAGCAAAATTTTGTATTAAACGCAAATAATTCTCTATTTAAAAAATATTTTTATGAATCATAAGGATATTAAGTTTTTGATTTGTTTTAATGACCATTTTAAAGATCATCAAATGGATAAGAAAATTTATTAAAATCACCAAATAAAACCTAAAATTCAAATAAAACTTTTTGATGTCAAAAAAAGAGTGTCCAACCTATGATAGTAAAAACATTAAGATTAAATTTTTATTCTCAGATCTACCAAATTCCATCAAATACAGTTTATTTGGATGAAATTGATCAAAAAATCTATAAATCTTTAATATAAAAGCAATATTATGAGGTCAAAACAAAAGTTAATAATCAAATTTTTGAATCTTTCATAAAATATTTAATAAAAAAACAACTACCAAATATAACTCCCAATAATATTTCTGAATCTACTCTATTGAGCCTAGAATTTGATATTATGAAAAATATTATTCAAATATTTCGGAAAATATCTTCAAAAAAACATATTCAATCGATAATCGATACAAATGAAGAAAAGAGAAACAGAATTCAATATCAAAACTTCGTTTTGAATCAAAAAAACTCCAAATATCAGCAGATGATATATTATATTTTTAATAATACAAGAAAAGAAACACAAGGAAACTTTTTAAAATTTGAGGAAGAATTACTTTTAGCGTGTGAAAACGAAGATGTTGAAATGGTTGACTTATTAACGCGACCAAAAATTGAATACAAAGGAATTTCCTATATTCTAGATCACTAACTAAAAAGGTCGACTTTATTTCATAATATCTCAGCAACTGGCGATATTCAAATTCCAAAATCAATCAAATATTCAAACAATGAATACTTAATAACTACCATAACTGAAAATTCATTTAAAAGCTCACAAAATCTCAATTCGACCAATTTTACAAATGATTCACAATTAGCCACAATTAACAAGCACGCATTTATGTTTTCATCTCTTGAATACATTCGCATTCCTTCACAAGTAACAAAGATTGGCGAAGGAACTTTTTCATATTGCCGACGATTAAAAAAAATTGATTTTTTTGAGAAATCTCAATTAAAAACTATTTGTAAGTAAGCTTTATCAGGTTCATCAATTAATAATCTTTCTATTCCATCAAGTGTTACCGACCTTAGAAATGGCTGGTGTCGTGGAACAGCAAAATTAACCGAAATTTCAATCGTTCAAAACAATGAAAAAAACATTTCAAATTATAAAGATTCATTTATTATTGGAAAATCGGATTTGACCAATGAATATTTTGACGTTCTTCTCATTGCACGTCGTGATATTCAAAAAGTGGCAATTCCTTCATTCATAAGGAAAATTGGTCAATATGCTTTCGATGAATGCAAGCAAATTCAATCAATCAAATTTTCAAGTGATTCAAAACTGAAATCAATCGATAATTACGCTTTTTTCAACTCTTCATTGGAATCAATTTCTATTCCACGAAAAGTGGCAAATATAGGTGATTTCGCTTTCTCCTTTTGTAATCAATTGAAAAGCATTGAATATTGCCAAAATTCAAAATTGTCTCTGATTGAAAATTACGCTTTCTCAGATTCGTCATTGGAAAAAATTTTTATTCCTTCTTATGTAACTAGAATTGGAAAATATGCTTTTTCTTATTGTAGAAATTTTAGAAATGTTGATTTTGCAGATAGTTCTGAATTAGAAATTATTGATGAAAACGCATTTTACATGTCCAAAAGCGGCCCAAATTAAGGAATCAGCCTTTTGTTATTGTTCAGAACTAAAAAATGTTGATTTTTCAAAAAAAAAAAAAAAAAAAAAAAAAAAAAAGGAAATGTGATTGATAAATAAATACGCATTTTCTTATTCTTCCATTGAGAATTTATTTATCACACCAAACATCATTAATATTGATGAATACGCTTTTCATAACTGTAAAAAACTTCAAATCATTGAATTTGACGAAAACTCAAGATTGAATTCAATTAGTAAAGAAATATTTGGAACAAATACGACAGTTATTATAATGATTCCATTTAAAATAAGCAAATTAATACATTTTAATAGTTAAAATATAGTAAAAATTGCTTTATTAAAAAATAATTATAATACAATTTAATAGATTTTTTAAAACTAAGATTTATTTAATATTTGTGGGATAAAAAATGTTAATTAATCAGAATTATAAAAAATATTAATAAGCTGTTGGCTTTTTGGCATTTCTTTGTTGCCTTTGTTTTCAACAGAGAAAAAATAGAGAGCTTGCAATTCTTCCACTTGTCTGGCGATTTTCTCAGAATTTTCACATTCCTCCATACAAATTTTCATTTGTCCTAGGATTTGTTTAAAATCAAATTGTATGCTTGTAATATTGATGATCAAAGTTTTAGGACGCAACACAATAAAATCAAAATTTTCAAGGAATAATCTAAAAAACAAGTCGAATTTAACAAACAAATCTTTGAACGAGAAACCGTTTTTTTGAAATAGAATGAAAAGTTCCTTCACTTCATGACTTGTTATCTGAAAATCTGAATAATCATATTCACATTTATAGTTTTTCATAAAAATATCTTTTCCTTCACTATTTACCTCTTTGCTAATAAATTTATACAATTCATCAAGAATAATAGTAGCATAGTCCTGATTCTTGATCGATTCAATGACTTCTTTTGACAACACTTGTAAATTTTCTAAAAATTGTTTCAAACGCTTAACGTCTTTTTTTCTATTTTTTTCAAAACCTTGATTGGCATCATCACTTTGTCCCGGTTTTTCACAAACTATATAGTATAAAATAAAGGATGCTAACAGTGTTTTGGTATTATGGTTGTAGTAAATACCAATTTTTTCAGGTGATAAATCAACATTAGAAATATTTTTTGAATGAATGCTAGAAAGTTCCATAACAATGCTATATGCCCACAAATACAAATATTTTTCATATTTGCTTTTATCATTGTTATCGAAGAAACTTTTTAATGAGCAAACTGGAGGGATAGGATCAACTATTTTACCCTTAAGGATTGCATTTCCCACACTTACCTTCACTTTTTGATTGGCAGATAATGAAATAGAAAGTAAATTTTGGCCTTCCACAAATACTTCTCTTAACAAATTACTGCTAAATTGATGAGAAATAAAATTCTCATTTGAAATCTTCGAATCAACATATTCATGAGAAATGAAGGAGAAGTTTTCATTATTTTTTTCCCCAAAGACTTCCAAAATTGTATTTAAGGTATCATCTTTGATTTCAATTGTATCTTTAATAATTGCACAAAGAAATTGTTCAATGTCATCTTTGGATTCTGTTTGGCCACGATAGTAACTTTCGACAAGATCTGAGATCGTGCATTGATATTCACGTGCATCTCTCGCATATTTAATACGAAATTCAATTTCTTCTTCATTATTAGTATAAATTGGTAATGCTTCAATGCATCCAATCAGTTCTTTGAATGATGAATAACGTTCTGTCGTTTCTAGTTTCATGCATTTTTCAATGATTTCTTTCATTCCTTTAAAACTGTTTCCTTCTTCATCTTTATAATTATCTTCAAAGACTTCATTGCCACCTCCTTCTTTAAATAAGAAGTCACAGTAATCTTTGTATTCACCATCTTTCCCTTCCAATATATTCAATCGATTACGTTTTGATAATTTTTTAAACTGGAATGGATATTTAGGTGATATCTCAGTCATAATCTCATGCATCAAGACACCAAAAGAGTAAATATCAGATATTTGTTGTTGCTCAACGGATTTAAAAATGTTCTGTTGAAAATTTTCTGGAGGGCGATAATACGTTTGATAAGGTAAAGAAGTCAAATTAACTTCGTTATCTTGCTTACAAAATCCAAAAAGATATGCATCGAAACTTGAATTGATGAGAATAGCTAGGCTTGAAAGATTTCCATGATATTCTTTATTTAAATGCAAATCTCTTAATGCTATCGCAATTTCAAGAATAACAACCATTTTATCAACTGATGCCAGCTTGTATAATTTAAGTAAATTAGATAGGTCACCAATTGGATAATATGGAATCATATTTTCCTTTATTTGAATGCTATCTTCTTGCGGCGCATGAACAATAAACTTAGAGAGTCCCTTTTGAATAATTTCGATTTCTCTTCTCTTTTGATCATCAGATATTGAATCGTTATATTCGTTATATATTTTTTTCATATAGAGATTCATATTGTCATCATAATAAAGTTTATATGATGTAACATGTTTATCAAATATATTCAATTTTCTTATGAACTTATTTTCATCATCTAAATTATAATCTGGATTTTTCGATTCTTGATGTTTTTGAATGAGAATATCACAAATAAATTTGAGTGTATTGCGGTATATAAATGGAAAATAATATTTTTTGTGATGCTGAATAATTTCTTCAATGATAAAACTAATAGTGAAATTAGATTGAAAAGACTCTTCATATATTTGAGTTTTATGCTCTTCAATATTATAAAATGATAATATAATATCGAATAATTGAATAAGTGATTTGACATTTTGATTATTTGTACAATCAAAAAGGTAGAACCATAAGCTATCATTTATAACGTTACAACAAGCAAATTTTGAAATTTTCCTTTCTTCACCACGAAGCAAAAAATATGATATGTCGAAAAATATTGATAATTGATATTTCCTTGTCTTAATTGGAAAAATGTCTAATATATTTTTTACAATGTCTTCATTATAATTATTTTCATCATTATTTGATAAATTCTGTTGATATATAGAAAATTTTTTTGAAAGATCTTTCTGATATATTGCAAGGAATTGCTCAATGATATCTTTGGATGCTGTTCGGCCACGATAGTAACTTTCAACAAGATCTGAGATGGTGCATTGATATTTATCTGCATCTCTCGCATTATCAAAACGAAAATCAATTTCTTTTTTGTTATTAATATAAATCTGTAATGCTTTAAGTGATTCAATTATCTCTTCAAATGATGAATAACGTTCTGTCGTTTCTGTTTTCATGCATTTTTCAATGATTTCTTTCATTCCTTTAAAATTGTTTCCTTCTTCATCTTTATAATTATCTTCAAAGACTTCATTACCACCTCCTTCTTTAAATAAGAAGTCACAGTAATTTTTGATATTATCTGCGTATTTTTGATTTTCGATATTGCATACACCTTTCAATATTTTCAATAGTTCAGCATACTGGATGCTTCCCATTCGTCTTTCTGGTGATGTTTCGGTAATGATTTCATGCATCAAAACACCAAATGCATAAATATCTGCTTGCTGTAGTAATTTAACGTATTCTTCATCTTCTAAATTATCTGCTTTTGTAATTGGTTCGTTTTCTAAAATTTCTGGTGAACGATAGTAAAATGGTCCTCGAGGTTTTGTTGAATCTCTTTCAAGACTTCGATCATTACAAAATAATTCAAGATAAGCATCTTTACTTGAATTGATGAAGATGAATTGACTACTAAGATTTCCATGATATTCATCATTTGAGTGTAAATCTTTCAATGCTGTCGCGATTTCATATATCATGACAAATTTGTCAACATGTGTCAGTTTAATTATGCTTTTTGATGGCCCTGGGTTTTTATCTTTGTTATTATTGACAATCAGTGATTCAAATGTTCCAATTGGAAAATATGGAAGAATTACTACATTTCTTTGATTTTCATTTTCACCTTCATCATTCTCGTTTTTATTATTTGTTTTTGTAGGTTGAACAATGATTTTCGAACATTTTTCATCGAACTCTTCTTTATGTGATCCAATATATTTAACGCGGATTACAAATTTAGAATAAGTCTTTTGCATTATCTTTTTATAATTTTTTGGAATATCTTTTTTTATTTTAAAAAAATGCAAAGTATCGCTAAAGCAAAGCACACATAAATCATGATCATAAAACTGGGTCTTTTCCAGAATATAAAATTTTTCATTTTTATGCAATTCTTCAAGTTTGAAATTATAACAGCTTAGATCAAGAATATCATTGAGAAAAATTCGACTCGCGTAAATTAAAATAAAATATTTTTTTTTTTCATATATCAAATTTATTTGATCTGATACAATATCTTTAACACATGACTCAACAATTAAAGTATTTGGTTGATTTATACCATAATTTGATGGAATTTTATAGGATTCTAGAGTTGATTTGAGAATATCGAAATAATTACAATTATGTTGGCATTTATCAGGCGGTAAATTAAATAAATTTTTCCATTTTTCATGTTCAGGGGCAGAATTTTCTTTTTGAAAGATAGAATTCGTATCAATCGTATCCATACTTCATATTTTTTTTTTTTTATGCATTATTTGGCATTTATAAACATTGTTATTAATAACAATTTGAAGACAAGTTACAGATGAAAACGAATCAGAGATGAAGATGAGATACAGATGATGACGAGCTACCGATACTTATATTTAAAAGCATATTTGAATACATATTTTGGCTTTATTAAATAGAAAAGATCAGAATTTTTTTTTTATATACTGGCTATCTATTTACACAATACTTATTTTCTTAATATAATTTATTTATTTGAATCTCAGAAAAGCTAATCTGAAAATGAATTTAAATTTTTTTGAAATATTTATTTAATGAAAAAACAATGTCTTTTTTTCATCTGCATATTGTTTATTATTTATCAAATACTAATTTACTATTATACATCATTGAACATATTTAATCAATCAGCCAGCATTTAAACATGAATAAAAAGTTAGATGATTATTATTGCAGCCACTTCATCAGCTATTGATGCTAGCTATATAAACATTTTTTATTATCATCTATGCCATAATAAATATTTTTTTTTTTCTTAATTGAAATATTAGAAGCAGATTATAATTTTGATTTCAATCATTTTCATTTTAATTAATCAATAACTTTTGTTTTTATGCTAATTCTTTCTAAAATCATGAATTTGTCTCTACAAATTTTATAAAAATCGAATATTTGATTTCATCATGAAATTTTGATGCTAGCCATGTTTCAACTTTAAGCAACATAATACTTTATAAAAATTTGGCTATTTCATGCGGAATATTAGTAATTTTAAAAATAAAAAAAATAAATAATATTTATTGCTAAAAACATATTCAATGATTTTCTTAAGCCCAAAAATGGGAAAAAATAAAGCATGATCACATATCATTAGCAGCTTGTTCTACCTTATATTTTATACATGATGTTAGATTCGATATATTTTCTGTTGATTGAATACTATTGCGCATCGTTTAGTGCATATAAATACACATGCATTTTGAATGGACAATATACATATTTTTTTTCAAAAATTACAACAGAGCTTAAAAAAACATATAGACAACAGAAAATCCGTCCGAATATAATTTTAATAAATATACAAAACTAAAATACAAAAGATTTTAATCTTTCAATAAAGATCTTTCATAGAAGTGCATATAAAGATTCAAACATTCATATGCAAAAGATTTGTATAAATATTTTTTTTTTTTGACATCAGCAGCTATCGTTGAAAGCGTTATAACAATCAATTTTATTTGCTGTTATTTAATGATTCTGGATATGCTGATATCTTTTTTTTTTTTTTTTTTTTTTTTTTTTTTTTTTTTTTTCTTTTGCTGATTATTTTTGTTGATTGTCTGAGGATTTGTCTGTTTCTGCTTTAATGAGGACAACGATGTTTCCATCTTGCGCTTCTGGTTCTTTCCTCATTCGATCAATTTTTCTCGTAATTCGTTTTATTTCGTTCAGTGTGATTGACTCATCTTGCGTATCCAAGTATTTCTGATTGTTCAGTTTGATCGTGATTCTATAACGAAATTTTGGATTAAGATTGAATATGTATCGTTTGAGTAGAAATCCAACAGACCGTTTATAAAGTCCTGCAAACTCGATGTAACGGAAAACTTCCTTTGATGGTTGCTGACAATTAAGAGCTCTTGTACTTATCGTTCCATTCGTTTTTTCTTGTCTGATGGTTATGAATTATTCGCTCATATCAATGATCAATGATAATTCTTCCTTTGGTTTGTTGCCATTTGTTTCAGTGTAAAGAATCTTACATTTCGATTTTATGTTTTCAATTAGATCGGTGATTCTCTCTGCTGCCTGTGTCATATTCGTGCTCGTAATAAATGGTGGAAGGTTGTCTTTAATTGAATTTTCGGGATGACTTTCAATGTTGTCAAGTAATCCGTTCATCATTTGATAGATGTTCTCAAAATCAATCGCCAATCCTTCAAATGAATAATCGTTGTCTTCGATGTGATGGAAAACTTCTTCAATGATTGGATATGTTATCACAAATGGCGAATAGCTACAGCTTGAATAGTTTCTTTTAAATATTTCCAGTTGCTTTTTGTTTGAATTTCTTTTGATGAAATTAGATAAATGATAGACAATTTCATTCATTGTTCCTGATTCTTGAATTATGGAAAGAATTGTGGATGGAATTCCAAGTTTTTCTGCAATTTTGATGAAGTTTTTGATGTCTTTTCGTTGTTCTTTTGGAACAAGTTCTTCTGAACTATACATTTTACTTGGAATTCTCTTTTTGGAATTCATGTCGTTCATGCTGTTTTGGTTGTTTTTGTAATAAGAATAATATAAAATGACTGATGGAATCAGTGTTCGTGTTTCACGGTTGTAATAAAGTCCAATGTGATCTGCTCTCACTTCTCCATGATAAAGATTATTCGAGTGAATTAATGAAAGATCTTTCGCAATGAAATACAGAAAAGTCAGTGAATCTCCTTCTTTAATTCTATTTCCATTGTTTTCAATAAAACTTCCAAGTGAACAAACTGGAATGATGATTTCTCTTTTTTCTTCTTCGTCTAAATTTGCTTCTCTTGACAATTTAAGCAAATAATCTTCTTCATCAACAACTGATTGATTTCTGCTAAGTTTTACATGATAGAATTGATTTAATACAAAATTAAAAATATCCTCAAAATGTTGAGAGTAATCTTCATCAATTTTTTTGCCAAATGTGTTGAATATTTTTTGAATTACATTCTCAGTTATTTGAACAGTTCTATTATCATCTTGTGAACTACATTGAGCATAATCTGAAAGAAATTGTTTTGTTTGGCTTACAGATCGGTTGGATATTTCCAAATATTTTAAAAGGAACTTGTCAATATTATTTTTAGAATCTATTTGGCCACGATAGTAACTTTCGACAAGATCTGAGATCGTGCATTGATATTCACGTGCATCAATCGCATGTTTAATACGAAATTCAATTTCTTCTTTATTATTAGTATAAATTGGTAATGCTTCAATGCATCCAATCAGTTCTTTGAATGATGAATAACGTTCTGTTGTTTCTGTTTTCATGCATTTTTCAATGATTTCTTTCATTCCTTGAAAACTGTTTCCTTCTTCATCTTTATAATTATCTTCGAAGACTTCATTGCCACCTCCTTCTTTAAATAAGAAGTCACTGTAATTTTTACATTCACCTTTCAATATTTCCCATCGATTCTTTCTCGTCCTGTTTCCAAATCGACTTTCAGGCGACACTTCAGTTAAGATTTCATGCATCAAGACACCCAGTGAATAAATATCAATATTTCGCTGTTTCTCAAGGAATTCATCATCGTCTTTATTCTTTTGATCATCAGATGTATTATTTTCAAAAATTTCTGGAGGACGATAATAAAGTGGACCTGCTACTTTACTTTCATAATCTTCTTTATTTCTATCATGGCAAAATGATCCAATATAAGCATCCTTACTTCCATTAATATAAATGAATTGACTACTAAGATTCCCATGAAATTCATTTTTTGAGTGTAAATCATTCAAAGCAGTTGCAACTTCAACAATAATGACAATTTTATCAATCATTGTTAAATTAATCGTTTGCTCATCAATTGATATTGAAAATAATTTATCAAGACTTCCATTTGGAAAGTATGGAATAGTAGTTTTATAATCACCAGCGTCCCTTGAGCAAGCAATAAATTTAGAGCAACGATTGTTAAGAATTCGTTGTTCTCTCTCTTTGCAATTACTATCAATATCAGTTAAATAAACTTTTTCCATAATGAAACTCAGATTTTTATCAAACATAAGCTTATATGATGCATTTTTATCATTCATCATGATGCTACAAACATCGAAATATTCATCTGATTCATAATGGCTCAAATCAACATACTGTAACAAAGAATCAGTGCCAAGAATCAGCTTAATAATGACTCTCATAATGTAATCAAGATGATATTTTTGCCTTCCATTAAATAAGTGATCCAAATTGGCTTGAACTGATTCATTTGTTCTGAAAGTAAAAAAATCGAAATCAAAGAATAGATTCTTTTCTAAATCAACATTATATTTCATCAATAATGATTTCACCTTTTGCTGATCAATGGAAAGTAAAAGAAATTCATTTTCAACGAGCTTTTTTGAATGCTTTGGTATTATCACAGCTTTTTCTTTTGTACTTTCTAAGAAACACAATATATCTTTGAAAATGGATGATTGATCATTTTCAACCAGAGAAGAAAAAATCGAAAAAGTACTCTTAATAACATCTTCACTACGTGCAAAGTTTTCATTAAACAATAAACTTGCTTCTTTAAGAAATTGTTCAATGATATCTTTAGATGCTGTTTGGCCACGATAGTAACTTTCGACAAGATCTGAGATCGTGCATTGATATTCACGTGCATCAATCGCATGTTTAAGACGAAATTCAATTTCTTCTTTATTATTAGTATAAATTGGTAATGCTTCAATGCATCCAATCAGTTCTTTGAATGATGAATAACGTTCTGTCGTTTCTGTTTTCATGCATTTTTCAATGATTTCTTTCATTCCAGATAGACTGTCTCCTCGATCATCTATAAAATCATCTCTGAAGATTTCATTGACACTAGAATCTTCTTTAAATAGCTCATGACGCCCATTTTTTCCAATTAGCTTTTCAGGCGAAACATGAGTGAAGATCTCATACATCAAAATACCAAATGAATAGAAATCAATTAATTTTCGTTTCTTTTTATCATTATTATCTGGGCCATACTTTAAATCTTCTGATGGACGATAGAAATAAGGTCTGTTTAGAACTGAATTATTTTGATCATTGCCTTGAGATATAGTAAATTTTGCTTCGAGACTTAGATCATAACAAAATAATCCAAGATAAGCATCTTTACTTGAATTGATGAAAATAGATTGACTACTAAGATTGCCATGATATTCATCATTTGAATGCAAATCATTCAACGCAGTCGCAATTTCAATAATCATGATAATTTTATCAATAAATGAAATCTCAATTCTTTTTTCTGATCTTTCATTGAGAATAAAGAACAATGTCCCATTTGGATAATATGGAAAATAAAGATTTTCTTCTTTTTGTTCTGTTACTTGAACAATAAATTTTGAATATTTTTGTGACATTATTCTTTTTTCTCTGCTTTGCACTTCTTGCTTAACTTTAATAAAATACAAATATCTTTTAAAATAAAGTTCATACGACGAATTAATTTCATTAAATTGTGCTGGCTGCTGAGTATTAATGAAAATTTTATCATCCTCTTTCAATTTTTTATGAAATTTTAATTTAATAAGATTTTGATCAAAAAGTTTTTTTAACACAATATGAACAAGAAAATCAATAAGATAAAAATCTCCTTTTTCTTGGATTTCATTAAGCATGCTTTCAATTTTTATTTCATCGGCTGAGGAAATAGTATTACATATTTCATAATACTCTAGTAATGATTGAAAAATGTGTATAGTTGTTGAACTTTCATGTTTGATTTGATATTTTGCTATTTTTAAAAGGATTTTGCAATAATAAGAAGCGTTAATTTGATAATTAAAAAAATCGTTCGCTAAACAAGTAATAGTTAGTGTAGATTTATTCAATAAATCTTGAATACAACTTATTAAAGCTGTAAATTTATATTTAATGTTTTCAATTTGATTATTATATATTGTGTTATCAACTATTTTATCATTATTGAATTGAATTAATATAGTTATAGAGTTAATAGTATTGAATATATCATCAATGTTTTCAAAAACTGTATTCATATTTATTTGATTATTCGTTTTTTCGATGAATTTCTTTAAATCAATAAACAATTCTTTCATATTATTAATTTTTCTAAGTGAACATTCATTTGACAAATAACTTTCGAGAAATTGAAGAATCGATTTTAAAAATAAAATTTTATTGATTAATTGACAATTTTTATTATCATTTAATATTTTAAATTCGCAAAGCATTTTGTAGAGTTTCTGGATTAGTTGAAAAATATCGTTTATACGAACGCTATTTTGATTAGAATTTATCAAATGAGAAAGCTGACGTAGTTGAGATATATAATTATTTAAAGAGGAATCCGAAATCATAAAAGAAAATATAAATTTATCATCCGATTTAGATTTAATGCAAAATATTGATCCTTTTTGCATCAACATTAGTAAAACCTGTAAAATTTCACAAAAAGTGGATATTCACGAAAAGTTTCATATTAATCCAAAATAGAATCTTTTATAATCAAAGATAATCGATTATTTTTATTGGTCAAAGATATAATGAATAGATTAAAGCAATTAGATCAATCTTCATTATACAATTTGTGAACTTATTTGATATCCTCAATTAATTATCAAATACAACAAATTTGAATGCAACTACCAAAAATTCTCATACTACTCCCAAATGTATAGAATTAATACACAATATATTCAAATTATCATTAATAATAGATGAAATTCTAATATAGCAAAATATATAGAGTATATATTCATTTCAGCAAATTATAAAAGTCAATAAATTAAAGTTTATTGTTATTATGTAAATAATAAAACAAGATGGCAATAGTGAAGAAGAAGAAAACGATAAAATGTTAATTCCTGACAATTTCGGGGCTTTATTTATGAAACTAAATTCGAATAAGGCCCCGAAATTATGCTTATTTATTGCACTTAAAAAACTTATAACAAAATTTCCTTTATTAACAGATTTGAAGTTGGAACAAATGTTGCTAAAGCCATACAAGAAATTCTTGACGCAGAAAAAGAGAAAGAAATTAAAAAATACACGGTAATTATGACAAATTTTTATTTCTTGCACAAATTAATAAATGGATACAGATAATGTGAAGAAAAAGATTAAAATGCAAAAATTTCGTATAACGAAATATTTACATAAAATGTTAAACTAAACTTTTTTGCTTATTGTTGATCACATGCTTTTATGAATTTGGTTTGTATCAAAGATTAATGAAATATGACTAAAATCCAGTTGTTATATATAAAATTAAATTTACGTCATAAATGCTGATGACTTTCCTGACTTGAATTTAATTTTTAATTTGATTTTTTTACTAAAAACATTGATAAATAATTATAATGCTTATAGACAAATATCACCAATAAAAACACTAAAAAGAACTTATTTAGAAATAATCCCGCCTAACTCTCAAAGATTTATAAGAATTCAAACTAAATCTAGAGAAAATAAATATGAATAATTTTTAATTCTCAAATTTGAAAGAGCTCATTTAAAAAATTCAATATCACCAAAATAAACTATTCAATTTTAATATATAAAAAAATAATTTATCTACATTTTTATATCACAAAATTAGAGTATTAGACATTATTATTATCTAATTAAAAATATCAAATATAAATACAAACTTATTGTTCATAATATGATCAAAATAAGGCATTGATATTATAAAAAAAAACATCAATTATAACGCATTATTTCAGTATTTTTTCTATTTTTTATGAATTATCAAGAATATCTGAGTTCATTATTAAATAGATCTAACCTATTTCATTCTAAAAAATCAAATTTTTAAAACAAAAATCACGGTTTTATAAGAAAAAAAATTGACTAATTTGAAAAAATTTCCAAAAATTATTAAAAAATACGTTTTTAATTAATTTCAATTGCTAAATAACCAAACATATTCAAAAAGTGACTCCTCTAGCTATATTTGGCCGACGATAGCAGGTGAAAGTTGACCTACAAACTTCAAGTCAAATCCGATTTTTTTATTTTTTTTTGGATACTGCAACATATAATTTCCATTTCTTTCCCCTATATATGACGATTTCTGTGCATTTTCTTTTGCTGATTATTTTTGTTGATTGTCTGAGGATTTGTCTGTTTCTGCTTTAATGAGGACAACGATGTTTCCATCTTGCGCTTCTGGCTCTTTCCTAATTCGATCAATTTGACTCGTAATTCGTTTTATTTCGTTCAGTGTGATTGACTCATCTTGCGTATCCAAGTATTTCTGATTGTTCAGTTTGATCGTGATTCTATAACGGAATTTTGGATTAAGATTGAATATGTATCGTTTGAGTAGAAATCCAACAGACCGTTTATAAAGTCCTGCAAACTCGATGTAACGGAAAACTTCCTTTGATGGCAAATTATCGATCTTCGTCTGGTAAATCTTCTTCTTTGGTCCTGTATAATCACTCAGAACAATTTCTTGAACTTCTTGCTTATCGATGCTCTTTTCTGGTGAATTATTATCTTTCACTTGTCTGATGGTTACGGAATTCATGCCCATATCAATGATCAATGATGATTCTTCCTTTGGATTGTTGCCATTTATTTCAGTGTAAAGAATCTTACATTTCGATTTTATGTTTTCAATTAGATCGGCGATTCTCTCTGCTGCCTGTGTCATATTCGTGCTCGTAATAAATGGTGGAAGGTTGTCTTTAATTGAGTTTTCGGGATGACTTTCAATGCTGTCAAGTAATCCGTTCATCATTTGATAGATGTTCTCAAAATCAATCGCCAATCCTTCAAATGAATATTTCTTGTCTTCGATGTGATGGAAAACTTCTTCAATGATTGGATATGTTATCACAAATGACGAATAGCTACAGCTTGAATAGTTTCTTTCAAATATTTCCAGTTGCTTTTCGTTTGAATTATTTCTGATGAAATTATATAAATGATAGACAATTTCATTCATTGTTCCTGATTCTTGAATTATGGAAAGAATTGTGGGTGGAATTCCAAGTTTTTCTGCAATTTTGATGAAGTTTTTGATGTCTTTTCGTTGTTGCTTTGAAACAAGTTCTTCTGAACTATACATTTTACTTGGAATTCTCTTTTTGGAATTCATGTCGTTCATGCTGTTTTGGTTGTTTTTGTAATAAGAATAATATAAAATGACTGATGGAATCAGTGTTCGTGTTTCATGGTTGTAATAAAGTCCAATGTGATCTGCTCTCACTTCTCCATGATAAAGATTATTCGAGTGAATTAATGAAAGATCTTTCGCAATGAAATACAGAAAAGTCAGTGAATCTCCTTCTTCAATTCTATTTCCATTGTTTTCAATAAAACTTCCAAGTGAACAAACTGGAATGACGATTTCTCTTCCTTCTTCTTCGTCGAAATTTGCTTCTCTTGACAATTTAAGCAAATAATCTTCTTCATCAACAACTGATTGATTTCTGCTAAGTTTTTTATTATAAGATAAATTTATGACCAAATTAAAAATATCTTCAAAATATTGCGAATAATCTTCATCACATTTAATGTTAAAAATTTCGAATAATTTGGTGCTGGCGTCTTCAATTTGTTTAAATATGCCTTCTTTTATATCTAAAGAACTACAAATTTTTGCAAATAAGTTTTCAATATCTCCTTTTGAAGCAGCTTGGAGACGATAGTAACTTTCAAAAAGATCTGAAATCGTGCATTGATATTCACGTGCGTCTCTCGCATGTTTAATACGAAATTCAATTTCTTCTTTATTATTATTATAAATTGGTAGTGCTTCAATGCATTCAATTATCTCTGTGAATGATGAATAACGTTCTGTCATTTCTTTTTTCATGCATTTTTCAATGATTTCTTTCATTCCTTGAAAACTGTTTCCTTCTTCATCTTTATAATTATCTTCAAAGACTTCATTGCCACCTCCTTCTTTAAATAAGAAGTCACTGTAACTTTTATAAGCTGCATTATTACCTTTAAATATATTTAATCTTTGCTCTCGTGGCTTGTTTCCAAATCTAATTTCAGGTGAAATCTCAGTGATGATTTCATGTATCAAAACAGCAAAAGAAAAAATATCTGCCAGTTGCAGTTTCGAATAAGGTTCTTCATTTATATCAATTTCATAGTTTTCTGGGTCACGATAATAAATTTGTCCTCTGAGTTTACTTGCCTCAGCTTCTTCAGTACGATCATAAAAGAAAGAGCCAAGATAAGCATCTTTTGTAGAATCAATGAAGATCGATTGATCTGAAAGATTTCCATGATATTCATTATGTGAATGTAAATCTTTCAATGCTGTTGCAATTTCAAGAATCATGACAATCTTATCAACAGGTGTGAATTCACTGATTATTCTATCATTAAAATCATTTAATTTAGGTAAACTTACAAGTGAATAAAGAGATCCCATTGGATAATAAGGTATAAGTGAGCAATCCTTATTAAAACGAACAATAAATTTGGAAAGTGATGATGACATGATTGATTTTTCTCGATCAATCTCTTTCTGATCAATTTGACTTTTGTGTTCCTTTTCCAAGTTAAAATTCAATTTGTTATCAAAATATAAACGATATATAGAGTTATTTTCAACATAATTGGATGAATCGCGAATATAGAATAATGATGAATCATTATTTACTTTCGATTCCGATTGGAATCTTGAAACAAAAAAGTTTTGATCAAGGATAACGTTGAATGCTACATGACAAAAGAAATCAATCAAATAATACTTTTTACTTGATTGTATTTCTTCAAATATGGCATCATTTTCTATAATATTCTTATTTTCAGTTAGTTTTGATAACAAATTTCTATCTAATGAAGCAATAAAATTATCAAAGATTTTCTTCTTTTGTAATGTTCCAATATAAGGTTCATATTGCTCATAGATATATTTTATCGACTTCATCATAAAGTCATTATCTTGTGGCTTATGATATTTGTTAATGCTATAAAGTTTCAACCAAATGTCTTTAATAAAACTTTGGTCACAAGAGTCATATATTTTCATGATTAAATCGTCATTTTCTTGAAGGTAAGTCTTAGTTGGTGAATTTTGTTGTAGCAATGAAAGAAAACTTTCAATATCTTCTTTATTTCGTGTTTGGCCACGATAGTAACTTTCAACAAGATCTGAGATCGTGCATTGATATTCACGTGCATCAATCGCATGTTTAAGACGAAATTCAATTTCTTCTTTATTATTAGTATAAATTGGTAATGCTTCAATGCATCCAATCAGTTCCTTGAATGATGAATAACGTTCTGTCGTTTCTGTTTTCATGCATTTTTCAATGATTTCTTTCATTCCTTGAAAACTGTTTCCTTCTTCATCTTTATAATTATCTTCAAAGACTTCATTGCCACCTCCTTCTTTAAATAAGAAGTCACAGTAATTTTTGAAATTATCCGTATATTTTTCTTGAATTTCTGTGTTTTCATCTTTCTTTTCTTTATCATCTTCTTTTCTTTTCTTGTTTTCGTCATTGCATTCGCATTTCAAGATTTCTAGTCGTTTTTGTCTTGAAGAGTTTCCAAATCGACTTTCTGATGAAATCTCGGTTAGAATTTCATGTAACAAGACACCAAATGAATAAATGTCGTTCTTTTGCTGTTTATTTATGTAATCTTCTGTTTCTTCTTCTTCTTTATGCTCGTTTTTATCATCATTATTATTCGATTTAATATTTTCTGGTGCACGATAGTAAAATGGTCCTCGAGGTTTCGTTGAATCTGTTTCAAGACTTTGATCATAGCAAAATGATCCAAGATAAGCATCTTTACTTGAATTGATGTAAATAGATTGACTACTAAGATTTCCATGATATTCATCATTTGAATGTAAATCATTCAATGCAGTTGCAACTTCATATATCATGACAATTTTATCAATCATATTCAATTTTAATTGGTATTCACTGTTTGTAGATGACTGTTGTGGAAACAGCAGTGAATCAAGATTTCCAATAGGAAAATATGGAATAATAAGCTTATTTGATTTGTTTTTACCATTTATTGCATAATGAACAATAAATTTTGAATTTTCTTGGCTTAAAATATATTTTTCTCTATCAATAATTTTTTCTTTGACGTTATTATTGTAAGTTTTTTCGAGATAAAAAAGCATTTCATTGTCAAAAGAGATTTTATATGATGCATTGAGATCATTAAATATGAGTATATCATGAATAGAATGAAGCTCAGTGCTGTCAATATCTTGGAAATTTAATAACAAACGAGCTTTGATTAAAAGATTCTTTTCAATAATACGAACCAAAAAATCAATGTAATAAAACTTTTTGTGTTCTAGGATTTCATAAATCAAATGTTTAACTTCTTCTAGTTTATCTTTGCTTTCCACTTTAATACTGAACTGTGAAACCAACTCAAGAAAATCAGAATATGCTTGAGTAACCGCTGATTTATCAATTTTTCTTTCATATTGCTTAAAAATCATTTTAATTACATTCATAATCAAAGGAATACTTCGAGATTCAAGTTTATTTGGAATATCTTGCAGAATTTGAATGCATTTTTCAGTTTTATTCTTAACTGGCAATAAGATAAAGCTATCATATATTTTTAAGATCGGATCATCTGAATAAAGTTTGGGGGATTGACCAGAGATTTTTTTACATTTTAAAAGGAATTCGTCAATATCCTTTTTAGATTTTGTTTGGCCACGATAGTAACTTTCAACAAGATCTGAGATCGTGCATTGATATTCACGTGCATCAATCGCATGTATAAGACGAAATTCAATTTCTTCTTTATTATTAGTATAAATTGGTAATGCTTTAAGTGCATCAATTATCTCTTTGAATGATGAAAAACGTTTAGTTGTTTCTTTTTTCATGCATTTTTCAATGATTTCTTTCATTCCTTTAAAACTAATTACTCCATCATCTTTATAATTATCTTCAAAGACTTCATTGCCACCTCCTTCTTTAAATAAGAAGTCACAGTAATCTTTATATTTATTGTGTTCACATTTCAAAATTCTCATTATTTGGTCTATTGAAATGATTTTAATTCTTTTTTTTGGAGTTTTTTCTGTAATGATTTCATGCATCAAGACGCCAAATGCATAAATATCAGCCATTTGCTCCTGCTTAATGTTAATAGCTTTACTTACACCATACTTAAATCTTTCAGGTGAACGAAAATTAAGTTGATTTGGGAGAAATGAACAATGAAAATCATGATTTCGATCATAAAAAAATGAGCCAATATAAGCATCTTTACTTGAACTGATAAAAATGGACTGATCTGATAGACCCCCATGATATCCATTATGAGAATATAAATCATTCAATGCTGTTGCAATTTCAAGAATGATGACAATTTTATCAACAATTGTCAGTTGAATAACACTTTGATTTGGGATTGAATATTCATCTTCTTGCATTGAATCAATTAAGGAAAATATAGTTCCATTTGGAAAATATGGAATTATAACTTCATTGTCATCACTTTCGGATTCTTTTAGACAAACTATAAATTTTGAAATTTTTTGTGACATGATTCGTTTTTCTCGTGATATCTCTTTGGAATCAGACTCTGAATTATATGATTTTATAATAATAAAATTCATATTAACATCAGAACAAAGAGTATGGTGTCCTTCAGAATTATTAGTAAAAATATTAGATTCAGATATTACAATTTTATTGTCAATGGACGCATAGCTTTTCACATACTGCTTATATTGAGAAATAAACAGTTCTTTATTAAGGAGAATTTGAATAATAATCTTGAAAAGAGAATCAAATAAATAATATTTTCCTTGATCTTGTATCTGATCTAAATTGTTGCCTTCACAAAGATCATTGAAATTTTTAAGCACGATTTCATTTAGGTCGCCTTCTATATATTCACCGTACAGTGAATTTATTAATGAAACATTATAAAAAATTGTAGATTTAGCTTGTTTAGAATGAATTACTGACATGTTATGAATTGCTAAAAGACCTTCATTCTTTGTTGAATCAGAATCTAATAAGTCTTTAAACTCTTCTAATTTGCTTTTGATCTTATGCATCGCTTCATTTAAATTCAATTTAGCTGGGCAATTTTTAGATCTAAATGGGGCAAATATTTCCTTTATATCGATTAGAAATTTATTAAACTCCTTTTTAAGATAATCCTGAAGATTTACATTATTTTCATTTGATTTTTTGCGTTGATTGTTTTTAAAGATTGGATTATTCTCAATCATAGCTTTTTGGCAATCGTCAATAAAAATATCGAAGATTTTAATTATTTGATCATTTGGTTTTGATAATAGCAAAACTATGGCTGAATCTCTTTTTTCATTAGAATCAAAAATTATTTTGAATAATGAAGAATTTGAGTATGATCTATTTTTAGAGTTTTGCTCGTCGTTTAATATTTCTTGGATAATGCTGGTAATTTTATATAAAATTATATATAAATTATACTTGAAACGTTTCAACGAAAAAATAAAAATATTTATTTGATCCATAGTAAAGATAAATTTGGTAATATTATTAGTTATCTCCGTGATATTGATATTAATTTTATTGTTTTTGTCGATTTGTATATTTTTATTAATTGAATCTAATGATTCTTTAATATTCTTTATGTCTGAAAAGTTAAAATTATCTGGTAGTTTTGTTGAAATATTTCCTATTAAAACGTAAGCTGAATCTAATAACTCTTGTATATTTCTTTTATCCTTATCAGATAAATTATCTGGTAGTCTTTTTAAAATCTCTGCAGAGTTAACACTATTTTTGGATTGATTTTGATTTTCAGTTCTCTGGCCAAATAGAATTTGATTTAGTTTTTGAATTGTATTAAATATTTCTGATAAAAGCATTGGAGAATTTGCCTTGGTATTTTTTATATTTGTTAATAGATGATTAGTGGGATTAATCCATTTTTTGAGATGATTGCATGAAATCATCTGCGTGATCAAAGTTATTGAAATAAAATAATAAATTCTGCCATATACAAAGAAAAATAAAACAAAACATTAAAATAATGGTTTTTTATTTTTAAATAAAATAAATATAAATATAAAATTAGTAAAAATCAATGATTATTTAAAATTCTCATAAGATATGAAAAGATTAGCTTGCTTACTCTTTTTGAATTAAGATTCGATCATTAGAGTTAAATTCTATAAAAATCAAATTTCATGCCAAATCTAGCCTCAGAAAATACTCAAAACCTTAATTTAAACTTAATTAATTTGCACTTCATCTATATATTAAATATTAGGAAAATCTAATGGAGATTCTGTTTTCGCCAGGTCAATTTTTTTTATGTTTGGTCGATATTTTGTTCATTAAAGAATCGGAAAGATCAGATAATTGTTCAGTATATACCAAACATCGTAAACGCAATTGTTTTAATATGTTCGAATACTACTTTTCAATTGTGGAAATTGTAATAATATTGTAAGAATTATTTATTTTAATGCTAGGAGAGTGTTTGTCGTCCTTGAAATTGATATTGTCATCGATTTTTATTCTTAATAAACAACTTTCATAAAACAAAGAGCACTTTTTTCTTATACTTTCTAAAAGTTGGTTTTGATCTATTTTTTCTTTTTTACGCATTTCAATTAATTGAGAAATTTTGTTAAAAGTAAAGCTTGGATTTTCTAGTGCTAGATCCAAGAATGATATAATTAAATTGCAGATTTGCTCGAAATCATCGGTGAAATTGTCCATTATTAAGTCGTTATTCTTAATAAAATAGAAAAAGTTCTTTAAATCTTTATATTTAGTTGTTAAAGAAGGAAATAAAATTTGATATGTAGACTTTTGAAAGAGAATGTGGTTCTTTATAAATGTTTTCATGATATCAGATAATAAAGATAAATGATAGACAATATCAATCATTGCTTCTGATTTTTGAATTTTGGAGAGAATTTCATCAGAAATTCTAAGTTTTTCTGCAATTTTGATGAAGTTTTTGATGTCTTTTCGTTGTTCTTTTGAAAGGAGTTCTTCTGAACTATAAATTTTACTTGGAATTCTCTTTTTGGAATTCATGTCGTTCATGCTGTTTTGGTTGTTTTTGTAATAAGAATAATATAAAATGACTGATGGAATCAGTGTTCGTGTTTCATGGTTGTAATAAAGTCCAATGTGATCTGCTCTCACTTCTCCATGATAAAGATTATTCGAGTGAATTAATGAAAGATCTTTCGCAATGAAATACAGAAAAGTCAGTGAATATCCTTCTTCAATTATATTTCCATTGTTTTCAATAAAACTTCCAAGTGAACAAACTGGAATGACGATTTCTCTTCCTTCTTCTTCGTCTAAATTTGCTTCTCTTGACAATTTAAGCAAATAATCTTCTTCATCAACAACTGATTGAACATTTCTATTTTTAGCACTATAATATTGTTTGGCTATTAAATTCATTCTAGCTTCAACATCTAAAGATAAGCAATTTGCCTCAATTTTGAATGTTTCGAAGAGTATTTTAATGATATTCTTGTTATTTTCAACATGCTTATTATACAAAAAGCAAATAGAGAGAATATCATTAAATGAATCTTCATTTCCAAAAAGATAACATTCAACAAGATCTGAGATCGTGCATTGATATTCACGTGCATCAATCGCATGTTTAAGACGAAATTCAATTTCTTCTTCATTATTAGTATAAATTGGTAATGCTTCAATGCATCCAATCAGTTCTTTGAATGATGAATAACGTTCTGTCGTTTCTGTTTTCATGCATTTTTCAATGATTTCTTTCATTCCTTGAAAACTGTTTCCTTCTTCATCTTTATAATTATCTTCAAAGACTTCATTGCCACCTCCTTCTTTAAATAAGAAGTCACAGTAATCTATGAAATTACTTGTGTTTTTACTTTTTTCTTTTTCATTTTTCAGTATTTCCAAACGCTCCTTTCTTGGCCTGTTTCCAAATCTACTTTCAGGCGTTTTTTCAGTTACAATTTCATGCATCAAGACGCCATATGAAAAAACATCAAGTAATTGGTTCTGTTTAATGTATTTTTCATCACGTTCACTTGCTTCTTTACTTATAAATTCTGGTGCACGATAGTAAAACGGTCCAATTGGCCTTGTTGCTTCATTATCATAATTTTCATCATAGTAAATGGCACCGATATAAGCATCTTTGGTAGAAGTAAGGTAAATAAACTGGCTACAAAGGTTTCCGTGATATTCATTATTAGAATGTAAATCTTTTAATGCAGTAGCAATCTCAAGAATAATGACAATTTTATCAATTGCTGATAATTTAACTCTCTTTTTTTGCAAATCACTTTTTTCTCCTCCAAATATTAGATTTAGAGATTTCAGTGGAAAGTAAGGAATGAAGATTTTAAAACTTCCTATATTTGCTCTTAATTGAGCAATAAATTTTGAATAATTACTGCTCAATATTTTAATTTCATTTGAAATCAAATTCAAATTTTCTTCTGAATTGTACCTCTTTTGAATAAAAAAATGTAAATCTTTATCATTTGATAGAGAAGACAATGTTTTAAAATTAAATAGATTGGGAAGATCTTTAATATCATGAAAATCATTGTCCCAATATCCATTGTCTTTTGGTAATTCTTGATATTTTTCTGCAAAACAATCTTGTTTAATGAAATTTTGTACTGTTATATGAATAAAAAAGTTGAAGTAATAGTAATTCTTTGTTTCTTTGAAAATTTGCTCAAAAATAAGATCTATCCTGCCATAAAGAAATTTAGTTGAAGAAATAATATCGCAAAATGATTTATTTGAACTAATTATATTATTAAATTGATAAGATGGCTGGATCAAAAAAGAAAAATTTGTATGATCTTTATAAGAATCAATAATTTCTCTAAACGACTGGGAAAAAATCTTTTTGATGTATAAATATTCTTCTTTTTTAAACCATTCCACCAAATTATCAAATCCAACAAACGGTGATTTTTCTGATAAATTATCTTTGAAAAATGTATTTAATAAAGAAAATAATTCATTAGCTGATGATTTTTTTGCTTTTTCTCTTATTAAATCAAATTTTGATTGGAAATTGGTATTTTTTTCAAGAAAATAATTGTAAATATTACTTTGAATTGATTTTGTAGTCTCTTTTTTCACAGAGTTTGCTATATTTCGGCAATATTCTTTGATTAAGATTGAGTATAAATTGCATATTTGATCTATATTGTTTGCTTTCTTTGGCTCCTGAGTTGATCTTGGCAATAAAACTAAAATAAGATTTCCTTGATCATCAAATAAGCATTGATTAATTATTGATGAATTAATAATAGACTTAATTTTTACATTTGTACTATTGATATAAATATCAATAATAGTACTAGAAATATTCGAGAGAAAAAAATTAAACTTTTTAAAAGAAAAAAGAATATTAATTATTTGATCTATACGCTCGAATAAATCACTAATGAAAGTTAATGTTTCTTTTGTTATTTCATTATTATCTTTGGGATTTAATTGATCGTTTTGAGCTATATTAATTTTTAATAAATTTAATTTTATATATAATTCATTAATTTTTTGAATATATTCTCTAATACTGAGTTTGAATAGAAAATCTTTGAGATCATTGAAAATCATCTCGTTCGTATTTAAATTTGTATCTTTTTTAAAGATCAAACTAATTAAATCAATTAAGCCATCTATATCAGAGATGTGCGTTATTAGTTTGCTTTCATCTATTATTCTTCTAAATGAATTGAACATTAAATTATTTTTCATCCATTTTTCGAAATTAATAGATTTATCAATTGATTGTTTGCAAACTATATTATTATATTCTTTTAAAATATAGAGACATTCTTGATTTATCAAATCGCTCATTTCATGTTTTAGATTTTGTGATTAAATATTTTCAATGTCTTGTTTTTTTTTAAAATTTTATCACTTTTTAATATATTTTGAGAATCTCAAAAAGTGGGTGTTTTTTTCAATGTCTTGTTTTTTTTAAAACAGGAAATCTGTTATTAAATCAGAAAAGTTCCATAAGGGAATGTATCCTTAAATCAATTAAAAATATATTTATTAAATCGAAATAATATTAAAACTTTTTAAACATAATATTAATCTATCTATGTTGATATATGAACAAAATGGTGGAAATAAAATACATTAGTGTTCTATTTATGCCCTTCCCTATGTGATTTTATTTTAACAATTAGCTTGTTATTTTTTATGTGAGCAAAATCAATATTAATGAGGTTTTCTATTTTGTCAAGGGACACTTTATCATCATTTTGTTGATTGAATTTAGATTTTGATATCAACATTTTTATTTTATAATTAAATTTTTGGTTTAAAAAAAACAATATGTTTTTCATTATTAATTCAACAGAATGTTTTGTTAAATCATCTAAAAAAATCAAAATTATTTTAGCCATTCTGCTAGGTAGCTCTGATCGCTTTTTTTTCCATTCATTAAAAGTTGGAGGCGTCAATAAGTTGAATTTATTCATATTATGCTCTGCAGGTTTATGATGGCTTATTTACTTTGATTCAGTTGATTTTACTTTTTTAAAAATCGTTCCTGATTTTTATTTAAAAATGAGGCCAATTCATTAGTGTCAGGTCTGACTACACATATGCATATATAATTTTTTTGAATGCAATTTTAATATTTTTAATTAGATATGCGATTTTGTTTGCTTCTCGGTGTTGTATTCGTGTTAATACTAATTGTTTGAAGGTTAACTTTAATATATTTTAAATCCTATTATTTCTGATGAAATTATATAAATTATAGATATTTTCATTCATTGCTTCTGTTTGTCGAATTTTGGAGAGAATTTCATCAGAAATTCTAAGTTTTTCTGCAATTTTGATGAAGTTTTTGATGTCTTTTCGTTGTCCTTTTGAAAGGAGTTCTTCTGAACTATACATTTTACTTGGAATTCTCTTTTTGGAATTCATGTCGTTCATGCTGTTTTGGTTGTTTTTGTAATAAGAATAATATAAAATGACTGATGGAATCAGTGTTCGTGTTTCATGGTTGTAATAAAGTCCAATGTGATCTGCTCTCACTTCTCCATGATAAAGATTATTCGAGTGAATTGATGAAAGATCTTTCGCAATGAAATACAGAAAAGTCAGTGAATCTCCTTCTTCAATTCTATTTCCATTGTTTTCAATAAAACTTCCAAGTGAACAGACTGGAATGACGATTTCTCTTCCTTCTTCTTCGTCTAAATTTGCTTCTCTTGACAATTTAAGCAAATAATCTTCTTCATCAACAACTGATTGATTTCTGCTAAGTTTTCTATGATAGAATCGATTTATGACCAAATTAAAAAGATCCTCAAAATGCTGAGAGAAATCTTCATCATATTTTATGCCAAATGTGTCGAATATTGTTTTGACTACACTCTCAGTTATTTGAACAGTTTCATTATCATTTTGATAAATGCACTTCACATAAACTGAAAGAAATTGTTCAATGTCATCTTTGGATGCTGTTTGGCCACGATAGTAACTTTCGACAAGATCTGCGATCTTGCATTGATATTCACGTGCATCAATCGCATGTATAATACGAAATTCAATTTCTTCTTTATTATTAGTATAAATTGGTAATGCTTCAATGCATCCAATCAGTTCTTTGAATGATGAATAACGTTCATTTATATCTTTTTTCATGCATTTTTCAATGATTTCGTTCATTCCTTTAAAACTGTTTCCTTCTTTATCTTTATAATTATCTTCAAAGACTTCATTGCCACCTCATTCTTTAAACAAGAAGTCTCTGTAATTTTTGTATTTATCTATTCTGTCTTTCTTTTCTTGACTTTTTGTATTTTCATCTTTAGTTTCATTTCAATTATTAGTATCTTTTTCATTTTAAGTATTGCATTCACCTTTCAATATTTTCAATCGTGCATCATGCTACATGTTTTCGATTCGTCTTTCTGGTGATGTTTGGGTAATGATTTCATGCATTAAAACTCCAAATGCATAAATATCTGCTTGTTGTAGTGGTTTGATTTATTCTTTATCCAATTCATAAGCACTTTTTGTAATTGGCCTCTCAAAGACCAAATAATTGAATCGTTTATGAAAAAGATTTAACAAAAATTCATATAAGCTATCAGGAATTTGGCTTTATTTCTTTCAAAAAAATCTTCTTCCTAGTTGAATTATTTGTTAAATTACCACTACCTGATAAGATCGATACAAAACGCTGATATATTCCAATTTTATTAAATTTTATGCAATTTTTTTTACCAAAATTTAAATTTTACATTAAATTTGATTTATCTAGATAAGATATAAATCAAAGTTATCTCAACAATTGATATAGATTAATTTTTTATTAATATATCTATATTGATAGAAAGAAATTTTTTTTTATTAAAAATTGAATGTCACTATCCGAGGATTAATTTACTAAAATGGAAGGGCACTACAAGATTCCAATGACTTCCATTCGAACATAAAAAAATAAATAATTTTGTTTATAATATTTTTTTAATCAAGATAAAGCAAGTGCCAAAGCATTTCGTAGTGGGAATACTTATCAGAAAATCCCAATTTCCAACAGTTTAATTGATTGCAAATATCTCAAAAAGTATATTTAAAATTATTAATAATTATCAGTTTTTTTAAACCTTATATCAATTTAATCAGGGAATCTATTATTTAATCAGAAAAGTTGAACAAGGGTGTGCATTCTTAAATTAATAAATAAATATATATCAAATCGAAATAATACTTTATTAAATACTTTTTAAAAGTAATAATAAATCGATCTATGCCGATATGTGAACAAAATTGTGGGAATAAAATACATTAAAGTTCTATTTTCTCCTTTTTGCAATATGAACAATAATTTGATCATTATCATTTTCAAGTTTTGTAATAGGATAAATACGAGCATTTAAAATAATTATTCTAGAAATATCTGTAATGGATATTTTCTGATTCGATATGGAATTGGATTTGGATATCCGAATTGTTATTTTATAATTAAACTTAGGATTCAAAGGATACAGTTTCCATATTAAATCAACAGATTCTTGTGTTAAATCATCTGATAAAATCAAAGTTCTAAATACTATTCTGTCAGGTAGTTCTGAAGCCTTTTTTTTCCATATATCATAAGTTGGAGGCGTCAATAAGTTGAAATTATTTATATTGAGCTCAGTAGGTTTATGATTGCTTATTTGCTTTGATTCAGTTGATTTTACCGTTATAAAATCTTTACCGATTTCTATTACCAATGGAGACAATCCATTGGTCTCATTTGGCTGGCTGTACATATTTATATATAATTTTTTGCATGCAATTTTTATATTTTTAATTTGATCTGCGACTTTGTTTGCTTCCAGCGTTGCATTCGTGTTAATATTAATTTGTGAAAGGCTGCTTTTAATTGGATTTTCGGGATGACTTTCAATGCTGTCAAGTAATCCGTTCATCATTTGATAGATGTTCTCAAAATCAATCGCCAATCCTTCAAATGAATATTTCTTGTCTTCGATGTGATGGAAAACTTCTTCAATGATTGGATATGTTATCACAAATGACGAATAGCTACAGCTTGAATAGTTTCTTTCAAATATTTCCAGTTGCTTTTTGTTTGAATTTCTTTTGATGAAATTAGATAAATGATAGACAATTTCATTCATTGTTCCTGATTCTTGAATTTTGAAAAGAATTTCATCAGAAATTCTAAGTTTTTTTGCAATTTTGATGAAGTTTTTGATGTCTTTTCGTTGTTCTTTTGAAACAAGTTCTTCTGAACTATACATTTTACTTGGAATTCTCTTTTTGGAATTCATGTCGTTCATGCTGTTTTGGTTGTTTTTGTAATAAGAATAATATAAAATGACTGATGGAATCAGTGTTCGTGTTTCATGGTTGTAATAAAGTCCAATGTGATCTGCTCTCACTTCTCCATGATAAAGATTATTCGAGTGAATTAATGAAAGATCTTTCGCAATGAAATACAGAAAAGTCAGTGAATCTCCTTCTTCAATTCTATTTCCATTGTTTTCAATAAAACTTCCAAGTGAACAAACTGGAATGATGATTTCTCTTTCTTCTTCTTCGTCGAAATTTGCTTCTCTTGACAATTTAAGCAAATAATCTTCTTCATCAACAACTGATTGATTTCTGCTAAGTTTTTTATTATAAGATAAATTTATGGCCAAATTAAAAATATCTTCAAAATATTGCGAATAATCTTCATCACATTTAATGTTAAAAATTTCAAATAATTTGGTGCTGGCATCTTCAATTTGTTTAAATATGCTTTCTTCTATATCTAAAGAACTACAAATTTTTGCAAATAAGTTTTCAATATCTCCTTTTGAAGCAGCTTGGAGACGATAGTAACTTTCAAAAAGATCTGAAATCGTGCATTGATATTCACGTGCGTCTCTCGCATGTTTAAGACGAAATTCAATTTCTTCTTTATTATTAGTATAAATTGGTAATGCTTCAATGCATTCAATTATCTCTTCAAATGATGAATAACGTTCTGTTGTTTCTGTTTTCATGCATTTTTCAATGATTTCTTTCATTCCTTGAAAACTGTTTCCTTCTTCATCTTTATAATTATCTTCGAAGACTTCATTGCCACCTCCTTCTTTAAACAAGAAGTCACTGTAACTTTTATAAGCTGCATCATTACCTTTAAATATATTTAATCTTTGCTCTCGTGGCTTGTTTCCAAATCTAATTTCAGGTGAAATCTCAGTGATGATTTCATGTATCAAAACAGCAAAAGAAAAAATATCTGCCAGTTGCAGTTTCGAATAAGGTTCTTCATTTATATCAATTTCATAGTTTTCTGGGTCACGATAATAAATTTGTCCTCTGAATTTACTTGCCTCAGCTTCTTCAGTACGATCATAAAAGAAAGAGCCAAGATAAGCATCTTTTGTAGAATCAATGAAGATCGATTGATCTGAAAGATTTCCATGATATTCATTATGTGAATGTAAATCTTTCAATGCTGTTGCAATTTCAAGAATAATGACAATCTTATCAACAGGTGTGAATTCACTGATTATTCTATCATTGAAATCATTTAATTTAGGTAAACTTACAAGTGAATAAAGAGATCCCATTGGATAATAAGGTATAAGTGAGCAATCCTTATTATAACGAACAATAAATTTGGAAAGTGATGATGACATGATTGATTTTTCTCGATCAATCTCTTTCTGATCAATTTGACTTTTGTGTTCCTTTTCCAAGTTAAAATTCAATTTGTTATCAAAATATAAACGATATATAGAGTTATTTCCAACATAATTAGATAAATCGCGAATATGGAATAATGATGAATCATTATTTACTTTCGATTCCGATTGGAATCTTGAAACAAAAAAGTTTTGATCAAGGATAACGTTGAATGCTACATGACAAAAGAAATCAATCAAATAATACTTTTTACTTGATTGTATTTCTTCAAATATGGCATCATTTTCTATAATATTCTTATTTTCAGTTAGTTTTGATAACAAATTTCTATCTAATGAAGCAATAAAATTATCAAAGATTTTCTTCTTTTGTAATGTTCCAATATAAGGTTCATATTGCTCATAGATATATTTTATCGACTTCATCATAAAGTCATTATCTTGTGGCTTATGATATTTGTTAATGCTATAAAGTTTCAACCAAATGTCTTTAATAAAATTTTGGTCACAAGAGTCATATATTTTCATGATTAAATCGTCATTTTCTTGAAGGTAAGTCTTAGTTGGTGAATTTTGTTGTAGCAATGAAAGAAAACTTTCAATATCTTCTTTATTTCGTGTTTGGCCACGATAGTAACTTTCAACAAGATCTGCGATCGTGCATTGATATTCACGTGCATCAATCGCATGTATAATACGAAATTCAATTTCTTTTTTGTTCTTAGTATAAATTGGTAATTCTTCAATACATCCAATCAGTTCCTTGAAGGATGAATAACGTTCATTTATATCTTTTTTCATGCATTTTTCAATGATTTCGTTCATTCCTTGAAAACTGTTTCCTTCTTCATCTTTATAATTATCTTCAAAGACTTCATTGCCACCTCCTTCTTTAAACAAGAAGTCACTGTAATTTTGGAATTTATCTGGGTATTTTTCATTTTCGATATTGCAATCACCTTTCAATATTTTCAAACGTGTATCACGTGGTCTGTTTTCGATTCGTCTTTCTGGTGATGTTTCGGTAATGATTTCATGCATCAAAACTCCAAATGCATAAATATCTGCTTGCTGTAGTAATTTAACGTATTCTTCATCTTCTAAATTATCTGCTTTTGTAATTGGTTCGTTCTCTAAAATTTCTGGTGAACGATAGTAAAATGGTCCTCGAGATTTCGTGGATTCTGTTTCAAGACTTCGATCATAACAAAATGATCCAAGATAAGCATCTTTACTTGAATTGATGAAGATGAATTGACTACTAAGATTTCCATGATATTCATTATGTGAGTGTAAATCTTTCATTGCTGTCGCGATTTCATATATCATGACAATTTTGTCAACATGTGTCAGTTTAATTATGCTTTTTGATGGTCCTGGCCTTTTATCTTTGTTATTAATTTTGACAATCAGTGATTCCAATGTTCCAATTGGAAAGTATGGAAGAATTATTGGATTCTCCTGAATTTTATTTTCATCTTCAATTGAATAGTTTTTTTTAGATTGAACAATGAATTTTGAATATTTACTTTCAAAGATTCGTTTCTCTCGGTCAACCAATCTTTCACTGACATTCTGATTGTAAGTTTTCTGAAGATAAAAGCAAAGTTCTTTATCAAAGAAAATTTTATATGATGAAGTAAGCTCATTGAATCCGAGAGTGTCAGGAAGATTTCGATAAAAAAATGACCGATAATAAGCATGACAATTGATGAAATTAAAAATGCAATTAAAATCGAATTCAAATTTGTCTTTGATTCCTTCAATGATGTCATTTGCTATCGTGAGTATGATTTCATCATCTTGATTCTGAATTGCTTGATCTTTTGAGAGAAATTGTCTAATGTCGTTGCCATTTGTATTAGGAATATAATTTTTGAGAGAAGTTTGTTCCTTTGAAAAATTCATTTCGCCATTTGTTTTGGGTGAAAAAGTAAGAATGGCGTTTAATTTTTCATCAATAAAATATGACTTTATTAAAATCGATTCAGTGCTTATTTCAGAATTTTGGTCGTTTTGAATATATTTTAAATTTTGCTGTTTTCTATATATTTCATCTAATAGTTTGGTCAAATTTTTTAGATAAGATACAATTGTAGAATAAAAATCATTTAAGCTACAAATAAAATTTAAAATCTGATTGAATTTATCATCGAAAAATTTAATACAATTCCTGATTTCTTCAATGATTTTGTTAAACTGTTCGCTTGACTCATTTGACTCTATATTTGTTAAAAACTTAATATTGCGTTGCAATTTATCTGAATAATCGGAAAAGTTATTAATATTTCCAAAATTGAAATTATTGTGTAGTTTATTGCTAATATTCTGTGCTTTATCTGTAATTGAGTTTAAATACGCAATTTTTAAATCTGAATTATTTTCAATAAAATTATTATTTGGAATATTCGAGATGTATTGTCTTAGATTTTTGATTTCGTTTATGATATTAGAAATATGAACAGTACAGCTTTTTTGGCTTATGCTGAGGTTAAAATAATCAGAGCAAACTTTCGTATATTTTGTATTGTAAAAATTTTTAGAGTTTTCGTATTCACGGAAAGATTTTTGAATTTTTAGTGCATTATTTTGAAGAACGATGCAATTCGGTGGTTGATTTTGAGATATTTTCATGAAGATATAAGAGTTCAGAACAAAATTGAAAATTGTAAACAAATTCAGAACTAAGAAAATGGAAAGTTTTTTAAATGCCTTATATATGTGTAGGCCATCCAAGAATATTCCAAGTTATTTTATATTTAGATAGATTATTAATAGTTATATTTAATTTACTATTTAAAAAATCAAAATCATCAAAGGTGAATTAGATAATCGCATTTTGCAAAAGTTCAAATAGACTTAAATATTTGAGTAGAATAAATGTATTTTTGAGAAAGGTCGTACAACTGAATTTTTGAAAAGGTCGTACAACTGAATTTTAACAGTAAAACTCAATGATTGGTTTGTTTAAACTAATTATATTTTATTATAATAATAATAATCAGTTTTATAAATATTTACATCGTACTAAATTCAAATTAAAATAAAAACTAAAAGGATATAAGTATATATTAAATTTTCTTCAGAAAATAAATTTGAGTATTTTATCTCAATTTATTTTAATTATTTTTGATTGATTTTTTTTTTAAGGAAGTGGTAGGACCAAATATAATCTCATTTTTGTATGTAAAATATCTCATTTAATATTTATTATCACAAAACTTTATCAATTAAATTGCATTAACATTTAAATATATAATACTATTTTACCAATAATTTCAAAAATTATCCCAGGAGACAATTTTCTGTCATTCAATTTACATGATATCGGACCTTTTGAAGTATAAATTTTTGAATAAAAAAGTAAATGAATTAAAAAAATACTCAATAGGAAATATTCAGCACATGATTAATTTTGATATATTAATAGTTCAAGTGCTACATTTCTGAATTCGCATACTTCTATTCATTTGAAAGTTATGAATTTGGCTAAAAACACTTTTGTTATCTCCTCATTAAAATTGAATTTTAATGTATGCAATAAATAATATTATAGTAAACTTACAAATATCCCAAAATTAAACTCTATTTAAGAAAAAAGTATAACAAAATTTTTTCAGAATATTGATGATCTTTAAAATTTTTTTTCAAATTGCGTAATTTTGGTCAATAGGAAAAGTGAACAAGCATGTATATATTTAATAAAAACCATTTATTTTTTGATTAATAAAGTCGTTCTGATGTTCTATTCATTTTAATGCCCTTTTTAATTTGGATGTTTTTCTTTCATATACCAAATATATAATATAAAATATATAATATAATAATATATTTTAGAACTACAATAACAAATTATTTAAGGAGATATTTACGCATAAAATTCAAATTATATTTGGTCCTACCACGTCCTTAAACTTTTTTGGACAAAATTGAATGGAAATTTTCGAGAATTCAATTTTTTAAACTTTTTTGGATTTTTTTCTGAGCTCAAACTTTTCAAAAAAAAGATAATAAAAAAGAGATAATAATTTTATAGCCATAAAGCTATAAAATCATTTGCAAAGCATTTTAAATAATAACTTTATATTTTTTATTAAAATTCATGAATACCTCTCCTTTATGAAATTAAGAAATCAATGCTCAAAACATTGAAAAAATAAAGAAACTTTTTTTTTAGTTCAGCTATTTTTAAAATTGAGAAATAAATAATGACAGCTTAAGAAGAAAAAATTAAAAATTTTGGATTATAGAATTAAAATTTGCATAGGCATATGCATTTTGATATTAACTAATAGACCTTTCGACCGTGTGCCGTTTTTATGGTGTTCCGTTGTCAAACCGTAGTTTACACAGAATGGTTTAAAAGAAAAAAAGCCATTACCGTATTTATTTGGTTGGATTTTTTTAAAAAAAATATGAAATTAGAAATTCGAACTTTGTACCCTATATTAAATAACAATTGAACTATAAAAAACGCAAACGTAAAAATTAAATTTATATATATAAAGTTAAGAAGAGATTCTGCAACTTTCATGTATTTTTTACTTCTTCTGTTGAATCTATTTCAAAAATGCAAAAATTCATCATAAAATAAATAATACCGCTAATTAAGAGCCGTTTCTAGAAGACTTAACTAAAAATTTTTTATCTAAAAAAAAAAAAAAGCTAATGTGATAATCGAACATTAAAACTTATTCAATTAAAAATGAATACAACTAATTCTATTATGTTAGATTTTTTTTTTTTTCAAATAAAAATTTAGTTATATTTAAATGTTAACAAAAAGTTTAATAAGATTGAATATATTGATAACCATTTAATCAAACAAAAAGTTTTGCCGTGCGGATAATTCCGTTTTTTGTCTTCAGTGTACCGTTTTACTTTTTTTCAAATAAACTATTCAAAAAACAGTGAAGTTACCGTAATTTATATAACCGCAGGCCGAAGGTCTAATTAACTAAAAAAATTTTTATATATATCATCAATATTTAAACCAATTTACAAAATTGGCCTTCTCTCAATCTGAATAATTGTATTAATGTTCACTAATTTGTCATTTATTTGAAAATCTAAGTTGATACAATAAAAAAAAAAAAAAAAAAAAAAAAAAAAAAAAAAAAAAAAACAATATTTCATAGCAAATAAAAATGATAATTATAACAAAAGCTCAGAATCGAAAAGTTTTTTTCTTCTTCAAATCATACTAAACTGGAGCAAATTCCCATATCATTCAAATTTGAGTTATTCATTCAAATATTGAATGAATTATATTTTATTTTTTCAAACAAATTGAATGATATATAAAAATTGCTCCAAGTTTAGAATTCTTTTAAGAATTAATTCATAAAAAAAAATCATATAGACAACAATAAAAAAATTCGCCTATTAGATAATTTTAATGAATATTCAAAACTATAATACAAAAGATTTTATTTTTCAATAAAGATCTTTCAAAAAAATGTAACTAAAAATTCAAACATTCATATACAAAAATGATTTCTTATATCAGCTACAGCTGATAACGTTACAACAAACAATTTTATTTGTTGTTATTTGATGATTCTTGATCTGGTGGTTTTTGTGTGCTGTTTTGGGTCTCTCCTTGCTTTTTTTGTGGAGATTGATTTTGTTGATTGTCTGAGGATTTGTCTGTTTCTGCATTAATGAGGACAACGATGTTTCCATCTTGCGCTTCTGGCTCTTTCCTCATTCGATCAATTTGACTCGTAATTCGTTTTATTTCGTTCAGTGTGATTGACTCATCTTGCGTATCCAAGTATTTCTGATTGTTCAGTTTGATCGTGATTCTATAACGGAATTTTGGATTAAGATTGAATATGTATCGTTTGAGTAGAAATCCAACAGACCGTTTATAAAGTCCTGCAAACTCGATGTAACGGAAAACTTCCTTTGATGGCAATTTATCGATCTTCGTCTGGTAAATCTTCTTCTTTGGTCCTGTATAATCAGTCAGAACAATTTCTTGAACTTCTTGCTTATCGATGCTCTTTTCTGGTGAATTATTATCTTTCACTTGTCTGATGGTTACGGAATTCATGTCCATATCAATGATCAATGATGATTCTTCCTTTGGATTGTTGCCATTTGTTTCAGTGTAAAGAATCTTACATTTCGATTTTATGTTTTCAATTAGATTTGTGATTTTGTCTACCGTCTGAGTAGTATTCGTGCTCGTAATAAATGGTGGAAGGTTGGCTTTAATTGAGTTTTCGGGATGACTTTCAATGTTGTCAAGTAATCCGTTCATCATTTGATAGATGTTCTCAAAATCAATCGCCAATCCTTCAAATGAATAATCGTTGTCTTCGATGTGATGGAAAACTTCTTCAATGATTGGATATGTTATCACAAATGACGAATAGCTACAGCTTGAATAGTTTCTTTTAAATATTTCCAGTTGCTTTTTGTTTGAATTATTTCTGATGAAATTAGATAAATGATTGACAATTTCATTCATTGTTTCTGATTCTTGAATTATGGAAAGAATTGTGGGTGGAATTCCAAGTTTTTCTGCAATATTTTTAAAGTTTTTGATGTCCTTTCGTTGTTCTTTTGAAACAAGTTCTTCTGAACTATACATTTTACTTGGAATTCTCTTTTTGGAATTCATGTCGTTCATGCTGTTTTGGTTGTTTTTGTAATAAGAATAATATAAAATGACTGATGGAATCAGTGTTCGTGTTTCATGGTTGTAATAAAGTCCAATGTGATCTGCTGTCACTTCTCCATGATAAAGATTATTCGAGTGAATAAATGAAAGATCTTTCGCAATGAAATACAGAAAAGTCAGTGAATCTCCTTCTTCAATTCTATTTCCATTGTTTTCAATAAAACTTCCAAGTGAACAAACTGGAATGATGATTTCTCTTTCTTCTTCTTCGTCTAAATTTGCTTCTCTTGACAATTTAAGCAAATAATCTTCTTCATCAACAACTGATTGATTTCTGCTAAGTTTTCTATGATAGAATTGATTTATGACCAAATTAAAAATATCCTCAAAATGTTGAGAGTAATCTTCACCAATATTATTACCAGTAATTTCTGTTAATGATGCAGCCAAGTCACCATTACAAGGAGTAGAATTATCACTTGCTATTTTAGGATATTTGACTAAATTAATAAACTTCTTAACTAAATTTTCCAAATCAGTTTTGCCTCGATAAAAGCTTTCCACAATATTAGATATTTTACAATGATAGTCTTTGGCTTCTATGGCATTTTCTAAACGAAACTCAATTTGAGCCTTATGATCATCGTAGATTTTCCAATTTTTTATATCAGAAATTATATCTGCAAAACTATTATAACGTTTTTTGGGATTTATATCTATGCATCTTTGAACGACGCTTTTAATTTCATCATTATTTTCAGCATTATTATTGCTATTATCAGGATATAATAATTGGAAGAGATTTGTACCTTTTTCTCCTTTTATGATACTTTTCCTATCATTAAAAGGCATGTTTCCAAACCGACTTTCTACTGAGATTCCGGTAAAGATTTCATTAATCAAAATACCAAAAGAGTAGATATCTGTCTGATTTTCATTTAATAAAGTCAGCTGTGGTGAATCTTGGATGAGTTCTGGTGCTTGATGGTAATAGCATTCTCCATGTGATGTATTATCATTTACGTTATTTCGATCAACATGAATACTTAAAAGATAAGCATCTTTTCTTGAATTAATGAAAACTAATTGTCTACAAAGATTTCCTAAATATTCATTATTATTTATATCATGTAAATCTTTTAAAGCACTAGCAATTTCTAAAATGATGACAATTTTATCAGCTATTGAGAAATTAACCTTCATTTTTTTCTCAAATAAAAATGTATCAAGTGTCATGAATGGGAAATAAGGAATTTCACAATATAATTCTTTTTGAGTAGCATTAATAATAAATTTAGACTTGGTCTTACAGAAATTTAAATTTCTAGGGATTTTAAAAAAAAAAAAGTGGAATTCATTATTAATTTCAACCGTACTGCCAGAAATTTCATTTAATGAGCCAATTTGGCCAAAGGAACTAATTGTATCATTTGAGATCTTTTTAAAGTTTGAATCCATTCGACTTTCACTAAATAATTTTGCAAAGAAGATATCGGCAAAGATGTCAGACCAATAAAATTTGGAATTAGCTTTGATATCTAGCAATACTTGGTCAAATCGTCCATTGGCATTTGCATAATTTTTCATATCTTTGTTTTTTTGCACATAAAAATTTATAAAATCATCTTTAATTTCATCTATGAGTGTGGGTCTTGCGATGTTTTTATATGCTGATATAATCTTCTTAAGGTAATCTGTCATGGATATATTATAAGAAAAAAATTCATACCAAAAGGATTTTAAAATGTTTTCATCTGTTTGATCGGCGTTAAAAAGATCATAAAAACTCTTTATAATGAAATCATCAATTCTTTCTATTACTATATTATTAGTATCAACATATTTAGGGATATGTTTGTAAATGCTCTGGAAATATTCAATAACAGTTTTAGATGCTGTTTGGCCACGATAGTAACTTTCGACAAGATCTGAGATCGTGCATTGATATTCACGTGCATCAATCGCATGTTTAATACGAAATTCAATTTCTTCTTTGTTCTTAATGTAAATTGGTAATGCTTCAATGCATCCAATCAGTTCTTTGAATGATGAATAACGTTCATTTATATCTGTTTTCATGCATTTTTCAATGATTTCTTTCATTCCTTTAAAACTGTTTCCTTCTTCATCTTTATAATTATCTTCAAAGACTTCATTGCCACCTCCTTCTTTAAATAAGAAGTCACTGTAATTTTTGAAATTATCCGTATATTTTTCTTGAATTTCTGTGTTTTCATCTTTCTTTTCTTTATCATCTTCTTTTCTTTTCTTGCTTTCGTCATTGCATTCGCATTTCAAGATTTCTAGTCGTTTTTGTCTTGAAGAGTTTCCAAATCGACTTTCTGATGAAATCTCGGTTAGAATTTCATGTAACAAGACACCAAATGAATAAATGTCGTTCTTTTGCTGTTTATTTATGTAATCTTCTGTTTCTTCTTCTTCTTTATGCTCGTTTTTATCATCATTATTATTCGATTTAATATTTTCTGGTGCACGATAGTAAAATGGTCCTCGAGGTTTCGTTGAATCTGTTTCAAGACTTCGATCATAGCAAAATGATCCAAGATAAGCATCTTTACTTGAATTGATGTAAATAGATTGACTACTAAGATTTCCATGATATTCATCATTTGAATGTAAATCATTCAATGCAGTTGCAACTTCATATATCATGACAATTTTATCAATCATATTCAATTTTAATTGGTATTCACTGTTTGTAGATGACTGTTGTGGAAACAGCAGTGAATCAAGATTTCCAATAGGAAAATATGGAATGATAAGCTTATTTGATTTGTTTTTACCATTTATTGCATAATGAACAATAAATTTTGAATATTCTTGGCTTAAAATATATTTTTCTCTATCAATAATTTTTTCATTGACGTTATTATTGTAAGTTTTTTCGAGATAAAAAAGCATTTTATTGTCAAAAGAGATTCTATATAATGTATTTGGCATATCAAATATGCATCTAGGCTTAATATCATTAGGAGAATGGTTTAGCATTTTTTCATATTCCTTAATAAATATATGCTGATCAAGAATTTTTTTGAGTAAAGCACTGAAAATAGAAATGTAGTGGTATTTTTTGGTATTTGATGAAATAGGTATAATATTTTTAACTTTTTTTAAGTCAGCAAATGAACTACAAAAATGAATAAATAGCTTTAATAAACATTCGATTTCAGAATTGTCCATTTCTATATGATATTGATCAATTTTAAAAATTGTGATAAAAAAATTATCTAATTCTTGATTAAAAGCAAGCGGTTCGATTTGAGAAGATATAAATTGTTGAATTAATTGTAATGACTCCAGAATATATAATGATTTTTCTTTTTTAATTAAGGATATATCCTTAATTAAATTGTTAAAATCAGTATAAAATTTTGGATAAAAAAGTTTGAATATTATTTTGTATTTGTTACATTGTTGAGAGAAAAAAACAACTTCTTCTCGAGTGCTAACGCTCTCTTTTCTATTATCCGTTTTAAAAACTAGAATTGGATTTTGATTAATATCAATGTAACACGAATGTAATTTCTGTATATTCTGCGTTTTCTCTTTGGTATAGAAAGAAATGAGTAAGTTTATGAATTTATTAAGGAATTGTAAATAATAAAAACAAGAAAATTTAAAAGAGCTTGTATTGGAGTTTTTAGTGTTAGAACTGTTTGTATTAGCATCGGTTTCTGTATTATTGTTTATTATTGACATAGGAAAACAGAAGAATCCGAAATAATCATCTAAATCTCTATGCCAAAAATTGCAAGTATTTGAAATAATTAGATAATTTTCGTTTTTTTGTAAAAAAGCATAAGATAACATGAATTTATATATCCGAAAATTTTTAAAATGAGAAAAAAAATTTTTTTTGATGATATGATTGATTCAAAATTATTTTTCTTCAATATTGCATGATACAATAATTAAAAATGATTTTTTTTAAAATAAAAATAAATATATATTTCACATATTTTTAATAATTTATAAATTTTAATTTAATTAGAATGAGAGCTAAGACAATTTTGTAAAATCAACCTTTAATCAATACTTTTAAAGAGGTATAGAAACCAAAATTTTGCCAAAGAATTATTATGTTTATATATTTATATTAATCTATATTACATATTTAAATTATATTTATGATTTAATTAATATTATAATCATGAAATTTAAAGATATATATGTTTTTAAAAAATTAGTTTAATTGAAATTTGTTAAGTTTATTTTTAGATTTCTGAATTTTAATTCAATTTTATTTTGAAACATAAATAATAACGGTTTTTTCTTATTCACTTTTTCAATAAAAACTAAATAAAATAAAGGAATTAAAGTAGAAAAAAAAATTGTGTGATCCGATTCTTTTACAAACCAGCTAATTTGATTAACTATCAGATAAAACTTATTATATATTTCGAAGGAAACAAACGCTTGGGCCAGTTTTGAGTCATAAAAATATCAAATTGAGTTCAATATTGATCATATTTAAGCTTATTAGATACTTTCGTCCAAAAAAAAGCTGAATAGAGTTGCTTTTTTCATAATATCTTAGGTTATCATAATTTTTTTCCCTGAAGAAATGCTTTCATCAAAAGCAAATCTTAAATATTTATATCAATTCGTCTATTACATATTTAGTTTTGGATCTATGATGAACTTTATCTATTTACGATTAATAATAGAAACGCATTTTTTTTTTTTTTAAAAAAAAAAAAAAAAAAGGCGCATTAAAGCAAACATTACAGAAATTTCTGTAATTGAGTTTTGCCTTATAAATTAAAAAAAAAGTGCATATTATATTAGTTTATTTTAAAACAAATACATTTTATTTCGTATAACAATTCATAACAAATAATATAATTATAGTATATATTTAATATAATACAGGGAATATTTAAAACTTGATTCTAACGACCTGGATCTATTTGAATATTCTAGTTAGTATTTGGAGTTTGATTGGAGTTTTCAATAGGGTTTTGATTTAGATCAGTTTGACTTTTTGGTATTCTTGGTTGAATTGAATCAATTTGTATAATAACGGCGCCATTATTTGATGTTATGCTTTCTTTTTTAATTCCGATTTTATATGCTATATTTTTTATATCTAATTCTTTGATTTGATCATTATCTTGATATTTCGAATTTTTTTTGTTTTTAATTTTAATATGTAAGGTATATTTTAGAATTGGATTTAAATTGAAAATATATCTTCTAATAAGAAATTCGCAACTTCTTAAACATAAGTCACAAATATCTAATTTTCTATCAACAGGCTTATAAAACCATTTTTTATCTGGAATTTCTCTAATCCCGGTCAATATTCTAAATAAATTATCTGAAGTTTGTTCGATCTTATTAAATTCTTTAACGGGATCTTGTTTTATTGAAACAACTTTGAATAATCCGTTAATATTTTCTATATATAAGTCTGGTTCAATATTATTGGTTGAAAAATCTAGCAAATCTTTAAATATGATTGTCGTCTTGCATTTTATATTTTCAATTAGATTTGTGATTTTGTCTACCGTCTGAGTAGTATTCGTGCTCGTAATAAATGGTGGAAGGTTGGCTTTAATTGAGTTTTCGGGATGACTTTCAATGTTGTCAAGTAATCCGTTCATCATTTGATAGATGTTCTCAAAATCAATCGCCAATCCTTCAAATGAATAATCGTTGTCTTCGATGTGATGGAAAACTTCTTCAATGATTGGATATGTTATCACAAATGACGAATAGCTACAGCTTGAATAGTTTCTTTCAAATATTTCCAGTTGCTTGTCGTTTGAATTATTTCTGATGAAATTATATAAATGATAGACAATTTCATTCATTGTTTCTGATTCTTGAATTTTGGAAAGAATTGTGGGTGGAATTCCAAGTTTTTCTGCAATATTTTTAAAGTTTTTGATGTCCTTTCGTTGTTCTTTTGAAACAAGTTCTTCTGAACTATACATTTTACTTGGAATTCTCTTTTTGGAATTCATGTCGTTCATGCTGTTTTGGTTGTTTTTGTAATAAGAATAATATAAAATGACTGATGGAATCAGTGTTCGTGTTTCATGGTTGTAATAAAGTCCAATGTGATCTGCTCTCACTTCTCCATGATAAAGATTATTCGAGTGAATTAATGAAAGATCTTTCGCAATGAAATACAGAAAAGTCAGTGAATATCCTTCTTCAATTCTATTTCCATTGTTTTCAATAAAACTTCCAAGTGAACAAACTGGAATGACGATTTCTCTTCCTTCTTCTTCGTCGAAATTTGCTTCTCTTGACAATTTAAGCAAATAATCTTCTTCATCAACAACTGATTGATTTTTGTTAAGTTTTTTATTATAGAATTGATTTATGACCAAATTAAAAAGATCCTCAAAATGTTGAGAATAATCTTCATCATTTTTTATTTTGAAACCTTCGAATATGGTTTTGATAGTATCACCCAAAATTTGAATTGAACGTTCTTGTTCTGGGAAGCATTTATTCAAATATTTCGCAAGAAATTGTTCAATGTCATCTTTAGAGTTAGTATAGCCACGATAGTAACTTTCGACAAGATCTGAGATCGTGCATTGATATTCGCGTGCATCTCTCGCATGTTTAATACGAAATTCAATTTCTTCTTTGTTCTTAATGTAAATTGGTAATGCTTCAATGCATCCAATCAGTTCTTTGAACGATGAATAACGTTCATTGCTATCTATTTTCATGCATTTTTCAATGATTTCTTTAAATCCAAGCACAGTATCTCCACGTTCATCTATCCAGTCATCTTTAAAGATGTCATTGTTTGATCCTGAAAATAAGAATTCAAATGAAGTTCCTTTGAAAGGAGGTTTTAATTTTTTTTTATTTTCATCGGTTGCTTCAGTTACTTCGGGTTGCGGGTTGCGGTTTCCTCCTAATATATTTAAACGTTCTTCTCTTGGTCTATTCCCCATTCTTATCTCTAATGACGTTTCTGTGATAATTTCATGAATTAATACACCGAACGAATAAATGTCATTTTTTTGTTGTCTTATCATGTATTCTTCTGTCTCATCTTCGTTATCTTTGTCTTTATTTTGGGAATCGCTTTGGGACTGAAATTCTGGTGCACGATAGTAAACAGGGCCAGTGAGCTTAGTCTGATTTTTTTCAACATTTTGATTATATGAGAAACCTCCAAGATAAGCATCTTTACTTGAATTAATGAAGATATATTGGCTACAAAGATATCCATGATATATATTATGTGAATGTAAATCTTTCAACGCTGTTGCGATTTCAAGAATAATTACAACTTTATCAACCAATGTAAATTCACTTCTTCTTACAACTTTTTGTTCTAAACTCATATAACTTGAAATATTATATGAATTTAATGTTTCGGATGGAAAATAAGGAATATAAATCGTACTATCTTTTTCTTTTATATCAGCTTTATGAATAACAAATTTAGAAATTTTCTCTCCAAAAATTTTTTTCTCATTCTCGATTACTTTTTGATTTTTTTTGGCATCTTCAATATTGTAATTAATTTCAAGAATAAAAAATAAATTTTTGTCATAAGATAAAGTTGTTGAAAAGTCTCCATAAGTATAGGAACTTTTGATTTCTTCAATTTTGTCTTTATCAGTAGTATCATCTTCATCATCATCATCTTCATCTTTGGTATTAATATTTTTTTGTGTCTGATTAACAAAAACATTCTGGTCAAGAATATTTTCAAGAATAATCTTGAAAAGAAGATCAAAATAAAAATATTTTTTTTGCTTTTGAATATCATCAAAAATAGAAATTATTGAATCTTGATTTGGCTGTAATTGATGATTTGATTCAAAAAAGTGGCTTTCATTCAAAATACTTATAAATAATTGTAATGTATCTGATAGATTTCCATTGTATTCTGAATATAACTGAAATATTAATTTAATAATATTTAAAATTGATGAACTCTCTTGGAATGAGTGATGTTTCACAATTTGTAGTAAATTAAAAAAATAATCATCTTTGTTCTCTAAACATAGTTCAATTCCATTTGATATACATATATAATGAGTAAATTTTGGTTCTTCGATTTCATGATAGAAAAAGCTATTAGAAACTTTTTTATAAATTTCAAGCATTTGGTTATTTACATTTTCATCATTCATTTTGCGTAGTTTTGAAACTATATCTTTAATCGTTTGTAAATCTCTAATCTGGTTAGATAAACTAGCAGAAGGCCTTTCTGACAAAATTATTTTAATAAATTGATTAACGTCATCTCTCTGGTAATCATTTATACTTTTTTCACTATTTTTTAAATTTTCTTTATTTTTTTTAATTTTATTGTCAAAAGAATACAATAATTTAATAGATGGGATGAATGCATTTGCCTCTTCATTATAATAAATGCAAATATCGTCTTTGGTAAGATTGCCATAAAAAATGTTTTGTAAATGAATATCTAAAAGCTCTTCGGCTAAAAAATAGAACCAAATTGGGAAAAAATCGGAATATGGGTTTTCAGATTTTAAATTCTTGGTAACTAATCTCGAAAAATGATCGAATGAAAAAATTGGGATCATGAAATTAATATTGGATATATTTTGATTTGTTTCGTTTGATCCTGTTAAATTAGAAAAATTATTATCAAAAATTTTATATATATTAGTATTAAAACTATTAACTAAAATATTGCATGTTTTGCTGAAAAAACTGTTAATCTCAGTTTCGATAAAATCATTAATATCAAATAAATGTTGACTTTGCTTGTTATTTGATTCATTACTTTGATCATTTCTATATTTTGAAATCTTTTCAATTATAATTGCGTGAAATTGACTGATAAATGCTAAATAAACTTCACTTATTTGTTCTCTTTGTTCTTTTTCAATGTTTTGATGGTTTTGATTTTGAATAAAAACAAGAAATGGATTAAGATTTTGATCAAGAAAGCAAGATTCTAATTTGTATAACAAATGATTATTTTTTGAATATAAATTGTTAAATAAGATTGTAATGTTATTTATTATACGAAAAAACTCCATTTCTTTTGATTTTAAAAGCATAATAAAATTAATGATCATGTCAAAATTAAAAATTAAATTATCAATAAGATCAATAATATTTTTGTGATTCACACTTACATCGCATGTAGTCGTTATGTAGTCTGTCAACTGATTGTATGATTTGCTAATACTATTTATATTGGCAACATTAATATTTTTAAAATTTATTTTTTCGAAATATCGAAAAAAAGCTTTAATTTGTGAAAATTTGTTGCTAAGTGAAGCAGATGATTTCCGATTTTGAAAGGCGTTTTTCCATAATTCTTCAATTTGATTTTGTAAATCGTAAATATAAATTTGTGAACTGCTTTTACTAACATTAATTTCATTGTATTTAAGTATTAAGCTTTCGGCTGATTTTTCTGTATATTCTTGAACTGATATGCGCGAAAAAATGGAATCATCATGAAATTCTTGAATATTTATACTGTTGTTTTGATAAAATACATAAATTTTGTGTTGATTCTCTGTTGATTCCATAATTTTTTGTTTTGAAAGAAAAACAAGTCAAAATCTTCTCTATTGAACGAAAAGTAAACTTAAAACATATTTATCTCAGATAAAAAAATTTTATAATTATGATATAAAACAAAATTATGATACTAAATTGCTGATCAAAAATATTTTATTAATTTAAGCAATGGTATTTATGTTTTGAGAATCTTTTCGCATGATTTAAAAGATGCTAAATTTTTCAAAAAGTCAATTATAAATGTTGGTAGCTGGTATCCCAAAACCACGAAGTAAATTTACCAAATTTTATTTTTATTTCATGAGGTTTTTCGGTCCTTTTCTAATTTTTTTCCTTTCTTTTGTTTGTTCTGCCTACTATATAATGAAAACATATTACAAACAATATAAGGCAAGTGCTGATGGTTTAATACGCAAACAATATTTCATTAGTATGGCGATTTTAATTTTTCCCTCTCTAATGGTTATAATTTCTTTGGGATATACTATTTTAGGGGATCCTGGAACTACAAAAGAATCAATTCGTCGCTATAAAGATCGAGATAATTTTATAACTCAAAGTTTTCTTGATTCATTGCCTAGATGTACTAAATGCGGTCTCCCAAAACCACCTCGTGCTCATCATTGTCATGTCTGCGGTCGCTGCCATCTGAAAATGGACCATCATTGCCCATCAATTGGAACATGTATTGCTTTATGGAATCAGCAACCATTTATTGTTATGCTTCAATGGGCAAGCATTGAAATTGTTTTTCATATAATAGCCACAGCAATTTATTCATGTATCACGCAATCGAAAGAAGAAAAAATATTTAATATGTTAGCAAGCTTTGCTCTTATTATTTCTTTTTTTGCTTTACTTGGTTTTAATTCCAATATCATGAAAAGACTCCATGATAATACAACAATTATAGAAGAATCAAATGGTGAATATAAGAAATATGATATAGGTAGAGAAGAAAATGTCAGGCAAGTGTTTGGATCAGGAAAATTCAGATATTATATACCAAGGTACCCAGCGATGACTGGTTTTGAATGGTCTCTTGACGAATACTGTCGTCATTTCCCGAATAATAGAAATGATTCCGTGCAAGTTATTTTTCCTACTATTTGACTCTAACATTTCGAATTATTATAATATATTAATTATTGTTATTTATTTATATATGTATATCAATTATATGATTTTATATATTGTTTTCCTTTGCATAAATCGAAATATCGAAATATATGATTTGAAATCAATTTTTTGTCTTTTTCTTGCTTATTAATTTTTATATAAAGTATTTGTTTTTCTAAAAACAAAACTTCAAAGTTGAGTTAAATGTATAGCAGTTGTTTCGAATATTCAAATAATATCGTGTACTTATAATTAGATAAAATGTATTATAACCTTATTTTTTAACAATCTAAAAGATTAAAATGACTAATGTATGAAAAAAAAAAAAAAAAAAAGGAGAGTAAAAAAGACATATTTGTAAAAGTTTAATATAAATACGATCATTTTAATACTATCATTGAGATTGCAAAAGAAAAGGTAAATTCAATTTGATATAAGTAAATTGATTTTGATTATTAGTTTTGAAGTTAACAACAGTTCTTGTGGGTTCTTCGATTAATTCTAAGTACACGATATTATTTGGTGGAACCATAAAAGAGGCATAAGTTTTATTCTGATTTTTACCGTGAATAAAAACATTTCTATCTCTAAGAATATTATCTGATGCTATTCGAGTATCGCCTAAATCAACAGAGAAACTCTGTGTAATTGATGCCCATCCATTCTTAAATTCTTCACTTTCAATTCTTCCAGCCTCAAGAGTCACGCATGAAGCAGGAATGAGAGTTTTGGAGAAAACGGTTCCGAAGTTTGTTTTCAATGCAATATCAATTGCGCCATTTTCAAAATTGCCCATTTTATCATTGCTATATGTGACGGGTATTTCTATTTCAGTAGATTCATTAGGAGATATTTGTTGGGGGAATTTTGGAATATTGGCAAATGTCATTCCGATTGGATTTTTATTAATGGCAATGGCTAAATCAGAAAGTGGTTGTGGTGCTTTATTGACAATTCTAACGAACATTGAAGTCATTTCCCAATCAACATAAAATTCAATTGGTATATTAGAATTTCCACCTTGTGTAACAAGTTGAAGCCTACGCCAATTTCTTCGTTGAAGATCTTCAATGAGATAATCTGTATCATTTTGATAACTCGATCTGTGAACAAAATCAGAGGGGACAATGTGAAGAACACCTGAAACTGAACCCATGTTTCTAATTAATTCAGAAAGAACGGTATCGTCAAATTTAACTCCAGAGTGTTCGATAGCGCTTTTTGGAAAATTGACTACTAATTTAGCTTGCTCGTTTGATGTACTTAAAAGACGCCAATAGATATATGCTCTATTTCTAACATCTGGAGACGTTGTTCCTTTTGTTGCTTCATTAAGAACAAATTGAAGAAGATCACGTGTTTGATCTGGTTTGAAAAGGAAGAGTTTGACTAATGCTGTTAATATTTGAAGTTGAACAGATGGTTGTTCATCATGAAAAGTATCAAGAAATGTATCGAGTACAACATCAACACCACTGATTATATGGCAATATTCACCAAGTATCCATATGGCTGATGATTTAGCACGTGGATCTTGTATTTGTTCGAAGTTCTTGCAAACTGCTGAAATAACAGATTCGAATGAGCCTGGGAAACGACGAAGTATGTCAGACATAACAACTACTGCTTCTTCAATAGCATATTCAGCTCTTCCATCAATTAAAGCTACTAATATATCAACACAACGAGGTGCTGCATCTGTGATTTTGATTGCAATTTGTCCAATACATCTGACTGACTTACGAACGAAAGCAACATCAACAGAATTGCAATATTCGTTTAGTTCATCAAGAACTGGTTGTGCTGTATTTTCGTTGCATATTGTAACAATAATATCTAATTTTTCCATTTTAACATAAGATGGGTCATTGTATTTACAGAAGAAAACGCGTATTTCTTTTGATAATGCTCTTGGATATTTGTGAACAAAAAGAGATAAAGTTCGAAGCACAATATATTGTATTTCAAACTCTGCTGATGTAACAAGAGTAATAAATGGAGGTATAACAACAGGGAAAATTTCAGCTGGGTTTCGTTGATCATATTCCATAAATAAAAATATGCACTTAAACGAGCCAACAACGACAGCTGGATTAGAATTTTTCAACATTGGTATAAGTCGATCGATAAGAAATGACGCATCTTCACTAGATGTTGGTTTATATCTAGCAAGTGCATCTAATAGCATAATTTGGCACCATTCGCTAGATGATGCAAGAGCTGCAATAATTGGTGTAAGTGTATCGGAAGTTAATTTGAAAATGGGTGTTGTCCGTCGTTCATTAATTTCAAATAATGCTTCAGTAGTGTTTGAAACTACCATTGGGTTCTCATCGTGTAAAAGAGCAAGCAAGTCAGGAAAAATACCTGCATTCTCTACTGCTTCAGGAATTACTTCATATAGCTTTGCGGCACCAAATGCAGCTGTTTTTCTGACATATGGATTATCATCTTTAAGGCACTTTTTCAAAGGAACAATCATATGTTCTGCAACACTCTCTAATTTAATACGACACATTGTACGTACAGCCAAAGCGCGAATGAGTGGATTATCAACCATTGAATCTTGAACAAATGTATTAACAGCCATTATTGCTTGTTCAGGTTCATCTGATGAGTAATGTACAAGATAAAGATACACAAGTTTTTTAAGTTCGAGGTCATCTGTTTTTGCACAACGCAGCATATCTGAAAATAAATCTTGAACTTTTTCTCCAGCTCTCATTCGTGCAACTACTCTTCTAACAGCATCTTTTCTTTCGTTTGGATAATTACTGTTAAGAAGATCTCTAAGAAGTGGAATATCATTTCGTTCTTCTGATTCAATAAAGCTGGACATCTATAAAAAGAGAGAAATAAATTTAAAAAATTTTCAAATTTGAAGATTGTTATTTCACCTTTCAATGGTCATTCATCCTAAAATGCTTAAAATATAATTCGACCAAATGGAGAATCAAGTCATTTGATTCAAGTGATTTTAATGCTAGTAAATGTATTTTTTTGGAAATTAGTCTGTTTTAACAATTAAAAAAGATAAAAGCTAATAAAATAATAAGATGCAAAATATTTCTTTTATTCACAAAATTAGCATTTTATAATCACATAAAATCGCAGTAGATTAATATTAAGTTATTGATTACTGATGTTAGTAAAATCAACTTTGTTGAAAAAATAACCCTTGTGAGCAAATTCTTTGTTCCTTCTTTTTTGTAAATATTACTAATCAGATATTCTAAAAATTTTCTTTGAACTTTAAAAACGAAATTAAGTAATACTTAATAAAATCTCTTTGAAGACCATTTTCAATTCTGATTTTGCACCATCCATATTCAGCGCAAAACTGATCATCGTCGTCATCTTGTGGATTTAAGTCCACAACTGTGACTGTTTCATTAGGAGTTGCATCAAGATAAGCTTTATCACTAGTAATTAATGATGGAAGTTTCTCTATTATTGTTGCTTTTGTCTCTTTTTTGCGAAGAATAGGGATATAAGGTCGAAATACAATTTCCGAATTGATTTCATTATCATCTTCGTTATCATTATTTTTTAGAAGGTTGCTAAATCCCCAAACAAACTTTTCATCTTTTAAATACAAAATTGGATATTCCATTTATATGAGTGTCGAAAAATAATAAAACTTTATGACATATTTAAAAAGGTTAAATTCAGGGGGAACCAAAAAAAAAATTGAATTGTTTATAAAAATTTTACTTTTACATAGTTATAAAGTGTTATATATAAAAAGAATTTTTAAATATAAACATTAACAATTTGATTCCGAAATTCTTCAAATACTTGTGGTGTCAGTGGTAACAAATCACTAAGTTTTTTAGCACAAATATTATTATAAGGTTTAGCAATTTCATGATTGAAATATTTTGCCCAAGAGCTTTTATCTAAAACAATCCCTGCATATTGGTCAAGTAATGGATTTTCCATTGGTTTGTTGGTGATGGGGTCGGGAGCATAATATATATAAGATATACAACCTTTTTTGTTTGAATTTAATCGATTTCTTGAATTTTCCTTTTTGCGATTAAATTTATTCAAACTTGATGAATCAGAGCCTTTACTATGTTTTTTCAAGCTTTTGTGATTTTCATATTCGTTGTTATGATGAGCCGCATATGAATCACTGTATTCATCTGATGAAGTATAAATATTTTTTGGTTGTCGTTCAAATTTAGTTTGTGGTTCTGTGATTTGTTTATTGAGAGAGAGACAGTGTTTAATGAAATCTAATGCTTCTTGTTCAAGTTTTTTCTGTACTTCAGGAGAAACAGTATTTTTTGATCTCTTAGATCCATCTGTTTTTGGTTTAATCTTTTTTAATCTTCCGATTTCAATCAAATGACGATAAAAATTCATGCATTGATATCCAAGTCTTCCCTTTAAAGGAACTGCAAAAAGTCCCCATAGTTTGTCATAAACTTTTAATTCATTTCGGAAATAATTGATACGTTGAATGAATTGCTCTTCTTCATCAGAAGTAAACCCTCCCATTTTTTGAGGATCTCCAGGAGGTCTGTTTCTATAAAAAAAAGAATTTGGGTTTTTAAACATATTCATAAAAGATTCACGACGTGCAGATGAATAGCTATCCCAAACCTCTTGAGTAATGTATTGTTTTAAATTATTAGGAACTGAATCAAGATCTTGAGTTTGTTCTTGTTCTTGTTCTTGTTCAACTGTTGAATCACTTTCAGTTTGAATTGGTTGAATGACTTCTTGTGGTTCCAACACTTTAGGTGTTTGAAAAAAATTTGTAAAAATATCAGATGAAGGACTCACTTGTTCATCAGAAAAGGGATCAAACGTAGGTTCATCTGAAAAAAGATCAAACATTAATTAATTCTGATTAAAAAAAAATTCAGTTATTACTTTTCTAAAAGATTCAAAATATATATACAAAAAAAATTCATATAATTTTTTTTAAAAAATTAGGATAATATTTTTTTTTAGAGTTGTTTGAGATGGAGATAAAAAATATTTCTTAAATAAAATTGTAGAATTATATCATTTTGAATGTTAGAGTTTTTTTGAATTGTAGCTTTTTTAAATAATTGAAATTTTTGTAAGCAATTCAATTTCATTTAAATTTTAATTATATTCAGAAAATTTTAAAAAATAAATATATTGTTCTTTTTTATATATTATATGTTACGTCTTTTTATATATTTATTTATTTATTATTTTTATATAGCAATATAATTATTAATATGTTTTATTGAAAAAATGAAGGATAAAATACATTTATATTTTTATGTGGTTGGAATTCAAATTTTTCAATATTTGATTAACGTTCAGGTTGAAAAAGTTTTAAATATTTGTATTTGTTGAAAAAAAAAAAATAATTAATACAATTTTGTTATTAAAAAAAAATATTGAATTCAATATTCAAATTAAATTTAAATTTGTTTTGACGAATATTTGAATAATTAATATATCATTTTCTAACAAATAAAATGGATAAATTTATGATTTTACTAATAATAATATTATATTATTAAAATATTTTTATAAAAATATACCAAATTATATTTTGTATGCTAAAGAAACATTAAAATTATAAAAAAATAAATATTGACAAACTGATAAAGATTTTTTGAATCAATTATATACATATGAAAATCTCTACATAAAATAAATTTTTTAATATTTATAGTATTATTTCAAAAAATTAAAAATTAAGAAGAAAAAAACCATCGAATAAAAAAAAATAATTCAAAAAAGTAACATATTCTTGAATAACTTTTTGTTATGAATTCAATCCTATTGCTCAAATCAATTTTTTCTGAAAATTCAATAAAAATTAATTTTTTCCTCTTGCATCCACTTATTCTATTATTTTATAAGATTAAAATGAGCATGGTTAGTTTCAAATTTTAATAATTGTTAAAAAAAATATTATTAGATTCTTAAAATGGGTGTGGTAACTCAAACAAAACTATTTTAAGGAACAAATGTAGTACGTTATGTAACCGCTTTTTTTTATGATACTAATTTTGAATAAAATCATTCATCAACTAATTTATCGATGATCTTCTGCTATTTTTATATATAGCTATTCAACTAATTAATTATTGGTTATATCCAAAAATATTATTGATTATCTAGTAATAAATTTTCAGTCTTCTACTATTTAATTACGGATTCTTTTCGTTTTAATTGTTAATATTATATCTAACGACCCACAATGTCCTACAATCTGATCTTGGATGTTTTTGAAATTAATTTCAGATATTTACTGATTATTTGCCGATCTTACTATAATAAATTACCAATCTTTCAATATTTTTTTACCAATCGCTTCTTATTTAATAAAAAAATTTACCACTAAATATTTTTCTGCCTTTTTCTTACTTCTTTGTGATATACTTTATGATAATAGATAAAAAAATCTTCATCAAATAAGAGGAGGGTGAACCATAAAAACTTATTGAAAAAGTTTATTTTAAAAATAATGATATCTTCTTAAATAAAGAATAATATCTTATTTAAGAAATTTAAATAAATATGTAGACGTAATCGAAAAACGTAATTGTAACGGTACTACAATATAAACATTTTCTTATCAGTAGAAGTACTTAAAGAGATTCGGGCCTGATTTTTTGTTGATAATTTTTTTGATAATTTTTTAATAACTTTTTGTGATAAAAATTTTGGTTGATATGCCTCTGTATAAATACAAATTCTTTTCAATTGTTCAATTATGATAATAACTTCCTTTAATATAAATTCAACAAAAAATCAGGCCCGAATCTCCCAAAAAGAATCAAAGTCCAATGCTCTTAAAATGAATTATCCAGTTTTATCAAATATTTTTATACCAAAAAATCTCCAGGTCTTCCAATATTTTCAATATCCTCTGGATGGCACAAATGTTTTCTTTGGATGGGAAAATGCGATTATTGATTTGATATCTCTTAAATATACTAATATAAGTACTATTAAATCTTTAATTTTAGGAACATGGTTTTTAGATTCATCAGGCCAATTTATTCAATTTAATTACTACAATATAAACATTTTCTTATCAGAAGAAGTACTTAAAGAAACAAATCTTTTCAATATAAATATTGAAAATAATTCGATTTCATTGGCATATGATATATCATTGGCGCATAACTGCCGCAATTTTAATTTTATTTTCAACAAGAGTAATGATCTACCTTTTAATTTGCTCGTTTTAAATGAAGCTCATAAATTAACCATAGACAAAGATTTTTTCTCACTTGACGATCTAGCAATCATATTATATCAAAGAAAATATCGAACCCCAGTAAACACATATGAGTATATTACTAAAGACGATTTATATAGAATTCAGTATATAATTGATCAATCGCCATATTTTATTAAGGAAGAAAATGGTATTTATTCCAAAAGTGAATCTCCTTTTGGTTCTTTTGTTGAAAGTGAATTAACTTCAAATAATATAATAAATGCCATGATTAAAAGTTTTCCTATTGGGCATTGTTTTTATAAATCAGAATTAAAAAAAATAATAACAGAAATTTATGGAATTCAATTTTCAGAAAAAGAAATCGTACTTCATGAACGTGTTTTTTATTGTGATGGAAGATTTGGAGTTCGTCCCAATATTCAATTTAAGAAGTCTTCAATTCAAAATCCAATTTGCACAAGTATTGATATTATGAAAAATGTTATTGTTCGAGCGTTTACTGAAGTTTTAAGGCCAATTTCAGTCGCTACTTTATTTTCGTTGATTGATGGAAAAAAATATCTTTCCGAAATTGAATCAATCTCAATCAAAGTAATTGATGAGCATCTTCATTCCAAAATTAGATCATTTATTAATTTCCAACCGTTTATTTGTTGCCAAAATAAAGAGTATTTTATTATACCAAAAGAATGTGAATGTGATTATTTTGGCTATATTTATATATGTTTGATTCGTAATTTTCTAATAAAATACCGTAGCCAAATTGATAAATCATCAGTTCTTTCAAAATTTAACGAAATTCGTTTTCCAATCAAAAAAAATGAATCTGTTTTCATTCAAATGATAAAAGAAGCTCCAGCCAAAATAGTGAAATATCTTGGAATTCCAAAGTTACATTCAATAATCAGTTTTGTCGAAAATGAATTTATTGAATCATTCAAATCAAATGAAAATGATGGTGAAATATTTAAGAATGTTATTTCTTCAAAATTTGGTGAAAATGCTGATAAAATTGATCAATTAAATAGATCTAGTAATGATTTATCAAATGATTTTCGAAAAAAGGCAAAGAAAAAGAAAATTTTATTGGATATTATTCCTGATCAGCAGGAACTAAAGATAAATGAAGAATCTGAAGACGATTTTGAAAATGATTCAGCAATTAGTGATCTTGAAAAGAAGTTAATTAGATTAGCAAAAAAATATTATAATCCAAAAATTTTAACATATTCTACACCAAATTCATTTATTGATGAGTTAATTGGTCAAACAACAATTAATAGGAATGGAAAAGAATTCGTAATTAATAATGATTCGGAATCCATTGAGCTTGTCGCAAATGAGCTTATGATATCAACTAGATTCGTTCCAAATAAAGAACATAAAAGATTTTGTTACACTGGAAAAGCAGTTAATGATTCAAACTCTATTATTCATAATTCTTTATCAAATGATGACATATATATCAAAGAACCCAATGGTGAATTAAATAATGATGCCACAAATGAGAAATTGTATGATGAAAATGAGAAATTAAATAATGAAGATTTGAATAGCAATCAGCAATTAGATATATTTTCTGAATTAGCTATTTTTAACAATTCTTCTGCAAGTGAAGATGAAAAAAGCAAAAAAGACAATCCCTATTCTTATTCTGAGAGTTATTCTTCTTCGAACAGCGATGTGAGTGATTCGTATATAGGAATTGATGTTGAATTGAATAAATGGTATCAGCCAAAATTGAGAAATGAAAAATTTGGAAATTATGATGCACCGCTAAGTATTATTCAAAATAAGAATAGAAATTTAGTCATTGAGCCAAATGAATTTGTACCAAAATCAATATTAAGAATCAATCGTCAAGAAGCAATTAAAGAAAGATTAAAAGCAATTCATGAGTCTAAGGATCATCCAATGCCAACGCAACAGCAGGTATACTCTCTTTTCCTTGAATTTGGTAGTGGAATATCTATTAAAGAATTTGTAAACTATGTGTTTGAAATTGAAGGAATTATTGCTGGCGAAAATCAATGATCATTCGTTAATTTTACTGTTTGTAATATAAAAAATATACTGTTTTTAAAAATATTTTTATGATATTATTTATAAAATACAAATATATTTCAGAAAGAGTTTTTATTATCTATATCTATGTATATATAAATAACATTAGAAGATATAAGAAATTGGTTCAAATCTTCTTGGAAACTGAGCACTATTACGATGACCTTTCTTCATACGTGTATCCCTTCTTCTTATTTGAGAACGATTGTTGTCTTTATTATCTTCTTCTTCTTCAATTATAACTCGTTCATCTCCTGTTAAAATAGAATTAGGTGTTTCTTCTTTTGTGACTAATTTGCTAGAAATAATTAATTGACCTGATGAAGAAACAATGCTAAGATTTACATTGTTTGGTTCTTTGCTACTTGAATCCTCTGAATCATCATCTCTCTTTCTAAATTTAATATCATCTCCTAATAATTTTACAGCTTCATTTATTTGTAATAATGGTGATGAAACATCAACATTCTTTTGATTCATGCTTTTATTTATTGCATGAATGTTTCTTATTCCTCTAAATTGATTATCAGCATCAAAATCAATATCTGGTCTAAAGTAAATATCAACTTTTCTTGTTGATAAATATGGAACGGACTCATAATCATTGTTTTTCATTTGTTCTAAGTATTTGAGAGAAATTGAATCATTACTTGGTTTGCCATCAAACCAAGTATGATGTTTTGCTTGTTCTAATGTAATTCTCTTATTTGGATCAACTGTTAATAGCATTTGAATAAGATTAGCGCATTGATTAGAAACATAAGTTGGAATTTTGAAATCAGCATTTCTAATTTGATTGAACAAGTCGCTCATCTTTCTCTTTGTCCAAGGTAGCATACCAGTGACCATAGCATAAAGAATAACACCACAGCTCCAAACATCAGAAATTAGTCCATCATAGAATTTTCCACTTATACATTCTGGACTAACATAGCATGGTGATCCACATGGTGTTTTGACTAAGTTGTCATCTCCAACGAACCTAGATAAGCCAAAATCACTGATTCTTAACCTTCCACTATCATCGATCATTATGTTTTCTGGCTTTAAATCGCGATGTGAAACTTTTTGACGGTGAACATATTCGAGAGCATCAAATATTTGGTAAATAAGTCCTTTGGCTTCTTTTTCATCTAATTTGTGCCTGCTAACAATGTAATTCAGTAAGTTACCTTTTGGATAATATTCCATAAATATGTAAAAATTATTATCATCTTTTAAAATATCTGTAATTGCTGCAACTCCTGGATGTCTCATAAGTTGAGAAATACGAACCTCAAGTTCAAATCTTTGATAAAGATCTCTTTCTTCAAGCATATGAATAGGAACAATTTTGCAAGCATATTTTTTATTATTTAGTTCATTATTGGTAAGCTTCACTATTGAAAATGCTCCTTCGCCTATTGTTTTTTCAATTGTATATTGTCCAATTTGATCAGGATATGTAATAATTCCATGTTTCTTCTTTTTTCCAGCTTCTTGATGCATTTGTGGTTGATTGTTTTGGCTCATATTATAAAATGAAATGTTTTTATTTCAGCACTAACTAAAAGAATTATTCTATCAATCAGAAAAATAAAAATAATTTTCACAATTTTCAGATATAAAATTTTTTTATTTTATTTATTTTTTTCCGAATTTTCAATTCGCATCAAATATTTTAAATAATTTATGAATTTATTTGAAAGCTTATAATTTTATTAGGTTTTATCTCCATTTATTCTGATAAAAATCATCAATGATGTTTGCTTCACCATCATAATCAATATGTATTTGCAAATTTGACTTTTAATAATAATATTTTTAAATTAATAAAAGTTTTTCAAGATTATAATAATTATTAGTAAGAATCATCTCTCCTAATACCAAAAAATCATTTACCAATTATTCAAGGTAATCATTAAAAATTCAGCTAAAAGATAATAGTAAAAAAATAATGAATCAAAAAAATGGTTATCACTTTTAAAGTGTAATAATGATACAATTTAATATAGAAATATAACTTTAAAATTAATAAATACAAAAAGTAGGGGAAATAAGAAGAATATTATGCGATATTTGATCTTCTCTCCATGCATGAAGCAACATTAAGGCATTGATTAACAAAAGGTACAGGATAGTTTGAAAAGCATGCATGAGTATTTGTTCCAGCTTCAGTATTAAGTGATAAGCATAAAACAATGGACTCATCTTTCAAAGTTAGAGGATTAATGACTAAGTTTGCATAAGGATCTACAGTATATCGTGTCTTTGGAAGCTTCGGTGAATCTGTTCTAATTTTGAGAAGATTGATATTGCCAGATTTTACTTCTCTTCCTAACATTATATCTTTAATGAGGTGTCGGAACTCTTTAAGTGATGGTGGGATGCTCAATGCTGGTGATATTTCGATTGTCATTTGTTCTGCTTCAAGAAAAGCATGAATCCGGCCAAATTGCCATAAACTTGTTCGATTAAGAGAATAAACAATTTCGTGTGCAAAATCTAATTGTGGCGTCTTGACAAGTTTATCATCGTCTGTAATATGTACATCTGTTATATCAATTGTAAGATATAAATTTGTTGACATTGTAAGCTAATTATTAATCTTTTGGATTGACCATATTTCAATAACGTTTTTTATTCTTTTTGAAAAATAGTTAACTATTATAGTTAACAATGATTAACTTTAAATTGTATATTAAAAAAAGGTAAATCAAAATTATTTAATTAATTTTATTTATCACAATAAACAAGTAAAATAAATTCTAACTATATTATCTTATATCAAAGAAAATTTCATGAATTATCAATAAAAAGAAAAAGCGCGAAGCAAAAGAGTAACAAAAACAAAATCTAGGTTTTCTGTCTTGGGTTGAGTGAATCCAATTTAAATTGGTCATCCTCTTTAATCAAAATTTCTTTGATTTCACCCCAAAATTCAGCATTCTCTGACATTGATTTGTTAACGCAATCAAAAAGCGCATCCATTACTTCTATGTAAGATTTTCTATCTTGATATAAATCAGTTAATTGTTTCTTTAATAAGAATTCAGTTTCTATGAATTCCTTATTTTTTTTTAAAAGGCCTTTTATTTCATATTCAATATCAAGTTCTTGAACCGTGTTAATTTTCATTGAGCCGCAATTTACAATTCCTTGAGCTCTCATCCATATTTTATCATCCATATTGAAATTAAATAACGTTTTCAAAAAAATTCTTTTTGCTCAAAAAATGGTAGAATTTTTTACCTGCAATTTTCCCTAAATTTTCATTCAATTTTGAAAGAGCTTTCAAAAAAAATAAAATATTAAAAAAATGAATAAAGAAAGTTTTTATCTTTAAGCAAACTATTTATTATTAATAACCAATGGGAGCATGCAATAATTATCATTTATAACGAGATTTTATCGAGTAAATGACAATGATTTCATGTATGAAATGGTTCAATAAGCAAAATTAAAAACCATGCTTTTACAATTAACAGATTAATGAGATATATTTAGGTAATTAGGTAAACTGTGATTATACATTTCAAAATGGAAATTACGTTTATTTAACTTTTACAACATAAAAATATGCTTATGCGTTATACTTATGCTAAAGTTTATTATTTAACTCGAGTTTGATTTGAAACACAAGCTCGGAGTTAGATTATATTTTCAAATAGAGGTATTCATGTAGAGAAATTGACGAAATATTGTAATATTGATCATATTTTCTTTATTTTTATTTTGAAACTAAGAATGTGCTTTAATGGATAAGAATTTTATACTCCTATTTTTGAGATATTTCTATTTTTATTTTTCTGAATAAGAATCGTTTTATAATTGAGAGGCTATATAATTTTTTTTATATAAAAATTGATGAAATATAAATATATATATTATTTTATTTTATTAATTATTATAGGATATATATATTGATAACTTATTAATACTTATATGTTTAAAAAATATTTATTTTCTAGAGATACACTCGTTTATATTATTTTTATTTTTTATAAATTTTTAACTTTTTCAGTTATTATATTTTTTATATTGAAATAATAAACATTTTTTATCCTAGTAGTATTTTTATTAAACATTATTTTATTTTATATATATAATATATATTATATTTTATTTACTATTTCAATTTTATATTTAAGTTTTACATAATATATTAAATAGATAAATTAACAAAAAAAAATGAAAAATTCAATTAAACGATGATTTTTAATTGAATTTCTAAAATACTATGTTGCTTTGTATTGTGATTATTTTTTGGTTTTCAATATATTAAATATTAAAGTTATTTTTAAAATATAGTAATTAATAATTTTACTTTATAAAAAATATTTTTAATAATATTTTTAAGAAAATGAGGAAATTTATATTTTTCAAGAATCACTTCACTATTAACTTCACTTCACCGAAAATAATCATCTCACGTCACTAAAAAATAATAACGTACCAAAATACGATGAAAAATAATTCAAAATAATGCAAAATATAAAATTACATTTTTCTTTAAAATGAGAGTATAGAGTAACTTATTTACATAATAAAATTTATTTAAATATTTATTATTATTATATTGTACAATTAGTATATAATTATTTCGTAAATCAATTGAGAAATAAGTCATTTTCTTAATTTTTTAATGTAAATTTGCATTTAAATTTATATATGGCTAATAAATTGGATATATAACAGATAATATATTTTATAAATCAAATATAAAATATTATTATTGATTTATAATTCATAAAAATTTTATTGGACTCGAGATATAGATGAAACATTATTTTTTTAATTGTTTTTAAATTCTCAACATCCATTAAAACCAATTATGGCAAATGTCAGTATTGGATATATAGAAGTAAATAATCTTAATATTTTTTCATAAGATAAAATATTCATTCAATTAAAGTAAAAATAAAAAAATCAAATAACGAGTTTTCACTTCACATGAATACCTCTTTTCAAATGATCAAAGGTCTTCATAAAAAATAAAAAATTGAGAGGATATAAAAATTTTAAAAAATGATCGGAATGGTGAAATTTTAAAGTTTTAAACTTTTTCTGAAATAATAACCATTGAATTTTATTTTCTATGAGTTTTTTCAATATTGAAATGTTTACAGAAAAATATGATAGTCGTCCCTTAATGAGTTTATCAAAGTAAAAATAAAGTATCCACTAAAATATTATTTGGATACTTCAACACTAATCTTTGAATAAAATACTAACAAATAAAACAGTTTTATGTCCACAAAAAGTGACCGCTTTTTACAAAAAATCGAAAATGGACCCTCAGTTCACTGGATACAAGAGCCTAGGTGCAATGGTTCATATTATATCAATATTCAATATTCAATAGGATATTTTATGTTTTGGAGCTTCATTTCATCAAATCATCAAAATAATTACATATCTAATTTTATTTCCAATAGCTAAGTCCAACTTTATTAGGCAATAAATTCCAATTTATACCAACCAAAAAGCAAATATATGATATTTTTTATGATATAAATGATTAATAAAATGCTTTTTATAGAAAAGTTTTATCAAAATTATTCAAAGTAAAATTTTGCCTATTATGATCTGCATTTGAATTCAAAAGTCATCATTTTTTATAGTAATATCTTGTTTTCTAGCGCATTAAATATATCATAATTAATAGTTTAAATTGTTCAGTAAAAAAATAATGTATTTTTTCAAAATGAAATTTTCGTAAATAGAACTCAATATCAACTCCAAAATTTTAGATTGGAAAAAAATAGTATTATATATTAACAATTATTTATCAAAAATATTATTTATCAGGTATTTGGCGAGAAAACGACCCTCGACAAAAAAATTCAAACGATAGATTCAATTCTTTCAAATTATTTGAGGGAAAACTCTCAATTTACTCGTTAGATGATTAAACATTGTTCAAAAAACATTACCTCCTTCTCAATTTAAAATAATCATATCTTTATATTATAAATATAAATTCATTTTTAAAAATTTATTTAATATTATGATAATTATCTAATATATTATTAATGAAGAATGATGCAATTAAATTGTTTGATAAAAAAGATAAAATGATTTAAGATTTGAAATTATGGTAAAGTTTTTTGAACTAAGTTTAGAATTTCAATAAATTATTTTCATGCTAATTATTGAAAATTGAATGTCATTGAAAGTATGTATTATTTATTATATATATTTCTTGATCAATTATATATATATATTTAATATAATTATTAAATTATATTATATATAAAATTAAATAATTAATTAATAAATAAATCAAATGTAATCCTTTATTATTATATAAAAATACATAAAAATAACATTATAAGGTCAATTTATAACCATATCTCTCTTTTTATATTAATCTATTTTTATTTTGATAAAATTTGAATAAATATCTTATTAAAATTAAAATATAATTTTAATAATATATATATAATTATATGAATCTTCAGATTTATATTCGAAATATTAAAATTTTTATTAAATATTAGAATCTAACAAAAAAAAAAAAAAAATCTTTTTTTATCTGAAAAATTTATTTAATAATTTTAATTAATTCAAAAAAATTGAGACCTTTATCTCAATTTTCATTGAATTTTGAGAGATATTCTCAAATCATATTACAACTCTGATCGATTAATAATCTATTCAAAAATTTTTGAGATATTAAAAATATGTATTATATATATATTAAAATTTACTAGGTAAGAATATAATTTTTGTAAAAATATATAATTTTTATTAATATTAAAATATTATCATATTAATGAATCAGATGAATCTTTGGTAAAATTTAGGGAAAAAATAATTCAAATAATTCAATACAGTATAAGAAGAAATTTAACATAAAAAGTATCTTATGACTGAATCTGGAGATAACTCAATCGAAGATATAAGCATAAACGAGCAAGTCGATCATCAGTTCAAAATTATGGAACCAGCTCCTTTCTGGAGACAACTTGGAACAATGCTAAAGATTTCTTTTCTTCAAAGACTTAGAGCGCTTACAATTATTCTAGAAATTGTATTGCCAGTTATTTTCTTAGTTTTTGAGTGTCTTTTTGCCGCAAAAGTCGATCCATATACAGAATCTGTTCCCCATCCTCCACCTGATCAGGTTGTTCCATTTGCTGTGATTGCAGGTCCTAGTCCTAGCTATGGTATGATTCCAAATAATGCAGAAACTAATCAATTTATTAATATCCTTAGTGAAAAGTCGTATTTACCAATGAAACAAAACGTGATTTTTTTTGATACATTTCAGCAATACAAAGAATTTATTTGGGATAACCGTGAAGTAAATGATATGTTTTATTCATCTGAATGGACTCACACTTCAGACTTTCAACAAAATTCAATTCGGATTTCATCAAATGGAATGACTCTTGGTTCACTTCCATTTTTAATACAAAATATTGGTTCAACTCTTATAAATATGACAAGGCCAACAGGGTACAGTAATCCAACGATTTTCCTCAATTTTAAAGCATTTCCACACCCTCCATTACATCAAAGCGATATAACAAATTCATTATATGTATCCATTTTTAGCACAGTTCAGCCAATGATGGGTATTCTAACAACTGGAATTTATTATGGTACTGAAGCTGAAAGTGGGCTCCGAGACTTATTTACATTTTTTGGAGTTAGTTTTTTTGTTAATGAACTTCGATGGTATATATTAAGTGTTGTTATGTTATTTATAACGTCAATACCTTTTGCAATTGCATTGACTGCCTTTATCAAAATCAATTTTGGTTTAATGTTAATTTTCTACCTCTTAAGTTCAACAGCCTATAGCTCATTTTTATTTTTCTTAATGTCTTTTTGGCCCACCCATCAAATGGGCAATATTGCTGGATATGGAATTTTGTTTACATTTTTCATATGCATTTTTTGGGGATTCTTTGATTGGCTTTTTAAAGAATCAGGATATACAGAAAAGTATGTTTTAAGTATTCTACCGCACGCAGCTTTATCGTTTACAATGGCACAGATGGGTAGTGGAGAAATAACCAAATTTAGTCAATTGGATGGTCCTGTTTATTATCCAGTGAAATATGGTTTTACATATTTAGCTGTAGAGTCAGTTGTTTACTTTGGATTATACATTTTAATTGAAGCATTAAAACGGCGTGTATGGCTTCCAGCTCCAATCAAATGGGGTAAATCCATGCAAAGTACTCGAATTGGAAATGAAAAAGACGAACGTGCCATTATTGTTGAAGATATTCTCAAAGCATACGGTAAAACTGTTGCTGTCAACCATGTTTCATTCAACGTTAATCAAGGTGAGACTCTCGCTATCGTTGGTCCAAATGGTGCTGGCAAATCTACAATGATGTCACTTTTATCTGGTATGATGCACCTTGATCATGGTCATATTTATTTCAAAGGAATTGACATCATGCAAAACGTTAAAGCAATTCATCAAGTGGTCGGACTCTGTCCACAAGAGAATCTATTTATGAATGAATTAACTGCCGATGAATGGATGAAAGCAATTTGTTCCCTTCGAAACGAACCCAATTTCGATTATGACGAGATTTTCATGTCTCTTGGTTTGGACGCCCAACGACATTATCGAATTGGTAAGATGAGTGGTGGTAATAAACGAAAAGTTTGTTTAGCTTCAGCCTTAGCTTGTAACCCACCAATTGTTATTTTAGATGAAGCAACCAGCGGAGTTGATTTTACTAGCCGAACAAGAATTTGGTCAATCATCTCTGGCCTCAATGACACAACAGTTATTATGGCAACTCATACCCTTGAAGAATGTGAAAAAATAGCTGATAGGATTATGGTCCTTGTTGGGGGAAAAATCGCTGAATTAGCAATGCCAAATGATTTAAGGCAAATTTTCAAATGTGGTTACTTGATTATTACTGAAGAAGAAAACATTGATGAATTCGAAAGAGTAGCAAATGAAGCTGGCGTGAGAAATTCGATAAATGTAGAAGATGGAAAAGCAAAGTTGTCAATCCCATCTGAAGATTCAGAAGCATTATCTAATATTTTGCATAAGATTAAGTTTAAGTATATTTTGACCATTCAATCTCTTGAAGAACAGATTTTCCATCATATCCAAATGCATGAAATGCAACAAATGCAGAACAGTAGTGAAAAAGGTTCTGATGATAGTTTGTGTGAATCTGATTATTTCACTGATTTGCAACCCCCTGTGTAATTTTTTGTAGGTATATAATAAATTGTCGCATAATATTTGCATTTTTATTTTTCAATATTATTTTTTTTTTTAATTTAAGATATTATTATTATGAATCAATAATGATACTTATTTCAACTTATATATAAAACAAAAGTTTTATAATCAGAACTTCAATTCTTATTTTTATTAAGTAATTTTTATTAATACATGCGAAACTGATATAGCTTATTATCAGAGCTATTAATTTGGTATTTTTTAATTATTAAAAATGATATATTCTGTCAACAAAATGTTAATCAGAATAGCTATATTGCATTAAAATATATAAAATATTAAATAAAATCGATCAAAAAAAAAGAAAAGGCCATTCCTTTTCAAAAGTGAAAAAACTATCATATTTGATTCAAATATTTATTTAATTATTATTTTATTCAATTACTGGATATTTTTTTCATATGTCAATACTAAATTAACAAATCTGATGTAGAGTTTTTCATTTTACGTTGGATTTTTGTTAAAAAATTGTATAATTATTTGAAATAGATAATAAAATTTTTTGGTTGTTTTGTATATCAAAGAAAGGCAGATCAATAATGTATTTTATAAATAATATAATTATTTAATTGTATAATAATCTTAAAAAAATATTTATAAAACGAAAAAATCAATAGTTTTTTTAAAAATTATTGTTTTTATCAAAAGTTAAAAGTTCTTTGTTATTTCTTCTTTATAAAATTTTGCGCAGTTTTCAAATTTGAAAACCATTAATCATGTTTCAATGAGATATTTTAATTTAGAAATTTTGAGTAATAATAGTTATCAATTTTTCGAATTAATATTTAATGAGTAATGACAGCCATCCACAATTCGAACTTCCAAAAATCATTGACGAATATGAACTAACAGAGCTTCTTGGGAAAGGTTCTTTCTCTCACGTTTACAAAGCGAAAAATCTTAAAAAAGATGGTAATCCCGAATTTTATGGTATTAAAGTTATATCAAAGAAAAATTTAAACCAAGACGGAGATACGGAAAGACTTCATCGTGAAGTTGATGCTATGACAAGTCTCGATCATGAAAATATTGTCAAGTTACACAGATTTTTCAATGACAAAGATTTTTATTATCTAGTGTTAGATTTTTGCCCTGGTGGTACCGTCTATTCTTATATTTCGAGTGGAAATCGTCTCCGCGAGCCTCAAGCAGCAAATATTTTCCTTCAAATTGTTGAAGCAATTGACTATTGTCATAACCATAATTTTGCGCACCGCGATTTGAAACTTCAAAATATTCTATTTACAACTTTCCCCAATATTAAGATTAGTGATTTTGGTTTGTGCAGTTATATTAACGAAGATACAAAAATGTCAACATTCTGTGGTTCGCCTTGTTATAGCGCTCCTGAATGTATCAATCATATAGACTATGATGGAAAATTAGCTGATATATGGAGTCTTGGTGTTATTCTTTTTGAGTTAGTAACAAGTTCTCATCCATGGAATGTCGAAAACGTTCCTCAAATGGTTCAGCAAATAACGAACGCTCAATATACAATACCGGCATATGTCACTTCTGCATGTGCTGATCTTATTGAATCAATGCTCAAAGTTAAATGTGAAGAACGAATCGATCTTGAAAGTATAATGATACACCCATGGTTAAAAATAGCTTCAAAACGCTCTGTGATACCTGAAAATTCGAATGGCAATCCAGAAGCGAATGTTGAAGCTGGGTCAAGTGACAACTTAAATGCGATGTGTGAAAAATCCAGCCTTCCTCCATTAAGAAGGTTGACTTCAATGTGCGATGCAGATCTTACAGGTGAAAAAAAGAAAAATGGATTAAGTGTAATGATTCCTCATTCAGCAATAAATATCATTAATACTTCACATTTTGATTTAGCTCCTAAAATGAGAGTTCCAATTGGAAGCAGAGCTTTAGGTCAAAATATACCAACCCATTTGAAACGGAGGATAAGTTTAAATCAAAATTATGTTCAGAACGAGGATTTATCCAAAATTCAACCACAGGTTAAGAAAAAAGGTCATGATTCATATGAACCTTCTATGCTCAAATGGTAGATTATTTTGTAATTATGTTTTTTGACATCAAAGAATAATTTCTATTGTTTATCTCTTAGTGCTATCTAATAATTTGCAATGCGGTTTTTTTTTTTTTTTTTTTTTTAACAGATTTGATTTATTCGCTTGTTCCAAAAGATCCAAATATAAGATAGGAGCATGATTGCTCTTTTCAAAGATGATTTTGAAAAATAATTCTCAATTGATTTCTTTGTTTTTGAAAGAAAACGAAAATATATATAATTTAATTATGTTATAAGGTTGTTACTTAATATTATTATTTATTTGTTTTATTATTAAATTTCTATTTATTAATCTTTTGATTACTGTTAATTGTTATAAGTATGTTGAGGGGGTTTTTTTTTTTTTTTTAATCAGTTGATGTTAACAATGATTTGTTTATTTGAAATTTGACAATAATTAAATAATGATCATTTTAAATATAAGATATAAATTTGCATATTGCTTAATAGATATTTTAATAGTCATAAATATTTATAATTAAATATACACTCCAATAAATAAATAAATAAATAAAACAGTTGGATTGATTTCATTCACTTATATATAAGATAATTTTGTTATTTTCCTCATGTAATGGAAACAGAGCAGCTGCCTCTGCGATTTCCTTTCCAGTTGTTTCTTCCCATTGTGGCTTAGTATCGACAGTCACTTTATATAATCCATCAAGAGCAATTCCTTCCTTCTTATATTCTAAAGACCAAATTTTCTGTAATAATTTATTATGAACGACTTCATTAGCAAATGATTCATCAACTGTAATTTTTGTAAATGAATTAATAGTATTCAATCTTTGATCACCTGATTTTGCAATTGAAAATGAGTTTTGAAGTTCTGTTGGTAAATTTTTCTTTATCTTTTCATTTTCATTTGAATTTAAAATTAGAGTCTCTGTAAATACATCAATAAATTCCTGATCTTCATCATTGACATCATTAAAATGACTCAAAACTGCTTGGTGTGGTTGATCTAGTGATGAATATTCATAAATATCGAAATGTGCAACACTAAGCCAGATAGATATAATACTCAAGCCAGCAGCTCTGCATCTATTATCGTTTCTTTCATCAACAACAAATCTGCACATGCTTTGAATTTGTGTTTTATATGTTTGAATTGATTCAACAGCAATCTGGTTTGAGTGTTCAATAATATATTTCAAAAATTTAGTTGAATTGGCCAATACATCTCTTTTATCCTTAATTGCATAAAATTGAGTTATAAGAAGAGATAAAGCTTCTTTCTTATTTTCTATAACTTTATAATTTGAGTCAATTGAATCACGGGCATACTCACTCAAAATTTCATAAACAGCTGCCATATCAATATTATCTATTTCAGCCAAATAATTGAAGAAAAACTTGAGAGATTTTGTAGCCGTAGCATATCTTCTGCCGCAAATCTTGAGAAGTTCAATTGAAGGTTTCTTCAAAGGTTTTTGATCTTTTGACATAGCTGCTCTATATAAGTATTTTGCAACTGGTTCATCAGGAACTATCAAACTTGTGCTTAATTTTGATTTATCGTAATGAATTGTCAATCCAATAACAAGAGCTCTTAATAGAGATTGTAATTGTTTATGTTCTGGTTTTGTCATTGTTGACAATGTATATTCTATTGATTGAACAAGTTGAGAAGGAATAGTTGAAATCTTATCATCGCGCATCATCGTGCAGCCAATGATTGAAAGTAGCACAGCATGCTCATCATGTTGAGGTTTAAAAGCAACAATATTTTGTAAAGCCTGAGAAACAACTTGAACTTGTTCTTCCAAATTATCAATTCGAGGAGCCAATTCACCTAAGAAGGTCAAATAATTGACGCAAAGGAAATATTGAGGAGGCGGGGCAGTTTTATTCAAATAATTATTATTTGAAGCATACAAAGTACCAGAAGCTTCAGGGACATTTTCTACAAACTTGAACATAATTGAAGCGAATTCATTCAAAGACATTTCATTTTCATTTTTCTTTTCTTTTTGATTATTTTCAATTATTTTATTCAAAATTTTTCTTAAGAAAATGATAAAATCATCTGAAACATTTTCTTCATTTGTGAACAAAATTGTAACGAAAAGTTCCCTTTGATCTGCGAACTTCCTAAAGAGATCAATATCAGTTCCAATTTCATCTGTTATAGCTTGAAATATATGTTTTCTATCAGCAGCTTTATAGCAATAATCTTTCAGCCAATGTTTAGGAATCTTGAATGGAACAGGCGAATTCAGAACAAGTTCTGCAACGAAAGGTTCAGATAATCTGGTTCCACATTTACTTACCAATTGTTGAAGATGAGGAATTTCACTTTGAATTAAATGTAGGAAACTTTTTGAATGCTTCTCACTTCCAATGCACCATTTCATGAAAGATGGCTTAATTATTTCATCAATTGGATAATGAACGGCTTCAAGTAATTTAAAGATCCAAGTCATATCGATTAATCTAACGAAACGACTTTGTGTTATCTTATTATCTTTATTGGAAACGAAAGGTTGGAATGAATTAACAACAAATGAAATAACGCCTGAAATGATATCCATATCGCGAATCAAGTTCAAATGATCTTGATCAATGTTGGCGAAATCAACAAATAATTTAAAGATATCAAAGCCATTCCTCCAATTTTCTAAGATTGTTGGATACCAATCATCTAACTTTTCTGATATATAAATGAAATAGAGAGAATCTTCTTTTTGACATTTAAATATTTCAAGCACCAATTCAGAGAATTTCATTTTAATTTCTTTATTTGTGCATTTCATCATTACATCTAATACCAAATTAATTTGTTCTTGAAGAAATTCAAACAAATTCATTAAAACTTCTTCTGATTCTTTAATTTTGGCAATAATTGCATCAATTATTTTACTAAATGAATGAATTAATGATGAATGAACAAGACTATTAAAAGTATATTTAAAGATAGTTAATGATACTTCTTTGTTTGAAAATCCTAAATTAAGAATCAATTGTTGAACGAAATCAGCAAAATAAGGTGAAAAATAAACAGAATCTACAATTAATCTTAAATTATCATTTTGAATTTCATCAATTAAAGTTGGATCTTCTTTAATTTCAATTTTAGGTAATGAAGAAGCATCATATCTTTCATATACAAGAATGTAACCTGTTGATCCTTCTGGATTTCCATAAGTATTATTCATCATTATATTATCGCTAACAATTGTTACACTTGTATCATTCAAACATAGCCATTTATTATCTTCAACTTTTGTGTATGATATATAATGACCAACATCAACATCTCCTTGATGAAGAATTACACCAATCAATTTGAATCGAGTTTCTCCACTAAAATTAACATAATCTTTGAAATCAAATTCGAATTCAAACTCATATCGTTGATCAATTTTAATTCTTGTTTGTGTTTCAATTGAATAATCAAACCTTTTTAATTGAACAAATAAATATGGTGGTAACGAATTAATAACATTTGTACTTTTAACACGAATAGATGGACTATTATCATCAACTTTATAATTTTCAATGATTTCTGGTATGTTTGCTATCTTCATTGAATCTTGGATTGTTTTTTGACCTAAAACAATCAATGGAAATGTACTAAAAGTTGTTTTTTGTGTAGAAACAATTTCATTTGTATTGACATTAGTGAATTGCATCTCTGTTTCTCCACTAAAAAGACTATAGATGTCTGGATAAACTTCAAGTTTGGAGAAAAGAAGCATTAAAAAGTCATTCACATCTTGTTGCTCTCTTGGATCAATACTTGCACCATCCCAACCAGTCCATTGAGAAGCAAATGAATGCATATCAATGAATTTTCGTTGACTGAATAGCATTTGTGAAAATAATTTATGTAATGATTGCATAGATTGATCTATAAAGTCATTTTTCGATACAATGAAATTACGTAATGATTCGATATTAAATATCTGTTGTAATCCAGAATTGACATAACATGTTGCACCAAGATTTTCTAGACCACATCTATCATTACATTTAAATGAATCAGTTGGTTGATAATTCCATTCAAGAACTTCAGGAATAGTTTGTTTAAAAGCATCAATGATTTCTGTCCTCATGTTTTCATTCTTCTCTGCTATTGACAAGATTAGTTTAAATGGATTCTCTGAAATTGACTGTGGTTTGGTAGTACATTTTATATAGGATGTAATTAAGGTGTTCGCAATTTTGTCAGCTGGAAATTCTGGCCATTTGTCAGACATTTGTGCAAAAATGGAAAGAATGGATTCATCAAGTGAATCAAATAATGGATATAAAGTATCAAAGACTTCTTGATATTTTTCTGGAGGTATTTGAAACATTGTGAATATTTTAACATGCTTCAATTTATCTTTATCATCACAATTGGTGAAAATTTCCCAAACTTTGTCAAATTTTTGTGATTGTATCAAATGTGATTTCATTGCTAATTCATTGAATTTTTGATTGTCTTTAAAAATAATAGAAGACAGAATATCGGTTGGTAAATCAATTTCAAAGTCAGATACAATGGCCCACAGCCTTCTCATTATACGTACAAAATATGACATCTTCTTTTCCACACATAAAGTATACAATACTTTTGTTACAAGTTTTTCATTCTTGGTTTTTTCATCAAGTAAAAGGACAAGCAAATAACGTGCTTCAGGAACAATTGTTTCGAAATGATCACAGATAATATTTTCAAAATTAATTTGTAGATCTTTCTTGTTTGGAAGTTCATCCAAATGCTTCGCTAAATAATGAAGATCATACAAGAAAAGATAAGGTTTGGATGGGTCAATATTCATCGTTTGAGCAGATTCAGAGAATTGTTTTGGAGTTGGAATGTTAATTAAAACATTATAAACTTCTTCTCCAATTGGAGAATCTAATAATGAAAGCATTCGATGAATGTATTTATCGTCATTAAATAATGATATCGGATGATTCGAAATTGTGAATGGTGGGACTCTCTCATATTCAGTACGAAAACGAACTTCAAATTTCAAATCAGTTTCAACAAGTTTTGTTTTGTTAGGAACAGATTTTCCTTTTGAATAAAGAATCATTGAAGTAACTTCTCGATTTAATTTGGCCGAAAGAGCAACAATCAAGTTTGAAACATCATTTTGGTTATTTATTGACAATTCCAAATGATTGCTATCTGGTGGAAGGCCTGATATGTCAACAGATACAGTTATCATATCTTCAGGAACAGTGAAACGATGTGGTTCAAGATTGAAGCTTTCAAGAAAAACATATTTTGAAGCAAATGATAAGCATTCATTAATAAATATAGCTGAATTTGGATTTTCAGATGATAAAAGGTCATCTAAACAAAGTTTTACAAATTCATCTAATTTTGAAGGAACAATAGAATTGTTTGAAAAGGTTAACAATAGTTCGGAAGTTGCTTTACGTTGTTCTTCATTGATAGGATGAAGAATGATCTTCCATAAAGCTTGGAAAACTTTTTCATTCAATTGTTGATCGTTCACATTTAAATAAAAATGCTTTAAAATCGAGAAAAGAGTAAAGCTGGTTGTTGCTCGATCTATTAATTCATCCACAACTGAATAAGAATCAGTTGTTGTTAATGATCCTTTCTCAGTGAAAATGAAATCGAGAATCTTGAACAAACAATCATTATCTTGATAATTGGTAAAAAGTAATGATAAGTCATTTTTTTGTATTTTTTGATTTGTTCGAATTAAAATGTCAGAAAATGCTTTCATTATTTCTTCAATTTCGTCACTAGAAAACATGGAGATGTTCTGGGCAAGGTTGGTTATGATTAATGAGCTATCTATCGTCATTGGTTTCTTAATTAAAATTGAGTCAATTAATAAAATGTGATTTTTCAAAAGTGAAGAATTATTCATATGTTCCATAATGGAAGGAAGTAGGTCTGAAAGATCAGCACTGGATGAAACTTTAACTAGAGCTTCAACAGCATTGAAATTACCATCTTTTTCAGCTAATTTTGATAGTTCCTTAATTGCTACTTCTGAATATTGAGGACCTTTAATTAATCTGCATAAAATATCAATGTTAGGTTGTTCTAATACTTTTTTGAGAATGTAATCAATTGTTTCTTTTGAATCAGGTTTTATTTTCAATGCAATATCGGAAAATAAATCATAACCTCGTTGGATAACTGATGGAGCAACATTATTAATTGATTCCCAAAAACTGTCGATTAATACAGGATCAAGTAAGTCGTTTTCTGCAAATTTTATAAGTACAGGCTTCAAAAGTGTAATGGATTCAATATTAGAATTAGTTTGGCATAGAATGTATGAAAAAATGCTTTGGAATTGAGGTTCAGAAATTTTTGAAGTTGGTATAATATGAGTGAATAAAGTAACGCATAATTTGATACCTGAAAATTTAATATCAATGATTTCATTATCAACAAAATACATCATAATGCTAACAAGTAAATTTTGAACTTCTTCACCTGTATCAAATGATATTAGCTGGCTAATAATATCGAGAACTTGTTTGAAAGGAATTTTCCTATCTTCTGTTTCGGTTGCAAATGTATTTAATGTATTGCATATGATTGTAATAGATTGATTTTTATCTTTGAAAACATGATCTATACCAAGAGATCGTGCAAGCCTATGAAATAATGTCATTGACGCAACAAAATCTTCGATTTTGAATTCGGATTGATTAGGAAATAGATTGACTAAACTGTTTGGAATACCATTATTTGCTACATAAAGGCAAAGTTCATTAGTTTGATTTTGATTCACACGACTAATATGAAAACCTTGAGCATCGTCAAGAATTTCACAAAGGAGAGGAACAAGTTGAGAATTTTGACGATAATCAATTACTGCTTTAATTAGTAATATAACTTCATGTAAGAAATTAATAATATATTGGTAATTTTGAATATTGCAATTTGTTAAGGAAAGGCATTTTCTAACAATATTTGGCATACTAATAAACACCAAATTATCAGTGAGGTAAGTAAATGGTTCATCAAGAACTGGAGGATTCTTCGATCTGAGACCTGAAATTAACTTTCGAAATTGCACTAATGGATGTTCCCAATTATCTTGATCTTCGAGTGAAATGCCAAGAATAGTTGTAAGCGATTCTGGGTCTAAATTATCATTCATTTAATAATATTTCTAATTTAAAATTAAAAAAATATTCGAAACTGCCATTCAAATTTTCAAATTTTATGATGACTCATTGAAATTATTCGAATATTTCATTGAGTTTATACAAAATTGAATAAACATTAGATTTAAAATATGTTAAATTTTCAAATATATTATCAAAATCTCTTCAGATTGCTAATATTAATTTTATTTTTTAATGAATTTAAATATGATCATTATATATATTAAAATTAAATTATTTATTAACTTATTAAAAAAAGAAATTATATGAAAAATGGATGATAAATGAATATGTCATTTTTTTAAATGAAATTCAATTTCTTTTGAAATATTTTGAATAAATATAATATGTCAGGTAACAATAGACTTGAAGAATCTTTAACAAGAATTAACAATCTCACTCAAATTCAGCCTCAAATTACCCCAAAAATTCAACGATGTCTTGAAAGACTTTATTATCGCCTTCAAAACATGGAAGTTGATCTTGATAAGCAAACTACAATCGAACGACTTAAGCTGCAAAAACGGCGCCAGAGTGGAAATTGTGATATAAAAAATTCTTTAGCTTTTAAAAAATTGCAACAGAAAGGATGGGATAAATTCAATCAGAAAGAACTAAGAAGCATTGCTCAGGTTATAAGTAAAAAGAGTGGAATTTCTCTAGATAGAGAAGCAAAACGAAGAAGAGAAATATTATTAACATGGTTTGACGAAAATTTTGAATATATTAAGAAGCATATGGATTGTATAACTTTGGAGTATGATCCATCGTATTTATAATTTTCTTTATTTGTTACTATATTTTACTTATTTTATTTTTGTTAAATACTTATACTGTTATTTATTTCATGATTTTTACGAAAGATGTTGTTTAAATGTTCCTGTCTTTAAAAGAGTGAGAGAATATAAAAAATAAAATTAAAAAGTGATAGTAAAGAAAAAAGTTATTTAAAAATAAATAAATGATAATAAATTACTCTATAATGGAATAAATAGCGCTTAAAACAACAGCATCTGGACGTTTTGATTTGGAATTGTCTGATTTTGTTTGATTATCACGAAGAACATAATAGCTTTTATCTTTATCGACAGCAACATAGCTAGATAATTGATATGTTTCTAAAATAATAGCGTCATGATAAGCTGTGAGTACTTTTTCTTTGGCATCTTGAGCTACATTGCTCTTTTCCCATGCATAGCACCTTTCACAAGTCTTTTCAAAAACATCTCTAGTAACTGCTAAAGGTAGTCCAAGGGTTGGCACCAATTTATCCTGTGTTAATTGATAATTTGAATTTGATGTTTCATTATTATTTGAATCGGGGCAAGTAAAGCATATTGCTTTTGGTGCATCGAGCAATGGCCCACTCTCTAAAAGGAGAGTTTGAAGTGATTTTGTTCCATTTGGTATATAAATGTGGACAAATGGTTCTACGCTATTCAATTTTCTGCTACAAAATAATTGGCGAAGTGGATTCTGAAATAAAAAAGAAGGAACTTTTTCTGGAAGAGGGAGATATGGCCAGCAATTTGCGTTATCAATATATTGAATCATAGTCGTCAAAAAAGAAAGAATTTGAGAATTTGAAGGGTTATCTTCGATAATATTCTTAACAAATTCTCTTGATTTTATGTTCTCGTTTTGATTTTGACTTTTAATTTGATTTACAAGCCAGAAAAATCGTGAAGCAAAATTTGTATCGTGTAAATATTTATCAAAAATATCTTGACCGCATAATTCTGGACCAAACTGAAGATCTTCAGCAGTTGCAAAAGGTTCTGTTTTTGAAAATTCAACAAAATGTGGTGTAGAAACTAAGGTGTATAAAAAACACATAATATTTGATGATTTTATATTACTTTTTTTCTCATATTCATGATAAACAAATTCGTTGGCAGGACTTGTTTTTTTCCATGAGGAAAGAGCGCCTTCGACAATTTCTGGAGTAATTTGTTCTGCTGGAAGAAGTTCTTTTAAACCTTGAGTCATTTATGTAAAATTGTAAACCATTTAAATTAAGGCGAAATAAAAAGGTTAAATTATTAGGTTAAAAAAATGACAAAAAAATATATGAAAGAAGATATTATTTCAGAATTTTAAGTAGTTAATGATAATCTTACCGTCAACCCTAAAGGTTTAAAGTAGGTAATTACTGGCAATATAGGCATTATAATGTAAACAAGTCCTATATGGATCCCATGTTGGCAGCAAGATCTTAATAAAACCCAGTTTTTCTCTGCATAAAAAACTCTTGATCGTCAAATATACAAAAAGGAATATCAGAAAAACTAATACTCTGCATAAAAAACAATCTTCATATAATGCACTCGGCGGTATATTCAACACGACTAAGTACTACCTTGCAAATATTTGCGACAACCTTCTCAAGGTTTTTTAAAACTCAAATACTACTTCAATCAAATAATAAAGCAAGGTGAAACATAATAAGAGTTTTTAAACACTAAACTCCTTTACAATAATCCATGAACTTTATAGACATTGATGGGGGCATTGTTAAAATCCATGAACTTGATTCACATGAAATGTTAAAAGATTTCAAGCATCCAAAAGTAATGACACTCAAACAATATTTGCAAGAAATGTATGATAAAGAAATTGAACAGGAAATGACATATTAAAATAATGAATTCAAAGTCCCTGAAAAACTATATGATTCTTCAAAAGATGATGAAGAAGAATCTTCTTCAGATGATATTCTTGGTTTACAATCTCCTAAAACTGAAATTCAAAAATAAAAAAAAAAGCATTACTTTTTTCTTTCTTCTTTTTAAATCTTGTAATTTCCATTCTTTTCTTCTATATTCTTCAAATTCTTTTTCTTTATTCATTTGTTGCTGGTGGGACGCTCAAACAATTTGGAATTGATTTTGGTTGGATACTCAACAGTTCGAAAGGTGTATTTCCTTATGAAGCAATCAAAAATGAGAACTACAACGAAGTGTTATCAAAGAGTGAACCATTCGAATATGAAGATTTTCACAGTTATCTCAATCAAAAGAATCCTTTAACAAAAGCAGATTATGAAGAATATTTGATTGATTCATAGAGGTTTGCAACACGTTGGGATTACTTGTTATCTTACAATGACAATGATGTTGAAATGATGATTAAACCGATTGACAACCTAATTCAAATGAATGCTGAATACAAAGTTGATTTGCTTTGGGATCTTTCATTGTCGAAGAATGCTTCAAGTATCAAATATGCACTTGCTTACAAAGAATTTAATCCGAAGAACGATTAGAAAATCGTCGACAAAACAAATACAATTAACCAACAATGAAATGGTGGATAAATAAATGCGATAACTATCGAAAGCAAGATAAGAAATATAATCAAACGAACCAATATCAACGTGATTTAACAAAATGTGTTAGTGAAAAGGATTTTGAAGCTTTCATGAAGATGTACAATTCAAATGAACACAGGTAAATGTCATTTGTGTGGTGAACACTTGACAGAATAGATAACAATAAAGGTCATCAGATTGATAATTGTTTGTTGGCTTGTGCTGAATGTAATCGTTTGAGACAAAGAGATGACGACAAGATAACAAGAACAAAAAAACAATTAAAGAAATTCTGTAAGCTTCATCACCTCCCTACACTCATAACTGATGAAAAAGAATACTACAATTTGAAAGAGAACATAACAGGAGGTTTTTCAAATGTACTTCATTTTAACTCGGTCGATACAGATAGTCTTTACATGTCAATTGCAGGTGATATGAATAAACCGATTGACCAGTTGTTTGATTATGCCATCAAAAACAAAATATTTCATGATAAACACATTTATAGTTTTATGCCAAATCCTTCAATCAATAATGTAAATGATGAGAAAAAGATTCTCGGTTGTTGTGTTGAGAAGTTTGGTAGGAATCAAGTTGCACTTGCTGCTAATATGTACACGATTTGGACAGATGACAAAACAATTTCATTAAAGCTCAAAGGTGTTTCATTGAAAAAGAACAACATCAAATCAAGTGAATATAAAGAAATCATTGAAAAACAAACAATAATGAAAGGCAAGAAAGAGGTACCACAAAAACTATGCAATGAATTTTTAAAATAAATTTATATACAAATATATACATATACCAATTCTATACATATAATTATTAATAAAAGTTTATAATATTGCTTCAGCATTGAGAAGTGATTGTTAAAAAAATTTTTTTTTTATTATTATAGCACATTCGGCACAGGAGTTAACATTGATTCGAATATATATTGTATGACTATGATATATGAATCGTATGTTTATCATACCAGTTCATATAAATATTAATTCGTTTATGGCAAAACGCATTTTGTCAATGAATTTTTTTTTTATTAGTGCCGTTCTTTTCGGTCTCTTTTAGGCCTCGCATCGCCTCCTTTTCAATATTAATTCTATGTTGAATTATATTTATTTATTATTATAAAAAATAATAAAATAATATGAATATATTAAAAAAATGCTTTTTCATTTTTTATCATTTTTTACCAAAATACAGCTGTTTCGGAAATAGATTAGAATTTTTTGGAAATAAAATAGCATGATTTGAATGGTTTATAAAACCGCTAAAATATTTTTGGAAATAAAATATTTTTTTTTGGAAATAAAATAGTGAACGATTATTTTGCATTCAATTTCCAGTTTTTTTGTTGATGAAAAACATTTAAATCAGAAACAAATATTAATTACATCTAAACAGTCTTTTGCCAATTTAATATATTTTGACAGATGTTATTAAAAAGATACTTTATAATTGATATTTCACCGATTACATATTATCTTTTTTAAATTATATCCTGGATAAAACAAAAAGAAAATTTCTTTTCAAATTCGATATAATAATCACTAATAATCATAAATAAAGTGATTTTTTCATTAATGCAAGAGTTTTTACAAAATATACATTATCATCAATTTTCATATTAAAAATCGTAAAAAATGCATAATTGTCAATAAATTGAAGATTTTATTGAGTAATTTGGGATGAAAACAATATTTTTGTAATATCTTATTAAAAACACAATAACATACTCTATGTTTCATATTGAACAGTTAAAAACAAAACTCGCGTATATATTAACATAATAATGTGTAAAACGCCATAAAATTTCTTTAATCTATCTTTTAATTCTGTTTTTAAGTATGATAAAATTGAATATAAAATGATCGTTCCTATTTTATTTCCAAAAAGAGGTGAGGCTGCGAAAATTTTTGGTATTTTTTAATAATATTAATACATATTATTTTATTCCAGAATTAAATGCTATTTATGATAATTTCACTAATACTTTTTTCAGATTTTTAGCTATAAATCTATTTTTAAAATTGAATAGCTTCTATCTTATTATAATTTCAATTTTATCTTAATAAAAAAATTCTATTTACTCAAAATAATAAATAATTTAATTATCAATATTTAATATATAGATGTGAATATAATATTAAAATCTTCGACTAAGAATTATAAATCAAATAATGATTTTTTATGATTTAACTAACTATCATCATATTATAAGCATGATTTTTTTGGTAAATTATTGATAAATATTAAAATAAATACTTATTGTGAGGTTGATACCAAAATAAAAACAAATGAAATTATTTAGATATTTGTGAAGTTTACATCATTAACGTATATAGAATTATATTCAATATTAAACCTCAATCCTAGCTAAAATTGTAAAAAATTTTTTAAAAATATTTTGATATGTTTGCCAGCACCAGATAAGTTAAGAGATGAACTATAGTTATCCCTTTGATCTTTAATATAGAAGAAAATTTCTCTTTAAATTGAAAAATATTTTTTTGAATTTTGACCAAAAACGCATTCATTGAATAGCTTTCTTATTAAAAAATAGAGATCATCTATATACAAATGCAATTTAATGGTTGAAAAGAAAAAATAATGACGAATATAGGAATTATGACATTTTGAAATATCAATACAATTTCAATTTTTTTTGATTAAATCTGAAAAAAAGTATATGATATGAAAAGGTAACAACACCATAATACTATATTTTTAATTTATTTTTAATTTTGTTGATTATTATTCCTAAAAAAGTTCATTTAAAATTTCGCAGTCTCACCTCTTTCCAAAAAAAAATATTTAATTTCCAAAAAAATTAAACGGTTACTATTTTATTTCCAAAAAATTCTAATCTATTTCCGAAACAGCTGTATGAGAAAAATGATTGTTTCTATCATGAAATGCAAATTCTTATGAGATTTGATTTTTTTTATTTAAAGTTTATAGTTAGAAAAATCAAAAGAATTTATATTAATAAAAAAAATGTAATTCATTTGATGCCGCGTTTTAAAATCATGAGATTTAAAATAGAATGAAATGTCTAAGTTTTTGCTTCAACCTTATAAGAAAGATAGAACAAATCATTTTTACCATATTTTTTTGCTTGCATATCATAACATAGTATTGTTAAAAAAGTTTATAAATGAATACAAAATGAAATAAAATAGTTTTAAAATTTGTTAAGAAAAAAAAACTTTTTGAAAGCAATAATAACGTGCTAAAAATTATTTTTAGTTTATTTTTAAAATGGCAGAAAATTTTAGGACGCTAATAAAATATGTTCATTAATATATTGAACTTAGTATTTATCTGCAATATTGTAAAAATCGTATCGTAGGAATGAATTTTTCCTTTTAAAATATAAATCTGACAAATCAAAAAATACATATAATGAACAACCAACAGCTACTCCTGGCAAGAGAGGAAAGAAAAAAGCAAAAAGAACTTTTAAAGGATACAAGATCTCAAAATCTTGAGCATAACAAGTTGACCGCTGCAATTAATCAGATACATACCTTAAAAAATGAGTTGAACAAGCAAAGAGAAGTAGTTATTCCAAATGAAGCCGAACGAAATGAAATATTACTAGATCTTATCAAGCATGATCAAAATAATTCTGAAAAAGATAATTATAATATGGAAACAATGGATTTGGCTTTACAAATGTATTCATTATGTCCAAAAGCATATGCATTACTGGCCAAAAAGCTTCCTTTCCCAGCACCTCGTAAAATTGAAAGCATCAGTAATCAATCTATTTCAGACATTCCAGAAAAACTGTTAAATATTGAAGAAGTAAATAATACTGTAAACATATGGAAAGACAAATATCATATTCCAAAAACAATAAATATCTCAGCATGTTTATCTGTAGATGCGATATATTTTAAGCCAGACGGCAAGATAAAAAGTGACAATAGTTTTGAAGGCTTTGCATTCCCTGACGAATTACTTGAAAAATTACCCAAAAATGCATTTAATTATTTCCTTAAAAATCCTGAATCATTAAACTTCTTTATTAATGCAAATTGGAATAAAATAATCAAGGCTGCATTTGTTTTCCAGGTGCAGCCTTACAATGTTGATTTCAAGCCTTTTGTTATCTATATAAAGCCAGCTTCAAACGGAAAGTCTAATAATGAAATTATTAAATTGTTACATACAATTCGTTGGGAATTAAAAAAACGGAGAATAATAATTAAAAGCTATGCATTTGATGGTGATAATGCTTACCGTGATTTACATTTTATGTATTTTGAGTCATACATTTCAAAAGTTTTAATTACAAACAAAATCAAAATTAAGTCTTCAAAAAAACTCAGAATTGTTTCTGACTTTTATCATATTATAAAGAGGTTAAGATATCGGCTTTTGTCCTCAATTATTCACATCGGTTTTGACATTGAAAATCCATTTATTGATATTGTAAAACTAAGAGAAATTTTGAATAACATGGGCGAAGTTGTATGGAATAATGAGCTTTACACCAAAATGCACGACTCTTTACCGTTGGAGTTATTTAAGGCAGAAAATTTAATTAGACTTATTCAGAACAAATATTTTGAAGCTTCGGCATATTGGTTTCCTATTGTTTTTGCCAATATTGGAATGAATACAAAAAATTTAGGTTTTAATCTGCGTTGTTTTATTCTTAAATGCGCTTTTTTCTTTTTAGTTTACTATTGGGATTGTTGGGGAAAAAATGACGGGAAATTGAGACAGAAAAAATATAATGATTGTCTAGATGTTACTTTTTATTCAAAAAGTCTATTAATTGAATTTGCCAATTTATTGCACTCAAATATTCAGTTAATGAATAATGAAATTAACTTCGGTGTTTCACGAAACGGAACCGAACCTTTAGAACACAAATTCGGAATAAGTAGAATAAAATCTAAAAATGTAAATACTCTAACACGTTTCATTCATGTTATTTCATCGATGCAATCATTTGACTCAGAATTGACATATAAGCAATTACGTAATTTTAATGAAGATGTGGAAAAAATAAAGGGAAGAACGGCATCGCCAAATGTTATAGTAAATAAATGCGACATTGATAAAATGAACATTGATCTTCCATTTTCACCTGAAAATGTCGCCAAAGCTTTTTTATCTTTTTCAGGTTTTAATGTTGAAAACAATCAGAAAATAGATTTTGATCAAATCATTTCTTGGACAGAATTCTTTCTATCATATTTTACAAATGATGATGATAGCAAAAAAAGAAAAGTATTGACATTAAATACATTTAATTATGGTGTTGATCATTGCTGTCGAGCCAGAAGATTGATTATGGGTGTTCCAGTAAAAAGTCCTGCTCGAAATTTAGAAGGAAATATAAAAAGCAAAAAAGAACTATTCACCAAAATGTGTTATGATATTTTTGGTAAAAAAACAACTAAAAGAGATCTGGCTGATCTACTGAAATATATCCAACAAATACACGGAAAATGCCCAAATGCACCAGATGAACGATGGTTAAAAAATGACATTTTTGAATACATTGCACTCAATGTTGTTGACTACTATTACACAATTAAGAGATACAAACCACATAAATATTAAATTTATAATTTAAATTAATGATTTATTGAATTATTGTTATATATGTCAGTGGTAAATCTTTCAAAAAAAGATGAAAAGTATTTTTTGAATTATTTCCACAAAATTATTAAATAAAAAAATTCATAATATTAAGATGATTAATTATTAATTTTTCATTTGTTATATATAAACTTATTGATAACATTAATAACTTCTATATATATGATAATTACAATGAGCGGCGTTCTTCAACCGAATTTTTTCAATAACACAATTAAAAAAATCAAAAAAAAAAAAAAAAAAAAAAGCATATAACTTTTTACAGAAAAATGGGATAACAAAACAAATTGCACAATTTACATATTCAATCAAATATGTATATATATATTATATTATATTGAATATTTTTTACACCCAACTTTAGATCGCACTTTTTTATAATTGTTTTTGATTTCGATTTCAGCCGATAGAAATCTCACAAAAATCGAGTAACAGATAATTTATTTATATGATAATGTAATATCAAAATTTCAACGAAAAATTTTCAGCCAAAAAAAAATTTGGCACCTCTGGCAAGAACATAAACCTTCAAATGAATAATCAATTGATGAGTAAAATAACTGTTATCAAAAATGCTTTAACAAAGATGCACAACAAAATGATAACATTAGGCAATCATTGTTATTGTCCTTATATTCATGGAATGAATGCATCAAGCTATTTCATTGAGAATCATTAAATGATTATTTTGATTATTTTATTTTAAAAATCAATTTTTTTTTATTTTTGATATAAATGAGTCAACCAACTGAACAAACACGAATTGAAAATGCTGATTATGAAGCTGAATTTGAACCCTCGAAAGGTTTTGAAAACGATTATGAAATTCAAACAACTTTCCCTTATAACATCAAGAACAGAAAAACAGGAAGAATTGTGGCTGAAGGTGAATACAGACAAAATGTTTATCAGTGCTTAAACAAGAAAACATATTATAAATATTTTCTTGTAGCAAAGCATTTTATTGACTACCCTGATAATCTGCCACAAGTCGACCATAAGAATAGAATCAAAACTGATTATCATGTTGATAATTTACGATTTGTATCAAATTCAGATAATGGTAAAAATATACAATATTCAACAGTAAATACATCAATTCATTATGAATATGTTGATGAAATTTCTAATGATGCAATTGTTGCTGATGAATATGGAAATCAAACATTCGAAAACTATTATTTTCATGATGATATATTTTATTTCTTTATCGGTGTTCAATACAGGAAGCTTTACATCAATGAAAAGAAAAATGATAGTTTATTTGTTAATATGATTACCGAAGAAGGAAAGAAAATTCATGTGTATTACAACAAGTTCAAGAGGCTTCATGATTTGATTTGATTTACTCTTTGAATACTGAAAGAGTTCTTTCATCGATGATACTTGTAATGATTCCAACAGTCATACGTTTTATTTTTGATGTTATTAATATCTCTCCTGAAAGAACTTTCAGCCTATTGTCTTCATTATCAATGAACTACATCACCGATTGAATAACATGATGAATAATTGACACGAACCATCTAATCCCCATGATTTGCAAATGTTATTGCATTATTTTTGTTATCGATTCTGACACAAATACCGACATACTCTTTCCATGTTTCTGATGACTTTACACTACAAATACAATCAGTTTTATCATCTGAAGTTGATGGTTTCCATTGATTGTCAACATGTTTGTAAACCTTTCATGTCATATATAAAGGCGAACCGATAACGAAATCATTAATAGAGTTCATTGATGATTTCAATGCAGAGTTATCATTCGCATATTTCACTGATGTAATCATATTATCACTCAAAGGTTGGTTGCTGATTAATGTGATAGATACATCATAAATATCCGCTGCATTCAATGAAATAATATGAGTTTTAAAATGAATATCTATCGATTCACTTGACTCACTACTGGTTGATTTGTTCATTGACCAAATCAGTTGGAATTGTTGGTATATCACTCTTCAATGCATAACCTTTCAATGCTTCATTTATTTTTGTCGTCAATGATTCTTCATTAATCAAGTCATCAGGTATATCTGTTGATAAAGCATAATTGTTGATAACATAATCACGTAAACCGTTAATAGCTTCATTCAATTGTTCTTCAGTGATTCCATTACCGTTTGAACCTCCTCCGTTTCCATTCGCTGTATCGCCTTTGATAACATAATTGTCAACATATCTTGTAATGTACTCGTTAATTAAACCGTCAATAGTATTTGTTTCTGTTATGTGTCCACTCTGCTCAAACGTAAACATTTAATTTATTAGAAACTAAACAATGTCAAAACAAGATAAAAATTATTCATCTGATAGCTTTGAATTAGATTTAAGTAATATTGATGATGAAACTATATTTGACAGTGAGATACCCGATGCTGATGATGCTGAACTAGATGACCCGATAGAATATTTTAAGTCAATGTTTCTCAGTACATACAATCTAAATCACCTCAATGAATTAATTAATTTGTTGTATTTGATACAAAACAATGAGTATACAGGAAGAAGTGTGGGAAAGATTCGAGAAATGAAAGTCAAGTTTCGTCGATTTGTTTCATTGATGAACAAAATCAATGCAGGTATTAAAAGTAAAGGCAATCAATTCCTTAAATTAAGAGGGCACACAACAGATAAATAAAAGTCTTGATATCATTATCATTTACTTTAATATTGTTGTCAACGATGATTTGAATTATAGTTCTGACGGGGTTCATTCATCACCCATAAAACCACCTAGAAAGAGTCAAACACCACAAACGACCAAAGGAAGAAGAAAGAGAACAAGCATTCATGAACCAGTACTTGATAGCAATAAACGGAGAACACCAAGAAGAAAACGAATAACTCCGAGTGAAGATGAAAATGACACGACTACACAATTGCTTAAAGACAGTGAAGATTCATTACTTAATATAACATTAAGCGAATCCGATTCTGATTCATTATTATTGAAAAAAGATGATTTATCTGATTCTTTTATTGAACTATCAAAGGAACACAATAAAAATATTTTTCAACTAATAAAATGGCAGACGACAACAACAAATACGGACGTCTTAAATCATTATATGATAATTTTTAATAATATTTTGTTAATGCTTTTGGTGTATTATCAACTATCAATATAAATACAGGTTCTTGAAATCCTCTAAGAATCTTTTTTGTAAACATGTATGAAGGTTTTTCAAGTGTATCGCCATCAAGATATATTATCCATGTAGGTCTACTTGTTAACACCTTTACTTGTATTTTTAGCTTGCTTCGGAAATACAAAAGTTGAAGGGAAAAAATATCTACTTTTTTTCTGCTCTCCCACCCCTATAAAGGTCATTTTATAAAACCGTTTAATAATAAAAGAAGATTTTATAATTTTTTTTTTAATTACGCTTTAATGGAAAAGATCTAAATGAAAATATATTTTAAAACTATATCACGATTATAATTCTAGTGGTTTTTTGGCTGTGATGCCTTTGGTGTATTATATGAAAGTAGTTTTTGAACAAACTGAGTGAAATGATCATCGCAACTTGGGTTGAATTGGACTTTGCTGAGCTTATCCATGTCCATTTTTGGTAAAACTTGTTTAACTTCTTGCGTTTTGAGCAAATTTTCATAGCTCATTACTACGTTTTTAGCTAATCTCTGACTGTAATTAACTGAAAGATCACTCAATACTATATTTAAAACTTTTAAAACTGTTTCTAATCTTTCTGACGATGTACAGACATGACTAAGGCCACTAGGATCACTTAAAATTTTTTGAACAATAAATGCTGCAACAATTCGTGACATTTCTTGTCCGAATTTAAGAATTCGAAGACATAATGGTACAAATTCATTCTGTAATAAATATTCAATAATATCTGGCTGTTCAGCTTTGACTAAACTTCCAAGAATACCAAGAGATGTGAGCTTAAAGCACTCACACTCGCGGCTTGTATTTGTAGTATGAAGAAAAGGGAAAAGATACATAGGTATATTAGCGCGAATGAAAGGTAATCGTGTTTCATCATGTCCTGCAACACATTGAAAAAGAGCTAAAACATTACAAACACGGCTGGCAAGGCGAGAGTTCAAAGATGGCGGCGGACTATTTGATGTTGATGAAGTTGACGCTAAATGTGGATATATCGCTAGAATTTCAAATAATAAGGAAGTAATTGTACCTGGAGATTCCCAAAGAAGAATTGCTAGTTCAGGAATTTGCTCTCTGTGTAATGATAAAGTATGTAGAGCTTCAGAACGTTCGGTAGAACTTAAAGTTAACTGTTTGACAAGCGTGATAACCTGTTCAATACTGCGACTAGGTGGTTGCTGAAATTGACCGCTCGAATAAGATGGTCCAAAGTTTTGGCCAGGCTGAATCCATTGAGGTGAATTCGGTCTATAATTACTCATTAATTTGTTGTTTTTTAGACCAGTTATAAAACGGTTACAAATTTAATTCCTTAACAACTCAAATCAAAAATTTAAAATCTTAGGATATTTGTTCATTTCATACAAATTTAATTGACTAATGGTTTTCTAAATGATGTTGACGAAAGTAAATGAAATTAATTAAAAAAATAAGTATATTATTTCAACGATTTCAGCTGCTTTTAATTGATAAAAGATTGCAATTAATCTCTTCTAACTGAATCAATTGCAAATATAATCATTCTTTTATTAATAATTCAAAGTTAACATTGCATTTTTATTAAAAGCCTTTTAATCATCGATTTAAAGCTTTTTTCATTAAAAATGAATAAAATAATTGGGATTATGCCAATACCAAAATAAATCATTTTTTATAAGCATAATTTCATTAGCTATGACTTTTCAGTCATTTGCTCAAATATTTGATTAAAAGATTATCGAAAAAAAAAAAAGAGTCGGATAGAAGGAAAGATTGTATCTGAAAATTTTGTGAAAGTCAGATATAATTTTTCAGCCATTTATATTCTCAAAACCTCAATATTTCATTTTATAAAAATGAGCAATATTGATGATATTTTACACAAATATACAGCCCAAACTAACGACCAACTTACAAAGCGTAAATCACATCATAAGCACGATAAAGAGCACAAACATAAACATTCAAAAGAAGGGAAAGAAAGTTCACAGGAAGGAGAAGAGATCGCTGTTACAGGAGCCCAAGCTTATGTTAAGCGTGGCGGAACGAGTTCATCTACTGCTGTTAAGCCACAACTTGAAAGTGCATATTATTTAACAAATATTCTACAGTATCTTCAAGAACTTTGTCAAACTGGCAAGCCTCCTGTTTCAGAAGACGAAATATTCAAACACTTACATATCAAAGTTCATGATAAAGATTTGATAAAGAAACTGAGAGCACATCCTCATATTAATTATGAAGGAAAAATGTATTCTTTCCGGCCAACCATTGATATTGCTGATAAAAACCAACTTTTGGATCAACTTACTAAACTCAAAGCAGTAAAAACCTCAGAACTTCAAGGAGCATATAAAGGTTTTGATAAAGATCTTAAACAACTGGTGGAAGAAAAAGTTATAGATTGTTTTAACTCAAATGAAGATAGAAGAATTAAGTTATATTATTATTATGATCCAGATTTAATGAAACTTCAAGTCGATCAAGAATTTCTTCAAATTTGGGAAAATATCGAAATTCCTGATTCACAAAATGACAGAGAATCAATGCTACGCGAGTTACAAGCTACACCGTTCGTAACAGTTCCAAATTACCCATCACTTGATGATAACGAAGGCCCAGCTGCTAAACAAAGAAAGAAGAGAGCAAGTACAAAATCAACAAATGCACACATATCAGAAGAATTAAATGCACAAGATTAATGAAATCAAATTATATAGATATATTATTACATGATACATTTATACATATTATTTTGAAGAAATTGATTTATAAATAAGATTAGTTTAATTATTATTATTATATTTAAGAAAATTATCTATTATCTAAAAAATAAGCTTTTAGCCATTTACAGCCTGCGCATTTCAAATCGGCCCTTTTAACGGATATTTGACCTTAAATTGACCTTCAAAAGTGCTAAAAAGGGCCGATTTGAAATGCGCAGCCTGTATCTTTATTTTTTATTTACCAATATGTAAAATGAATCAACTCGACTGATGCTGTAAAAATTCAAAAACTCAAAGTTAGGATTTCTTATTTATAAATCATAATCTTATAAGAATATATAAGAAAATTTCAAAATAAAAAAGTAGTTTTTATTTTATATTTTTTATGTTTCCAAATTTGCTATTTTGGTCATTTTGTTTTTAAAAATTTTCATGAAAATCAAATAATAAAAATGCTATTTCAGTCAAAAAATGGAATCATTCCCCATTCATAACCTTTAACGCGACGCCAACAACAAATTGTGATCCAAAGAGAGTAAAGCCCAGGGCATAAGGTAATAAAAGTCATAAAAAGATAAGATGGATACGAAATATTGTAAGTTTCAAAGCAAATTCCTGAAGCGCATAGAATCATAATTGCTAAAAAAGAAAAACCAAATACAAGAAGTGCTGTCATTATCCTCATTGAAGTTTTATGTGTTTCGGGAGGAAGTTCGCCTGCTTTAAACCAATCGACAACAGCCTTTATCGCACGGAATGGAAGTTGAAGAACTGATTTAATTGAGAAACTTGAACTATCTTGAGATTCAAATTTTATATTTGCTTTCATTTTTATAAAAAATATCTCTTTTATTTGATAATTATCTTCTTTAAAAAATGTTAAAAAAGGGCATTTATCAATAAAATATTATTTTTTAAATATTTACCATATAAAATTATACTATTATTAAAAAACAAATGATTATTGATTATATTTCTCAAATTAAAACAAATAAACGATAAAATTTTAATTTCTGTTTAAATATGGCCTCAAAAAAAATTATCCACTCAAATTTGAGAAAAGTCGTTATTATACAAAATGGATGATGACGAATCCATTGCGAAATTAATGGATTTAGGTGGCGATGGACAAATTATAAACGATATAGATGCTCCAAATCCTTTTCAAGTTATTAATCATCAACTTCCAATAAAAGAACGAATAGAATTAAATACATCAACTCAAATCAATAGAGGCAAATCTAAAAGAATGTCGCTAATGCAAAGAGCAGAGAGTCTTGAGCCTCGGCTACCTCCATGTGTAACGCGCGCAACACGAGTTTTAGATACAAGTATGATTAATCGGGCTAAAGCTAGAACATTTTTACAAACATTTCCATCACCATCAACGAAAAGAGATGATAAAAATAATAATTCAAATATCGAAACGCAATCATTTTCCACAAATAATACTGAGATTTCATCCATTGATACTCCAATAGAAAAAACATCTGATAGCATAATCCCAAAAAAAAGAGCATCATCAACTATAGTTAGTGATCCAAAATCTCGCCCAAAGCATCAGCCAATGACCGAATTTGTTCAGCAAAAAAGAGAAGTTTATCTTTTTCAGTTATTCATTAATCGAAAGAAAAGCGAAATTCAACGTTTTGCTCGTGAAGAATATAATCAAGAAAAGAAGTTACAAGAAAAAGAACAAAAAATATCAGAAGAAATCGAAAATTACAAAATGACAACTGTACAATTAGAAGCAGCTTTAGCAAGGCAGAGGCATCAAGCAGAACTTGCAGCACAAAAACATACAACTTTCGTTAAAAATCTCCGACACTCAGAAACAAATTGTTCTTTGATTAGGTCTGAAATTTCTAAAAATGAAGATCTTCTTGAAACATATCGTCCCTATATGCAATTTCTTAAAAAGTTTGTTCCAGAAGGAATGGACATATTTGATTTCTTCAAAAATCCATATACTCTAATTGATGAAATACACACCATCGAAGAAGATAACCTCAAACTGATTCAGTATTGCCAACATTTTGAAGAAATTTTTTCAAATAGTTCTGAAAAAATCGATCAAAAACTTTTTGAATATATTGAAAACGAGAAAGAAATTATTAATAGAATCAAAGAAATAGAAGTTGTTGAAAACTACAAAGGATCTCTTTCTAAGAAACAACGTACAGAGCAGGAGAACGATGAAACTGAATTTAAGCATTTGAGTAAAATAATTAGGAAAACTTTTATTAATTGCTTTGGGGTTGATGCTGACATTGGTCCACTTTCAATGCTTGAAAGAATTGAAAATAAACTCGAATCAATGTATAATGAATGCGATTTAGTTGATCCAGAGTTTCTTTTAATGAAAAAATCAATTAAAGATATGGAAAGACGAGAAATGCAAAGAAAAGCAAGAAATCTCAAAAAAGAAATGGAACAACAAAGAAAAATTGAACAAGCTATTGAGAGAGCCAAAAGACCAATTCCAAAAAGAACAGGTAGGCCAACATTGAATCGAATTTTACCAATTACAATTGTGAAGCCAGATGATGAATTAATTAAAATGAAAGAATATGAAATTAGGAAAGAAAAAGAACTTCTATATGGAAATATTGACCCTTGAGTTTTATATCACATATAATATTTTGTTTGTTTTTTATATTTTTGATTGTATGATGATTTATTTTGATCCTTTTCAATACTTTACAAAATAAACATCTTTGGTAACCAGCATGACATTTTCATATATCATGTTATAATGCTTACTATTGCGCTATATGTAATATTAAATATTATTTTCTCATTGTAAATTTTACATTTTTTCAAACATCCTATTTAATATTAACTTTTACAATAGTATGAAAAATAGATAACTTAAAGTTTTAAAAGGTAATAAAATGTATCATAAGTTTAAACTCCCCATTTTTTTAGGACTTTTAACACAAAAAAGCATAATGCAATTTTTTGAGATTTTCTGAATATTCCATTTTTACTATTTAAGCTAAAATGATAGCATTTTTCTAGGTTAATACATTATTTATAAACTGAATTGATTCTAAAAAGTAAAACATAAATATGAAAAATTGGTTTTGCGAAAATAATGCAAAATTGAGAATAATCTTCAAATTTAAGTAATTTTAAAGAATTTTATTCAATAAAGAATTTGCCATATGTTGGAAAAAATAGATAAAAAAAATTATTTGGAATTCTTTTTAAGCTTTTAGCATTTTAATCAAATCAGGATTCTCTTCGATTTCTGATTGATCAACAGGAAGTGGCTCGATTTGCTTTGTTCCAGTTTTATTAATTTCGCTAACAATTGAATTATAAACAAGCTTAGTTGCAAGTTCTTGATCCTCTGGATCAGTATCATCTATTGCATCCATAGCATCATCAGTCATCTCCTGTGCTAAGTTAGCTTTTTCCATTTCTTGTTGTAATTGAACCATAGTTGCTTGCATTTCTGGCAATTTGACCATTTGATTCATCATATGTGAAATTTCAGCTGATTGTTGGAAGCAACCACAAACTTTAACTTGTGCCATTTGTAAGTCAATTTGACGAGTAAGAGAATCAAGTTGTGTGCATGTCTTAAGAAGTTTTGATCTTGTTTTTTTGGAATTTGCCAATTCAGTTACAAGAGGCATTGCAGCTTGCCCTTGTCCTTGTTTGATCATGTTTTTAACTTTTAATTTAAGTCGTTCTTCTTCACGCTCGATTCTTCGTGATTGATGCTCTAGTTCTCTGCGTTGTTGCCTAATTGTTGTTTTCCATTGTTTGGCTTGCTCTTGAGGAGGAACTTTTTTCTTGAACATAAAAATTTGATGACATTTTGCGGTCAATTTTTAAAATTTCAAGCTTTCTTAATAAATGATCAATTGAATTGACTCAATTATTTTAATACTTTTTTCTGAAAAAGTTTAAATTGAAAAAGGATAATTTACCGTTATATTATCAAAACACTTCCAAAATAATTAATTTAAAAGAAATTAATATATTTCAAAAAAGACCATTTATACAACTAAATTGATTTGTGAAAAAAAAAAAGAATTAACAGTGATAAATCAAAAAGGTTAACTAATATAAAACGAATAAACACGTTATTTTCTTCTACTAAATTGACATATTTTTGAGATAACAAAGTTTTTGCCTTAATATTTTACTTGATTCTATCTTTTAATCGATGATTCAATTTAACTGAATCAAATAAATGCAAATTTGCTAATAAGCACTTATTCTTTTCTCAAAATCTTCGACAACCAAAAAAATGATTTGAAAAGATTCATTTCTAGCATACATCATTTTACCAAAAGCAACATACTTGCATTTTTCAATCCAATATATCTTATATTTTTAAAAATGGTAAACAATTTCATTTTTTTATTAACCCACGTCAGCTACTTTTTCACAAAGGAAGATAGTTAAAAAGTTTCTATCGTGTTTTCTAAAAAATTAATCATGATTTCTATCTTTAGATAAATAATAATTTTTATTTCAATTTTGATAAAAAAAATAAAAATAAAGAATAGTTGATTATATTTAGTAAATGCACTACCCAAATTTTTTATATTCAGAAAATATTATTATTTTATGCAGATGGTTATAATTGAAAAACATTACATGAAAAGTTGTACTTTTTCTGAAAAATCCTCAAAAAGAATTGAATGTAAAAAATAGCTTTTGTAATGATTGCCTGCATTTAAAGTATATAATATGAATATATAAATGCAGATACATTTTTGATTTTTTTTATGATTCAATTGAGCAATTCATCGTTTTATTTTCATAAATTTGGTTAACACGATAGGTGAAATAATTCCCAATGATTTTAGATTCTTCTGAAAAAGTTTATTCACAATTTTTCACAAATTTTGTGAATCAATGAAATCAATTCGTGATATGAAGTGAATTCACTTTTTAAAATCCTGTTAATAAAAATTAAGATTTCTAAAAATGAGTAGAAAGCAACACGCAGAGGCAAATAAAAACACAGACGGAAAACTCTATCGTACCTGGTCTCTCTGGTACCTTATTCCAGATCGTTACTCAATGAAAGTCACTGATTGGAACGATTTCTTACATATATTGAATACATTCGATTCAATAGATGATATGTGGGCTACCCTGAATGCCATTGAAAGGGCAGCACAGCTTCCAAAGGGATGCCGCTACTATATCTTCAAAAAAGGTGTTCGACCAGTATGGGAAGATAAATCAAACGTTGGCGGTTATGAAATCTCAATTGAACACCCCATCCCCAAATCGCAACGTAAGAAGATAACGGATAGATGGGTTGATGTTGTTTTAAGCATTCTTGGTGAAACCATATCAAATTCAGAATTAGTTAATGGCGTTGAGTTCACAGTCAGAGCTCAAACATTCAAAATTGGAATTTGGACATCTCCTTGCAAACAAAATGAAGCTGATGCAATTAAAACCGATCTTTCACGTCTTGTCAACTGGAAAACACAAATTAAACAAACTATTATTCAACCAGCTCCTGAAAGCTAATTATAGCGCATATTATACTATTTTATGGTGTATGGAAAACAATATATAAAGAATTATGTTTTTCATCGTGATTTTATTTCAACTGTTTGCTGCTTTCCTATTCGATAATGATTAAATAAAACACTATTTACTTTAATTTACTTTCATAGTGTCTGTGAAAAAAAGTTATTTTCACTATTATTCATTTAATACCTCATATAGATGTTTATCCTTCTTTTTATATATGTTCATATTTTGCTTTGCTGTCTAAAAGTTTACTTTGTTATTAATAATGCAAATTCATTTTTTCAAATATTCGATTTCAATTAGGATTGATTCATGAATCAATTCTAACACAAAAGATAAAACAATAAAAAAAATTTGAACAAAATAAAAAAAATCGACTCAAATTTTACAAACAAACAAGATTAATATATAAGCAAATACAAAATATATAATATAATATATACATATATAACAAAAAATAAGCCAAAAGTTCATCTAAAGTTCGACTTCATCATAAGGAAGATGCTTCACTAGTGTCTCTATTTTGTATGTTGAATCTTTGAGTTTTTGATACTTTTTTTCTGAATTTTTTTTGCTATAATAACTATAAGGAGCCCATTTAACTTGAATATCAGCTGCATCAAAAGAGAAAGGACCAAGATTCTTTAAATACATATCTTCAACAACCTTAAAAGGAATAAAAGAATAGCCACAGAATTGATTTCTTGAATAATCTGATTTTCGAGATTGTTTTGGCTTAATGATGTAATAAAGAAAATTCCGAGGAAATTCAATAGTGATAATATGCGGTTCAACGCCATTCCCCCACTGAATAAAATTATTTCCACCAAAATATGTATAATTCATCGTTGTATCACATATCATATCGTTTAAACACTCAAATTCAATAGATCCACATGAACTTGCCTTTTTTGTTTCTTCGATGCACTTTACAGATGTTGCAATTGGCCAATTATAAGGATCCGAATCATCATGACAAAGCTTCAATTCTTGAAAGGAAGTAATTTCGTTCATAAAATATTCTCGCGAATGCTCATTATTCATGAATACACTTCGCATAATAAATCCACCTTTTAAAAATGAAGTAGAATTCAAATGAAGTATAAAATTGTCATTGTATCCTACAAGTGCCATTACAACAGGGTTTCCATATGAGGTGTAATGTTCATCATAATCAGGATCACCTGCATTTTTATTGACCAAAATTGATGAGGGAGGATAAAGTATGAATTTGTGGCATTGTTTTGATGAATTAAAAGGACAAGGATAACTTAAAGATTTTTGTGAGTTAAAATGACTCTCATGATGATTTTCAATACTATCATAGATCGTGCACCCAGAACCTTTCTTGGAATTTGTGCTTTCATTAATTTCTTTATAAAATATCTGAGATGGTAATTGAAAAGCAACTGGAATAGGATTCGAACTAGAAATTAAAGCCCGCTTAATTGTTTCAATTCCAACTATTCTTTTGACGCTAGAGAAACCATATTCTAACGGGTTTGTTGTTGCATCTTCTGACTTGGATGCTTTTTCTGGCATGATAGTTTGATTAAAAAAATATGACTTTGATTTCATTTTTTGCTTCAAATTTAAACTATCCTTTGCAGAGTTCTGAGAAAATAAAAAATCTTTTTTAACATTTTTGTTTTTTGGACCGCTTGACAAAAATCTATCAAAAGAATATTTTTGGTTATTAAAAAAAACAATATTTTCTGGTGCACCATAAATAATAAATTTATCATTATCATAAACTTGACCTATCTTTTCTGTTATTCGTGATGCATCTACATTCATAGCTTCTGATGCATAGAAAGCATAGTGATTTTCAGAAAAGCTGACATATTCATCTACTTCTAGAAATTGTAAAGAAATTCCTTGAAATCTATATTGAGATTCAAGAGAAAATACAACTGCATTGACCCATTTAGCTTCAGGTATCGGAGTAAATGTTTTACATGGGAGTATACACGAGCTTGATAAAAAAAATTTTGAAGGTATAGGCTTTAAACATTCAGATTGTAGCTCTACAATTTTACTTGCTGAATTTATGAGGCCATGTCTAAATGAAATCGAAAACAATGCGAAATAACAGCATCCAATTGAAAAAAGGCAAGAAACAATACTAATAAAAAGAGTGGAAAATAAACTATGTGTTGCTGATGTTGATTCTGATGTTGTTGGAATCGTATCAGCCGAAAGTTCTTCCATTCAAAAGAAATATGTAAAATTTTTAATTTTGAGTACTTTTCAAAATATCGTATTTTTTTAGACATCTGCTCATACTATACAAAAGAAATATTATATGCGAATTTCTATAACAAAGTTTACTATTTCTTGAATCTAATTACAAATGAATTCAATCAACAATTTTTAAGTTAATTTGCGTATTTTAATACAACATTTTTATAGCTATTCAATAATTACAAATGGCATACTATTAATTATAGGTGATATCATTGAAAACAAAATCGAAAGTTCATTTCTCTAGAAAAAATTACCAATTTTATATATAATGTCTTTTAGTCATTTTCAGCAGAAACAATTAATCAAAAAAGAAAACAAACATAAAATACACTTAAAGGACATTTGCAGCCAAGGTTGCGGTCCTGCTTGAATTTCAGTTAGATATCCTTATTCAACATCCATTACTGATGAAAAAGAATCTAGCTCCAACTTACAAAGTTTATGAAGCTGTAAATCTACAAACCAATGATCATTTATAAAATCTTTGTAAAATAGTTTTTGAAAAATTGAATTATAAACTGAATGAATTATTATTCAAAATATTCAATGCAATATATTAAATTTTTTATCAATTCACCTACGATAAAATTATAATTCAATAAATAAATGGACGGACAATTGTGAAATATCATAAAAATCTAATTATGCTAACAACATTTACACACTCGCTACATAAAAGAAATTATTTCAAAGGACATTATTTTGATACACAATCAACATCAATTCTTGACCCAAGAGCTCTTGATGCTATGCTCCCATTTGAAACATTTGCACACGGAAATGCTCACTCATCACATGGCTTTGGAAAAGAAGCTTCTTCTGCAGTTGAACATGCTCGAGGTCAAATCGCTTCAGCAATTAACTGCAATCCAAAAGATATTATCTTTACTTCAGGTGCAACAGAATCTAACAACTTAGCTCTTAAAGGTTCAATGATGTTCCTTAAAAGCAAAGGTAAAAAACATCTCATTGTTACACAAATTGAACATAAATGCGTCCTTGAGAGCGCAAGATTTCTTGAAAGAAATGGCTACGATGTAACATACCTCCCAGCTCAAAAAGATGGATTAATCAATCTTGATAACCTTGAAAGGTCAATTCGTAAAGATACAGGATTAGTTTCAATCATGACAGTAAATAACGAAATAGGAGTTATCCAGCCAGTTAATGAAATTTCAAAGATTTGTAAAAAACATGGCGTTTGGTTTCATACCGATGCGGCTCAAGCATTTGGCAAAATCGATATTGATGTTAATAAGATAGGAGCTAATTTGTTATCATTGTCAAGTCATAAAATTTATGGACCAAAGGGAATTGGAGCTCTTTACATTGGAAACAGACCGCGTGTAAGGCTTTTCCCAATTTTGAGTGGTGGCGGACAAGAAAGAGGAATGAGAAGTGGAACCTTAGCCGTTCCTCTTGTTGTTGGATTTGGAAAAGCAGCTGAAATAGCTCATTATGAAATGAAATGGGATACACCATACGTTGAAAGTTTGGGCCATTACTTAATTGATCAAGTCAGAAAAGAGATTCCATCTGTTATTGTCAATGGCAGCGAAGAAAAAGGAAAACGATATTTTGGTTGCGTTAATATATCTTTTGATTCTGTTGAAGGCGAATCACTGATGGCAAAAGTTCCAGAATTTGCTTGCTCTTCTGGAAGTGCTTGCACGTCAGCTTCACTCGAACCTTCTTATGTGCTTAAAGCAATTGGTGTTGGAGAAGAAAATGCACATACATCATTGAGAATTGGTATTTCTAAGTTCACTAGAAAAGAAGAAATAGATTTATTTGTTTCAAAACTGAAAAATGCTGTAACTCAGCTTAGAGATCTCAGCCCACTCTGGGAAATGAAACAAGCTGGCATCGACTTATCAACTGTTAAATGGGTTCAATAAATTTTATAATAACTATAAATAAATTGAATGTAAAAAATAAAATTTACTAAAATTATTATTATTGTTATTGTGCAGCAGGGATGGCTACCGAGATCAGTTTTTACCGTTTACCGGAATGTTACTGGTAAGCAGTAAATACTGGTATTTTTTTTGGAGTATTAAGTATGTACCGGTAAATACGTTTAAAATAACCGCCAGTAAAAATTTACTACCGATTTTTTTCATAAAAGTAGTAAAATGTATTTTTTTATGATTACCGGTAATTACCGGTAATTCCATATTGATATAATAATTATAATTTTGAGTTAAAATTTTAAGCTATGACATTTAATTTTTTTTTAGGCTTAAGATAATTAAATATAAAATAGAATTTATATAATGAAATAAATTAAAATTATATAATTAAACTGGTATTCTAATTTGACATTATAACAAGCCTCAAACATATTTAATTTAGAATGATTTTTTGAAAAGTATGTTATAATATCATCAAAAAATAAATACCGATGTTTTACTGAAAGTTTCACTTCATTTCCGGTAACATTTCTCCCGGTAAATCGGTAAGTGTACTGGTATTACCATATACTGGCAGTTTTAAAGGTAATACCGGTACGGTAGAGAACGTTTAAATGTTTACCGATTAGTAACGGTAACCATCCCTGTTGTGCAGAAGGCTTTTGGTTAGTAGAAATAATATTTCAAGATTAATAATTATGAATCGCAAAAAAAAAAAAAAAGTTGATATTAATTCAATTTTTTCAATTTAATTCTTGAATTGTGGGAACATTTAGAATTTTTGATAATGTTTTTAAAATAAATAAATAAATAAAAATTCATTTTAAAATAATCATTCAATATTTTGTGTTATATTGAATGATATAAAAAAATAATTGTTTATAAGCAATGCGATATAAAAAAATCATATCATTAAATATTGTTAAAGATATGCTGAATCAAACATTTCCTGTTATATACCGAGATACATGTTTTATGGTTGATCCTTCATTTCTCAGCAATTCTTCTCGAAAATTTAAAGAATTAATTAAAAATTTTCTTGATTCGGGATATGATATTCAATCACTCAGATTAATAATCGCGTATGATCAATTTTTAGAAAGGAATGTAGACAATTTTTTGAAGGTTTGCCAAGGGTTACAAACAGATGTTAATAATTCTGAAGTTGAAGAATTATGCGAAATTGCAAAAATGTTTCAAGCAGATGAAATTTACAATAAAGGAATTACTTTCATACAAAATAGCATTGATCCAAACTTTTTTATTCCTTATAATAAGTATTGTGAAAAACAATATTTGTTTATCGAATCAAATGAAACAAATTTAATTCATCATGTCAACCTAAATGAATTAGAATTTGATGAAAATAGTGATTGCAACGAAACAGAAGATAACAAAAGAATTAATAATAATCGTGCTTCAAAGAATATAAGAAACAGTATTCGACAAAAGTATCAATCTGTGATTTATCAATTGCAAGTTGAAAAACCTTTTATGAAATGCCGTCGCTTTCAGCTTGTTAAAGATGGACAAACTATTTTATCTGCGAAACAAAAAGATAATGAAATTTTTATATGTTCTGGAAATGATGTACATATAAATGAAGAAAAATTCAGAAATGATGCCAGAATTACACAAAATCGCCAATATTTTAATATTATAACAACCGATGAACAAACTTTTAAAATTACTTACATTCCTAAAGGATTTGATAAGCAATTTTCAATGAAATTGACATTCGTTTATAAACAATCGCAATTAACATGGACAACGAAATATCCAAAAGTTCCGACAACAATATATGGTGAATTGAATCATATCCCTATTAATTCTAATAAGAATATAGTTTTGCAGAATCCAGCGGGACAAGTTACTTTTATTGTAAGGAAAATGAAGAAAAGAGAGTTTGAAGCAGAATGCCACCCATCACTCTCACCAATTATTGCTTTTTCGATTGCCCTTTCCCAAATTGTAGGCCCTTATTCTCCATAACTTGTTTGTTTATTAATAGTAAAAGACTGTAATTATAAATAATTGAATTCGACTATTTTAAAATTTTCAGTATTATCATTGAAATTTATAAATTTATGAATTTCTACTATAAACTCGAAAATAAATCTTATGAAGAGCAAACCAGTGCACAATCCAAAAATGATGTTTCTAGAAACAGTTCTGAAATACCGATTGATTTAGAACAGAATATTATAAATCTTCGTAATTCTATTTTAAATTCATTTTCTAACAACAATCAAGAACAATTTTATTTTTGTATCAATGAATTAAATCAGGTTTTAACAGAAGAATCGAATTCGATTTATGAATTAAAAATCATAGATCTAATTTGGAATCCAATATTATGCAAATGTTTATTAGAATCACTTCACTTTTGCTTAAATCTTAAAGAAGGCACCAAAATACCTCCTGAATGCATTTCAAATACCCTTTTTCTTTTTGCAAAGCTTCTTAAAACACAACATATTCTTGATTCTAACTTTATTTCGTTATTAACGGAGGATACTTTTAAGATTTTATCAATTTCAAAAAATTATATCAATATTATTGAGGAATCTCTTCATGTTTTATTGAAAACATGCCAATTTTTTCGAGAATTACCTGCTCCTTATGATCTGCAATTATTATTTACTTTTTTCAAAGATGTATATAATAAATCAGAACTTTGTGAGATATATGTTAGCCGGTTTTTAAAGAAGATTATTATGTTTTTTGTCTTTTCAAGAAGAAAAATATGTGATTTATTTTATTTTATACTCAAAAATCCAAAATCACAAAAATCAATTAAACATATAATGATATCACTCAAATTATTACTGCGTTGCGACATAAGATATTTGGAAATAATTTTTCAATCAAAAATTTTACACTGTTTTAGGCAATATTATGAAAAAAATAAAAAAATGATTTGCACAGAATGCCCTTGCTTTCTGATTCCTTTTTTTGATTTTATGGATATTGTTGTATATTATGGAGAATATTTTACTGTTTTCAAAATATTCAAGATTCTCGAAATAAGTTTTTTTAAAGAACTTTATCGAAACAAATCAGATCCTCAAATTCAATATTACATCCTTTATATTTTTATAACACACCTCAAAAAACTTTATTATACTGATGAAAAAATTAGAGAGAGAGAAATCAAAGAGATATTAGACTTATTTAAAATAGTTGTTTTAAGCGAATTTGATAATAATGATTTCTTTACGAAAAAACTTACTATTAAATTCTCTTATATTTTACTTAAAAACAACAAAGAGAATACTTCAATCATCTTGCTCAAAAAGCGAAAAATATTTTTTGATAAGTTTTCTTATTTCGTTTTCAATTCAAATGATGATAAAACATTGAAATATTATCTTAAAATGCTGGATTTGGTATTCGATTATGACACAAAAACATCAATGCCACCAGATTCAGCTTTCATTCAATATTTTTATAGATATAAATTGGACGATCAAATTAATGATTTAATAAATGATAATATGCTGGAAGAACAGAATAATGACATGGCAAAATATTTGATAAATCAAATAACTGAAACAAAAAAACAATATGATAATAATCCCAAACAAAATAACATAAATGAAATTCTCATTCCTGAATAAATGCACCTACTTTTCTTCCAAATTAAATAGAAATCATATTTTGTTTATATATTATATTCATGAACGTGACGATTCTTTATCACTAACAACGTGACGATTCCATCCAGAACTAGCTTTCTTATCCATATCTTTTTTTTTTTTTTTTTTTAGACATTTGGCACCATTTATGAAACATTTCATATAAAAACGAAAAGAGGATTAATGGTAAAGAAGATGTGTGTAAAAAAATACTTGCTTTTTAATAATATATATATTTATTTTCGATTAAAAGAATCAATATTGATTGTGAGAGGACCATCATTGATAAAATCTACTTGCATTTTTTGTCCAAATGGTTGGGCAAAAACATGATCTGCCTTGTATTGAGAAGAGACTTTTTGAATAAGTTTATCATACCATTGTTTAGATTGCTCTTCTGGCATTACGTTTTCAAATGTTGGATAGTTTTGTGAATCTACAGTAGCATTTAAATTAGAATCATAAACAAAAATAATTCCTCCATCAACATCATCAATAGATTTTTTCCAGGGGGTTCCATCATCTGCTTCCCATAAAAATAAACTTAAAAGCTTACGAATAGCCCAATTTAGTCCATCATCTTTATCATCTTTACGAAATCCGACAAAACAAACAAACCCAATTTGAACTTCGCATTTTTTTTCACCATCCACAATGACTGATGCGTTTTTGGCTCTCTGTAATAAAATTCGCATTAAAATCTATTATTTATCATATCACATGTCTTAACCTATCAAAAGATTACGATCTTTTTAAAAAGTTGATTAATAAATCAAAAAGTTTCTGATTTTTAGTTGTTGTTTATTTTATGTTTCTTTTTAGTAAAATTATTGCAAAAAATTCACGACCTACCCACAAACATAAACATTTCGATGCAGATTCTGGTCCAAGCTCTAGCGAATGGGTCAATGATTTTGTATCATCAAATCCATGGTTATGCATTGTTGAGGACACATACATAAATGATAATTTTAATTTATATGGATTATCTTCATCAGTCAATGATTATCAAAATGCTTTACGTGTTATTAGAGGACACTATTATGATATGCAAAGCTCCCAATCTCATTCAGAACTCCAGCAATCTGCTCGAATCCTCTATGGAATGATACACAGTCGATATCTCTTAACATTTAATGGCGTTAAAGAGATGCAAAAAAAATATGAAAGAGCCATTTTTGGATATTGTCCAAGAGTTTCTTGCAAAAATCAACCTCTTTTGCCAATTGGCCTTTCACCAAAACCTGGCGAATCAACGGTTAAAACATATTGCCCTTCATGCCAAGACGTATATGATGCAGATTGCGATATAGATGGATCATATTTTGGGCCATATTTCCCACACTTCTTTATTCAAGCGTTAAAAGATGATATAACATTTGAAAAGCCAGATCCTACAGTATTATCAATATTCGGTGTTCCAATTGATCCGCAAAGTCCAATGAATAGATGCCATTATGTTCATCCATGCGAGTGATTAAATAGCTTGACTCTTAGGACTTCTTTTGCGGACGAACAACACTATTACATTTTTTTTTTAAAAAAAACATTGTTTCTTAAAAATGGAATAATAAATGATATGAAATAAATTATTTTTGCTATTATTTAGTAAAATGCATCTACTATCTTTTTATGTAACTCTTGATATTGATCATCATAACATTCGAAAAACAGAGGAACATCAGCCAAACCATAAATGAATGAAATTTGTAGACTTTGCATTTTATATCAAAATCTGAATTTGATTTTGATGAATAGAAAACTTTAATGCTCCACTGGAATATCATTAAAAGGTTCATAATACAACTATAATTTGATATAAATCTTTTATGAACAAGATATTGTATATATATATAATATTAAACAGTTATTTTTCTGCAGGATGAGAAAGAGATATATTTTGGGCAGTTGGAGTGTAAATTAATACACGATCTTCTGGATGTTCAATATCACCTTTTTCCCATGTATACGAATAAGCAATAGCGAGTAATGTGCCATCTTTGTTGTAATCTATCGCAGCTACAGAATTATTGAAAGGAGACTGAACTTCTGTTAACTTTCTTTTATTCTGTATATCCCAAAAATAAATCGATCCTTTGCTACTTCCACTTGTCAAAATCCCAGTTACAGGATGAAATGCAAGGCATGAAACAGGATAAACAATTGTTTTCTCTTCTTCTTCATGACGATTACAACTAAATGAAAAACGTTGCGCTTGGTGTTTAATATCACCAAAATATTCAATCGCAACTCTTCCATCTATTGAGCCAATTGCCCATCCGAAATGATCTGGAGCTGAAATACAAAAAGAACGAATCTGTTTTCCTAGTGAAGAAACACGACGTTCAATATGGTCCGGATTGCGTACGTCTAATACAAAAACTGTATTTCGATGCCCATAAGCAACAATTCGGTTTTCTGAACATGCAGAAGCGAACATTAGTTTCTCATTAAAATCGATATGGCCAATTAAACTCGTTTCAGGTGATTGTGAAGTATTCCACAATGCAAGCGTTTTGTCCCAAGAACTTGAAAGAAGGAGTCCAGTTTCTGGAAAAATAGAAAGTGATGATATTCCATCAGTATGCCATTTAAGAGTAGTAGATGAGCTTGAATTAATAAGATAAATTGAACCCTCTGTATCTCCAACTGCAATCGTTGAAAAATCATTTCCAGAATTATCATCGACAAAAGTTGAGCATATTAAAGGCGAATTAAAAGTAGAATTAAAAATTTGCTCTTTTGATTCAATATCATAAAGATGAATTGCACCAGACCATGTTGTCATTGATATTATTTTTTGATTGTTTGGACAAAAATGAACTGTCGATATTCCTTCATCAAGAGGAACAGGAATTTCGTATGTTGACATTATCAAATTTGCACAAACTTTTTGATTTCATATTTAGTCGCTTAGTATAAAAAAAATGCTCTCATTTAAGTCTGAAATTTTCCGCGCATTTCAAAAAAAAGAATCTCCATTAGATTTAATGTCTCGCTTTGGAATTAAAATCGAAGGGCTTCCAGAAGGAGTTTCAGAATCAGAATTATGGTTATTTTTAATAAAGATTGCATCTTCATTAGAGAGAAATAGAAATTTTAAAAAAACTTACATAAAATCAATCGACGAAGTTATTAAGCTAATCGAAAATTCAACCAAAATTGTTGCAATTATAGGAGCTGGAGCGTCTGTCGGACCTGATTTTCGTTCTCCTGGCGGCCTTTATGATCAAATATCTAAATCTGGCGCGTTAGAAGATCCGTACAAAGTGTTTGACATGGAATACTTTAAGCAAGATCCCTCCGTTTTTTGGAAGTTTGCCCATCTTATATTTCCGACTACCAATCCTCAACATTCACAAGCACATTATTTTCTAGCAGAACTTGAAAAACGTGGAAAATTACTACGCGTTTATTCACAGAATGTTGATACGCTTGAGGTTGGCATTCCAGATGATAAATTACGCTGTGTTCATGGATCATGGAGAGAAAATAAATGTCTCCAATGCGGTAAAAGTTATTCAATTGAAGATCTCCGTGAGAGTGTTAATAATCAGCAAATTCCTGTTTGTAAAGAATGTGGCGGCCAGATAAAACCAGGAATTGTGTTTTTTGGACAAAAAACTAATATAGAAGATGAAGATATAATATATGATTCAGAAAATGCAGACCTACTAATAGTAATTGGAACATCACTTCGAGTTTCACCTGTTTCGGATATACCACGTGTTATGTGCAAAACTCCAAGCATTTTAATCAATAGAGAATCTGTACATTGTATATTCAATGCTGAACTTTTGGGAGAAGGTGATGAAGTTATTTTAGAAGTCGAAAGAAAGCTTGGATGGAATAATTCCAATGAAAACAATGAAAATATAGAAAATCAAAACACAGATGATGCAAACTTGGATAAATTTGTTTTCATTCAACCGAATAAATTTATGATGAAGGGACAAGATGGAAGCTCACCTCAATTTACTGAAACAGGACGATCTTTGTTTATTATAAATCAATCTTTTCCAGGAATAGATATTTTTGAATAAAAATATTTTTAGATAAGAATATATATAAAATCATTTGTAGCAAAAAGTCAAACAAAAAATATTTTTATTTTAATAATTTTTTTTGCACATGAATCACTAAAATATTTAAACATCAAACAAAGGAAAATTAAATATATTAATCTGTTGGAAACTTTTCGAAGTGGAATTAAACATACTACTTAATCAATTAATTATAAAAAGGTAATAAAATAGGTTACATCTATATTGAAATCATACTTATCGAAAACTATCTTTAAAACTTATTAAAAAGTCATATATATATTAACAAAAAATTCATTATCTTTTCTCAAAAAGTCAAGGCTATATTATATTGAGAATCTAGAATTTAAAGGTTTTCTTTTAAAATGACAACAGAAGAAGAAACAAATAATTCAACTTGCATACACCCTGTTATCTATGATGGGATATGTAGCGAATGTGGCGCATTTGTTACCCCAGATTCAAGATATCATAAATCACAGGATATTTATGTTTTATCATCTACAATTGGTACAAGCAAGCTGGAACCTTTTCTTCTTGAACGTAAAAAACTTGCTCTCGTTGTTGATCTTGACAAAACTTTAATTGACACTATTGCCGTTCAGAATCAAGAGGAAGCTGAAAAAATAATTGCATTAGACAAAGAACATGAATCAGATTATTTTTTTGTTAAAGTAAACGAAATGTATTTAGTTCGACTTAGACCTTACGTTCGTGAATTCCTTAATTTGATTTCACCCTATTATTTCATGCAAGTATATACATTAGCTGAACGACCGTATGCATTACAAGTTATTCAAAAAATTGATCCAGATGGGAAGTATTTTAATCAAAGAATATTAACACGAGAAGATAGCACTCAACCAAAAAATCAATTAATGAAGAAATCAATGTCTGACTTTTTCTTGTCTGGACAGCATATGGCTGTTGTAATTGATGACACTCGTGCTGTTTGGTCATATCCTGATGGCTCATATTATGAAGGTTTAGTGGAAATAAAACCATTTGAATTCTTTACTACTATTAGTCAGCCAACAATGGTCAAAAATCCACAATTTATTCCTAAAAATTTGAATATGGAAGCACTTAACGATCATTACTTAGAACGAATCACGGCTGTTATGACTGAAATAAATTCTCGATTTTACGAACAAAAGTCTCAAAATGTCGCAGATATCATAAAAGAGATGAAAGAAAATGTATTTAAAGATTGTTATATTTTCTTTTGTTCAATTTGGAGGGAAGGAAATATCGCTCAAAAAAGATTATATATTGGAAATGCAGAAGAATTTGGTGGACATGTTGTAAATGAATTTGTTCCATATGTAACACATATTGTTACAACTGACCCTAGACATAAAGATATTATTGAAGCACAGAAGTACAAAGGAATTTATATTTTGAATTATAAATGGTTCCTTAATTCAATTTATAGATATGAGAGACAACCAGAAATGGACCAAAATTATGCTGTTGTTGGTGAAAAACAAATTGTTGCACCTCTTTTAACCGATGGTCCTGAAGAAAGGCCAGAACCACCACAATTCCAAGATGTTAAGGGTAGTGACTTAGATGATATTTTAGATTCACTAGATAAAACAACTGACGGAACAACTCAATCTGCAACAGATAGTGATGATGAAGAAGAAAGTCATGAATATGGATCTAGCTGCGATTCGGAAGACATAAGCTTTTTATATAAAAAGCCAGATGATTCAGAAGGCAACAATGATGAATGATTTTTGCTTCTCATTTGAAAATATATTTATAAGTTTTATAAATAACCAAAATAAAAGATTCTGTTTTTCTTTACATTTGTTTAGGAATTGTAAATCTATCATAAAACTATTGATGATATTGAAATATTGCTTTTATTAATAAACAATAAACTGGATATCCAGTGAAAATAACAGTAGAAGTGTTTCATATTTCAGGCGCGTTAATTAATTACTAAAAGAGAAACATTTTAAAATTTTAATTTATTCATCGTATCCAATAAATTTTCCTTTTTGATTAGATCTTTGCGAGACACTTTTAAAAATACTTATCATGGCCATTATTATGACAGGTATTACTCTCCATCGATTCATTTTATTATCCTTGTATGATAATTTTACAAAACGATATATATCAGCTTGCTTGGTATTTTGCCCGTACGAAATCACTTCTGCGTAATTTGGAAAAGAAATCATAAATGAAAATTGATCATATAAGTATGTTTTTCCTGATCCTGTCATAATACCGTCAAAAATGGATGATACGTTAAGAATGGCAAATTCACGAAATGCTGATACATCAGAAGCTGAAATATAAATTGAATAAATATTTTCTGAGAATTCTTTTTTTCGTAACTTAATGGAAATATCATTTTCATCTTTTATCTTACCATAGTATGTATAAAGAAAACCATACAAATCTTCGTTTTTACCAGTACTTTTCAATTCTAGCGAATAGAAAACACGACTCTGATAAAATTCTTTTCCATTAATTTGATCTATAACGTACAAAGTAATATTCCAAAGTCCATTTAAAACTTCTGTCAAATTTGGTTCTGCTTGCGATAGAGAACAGGAAAGAACAAAATATAATGAAAAAAATAGCAATTGCGTTATTGAAATATTTTTTCAGTTTTTTTTTTTATTCAATCTTAAATTGAGAGTCAAAATGACGAGATGATAATACAACTTTTTCTTAATATATATATTCAAAGAATTTCTTAACATATTTTATTTTTTGAATTTCTATAAAATAGAGCAAGAAGCAAAAGATCGAATAGATCATAATATTAATATCGGGAAAGGATATTCAGAACAGGATGACGAGTATGAATTTATTCAAATATACCATCAAATAGTAGACTCATATAACAATCAAAATCCTGATAAATTGGAGAAAAATCTTTATGATTTAAATTTTTTAATTAGCAAAAAAAAAATCCCTATTGATTCCTGCTATATTTTTGAAAATTTAAACATTCCAAATATTTTACTTGAAGTTACCTTTAATATTCCAGGCTTACCGAAAAAATGCATCAAAGATGCATTTTATTCAATCACATACTTACTTGAATACAACAATAGCGAAAATATTAGTAAATCACAATTCTATAAGATCTCTTTTCAAAAATCAGGAATTCTTGATTTTATAATCAAAAATATAAATTCAAATATCAACGATAGCACTCTTCATGCTGTCTCTCTTTTAACTTCATTTACTTGGGGAAATTCTGATTTTTCACCTGCATTTTTTGACCAAATTGGACTTCATATTTCACAGTTTATTAATTCATTTTATCAATTCGATAAAGATGCAAATGACAAAGAAAATGAAGAATTACGAAAAAGTGTTACACAACTTATTTATACTCTAAGCTTTTCAATTCCATCAGACGATGTTGCATTCTTTTTTTACACATACGCTGATTTTGTTCTTCATATGAATAATGGAAACGAAGAATACCCTTGCGATCGCACAAGAATATTACATATTTTAGACAACGTAGCTTGCTTTAAGCAATCTTTGAATTCCATCTATAATAACCAATTAATTATTAAACTCTTGAACAAGGTTTTCACATCGGATGTCCTTCAAGATATAAAAGTTGGAATGAAAATTATTAAATCATTGATAGATAACAATTTTGATCTGACCAAACAGTTTAGTTTATATAACTTTTTTGAATTAATTTATGAAAATGATTCCTATGTAGTCGATATAGCATGCGAGTTCATTCGTAGCTATTTGGGTTCAAAACCTAACTCAATTGAATTAGGACTAGCTATGAATGTTATTGAATACTTTAAAGTTGCTTATAAAAATTTTGGGTATCAAACTAAAATGCAGTTAGTTAAGACATTATGCTTAATAATTAAAGTTGGCACAACTCAAAATTTAACTACTATCGTCAAAGAAAAATTGGTAGAAATATTAGTAGATGCCCTCGACTTTGATAATGATCAAATAGTTATTGCTGTTTTAGAAAGTTTATGCATAATCTGGAAAATGAAACCAGTATATGATAGCAACCATATAAATATCGCTCTTCAAGTTTTTGATGAATGCGAAGGTAGTGAAAAATTTAGGTCATTAAATTATGATGATGAAAATGTAAATAAAATTTCAAAACAATTTTTTGAACTCTTTGAAAACGTTCTAGATATCAATGAGGCAGATCCTTCAAATTTTTAATTATTTGTTTATGTAAATAATCTTTTTTAATAAAAAATTTCTTTAAAATTTTTATTTCTTTGGCCACACTTAATTCAAAACTATTAAAGTGATTGTATAATATTTTGTACACTTAGTAAAAGTCATGTTAATTTAAAATGATTGTATAATATTCGTTCAAACAATTATATTCAATTATTAATCGTCAAACAGAATAATTTGTCCTCAACCGATAAAACTCTATCAATTTATAATGTTATTTTTCTAAAAATATATATCTCAATATTAAACAGAAAGATCAAACAGATATTAAAAATATAGATTTATTGTTGGAGCAATAATATATTAATATCAATTATATTTCAAATAAAAGAAATTTATTGGGCTTGCTGTTAGCTGGTCTAGTTATCAATTTTGAATTGATAAATACGTTATAAAATTTAATTACTTTTCATCGTTTTTGAAAAAAAAAAAAACAGTATCACTTTATCTTATTATTTTTATTACATTTAATAAAATATTTCAATATATCACATCTCTTAAAATAATAATCAAAAAAAAAAAAAAAAAAAAAAAAAAATTGATTTTAAAAAGTCACTCATCTTTTGAAAAATTATAAAAATATAATTAAAACTTGCGTTGTTTCATGCAACGCAGCAACAGTAATTCACATCTTGATGATTCAGACAATTTTGGCTGCCTCTCTGGATCTGGCGCTGACTTATCACGTTACCAAGAACAATTAGCAAGGGAAAGAAATTCCAGAACACTCAATTTGAGACACATTAACAGGATTTCAATTGGTAGTGTACTTCAAAACAATAGTCATCTAAGTATAGGTGCAAAAGGTTTTATTGATCCAAATAACTTCCCTTTTTTAGATTCTTCAAAATTTGCCGAAGCAGTAAATTCTAATAATATACCACAAGTTACGCAATATGTACAAAGTGTTGCTAATATAGCAGCTCATTCACCAAGAATGCTTAATACTCTATTAAATCAAGATTTTATCAATTTCATCATAAATTGTTTTTCAAATTGTGATTCGGAAATGCTGATGCAAATTATGCGTTTCTTAGGAGTAGTTTTTCCTTATTGTGGTTCATTCCAAACTCAAATTAGCGAAGAAATTATTTGCTCATTTTTTGACTTATTTGATTCAACATCACCTAACATGCTTTTGTCTACATTTGGTCTTATATCAGTCATGTCAAGTGCATCCAGCATTGCTAGAGACTCTTTTATCACATATGGATTCCATATGAATTTAATAGAAATTGCTCATGAAGAAAGATCTCTTGAACTTACAAGAGGAGCTTGTGCTGCATTGTATTCAATTTTTTCAAATAACGATCCAATTGATAATGAGATTTTAATTGAAATCGTTCCAAAGCTAGCAGAATTACTAAAATTACATGATAAACTTTCAATAACCAACGTTATAGAGTGCTTTGTTGAAATGACAAATAAATATAATCAGCTTGTATTCAATTTATATGAGTGTGGTATTTATCCACTCTCAATTGAAATGCTAAAAGATGAAGAACTAGTTGGACCGACTCTTCATCTTGTTGGTGATCTTTCTGTTGCCGAGCGGCATGAAGTTAAAGTTTTAATTGACAACGGCGTGTTACCAATATTGAATCAGTTATTAAAAACTGAATATGTTGCCGACGCTTTTTGGGTTCTTTCAAACTTACTTGAAAGAACGCCTGATGACGTAATTCCTTATTGCGATCAATCTTTCATTCAAACAGTAATAGATATTACTACATCATCCAACTATGAAATTCAAAAAGAAGGCTCGTTTTTCCTTTCTACTTTGATTTTTCTCACACCTAATACTAACCTGCAATTCTTCATGACCGATACCATTCTTGATATTTTGGTTCAAATGATCAACTGCGGCGTATCTTACTTTATTCTTAGATGCATTGATACATTTATTAAAATATTAAGATACGTACAAGTTAGTATGGACACTTCTTCAAATTTCTTTTCAGAACTACTTGAAACTGATTTAAAAGATAATTTGGAGGAATTAATTGAATCAGAAAAGGGATTAATACTCGATAAAGCCGCATATTTGTTGAGGTTAATCGATTACATTGAGAAAGAGACAAAAAATGAATAGTTTATTTTTTTTTTTTAATTATAAAAACTTTGTTCTTTTTTAACTTGACCGCTATTGCTATTTTATTTCACTAATTCATTGCTCTACATTTTATATTTTTTTGAGTTATTTAGTGCAAAAATATAATATAATAAAATGCTTTTTCTACTTTTGTACATATATGCATACTAAAATAATGATTAAATGAAAGTCAGAAAATAGTTTACTTACTAATAAAAAAGGAGACTTACTTATGAGAAAGTCTCCTCTTTTTCCTTCGAATACTTGCCGAAACGCTAAATCGTCTGAGGTTAGGAATATTGATATTGGTTTGAACTCTTTGAGATGTAGGAGCGCCTTTAACATTAAAGTTAACTCTATATTCTGGCATTGCTGGAAATTCTATTGAATTTTTTTTCTCGGTTAATTCCATTTGAGTAGATGAAATTTTATGAGAAATAAAATTATTATTTGTAATAATTCGCTCTATCTGCTGACAAAGCGACATTAATTCTAAAACTTTTTCATTTTTTGTTTCCTGAATTTGCTGGTATTCATCATTTAATTCTTGAGAAAGATCGTCGAAATCAACTGGCGTCATATCTTCTGCAATCTGTGATTCTAGCATGATTTCGTTAGCTTTTTCTTTTTCAATTTCCGATTGTAATTTATTGATAATTGAACTTTCATCAGCCTTCAAACGTGCTTCAAGCTGCTCTTTTTCTTTAATTATTTTATTTACTTTTCTATCGAGGGCTTTTAATGCGTTATCTTCGTCATTGTGAATTTTTTGAGATTGCTCAGCGTTTTCATTTCTAAGCTTGAAAATTTTTTCTTGGTAAGAGTTCATTATTTGTTCTTCTTGTCTTTCGTTGTCTCTTGACGTATTTTGAATAATTTCTTCCAGTTGAGTTATTTCGCTTTTTAATGAGTCATTCTCGAACTTAATTTTATCACGATATGCAATGAGCTCTTCAAGTGGCATTGAAGCGAGATTTGGGTCTAAATTCATTTTACTTTGCTTTTTATTTTGAACAAAAATTTAAAATCAATGGAAAAATTCTATGCTTTATATTTTGAATAAACCAAATTAATTTATAAAGTGAGTTTGAAAATTTTGAATGAATCCATTGAAATTTTTTGAATTTTTCAAAAGATTTTATTTAAAATTTCAGTAAATCACTGTATCTACTTTTATTTGGAAGAACCAATTTTTCATATAATGATAATCATAAATAAAAAAAAAGGAAATAAATACTATTCTATAAAAATAAAATTTATCTTTTTACCGAATATTTTTTTTTTTTTTTTAACCTGATAATAAGTATTAAAATCTCAATTTCATTTTAATTCCATTGGGTCATCTTATGTAAACATAAAAATATGAAAATCATCCATTTAGCTCTTCAAGTTGTTTGGTTACTTCAGTAATTTTTGCTTCAACTTCTGTAATTTCTTTTTTTAATCTTTCATTTTCTGCAACTGCCGCTTCTATTTCTTCTTTTGGAGTTGCTTTAAAAAAATTTCTTGCATAATCAATAGGATCATCAGGCCAAACATCTTCTTCAAAAAGTGTTACAAATACTGTGATTAGAAATCAAAAAACATACACTTAGTAAAGGCATCAAGGATTCCTTCGTAATCAAGCCATCTTCGAAATTCAGCTCTCCTACTATCCATTACTTTTATAACTTTCTAACGTTATAAATTTTATAAAATATTAAACTTTTTGTGAATTTAAATGGTTTGGAATCGAAAAATTTAATTTAATTTTCATCATTAAAGCGTTGATACCTACGCAAGAATTTTAATTCTTTTTTGTTTTATACAAAGCGTGTATTAAATTAACTCGTAGTAGCATTTATGCAGTAAACATAAAATTATCAATATATTACTTTATAAAACAACAAGTGAATACATAAAGTTAGCATCCTTCTTGGCCAAATTCATTGGTCCAATCTTCATATTTCTTTAAGTCTGATTGGGCAACACTTGGTCGGACTTTTTGTAAACTTACCATAAAATCATTAACTGTCATTAGTGGAGGATGAATTTTCTTCGGATCAAGTTCTTTCCAGTTCTTATGAACAGCACCTGGCTGATCAGGGTTGCAAGGCCACCACATTCCCTGATACTCGGCAAAATATTGAGCTTGTTGGAGGTTTCTTAGAGAAACAAATGAAGCTTCTCTCGTCAATATTTTAAGATCTGAGCCAGAATATCCTTCTGTATTTTGTGCAATAATTGATAAATCATTATCGCTTAGATTGTTTGGAGTGCCTTTAACTCTAACCCCAATTAAATATTTTCTTGCTTCAAAATCTGGAAGAGGAATATAAATTTTTTTTTCAAATCGTCGTCTAACAGCGGGGTCCAAATCCCATGGCAAGTTAGTAGCAGCAAGAAGTAGCACACCATCCATTGATTTACCTACTCCATCTATTTGCACCAGAAATTCAGTTTTAATACGTCTTGATGCTTCAGTATCTTGATCAGAACGATTTGAAAGTAAAGAATCAATTTCATCAATAAATATTATAGAAGGTTTTTTTTCTCTAGCTAGATCAAAAAGAGCACGTATCAGTTTTTCTGACTCTCCAACCCATTTTGAAACAAGATCTGATGTGGAAACTGTTAAAAATGTTGAATTATCAGCTTCTGTAGCTATGGCTTTTGCCAAATAAGATTTTCCTGTACCTGGTGGACCATAAAGTAGTATTCCATGCCATGGAGCTCGTTCACCTGTAAATAACTGCGGCATTCTTAGGGGAAGAATTACAGCTTCTTCAAGTGAACTTTTTGCAACGTGTAACCCTGCAACGTCAGAAAAATGAACATTAGGCTTTTCTATTAATATAGCGCTTGAAATTCTATCTTTGAATTCGCTCGGATCACTATCATTATTATTTGAATTTCCTCCAGATCCGTTATTTCCACTTGAGCCACCAGAGTGTCTCGCAGGAGATGAAACTTTAATGTTGTCGATTGCGTCGATTCTTTCATTACATTTGTTGAGAAATTCTGTTAATATTGCTTTAATAGGTTGCACTTTTTGAGGATCGCAAGATAAAGCCAAATTAAATTGGGATCGTGCTTGCAAATAAAAAGTTTTTGCAGCCATGTAATTTCGAATTTTTTCCATATTCACTGCTTGGGTCAAAGATTTTCTTCCAGCATCATAATAAAAAATTGCTTGATTTTTATCAAAAGTTGATGCCATTTCCTACCAATAAATGAAAATGTGTCAAATACGAAAAGTGTCAAAATTGAGGTGCGAGAGCTAAAATAACGTATTTTTAAATAATTTAATTTATATTTATCTCCATAAATATAAAATATTTTTCAAAAACAATTTCAAAATATTTTTATATGTAAGTAATATTTATAATATATAATAATTCATCATCATAAAAGAATAAAAACAAAAGTTTTTTACTCCATCAAAAATCATAAAAAAAAAACAATATAACAAAAAGCATGATTTATGAATCAATTAATTAATATTAAAAATAATTATAACAATAAATGGTTAATAGCCTTTACTTATAAATTTAATAAACAAGTTATAAATTTATAGACTTGTTATTCTCCGATTCTCGAGATCGATAATTGATTGACTTTTTGATATCGATACATAAATATATACAGATTCTCGAGATCGATTTCAGAGATCAAGAATTTTTTTTCTCAGCTTTTGATATCAGAATTTTCAATTAAACTTTTTGATAAATATATGATCGTATTTTAATCCCAAATATTTCATAAAAAAAGAATGTATTTTTTGATTTTAATCTTAAAATAAACATCAATACATTATATTATATATTTTTAAATATTATAAAATCACAAATACCAATTATAAAAGAAGATAAATCAGTTTGAGATCTTGAGATCTCGGTAATTGATATCAAGTTTACAATTATTTTTATATCACATTTCATATCTGATATCTTGATAATCGATAATCTCGATATCAGATTTTTAAACTGATAATCGAGTATCAGATGCAAAAAAGTGACGTTTTTGATATCGATTCTCAAAATAACAAGTCTAAGGGCAGAAAATGAAAAGAAAAGCTATTAAAATGGAAAATATGGTCATACATCAATAATATAACAGTTTTAACATATTCATTTATATTTTATACATATATAAAATATTAGGTTAAAATTTGACGCCTATATATTTGGCGAAGAAGAAAAATAATATGACCAAAAATAAATTGAATTTTTATTATATTTTGAATTTACCTTTTCTCAATTTTTTAAAACATTCATATTTTATTCCCATCCAAAAATAATCCATTAATATTTTGTAATTTTATTTTAAGCGTTAATATATATTCATTTTTAAAATATTAAAAAAATCTGAAATATTTTTTCAGCTCTCGTACCTCTATCAATATCGAAAATTTGGTTTTTGGCCCTTATACAATGTATAAATCGTATTTAAAAAGCAAATAATAACATTTTTGATTTTAAAGTGGTTAATGAATATTTTTTGGTACCACATTGAAAAAGTATGAAATTTGGAATTCTTTAATGCTAAATATAGATATATTTCTAAAAAAATTTAGCCAAATGACAATTAAATGCATTTTCCATTTTCATTTTTGTTAATATTTTTTTATTATAAAATTTAAGGATTGGCCAATGTTTTGCAAAATGAATGTTTTGCTAAATATTTATATATTGAAAATTGTTATTAAAGTATATATAAAGGAGTATTACTATACATTTATATCCAAATGTTGATATAAATTCTTTTTATCCAATTCATATAAATTTCATTAAATTTTTAAACGGTCCTATAAAGATTTTAATGTTAATGAAAGCAAGCCCAAGTCCTTTTATTCATTATTTCCAGCCAAAAGCAAAATATCAGATGGATGCATCAACTCATGGGCGTAGGACAGATTCTTTTCTTGCAGCTGATCCAATAATAGATGAGGATGGGCATGCAAACGTAAATGATTTTTTTAATAAAGTTCATAGAGTATCTGATTTTTCTGAGTCTCCAGCCCATCAAAAGCTTTTCCCGCCAACACCAAAAACGGAAATAGAACCACAATCAATTTTAGAAAGCCAGCAAAATAACGATTATCAGAATGACATAATAATAGAAGAAGAGGAAGAAGAAGGCGAACCACTTTTAATTGAAAGTAAAATTGATAGTGATCTTAAATCGCCGAGATTTAATCCAGTTAAAGATATTCCAATAGAAATGACGTATTTTCAAAAGGAAGATGATATTATAAATCCTTTTAAAACTCCTGATCAAGCCAAATCTAAAAACATTTTTTCTCGTCAAAATAGAGAAGAAGAGATAAAGCAATTTTCTATCGAAATGACTCCTGCAGTTAATGATGCGCGTGAAAACGGAAATAAAATCAAAATTCCAATTAATTCTCCTTATAAAACTCCAATCCATGATCAATCTTCTCCAAGCCCGGTTCATCCTTCGCCAAGCCCTGCTAAAATTTCTCCAAGCCCGGCTAAATCTTTATCAACTCAAATTTCAACTGAACCCTCAGAAAAAAAGTTTGTTAATGAAGCAACAACTCCAATTCAAAAAAAAATAAATGCTTCTTCTTCACCAGGTATGCCTTCATCGATGAATAAAATTTCCTCAAAATATACTAACCAAGAAACAACGCCAATTAAAGTTCTATCATTTGCCCCGTCTTTAAAATCAATGCAAGAGAATCAAAAAAAAAATCAGAATAAATTGGATTCAGCAAAAGCATCTCCCTTTTTAAAATCTGAAAGCGCCAAACCACAAACAAATACAAACATGCAAATTGAATCCGACTTAACTCAATTTCTGAAGGATAGATATAATCAAAATCCAGTACAGAAACCGATTTTTATTACATCAAGATATAATCCGAATTCTAATCAAGATGATATAATAAAAATTAATAAAATTACAATGAATAAATTTGGCAATTCTGAAGATTCAAAAAATGATGACCAATTTGAACAATTTGGAATGCCAATATCTTCAAATCGTCAATCTGATAAAAATATAAAAAGTACAAGTATGAATTTTTTTGAAAGACTAAAAAAAAGAGTAAAACATAGCACTTCCAGTAGTAGTGATGATGAAAATGAATCATATGTCCATAATGAAAAAGAAAAAGAAAAAGAAAAAACTCAAAATATTATCTCTTCTGAAAATATGTTAGCTTCTAATCAAGCATTGGAAAAGTTTGCAAAAAGAAGACAGAAGTATATTTCAAAAGAAAACGAGTCAATAAAAGAAAAATACAGTAATATAGGTAATTATGAATTCCCAAACGAAAGCGATTTTTACCAAACCACGAATGTAACGCTTCCTCAAATTACAAAAAATCCTCAACCCAATGAAACCGATGGTAATAAAATTGATAACAGTGGTTTCTTAAGTAATCATCAAAAAAAGTTTACAAAACCTGGAAAATTGAACTTTTTAAACAGAAATAATCGAGCCCATAGTTCTACTAGTACATCATCATCTGATGACGATGAACCTTTAAAGATGAATTCTTCCAATACTAATTCTCAAGAAAGCATTGATTTGAGTAAGCAAGAATCTTTGAAAGGATCTGCCCGTAACAATAAAGTTAAGAAGGCTAATAATGATGATAATTTTGATTCAGACGAATATGATTTTTCACCTTCTTTTACTCAAAATCAGCAAGATATGCAATCAGCAGACCCGCAATACAATCAGCAATTCGTACAGCAAGGCCGAAATCAAATAAATAAGCAACGCAAAACGCATTTGGATCAACAGAAACGGCAGAAACAATTGCAAGAACAGCAATCTGACTTACAGTATCAGCAACAATTTGCACATCAAAACCAACAATATCAGTCGCAATCAGATCATCAATACCACCAGAATGAATATCAGCAACAGCATAATCAACAACTGCAATATCAGTCAGATTTAGAAACTCAATATCTGCCGCAAGCGCAATATCAACCACAATTAGATCCACAATATCCGCAACAGCCGCAATACCAGCCACAATTAGATCCACAATATCCGCAACAACCGCAATATCAACCACAATTAGATCCACAATATCCGCAACAGCCGCAATACCAACCACAAATAGATCCACAATATCCGCAACAACCGCAATATCAGCCACAATTAGATCCACAATATCCGCAACAGCCGCAATACCAGCCACAATTAGATCCGCAATATCCGCAACAACCGCAATACCAACCACAATTAGATCCACAATATCCGCAACAACCGCAATATCAGCCACAATTAGATCCACAATATCCGCAACAACCGCAATACCAACCACAATTAGATCCACAATATCCGCAACAACCGCAATACCAACCACAATTAGATCCACAATATCCGCAACAACCGCAATATCAGCCACAATTAGATCCACAATATCCGCAACAACCGCAATATCAGCCACAATTAGATCCACAATATCCGCAACAACCGCAATATCAGCCACAATTAGATCCACAATATCAACAACAGCCCCAATATCAGCCACAATTAGATCCACAATATCAACAACAGCCCCAATATCAACCACAGTTAGATCCACAATATCAACAGCAGCCACAAAATCAGCCACGCACAGAAGAGCATTATCAGCAGCAAAATCAGTTGCAGCCCGATCAATACCATGAAGAGAAGCAGCAAATTGAGGTGCAAAAACAGAATGAAGATTATCTAAATAATGAAGAGCATCCGGATGATGATAGGATTAAATTCAATTCCGAAGAACAAAAACAAAATTTGGAAAAAAAAGAAATTAAACTTCAGCATGTTTTTAAAACTCAAATTGATGAAGCTCCTGTTTTTAAACCAAACAAGCAAATAATTCAATTTCCATCTTTTCCAAAAACCGAAAATATGAGGTTAAACTCTTCTAATCAAAATCAATATGATACAAAAAATTCCAGAACAGTATTAAATTATCCAGAGAGAACTTTTCGAGGGCCAGAAACCATAACCAATGGTATATTTAGTTTTGATATTGAGAAAACATGTATGAATACAGATAAAAATGATAATTTAAGCGAAAGTGGTAGAGACAAAGAGAATGATGTATCTATAAATCAAAGATTTGGCACTGAACTTCTTGAGTTAATAAAAACTCCAAAATCAATTTTAAAAAAAGATAATAATAATGACGCTAATAATTTTACGACGCCAGTAAAAACAGTAAAAATCATAAAACCTGAAGATAATACTTTTTTTCCTCAATTACCAATTTCTCCTGCACCAGATGTTAATCAGATGAGAACACCAAAAACTGTGGAAATTCAAAAAGAAAATGAAGAAGAATCAAGTGATGACATTTTATTTAAAGATATTGATCTAGGAATACAAAACTTTGATCAAGTTTTTCAGCATGATATGAACGAAATAGAGAATGAAACATATCTTTTTTCAGGATTAAATAATGCAAGTTCTTTTTCTTCAACTGATGATGAAGATGTTAAAAATGATCTACATGATACCTCCGCTAAAATAACTAATGACTCATATTCCACGCCAGTTCGTAAGAAATTAACACTAGCAGAAATGGAGCAAAACTCAATAAAAAAGGTTCGCCATCACCGTCATCGTCATCATTCACAACAAAAAAGTGAACAAGATCAAGAAGAAGAACAAAGGAGAGCACAGTATGAAGAAATGAAATTAAAAGAAGAAGAAGAAAGAAGAAGAGAAGAAGAAGAAGAGAAAGAAGAGAAAAGAAGAAGAGAAGAAGAAGAAAGAAGAAGAAAAGAAGAGGAAGAAAGAAGAAGAAAAGAAGAGGAAGAAAGAAAAAGAGAAGAAGAAGAAGAAAGAAGAAGAAAAGAAGAAGAAGAAGAAGAGGAAGAAAGAAAAAGAGAAGAAGAAGAAGAGAAAAGAAGAAGAGAAGAAGAAGAAGAAGAAAGAAAAAGAAAAGAAGAAGAAGAGAAAAGAAGAAGAGAAGAAGAAGAGGAAGAAAGAAAAAGAGAAGAAGAAGAAGAAAGAAAAAGAAAAGAAGAAGAAGAAGAGAAAAGAAGAAGAGAAGAAGAAGAAGAAGAAAGAAAAAGAAAAGAAGAAGAAGAGAAAAGAAAAAGAGAAGAAGAAGAAGAAGAAGAGAAAAGAAGAAGAGAAGGAGGAGAAGAAGAAATAAGGCAAAAGCAAATTCAAGAAGAAGAAAAGCAAAACTTAGAAACGATTCATGAGGCCGAAGAATCTAATACAAAGAAAAAGAGGAGGAAAAAAGGAAGGCATCATGTTCAAGAAAACAATTTCAATGAAGAAGCTCCGCTCATGAATGAAAACATTACCGAAATTTCTCAGCCTATCAGCTTTGAAGAAATGCACAACAATTCCTTCCCTAATTATTCATTTCCGGATCGAGAAAGCAACGATTCAGCAAATCTTAATTCATCGCCAAGTATGAATGCAGGCACAAGTGTCATAGATGTTTCCACTTTCCAACCATTACCATCGCCGTCGCCGCCTCTATCATCATTATCACCTTCTCAATTTCCAGCAGATTCTTTTCATTCGCTCCCATCTCTTCCATCATCAGCTCATCAATCAGATAATGATGAATTAGAAGAGCCAATGCAAAGTCAAGAAAATGATTTAAATTCGAATTCAGCCAAAATTTCAAAAAGTGTTAAAAAAGCATCTAGAAAAGGAAAGAATGTTGTTAATTCCCCTCCAGAAGCAGTTTTCGATCCTGAGTCGGATGATCTTCCAATTGCATTAAGAAGAACGAAGCGTCCTAGAACTCAGCCACTTCGTTACTGGATGAATGAAAAGATCATTTATAAGCCAGCTCCAAACGGTTGTCTAACGCAATATGCTGTTCAAACAGATCTTCAGAATTCAGATGAAATTGATCCACTTTTGCCATCAAATGTGGAAACAATTGAGAATATCATTGAAGAGTCTCAAAAGCTCAAGATTGAAAAAGAAAAGAAAAAGAAATCTTCTTTGAAAAATGATTCTGAAGTAATTCCAAGAAGAATCATTCCTGGCATCGAAAACCCAGAGTCTTCAATTATCTCATTTAAAGGCATAGAGAAAAGATCTTTGAAGTCAAATGAAATTGAAATTTTGCCGCAAAAATCTTTGGATTTGGATGCAACTAAAAACAAAATTGTAGTTGTCTTTTCGCAAGGCGATTCTGGTCAAATCGAATATAAAAATGGAAACAAGTGGAAAATAAGAGCGGGTGGTCAGGCTTATATTTGCAAAGGAGATTCTGCAGTTATTACAAATTTAGGTAAGCAAAATTCTATTCATTTGTTTGTCATTTGTAATTGATTACCAAATATGAAGAATTATTTTATTGTTTATTTATATATTATTATGTTTTATATCATAAATTTTGTTTTTAATTAATCTCTTTTATATTATTTAGGTATGTACGTTTGAAATTCTAATTAAATAATATTTGATTGAATATGAATTTATTGATTATTGACTAAGTTGTGCTTTTTTTTAAATTGCTTAAATGAAATAATTTAATCAATAAGCAAAATATTCAAATGAAGATTTTTAAATTTTGATAATATTATATTATTATAAGTTATTAAGAAGAAAAGTATTAAAAGTTATTAAAACCCATTCATACAATAATTTATTAATACAAATACGTTGAATTAACAAAAGAAAATTTTCAAAATTTCATGAATTTTGTAGTTGTTCAGCAATTAACGACAATCTTCTATCTCTATTTTTTCTTCTAGCTGCAATCTTGCTTTTAGTATGTGATTCGATGTGTATTGAAGCTGTATTTAATACAAACTGTTTTGTAGGTAACATCTTTTTCTTTGATCTAACTCTCGGTCTTGCTTCAAGCGAACCATCGTCTTCCATTGAAGTAGATTTAATCCGTTCAGGGGTAATATTTTGAATTGGAGTTTGTATTACTGGATTCAATGATTTTCGTTCATTTTCTGTTTTTGCCATAGCCGAATCTTTCTCTCTAGTCATAGCCAATTTTGTATATTTCTTATTATATTTTGAACGAGGTATAGCCTCTGGTTTTGGAATAGATCCTCTTCTATTTTCATTATGTCCTTGTTTAGTATTATTTTTAGTAGGAGAAGAAATATGTTTTTTTTCTTCACGTGGAGATTGATTGCCTGATGAATTTTTCATTGATTCATTTGATCTCAATGAATCTTTATTTTCACCTTTTGATTTCTTACTGAATAAATGCTTAAATAATTTTGATGGAGATGTTTTTTCAGTTTCATTTGATGATCTCTTTAACTTTCTTTTGCTTATAGACGGTTTCTTTTTACTCTTTTTATCTGATGTTTTTATATCGTCATTGTCACTTTTATCCGATAACAACTTATCTGGTGAATCTGATTTCTGATCTTTGGAATCAATTTTATTTGGTGATCTCTTATTATCGTTTTCAACATTATTATCGCATTCGATTTTCTGAGACGATCTTTTATTGTCAGTACTTTTTTCAATTTCAGCTTCAGCTTCATTTTCAGTTGAATAGTCAGATTTAATTGGAATATCAATAGACAACTTTGAAGAACTCAATAGTGGTGACTGAGGCATGCTTTGTACATGGCTGCTTAATTCTGTTTGATTTTTATCCTCCTCTTCAGAATGATCGGTCTTTGTAAGATCGCTTGTACTTGAACTTTTAACAAAAGTGTATAATTGCAAGTTTGGTTGAGCATCCCTTGGATTAGCAGAACCAATTTTACTACCATCTTTCTTTTCTTTTGTAGATCTTGTTTTTGAAAGTTCTTCATTTTTCTTCATTATTTGGTCGATTCCTACAGATTGGAATTCGCTCATCAGATCATTTTTTGCCTTATTTTTAAAGTACGAAGAATTCTTAGTCATCACATCAAAATCACTTTTCTTTTTCTTCTTAAAACTGAAGCTTCCAGAGTGAGAACTTTCTTTATTTTCATTTCTTCTTCTTTTAGACTTCCTTTTCTCTTTCAAGTACTTAGCATCAATGTTATCATTTGATTGGCCAATATCAATATCGCCAACATTAATTTCTTCATTAAATTGTTCAATATTATTTGCTGTATTACTAATAGGAGTCAATTTACTATTCTCTACTTCATTAGAGTCTAATGAATTATAGCTGTCACTAGAATTACCATTTTCACTGTCAGAATCGCTGTAGCTATCAACAAGCTGTATGAAATTGTCACTACTATTTCCTTTTTTTAACGGTCGCCTAGAATTATTTGAATTGTTATTCGCATTTATGTTATCGTTGTTGTCTTTTTGAGCGATTTTTAAATCTTGGTTTGTTTTATCATTATCTTTTTTATCATTTTGGTCATTATTTTTCTCGTCAAATTCGTTCGCTATATCTTCAATGATATCTTCATCATCTCTTTCTCGGAATGAATAACGTTGTTTGAAGTAGCCAGTGTCATCTATTCCTTTCAATTGTGGTTTGAATGGTGGCTCAATCTTATCAACATCTTGACCACGAAATTCGTCAAACCATGGATGATTACTAATCTCTTCAACTCCATTAACACCAAGTCTTTTGGAAGGATCTTGTTCGAGAAGCTTTAGAATCAAATCTTTAGCTTCATCGGAAATTTGAATGACATCTTCTTCATCTTCTTCGTCTCCATCATCTTCTTCTTCAAAAGGATGCATTTTTCCTGTTAAAATGTTTTTGAATGTCTCATTTTCAGTGGCTGCGTGAAATGGGGGGATTCCGACAAGAAATTCAAATAAAATGCATCCAAGACTCCAGTAATCTGCAGTGAAACTATGTGGATTACTCATTAATATTTCAGGTGCAATGTAATCAGGTGTGCCAACGACATCATTTGCACAAATACTACTTTCGCAGTCATCAGCTAATGAATAACTGCTAGGTGAATGATTGTAAAAGGTGATTGTGTTGTTGTTCGAATTAACATCAATCTCGGTTTGACTAGATGATGCAATATGTGGCGATCGTGTTGGCGTCTTAACTGTATCTTTCTTACTCGCCTTCGGTGACCCAGCAAAATTGGAAGTAGTGCTTGGCGAATGGACTTCTTGTTGTTGTGGTTGAACTAATGGCGACGATGCTGTAGTCTGTGCTTCTCTTGGTGATGGTGGGCCGTCAGCTGGACCATCTGTGCCGGCATTGTTTTGACGATCAATCAAACCGAGATGAGAAAGACCAAAATCCGCTAATCTGATGTGGCCGGTGGAACTGATAAGAAGATTATCTGGTTTTAAATCTCTGTGGACTATTCCATTCTGTCTAAGGTAGAGAAGAGCTTGGAGAATCTCAAGTGTGTAGATTTTTGCAGTTGTTTCATCAAATGATCCGACTCCCTGAAGAAGTGAAAATAGGTCACCTCCGGGTAAGTACTCCATTACTAGATAAAGATTGTTTTTACCAATAATTGAATAATCTAAAAGGTTAGCTTACAAAAAAAAAAAAAATTGAAAGAAAGAAAAAAAATAGATTAATTAAAAATAAATAAATATTAAAAAGGGAAAGGAGTTTTTTGATTGTTGATCCTTTTGATCTTAAAAAAAAGGAAAAAAAAAAAAAAAAATTGATTGCGATATTCTTTCTGTGGCAATGAATACTGCTTAACGTTGAGTAATAATCTTAAATAAATGAAATTAATTTTGTTTTGAGTTTGGATTGAAAATAATTTGTTTGATAATTGAGAAATTTAATTAATGTTGTATCTTACTCCTTTCATTCCTCTTTAATAATAAATATTTATTTTTAAATTTCGTTTTCTATTTTTTTTCTTTCAATCAATCAAAAAAAGTACATACAAAAATTAACAATATAAGTGCTGTTGAAATTAAGCATGATATTCTTTTCAATAATAATCCGCGAAACTTCATTTTTGTGTTTTAAACTGCTTTTTGGCGTAACTTTCATTGCGAATATGTCGCCTGTCTTTTTCATCTGGGCAAGAAAAACGCGTGCAAAAGCGCCAGCTGAAATTTTCTTGATCAAGATAAAATCAGTAATTTTGACAATTTCACAAACTCTGTCTGATCCGCTAATTCTTGTGTTTTTCAATACGCTGCTTGCGCTGTTCAAAGCAACGGAAACTTTAATCTTATCTTGAATCATTGAAACAGACGACATGTAAATAGCACGATTAAAAAACAAAGATGTTGAAGTTAGCGAAACTGTCTGAAACCGTTTTCTACTCCTGGTGGGACCGTTTGACTCATCGTCATGAATTTTCATTTTCTCATCTTCAAGTTCAGAAATTGGAATCTGAAAAAGTGCTAATTCAATGTCTTCGAGTTCTTCAAGTCCTTCTGGTGTATTTGCGTCAACTTCTTTGGCCTGTTTTAAGAGAATTGCAACGTGTAACATAGGTAAAACTATTGTAGTGGCATCTTGAAGATCGCCTGGCCATTCAGTTGAAATAAAGTGTTGACGAATTTGTTCAATTTGATCGGAAAGCGAGGCATTAATGTCTTTCAATTTTAAATCGCTCTTAAAAGCGATTGCGCATGACTTAATGTGTTCATCAAAAAGATCTGCATTGATATGTTCATTACATAAACGGCAAATTAATGTATCTGTAACTTCCTCAGTAGGTGCATTTGAATTATTATTATCATTGTCAGTCGTGTTTGTATGATTTACTTTGTTATCAGTGGCGTTATTTAGTAACATCGCTCCCATTGGAACCGAATTTTTATTATTTTGGTTGTATTTAAAACTAGATAATAACATTGATTGAAATTTAACGAAAAAAACGCATGATGACTCGATTATATTAATAATTTTGCTTAATGGCATTGATGAAGTTGAGTGATCCTTAGATTTTGATGAACGCATAAGATTTGATGTGAAAGACAAAGAAGAGTTTGATGAAATCATTATATTATGTAATCCTTCCTGAGGAGAGTGAAGAAAATCTTTGCTAAGCTTTGCCATATGTCTTGGAGAGTTTAAAATAAGAGAGCATAAATCGTATTTTAAAAGTTTTTTGAGAAAATGAAAAACATTTTTCAATTCGTTTAGTTCTTTCTCTTGATTTGTATCTTTCTTGTCTTGTTCTGGATTTTCTTTCTGTTTTTGCTCGATTTTGTTTATTTGGTTATTTAAATCATTATATACGTTTTGAAGGGTGGCCCTTTGAGACTTTAAATGCGTATATAGTCTAATATAAGTTGATTTGTGATTTGTTATTCTAAATACTTTATCACGTATAGAAAAACGAAATTGTTGCATTTATATCTGTATAAATCGATCAATTTTATATTTGAATTTGAATTTATTTATTTATTCAAAACATAAAATTTCAAAACAAAAATATTTCAAAGCTACTTTTTATTTATATAAAGTTTTTCATTCATTATTAGATGTTTTTAATTTTTATAATGAATTTTCACGTAAAAATTGCAAAATAAAGATTATAATCATTTTTATAAATGAATTCTTATAAGAAAATGTAATTTTATTAGCAGTATATCATTTTTTAAGCCTCTTGATAGAGATGAAAGTTTAATATTCATTATAAATCTATCGAGAGTATTACTTTCATCTCTTCTCATCTTTGAACTATCATAAATATTAAACTTTTTGATAATATTGAAAAAACTAAAATTCTATTATGACTACAGTTAATGTTTCTTATGGTGGAAAAGAAATTAGTCAAAGAGGAAATAGAAGAAGCCAAGGAAATAGCAAAATGAGATATGCAGATTCACAAATGCAACCAGGCCAAGAAGAAGACTCTCTAATAACTGAACTCAGATCTCTTAATGAAGAGCTTAAAGACGAACTTAGGAAAAAATTTCCTCGTCCAGAAGATCAAAAGTATTTAGGTATTTATCAAAAACCATCATCGCAAACTCGTTCAACCCAAAACTTAAAATAATAGCGTTTTTAATTTAAGTCATTGTTAATATATACCGCTCAAAAAGAAATGGATTTTTTTTATCTTTGTAGTTATAAAAAAATCATTCAAAATATTTAATTTTCTAATAAATTTGTTCGTTGAATGTCATTTATTTTATTTTTGGTATCAATTGACACATTGATCTATACCTTTCATATATATTTTTATAAATGTGGATCAACTAATTGAATGATCATTTTATTCATATTATTATTTTTTTATGTTATGTAATAAATTTATTCAAAATTTTATTTTATTTATAAATAATATTATAGTAAATGTTTATAAATATTACTTTTTATATTTGATTAAGGACAATTGAAAATGGCAGATTTGCAATTTCAAGTAATTCATAATAGATTAATTGATGGATTAAAAGTATCTACAAATAGGATTTAATATTTATGAAAAAAGGCTGAGATATAAACTTTTTTTAGAAAAAATTAATGATGCTATTAAATCAAATATTGTACCAAATTCAACGCACCAAGTCATCCAAAAATAATATATTAGATATATATGCGTATAATGATTGCATTTATTTGTATAAATTTCAAATTCCAACTACCACTATTTTAGGAAAGGTGACAAAGCATTCAAATTTTAACAATGATTTTTGATACACCTTTCAAAAATCGATCATTCAAAAAGTGAAAGTGACGATTCTGGAAGTGATCGTTGTATTCAGAAAAAAAAAAAAAAAAAAAAAAAAGGATAGGAAATAGTATTACTTACTCAAACTTCGACTCGAAACAGGTGCAAAGAGCAACAGAATTTGATATAAATAATTGCAGATATTGATAATGATAACGAAAAGGCGCTGCTCGATACAATCTTTTTAACTGGTTGATGTAGATGACGACACAAACCAATATAAATGACCAATATAAATAATTTAAATTAAAAAAAAATAAATTATAAAATCTCTTGAATGTTTCACTTTTTGAGTGAGAAAAACTCAAAAAGTGAAAGCAATTCAGAGGTTTAAGAATTTTCCTCCACATTTTTTGAGAGCTTGGCTCTCAAAAAGTTGTTACGGTAAATTCGTAAAGTTTTATTTTCCAATATCAAATATCAATTTTTTTTTTTTTTTTTTTTTTTTTTTTTTTTTTAATAAATGTTTGTGGAGCAGTTGGTGATGATTAATAATTCGCTTGTTTAGAAAATTTCAATTTTTTCCAAAAATGTTGAGAAATAATCACTTTCGCTAATGCTTTGCAATCATATAATGCGAATTCTTCAATTGATCTAAGTGAAGATGGAAATTCGATATAAGTCAATGATGAACATCCATAAAAAGCCGTATCTCCAACAGATGTTACATGAGATGGAATGGTTATTTGAGTTAATGATGAGCAACTATGAAAACTAGAATTTCCAATTGATTTTAAAGAAGATGGTGTTTCGAATGTAACTTGTTGCAAAGAAGTGCATCCCAAAAAAGCGCAATCACCAATAGATGTTAAAGAAGAAGGTATTGTTATTTGATTCAATGATTTACAACCTTTAAAACAACTACTTTGAATTGACTTTAAAGAAGAAGGTTCTTCAAATAAGACTTGCTTCAAAGATGAACAATTGGCAAACTAACCTTCACCCATTGATTTATCAGTTTTAGAAAATGTTACTTGTTCTAATGATGTGCATCTGTCGAAAGCGAATCGATATATTCAAGAACAACTTTTGTGTATCTTTAAATGTCATGAAAATTTGATTTTGTGATAAAATTGGATTATTAATATATTTGATATTGTGTTTAGTAATTTGTTTTACGAAGAAATTTTGTGTCTCTGTCGGCAAATTAATAAATGATGAATTCTTTTGATTTTTTTGTCGAAATTATTAAATTTAATTCACTTTTACGAAATCCATTTTCTTTTGATAAATTGAGATAATGGATTGCTTCTTCAACATTCAAATTTCAACTATACCCGCAAAATAGCCAAAATAGCATTTTTCCATACTTGTACATTGAATACGGATCATTTTCTTTAGCAAATTGTTCAAAATATTTTCGTGATTCGATGTATTTTCCCTCATTGTAAAGAACTCTCGCATACAATGAGGAAAATCTTTTTATCGTTTGAATTCAAAAATTTTAAGAGAATGTTCTTAGCTTTGCTGAGATTTCTTGTAATTAATTTGCCATCGATGAGCATTTTACTATAATAAGAAGCAGATTCAATGCATTTGACATTAAGATCAACATTGATTGGATATTTGTTTTTTCCTTCAATCAAGTAAGTTCCAATGAAAAACTGTTTTTCTGGATCATTTTCAGCCTGAGTGGCCAGATATTGACAATCTTCACCAATTTCAGAAAATTCTTTAGCAGGAAAAAGTTTTTCCTTTTTGAAAAGACGGTCAATGAAAGATGAAAAAAAAAATTGATTGTTCGTCTTTATCTAAATATCGACTTATTTCAACTTTTCTAAAGGATGAGCTTTCTGGATGACGAACAAAATCTTCCAGTTTGATGATCTTCTTTTTTTTTTGAAGCTTATCTGAGATTGATGAAGTTGGCATAGTCTAAATAGTCGTATTCGTCAACAGAAGGAAGAATAAAGTCATGATTTGTTTCGAGTTCATCGACAATTTTTGAAAAGTTGGTCGATTGTTTGGATCTTGTGACCAGCACCTTTCAATAAGATCACGATATGCTGGATCAATCGGTGATTCAAAAAGTGGACGGTGACCGTTTATAACAACTTCTCTGTATATTTGAAATGCATCCATATTTTTGAATGGAATATTTGTTTTCAAAAGCTCGTATAAAATTAATTGGCCAAAAGCATAAACATCGCTGGATTCACTTTGATTTTTTGTTTCAAAAACTTCTGGAGCTATGTAGGCAAATGTTCCTTTGATTCCTGTTTCTGATTGAGCTGTAATTGAATTTTTATTATGAATTTTTTTTTGAAAGGCCAAAATCAGCTATTTTTGGAAATAATAAATCGTCCATAAGTATGTTTTACGATTTGAGATCTCTATGAAGAATTTTGTTTTTATGTAAATATTTCATTCCTGAAGATATTCCATAAATATTGATTAATTTTTTGGTGTCATTCCATATAATTTCTGATGATTCGTGGCTTTCGAGATCAATAACATTCGATAGAGAGCCATTTGATGCATATTCGCTAATAATTACTGGGTTTGGTTCATTATTAAAACTGGTGGAACTGTAACCAATAAATTTTAATATGGTCGGATGAATCATACTTGCATTGCTATTAACTTCTCGTGAAAGATTAAGTATTTCTGCTTGGGAATTACTGGTGATTGGTGTTAGTGAGATCTTTGCTGCATAAAGTTGATCTGTTTCTTTTTCTTTGATTTTATATACTTCACCAAATCCGCTTTGTCCTTTTTTTTTGCATTTTAGAATATTCACTTAAATCTACAAAAGTATCTGTTGAATTGCTCATAAACAAAGAAAATATTCTAAAATCAATTAGAGAGAAAATTGATTTTTTATCTCACATGTCCTTTTCAAAATGGCAATAAGCAATATTTCAAAATTGGCCATATGAAATAAATTAAAAATAATAAAAGCAAATTATTTGTCCATTAATAAAATAAATATTATAATTTTAGAAAAATCCTATAGAGATTTGATGAGTTCTGCCTCTTCTTATATTCAAATTAGATAAATTGTGAATAAAATATTTTTATCTATCAAACATAAATGAATTTTAAAGAAATTTTAGATAGAATAGCTTTTAGAAATTATAATAAATTCTATATATACAAATATAAAATAAAAATCAATTATGCTGTGAGTTTTTGTGTTATAAATAAGTTGGCCTTCATTAAAATGACAGGTTTACTTTTTGATAGAAATGAAACTATCATATATATTTCAATGAGTGATTGTTCTTTTTTTACGGATTTCATCAAGAATATAATTGATATACAAAAAAATCTCTTTTATTTTCTAAAGGAAGAAGGAAATCCAGGAAATCAAGATGTGACATCTGTCATTTCTCCTTTTTATAAATCGAATTCGCATTTTTTATTTTTATTGCACAATTTAAACAATGTTGTTCAATTTCCCGAATTAAATGTTTCTCGTTATATAAAAGTCATAGAATTCATTTCGCGAAATAATTTAAGAACAACTGACAATAATTCAAATTCTGAAATTGAATCTGCATTTATTGCATATTTTCAGCCAGAAGAATTATTTCCCTCCATTTTTAATCGCAGATTTGCAGTAATGTGTTTAATTAAATTTGGAGTTTTAGATATAAACTTTGTCTTATCACAAGTTACGCCAACAATGGCAAAATATTTTGAGAAAAGCGATGAATTGATTTCCGATAATCCAGATCCGATAGCCTCATCTATCCGAGCTGACAATCTAAATGAATTTAAAGACCAAATATCAAGTCAAAATGATTTAAATCAAAAAATGAGTCAATCTCTTTTTGAAAGATGTCAATTCGTTAATGAGTCAACCTATCTTGAATATGCCACCTTTTTCAATTCAAAATCAATAATTCAATACTTGATTGAAAATGGAGCAAAAGAAACCGAAAAATCACAATTAATAAAATTATTATACAATTCAGAAGAAAACGATCATTATTATTATTTAAACAATCATAAAGAAATTCTATCAAAAATGAATGAAAATGAAATTGAATTTTTAATTGAATATCATCGTTTGAATGAATTGAATTTTGAGAGCAATTCAAATATGAGAAGCATCCTTTTGAAAGCTTCTAATGAAAATAATATTTTGCCATTATTATATTTTTTGCCATTTTTGTCTGATGTCAAAAAAGATTCAATTAAACCGTCACTCAATATAATTTGTGAAACAGGAAGAAGTGATATGATTGACTTTTTGAATGCTGACATTGAATTGAATAGTAAATTGGATTGGAATGGAAGAAAAATCCAAAATAATCCTTCTTTGTTCGAGTCTGCTATAAAGAACGATCATTTGAATGTTGTAAAAAGTCTTCTAAATGTGAAAGGAATCGATATTCGTGGAATTTATCATCATGAAGAGACGCCACTTCATTATGCTGCTAAATATAATATGACGGTTATTGGTCACTTTTTATTATCAACAAAGAAAATTAACGTGAATTGTAAAGATTCTGTTTTTAATTGTTTTTTCATTATGTTTCTTTTTAAAAAATTATTTTTTTATGAAATTTTCAAAATCAATTATTTTTTAATCAAACTCCTCTAAAAGTTGCAATGATGAACCATTCAATTGATATTGCTGAGCTTTTACGTTCTGTAGGTGGAAATTGTTAAATTAATATTATAAATAAATAAACAAATATAAAACAATTTATTTCAAATATTGAATGATTTATTTTTTACACGCGAAAATTAAAAAAAAACAAAGTTTAAGTAATTTTATATTAACGAAACTTATAAATGCAACATCGAACTCATGTTAATTCTTCTCTTCATTTGTTTGTTATTAAACAATATATTTATAAAAATAAAATAAAAAGAATTAACATGAGTTTGAATAACAACTGAATTTAACTTTTTGTTTGCTTGTAATAGAAAATTGTTGTTCAATGAAAGAAAAAAAAAAATTATTTAAATTAATAATCACCAATAAGGAGGAGCTCATTTTTTTAAAAAGATGAAGACAAACAAATTCTCAATTAAAATCTATTTTTTAAAGAACAAATATAAAAAATAATATAAAAAAAAAAAAATAATCACCAATAAGGAGCCCATCCGTAATACATCTGAGCCAAATTAATTTCACTTGTTGCCATTTGAATCAACTTTGTAACCTGGTCATGAGGCTCCAATTGATCCTGGTCCTCGAATTCTCTTCCATTCAATTTATCACTAATTCTTTCAATTGCCTTTTCGAGCATAGAAAATTTAGTTTTTCCGTCCAATCTATTATTTTTCAAAGACTCGGAATGTTCCTCGTCGATGTAAGTCATTATTGATTCAGAGACAGAACTCAAGCTCAAGTTCAAGTTTGAACTATCGTCGGTATGATTATCGTTGTTAAAGTTGCTGTACCAAAGAGTATCAGTTATTGGGTCCTGTACGAAAATGTCGAGGAAAGCGAGCAAAGTTTCACGACTTCTTCTCATTAACGACATTACATACTCAGCTGTCATCTCGAAGACGCCATGAATACCAGAAGGACCGAGAGCCTTAACGAGCATTCTTGTTAATCTGAAAGGAACGGTTTCATGCACATAAGCACGCAAGTTAGCTTTTTCAAAAACGTCGCTGAAATCAATATGAACAACATTTCCAGTGTCTTTCATTACAAGTATGTTTGATGGATGCCTGTCGCCTATTCCAATGATGTAGCCAATGATTGACATGAGTCCGTTTGAACGTGCAAAGTTAGTAATTTGTGACAACCAAAGTTCTGCATTAGTTGACCTTAACCAAAGGGCTTCACGTAAATCAGTATCAGGACCGAGTGAGCAAAGAGTTCGATACAATTCTAATTTTTGTACCGATGATAATTTGAGGGCATAATCGGTCCCATTTGGCTCAAAGAACATTCTTAAGAAATTTTGCTCGATATTAGTTTTATCATCATTTTCAATGTTAGCTTTACTTAGTTTAGTTCTACTATTTCTCCTTTGGAAAGCAATATTCATGGAATTTTCATTATTAGTATTACTAATAATATTATCATTATTATTATTATTGTTGTTTCCAGTGTTCTTGTTCTTTTCATCAACAAGACTATTGTGAATGATTCTTCGATGCCAATGAATTAGTGAATAAATAGTCTCACCTTGCTGTGCCCATGCAATCAATCCAGCATTTGTCGCTAAAGGAACAATTGGAAATCGATGAATTTGAAGTTTCCTTTCTGCTCCAAATTTATCATCATGTAAAATACTATTTGTTAATGAAAAAAGTTGCATTACTCGTTGATCAAGTCTAAGATCTTCACGTCCTTTCAAAAGATATTTATAACTTTTTCCATTTGAGCCAATAATTCGTAATTTTCGTGGACGTTTTTGTGAAGGTATTAATTTTAATATGTTGCCAATTCTATCAATTGTTACTGGCTTTTCATGTACTGAATAAAATCCAGGAACAACTAATGATAATGGTTGTGTAGGAAAGTTAGGTATCTCCATTTCACTTATGTCAATAACAGCATAAAGTTCAGGAAGACTATATAAAATGCTCTTTGCACGTGCAGCGTTGTTCTTATAATGATCTCCTTCAGATGTACTATTTCTTGATTGTCGATATCTTTCGTCAAGTCGGTTGGTGATCGTTTGAACAACAGTCTTGGTGAAAACATCAGCAACATAGCCATGATGAGTTTGTGACAAGATGTCTTTGATCCTCTTAAAAAGTTCGCCTATCGTTCGAAGACGTTTATTTGGATGTTGGAAGTTAATGACAATATCAAGAAGTTCTAATACTTTTTCAACATCAGTGATGGCTATGCTAACCATTGAATCCGCGAAATTTTTCGCTTCTTCCATGACCAATCGATGATCATTCATGATCTGCGACATGAAATCACGAAATGATTGACTAGTTTCAGCTGAGTTATTGCTTGTATTTGAAATCAAACAAAGAGGCATCGTTAACGCTTGGAAATGGTTGGCTGCAAAATTTTTAATTATCGTGTAAACGGTCTCCCTAACAGCTTCATTAGGATGGTCAAATTGGACAATTAATTGAGGAATTATTTGAATAACTGAAGAACTTGTTAAAGAAGTCAAATTTTCAGCAATTGCTTTAAAATTCCTCAGTTTTAATAATGGTCCATATGTAAAGAAAAGTGCGCAAAGTTGACATAAATAATGTAATGAAGGACTCGTCATTTGGACCAGTTTTGAAAAGCCTCGAATTGCATTGGTTGCATATTCAGCACAATTGTCATTATTTTCAGTTATTTTTGTACAGCCAAAATTAAAATATGCCCAATGTTTCCATGCTCGAACTCTATTTGGCTGAATTTGAAGAACTTCATTAATAAATGGAATAACAGAAGGAGAAATGGGGCATCTTGAAGCTAATGCGCAAATAGCATCACAATAAACTTTCTTTTTGTCGTTATCTTTAGATAACCGTTTAATGATATGTTCAAATTCAGATAAATCTTTTGTGATTCCTCGATCGAATCGAAATTTGGCTTTCATTAAATTGACACGTTCATCATGACAATTCTTAAACAATCGTTTAAAACTATGATCAAAAAGAGTCCATTCTTTTAATTTCCGAAGTGAATCAACAAAACTAATATGAAACGTAATCAATTGTTCATCGCTCCATTGAAGTAGTTCTCTTAATTGACATACATAACGAAGTTGCGTTGCATCTCTTTTAATGTAATCTGGACTTTTTGCTTTCCATATTTCAATAACTTCGTTTGTTGTCTTTAATCCTTTTCGTTGATCAATTATATCATTTAATTCTTCAAAATTTAGGGCTAAGCAAATGGTGGGGATGGCAGGTTCATAACTTCCTGATGAAAAACATGACATGTCTAAGCAAGTAAGTGCAAGTCCATGCTTTATCCATAATGCTGCATCATCAAGTTTATCTTGATCAATTGAAACAATTGAATGAAGCATGCATGTCATCGGATCATCAACTTTGATCACTTTCAAAAATTCAGTTGGATCATCTCCTGTGTTGCGAACAGCTGTTGCGAAAATCATTGCAACTTTCAGCTTCATGTCTTGTGAGTAAGATGGAAAATCTTCGATACATTTTTCAATTGATTCCCAATCTTCAAGATGCATTGAACATTTCAAAAAACCAGTTAAATAAGATTCATTTTTAGGACTCTGGTGATATTTTATTTTATAAATGTCTCGTGCTTGTGACCACATAGAAAGTGTCTCTAAAAGACCTGGATTTGAATCTTGCGGAATTGCTATTTTTAACAATCCAAGAGCTGCTTCTTTTTGCTTTAAAAGTGCATTAATTCTAAGAAGATTTGAAGCCGGTTCAAAATTTTTCTCTGAAAGTGACATTTCAAAGAATCTTAAAGCACGAAACCACGAATTGCATCTTTCTGCAACTTTTCCACATTCATAAGTATGCTCAAAAAGAGCAAAATTTGCACGATCCATTGCATCACAAGCAGCCGCAATTGCTGATAATATCTCATTACTTGTTGTCTGATTATAAATAATAGTTAATAGATAAGTAGATAAGCTTTTTCTTTCTTCATTTGTGGCATTGTCCCAAACTGAAACAATTATGTATGGAAAAAGTTCAGATACAAATGTAGGTGATTGTCTTAGTAATGGTGATGATGCACGAATGGCTGGTGAATGTGAACAAAGAACAAGACTTTGAGTAAATTGCAAAAGCCAGCCTGGCCAATCTTTAACGGTCACAAAACTTTTCATTTGCTCTGAAAAGGCCGCTTTTAATTTGGGATTAGGATAAGGTGGTTTAGATGGTGATTGGTGTACATACGGTGTCGACTCAAAGTCTTTTAAGAAAAGATCATCTTGATTATGTGAAAATGGCGATTGAATATTCTTCATGCTATATTGAACATTCTCTTTCCCATTGGGAAAGCCAGAAATAAATCTTGTAGCACTTCCCATGCTATAACTTCTTAACATTTTTTCATCATTTAAATTGACCTTTGAATTTGACCTGTTCTCACCGTTCAATGGATTGTTTCCATTTTCATTACTGTTGCTACTGCTGGCTGCATAGTCTAATAATGTGTCATCACTGGTGGTGATAGTGATCGAGTTGTTGTTTATGCTATTGTTAATGATCCCTCGAATCGAGTTAAATGGAAATTCTCTGTTTTTTGCACGTTTAATTATATCAGCTGTTTTTGTGTCTAGCGTAATTTCATCGACGATATGAGAATATTTAATCAGTATTAAATTTATCAATGAAAATGCTATCTCTTTCAATGCTCCATCCATTTCAAATAGTTGGAAGGCAATTCGTAAAGATGGGATGACAATATTGATCGCAAAAGAATTGTAAAGAATTTGTCCTAAGAATAAAAGTGGATATAATGATTGGTGTATGAGTGGTTTTTGTTGTAGGTGTGAATTATTATGGTCTATTAAAATATTCCTTCTAATTAGGATTGATTTCAAAGCTTCAAAATAGATGAATACAGAGCCGTTTGCATAGATAACAATAAGTGTCATTGCTAATAAAAGGGAATCTTCTACTTCTTGACTAGTTTGTTGATCAGGATCATATAAAATTGTCAAAATGGTAGTAAAGGTTTCTGTTCCATATGGAGTAAAGGCTGATTTAAGTGCAAATATTAATGAATTTAAAAGTTCAACGGCATCTAATTGTGGATGTGGTGTTAAAAAAGGAAAAATTAGTTTATAAATGGTATCTGCATGTGGTAATATTTGGATGTCAACAACAGAAACTATTATTTTGAAAAAGTGGAAATATTCGCTGGAGCTAATAATCGAATCTTCTCTATTGAGTTTGACTATCTCGAACATTGAAGCAAATATTTCGACAACTTGATCGAGAAAAGCAAAACATTTCTGTGGATCGCTCTGAAATATATACAAAATGGCATTAACTAAACTGGATAAATCATGTGTTTTACTATTAGTTCGAAGTTCATTCAAAATATATTTCATAACAAAATTTAAGAATGATTGCTCGCGCTTTGATCGATCGTAAAGTGGATAAGAATCATCTGGACTGATTGATTGTGCACGTGGCGTGTGAAATTCGGGGAATCCTAGAGGCCCAATTGAGCCTAATAAACGAAAAATTTGATAGTTCACTTTTGCATCGAGGGAAGTGCGTGTAAATTGAAAAATTTGATGATGAAGACGAATTAAATCATTCATTTGAACTAGATCTAAAATTTTGAATCGACGAAAGAATTTTCTGAGAGTTTTGATTGCTGATATATGCAGTGCTCTTTTCCGATATAAGCCTAATTGATTAACAATAGAGTCAATTGATTCTGCGACGAGACTAGTATTATAATGATCATATTTTATTAAAGAACGTAAACTTTTTAATGCATAAATACGCATTTTTTTGTCGTTTTTAATGTTTTTTATATCTTTTGTTCTGTTTGACATTGTTGTAAAATGTATCGGTTCTGAATTTAAAATACTTAATAGAAAATTCGTTAAGCTATTTCCATGAGAAACAACAATTCTTCCACTGCCTGAAATGATAATTGGTAATGATTTTAAAAAATGTTTCTGTTCTGTTTTGGCTGGAATTTGGAAGAAAAAGTCTTGAAATTGATCAAGCTTCTTATGGAAAAATGGTAAGGTTGTTAAAGGTGAAATTTTTCCGATTCGTGTAATTAAAGAAATAACAGATTTTGACACTTCAAAGTCTTCGTCTTGATATAATTCTTGAATAATAAAAAACAAATCTGGTGATACAAAAAGTGGAAGAAGGCTATCATTAATCGAATTTAAAAATGCAAGTTTTACTTCTGAACTGTCATCCTGAACACTAAATAATAAAGAAAATAATTTTGTTTTTTGTTCTTGCTGTTTAAATCGTTGTATTATACTAGTTAAAGCAGGTATTGATGCAATATGAATTTCTTTTGATTCATTTAAAAAACAGTCGTATACCATATCCCAATAATCAATCAAAGGAAATTCTGATAAAAAAGAAATTTCGGATAAAAATCGAAGAGAATCAATATTTAAATTTGTAATTTTCGGAACAAATATATGTATGAATTGAAATATTTCTGATATATATGTATGTGCAAATAGAACGGCTGTATCAACCATGTATGAAGTAAATTTTAATTTTTTAAAAGTGCCAAGAACAAATTGACGATCAACAATAGTCGGCATATATTGAATGACGCTTTTCATTAATAAAAAGTAGCAATCTTGTGCAACAAGAGCTAATTGGAAACATTTCTCGTTAATATGCGGGCAAAATTTGTTTGGTAAATATTTCATTATTTTGGAGATATTTTGGCAATTTTCGATTTTAGATGATAAAACTTCTTTGTAAAAAACAATTTTAAATATCCGGTCTTCACAATGTATAATTGATGGATTTAAACAGTCCAAAAGATCTGGTAAAAATATTAAATAATTTTCAACTGCATGATCATTAAAAAATATTTCGAGTGCATCAATAATTTCGTTGTATTGGCTTTCACATACATTTGGATTGCTTTTCAATAGAGATGATAATAAATAAAAAACGCCAAACGCTTGTTTATCGCTTATTTTTGAATGTAGTGTGTATTTTAAATGAGAAATTAAATTTGTTGCTGTATCGTACGCAGATGGATCAAATGCAAACCTCATTTCACTCAATCGAACAGTTGTTTTTTGAACTTGTGAATTAGGAATAAGAATTGCTGATTTAATTATTGTATCAATATAATATGCATATTTTTGAAGAAGATATGAATTTAGTTTTGCAGATTGATGATATAAAAAAAGTGATGAAACAACAGCAAAATCAGAAGGTCTTCCATCAAGCGATTGATTAATTTTTTCCAGATATTGTTCAATATTAAATGAAAACTTTGGAGTTGTATGAATCCATATTCGTTTAAAAAGATATGAAATGCCAGAAGCAAAAAGAACTGCCATTTCGGGATATTGAAGTAGTTTCATCAATGTTTGAGGAAGTTGAAGTATTTTTTCTTGATTTTCTGTTATAGATATATAAAACGAAAAGCCACAAATACCAGCAATTCTTTGTTCTGTAATTTTCGAGTGAAGTTTATCTTGTGACCATTTGAAAAGTTGTTCAGGGAAATTGTTTTTTTCTGTGTCTGAAGATTCATTAAATAATTGTATAAATATTTTCTTAGATAAGTGTTTAAATTTTGAAAAAGAAATATCACTATCAGGTGATAGTCCTGGAGTTGATGCTTTTATTTCTTTAGTGACTTTATCAAAATTTTGTTTCGATTGATTTCCCTCTTTCATTTTTTTCTTTTTATTATTAAGTTTGAATGCCTGAACAAATTTGTATAGAAAATTATTCAAAAAATTATGAGAGAAAGATTTTATTCCTCAGAAAAGAGCAATTCATCTCATTTTTAAAATTTTTTTGTTATATCTTTTTAATTGGAATTAAATAATTTTCATAATGATGAGTATATTAATTCAAAAAAAAAAAAGCAGTAATCTCTTTTTTTGATTGTGAAAAAATTGACCTTAGACAAAAAACTATAAACAGATTTCAAATCCTAAATGCTTTATATCACCCTCATCCACCAAATTTCTATTGTAGTGAATGTTCTTTTTAGTCCTTTAAAAAGCCAAGATAGCACACAATAAATCAAAAAAAAAAAAAACTTTTATTTCCTGTTATCTTGAACTAATATTTAATGATGATAGTCATACTGTTGAAATCTGAAAAAAAGATGTTATAATGTTTAAATATTTAAAATTCCAAATCTTCGAAAATGAATATTGATATGGAAAATTAAAAAAAAAATTTATTTTTTCCCAAAATAAAAAAAGGAAATTATATGTTTTAAAAAGGGTATAGATATACCTATGATTGGTCTAAAAATGTGTTTTTGATAATTGACGTTTTCAAATTTTCTTTTTTGAATTAATTGAAATATTTCAATATGAATTGAAAAATTGTGAAAATGAAATTCGTTATTTTTTGATTTTTCCTTTCATTGGAAAACTGCATTGAGTGTGAAGAATGAAATATTCAATTGCCTATAAATATTTAGATTAATGAATAAATTGATAGAGATGAATCAAATTATCCCAGTTTTATCAAATATGTTTATTTTTATTATATGAATGATCATCAAACTATATAAATTTAATTGGTTAAGTATTTTATATATCTAATTTTATTTTAATTTGTCAAAATAAGTATTTTTAAATTGTAAATACAAAAGGACATAAAATGAAATGCAAAGACTTCTGTTCTTAAAAAAATATTCATTTTGATATTTTAACTATCAATATTTTTTTACCCTGGTTCATGTAAATCAAATTTTGTCCAAATTAAAACATTGATCATCAAAGATTATGAAAAATAAAAAAGTTGATATATAAATCTTAATAATAAATGATTATTTATTAATAATATTCAACAAATTATTTAAAAAGGAGTTTTATATCTTTTTTTTTTTTTTAGATTCCATTACTTCTTGAAAATTGCAGTTTTCAATTTATTCACCATTTCTTCTTTTGATTGATAGCAAGGAAGAATAAAGATATTGGCACTTATCTTTGAGCTTGGTAGTTCGTCAGTGGACTCAACTTTTTGCATAACAATTTTAACTTTTTCAAGTCCTCCTAAAGGAGCTCGATCTGTTCCAGTTATGAATTTAAGGAATATCTTTTTATCATCAACCGTAAATTCATTTTCAAAGAGATCCCAGAACCATTTGACTTGATCTGACTCATTTGTGTAACCGCCTTTATACTCACAATTATTCCTCAACTCAGACCATTCAACAGCTTCTTCTCCTGAGACGAGAATTCCGAGTTCTGAAGGCTCTAGTTTTGAGTAAATAGGAGCCTTGCAAACTTGTTTGAAACCTTTTGCAAAAGCATCAAATTGCCTCTTGACAGAAGCATTCATTCTGTAATTAAGATAAAGTTGAATATATTCATCAAGAGATTTGTTTGTAACAAGCAAATCTTCTTGTCCTTTCTTTAATGAAAATGTAGAAATTTTCCCGTTTATTTGGGTGGTTATATCGAAAGTTATTTCAAGTTGCATAATGTCCTGGCCACGAGCACGCATCATGACCATATAAAAGAGACTCCTAGATGCAGCTGGGTCAACTTGTGATAAATCATGTATACTTAAGTTAATATTTGGATTTTGAATTTTCTTGTAAAGAACATAAGGGAAGAGAATTGGAAGAAGAACAGCGTTATAAATTGCAAGACCAACAATTGTTCCAGCTAATTGATATATCTGAGGATCTTTGGACGAATTTGGGTTAAACCATAAGAGATTATTTTCTTCGCAGCGTTCAAAAAGGCCTAATTCTGGTGAAAATAATTGATTTGATAACATGTAAAAGAATTGACGGCTTGGGCCTCCAATTTCATATTCTGGCTCGTTATCAAAAACAACTTTAATCATTCGTAAATAAATATTTGGATTTTGTTGCATTATTTGCTTACTAGCATCTTCAAGGAAATGATCTTTTCGTATCCTTATTGTATAAAAGGGATCAAGGGAAGATCCTGTTGACGATGCTGTACTACGTAAAAGTTCAGCAGATTGAGATCTACAGAAAGCATATTTTGTCACTAAAGATAAAACAAATGGAAATTGGACAAAAGATAATTTCTGGTCCATTTTTAATTCATTGTCAACGTTAATTCGCTGATTAATATAGTAATCATAAAAAATTGAGTTTGGAAGTGGTTCTTCAGAATCAGAATTTGAATCAAAAAGAACTTTAATTGCACGGCAAATATCTAAAACAGGTGCCATGTGTGGATCACAGTCTCCGTTTGCTGAGATATAGTGCTGAATTAGTAAGTGACAAGCAGAAACAGCATTTGAGAGTAATTTTTTATTTCTTCGGAAATAGGCTTCGACAACTCGTTTAGATATAGGTCCAATATTAGCAAGAATAAATATAAGACGAGTAAGAACTTCATCAACAACTGATATGTGATATATTTGCGGAAATGCGAATAAAATAGTAAAGGCACGAATTGATGAATAATAATAAAGATTTGGATTAAGATTTTCTGCATTAGTGAATACTAGAGCAGTTACAGCAGCAGTTACTTCTGAGTGAGTTGAGAGTTTATTTGCTAAATTGAAAAAAACGTCTTCGTCAATAGCATCGTTATTATCAGAGAGTGGTCGGTCGTTTGTTAATAAAGCATATGGAAATATGTCCGATACATCATTAATTTCCATAATAGCTGTTGGGAAGTCAATTTTAGATTCGTCGGTTTGATTCAAAAAATCTTTCGCCCAAGCATTGAATTTATCGAGTCTTTTCCTAATGTTTGGGTCTGTGATTATGGCAGGAAGGTTTGGACACAAAAATTTATGGAGTTTAGGGCTTGCGGCATAATATCGAGACATTTCAATTAATTCAGCTCGAGAAAGTCTAATATGTTTAAAGTCGTTGCAACTACGGCAATGTGCATTATTGCAGTTAATACAATTACAGCCTATTAAAAATTGTCTTTGGAAAAGATTTTCAAGAGTTTTCTTTTGCATTAAAAAATTTATCGGGATTGTAAAAAAAAAATAAAATTTTAATTCACATGTCTCACAAAGATTTTACTTGTTTATATATATGATAGTTTTAGGTAGTAAATATTAAAATTTAAAAAATTATATCATATTTGAATATTTCAAAAGATGATTTTATTTTATTTTAAAAATTGAGAATGTTTTCATTTTTAAATTGATTATTTTTGATCAAAAGAATATTAAATATATTAATATATAATCATAATTAATTGAAATTAATTAAATTAATAATTTTTATGTATGTTTCTTTGATAAATAATACAAAAATAGATGAAATTCCATTGAAAAAGATAATAAAATCGAAATAATTTTATTTTCAATTGTATAAAAATACACAGAAACTATATATTTCTTTTTTCCACTTGTTTTTAATGAATAAAAAATTCACTCTGTTTGTGAATAGCTTTAAGATTATATGTGAGCAAAATCAATGATTGCCTTTTAAAAATGATTCATTCTTAATTTGAAAATTATCTTCATTCATTTAAAGAAATTTATTTTTGGCTACAATTTAAAATCATTATATCAAAAATAAGGCATGTATAGTATAGCATTAATTAGAATTGTTTATTTATTTTGCGATTTCATATTTTTTGTTAATAATAGAAAAATCGTATTCCATAAGCCAAAAGGAAAAATGAATGATTAAAATCAATTTTGTAGATAATTAATATACGATTCTTATAAAATAAAAAAGTAATTTTTCGATAACTATTGATCACAAATAAAAAAAAAAAAACTGTTATCAAAAAAATGAATGTAATAAAACCACACTAAAGTTTTTTGACTGGGCAAATAATTTTGATAAGTTATTTATTAGAAATAATATCAACCAGATCTTTTATTTCAGCTTGAATGTCTTCTGACTTTTTCATTTTTGAGAATTCTTCCTCAAGTTCTTCATGTTCTTCTTTGATTTGGTTGATTATTTCCCCGTTTAATAAACTATTTTCGCGTATTTTTTCAAGATTGCTTGATATTTTTAAAAGCAATTCTTGAATATCATGAATTGAAGATATTTGATTGATTTTTAATGAAGATTGTAATTCGTTAATCGAATTTTGAATTTGAATTTGGTTTTCTTGAAATTGAATTATTTTTTGTCCATTTTGATTTACCCTATCTATAAATGAGAGTTCTTCGGATTCATCTTGTTGAATTGGTTCAAACAAATCATCATCCATTTTAAAAGCCAAATAATAAAAATATAATAAACTTAAGAAAACCAAATTCAAATTTTCTGATAAATGCTTATGTAAACCATTCAATTATTTATACTTTATATTTGAATTGAGGAGGCCGCCAGCAAAAAATAACAATATTTCAAAATTGTAATTATTAATATTATAATATTTAATAAATATGTATATTAAATTCATTATAATATATGAATTATATCAGTGTATTCAAAGATATAATTGTTTTTATTTTTTAACGTACATTCAGAAATTACCACAAAAAGTTTGTTTTATTAAACGTACATTTAGAAGTACTCAAACTCCTGAATAACGAACATTTCAATTCAATTTTTTTGTAAAATAAATCAAGTAAAGTTATTCCAAAAAAGATAAGTCACCTTATTTAAAAAGTTCAACTTTTTAATAGAATTTCTATAAAAACACGTTGGAAAGTGACATATCGTTTTTAAAATAGCTTTATTTCTCACTAGACTTGTTATTCTCCGATTCTCGAGATCGATAATTGATTGACTTTTTGATATCGATACATAAATATATACAGATTCTCGAGATCGATTTCAGAGAACGAGATTTTTTTTTCTCAGCTTTTGATATCAGAATTTTCAATTAAACTTTTTGATAAATATATGATCGTATTTTAATCCCAAATATTTCATAAAAAAAGAATGTATTTTTTGATTTTAATCTTAAAATAAACATCAATACATTATATTATATATTTTTAAATATTATAAAATCACAAATACCAATTATAAAAGAAGATAAATCAGTTTGAGATCTCGAGATCTCGGTAATTGATATCAAGTTTACAATTATTTTTATATCACATTTCATATCTGATATCTTGATAATCGATAATCTCGATATCAGATTTTAAAACTGATAATCGAGTATCAGATGCAAAAAAGTGACGTTTTTGATATCGATTCTCAAAATAACAAGTCTATTTCTCACTAATATATTTGACTTTTCCGTTTCATATTGATACCTCAAAATTACCTTGAATCTGAAGTTTTTTAATGATTCAATAAATTCATGATATATCAGTTTTGCATTTCATTATAAAGAGTTTATTTAAGAAGGATCTGAATTCACTCAATTTAATTTCAAAAGTTCGGCTTTTCATATATTTGATAGAACATTGACAAATAAAATGATTTGCAAAGTTTCGAGACAGCCCGTATTCTAGTTTTTTTATTATGAAAACAACAAGTTTTATAAACTAAAGTGAGAGAAATAAAGCGGGGTCGATTTAAAAAATAGGGGGTCGATTCAAAAAATAATTATTTTCAAGGGAAAACGATAATAAAAATTTATTTTGAGAAAAAAAAAATTGGAAAAAAAATTTTTTTCTAAAAATTATATTTTCTGAAAAAATATACAATTTTTTCTTAACTTGATCGTCGACCGCTATTTTATTGAATTAGACCCCTATTTTTTGGGGGCACTTTATATTTCAAAACTCGGTAATAGTTTTCAATTATTCACATAACTTTTTTCATTCAATATTTAGTTATCCGTTTTTTACTCTCACAAAAGACATCGCAAAAACTATAGAAATTGTTACCAAGTTTTGATCACATTCAAAAAAAAAAAAATAAACTATTTAAAAAGTTTTGTTTAAATAAAAAAGATTAAAGTATTTTTTTCCTTTTTTTCTTTCCTGTAATTGAATTATATCTTGATCTAAGTGAATTTGCTGTTCGTTCTTTGAACATTGGAGCAATTTGTGTATAATTTAAACCATCGTTTTTTAATTGCAATAATAAGTTATCTTCATTTGGGTCATATTGTCTTTTTGTTTTAAATTCTATTGGTTCATCGTTAACTGTAGGATCGGAATTTTCGATTAAATCTTCTGATTATAAAACTTTTTGAGGAATGTCGTATAAACTTTTTCTTAAGAGATGGTTTATTGATTGTCCATTTTCGCTGATGACCATTCGGAGTCTTATATTAAAAGAACGAACTAACTTGCTTATCGAAGACTGTGGAAACAAATTCCATATTTCTTAAACTTTTTGAATTAATTTAATTTTGTTAATATTTTGAATTTTTTTAAAATACGTTTAATGGCCCCCCAAAGTTGTTCTATTGGGTTTAGGTCAGGGCTATTGGGGGCCATCATTTAATAAATGTAGTTCTTTTTTTGCGAAACAATTTGATCGTTTTGCAAGAATGGGCTGGGGCTCCATCTTGCATGAAGAAAAAACCGCCTGCTCCATATACTGGGTTAAGTTTTTCACATAATCCAGATTGATTAAATATTTTACGGTATTCTAGTTCATCCACAGTTCCATTGACTATAACTAATTTACTTTTAAAGCCCACGCCGATAGCCCCAAAAACCATGATAGAATTCTGAGGATATTTGGTCGAGTCGTAATAAACATCATCTGATGTATCTCCTCTCTTCATCCAGCGCCATGTGTTGTCATTCATTTGGCAGAATCTGCTTTCATCAGAGAAAACGATTAGATCACTATTATTGTTTGATGAAAGCCAAGAATTTGAAAATAACAATCTTTCTTCTACATTTTGATGAGAAAGAAACTGCCTAATGTTTGGTGCAATGAATTCGAATTTTAATTGCTTTTTATAACGATATACCGAGCTTGGCGAAACGCTACCTATTTTTTCTTCTTTAAGTTGTTCTGATATATCTTTGCAAGATTGAAAACGGTTTTCATAAGTTTTTTCAGAAACAAATCTTAATACTTCTGGTGTGCTTTTAGGAGGACTACCAGTTTTCTTACTTTTGGGAATTTCTTTTGTTATTTTGCATTCTTCTATAGTGTTGTTTATCCTAGTGTATCCTGCTCCCATTCTTTTTCTGATTTCATATGGTGAAAGATCCTTTTTGTATAAGCGGATGATCGCTGCTTCAGGTGTTTCACTGCTTTTCATTTAAATATGAAGGATTAAAAAAAACGTTGTTTGTTCTCTCAAAAATGGTTATCTTTTCAATAAAGCTTTTGTTTTCTATCAAAATTTGTTATCTTTATTCAAAAACAATTATATTTTGAATTGAAAACAGCGGTTTAGGCTAAAATTCGCCTATATTACCAACTTATGGAATTAAGTTTAAATTGAGAACTTAACGTACGACAATTAATTAATTCATCTCAGAAATCTAAAAAAATTGAGAAGCAATTCTCTTATTTTTCTGAAGATTTAAATAAAGTTAAGAGAAAATTGAGAAAAAAATTAAGATAAAATTGAATGAAAAATATTAATGTTTTAAAAAACGGTTAAACTTTTTCTGAAATAAGGCCGATCATTTAAATGGACTTAGTTCAGCGACTATTCAAAGGAAAGCATGAAGCTAAACAAAGAAGAGAGAGAAATAAGTACAAACTCTTATATTTTAGATTTTGTAAAACAAACAGTTCTGATGAATCTGATCCTTATTCTGATTATTCAGAGAGTGATGACTTAGAAGAAGACCAGATTGAAAATATTTCAAATGATCCAAGTGAAAGTGTTTCAAGTGATCAGTCAGCAAACGACATTTTTCAGATAAATCAAGATTCCATTGATTATTGTGCTAAAATAGATTTACAAAATAAGAAAATAAGGCAAAGCATTATTACAAATATTTTTAATAACGTAGATAAGGGAAATGGAGCCCGTTATACGGAAGAAGCAAAGTTATTTTCTTACAACTTATTTTGCAAATCTCCAGATGCATATTCTTATTTAAGAAGTTTGTTTCCTTTTCCTTCTGAGAGTATTTTGCACGAAATTTTCAATTCTGCTGTTTCAGACCACAAAAAAAGACATAACAGATATAAATAATATTATCAAACGTTTTGACTATCAAAAAAAGATTTATGGGTTAAAGGATGAAAAAATTAAGTCCCGTCTTGCAGTTGACGCTTTTGCAGGAAAGATCTTACGAAAAATCAAATCTACAGATGAACAAGACAATAACAAACATGTTTTCTTATTTTTAATCTTTCTTTTGGACATTAGATTCAAACCTTTTATTATACATTTAAAAAAAAAAAGTAAATGGAAATGCTAATTTGGAAATTGACAGTTTAATTGCAGAAATCATTGAAAAATCAAAAGAAACCAATTTTCCAATCAATTATTGTGCCGTGGATGGTGATTCTCATTATTCACATTTTTTTAAAAAATCAAATTGATACAATGATTCAATTATTGAATGAAAATCCTTTACATATATGGAAGAATACACGCTCAAGGGTTCTTGACAATAAAATTGTAATAAATCCTCATGTTAAATCGCGTTATGTTACAGGATTAAACACAAACAAAGTACTTCATTTGGGACCAATCTTAAATGATTTTTCAAATCTCTCAAAGATGAGAGATAAATTCGCTATTGGACTTTTCAATTTAAAGAACTCAAAAGAATTACTTACAAAATATTCAACAGAAAGCTTCTTTTTTATTTTCTTGAATATTTTATGGGTAGAATCTTTACTCAACGAATACATCTCCCCAGAAACACGAGTATACTTATTAACGATACTTTTAAATATTCTATTAACGATATATAAAGATAACCATATAATGTTTCCTACAAGCGATCAGCAAAAAACGATTTTTTAACAATGTTTACATTAGAGAAGTTAGAAAGGATGATTCCGACTGTAGTTATAACACGATTTGAGATAAGCCAAGGTAATTTGTTACTAAGACTTGATAGGCTAGGTACTCATGTTACAGAAAACAAAATCGGAAACATCCGATCTCTTGTGCATCAAGACGAAACAGTGGGAAAACTAATTCATGTTGCTTCCAAAAACGACTTTATAAAAACTATTTCAAAAGCTAATGAAAAAAAAAGGAAGAAAAGACTAGATCAAGGTAGAGTAACTCTTTCAACTGGTTACCAAGATATAGATTTTGGTGGAACGGCTGAAGAAATATCTCAACTACTTTTAAATGAAATAAATTATATATTGGGAAAACCAAATAGCATAGACATGAAAACGTTTACAAATAAATTGGAAACATTCATAGAACAGTGTCAATACAACCCAAAGTTTCTTATACTTTAACCACATCAAGCAAAATAACTTCTCGGTATTATTCACTTAGTAAAGAAGAACAATATGTTCCAACTACCTACATTAGGCACAATTGGACTAGTGAAGAAGTGGGAATTATAGATCACTGCTTGTTTCATGGAACTGAAAACCAAGCTGCATTGACTTTACCGTACATCCCTCCAGCAACATTAGAATCTTTTATAAATAAAAGGAAGACAGAATTAGCTATGCGACCAATGCACCCACTAGAAGTAGCTAAATTTAATTTCTTCATGAGAAGAAAAATGAAGCTGAAAGATATAGCATCATTACAGCTTTGCAGTACACCACAATCCTTGAAAAAGCTATTTAGACTTTAGTAAAAATTATACTTGAAATCAATATTTAATTGTGAAATCCTGAAAAATTGTATTTATTGAGAAAAAATTATACGTTTTATTATGATTTAATTGCGTAATATCAAAAATTTGTTTTACTTTTCATAATCTTCAAACTTTTCATTTACGATATTTGTAAAAAGAACAATGATAATATCTTCATCAAAATCTTTTTCTCAAATTTTCAATGTTGTCTCAATTTCATTTGGTTTTGTTAATCTTTGTTCAATTTTTGAGACTTCTGGAGAATAATGTTCTCTAAGATTACTTTCACATGGAAATGGTAATACCGAGCGAATAACATCATAGCAAGAACTATAGGCAAGCTCATAATTATTTTGAATATAAAACCGTTATTTTAAAATTTTAATTATTTTATTCAAAATGTCGATACCTAAATCACAAGAAGCGGTTCGTATTAGGAAAGAAATTGCGTTAAATATGATTCAACAACATAATCTTCAACCTTCTCAAGTAGCAAATTATCTCGGTGTTACAACACAGACAATCAAAAATTATAATCAGCCTACAGTTAGTACATGTCACAAGAAACGAGGCCCGAAAACAAAAATGACAGAGGAAATAAAAGAGTTTGTTGAAGTTTCAACTGTTTGCGATAGACGTTCCACATCTTCTTCGCTTGCAAATGAAATTAAAGAAAAATATCAAGTTAATACAAGTAGACAAACTGTTGATCGAGTCAGAGCCGAACTTGGATTTTCGTTTGAATACCCTTTGCCATCAGTTATGCTTAGCGATACAAATCGTCAAGATCGAATTCAATTTTGCCAAGAAAAAGTGGATTGGAAAGATGAATGGAATAAAGTTGTGTTCTCGGATGAATCTTTTTTTCAATTAGCTTCAAATTCTTCAAAATTATGGAGGAAACCTAAAGAATTGGGAGATGATGTTAGATACCATAAACGTGCGTTTCCACCTAAAATTCTCGTCTGGGGAGCAATTGGAATTGGCTTCAAATCAAAATTAATAATTCTTGAATGCTCAATTAATTCAAAAGTTTATATTAATACAATTTTGAAAGGATCTCAAGTTTTTGAAGAAGCAAATCTACACTTTAAAGATGGATTCATTTTCCAACAAGATAATGCTCCATCACATCGTTCAACAGTAACCAAAGATTTTTTAACCAGATCAAATATCAATGTGATGAAGTGGCCTCCCTACTCGCCAGACCTAAACGTCATAGAAATAATATGGGCCATAATGAAAATGCGTATTAGGCAAAAAAAAGTAAAAACACTTGATGAATTAAAAGATGTTGTTCAAAAAGTATGGGATGATTTGGATTATGAAACAATTGAAAAGCTAATTACATCAATGCCAACAAGATGCAAAGATGTTATACAAAACCAAGGACGAACAATTGTTGGACATCTTAAAAAACATAAATAATAAATTTGAGAATGCTCATATTTATTTTGAATAAACTCATAGAATTATTCACAAAAAGTTTTCTTTTTTAAATAACTTATTTTTTTAATACCGTTTTTTTTAATAGAAAAAGTTATTTTTTAACCTTTGATAGGCCAAAATAAATATGAGCATTCCTATAGATTGGCAGTATAAAGAATAAGCGTAATCATAAAAATTTTTATTACACCTGTTTCACTTTTGTAACGGAAAAATCCACTTTCGTAACAGAAATTTCCATTTTTGTTACTGAAATTTTCACTTTCGTAACGGAAATTTCCATTTTCGTAACGGAAAATACAAAAACGTAAGAAAATATAAAGTATTTCAAATATTTTTTTGAATTTTTGTATAATAACAACTAAAATTGCCATAGATTTCATTTTTTATGGAAATTTTTTTTTTTAGATTGATCAAATAATAAATAATATTTTTCGTTTTAAAAATCACTAATTCTTCATATATATGTATATTTTATTAAATAAATTATACAAATTTGTTATTTAAATAAAATTTTTTTAAAGAAGAGATTATTATATATTGCATATTTTTGTTGATGAATTTTTTCTGAATGAATAATCATTTTTTATTAAATAAAAGATGTTAACTTTAAAATCACAAATTTTTATAATAAAGATCATATATTCATGAAAATTTCATATTTTCCGTAACAAAAGTGAAAATTTCCGTTTCGAAAATGAAAATTTCCGTCACAAAAGTGGAATTTTCCGTTACAAAAGTGAAACAGGTGTAAATACATGATGATTGGGCGGTCTATCTCGATTAAATACAAGACAGTCAAAAACTGCTTTTAGAGATTTATGCATATCTGATTAGAGATCTTTGTTCTGTGTCAGAAGGGATCTATTCCTCCCCAAATCATTACCGAAGTAGGATGAAGCTCTTTTTTTATAAAAAGATTCTGGAGGATGGAATACTCGAATCTTCCATCCTCCATCACTAGAAAAAAGTTCACTGAGCCTGCTATACAGATCAAAGACCGTTCACGAGCTCAAAAGGATATGTTATTTTCCGAGCAGCTACCTTAAAACAACATGACGTACTTTCTTATTATCATTCCAGCTATTTTTCTAAAAAAGATTAAAGAAGGACCAAATGGCCAACATGTTTGCTGCTAATAAACTTATGCTTTACTTTTACTCTTGATTTTTGTGCTTTCTGACTCGAAACGGCAAAGACATTACCATTTTGTCTATACTTTACTTTTAAGGATCCTGAACGTAAAAATTCACATAAAAAACCTAATTGTTGGTTAAATATTACAGCATATAAGAATGTGTCCTGAGAAATGGCTTGATTAAAAGCAGCTTTTTCTTATTCAGTGCCTATAAATGGATTTATCATTTCTTGTGCTGGCTTGTATTGCTTCTTCGGAGCTTTTACGTTTGCTACTTCTTTCATCAAATGAAGTTATATGATTTCATTCAATTTTTTCTATTCATGATCGCCTTTTCAATCAAATTTTCTTAACTAAATCGATGAATTCGGCAACTTTTCTGATAAAAGTAAACCTCATCGAACCAAAATTCAATGGAAATGATCGAATTTTTTGTGAGACGGATTGAAACTACTCTTAATTTATTCTACAAACTTTCTCATATTTAGTAAATATGAATAAAAACTTTGAACTTGACTTTAACTTTTTGAAGTAAATTACTCTTAATATTTCAAAAGTTAATAGTATTTTGAATGGAAAAAGTTATATGAACCCAACTTTTTCACGGCGCTCTAAAGAGCTTTTGTTGTATTTTTGCATGTTGAAGTAAATATTGGTTATTGCTTTCTACTGCATTGTCCCTTTTACCTCAACATGCATTTTTTATAATAACAATAAATTGAGAAAAAAAACCTAGTGATATCATATATACTGTTAGGTCTTGACGACCGAAAAAGGCTCACAACCTCGCCTCTTATTTTTGTCAGTCATGTTATTGTGATAATCAATATCAGAATTGACACTTTTTAGCATGATAATCAATTATCAGTTTACAAATCTGATATCGATATTCGCAGAAAATCTTTAATCAAATTGCAAAGGCGATATGAAAAATTATGAAAATTTGATATTGATTATTGATATCGATCTTATTCAGACATTTTACACTTACTAAAAATTATTAGATTTGTTTTTCCTCTTTTTTAATTTATATATCTTTTAGATAAAACATATAATCACCATTTTTATTATCCAAAATTCATTAAATACAAATATATTGTTATTTTTTTTCGATATAATTTGAATACTTTAGTTAAAATTTTAAGATATTGCTAACCTTAATTAAATTCAACGAATTGAAGGCAATTCAATACTTATTTTAATCTATTATAAAAAGCTCAGACCTACATCTCAATATTGCAATATATCGTACCTTTTACAGATGATTATTTCTACTTGATCATTGCTATTAATATCAATTTTGTGATTTTGAATGATACGATAACAAATTGAAATATATCCAATTTCATTCAATTTTTTTTATGTTGTAATCACATGATAATAGTTAATATTATTTCGACAAAATTTATTGAGCTAATTACATATAAAACAAACAAACAAATGTTATATTTTTTTATTAATTTTATGACTATATTCCAAGATTTTAGCCTTTTTTTTTTTATTAGAATAGACTTCAAAAAGTGGTGACAAGTGATTTTTTGAAAGAAAATCCAAATTTTATTTTAAAATATGGATTACCCAAACAACGACATATTCTCTGGATGGTATGCAACATATTTCTTTTTTGGTGCAACATACGCTCTTTTGCTTTTTATCTATCTATTTTTTACAAGAGATTTTTGCTTCTCAAATTCATCATTATTCGCCAAATTATCATATTGGTTTTTTATTTTCGCTCTAATTATCAAATCCACAGGATATTTTATGAGTGGGGGTTTAATTATTGATAATAACCATTTAATGACAAAATACAATTGTAGTTGCTCAAATTCAAATGAATGCTTAGAAAAAGATCTTTACAATCATTTCAATAAAAATCAGGTCATATTTTTATTTACTTCTGCATTACCAGGGTATGTAACATCAGCAGCATATTGTATGATTTTTTTCAGCTGGTGCTCAATATGCATTGAAGTAATGGAAAAAAAATCTTCAGCTTTTTATGGGAAATCGCGCTGCGTTTTATTATCTCTTTTAATAGCAATTGTTATTGGATTTTTAATTACAACAATAACATCTGCAGTCTCTGCCACAAGAAATTATGCTGATATAGCAGGAATAGCACATTTTGTTGAAGCTGTTATCGCCGTAATACGTGATATATCGGTTTCCATTGCATTTATAGTGTATCTTAGGAAAATGTGGCAGATTTTTGCAGATCCATGGTTGTCGATCAAATCTTTAGTCAAATCATTTTTTAATAAATATTTTTGTTGTTGCATGCATTCTTCAGATAATCGAAAGCAAGAGTCAATTAGTTTATTTATTAACTACGAATCAGGATACAATGAAAGCAATAATGGATCAAGTAAAAATATTCGTCAAAGTTCTATATCAGATAAATCAGATAATAATAATAATTCATATGAAGCAGAACTTATTCTAATGTGCTTGTCAATTATAATAAGTCTTTTCATTAGAGCGGCTTCTATTGTTATTTACACAGTAATCACGAATACAAAAGATCAAGATTTAAAACAAGATCCTTCTGACCTAGAGATAGTTTGCAGTGCGATTAACAATACAGAACATTCAAAAGGATATCTTGCTGTTTTCATTGTTGAAACAGTTTTTTCAGAACTTTTGCCAGTAATTGCAATTATTGCATACAGAATTTCCCAACCCGTTGGCCTGGCATTAAGAGAGACAGATCTTGGCTTTTAACAATCTTGTTAATTAAACATATGTTTTTATTTATTCATTTTTTTATTTTAATTCAAACATGCGATTTTTAATGCATTCTTTAAATAAGATACTAGATTATTCCCAAAATTGTAGTAGTAAAAGAGATTTCATTTTTGATCTTTTAACATATGAGTATTTTACAATAAAAAGGGGATTAAATATAAAAAAGAAGATCAACAAATAAAAAATTTACAATATCGGACATTTTTTCACCTAGCTTTTGTTCATAATAAAATTTGATACCTCTTTGAAACATATAGGACAAGATTCATTTTTTTTACTTTTGAAAAGATTAAAACAATTAGGACACAAAACATGACCACAGTCAAGCTTAGTTTCAATTTCTGTTACAAGAAGATATTTTTGGCAAAAATCACATTTCCTTTCATTATCAACCTCTCCAGTTGCCACATCTTTTGTTTCAGTATCTTTTCTTCCATCATCTTGGTCTGAACTACTTGAAGTCCAGATATCTTCATCAGACATTTCGATTTATATAGAATGACATTACTATTTTGTGAATATAATTGTCAGGATGCTCAGAAAATTAGGAGTGATATTTATTCAAGCTGTATTCACTTGAATTCTAATTCTTTTATCAATTTATATAAAAATATAAAGATAAATTATCTTAAGATAATTTAAGTGAGAATTTGGATGATATGACTTTATCAATAAACATAATAGACCTATCGACAAAACAAAATTTTTACCGATCCTTCCTTTTGATGTAAGTCTCGGTAAAAATTATGTAAAAATATAAAAAGATTCATCAATTTTTTTATTTACATAAATATTCTCAAAATATTATTCTCCATTTTTCTCCTATTTTTTCTTTCAATTAGTTCTCTCAAAAAGCTGTGGCACAATCTCTCTTGCATAAATTTGAGAATTTTAAGATGTTCACAAAAAGTTTGTTGTCCGCAAATTTTCAATAAACGTCCAACAAACGATTTTTGATTTGTGGATAGGTCTAATATTAAAAAAAAAAAAAAATACATTAGTTGCAAAAGCTTTGTTTCTTATTTTGATCATTGATTTATTTAAAAACAATTATAAGTAAAATTACAATTTACACTTCGATAAAATTTCTAATAGTGGATCATCATCATCATATTTTCTTTTTTTCACTTTGGATACGGTTGTTTCATATGCAACATCAATTATGGGTGTTGTATTCTCTTCAATTTCATCATCAGAGAAATAACATAGGTTTGTTTCTTGATTGATAATAGAATTACTCTTTTTATTATTAATGTCTTGTGAAAATATAAATTGATCTTTTGATAATTCCATTGCCTCATCCTTTTTCTTTATTCCTCTAATAATTGTCTTGACCGCTATATCTTTCTTACTTTGCAGTAAATAATTATCAATTGGAGGAATTTTTCCTGTGTTAATTAATTTGATAATCCACGGAAAAGAAAGAACTTGAATTTTATATTTTTTCGCTGCATTAAATAGATTGTCATCTTCCTTAACTGACACAACAACGTTGCTCATTGAACTTATCTTGTAATGAACAATTGCTCCCAGAGCACGAATGCATTCAGATATCTCATATCTGGTTGCTTCATCTTCAATATGATATAAAACAATAACATATCCTTTCAATTTTGATGAAGCTTTCTGATACGGAAAAGGACGATATAGAATTGAAGAGTCAGGGTCTATTATTTTTTTCTCTGTTATACACGACCATATCCAAGATGAGGTAACACATCTTGTAGCATTAGATGCTTGAAAAAAGTGAGGGACAATTAAATAATCGGGAGATGGTGAAAACGAACCAGAATGCGCTTTTACAGCATCAATAACACAACTCCTATCTTCACAATCGACATGAATTGCAAAAATTTTATTTGAAAACAATGTTGAAGGCTTAAAATTATTCAAAACCCAAAAATTCATAACATATTGATGAATTGAACAAAAATTTTTACTTTGCATATTAATCCATTTTGGGTTGATAATCGGAACCGACATTTGCAAAGCTAGCTTCACTTTGGGTGTTGATGAAAAATGTGATGCAACTAAAAGGGTAACTGAACTGTCTAGCGATTCCTTCCAAATTCCACCACCTTTTAATATTGTATTTTTAAGTTGCCTGTTTTGATATGGCTCTAAATCGCTTGATGATATAGAAAGCGACTCAAAGCTTTTGAGAGAATAATTTTCTAAACTAAGCCTTTCAAATTGATTAAAACATTCGTTGATCCAATCTGATGTAACAATTTTTAAGTCCTTAGTAAAATATGAAATTGATGGAGGAAGTATAGGAAAATTGGTAATAAAAACGTCAATATCACTTGAATTATTTGCCGATACAAATTTGCCACCAAGTAAAGTGACTTTCTTAACAATGTTTATGAATTCATCTTTTTCGTATGATCCTGAAGCCGCACAACAGAGACCATTTAAACACAACGATAAACATTGTCTAGATAGATCAGAAATTTGGAAATGTGTTAATTTAAAAGTTTCAACTGCATCTTTCAAAACTTGATATGATATAAAATATAAATTGGAATTAATTTTTTCAAAAACCTCATCAAAAGTTCCAATATGAAGTGTTTTTGAATCCCCAAATACTTTTGTTCTTCTTAATCTTGGCTGAACTTGATTAATTAATAAAGATATTTTATATTCTTTATTCATGAGAGATGGAGATATCCAATATTGTAAAGGATGATATTTGTCTTTATTTTCATTTGTTTCTTCTAGGATTGTTAACTCATTTGTCATTAAATTAAACAGATGATATTTTGGCGGGGTTTAAAAACAAATATGAATTCAAATTATTGTATCATCTGAAATTTTCTTAAGTTGATCCAGTAAACTTCACTCTATACTTCCTTCATATTCGTTTAAACATTTTGGGGAAAAAATTCATTTTTCTTAAAATTCTTCTATTGATTCAATCTTTTGACAAAATGGATATGACTTGGAAGATATCGATCCATTTTGTTATTTTCAATTTCTTGTACATTTTTTTTTTTTTTTTTTTTTTTTTTGAAAGGCATAGATATATAAAAGACAATATGAAGTTTTAATATAATACCATGATATTTAATGCTTTTCATTTGGCCTATGCTTTGGTTTTTTAACTCTAACATGTACAGATCGATTTATAAATGATGATTGGTGCGGTAAAACCGAATAATTTTCTTTTTGTTTTGGTTTTTCTTCTTTAGCTTTTGGGATTTCTTGAATTGCATCTTTATAGTGCTTCCTAGTAACTTGGTTTTGATCATTTTCATCATCAATTGCTTTAAAGCTAGGTTCTTTAATCGCAATTCCGATTAAATCACGAAACTTTGAAATTGTTAAAGGATAAGTATTCCCATGCACAATTTCAAGTTCAGAAAAAAATTTTTGTAAAGTTGTTTCTTGCAAGGCCATTGCCAATGGTGAAATAATTCGAATTAAGGTCAAAACATTTTGAAATTCTTTTTCTGGAAGAGGATCAGATATTAAATCTTGATGATATATATCAAGGAGTAGAAATATATGAAATATTATTTTACGTATTTTGTAAACATTGGGTGGTAGGGACAAAAGTTCATCAGTATTAGTTAAAAAATCTTGAAAGGATCCATTAATTTGTGAATATGGCTGAGAATAAGTTGTATAAATAGTCGAAACTGATATTTTTGGGTCTTCAAGGCAAGTATTTATTTTTGCTCTTAATTCATCGAGGGTTTTTGGAATATTTTCTTCATCATTCATTGAATAAATTATTAAACGATTAAAAAATATTGAATAAAAACCAGAAATTCAAATAACTATTTAATGGAGAATTAAAAATATAGTTTTTAAAACATATTACATTTAGCAAATTTGTTAAGGGAGAGAAATTAGAAAGAAATTTAAAAAATAGAAACAATGAAAAGATAATATAGAATTTATTTACAAATCATTAAAACTATAAAATTCAGATAGGCTCAAGACCATGATTTTGGCGGTATTCATTTATATCCCAAATTGGAAGCATTGAGACAAAAAAGAGATAAATGTATTTTAAAAGAGCAGAGAAATCTATATGTGCGAATATAATAATGAGAATTAAAACAACAACTAAATCAAAAAATAGAATTCCATAAAGAACAGCCTCCTTCGAACAATTGAGCTTAACATCACTTTCTGGAAGGCCATATTTTGATGGATCGAAATAAACCAATTTGATTAAAAAGAATGAAAATATAAAAAGAACCGCTAGAAATATAAATAAAAATAAATATTTTGAACATAATAAATTTCCTTGTTTTTTATGGTCATGATTATCGTTTGTTTTATCATACCCGCTTGGTTTATTATTTTTGCTTTGCTTTGTGTTTGCATTTTGGGGATTTGATGAAATAGGAGGAATTCCAGAAACATAAAGAGTAATTTCTTGTTGTTCATCTGCTATAAGAGCTCCGATTGAAAGGTCATCTGGGAGAATTCTACCTCTATAAACAACACGAATAGACTTTGAAGAGCTCATTTTATTAATTTGCTTTAATATGTCTTTGATTTTTAAAATCGTACATGTTAACGGTACAGATCCAATTTTTGTTGATGATTTATCTTTTGCATAAATAATTTTAACAGTGAGAGTCATAATAATTTTTTATTTGACCTGAGAGTTAAGGTCATTTATTCACCTTTTTTCATATATATTTAACTCATATAATTGATCAAAATAAAATCTTTTCAACAAGCATCGCTGGTCTAATGGTAGAATTTCACCTTGCCAAGGTGGGGGTCCGGGTCCGATTCCCGGGCGATGCATTTTTTTTATTAAAATATGATTTTTTTTGATATTTTCAGTAAATATTTCTTGATTAAGTTATTCTTAACACGGAGAATTATCACTACATTCTCAATTTAGTATCAATATTATTGCGTTAATAATTATCTTATATATATATATATATATATATATATTGATAAGTCGATTCATTGATACACATCATTGATTTAAACCAACTAATTAAAATTATAGTTCATAAAATGCTTTCTTTTGAAATCAACCACAATCATTAATTTCACATAAAAAGGTGTTTTCTGGGTTTCCCTGTCCAGTGAGGTGAATAGCCAAGTTTGACTTTTTGAAGCATTTCTCGTTATTTCATATGGACAGCAGACCGTTTTATTGTATTCAAAAAAAAATGTAAAGTTATGAATTATTTGAGAAAAAATGTCCATTTAACGGTTTATTTTTATTCTGAAAATGTCCAAAATATCCAAAATTGAATGTACTCATTCAATCAAGGCTAGTCTCACAATAAATATAAAGAATTTTAATTAAATAATTTTTCATAATAATATATAAAATGTATAAATCGCCAAAAAAATAAAAAATTATTTTGTTATTAAGAAAAATTGAATGTATCTTTCAATTTATTTGGCTTGACCAATTATATTCAATATTTATTTGTCTTATAAATTCATTTTTAAAATAATCTTTTGAAATAATATTTTTAATAAATTTTGTTCTATTATTTGTATTATTCTAGATCAATGTGATAAATCGATTGGTCATATTTACTGATAGAGAATATTTACAGAAAATATCACATGTAATTAAGTTTTACCTTGAAAAGATTGCAACGATAATTGTTTTTCAATTCTGCTTATTTTAGAGTACAATTCATATTTATAATTGAATTATAATGTTTTAAAAAATAAAATATTGTTTTTTTATATTATTAAATTTAGAAATGCTAAAGATATTCTTTATTTTTTGAATTTAATATAGATTGTAGCATAAACTTTTTGAGATATTTTTGTTTTATCACTTTGAAAAATGATAGCAATTGTTTGAAATATTTCAATGTAGATATTTTTTTGAATGTTTTTTTTATTTTGTTAAATAAAGACAAAATTTTTATTAAATTTTGCATCTATTGTATTATTCATAAATATTGGAGGAGGAAAAAAGCTAAATGTCCATAAGATTTTAATGGACATTTTTTCTCAAATAATTCATAACTTTACATTTTTTTTTGAATACAATAAAACGGTCTGCTGTCCATATGAAATAACGAGAAATGCTTCAAAAAGTCAAACTTGGCTATTCACCTCACTGGACAGGGAAACCCAGGGTGTTTTTACATAACGGTTAATCAATTTCAATTGAATTTTCGGAATATAGAAAAAAATAATGGTTAATTACTTTTTTTAAAGTAATAATATCAAAAATCAATATTATTATTATTTCCTTAAGAAAAAAAATTGAAATAAAATATAATTTATGTGAAATGATTAATTTAAATTTTTTTCTCAGAAAAACCAGAATTTAAGTTTTTTGAGCTAATTAAACAAATAATATATTTTTAACTTATATATGCATGAATTAATTTCATATATATTAATTTATTGATAAATTTTCAATTAAAAATAATGCATAGTAATAATAGTTTTTTCCTGCTAATATATATGATAATAATGATATATTAATCTATTTATATACTAAATCAATTATTAATAATAAGATAAATCATTATACAAATAATATTTCTTTATAAATGAGGCATAAATAATGAAAAATCTTTTACGAATTTTACATTTAATTCATTGAAAAAAAAAACTGAGATATATCTCAACATTAGCCATTTTATAAAAAAAAAGCATTAGTTTAGTTAACATGAAAATAGAATATTAAGTATATAATTTATAATTTCTTAATTTAAAAATTGAAAATTTACCTTAAAATAAGATGAGATAAAAACATAAAATTTAAATAAAATACTGATTTATTTGAATTTTTTTTTATTTCATGCAATTTATCAGAAATATAAAAATAAAATCTTTCACTTTTCAATTAATTGAATTAAAAAAAAAAAATGTCTTCTACTTCTCCTTGGATGTGCAATATTGAATCTGATAATACTAATGATTATTCTAATACATCAGAACATCTTTTTTTCGGAATATTTAATGATTTACCCGAAAATATTGCTCAAAAGATACCTCGTCCTATTACACCATTCCAAGCTAACTCGGAACATTTAAAGAATAACAACAAAAACGTAAGTTTTGATAAAAAATTATCTTATGATATTGAAATTGATCTTGCTTCTTGTGGAAAGAGCAAGATGATTCAAAGAAACATTCAACCAAGCTGTTTTTCCCCTGCACCTTCATTTCTAGATGATAGCGGCCTTATATCATCGTCTCCTTATCTTTCTGTTTTTTAGTTAAAAGCGATTATTTTTTATTATATTTATTTATTTTATTATCATATATTATCATTCACAAATTATTTTTATCTATACAAATCAATCAAATAATTGTTTAAAATAAAAAACATTTGCTTTTTTACACATAAACAAAAAAGATAATTATCTTTGACAACAACTCTTTTTTTTTTTTTTTTTAACTCAGAAAGAAATAAATGATTTCATTAATTAGAATAATAAAACGTTTTAATCATTACAAATCTTATCTGATAATATCAAAACTTTAAAATAATTAAAGTTGGGAAAATCAGCACAAGTAAATTATTATTTGATTCTATGCGAATATAAAGATACAAGCCGCTTTTGGGTTTGACTTAATTCATTCATACTTTTTTCGGCCAGTTTACTGAAAAGAGGATTCTTTGATAATGATGAATAGCAAAACACTGAAAAACGACGTAATTCGGCTTTTTTGCTTTTAGCAATGATGTCATTTAATAATATAAAAACCCTTGAAATCATTGAAGTATGAATCATATTTGCTTGTGATCCATTTAATACTTTTGAAATCATGTTTAGAGATCCTCGAATTATATCGATATCCTCAATATGTAAGTGACGGTAAGCACAATCGATAAAATGCTCTAAGATTGATTCAATTTCCTCTTTTTGAATAATGAAGTCAAATATTCGATTTATACTCTCTGAACTTTTTCTATTATTTGAATGAATTAATAAATTATCAAGGAAAATATGATAATCGCAAATTCCAACTGTTTCAAGAATAAATGAAATTAATTGGAAAAGAGAGTCAATTTCATTTGTTTGGTCAAACGCGCTATTTATTTCTTGATACAATAAACATCTTGTTTCTGCCCAATTTTTACCATTTACATATTCTAATATATCATTTTGTAATTCAGATTGAATAGATGAATTAGATTTGCGAGGCGATTGTGGTTGGACGGCGTATTTTTTCACGATTTCTTTAACTTGCGAAATCCAAGATTCAATATTACGAGGAGAAAATTGCGGAACCTTTTCATTTGAATAATTATCAACATCTGAAAGAATTGATTCAAAATAATTTTCTTCTTCAGGGAAATCGGTTTGAGCTTTAATAAGCATATCTGGATTTTGCTTTGCAATTGAAATCATCATTTTTCGAGATTCATTTGTTTTAAAACGAAGAGACAAATTGATTAATGAACAACAAATTATATCATCTGAAAGATCACATTCAGGTTGACAACATATTTGTGAAATAAATTGAACTTGTTTATTTGATGGAAATTGTCTTGATACATAATTTAATAAAAGAGTCGGGCTATATAATTTTTGAATCTCTTTCAAAAGTAAATTAACAAAATTTTGAGTTTTACTTTCTTCTTCATCAGAATGAGGCAAATCTGCAAATAATATTTCAAATATTGATGGAAGATGCTCTTGAAAATCATCTGGGAACGTTTTAATAAGATCAAACATTAGGCGAATTGCTAATGAGGAAATTTTTTTAGTATTACTGACACTACAAACTATCAAACCTGGGATAATTGTTTTAATTGAATCTCTTAATGCAAAATTTCGACCTGTGTTTGAAAATTCTCGAATTTTGTGAAGAAATTGTATTTCATGACCACTTTCAAGGCGAAATTCATCGAACAATTTCATTGCGTTTAATGAGACATGCCTTCCTGACGATGATTTTTTCTTCAAAATTGGCTCATTGAATTCTTGGCTTATCTTTTTAGAAAGGAAAGGAGAATTTGAATTCCTTTTTTGGTAAATTGATTTTGGTTTTTCTTTCAAAATTGGACTTTGAGATCTTTGGATTACTTCAGTGTCATCATTATTCATTTCAAAAGAAATTTTTTTGGTTGGCGTTTGCTGATTTGATGGCGATTTTGATCGACTTCGTGGTATAAGTGAAACACGACGGAGTATTCCATTTGTGGGCGTTGTTGGCGTTTCCGACTGATTTCGTTGGCGTGGAGTTGTTGCGATTGAAAGGATCTGAGGGGAAAAATCTTCCATCTCTGGAGTTTTAAGCTTTCCCATTCGAGATAACTTAACATATTTATTTTCAGGAGTTCTGAGCTCAACTTTTTTGGGCTTTGAAACTTCCGAGTTGCTTTTATTGCTTTGGGATCCAATTACTATTGTTTTTCGAATTAAATTTGATGCATTTGAGTCTGCATTTTCATTTGTTAATTGTGATATTGATTGGCAATTTGAATTACATTTTAATGATTCAAAACATTCTGAATACATTTCAAAAAGTACATCCGATTGCCTAATTCTGCTTTCATTTGTTTCTTTTTCAACCTCTTCAATTATTGCCGGATTTAAATCTTCAATAAAAATTGATTTATAATTTGGATACATTGCAAAAATGGTTGTTGTAGCATTTTTCGAGTACTTCTTAATTTCTTTGTTAGAATCTCTTAATAGAATTTTTAAGGTGGAAGTAATTAATTTGAGCGTTTTTTCCAAAATTGGCCTACTCCAGCACTCAACAACAACACAAAGACATTCTGAACACAATTGACGATGATGAATCAATTCTGATGTTGATAAATCGCATAAAATTAATAAAACATTTTTAGTTTGCCAATATCGAGCTATGTTCAAAATAGAAAACTTACAACAATCTGATATTTCTTTTGACTTGTTGAGAGTTAGTTGAACAAGAGGTTGTATTAACTTATTTCCTAATACTTTTTCACTTTTCTTTCCTAAATTTTGAGAAATGAGAACAATTAATGCGTTTGAATATTTAACAAGATCGATATATTTACTCTGAATAGCATTTGTGATTCCTGTAATCATGTTTGTTAAATTCTTTGTAAAATATTTAAAATTCAAAGCACCTCCGTTGATCAAAGTTATTACTCTTTGAATTGCTTTAATCTTTTCGTCATTACTATCATTTTGGTTTATGATCTCTGATAAAGAATTGACTTCATTAATACATACTGTTTGTGACTTCAATATTAATGTTAAAGGTGAAACTTCTTCTCTTGATGAAATAGTTAATTCACTTCGCATAATAGTTCAAGAAATAAAAAAGAAATCAAAAAATAGTGAATTAAACTCTATACGTTAACATATTACGTTTAGAGCGAATCGCCCGGAAAATTTTATTTCCTTTCAATTTTTCTTTCACAAATTTGATAGGAATATAGAAAAAAAATTCATATTACTTATTGAATTTCTCTCAATTAAAACCATTTTTTAAAAAACAATATTTCAATAAAGAATAAGGAAGTTATTTTAATGTAAACGGATTTTTAAAGCATATATACATTTTCAAACAATAATTGACTCATAATATAAAAAAAATTATAATTTTATTCACAATTACATATTATTATAAAAACATAATATTATAAATAGATAGATAATTCTTATTCTCTAATCATCAGAAATACGAAGAAAAATATTTTTTCTGTTAATTAATGATAAATAAACATATAAAATCAATCTTTTTTGACACGTAAAGCATCCTCTTGAATTGATTTTGATCTAGTTCTAGTTCTTGGTTTCCCAGAGCTATGCATTCCCATTGAAATGTCTGTAGTCATATGCTTATTCATTAATTTCTTTTGACCATTGATTAATATCAAGAAATCCCAAATCCTATTTTCAATATACATTTGAAATGTTTGTGACTCCATTAAAAGTTTGAAATAAGGCTTCTCGTCATCTTTGACAGAAGCCAAGAAAAGTTCTGCATTGAAAATTGTAACATCACCATTTTCACGGGAATAATTAATATTTGTAACAAAGAAACTAAAAATATCATCAGAGTAAAGACGTTTCATGGGTTTTTGAATCATTTTTAATATTAAAGCACAAGTTTCTGGGGAAAAATTGTATTTATGATTTAATGTCGACTTATAAATATCAGGAAAAGAAAATGGATTCCCAACTTTGGCTTTTTCTTTTGATAAAAGCTTAGTTAAATTTTTAATAACATTTTTTTGATCAGGATAATTGGCCTCAACAGTCATAGAAACTTCCCTTTTATCAAGATGAATAAAAATGGCTGTATCAAGGAAAACAAAGCTGCTTAATCGTGGTGATGGGGGAACACCAATAATAAAAGGAGTTGGAGATTCAAGAAGAGTTAGAAAATCTGGAATATTTGGTAATATTGGAATAACCTGACCACTGAATTCAAAAGGTTTGATAATATGCTGAAGAGCAAATACGGTCATTGTAACTTCTTCGAGGCAGGAACCAATTACAAGAACTTGAGAATCGAGAAGAAGAAGAGATACTAACTTGATAATAATCTCTACACTAAAAAGTGAAAAAAGTGTGTCTAATGAACACCATAAGAGGGTATCGTGATTAATTACATTTTGATAAGGAGGAAAGAACATACAAATATTTTTCCCAAGTACAAAAGGAGGGCTACTAAGTGTCATTGTATAGTAATATTGAATTGCATGCTTAAAATCATTTGAAATTTTCTTGATTAAGACGTTGTGCGCAATTGAATTATCAATCTTAATTGTATGCGAGTTTTCTTTTTGATTTCCAGTATCACTTTCAAATGAATTTACAGATGTATTTGAATTGATACTTGCATGCTCAATTGAGTTTAGACTAACGCTGCTATTAGAATCAGAACTGAAATTAAACGTAATCACTTTTGGCCTTGGCTTCATTTCTTGACTTTCATTGTTAACTTGATTTTGATTTTGAATTGGACTTGGGCCCTGATTTCTGCTAGTATTTTGCTCCATATAAAATGGCAAATTTGGATGGGATTGTTGAACTTTGATTGAAACTGGGAGGTTTTCGGATTGATTTTTTAATGCAGTATTGTGAACCGAATGCGCTTTTTTTAATACACCAGTTTTAGTTTGAGTTTCTTGCATAGGGTTCTCATCTTGCGAATTTAAAAAAAAATTAGTAACAGAAGATGAAAAGCGAATGTTTGAATTCGTTCTGGAACTTGAATTTTTACCTGGAAAGTTCAATGTGTCATGTTGGGTAGGCATTAACTGCTCACTATCTTTCGAATTTGGTGATATAATGAAATTTGGGTTTAGTGAATAATCAGGGTTTAATTGCGTTAGTAAATTATCATTATTATAAGATTGAGGCATTATTTCTGGAAATGTAGAAAAATCAAAATGATGAAGAGAGTTAAGAGCAAAATAAGAAAGAAATGTAAAATGAGAGGCAATTATAGGAGCATGCGAAAGAATAACAAAAGCATAAGTTGAGTATTTGTTTGAACTTTTAGCGAAAAAAGGAGTAGGAGATTGAATAAGACTAATATGAATGCAAGAACCATAAATCAAATCATCATCACCAATTCCAATTGTAAAACAGAATTCATCTTGAAGAGGTTCAATTCCATTATTTCGAAGATATTTTCTTTTGTTCCCTGTCGGAAAAGTCATAGTAATAACTAACTTATAATCGAGACCTCGTAGAATTGTAGGTGGATAAGCAACAAGAATATCGTTTTCAGATGAATTTGTTGCTTTTTTAGATATTTCTGGCGATTCTGGAGGAGGACCAATTAATAAAAATTGATCTACACATAAACTATTTTCATTTAATTTGGAATATTCGGGTCTTTCACGCGTTGTTTGGATGTAATGACTACGATTGACTTGGCGCTCTAAATCTTTTTCGAATTGCACATTGTCCCAATTGTAAAAATCATCCATGATTTATTATTCAAAAGTCTTTCTATCAATTTGAAAGAAAGACTTTGTAAAATATTTAATTTTTGAATAAATTCAATATTTTCAATAAATGCTTGGAAAATTCAATCTACGGATCTTTTTATTGTCAAAGAGGTCAATAAATTGATAAAATTCACAATTTCGCTTTGGATATCAAAAATTTACATATGTAAATTTTGATGATTGAAGATGCCGTTGCACATTATCATTATCATAATAATGTAAAACATTAATTAGGGTAACACAAACAACCTCAAAAAATTTATAAATATTTGCTAAATTATAAATAATAATATTTATTAAATCATAAATATTTTATAAATATTTGCTAAATTACAAATAATAATATTTTAGTATAAATTATAAGATATGTCAAAAAAAATCATTTTTTATTTAAATTGAAAATTTGAATTATCTTATACGTTAAAATTGATATCCTAATTCAAATAAACGATTTTCAAAGATATATAAATATCTTAATAAAAAATAGAATTTTACTTTTTTTTAAAAAAATTAATAAATATTATTTGATTAAACAATGATAATTGATGAATACAATGCAAAATCTATTTTTTTGGATATTTTCCTCATTTTTTCGAAATCTTCCCAAAAATATTTTTTATATTTTATTTAATAGATTTCATTACGCCTTCATTAATCGCCTTTACTTGTTAAATATCAATGGGCAGCGGTTATTCTCAGAAAATTAATCATGAAAATATATTTAAACTTTTAAAAATAAATGCTTTTAAGGGTAAAGTTGGCTTTTCTTTTTTTTGAAATCTTTTAATTTATTCTATGTGCTGCTTGAATGAATTGTATGATCATTGAATTTATTTCTATGCAAATTCAATCTTTTCTGAGGGGCATTCAAATGTACAGAAAAAAAGGAGCTCCACAGAGCTATCAAATCAAATTTTCAACTTCTAATCAACACAGATGAACGTAAAATATTCTAAATTTTGTATTTTTCTCAGAAAAATGAATAAAAAAGGAAAAAAATAAAATAACAAAAATTAGGATTATGCAATTATTACTTGAATGGTTTTTTATTAATAAAATTATGATATTATATATATATGCCATGCATCTATAAATATTTGTCAATTATTGTTAAACAATGCTACGTAGATGATGAGAAATAATGAATTTTTTTATAATTTTGAAAACACCAATTCTTGATCTGCTAGTCCTCATGGAATTTGGATGAAATATTTTTTTAATATGAATATTTTACATCCATATTTGATGTCAACACTAAAAAATACATTTTTTTGGTAGGGATAAAATAATTTTGATTTTACAACATGAAAATTTTTATTTTTCAAGTCGGCTCTTGTAGAAGGAGAATTGTTAGAAATCATTAAAGTGTATATATAATCGATACCAAATGTATTGATTAAAAATGCTTGATACAATAGTTGAAAAGCAAACAATTGAAAAATTTGGATAATGAAAATTGCAGCATTTCGTAATAAAATGTTTTTATCGTATTTAATACTGCATAACAAATACCCTAATTTGATTTTGAAATCAATATATTGCCTTGAAAACGAAAAAAAAGCGTTTTGGAATGAAATCAGTTTTTATAAAAATAATGGATAATTGTAAAATTTGAATTAAAATTAAAATTTTAACTAAAATTTATTATTGCTCTTATCTATTTATTATATTAATTAATATATTTACTAACATATAATATACTTATTATATTATTTAATTATAATAAATTAAAATGAATATATCATTTTATCACTATTTAAATCGTGATAATGGCCATTTTAATTATTTTAACTTTTGATACAATTGAATAGTATTAAAAATAATTTTAGGTTTTTATTTCAATTTTTGGAAATATATATAAATAAGCATATCTTATAATAATAATAACAATTTTAAATAAATTATTTGATATCTAGTAATATGGTCATAAATATAAGATGTTTTTAAAATCAATTTTTTATTTCAGGCAAAAAAATTTTTTTTTAACATTTTACTTTTTTTTTTTTATTTAGATGATTTTAATTTCTATTTTTAATTGGCTGAGTAATTAGAAAAAGTTTATCTGAAAATAGTTTTTAGAACTTTTTCAGTTTATACACGGTCAATGAGAAACTTTTTGATAAATCCTGAAATATTAAAAAGCGTGAATATCTATTCATGCTTTTTTATAGATTTATCAAATATTTTCTTTTTAGAAAAAATTCATAAAATTGGATTATCTTCGATTATTCCTCTCTAAAATTGTAAGAATTTTTTTATATTCCTTATTTTTTATTTAATTTGAATTTGAAAATAGTACATATCAAGCAAGATTATTAAAAAAATAAAAATTTGAGACAATCCTTTTAAAAAAAGTATTAAAAAGTAAAAAAAAAAATTATCGATAATATGTTAATGGAAATATGGTTAAAAATGAAATAATATAAATATAAAGTTTTGAATTAGATTTATTTTTTTTTATACAAAACTTTATTGAAAATATATTCTCATAGGCTTTGAAATTATTGAAAAGTTATATGAATTCAAATATCCTCTTAATAATTTTAATTAAAATAACTTAATGCAGCATTTTCAAAATACTTTATCATTGAATTAATATATATACAAATTTGTCATGCATATTTGTAGAACAAAAGCATTTTTTATTATGATTTATTTTTTAAGATAGAAACAATTGAATGAAATAATAAAAAATTAACATTCAATTATCTATGTTCTGACTTTTGAGAAAGTTGTGAAAATTTCAAAGAAAATTTTATTACTTATGACTTTTTGTGAAGTTCAAAAATTTTAGTTTATATTTACTTCACTTTTATTGTTTTTCATGAATCAACATACATTAAGACATTCAACTTTTCAAGAATTATTAGAAAGAAATGTACACAAACCAAAAAACATTGAAAAGATCAAAAGAAACTTGAAAGAGATATTATCAATCATTATCAATGGATATGGCTATGAAGGAATTGAATCTTATTGTTCTATGACAGAGAAATACATAATATCAAGAACAATATATTATGATTACTTGTTTTTAATTGATATTGTACTCAGAGATTTAGCCGAAAAAGTTTGCCAAGAAAAATTGGATGAACTGAAAAAAACCACTCAAATAAAATTAGGCTTCGATGCTTCGTGGAGCCACCGAAGAAATGGTCAACACTGCCTTGGAATTTTAATGGATTTAAAGACTAACTTCATTATTTGTTTCCATCTTGTTCACCATGGGAAAGAACAAGCTGCCTCTTTAAGTTCCACAGAAAAGCATTCAAAAAATATGGAAGGCATTTCATTGAACCATATCATCGAAAGGACACAAATAGACTCCTTAAGCAATCTAACTTTCATTCATGATTGCGATCTCACAGATCATAAATTAATATCAGAAAAACTTCCTCTTGCCAAAATTAAATTTGACACAAATCATTTATGCAAAAAAACCAAGAAAATTATAAATCAAATTTGCATGAACGATCAAGATTTGAAAAACCTTAATGAATTAATTCAAAATTTTTTTTCAATTTTACTACATGACAAAAATTTTAATAATGAAGAAAAACTCCAGAAATGGGAAAGCATGCCAAACTATTTTATTGAACATGAGGATCTGGACCCAGAATATAATGCTAAAGCATTAAAAACACTAGATGAATTAATCTCAGACATATCTGATACATTTAGTAAAGTTGATCCAGAGTATACTACCAACCCAATTGAGTCGTTTAACCATTCTCGTGCTTCAATAGCCAGCAAAAACACAGCCTTTAGAATTAGCTGGAGAATCCGTGCATATGTATCAATCATCAAATGGAATGTTCCATATTGGAAAAAAGCGATCTTTGATTCTTTTCAGTTAACACTTCCTAATCATGTAATGTTACATGAAAAAGCTTTGGTAGAAACAAAAAGAAAGAAAGCCACAACAACAAAAACAGATGCATATAAAAAGAAAAGAGCAATCAAAAGAAAAATAAAAGCCAATAAGTACAAAGTCAGTTCAAAAGATAAGATGGTACACAATTATGCTGATGACATGCTTGAAGATATTTCTTCAATGGATGTGCGAAACAAAAGACGAAAAGGGAAGTTTTCACCCGTACAGCAATTGATTATTGATGCTATATCAGCATTAGCCACTGAAGATAAGCCATTTGTGCCGTACAACAAAATAATGAAATATATTACTACATACTTTGACACAAGCAAATATGCTCGACCTCAATTCGTAATTAGATCGCAGGTAACCAGACTAGTCAACATGAACATTTTAATTCAAAAAAGATTTTCTTTTAAGCTTGTTTGACGAAATCAATTGATGATCATCAAACAATTATTTGATAATAAACATTCTTCTTATTACATTTATTTACTTTTTATTCTCCATATCTTTTGCTTTATTATGTTTATATAAATCTATTTATTCTATAAGAGATATTTTAAAAATAAAAAAAAAATAAAATTCAAAAGTTTATACAAATTATATGTATTTTTCTATGGTTTACATTTTTAATCTTATGAAAATAAAAGAAAAAAAATATTGAAAAATATGGATGATAGAAGCATTTCTAGAGGTTTTTAACACTTGGATATGAAACTAGAGATAAATAGGAGATCAATAGTAGTATAACTGGCGTTTGGTCAAGAACCTATTGTATGGGATATACATATGGATTTGAAAAAACTGAAAGAATATGAAAGGTTAGACTCTTTTGTTGATTTTTTTTTGGTATTTTGATTGCTGTTCATGGACTCTTTGTTCGAATTTGGAGAATTCAAATTTGAATTTTCCCAAATGATAAATAATCGAAAAAAGTAATCGTTTTTTTTTTTATTTAAAGTTTTTTATTTCAAGATCCTTAAAAAAAATTATATTACATATATATATTTGATATATATATATAAACAATTTATATATATGTTTAATTAATAATATTGATAATATGCTAATTAACTATATAAAGAGATAAAAACATATGAATTCAAAATCAGTTTAAATTATTAATTTTTTCTCAAAATATGAAATTTATAACAGATTTGTTTTTTATTAATTAATATAATCAATCAAAATAATAGTTATATTTGCATGATAATATTTATACAATTTGTGAGAAAGAATTACTAATTTTGAGAGTGCTAACCCTTATTTTAATTCAAAAACTGAAATATAATATATAGAATTTATTTGATTATTTTTTTATTAGTATCTTTGGATATAAATTGGATCAACTATTAATATTTATTTATAATGTTATATTTATAAATATTACATTAATAATCATATCATTGGAGTATTTGATAAAAATTTAATTAATTTAATTTATAAATACTGGCATAAAATAAAGATATTTGATCAATCTATGTCATATAATATTATATTTATTACCTAGATATAATATTTAATTCTTTATGCCAGAAAAATATAGAGATAATCTGACAATTATGTTTAATTTTTGAACAAATATAATCTATAATTGTATATTAGCACGCAACAAAATATATTAAATATTTAGATATCATATATATTTATAGATATTCAAAATGGCTAAATAAAAGTATTTTTATATAAATGAAAAATATTCTCAATTTTTTGAAAGAATGTTTTTTTTATTCAATTATTTGAGGCAATTGAAATGTAAAAAAATTGATATTTTTACAAATTCTCTTGTTTATAATATAAAATATATTTTAACAAAACATTAAACAAATCAAATATATATATTAATGTATATATATATAAAATAATTAATTTAAAATTTTTATTTGAAAAGATATATAAATATTTATCATATTTTAAAGGAATTTCTAATTTGCCATTAGCAAAAACTCATAGAATATTTTGAAAGATATTACAAAAAGTGGGGAAAAGTTGAGAAAAGCCAACTTTACCCTTAACATTTAATAAAAAATACTAATTCAATGAATTTATTCAAAAAAATTGCAATTGAGAATACTCATAGAATAATGAAATTTGAACATACTCATAGAATTTGAAAATTTATGAAATTTGGTTGTAAAGTTTTCAAATTCTTGGGGCGAAAAAAAGTGGCATTTTGGGCGGAAAAGTGACCAAAATAGGAAATTCAAAGGTTTATATGATCATTTGAAAGGAACCGCCGGGCGATGTAAAATGAATTGAAAGGTTTTCTCCGGGCAATATAAAATTCCTCAATTTTTGAATGTGACAAAAAATATTAAATCTGCCAAAAAAGCATTATTAATAACATAGCTTTACAATTACCTAATTTAATATATATATATATTAAAAAAAAATAAAAAAAAAAAAAATAAACGTACTCAATTCATAAAAATAAATCGCCCTTGTTTTTAATTTTTTGGGCGAAAAATGAAGGCGTAGATTTCATTCATTTATCATCATTTTAATGATTTTTACTTCAAAATAAATAATATCATGAAATTGATGGCAAAACCGATCAAATCAACAACTTTTTCTTTGCGTATTTTAAAAATTGAAAAATCATAGAAATTCATATAAAAAACAATGATATGATTCATTGAATTTATAAAAATATTATTCGTTAATTTTACTCTATACTTTAAAATGAAGAGCATTCCCCTCAAGCTCCCATCTGGTGCAAAGTTTAGAGCAGGAATTCGTGACAATTCAACAATACGTACAGTTCGAGAAGAATTATCAAAGCAAATTAAAATTCCAGAGTCACATATCAATTTAAATTTATCACATCGTCTAAGAAATCTTCAAAATCCAACACCAATTCGATCACTTGGAATAAATCCTGGTGATGATATTGATGTTTCTATTGTGCCTCCTCGATTGAGTTTTCAATATGGAAACACTGCACCAATTCAATTACCATTTACGATCGATTCAACAGTCGCAACTGCAAAAAAAATGCTTGCTCCACGATTTCATATCACTCCAGACAAAATTAAGCTCACACTTTGCAATAATGAACTCACAAATAATCAATTATTACGAAATATTCATATTCCTTTAAATATATATATACAAATATTCATTGATAAATCAAAAGCAAAATCATCTCTCATATTTATGATGCAACATGAAGCTTACGTATTCGAATTTCCAGACGAGACAACAGTTGCACAAATTAAAGATGAATTAATGAAACATGCTGATAAAGCTACTATATCTCTTCAACTTTTTTACAATGGCTTATACCTAGATGATAATGCTATTTTAAAAGATTTGGATATAAAACCAAAATCATGCATTATCGTTGAATCAGAAATGCTTGAAAGAGAAGATTTTATAAAAGAAAATAATTCTACTGAAGATGATCTTGATGAAAATGCCTTACTTGATAGATCCACTCATGCATCACGTGCTCGCACAGCAATTTATAAAAGAAGGAATGCAATACGACAAATGCTGAAACAAAGTAATTCAAACAGAAATAGCAGCCAGAAGGTTCCAATTATTCAGCCTGATTTCTCAAAAACTGCCCCAACTTCATCCAGGTCCAAAGCGCGCAAAAAACCAAGTCAAAACAATTTATCACAAACTTTATCAAATTCTCTTGGAAATTATCAAGAAGAAAATGCTTTGGAGGAAGAAGAAGGTATGCAAATTTTAACAGAAAATCAATCAATAGGAACACTTCCAATTAATCAATCATCTAGCAATATGTCAAGGGAAGTGGCAATTGATTCAAAAGTGAGTTTGGGAAACATGCCAATGACCCAAGAAGATAACATTCAAATTGAAGAAGAAGAAGAAGACAGAGACGAGACACCAAGAAAGCAAAGCAGCGCTGCTTTATCAGGAATTGCTTCAGGCTTAGCAAATGGACTCACTAATTCAAATGAAAATAATGAAGATTTAGCAAATGTACCAGCCACACTTGAAGAAAACGCAGAAAATGTTCCAGTAACTCTCGAAGAAAATGCCGAAAATGCGCCTGCGACCCTTGAAGATTCGCAACCAGTTGAAGATTCAAGTGGAGCTAACTTGCCAGGCATTGCATCAGGCATAGCAGATGGACTTGCAAACATCCCAGCAACTCTTGAAGAAGATGCAGAGAATGTTCCAGTTACACTTGAAGAGAACGATCAAAATGGACTCAATTTATCAGAAGTTGCATCAGGCATTGCTGGCGGACTTGCGAATAGTGACGAGGCTGGCGCTCCAGCCACACTTGAAGATTCACAAAAAGTCGAAGACTTCAATGATGCAGAGAATCCGACAAAAGTTATGGCACGCGGAGCACTCAAGAACATGCCAGCTACACTTGAGGCAAACGAAGAAGATGCAAACGCTCCAGCAACACTTGAGGACTCACAGCCAGTTGGCGATGGAGGCGACCTTTCAAAGATAGCATCAGGCCTCGCTGGCGGACTTACAAACAACAATGAAGAAGAAGATGCAAACGTCCCAGCCACACTTGAAGCAAACGAAGAAGATGCGAATGTCCCAGCCACACTTGAAGCAAACGAAGAAGATGCAAACGTCCCAGCCACACTTGAAGCAAACGAAGAAGATGCGAATGTCCCAGCCACACTTGAAGCAAACGAAGAAGATGCGAATGTCCCAGCCACACTTGAAGCAAACGAAGAAGATGCAAACGTCCCAGCCACACTTGAAGCAAACGAAGAAGATGCGAATGTCCCAGCCACACTTGAGGACTCACAGCCAGTTGGCGATGGAGGCGACCTTTCAAAGATAGCACCAGGCCTCGCTGGTGGACTGACAGGCAACACTGAAGAAGAAGGAGCAGGCGTTCCAGCCACACTTGAAGAAAACGCAGAAAATGTTCCGGTTACACTTGAAGCAAACGAAGAAGATGCGAATGTCCCAGCAACACTTGAGGACTCACAGCCAGTTGGCGATGGAGGCGACCTATCAAAGATAGCATCAGGCCTCGCTGGCGGACTTACAAACAACACTGAAGAAGAAGGAGCAAACGAAGAAAATGTTCCAGCCACACTTGAAGCAAACGAAGAAGATGCGAACGCTCCAGTTACACTTGAGGACTCACAGCCAGTTGGCGATGGAGGCGACCTTTCAAAGATAGCACCAGGCCTCGCTGGCGGACTGACAGGCAACACTGAAGAAGAAGGAGCAGGCGTTCCAGCCACACTTGAAGCAAACGAAGAAGATGCGAATGTTCCAGCTACACTCGAAGAAAGGGAAGTGAATGGGCCGGCAACACCTGAAGAGAACGGCGATGACGTTCAGGCAGTTGAAGACACATGCAGACCTCAGAACAGCACAGATCTTTCGGGCATCGCATCAGGCCTTATAAACGGACTCACAAACGCCGGCAACAACAACGGCGATGACGAACCAATTGAAGAACAAAACATGCCAGCCACACTCGAAGCAAACGAAGAAGATGCGAACGCTCCAGCAACACTTGAAGCAAACGAAGAAAATGTTCCAGCAACACTTGAGGCAAACGAAGAAGATGCGAACGCTCCAGCAACACTTGAGGACTCGCAGCCAGTTGGCGATGGGGGCGATCTATCAAAGATAGCACCAGGCCTCGCTGGCGGACTGACAGGCAACACTGAGGAGCCACAAGAGCCCGAAAACCCACCCGATGAAAACGAAGCAGAAGCCAGAAATGCGCAACAAGATGAGCAAGGCGGCTTAGTTGATCTTTCAAAAATAATCTCAGGAAACACAAATGAGCTCACGAAGGATCAAGAACAAAACGAGCCTGCTGATGATCAAGAATCAACAGATAAAAAAGGCGGAATCGACCTGTCGCGCATCATTTCTGGAAACGCCGGCGCTCTTGCACAGAATGGTGATGACGGAAAAGATTCAAAGGCGCTTGAACTGGCAGAAGCAGATGAATCAGACCATGATGACAAAAATAGTCAAAATGGTCCATTGTCTGGCATTATTTCTGGTAATGTGAATGCATTGTTTGGTAACAAAGCTTAATTTTAAGCATTTTTGTTGTTCATTGTATATTGAATTGAATTTAAATAAAATCATTTCTTTCGATTTTTATATCTTTTTATTTATTTATTTATACATAAATAAATAACTATTTTATAAAAAATTTGTTTTTTTATGTTTAAGATGCAAAATTAATAATTTTAATAATCAGTATATATTTTCTTTACAAGCTTCTAAAAGGTACACCAGCATATATTGCTCCAGAAATTTGGATGAATTCAGAATATTCATCAGCTTGCGACGCTGACGTTTCCGGTCTCATCGTATATGAAATTATTACAGGAATTAAACCATTTACTGGCTTATTGATGTATGAAATTTTAGGAAAAATAACTCAAGGAATTCCCCAAGAATTAAAAAAACAATTAATAAAACTTACAAAGAGCTCATTGAACAATGTTGGCTAAAAATCCATTAGATAAACTGAAATTTGATGTAATTTTACTAAATTTACAAGAAAATCCTGGTTGCATATTGGATACTATTGATGATAATTATATTGATTTAATAGACCAATATTCATCATCTTTTGGCAAAACAAAAGATCCTTTTTCAATTGAACAATATATTAAGCGAGATACTCCAACTTTCACTCAAGTTTTTAATAAAATTGATAAGAATTGATGAAAATGCAAAAGTTGAAAACAAGAAGGTAACTGAATCCAAAGATGACATAGGAGATGGTTCAGATGATTTAAATATGCTTAATCTAAATAATTATAGAAAAACTTTTGGGAATACTCATATCAGTGATATAAATAAATTTGCAATGGATTTATACAATGGTGTGAGTATGGAGGCTGATACAAAGAGGGCAGCTTGATAATTTAAAATTTCGGCCGATAAAGGTAAAATGGATATTTTAACTTAAAAATGCTTTTTACTATCTTCATTTAAATCAACTATGAATTTTAATTTCTTATTATCTTATTTTTACTAATATTTTTAATTATCAAAAATAATATCCAAACATGTCAAAATTCGAAAGATGCAAATAATTTTTACCCTCCCAATCAGGGCCGGTTGTAACAATTCTAACAAACCGCACGAGTGGACTTGGATGCAAAAAGTCATGCCATATTAAAATGTTTTTATTATCTTCTTCATTGATTTCAAACAGTTTTGCCCATGACTCTATTGGCTTATTATTGTCATCAGTAGCAATTACCTTGTAGCTTTTAAGTAGGCTCTTTCTCATTATTCTGAAACCTGTTAGAATGGCAGATCCATGAGTGAGTTCAACTTGGAACCATGCATTTTGTCCATCACAGTAGCTGGCGTAATTACTTTTCGTCAGATGAATTGAATTTAAATCAAAAGATGCTGCACAAATCCAAACTTTGCTTTTACGAGGATCTTTGTTTTCACTTTCTTCAATGAGAGTTGAAAATACTCCATTTTTTCTGTACTTTTCTTCTGGTGATAAAAGTTCAAATCTCTTGATGAACAAAACGTTTCCATTTTCCCAATTTGGGCCAGTTTGAACAAAGCGAACACAAGAGCCATTTGTTGGAGAAAAGTTAATTGTCATTGATTTTTGTTTCTCATTTAATTCAGTAGCTTCACTGATTGATTTCACAACATTTCCATCAATTAAGATTTTGAATGATTTGGGAAAACGGCTTTTATGCGTATAAATTATCATTCCATTTATAGTGACCGACTTTTCGAGATGGAATTCAATAAAAAAGTCAGGAGCGCGCTTGTAAGTGCCAAAGAAAGTGGTGGTGTTAGGATTGATTAATTGATATATGTCTCTATGCGATTGTGATGGAATAAAAAGAGGATGAAAATGATCTATCTCTATTTTTTTTAAAGTGTGTAAAATGCCGGGTTCATATGGACTTAAATTTACGTAGAAAAAGTTGCCAATTTGTGATGAGCTGGGCGAATCAGCTCCTCCTTTGGTGATAATTGATTTGGATTTTAAGGATGTTATTTCATTTCTCAATATTTCGATCTCATTTGATTGACTTCTGATGGTTTCTTTTAGTGAATTTATTTCTTCTTTGTGAGCCTTTTCAATTGACATTAATTTGTTAGAAATATCTGTATCTTCAGTGATTTCTTCGATGTATTCAACAAATTCATCAAGATCAATATCATCAAGTAAATACTTTTCTTCATCATCTTCAGTTAGAAGTTCTTCTGGTTGAGAAAGACTCAACTTATTAAAAAGTTCATTAAAAGTTGGCCTCTCATTTGGATTTTGTAACAAGCATTGTTGAATCATATTTTTGAGGCCTTCTTTAATTGGCGTGTTGAATGTTGGGCGAAGTCCATTTACGATTTTGTTCTTAAGCTGAAATTGCGTCATCTTTTGTTTCAAAAGCAAGTCTGAATAAGCTCGCATTCCTGTAATAACTTCGTACATTATAATTCCAAACGAATAGACATCAGCTTTGATATCATATTCAGAGGTTTCAATAACCTCAGGTGCCATATATACAACTGTACCACTTTCTGTTAATGTTTGATTTTTAGAATTTTGCGGATCGAAAAATTTAGAGAGTCCGAAATCTGTGATTAGTGGATGGAAGTTTTTATCGAGTAAAATATTGCCTGTTGATAAATCTCGGTGAATAACATTTTTGCTGTGGAGTATCATCATGCCTCGTGCGATTCCTGCTAATATAATTTGTCGTTTTGTATTATTGTAATCTGTTGAACATAAACCTTTAGATTCTTTATCAAGAAGTGATGAAAGAGATCCTTCTTCCATATAATCCATTAAAATTGTAATATTATTGTTTCCATTAAAATCATTAAATGAAAATCCTCTAAATGGAATAATTGTTGGATGCTGAACACGCATTAAAATTCCGATTTCTCTCCTAACAAATTGATTATGACGTGAATTACTTCCACCTGTATCAGCCAAACTAACTTTAGCAACCAATTCTTCTTTAGTACTTTTATTTTTAACCAAATATATGATTCCGAAACCTCCCTGGTTTATTTTTTTGATTACCTCATAGTCGTTAATATCAATTTTATACTTGTCTTTGAGAATCTTTATCATTTTAGAATATTTGACAACATTGACATTTTTTTTGAATAGGTTTGTATTGTAAAATTTTCGCCTAAACGATCATATAAATTTTTAAAAATTTTTAGAAAATATATGATCCAGGTCATTTGACAATTTTATCAAAAAAAAAAAAAAGGATATATATATTAGAATTCAAATTTTTTTTTTTAATTTTGAACTATCAATCAGTTGATGAGATTCATTGCATTTACCCAAATATAAGAAATTTATAATATTATCATTAATGCTAATTAAAAAGTATCAAATATTAAAGCATTTTAATGAATAGAATATTAAAAAGCTGAGACACACTCAGAGTGTGACACTCTTGAAGTAAAACTATTCCACTTTTTGAATATATCAAAAATTTTCTTTTTCGAAATTCGTTACTAATAAAAACTTCTACACTGCTTTATGTTATCTTCTCCTAATCGCTTAAGTAAATCAAGCGAGAACGATGGAGATTCACGTTTCAGCAGTCTTATAAATGATTTTTTCAAAAGCCAAAATGATAAAAATTGCCTTGCAAGTTGTTTTCAGTACTATTCCGAAAATATTTCAGGATATGAATTATCAAATAGAAATCTTCATATTATTATCAAGTTCGTTGACTATTTTGCTGTTGACAAAAAATCTTTATCAATTCTTGAAATATTTCAAGAAACTTTATGCGAAATGATTAATATGGTTTATGGAAGCAAACTATTAGAAGGTGATGATCGAAAACATTTTTTAAATTCAATTTTTCAACTGATACTAAATATTGTATCGTCTGCTCAAGAGAATTCCAATTATCCACTATTTTTAGATAATATCCTTTCTATCAAAGAAGTAAATTATATGATTTTATCACCAAATAATATTTCAGATTTATTTAAAATTCTTTTTAATCGTAAACAAAAGATTTTCATATCTACATTTCTTTCCAAAACAAAAGAATTTAATATCCAAAATGATAATTATGTCAACGCTTTAAATTCGTGTTTAAAACTAATTGAAGAAAATGAAGTTCGACATTTGCCATCCGCATTTGAATTTTTAGGGAACATAGCTGTTTGTCAAGAAGAAAAATCACAATTTTTTGAATCTTTTTTCCATTTAATTGAAGAAAAATCAGCTTATCTCAAGACTTTTACATTTTTAGCAAGATATTTCAACATACTCAACCATATCTCAAATCAAACAATGATAAACATCATCGAAAAAAATGGCAATCCAACAGTTATATACCAAATATTATTACTAATCGCAGAAATCGAAGATAAAGAGTTAATCAAAAATAAACTAATGTTGAAGTTAGCATCATTAAAGATGTCATATGATTGCCAAAAGCTTTTACTGGATCAATTTATTATCTTTGCTTATTGTTATGAAAATAGTGATGAAATTTTATTTAAGTTTTTCAAAAAGTTAGTTCCATTCTGGAAAACAGATGTGAAGCCTAAAATTTTGTTTGAATTGATAAATCAATTTGATGATTTTTACGATCAAATATGCTTAGAATTTTTAATTAACACTGATCAAGAGCAATTTTGTGATATTCTTAAATCTGGCATCGAAGATATAGAGTTTTTATGCCAAGCAATCAATATTGCTTTATATAACCAAGTATCATACACTGGTCAATTAATTAATATGTTAATAAATTGGGAAGAAAACAAAATTAACTGTGAACAATTCTTTCAAGCTCTATTCAAAAACAAAAGTAATGCAGAAAAAACCGTTGAGCCTTTTCTACGATTTTGCCAGATGGATGATCCAAATAAATATGTCTTTACTTACTTTGCCCGCTATGCGATTCGACACAGCGGTTTTCTTGAAGGTTTCATTCACAACAGCAACCTTGAGATCTTCTTTAGCCATTTGAATACTTTTCCCGCAGCTAATTTCCTTGCATCACTTTCGCACAAGCTACCAAAAAACGAAAAAATTGAATGGTATTCACGAGCATACTATGAAAAGAGCCTACTCAAAAAATTGACCATACAGCAACTGACCAGATTGATATACGGTTTATGGCCAATTGAATCAAGGTCAATTAAAGTTGAATACAAAATTTCAGACGAAAAAATTTGTATCCGTTCACTTGAAGTTAAAGTTTTTCTTGATAAAATTAAAAATAAAGAAATTCCAAATTATTTGAATTCAGGCGAAGACTCATTTCCACATTTCTACAGACTCGTATCGAATGCATCGTGCGACATTGAGTCTCTGATTCGACTGATCATTGATTTGTGTGAAAAGTTGGAGAATAAAAACAGCAAAGAAAAAATGAAAAGTTTATTCGAAGCGGTTTTATTCAAAAAGTCGAATAATTGTGAGGTTTCGGTTAATCCGTTAATTGAAATTATTTCAAAGAAAAAAGGTCAAATTAATCCGGTTATTTTTGAATCATACATTGAATTTGCCGCCCATCAGAAAAAGTTCGTTTCATCATTTTGTCAGCCGAAAAATCTCGAAATTTATTGTCAAAATATGAATACGATAGATTCTGTTGATCTTCTTGCATCGTTGTCGAATGCTGCCACTGAGAAAAACATAAATTTAATTGAATCTTATCTATTGAAAAATTATGAGCATTCAATTTTATCAAAATTGAGTCAAAACCGTCTTTATTTGTTTGCTTGCGGTTTATCACAAAATTCAACTGAAAAACCGGATTTTTTGATTTTCAATTGTTTCAATGACAAGTTTGAAAAGGAAAGTGAAAACAATTCAAAAATTGAATTGATGAAACTTTTACTGAGCAACAATAATGAAATTGAAATAAGGATTGAAAACGGCGACACTTCACTCAGAAAGCTTCTTTTTGACTACTTTAAAAATTACGGAGAAAACGTCGAGTATTCAATTTTGAGAGTGATTATTTGGGCTGAAAAAAGATGTGAAGTGACAGATTTTTTTGATGTTCTTTTAACCGAAAAAAATGCGGTTAGATGCGTTAATCCATTCATTTCATTTCTTGCCAAATATAAGACAATGTGCAATTTAACCTACCATATGTATACAAAAAAGCTTGCTCACAATATTGACTTTGTAACCGCTTTTTTAACCGATAGAAATTTATCGGTTTTTTTCAATGCATTGAATTCAACCGCTGGTGTTGATTTTTTAGCGGCTGTTGCATCAAACGGACCTTTTGAACAAATTGATAAATTCGTCAGAATTTATTTCAATAGGTCTGTTTTGAAACTTTTAAATGACGATGAACTTTTGAATCTAATTTTCGGTTTGCCTCATGATAATGTGAGTGAAAAACGTGAAACTGTTTTTATCAGAAATGTTTTCATTGATCCTTTCAGTAAAGATAAAAAATACATAGTTAGATGTGAAGGGGAAAAAGATTGTCTTGTCAAAATTTTGGATAATACAACTATTAAAGAGGCGATTGAAATTATCTCAAAAAGTTTGCATAAAGAAAAAATTTTCAAAGAAAAAGAAAAATTCATCGTTGATGATGTTGCTATTGAGGAAGAAGATAAAAATGAAGAGGACGAAGTAATTGAGTCAATCGAAATCAGTGAATTGGCTGATTATCCAAATAGTGATGATTTGTTTAATCAGATTGATTTCGAAGAAAATATTGTTAATGTTACAATCAACCATTAAATTATAGAATATTTTTTATTTAAAAGATTTTGTTTTTTTGTATACATTAGATAATAAATGTTTTATTAAGTAAAATATAACGTCAATATTTCAATTAAAATCAGATATTCATAAATTTTTTCTTAGATGAGCTGATTTTTTATAAGATGATGAATAAAAATAAATAATTGGCACGATACTCGGTGAGTAATTTCCTAAATCAATAATTTATTGAATTATTTTATTCATAATTATGACAATATAAAAAAAAACTTCTATATATATATTATTTATTACAACTAAATATATATTGATTAATTATATAAAAATATTCATTATTTTATGTGTAATTATTGAGATATAATATTTTTTATATTTTTTTATTGGTGTATTTTTCAATGATTATCATTTTTATTTTATATGAAAAATATCAATTTTTCAATAAGAATTTTGAAAGTAAATTTTCGATTAATTTCATTTTTAATTCACAATTTAATTCATAACTATTTATGACTTCCATTTCGGCTGATGATGATAAAGATGATATTCAGGATGATGAAACTCAAGATCATCCCAAATTATATATAGATGCTAATCAAGATGGAATCACAATAGAAACAAAAGAAAAGCATTCAGGAAAAAAGAAAAAAAGCAAGAAGAAGAAAGAACACTCAATGTTATACTTAGTTAATGAAAATAATTCAGATGAACATAAAAAACATAAATCGAAACGCGCAAATTATAAGTCGTGCGTTGTATATAGAAAAGACGATGATTTGAAAGAGAAAAAAACAGAAAAAGAAGTAAAAAAGCACTCGATGTTAGACTTAATTTTAACTAATAAATTGAAAGAAGAAAGCGACCGAAAAGTAGATAGCGATGGCTCTACTATAGTATAATAATATTGTTACAAATAGCTGTTAATAGTTTATAGACATAATAAATAGAAATCAAAACTCTTTTATTATTTTTAGATGTATTTTATTAAACAAATTAAATTAAAATCTTGATTAAATTGAAATTGTAATTGTTCATTTTAAAATTTAATTAAATTAAAATTCAAAAACAATATTATTCAGATATAAAAATATATCTCATTAATCAAAATGCTTAGAATGTCTATGACGCTTGCTTTCGATCTTTGCGTTTCGTTTTTCAATTTTTTCTTGCATTCGTTCTCCTTTTCTCTCAAGTCTTTCACGCCTACGTTTAGCTCTGGCAATTCGCTTAGCTTTACGAATTTCAAATTTTAATTGCTGCTTATCTTTATAATCATTATCTTTTTCATCATATCTATCACCGCAACTTGCCAGAAAACTATCATCATTTCGTGATTCTCTTCTTAAATCATCATACTCATGAGGATTGGCCTGTAATATACTTTTTTCTTCATTGTTTTCATGTTTTGTTTTTGAACTTTCTGAAATTGTCATAATATCATCATTTTTTCTCTCATGCCTTGCTTTTCTTCGTTCTTCACGAGCTTCTCTTCTCTTTTCTTTTAGTATTTTCTTTGATGCTGCTTTATTTGATCCACTTTCTGACCTTGAACGACGATGTTGGCGATAATTGCGGTGAGATGATTGTCTTAAATCACCAGAATCGTCACTTATACTTACATATTCGCTGGAATCAGCTTGTTCTGCCAAATCTTCATCAATTATCTTTAATTCTTCCACTTGTATTTCATACTCTTTTTTCATTGCTTCTAATTGCTTTTCACTGTATACTATTTTTTGTGAATTTGGGTTTACAAGATCATCATCATAATTTTCATCATACGAATATGAGATTGAACTTTCTTCTTCGCTATAATATTTTTCATCAGTAAATGATTCTTCTTCTTCATTGTATTTTTCTTCTTCATGGGGAGATCCATGGACAATTATTCCTGCCTTTTCAGACATTTGATTAAAATGATTAATTATTTATTCTTCTCAAATTTTTTTATCTCTTTTGAAAATTTTCAATGTACAAACTTCATTATTCATTTTTTCAAAACTTTATATTAATTATCGTTGAGAATTTGAATTATTATAATCTTCAAATTGAAATGACATTGAAAAATATATCTCAAAAAAAAATCCATTTTATTTCTTAAAAAAATGATGCAATCACATTTTTAAATTATAAATCATATTTCATAAGTCAGAACCAGTTAAGATGTTACAATATTTAATTAACAGTATATTTCATATATTAATATTTTAATTGATTTACAAAAAAAATTCAAAAATATCTATATTTTTTTTTTATTATTATAAAACTACAGTTCTTTGTTTATGACATCTTTATCATCTTCTTCGTTTTCTTCAGTATCTTGTTCATCAATAAAGATACCTTCTACTAATTTCCAAGATAATTCGGGTCCATGTGTATTAAATGAGCAGTATAATTCAAATTGCCCTCCATTTTGAGGTGGTAAAGAGCTTCTCTGATCTGTCGCTATAGTGCATCGTTTAATTACATGCTGCAGTTTAATTGAATGACCAAAAACAGGCCAATCTGAATCTTCGAGACATCTAACACTCCACCAATTTCCTTTATCAACTTCTGGAAAAGAAGTAACTTCAAATCCTTTTCCAAGCAAGCTCCAAAAATCATGAGTATGAAGAAATCCACGAGAAGTTGTATGATATAATTGAACTATATCATTGCATTTAATTCTATCTCCTTGGTGAATATGGTTATTTTGTAAATATTCTGGACCAATTTTATTTAAATTTGAATCTGGAAGACTGAAATTTTGTGGTAAAATAGTCCAAATCGATTCTGCAAGATAATCTTTTGTGGATGCGCGTGTTAACATTTGATGACTTCCACCTTCATAACTGAGTTGAGATGCTGATAAGTAGCGCTTTGTCATATTATGCTCGAGTTTAATCATTGAGTAATATGTGAGAGGCCGATAATAAGCAGAAATGGAAAAAGAGAAAAAGATAGAAAGAAGCATTTGAAATATATTTTTTATTTAACAATTCGGGTGAATTGTGATATGAAAAAAGAATTTAATGAGTCAATCTCAACCTGTCGTTTTAACAGCTGGATATGATGCAGTAGTTGTAGCATCACCTATTTTTAGCAATCAAAATAGCCCTAACATCAAAAATATATCAACTTCTGTATCACAAGTTAATAGAATTGTAGTAGCTCCAGATAATAGAGTTGCACTTGCAACAAATCCATATGTTTTGATATATGATATTTTTAAGCAAACTCGCTTTCAATATAATGGGCATTCAACAAATGTTACAGACATAATTTTTGCAAAAGATTATATTTATACATGTAGTGAAGATAGAACATGGAGAATTTGGGGTGGTCAACAACAATGCTTAAAAAAAGTTCAAACAGGTTCTGCCTTAAACGCAATAGCATTAACACAAGACAGTCGTTATATATTCACAGCAAATGAGAAAGGACAAGTAGAAATGTATGATACAAAAAGTACAATGAATAAAGCCATTGCAACAATAAAATTAGCACAGCCTCCAATTCGTTCTATTGCATTATCGCAAGACAATAAGCGTTTAATTGCTGCATGCCACGATGGCACTTTATTTGTTCTCGGAATTAATCTTTCAGCATCGTCTGGTTCAACTTCATCCAATTCTTCGCCAAGCCCGGCATCTCCGGCCCTTTCAACGACAAATATTTCTTCCTCTTCTTCTTCTTCACTATCGAATTCAATATTTACAGAGATATGCAGATTTGAAGCGCACAATGATGTGATTTTAAGATGTGCTATTTCACCTGATCAAAAAACATTTATAACCACATCAGCCGATTCTACAGCCAAAATTTGGGATTTCGAAAATTATCAATTAAAATTTACGCTTACAGATCCAACTCAAGAAAAGTGGATATGGGATGCTGCTTATACAAGAGATTCTCAATATGTTGTTACGGCAGGAACAGATAAAACATGTAGAACTTGGAGTCTTAAAGATGGAACAAAAGTAGCATCTAGTAATTCTCATAGCAAGGGAATTACTGCATTAGCTTTATTTTATAGTTAAATATATGAATAATATAGAAATTAAATAAAAATCTCTTTTAGCATTTGCATATCTTTGCATAATAACGCAAGATCCCGTAAAGGATTGGGTAGTAAATCGTGATTTAAATGATTTTGATTCACAGTTTGCCTCTATATCGTGAGCAAATGTTTAATCTTCTAATTCCAAAACTTTTTGTATTATGTTTAATTGACCTTATATCAAAACAAATTCTTTCCTTTTTATATGGAGAGGCGAATTAAAGAAATCGTTTCTGATGAACTTCATAGGATGCAAGCAGAATTACGCCTCACATCTCAAAAAAGTTTAATCGCTGGTTTACAAGATGAAATACTTAATCTACGATTTCGTATATTTAGTGAAGATAACCCTCCAGCAGTAAATGAAATTATTTCACCATTCCAACGAATGATTTCGCATCCACGTTCAACAGATGTTATTACTTCAGTTGCAGTCACATCATTATATGTTTTTCTCAAAAACGATCTTTTTACAACGCAACCTGATATTTCAGCCCTCGTTCAATGTCTTTGTTCATGCCAATATCAAATTACTTCAGAACAAGATTGCTCAACTTTAAATGAACAAATTATATCGATATTTTTATTAATTTGTTCAGACCGATTTTCTTCTCTTCTTAACCTTGAGTCTGTTGAATCTATTTTTAGATACTGTGAGCAAGATCTAAGGCAGCTAACATTTAATTGTTCACGCTCTTTTGCGCTAACGCAATGTTTATCCGAAATATCAGTTATTATTACAACTCGGGAAGATTTTAAATCGTTCGTTAGCGAAGCATTGCTAACATTGTATTATATAGCTGACTTAAAATCGTACGCTGGCAGTGGATGGGTTTCTCGAATTGCTGCAATTTCCTCATTTTTACAAATCGCAAAGCGTGACGTTACATTAAAATATCATGAAATCGTTGTTTATACTTGCATCATTCTATACCAACAACTTACTACACCAGACGACCGAAGTAATTTTGTTTTATCGCTTCGTTTATTTTATACTGTTTTCTCTCGTGTATGGAAAAAAATGCCAATTCTTTTTTCAATTTGTTTTGAGTTGATACTTGATTTTTGTAATTCTTCGACTGTATCTCCTCTTTTAAAGTCCACTGCTTTTGAAATATTAATAGATTTTGTTTCTCTTCCTAATTTTCCACTTGAATTTTTCAATAATTTTTCAACTCGACCTTTTTTACCTGATCTTTTTAAAAAGTTTATTACGCTTATTATGTCTATTGCAAATGTCCCATCAGCAGTTCCTGATGTTCAGTCAGTTGCAATTAGTCTTATCTCAACGATTGTTGAGCAGCTCACTCCAAAAAACAAAAATAGTTCAGAAAATCCACCCATGCGAATTAGCATTGATCCACAAGCTCGAGAACTTTTTGCCGAAGAGCTAGACAAATATGAAAAATTAATTGATTTTACAACCAAATTTAATCAAGACAAAAATGCATTGATCAAAGAATATTCATCTGAAGAAACTGCAAAATTGTTATTTATAGCGCCTGGTATATCTAAAGACTCTCTTGGAGCCTTTTTTGCTAAAAATGACGAAATCCACAAAAAAATCCTCCAAAACTACATCAATCTCTTTGATTTTTCCAATCTAACAATTGATCAATCAATTCGTCTTTTCCTCTCATCATTTCGGATTGTTGGCGAAGGTCAGATTGTAGATAGACTTCTCGATATGTTTTCCGTTGCCTTTTACGACAGCCATAAAGATACTTTCTTTCATGATGCCGCATCAGTGCATCTCTTTTCAGTTGCCTGGCTTATGTTACACACATCGATGCATAATAAGAATGTTGTTAAAAAGGACACTCTAACGGATTTCTTATCGTTGCTTAAAGGACAAAACAATGGTGAAGATTATGACACTCAATTTCTAACTGATATTTACAATTCTGTTAAACGAAGTAAGATATTAATTGAAGAAGATACAAAATGTAACTCACCAGCATTTTGGGAGTTACAAATCCAAAGACAAACGATTATGAAATTAGAGATTTTAGAAGTCGAACCATTTTCAGAGACAACCATACGATTTTTCAGAGAGATCTGGCAACAAGCGGCTCCGATTTACACCACCTTATTTGACCATTCAAATGAAGGTGTAGATCTTGTATTAAAGACATTTTCAAGATGTGCGAGTATCTCATCATATTATCAAATGCATGATGTATTGGATAACTTAGTTGTCAATTTATGTCGATTTACTCATACTAATACAAAAGTTGGTCTTTCTGAAGAATCGTCTAAAAAAGCACTTCATACATTATCGAATGTTTTATTCGAACATGGAGCACAAATTCAAGAAAGTTGGAAATATTTCATCGAGATGCTTCTTGACATGTTTCGATTAGATGTTCTACCTGAAGAAATGCGAACACAGATAAATTTATGTAGTAAAAATTCAAAAATTTTAATAGGACCAACAATGATGATGAACTTGTCTTCTTGGCATAACATGGCACCTAGAAAATCAACACCTGTTCTATCGTTCTTCAGAATCTTATCATCACATGATAGCGATAACGAAAGTGATAATAGTGTCAGTACATCAAATGGAACTGGAAGTAGAAGAAACAGTACAGTTGGTCCTTCAAATGATCTTAGATTAATGGAACAAAGAAGTTTAATTAAAGATTGTCGAATTCACCTTATAATTGACCAGTCTCTCTATTTTTCAAGTCAATCTTTAAGTTACTTCTTAAAATCATTAATCTTAATTGCTCATAGCTACTTACAAGATTTAAATGATAATAAGGCAATGGCTGAGGCTGTGGCTTGTTTTCATTGGGTAACGCAAACAGCAACCGTTAACGAGGAAAGAATTCAACCTCTATGGAAACCTGTTTTTGAACTGTTTTCTGGCGCACTTTCAGAGGTACAATATGAACGAACAAGAATATTTTTCATGCAACGCATTTTAACATCTATGTTTACGCTTATTAATCATACTTGGGGTCATAAAAATTTCAGAGAAGATATAATTTCCCTTTTAGAAAAAGTTGCATCTTTTGATACAAGATGTTTAAATGCATTACTTCCAGAATTAATAGGTGGAACTGGTTCTTTCTTTTCTCTTCATGTTCAATCATTCGCTGAGTTCATGCACTATCAACCAATTCTAACAATATTAAATGCATCAGTTACAGCTGCTGCTGCTGCAAATAATACTAATATTAATACAAATTCAAACGATAATTCAAATGGATCATTAAATACAAGTAACTCGAACAATTCATTAAGATGTGATGATGAATTACTTCCCCAACCAGTCACGCTTCTTCATACTCTTATTGAAAAATATAACGAATGTTTATCACGCGAACTACCTACAATTGATCATTTACAAGATTTTTATATACCTCTCTTACAAACGATAGCCCTCTTTTGTATTAAAGACTCAAGTGAAGACGTTTTTACAAGGTTTAGAGACTTTCAAATAATTCTTTCTTTTCAAGGAATTGAAAAGCAAACACCTCAAATGTGGGATTCAATTTTCGAAATGGTGCTGTTCCCATCACTCGCTCGCCTTACAACAGAAATACCGATACAAACAAAGAAAAATCAAGTTAATGCTGAATCAAACCTTGATACACAATCTTTAAATAATGGAAATGAAAACATGCGGCAAAGAGCAATAATGATGGTTAGAGTAGTTTTTAAAACATTTTTGTCAGCATATATATATCTTCAAGAACTCCCAACTTTCTCTTTTATTTGGTTTAAGATGGTTCAATTCATGATGAACTTGATGAAAGTTAATGATTCTGATTTAAATGAATGTATACCAGAAATGTTGGGAAATGCACTATTAGTGATGAAAGAAAGTGGGGTGTTTGAGCAAGGTGATGATAGAAAACAGATGTGGTTAAATTCTGTTCAAGTAATTGAGCCTCTTGCACCATCATTCAAATCCCTTTTCCATCAGCCCCTTCAACCACCTGTGCAGCCTCAGCAGCAACAAAAGCAAGATGAAACTCAAATGCAGATGAGCTCTCCTTTAAAAGTTAATAGTATATCTGTGCCTTCTTCTCCGCAAAATAATGGTTCTGCAAATCAAAAAGATGAAAAAGAAACAGGGGCCGATGACCAGCAATTGGAAGAAAAAACTGTCAAATAATTATTGTTTTATATATCTAATTTGTTTATATTTTTATTTGTATATAATTTTATAATATAAAAAAAGTTTATAATTTAGTAATTATAACTTTTATTGATTTTGATATTTAAAATATTTGATTAGCATTCCTTTTACATATTAATTCAGCCACATTAAGGTCCTATAGAAACAAATAGTATATTAAATATTAAGTAGCAAAGTTGGAAAATGTTAATATATTAATTAAAAAAAAAAGTTAACCATTTGTTACTTCCTTCATTTTCATATAATAATTGATATCGTATAGTTTATTGTGTATAATGATGAATGAATAAAAATCATTAACAATAGAAGTATTCATATTCTTTGGTGATTTATTGATGAGATGAAAATTCAGAGATTAATTCTGAAAAAGTTGATATTTTTTAAAAATTGAATGTCATAAGTGATAACTTATAGCTTTTGTTTTGATTGACATAATTATATAATTGATTAAGCATGCTTTATATATTAATATTATAATTGTTTTGTTCTGAAATTACATCAAATGAATTCTCCAATATGAAATGTCCCTATTCAAAAAGTGAGATGAAAAGAGTTAAGATGGAAAAAAAAAAAAAAAAAAGGCAATAATAATAAAGGAGAGAGCTCATAAGAACTCATTTAATTTCCAAAAGTTTTATCTTATTAAGACTGAAATTTTAAACTAGAATCTTTAAGTATTCTTCGGAAACTTTACGAGCACGTTTGTTAAGTGTAACTTTCAAATCTGATAATTCCTTATCGACATCTTGGAGAAAAGTGATAACAAATTCAATTAATTTTGAAAGAATCATTTGCTCGGTATGAATATTTGTAATCAAGAATGAAATATCGTATCCTGCTATTGGTTTTCTTCTTAGAATTCTGAAAGCATCAGCTCTCTGGCAAAGGAAACGCATGAACATTTTAGTGATGAAATTATCAACATCATCAAGTTGCTTAACTTTAACATTAATACGAACACTGTTAATAGATGTTTCGATAAGGACGCACTCGAGTTCAGAACGAGCAATCATAATTGGTCTAGCAACAACTTCTGATTTTTTGTCTGCATCAGTAGATACTTCAATTTCGGGTTTGTTGTGTCTTTCCACATCCTGAGAAGCGAAGTTACGAAGACAAATAGCAGCCTGGAGGGAGCGTTTGATTGCGTCAAGATATGGTTGTTGTGCTGTTTTAGCCATTTAATTACTTGATTTAGAAAATTGAATAAATCCCAAAAAGTGATATGTTTTATTAAGAAAATAGAGAATGACAATTCAGAGAATTCAAACAGACCTTTTCAATTTATTTTTTTATTACGATAGGATCCTAATGTTTTCTATTTTTTATAATAGGTTAAATTTTCATGAATTGCAAAAGGTGAAAAATTGAATCAGAAATATAGAAATCAACAAATGATTATACTCGTTATTGGAGACTTACATATTCCACAGAGAAAATTGGATATTCCCGATGCATTCAAGCAAATCCTTACACCTGGTAAAATTCATCGTATTTTATGTACAGGTAATCTTACAACCAAAGAAACACTCAATTATTTAAAAAAGCTTTGTAAAGACGTAATACTAGTTACTGGTGAAGAAGATGAATCAGGTATTCCTGATTCTAAAGAAACTCAGACAGTTAAACTCGGTGAATTCAGATTTGGTATAATTCATGGACATCAAGTAGTTCCATGGGGAGATCCAGAAAGACTTGGAGCATATGCAAGAGAGCTTGGAGTTGATGTTTTAGTCAGTGGTCATACTCAAATTCCATCTGTTGCTGAATATGAAGGTAGATTATTACTAAATCCAGGAAGTGCAACTGGTGCCTTTTCACCATTAGCACCAGATTCTACGCCTTCTTTTTTGATTCTTGATGTTAAAGGTGATCAAATGACTATCTATCATTACAAAGTTACCGAATCACAAGGTGTTGAAGTGTCTCATACAATTTATAATCTTCATTAAAAAGGGAAAAAATACTAAATCGATGAAAGTGTTATAATTTCCTAATTTTCAGCTTTGTTTTTTTTTCTTTTTTATTTATATAATGAGTTATAATAAATAATTATTCTTTAGGCAATTCAAACAAGTATATGTGATGGAAAATCCCTTCTTCAGTTGGATGGGGTACTGGAATTGGTGGGTGTCTAATCCAATTTTTTCCAATATCTTTAAAAAATTTTTCACGATGATCGGGAGGCGCGTATGAAACTTCAATAAATAATCCACCTGGAGATAAAACTCTTTCTACTTCAGCAAATGTTGTTATAACAATATCTATTGATTCGTTTGAGCATATAAGTGCATCAAGTGTACCTTTGTCAAAAACGACATCGAATGAATTATCATCAAAATCTAAATGTTGGCAATCCATAGTTTCCCATGTTAGTCGAGGATCGTCAGCATATTTTTGTTGCATTTGATATATACAAACAACTGAAATATCGATATTAACTACACTTTTAAAAACAGACTCAACCATTTGATAAGAACAAACTGAATTGCCGCATCCTAAGTTTAAAACGCGTTCTTCTCCACTAAATGTATGCACTTTTTTAATATATGGATAAAGTTGATTCCAGTCATGATACCAATCATACATTTCAGTTGATTGAGAATATCTATTGTCCCAATATTCTGGATTTTCATAATCTGGCGTTGTGAATGGACCGTTCGACATTTTAATAATAATACATTCAATTGCAATTTGGTCTTATTTTGATAGATTTTAAAAGGTTTTTAATTCTAATTTTTATTAAAATATAAAATCAAACAAAGTTTAAGAACAAATATCATGCTATTTGTTGATTAATCTAATCTGAATCTGAGTCTGAATCAGAATCTGAATCAGAATCCAAGTCTGAAACATCATCTGATGTTGGTGGATCGGATGAATTTGATTTTGATAGAGAATTTCCTTTTGTTCCAGTGTTAATATTGTGGCTCTTAGTGTTATTATTATTCTTCTTATCATTCATGTTTGATGATGTTGTAGTTGTTGATGTTGTTGATCCTGATGATGGAGATTTTGATTTTGCTGATTCTTCGTCATCGTCATTATCTGATGATGACGAATTTTCAATATTTAAGTTAGGACTCCATAACGAGCTTGAGTTAAATGATAGTCGTGCTTTTGGCTTTGGCTTTGGTTTTGGTTGTTCTATATGTTGTTTAAGTTCTGTTATTGATTTGTCTAGAATAGCTTCTGGTGGTTGCTTATCAGGATAGTTAGAAGCTATAAATGAGAATCCATTAAATGATACATCAACAGGTGTTGCTGTTGAATCCTGAGCCCTCATTCCTGTAAATTCTGAGTCAAAGTTGATAAGCTGGCATGAATTTGTTGGTTTTGGTGGAATATATCTTGGCTTGTATTTCTTTTGAAAAACTTTATCAAAGTCGAGACCTTTGAAAAATGGATGGCTTCTAATTTGTTGGAATGTCATTCTTTCTGTTGGTTCTTTCTTAAGAAGATTTAATATGAAATCTTTGCAATCAGCATCAAAGTTTCTTGGAAATACAGGATCTTTGTTGCAAATGTCATCATACATTTTTGATTTATTTCTGTGTGCAAATGGAGTGTCACCAAAAGCAAGTTCATAAGTCATAATTCCAAGTTCCCACCAATCTATCAATTCGTCATATGATTTTTCTTTTATGATTTCAGGTGCTAAATATTCTGCTGTACCACAGAATGTTGATGTAGTGTTATTGCTTGATAAATCTTTAACAAGACCAAAGTCTGTAAGTTTCAAATGTCCATCAAGATCAATGAGAATATTCTCTGGCTTCAAATCTCTGTATACAATGTGCTGTGAATGCATGTAATCAAGTGCAAGTGCAACTTCTGCGACATATAAACGGACTTCTTCAAGAGGAAGTTTGTGAGAATCAGCCAAATGCTTGAAAAGTTCGCCTCCTGAAATGTATTCGAGTCCCAAATAGAATTTTGTTTTTGTCTGGAAAGCAAAGCGAATTTGAACGATAAATGGATGCTTGACTTTGAGTAACACATTTCTTTCAGCGAATATTGTGTGAATTTTTCCTGATTTGATTAACCTTGCTTTGTGAACAGTTTTAATTGCATAAATTTTGTGGGTTTTCTTTTCCTGACATAGCATCACTTTTCCATAATAGCCTTTTCCAATAACTGAAATTATATCAAAATCGTCCATTGAATATTGTGATGATCTTAATGTTATTTCTCGAAGTTTGGAAACCCATAGCTTTACGATTGAATCATCTTTGCAAGAAAGAAGTATCTTCTTTTTCATATCTGGGTTCTGAACAGAAAAAATTGGCTTTTTCTTATTATCTTCGTATTCAATAATTGATTCAGGTAAAATTTCGATATCATGTTTGACAACTTTTTTGTTTTTCCATAAAAGTAAATGATTTCCTTCTAACGTCACAAAGATCTTGTGCCAGAATCCAGCTTTAGTTCCTTTCTTCTTAAACCATTGTTCATGGACAAAATCAGGTATATTTTCTTTTAATTGTTCGTCTGCCATTGCGAAATAATTTATGAGTTGAAAAAATTTTATTTATGATAAAAAATATATCATTTTTATTTGATTGAAAATTGAAAAATAAATTCACAATTTTTTCTTTGGAATTGACAAGATAAGTATATAAAATAAAATAATGTTATTGAATTTTGTGAGATTATATTAATGTTTAAATTAAAATATAAATATTTTGTTTAAAATGTAATATTACCTTTAATAATCATGATTTTCTATTTTGTATAATGAATTAATTTTTAAAAAATAAGTATACTAGTTTAATAATTAAAATTTTGAATTATATCTAATTAACATTTCTTATTTGAAATTTAATAACAATTCAAAATTCTGAAAATAATCATTTCAATTAATTGAAAAATTGATATTTTATGTGAAAATTATATAATTAGATTTATTATGTATGAAATTGGTTATGAAAGAAGTTAAAATAATTTCTAATACAAAATATTAGAGATATTTTATTATTCACTTTTGCCCAGAAAAAGTCGAACTTTTCCAAGGGAAAAGTGAATTTTGATCATCCCTACAAAATATTTAATCATTCAAAATTCAATAAGTTATGATGTTTTACAAAATTGATTATTGTGCAAACTTTTTCAAATTCGTGGACATATAAACAATGAATTTTTGAATCAATATTTTTGTATTATCAGAATTTTGAATAAACTTTTTAATTGGGTTTTATATAAAATTGCGGTTGCCCTCAATTTTGAATATCCCCTTGAAAATCAAATTCAATTTTTTCTGATAAAAGTACCTATTTCGAGATCACGATTAAAATTGATATGCGCCATTATATTATATATCATCAAACATGATTAGTTTACTGATTTATTTTAAGTCCTAGAAAGACTAGTTAGATTATTTTTTACATATAATATATTTTTTTAAACTTTTGTTTTTGGTTTGAAATATGATAATAATATTGAAATTGCGAATTTTTAAATGTTTTTGGGTGTCTAGCATGAATTTTTTAGTTTTCTACTTATCTTATTTGATATCTTTTTCCAGATAATCCAGTTCATTAAAATAGTAAAAGAAAAAGGATCTTTCTGATATTTGATAAATTTATATATACATAAATTGGCACTAATAACTGAAAGTTTAGATTATTTTTTGACATCAGAAAATTATTGATTTCCAATAGAAAATACAAATATGATTATATTTATTATCATGTCTAATGGTTTATACAATACATAATATTTGATTTGAAAGTTTTTGAATATAGATAACTAATCAATAATTTGGAATAATTGAAAAATATTCATAATTAAATATTGATAATTAGTTTACAACTTTGGTAAATATTATATTTATTAATTTAAAATCATATAGATGATTTAAATGTTGAGATAAATAAAAAACAAAGATTAAAATATTGAATAGTTTACACTTTATGTTTTCTGAGTTTAAAAACCCTACTTTTTAATATGGATATATATCCCAAATGGAAATGCCATAAGGAAGCCTCGTTCAAAGGAAGCAGGTCCAACTTTGAATCTGGTTAATAAAGAAAAGAATATAGTGAGCTCTTGTTTGCAAAATATTTATTTAAACAGTAATATAATAATTCCTATATATTTTTTTGAATGAAGGTAAAATAATATATCAAAAATGATTTGTAAATAGACTAAAAATATCTTTTCTTCGTTATCATTGATTTTAAAATCTGATGAAGAAAATGTTTTTTTTTTTTTTAATCGGATTCCTCAAGATCAGATTCTTGTCTTCTGGAATTTCTCCCTTTTTTCCTCTGATCTTTTTGAGATTTTGATGATTTTCCTTTTTTCTGTGAGTGCTTTGATTGGCTAGGATTTGGTTCTTCTTCAATTGAATCTTCGTATTCTTCTTCGTTTTTTTTTTCTGATTCTTCGTTTTGAGTTTTTTTTTCTTCATTTCCTTCCTCCTCTTCTTCCTCTTCCTCATTTGCAGTTTCACTGGGAGTAATATCGCATACTAATTCTTTTGCCATTGCAATTAACGTGTTTAAAGAGAATTCAGCATAAAAGCGGGGCCCAAGCGAAATCATTTTCTTTGGAATTTGTGAATTATCATCTTCTTTTTTTTTTGCTTTAAAATAATCTTGAGATATCCATTTATTCATTATATCAGGCCATTTCCCAAAAGCTTCAGATTCCTCCTGTACTCCGCTATTTTCAAGTATTTGCCAAATTTGATCCAGGTCAACTAAATTTCCTTTAAAGTGAACAATGAAAAAACAAAAAACAAGAAGGCCAACTTCTTGTTTTTCTTCAGAACTAAAAGGAATTGGATAATCCTTGGGATAATGATGCGTCCTTACAAGAAAATGCTTGCTTGATTGAGATGGTTTTTCATCAGGTGCAACGCCGTCTACAATTTGAAGTCCCATTGACTCTGTTAACATCTTGCTTGCAGATTTTATTGGATCTACTCTTTTTTTTCTTGATTTTTCGCGAAATTCATCAAGGACTGGTTTTAGTTGAGGTTTTCTTATCCCTTGCCTTTCTCGATTTTTATAAAGAAAAAGTCGAGCAACACGCCCAGCTTCATTTTCATTTGTTCCTTGCGTCTGGCTTTCTTCGTCAGATGAATCGCCCATATTTGATAACAAATTCTAAACGATATTCTGGAAGGATGTCACTCAATAAATGTAACCACATTTAAAGAAAAAAAATAAAGATTTTACATTATATAAATTTGAACAAGATAGTTAAAGATGAAAACCAAATATTTAGAAAAGATCATAAAATCAAATAAAAAAGAAAAGAAAACTTATAGGTTATCTATCATATTGCTTTAAAAGAATGACTTTTTCTTTGGTGTTGTCTTTGTAGACTTTGGAGTTGATTTTCTTGATTGTTGTCCGCTTCTATCATTATTATTTTGTAAGCCCATGTTGTTGATGTTAATTGGAGAGTATCCATACTTCTTCATAATGTGGAACTGTGCAAGAACTAGGATCATTACTGGTCTCATTGAAACGACAGGTTCATCATAATGTTTGAATTCAGGAACTTCTTCTTTTCCATCAAAGTATCTTAATAAGAACTTTTTCTGAGCTCTTAAACTTTCCATTCTGAAAATAACTTTGCGATTTGATATTGAAGTTAAAATCATTTCTCCAAGAACAAATCTCAATTCCTTGCATGATTGACAAGGAACTTCTCCATCTGTGAAGTTGACAAATAAGTCACGAGCCCATCTATCCCATTCACGGAGTGCTACCAAGGCCTTTGAGTTCACCTCACTGTTATTATTGTTGCTTTGAAGAGAAACATTTCTTTCTTCATAATTTGTAGCAGAAGGTGAATTTGTCAAATTAGTCATAGTATTGTTATTATTTTCATTTTCTTTATGGTTAAGAACAGCATTTTCTGCGGTATCTAAGCGCTGTACGACTTTGGATAGTGTTTCAATCACCGTGTCCTCGTCGACGCGCGATTGGAGTGGTAAGTATTGTTCAAGTGTTGTGACCACTTGATCGAAAAAGTTATCAAAATGATCAGCTGCTTGTTGAGTAACATCAGTGATTGATTTATTCAACTCAGATTCACGAACGGTCATCTGTGCCATCCAATAATTGTCACGCATTGCTTGTATTTTTTCAACATTTTCTTGTGCTTGCTTCAATTTTGCAGAAAGAAGAAGTTTTTCTGTTTCAAGTGTTTTGACTTCGGCACGAAGACGATCACTTTCCTTTTGAGAAGTTGTGTTTTCTGAAATTTTAGAAAGTTTAGCATTTAATTCTTCATTTTGCTTTTTCAGTACAGCTGTTGTTTCTTTTTGCTTCTTAAAAGCTTGTTCATATTGGTTAAGATATGATTTCAATTGAGATTTAAGTGTCTTCACTTTATTGGTCTTCTCGGCTAATTCTTGCTGTAATTTTTCTTCTCTTTTGGCAGCTCTTTCTTTGGCATTATTTAAGTCCTCTTTGTGTTGCTTTCGCTCACTGTCCATTAATTGATTTACTCTCTTGTCAAAGAGACGGCTTTTGTTATCCATAGCTTCTCGGAGGCTCTTGTTTTCTGCTCTCAAATCTTCATTGCTTTGCTCTAATATTTCTTGAGATGCTGATAATTTGTCCATTTTTTCGGTAAGATCTTGATTCTTGAGTCTTTCTTCATTGTTCTCTTTGGTCAATTCTTCGACTTTGTTTTTGAGGTCATTGTTTTCTTTTTCAAGGTTTCTTGTTGCTTGAAGTGTACTTTCGGCTTCATTTTTAAGTTGGTCTATTTGATTCTGCATTTTATTTCGATCCTCATCGAATAATTGTGCTGAAATATCTCTTTCACGTGTTTCTGTATTGATATTAGAGTTATCATTATTGTTATTATTGTTATTGTTTTCTTGGTTAAGGAAGTCAGTAATCATTTCAACAGCACGATCGACAACGCCTTGTAAATCAAGGGAATTTTCATTATTGCCTTCTTCTTCTTCTTCGAACTCTGTTTCATGGTGGTTCTTATCATCAACAAGTTGGCGAAGATCTGAATCTACCGAATTGAGAATTGCTGTTGAGTTGGTGATATAGCGGTAAAGGAATTTCAAAAAGTCTTCAAAATTGTCTGGATTAATATCTTCTGGATCAACTATCTTTATAACTCGATCTTTGAAAGCTCTATAATTTGTTAGTTTTTCTATAACGTGCTTTGGTAAATCTTTAATTTCGTGTTGTTGGGTATCAAAATTAAGTACTTCAATAGCTGGCTGGAGATCAGAAATAACTGATTTATAAGATGCGTTTGCGCGATCGTATAAATTACGTAAAACTTCGGCAACCATTGCTCCTGATGATATAATATAATAAACTTGTTGGTCGAATTCAGAGTCAGATTGTTGGAGACGATTGAGAAGTTTTTGTATTGAATCTGTAGATGGGAATTGACTAGCTTCAAAGGCACTGTTTTGTGAAGCCATTTGACGATATCTGGCTATTTGAACTAATAAATCATTTTTCACTGATTCATCTTCCTTGTATGCTTGTTTTGGAGATGAAGAGCGAGAAATTGACGAAAGTGATGTAGCCGTTGTTTTAAGAACGTTTTTAACATTTCCTTCATTAATGATTTTGGTCCAAAATGTCAATATGTTATCTATAACTTGGAAAAGAGATTGATTCATCTGCTTCATTTCATTATCAGTTGAACCGTTTAACAAACCTTGGACAGTTTGTGCAACATCGGTATCTTCACCAAAGCGTGGCTTAAGCATTTGACGTATTTTATTAAGTTGACTAGATTCTTCATCAGATCGATAATTGTTTAACTCTTCTTCTGCCTTTGCTAATTTGTCTCGTAAGTTTCTGATTAATCGTTCGTCGCCAGATGATTGAGCTTCTAAATCAGACTTATCTCTGTTTAAGATTTCTAATTCATCTTCATAATGAGAGAGAAGATCTTGTTGTTCCATAAGGAGTTCAACAGCGCGTTTATGAGTTTTTGCAAGATCCTCTTTATCTCTATTTTGTTCTTCAAATATTACATTGAATCTATCAACAAGATTGTTATAATGCTTGTTTGCTTCTTGAAGGTTCTGTATTCCTGACGAATCAACGTCTCTTAATCTCATTGTTGAATCCTCAAGGTTTCTCTTCAAATCATTATTGGCTGCTTCAGTGGCTTGATTATCAGCTTCTAAATCTTGGATCCTAAGCTTGGCTTCATTCAGTTGTTGTTTCAATTTATTAATTTTAGCAGATTGGTTATCAATTTTGCTCTTCCATGTAACCTTTTCAGATTTAAGTAATGCTAATTCTTCATGTGAATCATTTAATTGATTTTCATATCGTTCAATTTGATTTTGATTCATTTGTGTTAAATCTTTTTCATTTCTCAATTGGTCTTCAAGAGAATCGATTTTATCTTTAAGGTCAGCTGTTGTCTTATCCAATTCTTTTCTTAATGATAAAATTTCAGATGTTTTCTTATTATTTATTTCTTCAAGGTTTTCTTTATCTTCTTTCAAATTTTCGAGTTCTTGATTAACATTAGTGAATCCATCTTCAGCAGTTTTTGCACGCTTTGTTATATCATCAATTTGGCGTCGAAGATCAGAAACTTGTTTTTGTAATCGATCGTTATCAGCTTCAAGACTTTTAATTGATGTTTCTTGATTCTCAAAAGAGTTATTTTTTTCTTGATTGTTTGTTCCTTGATTATTAAGTTTTAATGCTTCATCAATAAAAACACAAATTCCTTTTTCGATTTTTTGAAGATCGTCTTTTGTAAACTTTAATCCTGATTCAGATGTGGAAAACAAATTATGTAATTTAGTTGCAATCAGATTGAGCTTTTGGTTCTCGAATCTATTTGCAAAAGTCGAAATATCTGATATGGGATTATTGAAATCGGAAGCTGTTTGATCGATTATAAATATTGTCGGGGCATCAGCCTCGGGTACATCATTCTGATCATCATCGAGAGCTTCAAATTCTTTTAAAATGTTTTCATCATCGGAATTGTCGCTCATTCCAAGATTTATTAATAATAATTCGGCCCGTTAGTTCACATCACAAGGCTAATATTTGGCCATTATTTGGCTTATGTTGGTCAATTTCTCAATTTCTGGATTTTTTTTTTTTTTTTTTTTTTTTTATAATCTCAAAAAGTGAAGAAGAATTGGTCAAAATCTTCACAAATTTATTTCAAGATAATTCTTTTGTTATTTACAATTATTTATTTAGATGAAGCATTTAGTTTATAAAAAAGGAATTTATAAATTCAATAAATTCGTTTATTTTAGATTGAAAGAAACTAAATAAAATATTCAGAAAAACATGTTTTTGGCTTGACTCATTCATAATTTCTTACGAGTTGATTAAAAGCTAAACCAAATATCATAACAGTACTCCATACAGGAATGGTATTTGGTTAATTTTATATTTAAATATGAAATATATTAATATCTGTAATTTATTCATGCTTAGTCATTCAATTAATCTAATAATGATGATTGAATATGATTAGGCATATGGTTTAAATTTTATTTAGTGAAAAGTTTTGCAATATTACTAAGGAAAAAAATTTGTAACTATAGTTTAACATTTTAATATTTAATATTTTTGTTCTTTTATTTCATATAATAAATTTTAAAAAAGAAATTCATTCTTATCACTGGTATTTGGATAGCAATCATAGGTATGAAGTCAAATTTCATTGATTCAACACTTTTTTTTTGAAATGATAATATATTGGATTTTGAATACTTTACATCAAATTTCACGAATTATAAAAATCAGAAATTATGAGTGATCTAAATACGATTCATAGAGAATTCGTATTTTCCACTCTATTGCCAGCTCCAAAAATCACTTTTCAATATGATAATCCGCACGCACATGAATATTATAGAGAACCTAGTACGAAAGAAGTTCGAATGACTATACAAAGTGATCACAACGAATCTATCCAAATAGAACTTACAAAAGGTGTATTAACTCTTCAATATTGTGACCAGTTACTCAATTGCCTCCTAAGAAACCCTCATTTAAAACCATTCAAGCAAAAAGTTGATCCAGAGAAAGAAGGAGTGCCTGATTATTATAAAATTATCAAAAATCCAATGGACCTTAGCCTCCTTAAAGAAAGATTATATACTGGATTAATAACAAGTGTTCAGCAATTCAAGCAAGAGCTTGATCTCATTTGGGAAAATTGTTTTACATACAATGGTGCAGACAGTAAATATGCAAAATTGGCCAAGCAAGTCAAGATTATTGTTGACAAAGTTTGGAGTGAGTCAACCATACCAGCACCTTCCAATGCACTTGATCAGCTTAAAAAATTGGACGATGTTCTTGAAAAACTTGATCAAAAAACATCAAATCTGTTGAGAATCGGCCCAAGGCCACAAATTCAGCCAGCTAAAACACCAAAACCATCACCAAAGCCAGTAGAGCCTGCGCCTCCACCTCCACAAAAAGTTGCAGAAGCGCCACCAAATCGGCAGCAACGAAAATTGATTGCAGAGAAGCTCTCAAAATCACCAGTAAGCGAAATGAGAAAAGCATGGAATATATTAAAGCCGCATTTAACCAAAGAAATTCAAGAGAGACCATATTTGTCTCTTGATACTTTGCCAACTGAAGTGTTAATAGAATTGAAAAAAGCTGTACTACCATAATTCTTTTTATATCTATATTTGTTATGACTTATTATCTTAATTATTGTTTTAAAAAGGAATCAAGAAATCAAATGTTAATATTATATCAATAAATAATTTCATAAAATACATTTACATAATTTAAAATTATATTCGAGATTTTAAAATCTGAGTATTTTTGTAATTTTGTAATAAGTATTAATGTATGAAGCAATTAAGCATGATGCACTGTTTAATGGGTTTTGATTATGAAGTTTTTCGAAACATGTGTGTACAAAAATATTCATATTAAAATGAAAAAATTCCTTAATTTAATTCAAAATTATAATCATTATTTACTAATATTTTAATTAGCAGCAGCAAAACTTTTTTATAATGCTTTTATCATCTTCATCACTTGGTTCTAATGGAGCATCGTATGGCTCCAAATTATTGCTTATCACATAACTAATTAATTTTTCATATGCATGTCGAACATTTGTCCCATCTAGGGAACTTACGCTCTGAAAGCCAATATAACCGTTATCTAATGCAAATTGATTGAATTCTTCTTCTGTTAAAAAGAAATCTTTCTTACCTTTTAAATCAAGTTTGGTCCCTACAAGTAAACAAGGTATCTTTTCCTGTTTTGATGTACAACATTTTGCATCAATATCAGATTTCCAAAAATTTGCTGCTTCGAGACTTTTCTCGTTCGTCATATCGAAAACCACTAATGCTCCTATTGCTCCTTGGTAATATTGTTGAGTAATTCCACTATAACGTTCAAAGCCTGCGATGTCAAGATGTTGAACAATAACATTTGATCCATCAGTTGTAAAATTTGTTTCATGAAAATTGACACCAATTGATTGAGTATAAAAATTGGAAAAATTATTATGGACAATTCGTTTGCAAAGTGCGGTTTTTCCAACATTTGAATCTCCGACGATAACAAATTTCATAGTCTTTTGTGTATTGTTGTACATAACATTTTCCGAATCATGATGGAGAAGGATTTCTTCTAATTCAAGAGTCATGATGAAATTTTATATTATTTTGATAAGTAAAGGTGAAATAAAATATCAAATTTTCAATAAATTTTTATTTCATTGTCAAATAATTGAATGAATATGCATTCAATATGTAATGTAAAGATAGAGGGTCAAAACTCAATTCCTCGGGGTTTTTTACTCTTAGAATAATTATTTTAGATTTATATTTTTCTATATTTAATAATCTTATATTTTCTCTTTTTTCACAGATACGATTTTTAATTATTAAATTATATAATAAGATAATTATGTTTATATAATTGAGAAAATAATCTATATAAAATAATTTTAAAATATGTTTATATTGATTAATATTACATATAAATTATTATAAATAGAATATATAATAAAATATAATATAATAATATATAAATAATGTTGTAAAATCTAAAATCAAAAAAAAAGTCTAATGATTTTAAATTATAAAAAATACACCTATTAACATAATTCAAATCTTATAAAAGTCGATATTATGCATTCATTGAAAGAAAATAATATAAAATTTAGTAATATTTGATTTCTAATGAATAATTTTAAAAAAATAGAATAAAAAAAAAAAGGTCTGGAAGCTCTTTTTCAATTCAATATAGGTATGGAAACTTCTATCCACTCGACAGATCATTTTTTCTTTCAAAATATAATTTTTTAATGATAGTATTAATGATAAATATAATATAAAAAAGACATATTTTTCGAGAGGAATTTAAGATAAAAATAAATTATTTTTTTGTAAAAAATTGAATCCTAATCTGGTTATCTTAATTCAAAAAACAATTTTTTTTTTATTTTTTTAATTATATTATTTTTAAATAGAATTATATAAGTGATTTATATTTCATGAAGAAGTACTCGAAATTTATCATTTTTTATATTCATATCACAAGTGATATGAATATTTTAACCTAAAAGGCGAATTTTTTTTTACCTAAAAGGCGAATTTCAAAATTTTGAAAATTATGAGTTTATAAGGGAAATTGTTTTCTACTTTTCTTCATATTGATATTAAAAATTCTACTCCCAATTCGTTCAAATCACTTTTTCCATTTTTATTGATGATTATAAAGCATCATGGATAAGCAAACCAAGCAAAGATTATTCATTTTTAATATTTTTTCCTAAAACTCAAGCAAATTCGCCAAATTTACTAAATAAAAGCGATCTACAAAATAACTATCGTACAAATTCCAGCACATAGTTGGCAGATGAAAAAACTATCGATAATTCATTTGTTTATAAGGAAAATAAAACATACTGGAATTAATAAAAAAATTATTTTGTAAAACAATCTTATTTAGTGAGTTTTTTGAATTTGTTTGAGCTTTAGGAAAAGACATTATAAAATAATTATCTTTGCATGGTTTACTTTTCCACGTTGCGCTGGGATATACCTAAGAATTGTTTTGTAAACTACTCTTATTTAGTTATTTTGTTGAGTTTATTTGTGTCTTTGGAAGAAATACTATAAAAAATTAAATTAACCTTTTTGGTCAAAAAATTTTCATCTTTATTGGTCAATAATAAAATTCATATCATCAATGATATGAACTATACAAAAAATTGATAACATCATATAAGATCTCCAGATCCACTCGAAAAACATGGCCTTTTTTTATTTTATTTTCTAATAAATAAAAAAATGAAGAACATATAAAATAACTAAAAACTTTTGTCGACTCGTTCATCTTTAAAACTTTTGTCGAGCTTTTTTTGCATAAAATAAAATTGAATAGAAAAAGAATATATTTGCCACGATTTTTACACATTTGTATAAGAGTCCCGGCGCATTCTCTGATGTCACTAATTCAAAACATGCAAATCAAGAATCTTGAACAAATTTTTTGTCTCATTTTACAGGAAATTATTTTCAGGAATTATTTGGTGATTTGTTTGTACACAGTGGGTTCGATTTTAGTATATTTAGACCTTTTTGAATGTAATTCAAAAATCCTCATAAAAAAACTAGTAAAACTAAATATTTTTTTATTTTACCGAGATCACATACCTCCTAGTGGAGTAGAGGGCCCCCGAAGTCTAGGATATGTGATAAAACTCTTCATTAATGCAAGCATTAAAGCGTGTTAAAGAAAAATATCGTCGCTAGATAGATGATTTGACATCAAAGATCATAAAACTGGATGGCAACAAAATTGTCAACAAAGATGAAGAAGAAGAGAATCTTGATATCAAAATGTCATCTTCATTTAATTCAAAGAAGAATCGAAAAAGAACGTGAAATGGAGAAAAATAAGAAAAAGAATTAAATAAAAAACATACTTGACATACCACATATTTTTATATTTTTTATGAAAACTGTTTTCAACATTACTCTGGGACTTTGAACCAATATTTGAATCAGAAGAAGAAAAAACAATATTCGAATGTTTAATGGAAATTAAATCAATAAAAGAAGAAATGGAAATAGACCAAGAAATACTTATCAAATATGGTCGAACCAAAGAAAAAAGAAATTATCCAGTTATCAGCCAAAAATTTCGAACCATTTGACGAAGATGCTCAAAAAGCACTCTATGACTTACACCATTAAAATCAAGAACTAAAAAAAATCAATGAAGACCTCCAAATAGCCAACACAAAATGTGAGAATTACAGGGGAAAAATCGACTAATTTAAATGGGAACTCTGCAAATCAATTACCAATTTTAATAAAAAAGAATATCTGAAATACTCTTATGGAAATAGTTCCTACTATCTTGCTTTCTATGATGATGATTAATAAACATTAAACCTTTAAATACTATATAATATTTCTTTTGAAGTAAGAATTTTAGAGCATTCAAAAAGTAATTTGACAATAGGTATCTTTGCAAAAAAGTAAGGATAATTGACCTCTCAATTTAGCCTCCAACGGCTTTCAACCGTCCATCACTTCATTTAATTCAACATTATCTACCTTGCAAGAGCAAGCAGCATTTGATGGTCTCAGCAAGACTTATCTAGAGTACTACAAGCAACGTAATACACACATTGCAACTGACAATGAGATCTCCCATGAGATCCATTTGCTTGAACAGAAGCAATTATTAACTGATGATGATGAAGAATATAGGCTAAGCTAATATCAAAGAATTCAAGAAAATAACAACGAATTCATGGAAATCGATGATGCCATTGGCGCCAATAAACATTAAAAATTCTTAATTAATTTTTTTATTATTTTTTTTCATCTTTTTACTTTTATCATTTTGAGTATCTTCTTTATGATTTTCTGTTCTTCTTATTGAGATACTGACTGCTTGGAGAAAATATTTATATTGGTTTTCATTCTTCAAATTTTCAATTTTATTCATATTCTTAATCGTTTCAATGAGTTTTCTATCAGAATTGTCTCTCTTCAGTTTTTCATAAAACAATAATCCATTATTAATAAATTCTGCAAATCTATCTAATGTTTCATCATGCAAATCATCCATTATTGTTAACCATTCAGTAGCCTCGCAAATATATTTTTCGATTGTTTCATTGTATGCTTTTCTTTTTGCTAAATATGAACAACATATTTTTGTGAAAAGAATTCAATAAAATATTTCAAAAAATATACTTGACGAACCATAAAATTGAGTAAAAATGATATGATGTTCAAAATAAGTTCACTTAATAATGAGTTCTATTCAAGACACAATCGAAGATATTCCTTTTGTACGTCCACCAGTTACTCCAAGAATTACTCGGATTCCTCCTATTTTTAATCCATATGTTCAACCTGATTTTGTTGCAAACTTTGAAACAAAGAGCGAAATCATAAAATATTTCATGGCTCTTTTTCATTTCAAGATTTCTTTGTTCTCTGAATCTACACGTTGATAATAATGTTCAGCATAAAATATATCATCACTAATAAGATTTCATAAATAAACCATATTCAACTTTTTCAATCATCTCTATGAATTGTTTCTAATATGTTCTCTCAAAAAGTATGTCATATATGATATTCAGTGAGTTTTCTCAATCCCTCGTAAACCATAGACAAAGCTTACATATGCCTCCTCAATAACGAAATTCAGAGCTGATTCAAAAGGTTTGTGAACCACGATAGGGCTCTCAAAAAATGACAACACGGCGGCCAAAATGGAGGGAGTTCTTGAGGGACCGATAGGGACGTCAAGAAATCATGCCATTTTATATACTACTCGAGCAACTTATTTAAATATGGCGTAGTCCTTGATAATAAAAATTCTGTCTCACTTAAGAAAGAAGAATCAATTGAATTCAAGACGTTAAAAGGCTTTCGAGGATATGTCATTCAAAGGCAAAATGAAGGACAGTTATCCTTTAGAGAAATTCTTCATGGTAAATATTCTAAGAGCAATTGACAAAAACCAATGGTCTTTTATTCTTTATTCGATTCTATTTAACAAGCCAATTTATTCAATCATACCTTATTAAAAACTCCTCTAAGTGTTATAAGAAAATGAAAATATAAGGACAAGGCTAGTATATGGAGGTACATATGTATCATTTGATTTATTCAAATCAATTTTCACATAGTGATTAAATATCAATAATTTTCTATATATTGCGAATATGAAAATACAGGTGGAATTATCACCTGGAAATTCGCCATTTGATTTATTCAAATCAATTTCGAGTCGAATGCAGATACTGCATTTTATGAATCTTGGTATCCTTATTTTTAAACCACATATTGAAATGAACAAATTTCATTTCAACCTTATCTATCTGGAAGCAATATTATACCATGATATGTAAATTTATCTGATTCGAAAAAACATTCTAATAAAAAACAATACATATGATATGTTAAAAAAGAACTGATTCAAAAAATCAAGGAAATGCAATCAGTCCCAAAAACTACAATCGATAAAGTTGATTCTCTAGTAATGGAAGATGAATTTATGTTTTTCATTTCAAATTATTAATCTATTGGCTCTCATTTTAAAAAAAATTTAGACGATTCAAATTTAGATGAATAAAAAATTTGGAGAAGACCTTTGGTAACGTTCCATAAAAAGTTTGAAAAACAAATTTTCATCCTTAATATGATAAAAAGCAAAGATTCTAAATTAAACAAAATTAGTTATTTTTGTCTATTTTAAGAGCTTTTCATCGCCAAGTTTTATCTATTTTAATAGTTCTCTTACCTATTCATATAATAATAGGTTGGCATCATTGAATATTGCAAACTGGAATTAAAAAGTCTAGAGTATGATATGCTCTTTTTAAATGGTATTTTCTCAGAAAAAGAATCTATCATACTCCTTACTAGTTTCATCAATTAATGTGGTTGTGGCTAGTATATATACTTACTAATTCTCAACTTCTTATTTATGTATTAATACTTTTTATAATGCATTTAGAGATTGATTATTGAATAATTTATTTATTTCAAATATTCATTACCAATAAACTTTATGTATTTAAATTTACTTTTAATAAAATGTGAGGTTGTTTGGCCGAGTGGTCTAAGGCGCCAGTTTAAGGCACTGGTCCGCGAGGGCGTGGGTTCGAACCCCACAGCAACCATTTTTTTTTAAATGTTTGCTTTTTGAATTTTAAATTTGGAGTTTTTAAATAAAATAAATGGAAAATTAGGTATAAGTAGATTGGATAAGCTTTGTTTCGGATACTGCGTATCCTCCACCCAGCTTAACGAGTGGATCAGTCATTTCGGCCGTCACAGACTCCTTGTGATGGTCCTAAACTATAGCTCCACCGACCACTTGTAAACGACAATGCTACCGATATTGATTTAACTTTTTTATCGCCACCGCAAATGAGTGAGTACTTCAAGTACTCTGACGATTTCGGTTTAAAACCAGAGAGTTACCATTTCATTACTCCGGATAGATATCCGAGTGACCCACGACATAACGAATATGGTCTACTTGTGATGGAACACATATGCTCCGTAAACGAGTCTACTTCTTCAGTCCAAGTCAACGAAAAGTATATAAACTGGGTTGTGGCTCATTGAGTTATCAAATTAGATGTAATTCACATGTGTATTGTTTAGTAGACGATATGAATTAAGCACTTTTATGCTATTTTTAAATATGTTAATAATATGATAAAACAATATTAGACATGTATTAAACTTTGATGAGGTTTTTTCTGTTGATCAAAAATTGCAAATTTTTGAAATTCATTTTTTTCTTGTTTTTTGTTAAGGTACAAATGTAATACGTTATTAATTTGACCTATGAACGTTTATTATTTGAGAAGATCGCCCTCATAGAAAAAGTTAATATTTGAGGGGTCTGTTTCTGACACTTATTTTACAATTTTATTCAATTTTGTGATATGTTATATGAAATGAGTAAATAAAATTTACATTTTTTTAAATCAATTCTAGCCATTACAGGTGTTCGAATTGCCAATCTCAAGATATTATCAACTATTTTGTCATTATGATATGAATTCTTTATATGTAGATAGTATAAAATTTCAAATCTGAAATTTTATTAATATTTTTTCTATTAATACAAAAAGCATAATTATATAGCATAGCTAAAAATTCTATAACTTAATTACAACAATATCTTTTGAAATTAAAGTTATTTTATCAATATATATGTATATACAAATTATAAAAATAATTATTCAAATCTTTTTTTCACAATTTCTAAAAAAACTAAATATATGTATATATTATTTAATAATTAAAATATTGGTATTTATTAATATTGTCAATAATATAAGATAATAATATAATCTATATACATTGTTAATATATTTTTAAATATTTATTTTATGATATATTTATGTTTTATTATTCTTTATTTTTGAAAACCAAATTTTTACTTTTGATAAATATCTTTTTATTTTTGAGTTTATTCAAAAACATAAATCTTGATTTTTATACTTTACTATAAAAAATATATGAAATATTCCATAAAATCTTAAAATATATAAAATTTAAATATTGAATGTGTTATTGAATTCAATAGAATTGATTCTATTGAATAGTAAAAGTTATGTTATTTATTCATATCGCCAAAATACAAATGATACGGAAGCTTTGAATGAATGTAGATAGGTAGTTGATATAATATTAATATGTATTTATCAAAAAATTGGTTAAAAATCTGGTAACTAATGAATTATTATATTTATATAAATAAAATAGCTTAAATAAAAGAAAAAAAAGCTGGTAAATACCTTGCAGAACTTTATATATTTAATAGCAGGTGATTGATAAATAATTATAAAAAGATTTATAAAGAATTATTTTTAAGAACGGTAATTAATCAATAAAATACAAGTAATTTGTTACTAAAACATCAGTAGTCAAACAATAAAACATTGGAAGTTATTATATACAATTCTAGTAATTACTTTTAAATGAATCTGTAAATTCAGTGGTGGAGACTGAAAATAAATCAATTAATCATCAACAATTAAATCAATTATGATCTATAATTAATAAATAGTATGGTTATATATTTTAAAAGAAGTAATATAGCGATAAATAGCTTGAGAATTAAAAACAAAAATTTTTATTCAAAAAGTTGGTCTCAAAAAAAATAGCGGTTGCGTAACGTATTACATTTGTACCAAATATAAATTGAATCGATAAAGTTTTTTTTTCAGAAAAAGTTGTCTCTCAAAAAAATTCAACTTTTCAATAAGCATAACGTTAACTTAATTCATTGATTCAACATTATTTCAACGTTAATATGTCGTTATGACCAAATTGAAACGGTTGTAATCAATGGCCTTAATGTCATTGACGTTGATATTCAATTCAACGATATAACATTTTGTTTAACTATTTTAACGTCAATTTTGGCCAACCCTGTCCATACCTTTGATTCAGACTTCTGGTCGACTTTTGATCAATTGAATTTATTTTTTATTTATAGTTTTTAATATGCATTTTAACTATATGCTTTTCAAGGAAATCCTATAGATATTAGATTTATTGAAAATTTTCTATCGTTACACCCAATCTTTTTATTTGGCTCAATTTTTGAACTCAATAATAAATATAAATTTCTTTTCAATTTTTTCCCCACTAATTAATATTAGAATACATTTATTTTTAATAAATTCAAAAAAACAATACAATTTATTTCAATTATTATTTTTGATGATTTTTGAAAGAATAAAAGTTTTGGGATTTAAATTGAATTCCTCTCAATTATCTACCATTATTGAAAAATGAGCATCAATAGAAATGACGCAGAAAAAGAAAAGTTTTAAATTCGATTATATTTTAATGCTGATTAAAATCATATGACCATTGTTATAAAAGTGATTTTTATAAATGCTTCAAAATTTGATTAATGCAATTTATTTTTTATTTTTTTGATATTGCTTGTACGTCTAAATCATTGCAATAAATATCATGATTATTTATGTTTTTTGTTAACAAACATTTTCATAAATTTTTAAAAAAATTTTATATTAAATACACTTCGTTCAATAAATGACATAAAATACAATACTTATATTATTGACATCAAGTGTTTAGAACATAGCATATCAATGAATGAAATATATTTTATTTTTCGAATTATTAATATTTCAATTATAATTTTTTCATTTCTGATAATTTAATATTATACTCATGCTTTTACTTAGTTTATCAAAAACATATTAGTTATAAATAGCATGGTCTAAAATAATTTTACTAAATCGAGAAATTAAAATTTTATTTGTTTATAGACCAGTCTCAGAATTTTTTTTTTTTTCAAAGGATTCAACTATCTTTAACCAAGGTTATTTTTATTTTTTCAATATTTGAATCCTTAGAATTCTTCAAAAAACAAAAATCATTAACTCATATTTAAATATTAGAAATAGAGCTTTAAGTACTATTTATTTTTTTTATGCTTTTGAATGAATAATTCAAATAGGGTTATTTTTTCTTAAAAAGTTCAAAATGATTGTTGTTTTTTTCTGAAATATCTTCTTATTCAATTATCGGAAAAAATTGATTGATTTTCAATACATTAATTTAAAATTCAATATTACTGAAAAAATAATTGTCAACTGCTTTTGTGAAAGGCAGATTTCTACCATAACGATTAATATTTCTATAGAAAACAAATAATTTTTATTTGTTTAGAAATTTAATGTGATTTTTATTTTAAAATCATATATTTATGCTCGAAAATCAAACAATTTTTTCATCACCAGAGATTTCTGATGATGGAAATTATAGGATTAAGAGAATTAAATTTCAAGAATCAGAAGATCAGCAACTGGTTAATCTTGTTCAACAATACGGTGTAAAATGCTGGTCATTTATATCTTCACAGATGCCAGGGAGATCTCCACGCCAATGTAGAGACAGATGGAACCATTACTTAGCTCCACAAACCAATACAACAAAATGGACTCTTGAAGAAGATCAAGTCATCATCAAGATGGTCAAAAAGATTGGAAAGCAATGGTCGAAGATAGCTTCCCTCTTTCCTGGCCGAACAGGAATAGCTGTTCGCAATCGTTGCTGCAAATTATCAAGACAAAAAAATGCTGACCCTTCTTTAAAAATATTACTCCAAAGTGACCCTAAGAAAAAGATAAGGATAGATGTAGTTGATGCAAACGACCTTGATAGTAATTATGATGATTCAAGTTCTCAAGAAGATAAGTATGAAAATTCTAGTCAAACAAAAAAATTTCCTTCATGTGTACATTTATTGCGGCTTTCATCAGAATCTAAAGATGGCACTTTTTTATATTCTATATTTGATTCTGAGTCAGCTCACTGTAAAGATATTAAAACCCTTGATTTTTTAGATCACTTCCCTTTGAATCTTCCTGCTCCTCGCGCTATTTTTCAATAAATCTGTTTTGATTTCGAATTATTAGTTTGAAAACATTTGTTATATAAAATTTTATACAATTCTCAATTTTTAAAATTACAATATCTTATTAAAATAATAAAAATATTGCTTTATATTATCATTTTATTCAAAATATAATAAAATATTTATTTACTTATTTATAATGATTTATAATATTTATATATATTCAAGATATTAATTAATTTAATGGAGATCTTTTTAAACTGAGTTCAAAAAACTTTACCTCCATTGCATATTTTAAATCATTTTATCTTTTTTATCAAACAATTTAATTGCACCATTCTTCATTAATAATATTTTAGATAATTATCACAATATTTATTAAATTATAAAAAATTAATTCATATTTAAAATATAAAGATATGATTATTTTAAATTGAGAGGGAGGTAATGTTTTTTGAACAAGGTTTAAATTTCAATTTGTTCGGAGAAGTTCCTTTTTGGATTTCGACAACCTTATGTTCGCTCTTTACAAAACACCCGAAACAACTTGTACTTCTTTTTCTTCGAACTCAACTGATAATAGAATAACTTCAACAGAAAAGAAATTTGAAAATATAAAAAATGAATTAAGTCAAAAAATTGAATTTTTCCTTTCAAGTTTAGAAAGGAAAGAATATGACCAGCTTGAAAGGACAATTGAAGTATTCATCAAAGTTTTTCGTCAAAAAAAATTAGAAATTTACGAAATTGTATCTCCTTATCCTATGATTCCTTCATTAGTAGCTGCATCACAAATACCTCAATTCACTGGAATATCGTTTCAATGTATATCGGAATTAATAACTCTCCAGCCAGAAGTATACCAACAGCAAATTTTACAAATCCCTAATTTTGTTGACTATTTATTCAATGAGTTAAATGATGAAGAAAGTTTAAATAGATATAGTTGTGCTTTAATTATCATCAATATAACAGAGGCATTTCAAAAGAACAGTCAACAATTTATTTCTTATCTAAATTTTAATTCGTTAAATGATTTTGTATTAGAAGGTTATGAATATTCGAAAGTATGTTTACGTTTAATGACGAAAATTGTTGAGTTTATAGAAGTCAGTAATAATATTATCATTGAATTTATTAAAATATCAAAGATTATATTTGACTTGTATATTCAATCACATCGTGAAATCATTATTAATATTATGGAATTTTACAACAAACTAATTGAAATCCAGTTTTTAGCAGTATCTCCTCTTTTGGACTTGAAAATGATTGATCAAATTTTCAATTTCATTTCCATTGATGATGATAATATAATTTACAACGATCAAAACTATAGAACAAATAAAATGTGTTCTAATAATTTAATATTATACGCTATTAGCTATTACCTAATTGTTATCGATAAAGGTATCAATAACAAAAAATATTTTGGGATATCCCAACAAATCATTAAAGAAGCATCAATACCAGAAATAATTAGCTGGATCAAGTATTTAGATACAGAAGCATGCAAGCCTGGCTATCATTTACTTGCTTTATTACTAAAATATCAAGAAATATTTCAAATTGACGTAATTGATGAGATAAATCAAACATGCATCGTTGCCTGTGCCATTACAAGTATTACTGAATGCCGTTTTAAGCAAAAAATGAAACTCTTAGATTTTATAATAATATATATTGAAAAATCAGACGGCACCTTTATCACAAATGACCAAAATTATGATATGTTCTTTGCTCTTTTTGATCATCTTCTTAGTCAATCATTTGATTTAAACGATTTGCTTGAAATTATCAACTTATTTTGGGATTACTTGACCAAAATGAGTCTAAAGAGAAAAAATGAAATGCACAATATTTTGGCTGTTGCCATGAAGAAATACACTTTCATCGACTGCTTGAATCAAATGGTTTTAGATGAAGAATATAAAAAAGATGATATAATAATTGGCAAAATTACCTGTATTTTAAAACTATTCCCTTCTGAAAATGAAGATAATCAATGATGAATTTGATGACATATACTCAATATCATTACTGATTATTTCCAGGAAAATATAATTCATGCTTATAGGAAACTGAGCTTTTTTTGCTTTTGTTAGTAGTAATAAAAATTAAAATATAAGGAATTGACTAATTTCTTTCAGTATATTTTAAAACATTTTTAAATTCAACTTTTTGAAAACGTTATTTATGAAAACAAACTTTTTGAAAACTTTCTGAAAATTAAAAAAAATCTAATGAATAACCAAGAGTATCTTTTGAGGTACATAGAAGAAGAAGAGAATAATGAAGAAAATTTTGAAAATCTTACAAATTTATTTAAAGAACAAAATATATATTCTAATCGACTAGATCAGAAAACACTTCTACACATATTGAATAGGATATCCAAGCATCATCATCGAACAACAGACTTTTTTGTGAAAATTGAACGAGTATTTTTAATTTTTAAGGAAAAAATCCAAAAATATTTTACAAATTCAGAGATGTTTACACTTTTCAAAAGCAACAAAAGAATTCTTTTATTTTATTTGAAGAAAAAATCTTAACAATTGACGATTTTATTATTTTAAAAATAATGAGTGACAAGTACAGATTGAAAAAATATCCACAATTAACCCTTGCTTTTGGTGCATACAATGAATAAAAAAAAAAAAAAACGTTATTATAAAATACAATGTAAACTCTGTCCAAAAATGTTCGACAATTGAATTTTGAGAGAGTATTCAAATTATCATTTTTTTTCTCATGCACCTATATGGAAATTCGAAGGTTTTTTCCAAAGCTCTTCTTTTTAGAGAGTAGCCCATGTCCCAAAAAAAGTTGTAATTTCTCTTAAGGGAGTGGATATTTCTTTCAAAAACCAAGGTTCCTTATATAAAAATAGCTTACTGAAAGGATAATAATAAAAATAAACTTCTGAAAAATTGAATACATTACTTTGAGAGAAAAAAGAAATTTCCGACACTTTATCGTTTTTTTAGTCAATTTTCAGTGGAAAATGCGGTTTATGTGTACGTTAAGTCGAACATTTTTGGACAGAGTTTATGTACAATTGTAGTTTCCTCTCAAATTTCGTGTCTGGAAAATGAATTTATTTTGTTCAATTAAGCATTTTCCGATTTTTAAATTTGAAATTTAGATTTATTATATTTTTTTAAAAAACATTAATATCATATATTAAGCTTGTAAAATATACCCAAATGTAAAAAAAAGACCTGGTCTTGGTGATTCTTTCTGGTCTTTTGGCGATTTTAATAAATCTTTTAAAAAGTTATTTCTTATGAATTATTAAATAAAATGATTAAATGATATTTGATTAAATAATAATTCAATTTACGAATCAACATTCAATAAATTCAATGAATTTATTTAATTACTCGGCTATATATATTCATAAAAATAAAAATACTATTAATATTTCAATGCATTATTTCAATGCATTATTTATTATTCGGCTATATATATTCATAAAAATATAAATACTATTAATATTTTAAATACATTTTATATCGGTATATATTTAAAATATAAATGAAAAAAAATTATTTTCAATTGAAAAAATGCTTTTATTGATTTTATTATATATTTATATCTCATTTTTTTTTTTATTTTATATTTGATATTTTGAAAGCTTTACAAATCACCATCGCCAAAAAAACCGTTTTGGTGATCTCCAAAATATATGTAAACTATTCAAAATTGAATGCTGTCGCCAAAAGCCCAAGACCTGGGCTTTTGGTGAAATCGGTTATTTGGCTTTTCATCGTCAATATAAATGAGCTTTTTATTATTATTTTATATGATATATTATACAAATCATACAATTATTTTGTAATATTCAAAAAATAACATTTTTTTACTGAGAAAATCTTATCGATTATTAATATGACTTTTGATAAAACTCATTTAATTCCTCTTTCAAATAATTCAATGGTTTATGACTTTTGATAAAACTAAATTTTATTAATAAAATTTATTTGACAATAATATGGTTACATTTGGTGATTTTTAAAACCCAAAAAACGTTTATTTCACCAAATTTACAAGCTTACATATATCATATATGATATATGTTTACAGCTAATTTTTATCGTAATGGAACTAAATTTACTACAATAAGGAAAAAATAGAAAAAAATATAACCATTTTTTGTAAAAAACGTAAATAATTGAAAAAATATTGTAACACAATTTTTGAATAGTAAATATTTATTTCAAATAAATAAATAAATAAAATGATTTTAATATAAAAAACTGAGATATAACAGTATTTTAAAAACATTGAAATTGAAAGGTAAAATATTTAGCCATTACAATAAGCTTATTGTATTAAAATTTGATTATTTATTTGGCAGCTTAAGGCTAAAATAATCTGCCTTATAATAGGTCAATATAAACGGTTATGTAAAATTAAAAAAAAAATCGAATAAGTATTCAATTTTAATTGACCATAGGGAAGGCCAAAAAAAGCGGTAAACGAAAAAATCGACGGTTTTTCGTATAAGAAACCGTTTTTATTCACCATATTGAAGGCCAAAAAAAAAGCGGTATACGAAAAAATTGAAAGGTTTTCGTATAAAAATTCATTCAATTTTGAGCTTTTTTGAGATTTTTTTAATCGTTAGACGATAATATTTAACTGAAATTTTAATGATCGTGATTTATATATTTTTCAATTATTTATGATCGAAAAAAATATTTTCTAAACGTTAAAATTTAATTAAAAAAGTTACTTTTAAACGATTAAAAAATTATTAAAAAAATTAGCAAAAAACTATGTTTTTTAAAAGTATTTTTCATTTTCCACGATAAGACAAACTATAATTGAGAGGTCTGTTTCGTTTAAATTTATGCTGTATATATGTTTAGAAAATCTTTCTTTCTTTGGGTGACTCATAAAAAGATCGTTTTTTGGTCAATTTATTTATTCATGAAAATCGAGAGAAAAGATAAATATATTTTTTTATTTGTTCCATAGAAATATTCTCATATATTTGAAGCTCATTGCTAAAATATTTTTAAGTCAAATGCACTTTTAAAAATAAAACTGGAGATATATAATTGATTAAAAAAAAAAAATTAATGAATAATTATATTACCATATTATTGCATCTTGACCATCATTTATTTATAAAAACTATCCACTCTAATATGAGGCTTAATATTTTGAATTTATAAAAATCTACAAGTTAATTTTACGTTAAAAAAATATTAACGTTTAAAAGTTACGTTAAAGAAAATATGATGAGGAAAAAGTAAGGATTATCCACAATATTTTAAACGAGAAATAAAACCGTTTATTAATGACGATTTCATTGAAAAATATCAGCCTAAAAAACTGCCACCTATTATAATTTTATGGAATTCTGATGAATCCTGAAGATTTTCTTGAAAAAAGAAAAATTGGCGAGAACGACAACGAAATAAGCAAAATAATTTGAAATGATTTGATTGAAGAATTCATTATTTATGTAAACAAAGAAAGCTGTTCACTTGACAGTTGTACTGATGAGCCAATTTATGAAACAAATTCATATCATTCAGGAGATATAGATGAAATAGCATTAATTGAATATGCTGCTTTTTTGGATCTACTCAAATTTTCAAATATCTGCATAAAAATAAAGTCAAACTAACCGATTGTTTGTGGAATTATGCAATTCATGGCGATGATTCTGAAATCATTGGCATTCTTAAAGAAGAAAATATTCAACCTCCAAATAATTCTCATGAAATATGCATCAAAGAATGCATTAAATGTCATCATGATCACATCGTGAATTATATCATAAGAAACTTAATGAATGAGAAATATAAATTGAATGAAAGCATTGATTTTGAGAACAATTACATTGAAAATATTGTTTCTTACTGCTTTCATTATTATAATTTTGCTTTTTTCCCTAAAGAATTGAATAATATTTATATATTCTGTTATGCATGCCAATATGATTATATTGAAATAGTCAAGTATTTAATGAATATAAAGGAAATTAACATCAATCAGAAAATAATTTCAAAATATTTTCATGATGTTTTAATAATTCATTAAATTAATTTTTTTTTTTTCTTTTAATTGAATTTAAGGAATTATTATAATTTTATTGGACACCATTGTATCTTGCAGCAATGAACGATAACAAAGAAATACTTTATACTTTATTATCATCAACGGGCATTAGTGTAGATAGAAATGCTTTGACAATTGTCAAGGCTTGGAGAAAGTTACAATTCCTCCTTTTATTACTTCAATTGGAGAGTATGCTTTTCATTGTTGCTTATTTATGAAGGAAGTAACAATTCCACCATCAGTTACAGTTATTGGAGAAGGTGCTTTTTGTGATTGCCAATCATTAAAGGAGATAGTAATTCCACCTTTTGTGACGTCAATTGAAAAAAGTAACAATTCCAGCTTCAGTGACGAAAATTGGAGATTTCGCTTTCCATAAATGCACATCATTAAAAGAAATAACAATACCTTCATCAGTAACGGCAATTGGAAATCACGCTTTCGAGTCATGCAGTTCATTGAATGAAATAATTGCGCCTTCATCAGTAACATCGATTGGTGAATGTGCTTTTTATGAATGCAAAGAATTAGTGAATATATCAATTCAATCAACAATATCATCAATTGAGCCAGATACATTTTCATTTTGTTAATTCTGTTACTTCAATTGGAAAATCTTCTTTCAGCTTCTGCTCATCATTAAAAGAAATAACAATTCCTTCTCCAGTAACCATGATTGATGAGTCAGCATTCCAAAAATGCAACTCATTAGCGAATGTGTCAATTCCATCATCAGTTACACAAATAAAAAGAAAAGCTTTCTGCCAATGTCCTTCATTAAATCACGTCACATTTCCATCTTCAATAGACGCAATTGATGAATACTTGTTCTTGGATTCATCGTTGATTGAAATAACAATTCCATCATCAATAACGGAAATTTATGGAAACGCTTTTATACATTGCAAATCATTGAAAAGAGTAACAATTCCTTCTTCTGTTTCTGCAATTTATGAAAGAGCTTTTGCAAATTGTTCTTCTCTAACTGAAGTTGTATTTGAAGCTCCTTCTTCACTGACTTCATTTGGTTTTCAACTTTTCTTCGGATTACAATTCCTTCTTCAATATCTTCAATTGATTGTGAAGCTTTTAAAGGATGCATGTTATTAAAGCATGTAACATTTGAAGAACCTTCTTCAATCGCGTCTTTTGAATCAAATGTTTTCAGAGGATGTTTGTCATTGAAGGAAATTTCAATTCCTTCACATGTGACATCAATTGACGAATATTCTCTTGCTGAATGCAGTTTATTGGAACGAATCACATTTGAAAGCCCTTCTTCTTTATATTCAATCGATTGTAACGCTCTCTTTGAATGCAGTTCTTTGAAGCAAATAGCAATTCATTCTTCTGTAAAATACATTAAAGATAACGCTTTCAATTATTGTACATCTCTGACTACTCTTGCTTTTGAAAACCCTTCATATCTAGAGTCTATTGGCGAAGGCGCTTTTACTGAATGCCATTCATTGTCACATATCATATTTGCATATGATTCTGCTTTAACTTCAATTAACGATTGAGCTTTCCTTAATTGTTCATCATTTATTGAAGTTTCTTTTCCTTCTTCTTTGCAAATAATTTGAAAATCTTCTGTCAGCGATTGTTCGGCATTGAAAAAAGTATCAATTCCAAATTCTGTGAAACAACCGCTTTCAGCGGATGTTTATCGTTAATCGAAGCAGTATTTGAAAACCCTTCGTCTTTGTCAAATATTAAAACTGGCGCTTTTTGTGGCTGTTCCGCTTTGAAAGAAATAAAAATTCATTCGTCAGTGGCTTCAATTGAAGATAACGCATCCAGAGAATGCTCATCGTTGGAGCAAATAACAGTTCCTTCTTCTGCGACTGAAATTGGAGTTGGAACTTTCGCTGGATGCAGCTCATTATCAAGAATAACAATTCCTTCTTCTGTGACTTCAATCAAATGGGACACGTTCGTTAAATGCTTCGCACTGAAAGATGTGACAATTCCTTCTTCTGTAACTGAAATAGGAAGCAATGCTTTCTGATGGAGCTCATCATTGAAACAAATAAAAATTCCACCTTCTGTAGCTTTAATTGGAAAATATGCTTTTCCATCAAGCACAAAAGTCATCAGAACTTGAACTTATTAAAATACCAAATATTCATCAAAGATTAAAATTTTAATCTTCGAAATATCATTGAATTTAAATTAATGATAGTCTCATTCTAACAGTAGAAAACTATCACATACTAATGGAGCATTATAAAATCCTTTTTTCTAGTCTTTTTCCTTATTATTTAAAAGAAAAAGATTTTAGTCATATTTTGCAGAATTTTCTTGGGTAGGAATAAAATATAAAGAAGTATTCTAATAAAAAAAACGGGTCATAAAACTAAGATTTCATCTTAAGCTCTGATATTTGATTGAAAATCAGAATTAATTTTTTTAAAAAATAATTTTGATAATGCATATGCTAATAATAATAAAAAAGTTGATAATGCTTTCATTTTATTTTTTTTTATTAAAACAGACTAAATCTAATATATATTATTTCTTAGATTCAACTAAATAAGTTAAAACGGTTCCCCTCTTGATTTCAATTTGGCCACGTTCTTTGATTACAAAGTTTCCACCATAAATAAGTTCATATGTTGGTCTTGATATATGAACTTTCATTGGAACTCCATGCTGCTCCATTTGTTGCGCCATATTAATCGCTGAGCCTAATATCTCGAACGTTGGCTTTTCTGTACCTAAAACACCTGCAACAATAGGGCCACCAGTATTAACTCCAACTCGAATATTTAAAGATAAGTTCATTTCTTTGTTATTCTCTTCAACGGATGATATCGCTTCTAACCCAAATTCGACTGTTTCTTTTGCATGGACTGCTGATTGATTAATTTCTGAAAAAATTCCACCTGCACACATATAGCAATCACCAATGCATTTAATTTTGGTCATTGTTCCGTGTGTAGCTATGCATGCGTCAAATTTTCTGAAAAGAGCGTTCAAAGTTTTCATAACCATAGCTGCTGTGCATGATGCGCACCATGGAGTAAAGCTGACGATATCAAGGAAAAGGATTGTTGCGGATTGGACTCCAAAGCTGATATTTTTCTCTCCGTCCTGAACTCGTTTAACTAAGTTTGGTGGTAAGATTGATGATAACAATCGATCGCTGACAACTCTTTCTTCTGCGATTAATGTATTATATAAAACTGTCTGTGTTACATCACGAGTTAGTATAACGTAATTTTCGCCTATTTGATTGAGCTGAATGTCGAGGAAATACTTATTATCCTCATTTTTTTTTTTATATTCAATTCTAATATTTGAATTAGCTTTTTCAAAAAGTTCGCTCATATTTGATTTGAAAATTTCGGAATTATTGAAAAAATCTTGAGCATTTTTATCTACGAGATCTTCCTTAGTGACGCCATAAATTCTTTCTGTTGACTTGTTAATATTTAATACAATGAAATTAGATTTACACACGATGACGCTATCGGGAATGCTTTGTACGATATCATCGAAAAAGACGCTATTATGAGCAGAAACGTCCCTTGACTTATTTGAAAAGTATCCTCTCAATATATCCATTATTTTCTGGCTTTGTAGAACAGCAGATGGCGGACACTGAGTTAAGAATGATAATGCAAATTTCAATTTCTTTTCCGATGAATAAATTTGAATAACAATGATTAACACGTCTATAAAAGCAAGAATGAGAACTATAACGACTACTGCTTGAATTGGAGGGATAATTTTGTTTAAACTTTCCTCCATCTGTGGGACAATTTTGGCAAACATTGGGAAAAGGACCTTACTACAAAGTCCCATTGTTATCAAGTTCCACAATTGGCTTAATTCTTCACTATTTGTGTCATAACGATTAACGATGCCATCGCCGATCGGAGTGATAATCAAAGTCACCAAAGGCTTGAATAAGTTCAATTGAATGTCACTTTTATAACAACTGAAATATTTTGGAGGACCATGGCTTATATTGTAATCTTCACAACCTTCTGTGATTGAATCAGCTTCCTCCATCGCCCTCTCAAAAAGTGGATATGGCGGCACTTTATTATCTTCTCCTCCGTAACGAGCTGCTGAATAATAATTAATGAAATTTGACAGTTTTTCTCGTGTATAATTGACAAAATATGAACGAAGATATCTTGTTATCACATCACTGTTCTGATCCTCACAATTGTAAGGCAAACTGCCGGTTAATCCGTGACAATTCGACGTCAATAACAAGTTGTCAACGGCTCCAATAACTGAGAATCCAAAACCAGAAGAGCCGAGAATGTAATCTAAATGAGGAGCGTTGTTATTGAGTTTTTCTGCAATTTCTGGGAATGTCAATGAAAGAGTGAATGTGTTCACAATTGCGCAAATAAATAAGAATATCGAAGCTGCTATTAAAACTGTTTTATCAAGCGATTTCATTGAGGATGCGTCACTTGAAGTTGAGAATATTTTCATTATGTTTTCATCTTGTTTATTCATTTCTGAGTCATTCTCTTCAAGTTTCTCTGTATCTGTGTTGTCATTCTTGCTGAGGACTCGCAGTGATTCACTGACGCTTGAAACAACGTTTTTGGGAAGAGAAATCAAGCATTCATAAATTGACTTCTTGCTTTTCTGCAAAAGCATAAGTTGATACACGAGAATTCCGATGATGATCAATGCATAAACAATGCAGATGAATAAGCCAATGAACATTGAAAGATTCGATATTTCATCGACATTTTCTTGCAGATAATTTCTCATGTGATTGAGAGCTTGCGAAATGTTGTCTGAAATTAGGCCATAGTTCATGTATGGATTCAAATAGGCAGTCTGATTGTGGAGGTCCCAACACTCGTCTGGATCATTTGCACAGTTTAATGAGTGAACAATATCGAGTAGTTTTGATGATGACATTGCAACATCAGTTAAAGCGCCTTGAAGAGTCGATGCTGCATTGGTGCTATATTTCTGATTGGCGTAGAATCTGTATGGAATAATGCCGCTAAAAACAATCTCGTGGGCGAGTTTCACGTATTTATTATTCGATTGATATGAACGATATTGACTGACTTTTTCAACCTGTTCAGACATTTCTTTCAATAGAAAACGAAGCATCAAATCAGTCCTGTTTTGAAAGCCGTAAGCTTCAGGTTTCATATTCATCAAAGGAGGCGGATAAAAACCGATTTCTTCATTCAAAAAGCGGTTTGCAAAGATCGGCGTTTGAACAGCCAACGATCTTAAATATGACAAATGATACATGTAGTGAAGTGACTGCGATAACGAGTTTGAATACTTCGGTAAAAGTGCCATCATGATAACTGAAGGAAGTACAAGAAGCACCACGTAAAAGAAGATGTTCCACGTCTTGATACAAAAAGTTGATGGTATCCGAAGGGAATCAATGTGATCTCGTATAATCGAGATCTGATCATTCATTTCATTCTGATTTGCAATACTTTCTTCTGTCGCGTTGTCTGTCTCTGAAATGAACGATTCAGATTCGGCGAGGTTTGTCTGCGCGTAACTGTCGCTTATCGTATCTGGCAGGTTAGGGAAAGCGTGAACGCCAAGCAAATTTGCATGATCTGGACTTATTGGAATTCCTCTTTGTAAAAGTGAAACTTTTTCAATCCATTCGGCGGTTTTTTTGGGATCACATTCAATTTCTTTAATAAATCGCAAATAATTTCGTGCTACATACTTGCTGTTGGGATATTGTGATAGTAAAAAATTGAAATATGAACTGGATTTGCCAGCGCTTTGATAGGCCGACCTTATCGACGACTCCATTTCCGCAATGGCACCTTGAATGGCCAAGTCCCAGACGTGTCTGAACTTTCTCTTTGTAATTTGAACGTTCTTTGAGCCTCTGCTTAATTTTAATTTCAAATAGGTGGTTAATGATGATTCTCGTTGAGTGTAGATGGTTTTGGCTTGCGTAATTGCTTGTTTGGCCAAACTTCCCCTCAATTTGTTTTCTTCCATTCTATAGATAATTTGAGAAAGAAGAGCGCTCTCTGATGGATAAATGGCAACAAATTTGCCAAAAGTAATCCATATTTTAACACTCAGTGGCCATCTGATGCTCCCTTCGCGGAAAATTGTCCAATTTAAACATGATGGATGTGCATTTTGCATTCCAACGATCCCTAAAGTAACTACTTGATCTGGGGTTTTGATATCATCAATTGTTATTAATTTGTTTTGATAATCATCAAGCATCTTCATTTGATTTCTTAATCTTAATTTGAGAATGTATATTGAAATTATATAAATGGCAACAAAAGCCACTATAAAAATTAGAATTTCCACAAATGATACTGTCTTACCTATAAAAATGTAAATGCTCATTATTAAGGTAACGATAGATGATATTATTGTTGCTGAAAATAAAAGGCGCTGATGCTTAGGACTAATATAAGTTCCTGTCGTATACACTGATAAAATTCCGCCCAAATAACAAATTGCACACAGCATTGTCAAAATTACAGAAGGGTATTTGCTAAGTTGTGACGCAATTGCAATCAAAAGAGTAACAATGCATGTTGTACTAAATAATATAATTTGAGGTGTACTTAAAACACTTAATAAAGAGTTTGGTCTAAATAAAAATGATCCTACAGAAATTTGATCAAAAAAGACAAACCAAATTAGAAAGCAAAAAATTGAAAGAACTATAGAAACAATATTTAAGGTGTTATTATTACTTGAGTAACCATCAATTAAACGGCCAATGTCTTCTCCAATTAGATTTAAAGCAATTGGATGAATTAGGTAGCCAAAAGTATGTATATATACTGATAGAATTGAAGGAAGATAGTTAGGAAGTTTTGCTGTCTTTTTGTAATGTTTTGCTGAAAGTAGGATTGATAAGAAAAATATTATATTAATTCCACAATATATAAATTCGAATGGAATAGAGGCATCAACTCTATATTCAACTGGGATAAGATGATAAAAGATAGAAATAATTGATATTGCTTTTCTTTCTGTTGAATCATATTTCCACAAAGAGCCATTCGCTGCACAAAAGCAAGGACCAATAAATTGTATAATTCTCCAAATAGAAATGAATTCATGCATTTGATAAAAATTTGGAACAACAGAATCTAAATATGAAAATAAGCTAAACAAATTGTCCCTTATTACCTTTATAAATGATCTTTTAATCATGCCTCCATATTTATTTTCATCTTTATTTGTTAGTTGCAGTTGAGAATTTGATCCCGAATCAGATATCATTTTTAAAAATAAAAAAAAATTTATGCAACTTTGAATGGTATCGTTTGAACTCTATACAAATAATCAATTCAAATGATATTAGAATAAACGAAAAAATGAATTCTTTGATATATTGTCTAATATCATTTAAATGAAAAAATCGTCTGGAGATATGCTAATACAAATTTAAAATATTTTAAATTGAATATTGAATACTTTGAATACTTTGAATGAGTTTGTTAAATTATATTTACAAATTTGATTATAGTCAAATTATTAAAAACGTATTTTATTATTTATCTATCACAATTTTTGAGATAAGTATAAAACTTTTTGAGTTTTATGCATATCTCAAAAATATAAATTTGAATCGCGTTGGTTAAATTAACTTTTTGAATGAGGTCAATTTGTATACAATCGATTGTTAAAAAAAAAAAAAACAGCTGTTCATCTATTGAGTGTATTTAAATTACTAATAATAATTGATTTACAACCTAGAAACAAAATAAAGTTATAAAATCTTTGGAATAATTAAAGTTATTTTTTTACAAAATCAATTATTCATGTTAAAAACAATTTCATTCGTATATACATATTGTATTTTAATAGTTAATACTTTTATGATTAATAAATTCAGATCGTGTAAAGTCTTCGTAAAAATATCTTATTATAATTTATGAGGTTTCTCTAAATTTGTTTGAAATATGTATTTCATACTAGGATATTAGCATGTATTTGTGCAAAATTTAGTATTTTATTAATATGTAATTAGTAAATGAGTAAATTAAATTTTCAAAAAATATTATTGAAAAAGTTGTTTTTCAATTTTGAAAAACGAATCCTCAGCAGCAAAACGACTATTTTTATCAATATAATGCTCAACAAAACAGGCAGCCTCAAGTCCCACAAATGATGCAACAAATGCAGCAGCAAATTCAGCAGCCAATGAATGGGGTTCCCATGATGCCTTCAATGATGAATCAAAGTATGGCAGGAATGGGCATGAACCAATTTAATACTAATATTCCAATGGGAAATCAGCCCCCTGCTATGAATTCGATGAATACAATGAGCACAATGAATTCAATGAGTTCGATGAATTCGATGAATCCTATGAATCCTATGAACACAATGAACACAATGAATCCAATGAACGCAATGAGTTCCATGAGTTCAATGAATTCAATGAATAATTTAAATCCTATGAATTCAATGGGCTCTATGAATAACATGAATTCGGTGGGATCTCTAAATGGTGTTAGTTCATTAAGTTCTATGGACTCAATGAATTCTTTAAATCCAATGATGCCAATGGCTCCTAGTATGAATCAGTTTCAGCAACAAATTCCTATGAATAATCAATTTCAATTTCCCAATCCACGTCGAATGTCACAAAATTCGATACCAAATGGTCCAAAAACTAAGAAAAATTTAAAGCAGATGTTTAATAACAATGTTAACACTAGCTCTGCTGTAAATACTGTCAATCCAAATATTACGCCAATTCCTCAACCAAGCAAAAAGAAAAATGCAAAGTCAGCTCAGCCTAAAGTTTCAATAGTTCAGCCGCCAATACCTCCTCAACCACCTGTTTCTGCATCTCTTTCATCAAGCAGTATTAATACTCCTCAAACTTCGTTAATAGCTCCTAAAAATGTTCAAATCTCCATGATGAATGATATTCAAATGTTATTAAACTCATTCACTCAGCATACTGAAGATAGAAGTAAACTTTTCTTTCGTTTGTTTGAATGCGTTTTTAAACGGAAAGAAGAACGGATTGACCATTTTATGAATCATGTGATGGTCACAATGACTGCTCTCAATCCAAGCTTTCCAACATTGGTCCATGCTCTTGTAGTTGGTATGGCAGGTGATTCATACAACAAACTCAAGGACCCTCCACTCCCGATTATATTTCAACGCGTTAAAGACACAAAGCCTACTTATAAATTCTATCATCTCAACAGCCGTGCTGTTGATATTAAACCAACTGCAAAAGAAAAGAAAAGTGGGCCCCGTGTTATTGGTTCTTTTTTATCGTTTAACGAATCGTCTCCACCAACAACTATTTTTTACTCCAAAGAAGAAATTCATCCTCTTCAATACGCCACAAATGAATATTTCTACCCAATTATTTCAGATGGTATCGTACCAAGTCTGATGCAAATTCAATTTTCAAGCCAAATTTTCCCATTTTTAACATGGTTTATTGTTCAATATGTCGAAGTCAGAAAACGTCTTGATATTCTTCATGATCTAATGAATCGTTCAGGTATTCAAATAACTGAAAGTAATGATCAAAATACAAGTAACATTAACAAACCAATTCAGATGACTAATTCTCCAGCTTCTTTCCAAACAACAAATCCATTATTAACATCAATTCCAACTGTTCCAATATTTTCTCCTTCACAGAGAGATTTGTGCATATTTGCAAAAACGCCTTCTTGTAAAGGTTGTTCTTTTCAAGTTTTGCCGGTTATCGATGAAGTTATTAAAAATGGTTCTGCTAAGTGCCCACTTTGTGGATCAAATATTATTTTGACTGACTTGATTTTGGAGGTTAAGCAAGATGCCGTGGATAATTTAGTGGAAGATGATATGGCGATGAGTTATATTGATAATAAACCTGATGTTTTAATTGCAAAGCAAAATTTATCTGATCAACTATGTTTGAGTTTGGCGCCACATCCTGAGGATCCTAACTGGGAAGAAAAACTAAATGGTGTAAATGGTATCAAAATTGAAGAAAATACTGAACCACTTCAATATGCTACAAATGATGATTTTATCAAATTAGTTTATGGGTTCACATAAGTTTTACTTGCATATTTGATTTTATATACTGTTTGTTATTAATCTTATTTTAATATATTTTATTATATATTAGTAAAATCTGCCTTCAATTTTAAATATTTAATAATTTTTAAAATATAATATTTTCATTATGATACTTAGAAAAGTAAATTTCAACGTGAAATGTGTCTAAAAAAATATTATTATTCGAGTACACGCAAGTTTTATTTTATTTACATATATAAAAACATATATAAAATAATATATGGGTATAAAACTTCAAAGTATAAATTAATTCTTTTGAAAATTTGATCAGCATCATATTTTTGCTTTGTATTCATATTCGAAAATATAAAAAAAAAATTGTCGAACTATAATTAAATGTTCAATAAAAAAAAAAATGAGATTAAGATATCGTACAGCAGCAAGAGCAATTTGATGTTTCTTCTTCTTTTGAGGAAGGAGGAGCTCTTCGGTAGGAGCCGGGAGGAACAACTTTTGGAGAAATAGGAGCCATAGGAACTGTGTCAGAGCCGCTAGAGCTTTCACTACTTTTCGTATCTTTATTATTTCTCTTTTTATTCTTCCCCATTAAAAAAAAAATATAAATGAAAAAACGAACTTTAACTTTTTCTTAAATTTTATGAGAATCTATTTTAATATGTAATTTATGAAAATATTGATCAATATTTAATATTTATGTGAAAAAAGTAAATATTTCAAAAATAAATATGTTCTAAAAATTATAATAAAAGTTAAATTCATATTAAGCCAGAATAAAATATAAAAATATCAGAATAAAAAAAAAATGTAATTCAATCTACTTAAATTTCCTAAAATAAGCATATTGAAATTTTATTTAAAAAGAGGACAAGAAAAATTGCATTTTCTCCAAATTTATTCAAATAACATATGTTATTAGAATATATGTTTTTATTTATTCAATATTTCAATTTAAAAGAGTATTAGTAAAAATACTTTTAAATAATTTGAAAATATTGCTTATTTTTATATAAAATATTAATATTAATACTAAATTATCATTATTTTTTATTATTGAAATTCAAAAGAGCATTGGAAAAAACACTTGTATCAACTTTAGATGCTTTTAAATAATCATATTTTATATAAAATAATGTTTCATATATTATTTTATAATAATCTTAATATTTGCTGTGAATTGCAATAATGGTATTAATATATAGCCTGGTTTGATAATATATTATTAATACTGTTAATAACAGTCTGTTATTCATTAAACGTTTTCGGTATTGAATTTCAAAAAAAAAAAAAAAAATTGAGAGAAATTCAAATGATATTCAATTCTTTAGAAAAATTTGAAAACATGATTTCAATAAATTATGTCTTTTCAGAATATAATCGGGCGAACAACCTTTTATTTGAATGGTATTTTTTTTTATTTCAATCAGATCATTTTTTTATTGTTGCAATGTTTCCTTTTCAATTTTACCCTCAAAAGGAGCATCCGAAATATAACCGTAATAACAAAAAACATAAAGATAATCAAGAAATTGAAACTCCTGATTATTTTAATTTTTTATCTGAAGAAGATCAAAATAAATACCGAGAATTACAACAAATTCTTCTATCACCTGAAAATAGATATGCTAGAAATAGAAGAACTGAAACATTAAAAGAATCTTTTGAAGAAATTCGTAAATTCTGCTTAAAAAATGACAAAGATGATTGGAAAAGATGCCTTGTATGTGGAATTATTTGGCTTAATGAAAATAAAACTTCAGTTGATGAAAACGTAAAAGATGAAAATGAAATCAAGGTCGAGTGTATTTCGATAAATATTCGTCAATTAAAAATTATTCTTGGAAAAAGTAAATCAACAATAAATGGTGCTATGTCAAAAATGGGATTTACTACTCATCCTACAAAAGGAAATGATCAAGATCTGTTAATTGGAGCAATGCCATATTTTGAAGGGAAATATTTCGAGATGAGGCAATGGACAATAAGAAAAAGAAATGTAAACGAGAATAATAAAGAAACCAAAAAAGTTGAAACTAAATCTACAGAAGAGGATTCGATTTCATTTCTTTCGTTCACTGATAACGATAATGATTTCAAATTTGATGATTTGGATATCAACGATAATGACTCGTGGTTTAATTATGATATTGTTAAAAACATCATTGACTTTAAAGAGGTTAATATTTCAGCTCGAAAAGATGTTAACCTGAACGTTTTTATTCCTAAATCAAATCAAGATTCCAGGATCACGCTCAATAGCTTGATTTTTGTCAACGCTGACTCAATTCTTGAAATAGATAACTTGAGGCATGTTGATAACATGTTCAGATCAAAACTTAATGAAATCGTAAACAGTTGTACATGTTATATTGGTCTGATGATAATGTCATCAGCATACCAAGTATATTTAAATATTATGCATGCAATAATAGCATATGAAGCTGGCAGACGAGTTCCGCGCCTAACTTATTAGAAGTTATTTAAACTTGTATTAATATTTGAAATAACTTGTATTGCTATTAAAAGAAAAATATATCAAATCAAAAAATGATGGGGAAAAAAATAAATTTTATTGAATATTAATTTTTTATGTAATTTATTCAGGAAGAGTATCGTATTGTGCATTGTTAATTGGTTCTGAGATAGCAGGGGCAGCATCATAATTTGTAGAAACGACTGCTTCTCCGCATAAAACTTGAGTAACTTGGAGATAAATACCAAATCCAACAATACCGCAGAAGAGAGCGAAAAAGATAAAGAACGCATAAACAGTGTTAGATGCAGGAAGGCGATCTGGATTAATTTCCCAACATTCACGACTATCAAAATATGTAAACTTGTTTGTCTTTGGATCTTGTGTACCAAATGCGCAAGATTTGAAATCGCAGATACTTGTGTCGGATAATTGGTTTTGTGCACGATCAAATGTGCATTTGTTGAAAGTAATTTTGCTTGTTGTATCTTTTTGATCTCTTATAGCTAAGAATTTGTTGTCACCCATGATGAAAACTGAATCGTCTAAAGTAATTTGAGTGTAAAGTACTGCAACAACACCATATAACTCTTTTGCCTCAGAGTGGTTAGCACAATTTACAAAGTTAACAGTGTTGATATCGCATGATGCATCAGTTTGTCCAACAATATGAATTGTATTTTCACCAATGCAGTTAATGCATGATGTAAAATCAATGTTACAATATTTTTGTTCAACAAGGCAGATTGCTGATGAACCTTGTTCGACAACGTTGTTTGTAAAGTTCGAATGATCAAAATCAACTTTACCCATCATTACATAGAAAACACTTTCGGTGTTTGGATACATTGCTGCCTGAGGTGGGCATCTGTCATATGATGATCCACGAGACTTAGTTCTCTCTGTGGAAGCTCTATGGTGAAGATAAACAGCAGTGCCTGTTCCTGTATCACCTGTTGATGATTGTTCACGGGTAAAGCACATTGAAAAGCAAGTTTCCAGAAGGCTAACATCACCAATGCGATAACCATAGAGTGCACCTCCTTGGCCGCCTGCTGCATAGCAGTTATAAAATGATGAAAATTCAAATGAAATATCAACATCAAAATCTTTTCCAGCTGGAACGTTAATTGAAACAGCTCCACCATTAAACTTTTCTCCTGAAATATGGCAATTACGAAACATACAACTTTCAAAAGAGTAAAAATTTTGAGACATAATATTAGGTGCATATCGTTTTTCAATAACTTGGTCTTTTGCATCATAAGCAGAGTCAACACGAATTGCTCCGCCAATAATGTTATCGAAAGTAGTTTTTGAAAACTTAGCATTGCCAGTAAAGATATTGAAATAAAATAAATTATGAATTGATCTTGTAAAAAGCGACTTGTCAACAGAAAAAGTGCGGCTTCCTGAAACAGGTGCCATTGAAAATGGTGATCCTGCTAAGAGAATCGTAGAAAGACCGAGAATTGTCGAGTTAAGCATAAGTTATATGTGGCTGATTTTTCTCAAATTTGTGAATGATGGGCGGTTATGAAAAAGTTTCATGTTTTTTTGAATATAGATTTAATATTTATATTTATATATATATATTATAATTTTTAATTTCTAATAGTGTTAAAGTTTTTGATATTTCGGTTGATTGCATTCTGAAATTTATTATCAAAATTTGAATTGTCAGTTAAATTCAATTTTTTGAAATAGAAAAAAACTTCAATACTCATAAATTGTTTTTTTTTTTTGTTTTAATAATTTAAATATCAATAAAGCAGCATTGATATAAGTTAGTATACCAATGTGCGTGTATGTGCATCTTCATTCTAGTATATTTTTTTTAATAACAAACTTGATTGTTAAAAGTTTTTTGGATATCAAATAAATTAAAGACTTATTATTCATAACTAATAAGCGAAAGATGTTAATCAAAGGTTTAAAATGATTTTTCATTATTAGATAAACCGATATTCTAATATCTTGATGAATCAATAACAATAAAAATATTTTCGATACTTTATACTATTGAAACTTGAATTCAATTTTCTATATGAAAGTTTCACTTCTTATCTATATATATAAAGATAACCCACAAATTTGCCAAAAAAACACATTGCAGCATATTTGGAACTAAGCTAAAATATATTCTGTTTAATATAAAAAATAATATGCTTATTAAGTGATTTTGCTTTAATAAATTACTTTTTTTTAATAAGATATTAGTAATCTATTTATGCAAATTTTGATAACTTTTTATATGAGTTTTCAGAAAAATAATATTTTGAATGAAAATTTTCGATCAAATATCGTTATAAATTTAAGCTCTCTCACTTCATATATTTTTTACTATTTCCATTTTGATTGACCAAGCCTCTCAAATTCGTAAGCACTACTCTCCATAATAATCGGAAAACGCAAATATCTATGATCTACAAAAAAAAATTTGAAAGTTGGACAAATTACCAAAATTACGATTTTCATTTTACTACTGGCTCATTTTTATCATTTTTCTCAGCTTCAAATTATTTTTTTATTGTAATACAAACATGTAGAGACCTTCAATGTCTCGATGAAATATTAAGATAATAATCACATATCAATATATAACAGATCGAATGTTGAGGTCGCCAAAATACAAGCAATCCGAGCTGAGCGCAGCGAAGTCGGATTGCTTGAGCCACTACGAGCGAAGCGAGGTAGTGGCTAATAAAAAAATTTTTTTTAATCATAATCCTAATCTATTAAAAAATGATCTTTTTACGCCTCCATATAATTATTTCCTATTTTTTTTTACAATGTAATTATTTGTTGTTTCATTTGTTCAAGTTGTTTCTATATATTCTATTAAGCTCAAATTAAAATTTGTAAAATGTTCAAAGTTTTCATTTTAAATAGCTATGTGGTCATGTACACCTTAAAAAGTGATAGAATTATCTCATTCAAAGTTTTGTCCATTTAATCATTCAAAATTTACCTAATAAAAAAAAATTTCATCTCATATTTTGGAGTACTTTTCATAAGATGATCGTAATTTTAAAAATAATATTGAATTTTTGAATAAGTGATCGTTATGCAAAAGCCCAAATTATAGATTACGCAATTTAGTCTTCCACCTGCGGCTATCGCTTCTCAGCTGCAGGTGGAAGTAAAGAAATAAGGAAACCAAGTTTCCACCTGCGGCTGAGCTGCGACAGCTGCAGGTGGAAAATCACTATTTACCAATTTAGCCTTCCACCTGCGGCTATCGCTTCTCAGCTGCAGGTGGAGGTAAAGAAATAAGGAAACCAAGTTTCCACCTGCGGCTGAGCTGCGACAGCTGCAGGTGGAAAATCACTATTTACCAATTTAGCCTTCCACCTGCGGCTATCGCTTCTCAGCTGCAGGTGGAGGTAAAGAAATAAGGAAACCAAGTTTCCACCTGCGGCTGAGCTGCGATAGCTGCAGGTGGAAGTAATTACTTAAATGTACCATTTCAAACTTCCACCTGCAGCTATCGCAACTTAGCTGCAGTTGGAACTAATTACGCGAATTGAACTTCCACCTGCAGCTAAACTGCGATAGCTTCAGGTGGAAGTAATTACTTAAATGTACCATTTCAAACTTCCACCTGCAGCTATCGCAACTTAGTTGCAGGTGGAACTAATTACGCGAATTAAACTCCCACCTGCAACTAAAAGTTTTAAATATTTTTTTATCCATATATATTAAAGATTTCCCTCAAAAAATTTTAAAAAACGATATTAGAGCCATTTTGGCTTATCACACATTAAACAATTTATTTATATATATTTCCAAAAGATTAAAAAGTTTGTTTATTTATAAAAATCAGATTTTAATAACAGGATAAATCTATTTTTATTATAATTTTGTTAGAACTTTTTATATGAGGTTTCAGAATAATTGATAAGAAGCATTGAAAATTTACGATCAAAAATGAGAATAAATAACACATCACCTTTTTTTTTGCTGTTTTCATTTTGATTAGTGGAACCTGCTCGAACGCGTAAGTCCTTATCGCAATATAAACCAAAATCTCGCACGAATGATATTTAACTAAAAAAATTTACTCAAGATTCTAAGATTTCCTAAATTACGATTTTTATTTTTTTAATTACTTACAATTATCTACTCTTTCATCAAAAATTTGATTTTATATTACAATATGGATATGTATATACCTTCAGCATATTTCAGACTTCCTCTCCTAATAATTATTTTTTATAACATTGACATGCATGTAGGTTTTTAACATTTATTACGACCTTAAAACTTCCTCTCATAATAAATATTCATTACCATCTCTTCCCAGTCTCCAAAGGGAGCCTGGTGTATGACAATTACTTTATCTAATTTCGACGGCGCCAAAATCCAAGCAAACCGAGCTGAGCGTAGCGAACATGTATTTCTTGAGCCACTACTTCGCTTCGCTCGTAGTGGCTATTAAAAGGTTTAATTTTTTTTTATTCATAATCTTATCTATTAAAATAAAATTACCCATTAATTTATAATAATTATTCTAAATTATTCTATATTTTTTAATTAGCTATTTTATGAGAGATAAGATTGAAACAGATAAATAAGATTAGATGATATTGAATGTAAATGACGAAATTTGATGAGATTAGATGAGAATGATGAGATTAATTGAATTTGGATGTAACAGATGAAAAAAATGAGAATAAAGTAAAATGATGAGAACAGATTTGTTACTTTATTCTAATTTTTTTAATTTGTATTTTAGGTAAATTTTTCATCGTCAAAGGTCAAAATTTCAAAATCTAGAATTTTCTTTTTTAGAAAAAAAAATAATGGTTTAAATTTTGATATTATACAGAAAAAAATTAGTATACAGTGCTAAAGACACTTTTTGAGCGAAGCTCAAAAAGTGGCGTCCCTTGTTTATATGAAAAAATATGAAAAATCATTAAAATACTAAGGATAAGAGATATATTAAAAAGTATAATTTCCTTTAAGTTACTTTAATGATGTCGGGGTTTGGCAATTTGACCTTTTGCATGCCAAGCCAATTGCCAATTAACATTTTAGCAATGAAATGTTTATTTGTTTAAATAATAACCTTTTGGAGTAGCCTGAATCTTAAAATTTTCTGAATAATTATTTAAATTTAAATTTCTGCTTTCATATAAGAGCGATTCGTAATCGATTTGGTAGATCGTTTGCATCTGCCCGTCTTTTGTAATCGGCTTGCCTCATATTCCTTAATAATATTGTTTGTCATCTGCATCAGCTTTTGGTATAAGTTCGATCCGCAATTCGTATTGATTTAGTTAGTCGTTTATAACTGTTTATCTTTTCGTATAAATCTACTACGTTATAACTCTCTTTTTACAGCCAAAAAATATTTTTGCTGAGTTGAGTATGGTTTTGAAATATTTATACTGAATATTGGAAATTTCAAGCAAAAATCATAAAAATCAAAGAATAATTATGGTTTATTGGCATAAATCCAAGTATTTCTACTAATTGCAAGATTGTTTGGTCATAATTAAAATTATTGAATCTTTAAATTGGCTCCAAGAGCAGTAAAAGGCATAGTCAAATTGGAATGTCGATGAAATCTTATGAAATTGTCTGCAAACTGAATTGATCTTTGATAATTTAATGAAAAATCGAAAATATAGAGGTGCGAGAACTAACTTATATATCTATAAATAAAATGATTTTTTTAGATATGGTTATATGCAATAATTTGGAATATTTCTTGTAATTCTGTATGTTTTTGTAGTGCGGTATCATATTTTAGGTATAAATGATTAAATGGAATTATTGGAATGTGAGAGGCGAATCTTATAAACCCCAGTTCAAAAGATCTTTTCTCCACAGACCAATATGAAGATTCTCCACAGAAGAAGATCAAGAAGATTTGAAAATTTTTTTTCAACTTATATATTTATAAGTATTTATGAAAAGATTAGTTAGTATACATCAAATATGTAATGGTATATGCATGAAGATAACCATTTCTATTAAATAAAAAAAAAAAATCTATTTATATAATAATAACAACAAATTATTTGTTTGGCTTTGTTTTTCTCCAGCAAACAATTGTTCCGCATGTATCAACTGTTACAACAAAATATTTCATTGCTTGAATATCTCTAATTGTATTTTCAAAAGGTCCAATAAAAACGGACCTTGAAGCTAAATCAGAATTTTGATCTTTATTATTTATATCAAATATCCATATTCCGATTGTTGCATCTTCAGCAGTTGTAAAAATTGTTTGACTATCATTTTTGCCGCATGGATCAAATGAAATCGAGTTAATAAATGAGCTATGGCCTTCAAAACACGTAGTAGAGTAATTGCTATTCAAATTAATAATATAAAAATTATCATCTTGTGCTGCAAAGGCAAGAGCTCTGTCAAGAGAGTTCCATGCAAATGCTCTGATTGACCCATATGAAAAAATTTGCTTCCAAAAGCATTCGAGTGTGGATGTTTTTAAAAGGCATACTGAGCCATTTAAAAAGCCGCATGCAATTAATTCTTTGGTTTGTGATAATTGCAATACAGATATTCCTGAATCGAAACCAGGATCTATTTTTTGAGATTTTCCAGGCTTAGACATTGTATCTTTTAAAATAAGTCCATTGTCGCTTCCGCTTATAATGAAAATATTATTTTCATATAAGCAAATGATAGCAGATGTAACAGGAAATATATCAACATGAGTGATTATAGATGACGAATCAATAATAAAAGCTTCATTTTTTGTAACTACAAGAAGTAAATATTGTTCAATATTTTTATCATCTTCACAAATTGAAATAGAATTTATTGATTCCTCAAATGAGAATTTCTTTACTTTGGGCTTTTCCTTTGTCTTTGTGGGGAAAGTTACAAGATTGAGTTTTTTATCAACAGCAACAGCAATAATGGTAATTTGATTTGTATAATATGAGCAAATTCTCGGAATGAAGCAATGTTGAAATCGGCTTGTTTCAATTGTATAAAGTTTTTTGTATATATGTTCATTCGAATTATTGGCTGATGGCGTGTGGAATACAATATCACTCATTAAAATTTTTTTTCAAAAAATTCTATTAAAATTGTTTAGTTTTCACTTTTTGATGAATATTCAAAAGAAACTTTTTTTTACATTTCTCCACAAATTTACATTTGAATGAATGTACAATTGTTGTAACAATTGTAATTTAACATGATAATCTGAAACTTTATAATAAATCACAAAAGGTTTTAGCCAAATAAAAAACGATCTTGTTAATTTTGTTCAAGTGAACGAAAGATCGTTTTTCTCAGATTCTCGAGATCGATAATTGATTGACTTTTTGATATCGATACATAAATATGCATTGATTCTCGAGATTGATATCGATACACAAAAAGGAAAATGAAACTCAATTTGGTGATATATCATCTTTGCATCTTTGATATCTCCTTTTATTATCTGGATATCTAGGATATCCTTGATATCTTCTTTGATGTCAGGTATTGCCTTAAGTCTATCTCTTGTTATTTTGGGACAGATATTTGTTGAGTCTAAACAATTCATGTAACCCAAATATTTATTTGTTTCCTCTCGCAATGCTTAGAAGTTGGCATTTAGGTCGGTAATGTTGTATTTCACTGTTGAAATATCAGTCTTGATGGCTTCTAATTCTTCACGGATATCATCAAAGAAAGATGCAGTAATTGTAGGAGGTGGTCTTTCTTCAATATATTGGAATGAAAATATACTAACCAAGAAAATATGTGTTTCAAGTATTAATTGAACAAAGTAACTATCACCTAACCTGTGATTGATGTGCCATTTTATAAAATTAATAATTTTAAAAAGCAATTTTCTAATTAAAGCCAATGAAATGGTTTATAAAAGCTTCATATACTTAGGGATATGAGTTCATTGGTTTTTTAATCTTTTGTTGTTTGAAAATTGGTGCATGAGAAGATTTGATAATCTTCAATTGATCATTCAGACTTAATATATGGAAAAACTGAACATTTCCTTTTAATTAGAGTTTCATACCGTTGTGTCCAGGTAAACTCTACACATTCTACAAGCTTGTAGAAGTATTTTTCCTGGCCCAATCACATATTTGGCAAAGTGATTCAAACTCTACTCATTAACTAAATACATTCTTAATTTCAATCAACTACCAAATAAAGCCCTATCACTTCCTAATATTGGCAAAAAAGTAAGAATTTTTGACTCTTCAATTGACAAATAACCGATAAAATACCTCATCACAGAAAATTAATCATAAATACATTGAACTCATAATATACAATAATTTGAAGCTACTCAATTTCAGATTCATTAATGATATCATAATGTCTGTGTATGCTATTATTACAAAAGAAGTTTCATTCTGATGGGGGCACCCTATAACTGTTGATAACATTAGAACTGGGTTTAACTAAACTAGTTTAAATAAACTTTTCTTTCAATTTTTTTCTTTAGTATCACAGAACTAAGGTTTAGCTACCATTCCCACCCACAATGCTCAAGGTTACTTCTGATGCTCAGATGCTAGTAGCATAACACTTTTTAAATCCAGGTTGTTGTACATGAGGTAAACCTGTATCATACAAGGGTTTATCCTTAACTGCCACCATCAGCTTAGAGTCATGAATAGCCAATATATAACTATTACTTTCTCTCTCTTAACAACCACTCTTTATTTTAACTATTGGAAATGATATTGAGCTTCATTTTTATTTTTATTCTAATTTTCATATTTGACCACTTTTCAACGGTTTCAAATAATTCAAACAATTTTCAAATTCATGATTATCATTTTCACTTTTCTTCAAGTCATTTCACAAAATGGAAACAGAGATTTTTACAGTATTCTTAATGTTACAAATGATGCCCCAAAACGTTTAATCGAACGCTCTTTCATGAAACTTTCAAGAAAATATCATCCTGATAAAAACAAAGGAGATCCAGATGCAGCAACACGATTTACTGACATCAATGATGCATATGCAGTCCTCCGTGATGAAAATAAACGTAGAATATATGATATCTACGGCGAAAAGGGCGTTCATTTGTATGAAGCTCCACAAAATAAAGATCTTTACCAATTAAATCCAAATGCTGGTGAAGATCCTCTTACTAAAATCATCCGCCATTTTGGAGAAACAAATCGTATTTATTTTCCTGTTGATCTCGTTGATTTTTATGAAGGCCGCGCATATCCAATACATTTAACAAGAAGAACAATGTGTCGTTGCCCTTATCAAGGATTTAACTGTCCAAAATGTCATGGAAAGCCAACAATGCGTGAAAATTTGAACTTATCTTTAATTATAGAAAAAGGCTCTGAAGATGGTCACATTGTTACAATGAAAGGTGTTGGCGATGTTAGCGAAATAAATGGCCCATGCAATCTAGAATTTCTCATTTACGCTAAGAAACACCCATATTTCATACGTAAGGGTGATGACCTATTAATGACAATTGATGTTACATTGAAGGAAGCATTACTTGGATTCAAAAAAGTATTTACTCATATTGATGGAAGCGAATTTGAAGTTGAACTTCAACCATCAAATATTGCTAACCATACCATTATTATACCAGACAAAGGAATGCCAAAATATCTAGCCCCAGGCGAATATGGTAATATAATTGCCACTCTAAATGTTCATCATCCAAAAAATTTAACACCTGATCAAAGAAATCAATTAGCTGATGCACTCAAAGAGTGATTTCTTTTAACTTTTTACTCATCATTCTCTGAAATATAATACAATCGGTTGTTTTTTTTTACCGAATACAATTCAATACTGTTTTTTTTATAAAAATCAAATCTGTTTTTTATCTTACTTGTACTTTTTAGATTTCATTCGCTCATTCCACTTTTACATCACAATACAAACGCCCAATCTTCATTCTTGTGAAACTTTTTAATGAAAATATGTTCTAATCTATTTGATTCAATTAAAATTTTTGCGAATTTATTTCATTTAACATTTCATTAATGATTTTACCTTTTTTTTATTTTTTTACTTTAGTATTAAATTTAAACAATTCAACAGATAACGAATATCAATGCATTGCACCGCTTCGTACTCCTCCTCCGATCGCTGGAATGAAATCACTTTTTGCAGGGGTAATTTTAAGACACGGATCTCGAACACCACAAGTTGCATATCTTCCACGCTCCAATCGCGGCTATTGGATATGTGATTCTGATGATGCTATTTCTCCCCGAATGTATTCATCATCCTTATCATCATATCGACGATTTTCACGCGTTCTTGATCCACGTCATGTCGAATTTTTACCTAACTGCCGTTCAGGTGATCTCCTTATTGAAGGTATGCAGCAACATCAACGCCTAGGCGAGATGTATCATGATTATCTTTACAATCAAATAAATCTATTTGACGAGGCCCCAAAAAATGAAGAGGTATATGCACGCTCTACTGATATTGAACGGACGTTCCGTAGTTGCCAAGCATTTTTAAATGGCGCTTTCCCTCCCCAGAAACCTTTTGAATATTTGAGCATTGTTCACGGAAGTGATTTCTCTGAAATATTGCGACCTGGATCTTTTTGTAAAGAGGAAAATGCAGCATCTGCTGCCTTTAATTCAGATATTAACGTATTAAATTATTCACAAAAAGAGTGGAAAAAGCTTGAACATGTTGCCAATGAGCTTCAATTGGATTACTCTTTATCAAACTTGCAACTTATTGCTGATTGGATATACACATATCATTGCAATGATAGAAGGCTCCCTTCATTTGTAACTCAAAATGACATTCTTCGCTCGCATAAGATACTTGGAAAACTTTTTCAACGCTATTACGAAGGGAATGGCGCTATATATGCATCGTATTCAATGAGAGAGGTCTTAAGAATCGCAGAAATCAGTCTTAAGAAAAGAAACCCCAAATTTGCTGTTTTCAGTGCTCATGATTCAACAGTTTTTGGTTTTCTTGAGTTTTTGAATAAAAAGATCAAACTGCTTCCTCCTTATGCTTCTCACATTCTCTTTGAGATATTCAAACTTAATGGAGAAGAGCAAATCAGGTGGTCATACAATGGCGAAGTTATACCTCTAAACAAATTTGATGGAAATAATTATATGCCTTATTTCAAATTTGTTGAAAAAGTTAAAGGAATTTATGACATGTGCCATGAATTACCTTGAAATACATTTTGATATTGTATTTTTTATGTTTTTTTTATAGATTTTCGATTAAATAAAAATTTTGAATAGATATTTGATCTTTTCATTTAATATTTCAATAAATAAATGGTTGTTTAAAATGATTAAAGATGAAAAATTATTGTGCTTTCTTTGTTTTGAAAAGCTTCGAAACGCAATTTCAACCGAAAATCAAGATCATGTCTTGAATAAATTTCCAACTTGCGATGGACAGTTTAGAGCACCAGTTTTTGTCACTTGGTATGTCAATGGCGAATTGAGAGGAAATGTTGGATGTTTTGAAGAAATACCAATCATTAATGGACTATCAGAATATTCAATCACTGCAGCAATGAAAGATTGGAGATATTCACCGATATCTCGGAGCGAATTATTCAATTTAAAATGTACAGTATCTATTCTTCAAAATTATAAATCAGCATCAGATATAAACGATTGGAAAATGGGCGTACATGGTATTCGGATATTTGTCGATGGATACACAGCAACTCTATTTCCAAATGAAATGAATCTAGAATTATCAAAATCTGAAACACTAAATCTACTATTAAAAATGGCTGGATTTTCGGATGAAGAAATTAATGACCAAAAGATTCAAAAAGCACAAATTAAAAGATTTCAAGTTTCTTCTGTATCTGCAGATTGGGATGAATATACTAAATTTGTTGATGAAGTTAAGAGAGCAGTTTAGCTAAATAGCATACTTCCAGAAATTATTTCAGAATGGCCATTTCTAATTAATTCATATTGATTAGATGGAAACGAACCAATAACTCAGATTGGAATTTATATCATGCAACTAATATAAACCAACCAAAATCAATTGAACATTCAAAAAAGAAAAGCTAATATCATTTTTACTTGAATAAATCATTTGATATGAAAAAACCCAAAATATATACTAATCATTCGACGATAATTGTATTTTTATTTTATTTTGAAACGATTAATTTTTTTTTGAAAATTTCAATAATGGCGGGAAAATTGAGAATATCAAGTGATCATTTACTTACAAAATAACATGATTGATGCACAAACACTAAACGATTCCGTATGGATGTCTGCAACCTTCGATCTTTTCAGAATTGTTGCAGCTAATATTTATGGTGGATATGATATTAGTGATCCAGTAGATGCTATTGCTGTAAATGCTGAAGTGATTATTACAATTATTACTGAAAAATGCGTTTCGCGTAGCCTTGCATATTTTGTTCCACAATTCCATCCTTTGCAACGTATTGGAAACTTTAGAAATGGAGCACTTTTTTATTTATCCGCAGGTGTTGCTACAAGCGCTTTAGTCACAACAGTTATTTATCCACTTCAAGTTTTCCGTGCTCGAAGGAAAGCACAAAAATCATTGAGAAATTCAAACAAAAACGAGAATGGCGTTATAATAGAAGAAGATGCTAATGCATCCCCTGCACCTGCAAGGGAAGAGAAACCAACCATTATTGGTGGCTTTTTATGCTTTGTTGTTAATACAATACCAACTACTATTGATATAGGAATTGATTATGCCAAGGGGCACACAGAAAAACTTGCAATTTTAGCAATTGCATCTTCTTTCGCACTTGCAAATTATGCTATTACGGGGGGATACCGAAAATTTGTAAGAAAAATTCTCCCAAAGTCTCTTCCATGAATCGAGATTAATACCTCCTTTATAATTTTGATTAATTTTATTAATTTTTAAAAACGTGATAATTTAAATTTACAGTTTGGTTCAAAATTCTAACCTTTTTTAATTCCGTATATCCTATATATTGCATTAGAGTTTTTTTTAAATAAAATGAGCATAAATATGAAAGTATTGATGTTCTTAATATTAATTACAATTAGTATAATCTAAAAAAACTTAGGGTTTCATTTTGAAAACTCTTTTTTTTAATAATATATCATAAGATTTATACAAAATATGTTGAATTTATTTGTTAACCAAAATACATAACGTTTTTTTTTTTTTTTTAATTTTTTAAAAATAAAATAATTTAAATAATTTATTGTTTTCTTTTATTTATTCCTCATAGATGAATGTTCATGATACAAAATAAAATCAAAACATTCATATCTTCTTGTAAAAAATGATAAAATCATAAAATACGTTATTTCATCAAAGCTAAAATAATAATGTATTCCTCTTCTTATGGACGCCATTCGCCAAATATCTCTCCGATAAAAGCTCATTCACAGAAGCGCCCTCGCCAACTTCATCTAGAAAGTGATCCAAACATTATTGAATTACGTGATCGTTTAATTGAATCTCACGATTTAACTGACGTTGATAACAGAAGTCTTATTGCTGTTCAACAAAGTATTCAGCAATCAAAACCGACTTTATTTACAAATTCTTCTTATGTTAAAGCAAGAGAACTTTTAACTCTTGACGAGGAAATCTCAAAAGAATTTGAAAGACGCAAAGAGGAGAAAGAGAAACAACGTCAAATAGAATTTTATTCAAATCCAAAACTTGTAGCACATGATGAAGAAACTCAAAGGGAGATGAAACAAATGACTGATAGACATTCAAAGCTTCTTGAATCGTTAGAAACCATATGGGAACAAAAGATGCAACCAAAATATTATGAACCTTCCAAAAAGCTTTTGCAACTTCAAGAAGAGTTAAAAAAAAATCCTGACCAAGAACTTGAAAACGAAATTCAGGAAATGGAAGAACAAGAAATGGAATTAGCTCAAATAAACTACGAAACAGATTTTGAAAAAGCGAAAGAAAAATTACTTTCAAAGCAAAACAATGAAATAATAACATATTTAAACAAACGAAAGAAACAAAAGCAATTATTAATAAATGAAATCAGACCTCCAACTGTCAGTCAAAAACGTTCAATTATCAGCAAGAAATCGAATGCCAAGAAAGTACCCAATTTATTATCATATGCTCACATGGCTCACAAAAAAGCTCCAATTGTACCAGTATCCCAAACATCATATGGAAATTATCGATCTTATGGCTTCCAATCTCCGCCAGTCTCGAAAATATCGAAAAGAGCAGCTTCTCGAGGTCCGATCAAAAAAAATCCGTTACCAAATTTCTATGAAACCGCTGTTCAGTCTCAATTTGATGATAAAGAAGAAGATTACATTTATGACAACGAAACGAACCCATCAACAGCAACAGAGACACCTCCTCCTGCTGACAATTCAACCGAATATGAAGAATATTCGGAATACGAAGAAGTCGAAGCTGAAACAAAGTCAACAAAACCAGTAGACGATATGTCATTCAAAAAGTTACATCCGAAAAGTGCACGAGATCGAGATGGATTCCATAGAGAGGAACAAAAATTACAGCCATCATCACTCACTGACGCAGTTAACAATATAACCGACAACCTTCTTAAAGGTCAAAATGAAGATGAAAGTAAAAATAAAATTGAAGAGGAGGAAGAAGAAGACGATACTAATGAAAAAGATAAATTGAATAACCAAACTAATCCTCTTTCGAATGACATTACTAATATTGTGACAAAATTGGCAGATGACAGCCAAAATTTCTATATTGAAAACAGCTTTGAATACGAAGACGATGAAAATAAAGTCAATTCTAATGCTGCTGAGAATAATAATAATAATAATAACGAAGAAGTGGAGGAGGAGACAAATAAAGAAAATGAAAATGAAATTACACCAAAGAATAATCAAGAAGAAGAAGAAGAAAAGAATAAAGTCAATCCTCTCACAGATGTAATTTCAGCAATTGCACCACTGACAAACACACAACAAGAACAAGATGAAGGAAACAAAGCTGAAAATGAAACGAACAAAGATGAAAACAGTCAAGAAAATGAAGATAAAGAAACTAAAAAAGAAGTGACTTCTCTAAATGACGTCATATCAACAATCGTCACACCGAAGAACACTGAAGAACAAGAGCAACAAAAAGAAGGAAAGAAAGATGAAGAAACAATTGAACAAGCAAATGTGAATAAAGAAGAAGAAACCAAAGTTACTCCTCTTAATGACGTCATTTCAACAATAATGAAACCAAATGAAACACAAGAAGAAGGAAGCAAAGAAGCGATGAACAATCAAACAGAGAATAAAATCACTCCTTTTGGCGATGCTGAGAAACCGAAGCAAGAAGAAGACAAAGAAACAACGAAGACAGAGAACAACAACAACAGCCAGACAACTCCATTCAGCAACCTCATTTCAAGCATCATCACGCCAAGCAGAACAATTGAAAATGAACCAAAAAGCGACAATGAAAAGACAGAAAAAGAAGAAGAAAAGAAGAAGGAAGATGAGAATAAAGTCACTCCTTTCGGCGATCTCATATCAAGCATTGTCAACAAAGATAAGGAAACTGATGACAAGAAAAATGACGAACAAACAAACAAAGAAGAAAAAACAGAAGCAGTTGTTACTGACAATGAAACAAAGAAAGAAATAGAAAATAAAATAGAAACAAACTCATTTGCTAGCATCATTTCATCAGTCATTCCAAAAGAAAATTCTGAGGAAAACAAAGAAATTGAAAATAAAATAGAAAATGAAGAAACAAACAAAGAAGAAAACAAAACAGATGAAGAAACAAACAAAGTTGAACAAAATAAAAAACAAGAAGCAAATGACAATAATGAAAACAAGACAGAAATGAACACATCGTCATTGCTCACAGATGTCATTTCGTCAACAATTCCTAATGAAAACCAAGAAATCAACAATAAACAAGAAAATGAAGAAACAAACAAAGACGAACAAAATAAAAAACAAGAAGCAAATGACAACAATGAAAAAAAGACAGAAATGAACACAATGACATTGCTCACAGACGTCATTTCGTCAACAATTCCTAAAGAAAACCAAGAAATCAACAATAAACAAGAAAATGAAGAAACAAACAAAGACGAAAAGAAAACAGGTGAACAGACAAGCAAAGTTGAACCTAATGAAAAAACAGAAGCAAACGACAACAATGAAAGCAAACCAGAAATGAACACAATGACATTACTTGCAGACGTCATTTCGTCAACAATTCCTAAAGAAAAAACAGATGAAAACCAAAAAACAGACAATAATAAAGAAAGCAACGAAGCCAAAAAAGTTGACAATGAAAACAAACCAGAGATGAACACAATGACATTGCTCACAGATGTCATTTCATCGACAATTCCTAATGAAAAATCAGATGAAAACATCAACAAAAATGAAAACGAAGTAGCAAACAGAGACGAAAAGACAAACAAAGTTGAATCTAATGAAAAAACAGAAACAAACGACAACAATGAAAACAAGACTGAAATGAACACAATGACATTGCTCACAGATGTCATTTCATCGACAATTCCTAATGAAAAATCAGATGAAAACATCAACAAAAATGAAAACGAAGTAGCAAACAGAGACGAAAAGACAAACAAAGATGATCAAAATAAAAAACCAGAAGCAAACGACAACAATGAAAGCAAACCAGAAATGAACACAATGACATTGCTCGCAGACGTCATTTCGTCAACAATTCCTAAAGAAAAAGAGGATGAAAATCAAGAAGCAGCAAACAATAAAAAGGAAAACAACGAAGTCAAGAAAGCTGACAATGAAAACAAATCCGAGGCCAAAGAAACAAACTCAATTTCGTTGCTCACAGATGCGATCTCATCAACAGTTCCCAAAGAGAAACCAGAAGAAGCCAAAGAAACAAACCAAAAGAAAGAAATAAGCGAAACAACCAAATCAGATGAAAAAAGTGCCAATTCTTCTTCATCAGCAGCACCAAAAGAAGCCAAAAATGCGAAAAGTGCAGCTGAAGGAAGTCAAGAGAACGAGAAGCAGGGGACACTCGAGAAGACAGTTGGCGGTTTGACTGGAATTTTGACAGGAAGTCCTCAAAACAACAACAACAACAACCAACAAGCTAAAAAAGTGCCACTTACTGAAACATCAGTGCAAACTGTTGAGTAATTTTGCAATTATTTCTGTTTTTATTTTAATATTATGTTTTATTATATTAAAAAAAAGTGAATGTAAATTTATATTTTGGGTTTATCAATTTTTTTTAATTAATGAATTACATGTAAAGAATTTTTTTTTTAATTATAACTTCAAATCTATTAAATTTTCAAAAAAATATTTCTCTAGAGTTTAAATTAAAGATATTTCATACATATAAATCGTTTTTCTATTCATCTTTGATTATTATAAATTTCTTTTTTTTTTTAAAATCATGAAAATCAAAATAAATAAACACATTTAAATCTTTCAAATCAACACATTAATAAATTATTTCTTTATTTCTTTATTATTTTTCGTTGATCATAAATATAAAAATCATTACTTTTATATTAATAAATATAAAGTAATATAATAACCTTATATTGAATATTATATAATGATTAATAATATACAAATTCCATTTAGATCCTAAGTAAATAAAATGCAAAAATTGTAGTTCCTTTTGAATTTTTAAATGGTCATATCACTAAAGTTCAAGATAGAAATTTTCTTAACTTTACAAATCTAACCTTTCAATTCTTTGAATAAAAAAATTTGATGCTTGAAAATCCTGAGAAGTCTCCAGAATCAATTTTTCAGCATCAATCATCACAAAGCTATGCTACTCTACAAATTCTTATCGATCAAGTAATTAAAACAAGTTTGAATCCGGATTCTGAATCAGGATTTAATAATAATAACAACATAGCAATTTCTGCTTTTCAGCAATATGTTTCATCAAAATTTCGTCAACTTTATGTTATTAATGAAGCAAAATCTTTCTTAAATGATATTTTTGTTTCTATATCACTTCATTCGCTACATAATAATAGTAAATTATATTTAATTTTTGCGTCAGCCCTAATAAATACAGATATTGGAGATAAATATTTCAAAGCCAACAGGATTGCAAAAGATTTAAACAATCTTGTTCCTTTTGAAGCCCAAGATACCAAATCTTGGGAAATTCTTGAAAAAATTTTATTATGGCTGAAGAAAAATCTTGGAACTTCAATGAATGCTACTGTTAGCATGTTACGAGACAAAATGCTTCAATGGTTTATACCTTCAGATTTATCTTCATACTTATCTTCTTTACATATACTCAATATTTTACTTCGTGACTTTCCAGTTTGGATTAATAATATCCTAGATGATGCCGAAAAAATCATTTTGGATTCAATTCAGTCAAACGAAAAAATCATACGAGATCTTGGTTGTCGAACGCTAGAATCAGCATTAAGCATTAACGATATGCCATTTCATTTTATGTGTATTTCAATTTCTCATTTACTTTTTTCTGAAACGAATTTACCAAGCGAAGGACTGATCAATGCTGTTTATTCGGTCATTAAATCAGCTCCACAAATCCGCACCTTATTTACATTTGCCGAGCCACCCATTCAAAGGCTTGCCAAAGATCAATCATCTGTCAACTTTAAATTATTAGTATTATCATATCGATGTACGCCATCACTTTTTACGGAGAAAGAGATGAACCGAATTCTTTCACTTTTTCTTAGCTTTATTTCCAAGAAACAGATTAGGAAGATTGCCTTGACCTCTCTAGGCGAAATTGGCTTCTTATCAGGCGATCATTTACATCAGAATCATGAAGAATCCGTTAAAAAGTTAACCGCCGCAATTTGGCCTCGGAATCTCAATTGCGATGAAGCAGGATTTGCATTATTATCTTTAATTTCACCGAATGATGAACAATTTGTTGAACAATTCATGTCAATTTTAGTTCTTCCTTTATCACAGCTACTTTTAGAAGGAATTCGTAAATTTTTCACCAATTATAAAAACACATCCTTTGCATCATTGATCAGGAAATGGCTGATACCTTTATTTACGCCGATTCTATGTAATCTTGAAGATAATGACAAGAAGCACACATTAGCTGCGCATGCCTTAGAAACAATGATTTTCCTTCAATATGAAAAAAATGACATTACCCTTTCATTACTTGTTCATTATTCGTATTTATTGACGGTTGATGATGTGAATTTGAATGAAAAAATGACCGAACTTTTATTATACTTTCAAGATACATTTCCTGTTCTTAGATTTAGACTGCTTTCTTTTATTAGTTATTCATCTTTCGATGAACTTCGTCTTTCTGTTCTTCAAAAGATTTCTTATTCACACGACCTTTGCTCTGTTATCAAGTCTTTCTTGAATGATAGAAGTCCCAAACTTGCCAGAGAGACGATGCGAATTCTTTGTGAAAATAATGAAAAAGAAGAAATAAGACTCTTTTTGAATTCATCCATAACAAGATTCCCTCTGTACGATAGCACAAGATATCGTCATTTAATCAAGATGTATTTATTAATAGCGAATCGATTTCTTGATCTTTTTGAGCCCATTTGTGACATTGCTTTTGAAAACTTCTTCCAAATTGAGTTTCATTTTCCGGCTTCTCTTGAACTTCTTTCTTTATTGTTGAAGCTTCCAAATGGTCAACGTAACTGCGATGAAAGAATCATCATTATTTTGGAGAATCATTTGAAATTACATTCAACAATTGTCATTCTTCAAGCATCTTTAGATCTTCTTTTATCCGTCATTGAACATACGAATATTAAATTGAGTAGCCAATTAATTAATCAACTTTATGAAGTTTCTAGATATGCAGAAGATTCCGAATTACAAGTGAAATTATTCCATACAATCTCATATTTAACTAATCTCATTCAAGAAGATTATAAAGAACGAGATTCTGATTCGGATTCATTAGGAAGTCGTGATGAATTCGGCGCTTTTCCTTTAATTTATTCACTGGGAAGTCGTGATCCTTTTACTTCTCTTGTTTATGCATCTGTTGCTGTTTCGTTGAATTTGTTGTTTGATATTGTTGGTGATGATTCTTTGGTATCTCTTCATTCGAGCGCACTTGAAGCATTAATTCGTATTTTGAAGAATTTTCGACATATTGGTGATGAACTCTCTGAAATTCTCGTTGAAAAGATGAATTCTTTCATAACAAACAGCATCTTATCAACTGTTTCTTTATTCTTGAATAATTTTTCATTGTTCGCAATGGTTTTTGGAAATAAAATGAAATCCGTCATTCCTCATGTTATTGACATTATATGCAAAAATTGGGGAACATTAGACATTAGTTTGTTACTTCGAATAACTGAATGGATCATTATGACATACAAAACTGCCTTTAAGCCTTATATATTTAAGATTGCTAATCTTTTTATTTCTGATTTGTTCGCTCGTCCTCCAGAACAAGTAAACTTGATATTGTCGACATTTGTCTCTTTTGGTCCAATGATAAAAGAAGTTCATTCGATTGTCTTGCCCGCTTTTCTTGATTGGATCAACAACACGAATGCTTCAATTAGCATGACAATCATCAATGACACTTTATTGAAATTGAAAAGCATATTGATTGAATTGGATGATAAAACTTATGGTCTTGCTGTTTTAAGAACTTTGTCATCTATCCTTCAAAGACTTCCTAAAAGTGAGGATGACATGAGAATCATGGATGTTTTCTGTTTGATTGTTGTTCAAATGAAGTCCGATTTCATTCTTTTTTATCCTGAATTTGCAAAAATAATTGAACAACACCAAACTGAAGACTTAAACGAAGTCATTCAATGTATTGTCCAAAAGAAACCGATACCTAAAAAAATAACAGCTCTTTATAAACCCAATTATTTTGAAAAGCCGATGCAGCCATCAAAAAGGTCATTTTCAATCACATTTGATACAAGTAATTACAAACCGCCACAGTTTTCATTATCACCAAAATCACAGATTGAAAACAATGACATTTTAAATAACGAAAACAATGAAGACAACAATGAAAATGATCAAAATGAAATGGCTGAATATGATGAAGAAGAGGAAGAAGAGGAAGCCATTGTTGAAGACACTGAATTTGAAAGCTACAATAATCGATTCAAACAAAAAGAGCCACAACAACAACCAAAAAATAACAACAAAACTAAAAATACAAAAAAAAGTAGAAAGAATAGCAGAACCACCACCACTACTACTACTAATAATAATAACAATGCGAATGTTAATAAGAATAATTTAAATGATTTTGAAATTTCTCAAACTTCTTGGGAACAATGGATTGATGAAACTGCTTCTTTATTTATTCAAAATTCTCCTTCTGTTGCAATTTCAGCATCATCAGCCATTTCCGACAAACATAACCATATGAAAATGTCACTTTTCCCTATTTCATTAGCATTATCTGTAGCAATGTCGCAAAACAATCCAATATGGAGCAAGTTTTTCAATCTAATCTTTACATCAAGAAATGTTCCATCATCCATAGTTCGTCTGTTTTTATCCACAATTGAATTTTTGGAAGTTGTTCATATCGATCCACTTCCAGTATCGTATGAAGTATTGGCACAAGCAGCGTTAAATGCAGGACAAGTTATTTTATCACTTAGATACACTGAAATCAACTTTTTAAATAATCCTAGGAAATTTTCTGAAGAACTTGTCAAATTGAATCAAAGACTAGGAATGAAAATGAGTGCAAATGGTGTCTTTAGATACATTAAGAAAGAAGCATCAATATTAAGTCAGAAGAGAAAAAATCGAAGACAAATTCCTCTTCAATTTACACAAGAAAAAGAACCAACAACAACAACAGCAAATAAGTCTGATATTTATGAACAACAACAAATAAGACAAAATCTTCAAAAACAACAAGAACAAAAACTAAAACAACAACGCCTTCAATTATTACATTCAAATAATCGAAGAATGAGATTAAATAAATCTGTCTCTTTGTTTTCACAATCAGCAAATAGTATCGATAGTTTTGCTAGTTATTCGAGTAGTTTTCAAGGTGAAGAATTAATTCAACTTCTTGGTTATTGGGAAGATGCCTTAGTTGAGCTTGATTCTAAATTAGTATCAACACCAGAAGATCAATCATTACTTGAAAACAAAATGTATTGTTTACATCAACTTTCACATTTTAATGAACTTCAAAAAATATCAGAAACAAATAATTCACCTATTTTTGCAGCAATTGCTGCTTGGAACAAACTTGAAATAGACAAATTCAAAAGCGAATTTTCAAAGATTTCCGAAAATATAATGGATAGTTATACCAATTTAAAAAATAATAATACTCCTCTTAATTACATAATCACTTATTATGAAATCATTTATTACGTTGTTATAAAGAATTATGAAAAAGCAACTTTGTTAATTAATTTAACAAGAAGAAGTTTGTCTTCAAATTTGTTTCCGCTTCTTTTTGAAGACCAAAAAAGATCAATGCCTCTTATTTGGGATGGAACATTATTATGTGAAATTGAAGAAATAATAACAATTCTAAGAAATAAAGAATTAGAAGAATTAAATGGTCTTCCTTCATTCATACCGACACCATTTATTCAAGAAGAACAAAAAATACAAGAAGAAACTGTTAATATTGTTGATCCTTTGAAAAGAATTTGGGAAAATAGATTAATTTCATTATCTGCAAATAATGCACAAAACACGCTATATAAACTAATTTTGCTTCGTTCGCTTGTATTAAATAAAGAAGAAATGAAAGACCTATGGTCTTATTTCATTGGAGTTACACATTCAGCTGGATTGACTGAAATGTCTCAATTGGCTCTTAATGAAATCGGAGAGAAAGATTTTGGTAAGTTTCTTGAAATTAAGTCTATTTATAAAAAGAATCATGAACAAGGAATCGCTCTTCTTGATGATTATATTCAAGACCATAAAAATCAAATTGGCTTGAATATAATAAATAGTTCAATAACTAAGATTTCTTTCTGTACTAAAACGTTATGCAAGTGGCTCATCAGATCGGAAAGATTCCCCGAAGCAGAGAAACTTCTTAAAGAAGAATTTTTCGATAATAATCCTGAAAAAAATATGGTTTCTGGTTCAATTAATGATTGGAAGATTTACTTTTTATTCTCGAAATGTTGTGAATCACCAAACTGGTCATTTAATGCACTTCTTCAATGTGTTAAAATGAATCCAAGATTGGCATTAAAATTCACACCGAAAATATTTTCTATTCTTTTTTCAGGATCAAATGAAGCAAGCTTTATTGAGACCACGAAACAACAACAACAACAACAAAAAAGACAACAAAAACGTAAAAGTAATAAAAATAATTTTGCCTTTGATTATGACATCGAAGAAGAAGAGGAAGAAGAACAAGAATTAATAGATAACATTATTATTCTTGATAATCAAAATAATAATCAAAATGCCATTGAAACAAAGAAATTAATTGAGCTTTTTAGATCTAATTATATGAAAACTTCTCCTTCTGTTTGGCTGTTTCATCTTCCTCAAATAATATCAATGCTTGGGACTGAATTCAATGATCTTATGAATGAGTTGCTTCTTTATATTTCGACTGATTATTTGCAAGATGTTGCACATTCAGTAATTTCGTCGCTTCGAAATGGCAAGAAACAATGTGAAGACATTATTAATAAATTAACAATAGAGCATCCAAAGGTCATTAATGAAGTTACAATGTTTTCTGGAGAATTGATTCGAATAGCTTCTTGTTGGTATGAAATATTCAATAATTGGCTCGATGAAGCATCTAGAAATTATATTGAGCCAAATGAAAGAGACAAATTTGAGAAAATTTTAAATGATATTCAACATTTCTTTTCTCAAGAACCTGCAACTTTAATTGACTTACAATTTGCTAGCGATTATGGACCTCTTCTTAGCAAAGCTGAGAATCTATACAATTATTATTTAAAGACGAAAGAAGAAGTTTATATTCATCAAATTTGGTCGGCCTATGTAGAAATGTTTCAAAAAGTTCGATCCAAAATTGATAGTATTACACAATTTAATGTAAAAGATGTTTCTCCCTGGCTGGCAACTAAACTTCAAGATAGTGTTCTAACAGTTCCTTTTTGTTCTGATGATGTCCGCATAAAACTTTTCTCTGAGAAGATCACAATCATTCCATCTAAGCAAAGACCAAGAAAGATTGGAATTGTTGGCAGTAATGGAAACACCTACACCTTCTTGTTGAAAGCAAACGAAGATACAAGACTTGATGAAAGAATAATGCAATTCTTTACATTATACAATAGTCTCGTTGATTCCCAAAATCATAAGAAAAAGATGAAAAACAAAAATTCATTCGATTCGTACGATTCAAATAGTCTCGTGATTAATACTTATGGTATTAGACCTCTTTCAAATAACGTTGGTTTAATTGGCTGGGTCTCTGGTTGCAAGACTTTGTTTGACGTCTTGAAAGAGAATCGTCAAAGATGGGGAGTAGATGTAAATGCAGAAATGCATAAAACATTGAACATTTGTCCTAATTATGAACGTTTGCCGAGTGAGAAAAAGTTTCCAGCTTTCGTCGCAGGCCTTCAAGCAACAAAAGGCGACGATATCAAAGAGATCTTGTATGCAAACGCAATTGATTCAAGTCAATGGCATCTGAGGAGAAAGACTTATACAGATTCAATCGCTTCTACTTCAATGGTCGGTTATATCATTGGCCTAGGTGACAGACACTTCGGAAATATAATGATGAAGACAAATTCGGCAAAATTGGTTCATATCGATTTCGGCGACAGTTTCGAAGTGACAATGTATAGAAAAACTTTTCCAGAAACGGTCCCTTTTAGATTGACCAGAATAATGGTAAACGCACTCGAAGCTTGCGGAGTTGAAGGATCTTTTAGAGAACTTTGCGCCGAAGTAATGGACACTTTAAGAAATAATCGCGAAATGATTCTAGGCGTCTTGGAAACGTTCGTGTACGATCCGGTTTTGGTTGATCGTGAGAAAAGTAACCCTAAACAGATATTGAGAAGAATTGCTGACAAACTTGGTGGAATCGATTTCGGAGTCGTTTATCCAATGCCAATAGAAAAACAGGTCGATATTCTAATCAAAGAGGCTCAGGACTTAAATAACTTATGTAAGATGTTCTCTGGGTGGAGGCCTTGGTGGTGAATGATTTTTTTTTTTTTTTATATATATTGTAATATTTTGTTTTGTTTTAATAAAAATAAATAAATAATCACTTATTTATGTTTTAAACGTCATTTTTTTTTTTTTTTTTTTTTTTTGGTTGATTGAAGATCAATGATTAATTTGAAATCATACATCCTTAAATTTTATGAGCATCGCTCAAAACTAATTAGAAAAATTAATGCCGAAATAGTTGTTTCAAGATTTTTTTACATTTTTTTTTAAAGGGTACGAAATTCAAGTTGGAAAATTTAAAAATTGAGAGATATCATCTCACAATTGCTTTCAAAAATTTCCAATGTTGTAAAATTTTTTCTATTAAGTGACATTCAATTTGGGATATTTTAATAAGAATTTTTCTGATATTGAAAAAGTTAATTTGAATTCTTATTCAAAGTTTCCCAACATGAATTCTTATTACAATAAGAAATAAGAAAAATAACTTATTTGAATACATTTTATATATGAATGAGCGACATTTAAATTCATTTCTTCAGGAACCAAATCATTCTCACTTTTCAGCTTTCTATATTAACGATGAAAATAAACAGAACTTTAATTCTTTTGACATTCAATTTTATCTTTTTCAATGGAAGATTTATTATGAATGCTTAATAAGAAGTCTAATCCACCTATTTCAGAATCAACAATAAAATTATTCATATTGCAATAAGAAAAATCTCATTATTAAGAAAACAATTTAAATTGTTTAAGGTTCACCTTCCCTTAATTATTTGTAAAATATTCAATTTTGAATTAACTCATATAATTCATGAAAGTTTTGGTAAATGATACAAAATTTGACCTTATCGATTAATTCTTTAATCATTCAAAGCTTTATTGATTTTTTATTTGGCGATTTCTATCTGTAAAAAAAATGATAAGACGTCATGACAGCAATTTAATATAAATATTTTAAACATATATCTGCTAAAATTTCATTATTTAACTCTTTTTTAAAGATAATATTCATGTTTGTATTTTTTGTGAAATCTCATTGAATTTAATGTATGAGTTTTTTTCAATACTTGAGCAGAGGAGGGTCAACTTTTTTTTAACACAAAAACTCATAGTATAATTGGTTTGGATCTTTTATAAGTGCATATAATATTTAATATAATATATAATAGTTTTTCAACCTATAATATCTCTATAATTTATTTATATTATTGAGATAAAAATGTTTTATTCCAAATTTATCTAATTTGAATGTCCATTCAAATATTTTTTTCTCTCAATTTTTTCTTTTCAAATTTTGGTATTATAGTTTTACAAATTTTTCTTGATGGGATATTAATATTTTTTAAATATTCTTGCATTTTTAATCATGTATATAGATTTTAAAAATATTTACTCATACGGTATTTTAAATCAATTTATATATTTGCTTGGGAGAATGTATAAAACTAATGATCGAGTGTAACTTATCATGTCTCTAATAAATAATTGGTAGTTGGAATTTGTGATTTAGTCGAATAAATAGATTTATTATACGCATATATATCTAAAATATTGTTTTCGAATGATTTGGTGTGTTGAATTTGGGGCAATGTTTGATTTAATAGCATCAACAATTATTTCAAAAAATTGATTATATCTCAGCCATTTTGTAAAAATATTGAATCTCGCATGGTTTATTCTAATTATATTAGCGGATACTTTTAAATCATCATTTGATCTATCTTGAATTATTTGAAATTGTGAATCTCCAATTTTCATCGATTGCCCTTAATCAAATCATAAAAGTAATATTTATATATAATTGTTTTTATATTATTTATAAATAAAATAAAATTTTGAATTTATTAATTACATAACGCAAAAAAAGGAAAACAATAAGAAAAAATTGCCAATTCAATTAGTTGATCCTCCTCTACTTTAGCATTAATACTTTAGGTTACATGATGTATTACATCAAAATCTCATCTACCAAAATTCGATAAACAAAAAAACTCATACTGTAAAAAAATGTATATTTTTGTTTTATTTGACCTTCCAAAAATGAAATTTTGACCTTTAACACCGATAATAAAATATTTAAAGATGAAAAGTATTTTTCTTTAGATAATTAATTCAAAGAATAGAGTTATTACTAAAATTTTATATTTTTTATTTGTGAAACGTTAATAAATGAAAAAAAAGTGATTTTTTTCAAAAGAAAAAAAAGATATTTTCGAATAATTTAAAATTTTAGACGATTAACTGCCAATTTTTTAATCCATAAATATCTTTTTAAATATACAATTAAAATTTATTATTAAAATAATTTTAGATTATATTAATATTATTAAAATATATTAATGATAAAAAATTATTATTTACTCTTTTTCTTTAAAAAGGAGATGCGTTTATATGTTTTTCTCTTCATTTAAAATATTCAAACAAAAAATATAGAAATGAAAAAATTAATTTGTTTTATCTCATCATATATTAAATTATAAATTATTATTATATAAATATATATATATTTGATATAAAATATAATAAAATATTTAAAAATTATTTGGGACTATTAAAAAAATATAAGAATAATTGTAAAATATTAATTGAGGATTTTATTTTTTGAAATGTACTCATTCAATTTCTTCATTATTTTAATCAACTTTTGCATAAATTGAAAAAGATGATAAGCCATCAATTCGTGTGTTCAAATTCAACAGGTGAATTGTTTTTATCAAAAGGTGAATAAAATAATCATGGAAACCGTAAATCCTGATTATCTTATTTCCCTCTATACCCAACTCCGAGATCCTACAGGACAGAGCGTAAATGAAGCATCAACGCAGTTAAATAGTTTTTTACAAGTTCCGCAATCAATCGTATGTTTATTTGAAGTTGAAAACAATATTCAAGATCCAATTATTCGTTCTTTTGCAGCTTTAAATATCAGAGACTATCTTATAATTCACAAAAAAAATATATCTGAAGAAGTTATTCAGAATGTGAGGAAAAGCATAATTCAAAGCTTAGTTAAAGAAGAAAATGCAACAACTAGACTTCAAATAATTAATGTTGTTTCAATATTAATCGATTCCTTTCCTGGTGATTGGCCAGACTTGAATCAATTTCTATATTCTGACAATTTTTTGCCATTTCTACCATCAATCTTACAGATCCTCACAATTATTTTTCCAAAACTAACTGATGAAGTTCTTTCAGCAAGGATGCAATATTTCATGAATGTTATTTTAGCAGGGTTTCAATCTGATGATTTATCTTGCAATTGTTGTGCAGTTTCATTTTTTTACTCGATAATGATCAGAGTAAATGATGTATCACGATTTACGGAATTGCAAGGGCCCTTATTTCAGCTATTTCAAACAATTCTCAATTCCAATGATGTTCAAATGCTAACGCAATTTCTTGAACCAATTTCAATTGGAATAAATAATAACATTATTTTTTTACCAACTGATAAAATTCTTCAATTTATAATTCCTATTCTTAGTTCAGACGCTGAAATCGATATTAAAAGCCACATAAATGATTTACTTGGCTTGCATTTACAATTCGAAACTGATCAAATTTCAACTGAAGTGTTGCAGCAAATATTTGATCTTGAAACAAATCTTGCTATTCAATTATATGAACTGTCAACAGATGATCCAACATTGAGTTGTCTTCATGAATGCACTTCAGTATTTAAAGGAATATACATGAGGATACCAGAAGAAACTGTTGAACAAATGTCAATCGCTAGATTCAATCAACTTGTGGAGCAAAAACAACCCCAATTTCTCTTAAGTGCCATCTCAGTGATAACATCAGCCATCACTTTGATTCCTGAAAATTTTGATAACATAATTTCAGACATCTTTCCTAAGCTCTTATCTTTTTTAGGAAATCCAGATCAGTATGTTCAGAAATTTGCTTCAGATTCATTATCAAATATTGCAGATGATTTCTCTGAATTTATTACAGTCAATCTTTCTACAATCGTTGAAACTGTTATATACTTCATACAGCAAACTGGCGGAGCCCAAGGGACTCATTTATTGTCTTCAATTATGAGCATTACAGAACTCTCGGATGATATATTCCCTTCTCTTCTTCCACAAATAATTGAATGGATGCGAAGTTCTGAGGGACTAATCAAACAAAATGCATCAATGATTTTAAGCTCAATGATTGAAAACAGCCAAACTCAAGTTCCTTACTTTGTTGAACAAATAGCACAAACCGTGATATCACTTCTCAAAGAGTCTCTTGAATTTCAGTACTCAGCATTCATTGTTGTTTATTCTCTCTGCCATAAAGTACCTGATTCGATGTCTCCTTATGTTTCAGAATTATATCCTATTATAATGGCAGGAATTCACAGTCAAGATGTTTCAGTCAAAGGCGAAGCAGTTAGGATAATATCAGTACTACCAAGAATTTTTCAAAATAATCAAAATTTTCAGAATGAGTTCATGACAATTTTCAAGGAAGCCCTAACAATTGCAAATGCCCCAATAGATGGCCCAGTTGATGATCAAATTCTCACAATTTCTGGTGAAGCTGTCAAACGAGCTGCATCCTTAGTCAAGAAATCAAATAACTCACAACTTTTACCACCAATCCTCTCTGCAATAGTTTATGTTGCACATCTTCCTTCAATGAACTGCCTTTCGTGTGCAGCAAAAGGCTTTAAGAAAGTAATTAAATTAATGTCAACATCACCAGGCAATATCGATGAGATCACTAATCCAACCGAAGAAATGATTCAACTTCTCATTGAAAAACTCACAGATTCATCACGCTACGAATTCAGCATTCTTCGCGACATTATTGATGCTCTTGCGGTGACACTTAGTTGCGGAGTTGAAATCTTGAAACATAAAGAACTTGAACTAATTACAATTTTATCCTCTGTTTTAACACAGACAATGAATCCTTACACAGGTGCTATTTTATGCCCTGAGGACGTACTTGATCCGATTTCAATGCTCTTCATAGGAATTTCCTTCTCAACAGAAGCTAACACCAAAGAAATACTCGATACTGAACTTCCGATGCTTTCAAATCTTCTCAATCACAAAAATTACCAGTATCAAGTATTTTCAATTAAAACATTTGCTGAATTAATTTCACGGAATTCTACTATGATGTTGATACCTGCAGAAATGAAAACTCAACTAATTCAAAATATGCTAAAACGAATCGATGAAGCAATACCAAACGTTGCATCAGCAGCAGCCAAATTTATTTATCAAATTTGCATCAACGAAGAAAGTTTACCACTTCTCGAAGAATGTGTAGTTCCAGCTGTTACTTCGCTTATGGCACGTCTTCAAAGTATTACCAATTTAACTAAAGAAAATATTATAATGAGAGAAAACATTATTCTCGCTATCGCAACTATCGGATCTTATATACTCAAAGAACAATTTCCTGTTGCTGAAGCAATGCCAACAATTTTGAAAGCATTGCCAATCGTCAAACAATTCAAACCATGTTATAACGAAGTTTACAAATTTTTAAATAGTATGAGCTACTTGGTTAGTCCTGAATTGCACCTCGAATATATTCGGATTTATGCATGGGTATTTGCTAGATCTCATCCACTAATAAATGATCCAAATTTCCGGAACTCAATATTTATGCTTTTGTGTAACATGAGCATAGTATTAGAAAGATTTTTAAACGCTTATCCACCCGAGCAACAGAAAGAAATCATTGAGCGAAGTCTAGATCAAGATTCTTACAAAATGAGTTGCTTTGCTGCTGTACTTGATCTAATAAGGAAAACATTCAACATCAATCAATATTGATTCTGTATTATTAATTTAACTATAGAATTATATATTACATTTTTGTATATTTGAATTAAAATTTGTTTGTTTTTATTATTGAATACTTTATTTATTTATTTATTTATTTTTTTTTTTTCATTCAGACCAAAGTAAAAAACTAATAGCAAGAAAATAAATAACTTGATTTTATACAAAAAGATGTCGAAGATGCAAAACTGGAAATTATCTACAAAATAGGTCGATATATTAAAAACAAAATCATTTTTAAATTCCTTCATCTTCTGTTAATGATTCATAAGTTTTTGCTTGTATTGTTGCCCGTTTACATAGTTCTTCAACGGCTTCTATGACAATTTCATCATTGTTTGCGTCAATTGCAATTCCGTGCATACCAAATAAATTAGAAATTTCTTCAGCAAGCTCTGCTTCACTATCCCTCTCAGGAATAATATTGAAGAGCGCTTCTGCTTCATTGAACATTTCTTCTTGGCGATTATGATATTCTTGAATAATAAGATCAAAATCATCTTCTTCATTTGTACTTGCGTTTAATTCTTCATTTTCTTCTTCAATTTCAATTTTATTATCTTTTTCATTATTAATATCATATTCTTTGCATAACTCTTCAAATCTGTCGTCTTCTGGAGTTGGCGTTTCAACGACCCATCCACGCTCAATCAATTCTGAAGCAATTGGTGGATATGTTGAGCTTTTTTTTATAAGCGCTTTTGATACAATGACATCATCAATTGAATTAAGTTTGTTTTCACAAATAATTAAAAGTGCTAATTTATATTTTGGAAAGTCTGTAATAGGAGATTTTTTAAATGAAACTTTGCTAGCTTTTTTAATGGCTGAAAAATTAGCGAAAGATGATATGTTTGTTGATTCTGCTAAGAAAGTATGCAAATTTGGTAAAAAAGGAAGTCCTTCAATTGTTGATATCGAAGATCCGCGAATATCAAAAATTTTAATTAAATCTAAATTCTTATTAAAAGCTCTGATTGCTAAAGCAGATGGTTTAAAATCTTTCTCATATGGTAAAATTAGCTGTCCACTTCTAATTAATGTAGATATTTTTCTAGTGAGCCATTTCGGAATTGATTTTTCGCTCATTTTATTAAAATTGTCCGTTTATTAATTTCATTTCTATATCTTTATGAAGAAATTTACAAATAATTAATATATAAATATACCTATTACCTTTTTTTCCATATTATTAACGTTTCCATATATATATAAATTGCTGATTTTCTAAGAATTTTCCTCAAATATATGACTGTTTATTTTATTTTAATGAAAAAGTTAAACTTTTTCACTTTTATTATTCTCTAGCTTGATTTTTTATCCAATTATCTCACACTCATAAAAGTATATTTACTCTAATCTTACCCAGCTTAATGCAAACCTTAAAGTATGTTTTCTCATTCTGTTTAAACAGCAATCTGTTTTTTTTTTTTTTTTTAATTGTGTGTATGTTGTTTATAAAACTAAATAAAAACAGAATATTTAAAGCATTGATTTGAATGCTTATAAATGAATGCTTACTATATATATAAACAAATTTGATATATCTATGAATCACCAAATTGCTAATTGCTTTTTTTAAATTTCCAAAATTTACATACCAGCAATATGAAAAAAAAAAATTGCAAACTTTATAAGTTTCTCCTTAAAAACATATTAATTAGTTTTACAGAGGTGCGAGAACTACCTTTGGTTAACGAATTTATTTCAAATTTGGATATTTATTTATACAGGTAAAATAATGTATAATTAATGTATAATTGTTTAATTTGATTCGCTACGAGTAATATTTAGTGTTGCTTCATTGTTCTTGATATATAAATAGTTCAAAATTGAGAATACTATTTTTTCAAAGTTTAAACAGCCATGTCCATTCAAAATATTAATCATTATGCCAAAAATATTTATAGCTTTTAGATAGTTAAAATAAAGCAGAAGCCTCCAAAAGGTTGTCAAAGCCAGTTGAGATTATTTGAATGCTATTCTAATAAATTGGTCGATTGCACATTTTATTATATGATAAGTATTTTCAGGGTATATCTGGCCATAAAATTATTTGATGAAATTTCTGTTCATTTAAATGGAAGTTGATGAATACATTAATGAAAAGATTAAATTACAAAATCTTTTCTTGGATTATGTTGACAATGAACTTGATGAAAATGAAAATTACGGTTCTTTAATTGATTACTTTACAACTAGTAAAATTGCTGAAAACAAAGAAGAAATCAGATGTTTATTCCATTTTCTAAATATAATATCAAATAATCATCATAGGAGTCCAAATTTTTTTCAAAAAATTGAAAAAATTATATCTTATTTCGAGAAATCTTTCAAAGATTCATTTTCCAATATAGAAATAATTGATTTATTTTGGTGTAACAAAAGAATACTTCTTTATCTCTATGAAAGTCACATCATTATTTTTGATCCAATTGATATGTATCAGCGATGGCTAAACAGCAACATTAAAAACATTCACAAATTTGTTTATTTTTATCCAGAAATAAAATTATGTATCGATGATCCTATCATGCTAGGAAAAATAGAAGAATTCTTGCCACATGAGTCAAATTTTGATGATTTTGACAAAAAACGCAAAATTGGCGAGAATGATTCGTATATTTGCTTACTAATTCGAAATGACATGGTTGTTGAATTTATTTCATATGTAAATCGAGCAAACATTCAAGTATCAAGCATGAAAATCAAGCCATCAATTTTTGAAACAAATTCAATACTTCTCAAATTTGAAGAAACAACTTTAATTGAATACGCGGCATTTTTTGGATCCATTCAAATATTTCAATATTTGAGAATGAGTAACGTAGAATTAACGCCGTCATTATGGATTTATGCAATTCATAGTAGGAATGCAGAATTAATTCATCTTCTCGAAGAAATTCATGTTTCAAACACATTTCAAACTTGCTTCGAAGAATCACTCAAATGTCATCATAATGAAATTGCAAATTACATATTAGATAATAATTGCAATGATGCTAATCTTAAGAAGTACTATTTAGAAGATAAATTTGCAATAGATTGCTGCCTTTATTCGTATAATTATTCTTATTTTGATAATTTCATTAATGATGAATCATTTTTCTTTTATTTGTGCAAATATGACTATGTGTATCTTTGTAAACTTTTTATGAAAACAAAAAATGAAGAATGTAAACAAATAATAGTTTTAATTTAAATAATTTATTTATCAAAAAATTCAATGAATTTCTTATTTTTTAATCAAATTAATTTAATGCTTTTTTAAAATGGTGTTCCAATGTTATTTTTTATTCTCAAATGTTACATGATGCTTCAAAAAAGAATAATTTAGAAATCATTAATATTTTACTTCCTTATGAAACAGACAGAAATTACTTGCCAGCCTTTCAAAAATGCAAATTAGAAAAAATAATAATTCCTAGCTATGTCACTGCAATCATTGACTACTCATTTCAATCGTGCATTAAGTTAACTGAAATAATAATTCCATCATCAGTTACAAAGATTGATTCACATGCATTTAGACGATGCACTTCCTTAAAACATATAACGATTCCATCATCAGTACATTGCATTGGAGACAGTGCATTCGAACATTGTTCATCACTTGAAGAAATAACAATTCCTTCAAGTGTTGATACAATCAGATCTACTTTTTGTGATTGCACGTCTTTGAAAAAAGTCACATTTTTATCAAATTTAATTAAAATTTATTTTGACACGTTTCGTGATTGTCATTCTCTTTCTGAGATACAAATTCCTTCTTCTGTTAACCATTTGGGTGAATATTCGTTTTTCAAATGCTTCTCACTTACTGAAATAATCATTTCTTCATCAATAGATACAATTTATGATTACACATTTTACAAATGCAGTTCATTGAAGAAAGTTGTGTTTCCACAAACATTGAGATTAATTGGAAAAAGAGCTTTTTTCGGATGCAGCTCTTTGAAAGAAATACATTTTCATTCATCTGATTGTATAATTCATAAAGAAGCATTTTGTGATTGCCCATCAATATCAGCAATTGTGTTATATAGTTTCAAACCTTCTTTTTTGTTGCATATGTCCCATTTTATTCCTCCATCCAAATTATTGTTTATCAAATTCCCAAATGCTAATATAAAGAAAACCTTAAAATATAAACTCATGCATTTAGGAAATAAAACATTGATGATCATTTTGTTTTTCCTTTTATTAATAATAATATATTTGTTATTTCTAAAGTGGAAAAGAGCAAATTAGAAACGATTTACACTTAAATAAATTTTATATTTTTATCCTTATTTTAAAAGTATTTTCTTTACAGTAGTGTTTCATAATTCAAAAACGTTGCGAAAATAAAAAATCGACTTTTTAAAAATAGCAATCCAAATAACAATTCAAATAAAATAAAATTTCTATTCAATCATTCAAAAAGTTACCGGGTTATTCAATAAAGGTTCGAAAATAAAAAATCTACTTTTTGAAATAAAACTTCTCAAAATTATTTTTTTTTTTTTCGATTTTTTTTTGAAAAAAATTATATATTTTCAGAAAGTTTAAATTCAAAAAGTGGATTTTTTTAGTTAAAAACTGGGTTTCCCTGTCCAGTGAGGTGAATAGCCAAGTTTGACTTTTTGAGGCATTTCTCGTTATTTCATATGGACAGCAGACCGTTATATTGTATTCAAAAAAAAATGTAAAGTTATGAATTATTTGTGAAAAAATGTCCATTAAAATCTTATGGACATTTAGCTTTTTTCCTCCTCTAATATTTTTTAATAATGCAATAGATGCAAAATTTAATAAAAATTTTGTCTTTCTTTAACAAAATAAAAAAACATTCAAAAAAATATCTACATTGAAATATTTCAAACAATTGCTATCATTTTTCAAAGTAATAAAATAAAAATATCTCAAAAAGTTTATGCTACAATCTATATTAAATTCAAAAAATAAAGAATATCTTTAACATTTCTAAATTTAATAATATAAAAAAACAATATTTTGTTTTTTAAAACATTATAATTCAATTATAAATATGAATTGTACTCTAAAATAAGCAGAATTGAAAAACAATTATCATTGCAATCTTTTCAAGGTAAAACTTAATTACATGCGATATTTTCTGTCAATATTCTCTATCAGTAAATATGATCAATCGATTAATCACATTGATCTAGAATAATACAAATAATAGAACAAAATATATTAAAAATATAATTTCAAAAGATTATTTTAGAAATGAATTTATAAAACAAATAAAGATTGAATATAATTGGTCAAGCCAAATAAATTGAAAGATTCATTCAACTTTTCTTAATAACAAAATAATTTTTTATTTTTTTGGCGATTTATACATTTTATATATTATTATGAAAAATTATTTAATTAAAATTCTTTATATTTATTGTGAGACTAGCCTTGATTGAATGAGTACATTCAATTTTGGATATTTTGGACATTTTTAGAATAAAAATAAACCGTTAAATGGACATTTTTTCTCAAATAATTCATAACTTTACATTTTTTTTTGAATACAATAAAACGGTCTGCTGTCCATATGAAATAACGAGAAATGCCTCAAAAAGTCAAACTTGGCTATTCACCTCACTGGACAGGGAAACCCAGGTTAAAAAACATTTTTCAATTTTGAAACACCACTGTATCTAACTCATTTTTATTATATTAATTGATAACGGAATACGAACCTACCTTATACTGGTTGAATTGACCTTATACTTTATTCAATGCTCATTCAAAAAAGTTTCGTTTTATAAACTTTTTAATAAAATTCATTCAAATTTTCATTATGAATTTTTGAAAGAGTGAATTTTCGTGAAATTTTCTCAATTGAAAAAGAGGAATTAAAATTCAATAAACATATTCAAAAATTGAATTGGTATAAGAATAATTGAATGAATATAAAGATATTTCGAATACTGTACCATAATGTAAATTCATCTATATGCTAAATGTTTTAAATCATGAAATATTAATATTTTCCATATTAATATATTCCATTCCTATATTTGTTTCATGATAATAAAATTTGACACCAGCATTTTCTAATTTTATTTCAAATGCTGAATTGATTATTAACATTTTTGATTTTTTTTTTTTTTTTTTGCAAGTCACTTTTTATAAAATTGACCTATCATATGGTGAAAAAATATTTCATTTCACTTCCCAATTATTGGACAAACTTTATTTCATATAAATAAAAACATATAATAAGATCAATTTCTAATCTAATGAGATTAACTTTTTGATTGAACAGGGTAAATTGTGGTAAGTGATACATGATATTGATGAATGATATGAAACAAAAATGATATAGCAATAAAAGACATTTTATTTTAAAGCATAAACAAATCATGTATAATTTTAGCATTTTCAAAGAATTTGGAAAATGAACTTTTTGATATGTATTTCAATTTTCGTTTTATCTGAAGAAATAGAGAAAAATAAAAAAAAAAAAAAAAGATAATTCTAATAAATTGTATAAAATTAGTTAGAAGCAATGATAAAAAATATGTATGTTTTTACTATATTTAAAATTTCTAACTTTTTGATATAGTTAAATATCCCCACTATTCAAATTTTTCACCATTCAATTTAATTTTTTACTATTAAAAAGACAATAGTATGAATAAATTTTAAGAATATTTGGGAATGTAAAAACAATAATATTCTAATTCGAAATTAATTAGTATATTTATATAGTGAACAATCCTATCTTCATGTAAAAATATTATATAATTTAACTTTAAATTCAACTCGTTGAATTGATATATAAAAAGGAGAAAATGTGACACGTTTTTGCCACTTTGATGTTGTCATCAATTCAACGTTGGCAGTTGACAACGAAGAGCTTTTAAACGATCGCTTCGTATTCAATTTTTTCAACGTTGGCCATTCATGCTCTCGAAATGATCATAAAATAGATTAAGAATAACTAAAACAAACAATTTACACATTAATAAAACAAATATAGGGCTAGCACGAAAAAATGATCAAAACCATAAATAAAAAAAAAGAGTTGCGTATTTTTTTCAAGGAAGAATTTTAGTAATTATGTGAAAAAATTTTGCAAAAAATAAAAATTTTTCATGAAAAAAATTTTTGACGCTGAAATTTCGATCACAAAAAGTGAGAATGAAAAATTTTCCGAAATTTTTTTTGAACAAAAGAATTAAATCTTTAAATGAAAGAATTTATTCAATGATAAAATTTTCATAACAGCAAGAAAAAAAAATAAAAAAATAAAAAAAATGCTGTTATATAAAAGATAAAAGAAAAAAGTCGTATTCAATTTTGTAAAAAATAATATGTATCTTTATTGATCATTTTTACTTATCCAATATTAATGAAGTATTTTATGTTATCAATTGATTTATCGCATAAATCTTCATTGTTTTCATTATTTTCAAGTTCATTAAGAATATCAATAATATTATAAGATAAAAATTTTTTCAAATCTTTTCCATAAATTGTATTAAATGATAAGCATATTATTGCAGGCAGAATAAAAAACAAATTAATTTCATTATCCAAAACTAATGTATTTCAATGGTCACAAATAATTTGAATTATATTCAAAGATATAATTGTTTTTAATGATAATTTGATTTTAATATTCAGTAAACACGATATAAAAAATTGGTTACTAAGAATTTTGTTTTGTTTCTTAACAAAAATTTTTGTTATTTTGATAAAATTTTTAATCAAAATTTTTTCAAAATTTTTGTTTATGAAATTTTTTAATCAGAATTCAAAAAATTTTGTTTTTAATTTATATGAGTAACAAGTAATCACATGAAATTTACCCAAATATATATATATGACCACATATTTTTAATAAATAATAATATAATAATATAATAATACAATTCAACATTTTAAATAATTCTCAAATATCTTGTCTAAAATATAAATTTCTGTGTTTGAAGCATATAATGTTAAAGAAAAAAAGATAATAAATAAAAAAACTAATGAAAAAAGAGACTAATAAAACAATATAAACATTCATGTTCATAATTGCAAGATTACATATTATTTTTCTCGAATAGGCTTTAAATAAAAAAAAATATTTTTTACATTATAATATTTTTATTCATGAGTTTTTTCTTTTCAGATTTACAGTAAGGTTGTAAAATTCAAAAACGTCTCAAAAGAGGAAAATCTACTTTTTCATAGAAAACGATTAAAATGAATTTAAAATAAAAGTCAAAATAACGAATTTAATTCAAATTTGGATTTTCCTTTATAGCGTTGCAAAAATGGAAAATCCACTTTTTGAATGATGCTCATTTTTTCATATAGAGATAGGAAAACACTATTTGATGAATATAATGTCGCAAACAGCTGTGTGATAAACTTAATCATGGAAATATTATTTCTTAAAACGGTAGGTTTAAACAAGATTTTCTCTCTATTTCTTTATTTCTTTCATTTTTATTAATGAAAATTTTTTTCTCAAAAAGTCGATTTTCCTATTTTGAAACGTTTTCCAATTTTGAAACCTTACTGTAACTAAATATTTTCAATCAAAAACGGTTTTCGTTATATATTTCTAAATATTCGTAGTTTCAAAAACCGTTTTCTGTAAAAATTTTTTTGCATTGAAAATTGATCATTTTTTCTGTGATGAAAAATTTTTAAATGACAAAAATTTATTTTTTCTGTCAAAAATGATCGCAATTTTCCAATATTTTTTTTTTATTTCGGGCAAAAAAGATCATTTTTTCGTGCTAGCCCTATATTATATTTTTAGAAAAAATCCTATAGAGATTTGTGAGTGCTTCCTCTTTATTTATTTTGACACAAAATTTTACAGTTGTTCCACTTTTGTAAAGAAAAATGTAACCACTAATTTTATTTTTTTAAAATTTTTGTCACTTAACTTTTTGATATTTTAACAAAGTGGAAAAACTGTATGAAAAAGTGGCTGAAAATTTTTATTTTTTTTTTAAAAAAGACTAGTTAATGACACAAAGCGATTTTGACACAAAATTTGAGAACTATATTAATCAAAAGAAAGAACTCTACGACTTTCTTTTAGAATACATCGAGAATGAAGAAGAAGATGATTATATTTTTCAAAATTTTATTAAATATGTTGAAGATTCAGAATTACTAAAAGATCATGAAGAAACCAAATTACTACTTCGATTAATATTACAAATTTCGAAATATCATTACCGCACAGCTAATTTCTGCGGCAAAATCGAGCGTATACTTTCACAATATCAAAAAGAAATCAAACAGACCTTTTCAAATTTGGAAATATTTGAAATTTTCAAAAATAACAAAAGAATTCTATTATTTTTACTTGAAAAAGAGATCATAAAGACTGATGAAGAAATCATTCAAAAGCTCATTAAAAAAGTTGATAAAAACGGAACAAAATATTGCCACTTTTTCTATCCAGAAATTGAATCATTTTGGAAAGAGACTAACCCGTCAAAAGTTGAATCCATCAAGCAAGAAATAATAGAAATAGATCCAAATATTTTCCTTAATTTTGAAGCGAAACGAAAACTTGGCGAGAACGAGAACTACCTCTGCAGTTTGATACGAGATGACATTATTGACGATTTCATATCACATGTCACTCGGTCCAACATGAAGTTGACCAGTAAGATAAAGGTATCGATATTTGAGACCAATTCATATTTGATTCAACACGAAACGACTTTAATTGAATATGCAGCTTTCTATGGGTCCATTCAAATATTTCAATACTTGAAAATAAGCGGTGTCTCACTGACTCCAGTTTTGTGGTTTTATGTCATTCATGGCAACAATGCGGAAATGTTTCATCTTCTCGAAGAGAACCACGTTTCGACCATTTTTCACGGGTCTTATTCAAAGTGCTTGCAAGCAGCAATTCAATTTCACAACAAAAATGTTGTTAACTATGTCATTGACAATGTAATTAAAGATGTTGATTTATCACAAGAAGAATTTAATACTTATGATGAAAATAGATTGAATTATTGCTTCCATTACATCAACTTTGCTTATTTTCCAACACAAAATGACAACTCTTTCATTTTATTCTACTTGTGCCAATATGATTATTATAATCTTGTTACTATTTTTGTTGAAAACGAAAAAGTTGACTTGAATGAAACGATTAGTGCAATTTCTTCTTTATATATTTTAAGTTTGTTTTATTCTTCTTTTTTTTAATGTAATTTCATACAAAAAAAATTTTTAAATGGAATTCAAAAAAAAATTTTTTTTAAATAACATTTCAATTATTTTAATTTTTTTTAAATAATGTTTCACATTTATATACACCAATAGAAATGGCATATGTTTTCGGTAATACGAACATTGTTGATCTTTTAATGAAGCAAAAAGGAGCAGATAGGCTTTTTACTCCTAAATGCCGGCTGAAAAAAGACAAGTGAAAATAAAAAACAATTTTTCTTTATTTAAAAAGTTATTTTTGTTTTTTAATTAATTATTAGTGTTATTTTACTATATTTAATTAAAAGAAAAAATAAAAAATTATTTAAAAAAAATTATAAAATCAATTGGAGTGGCGTACGCCACGCCATTATTTTTTCTGAGGATTTCTGAGGAATGTTCTCAATTTTTGAATTGGCGTATAAAATGGGGGATGATTACACCACGAAAAAAAACATGAGTAGGGGGTCATACCTTTTTCGATATAATTTTCAAATTTTGGATAAAAGAACTTTAACAAAAAGGAAATTATTTTTTAGTATTTAGATTATTTAAAGCAAGATTAGTATATAAAAAATTTTACTTTACATAAATTTATAGAACCATTTTTTTTGGCGTAAGCTATATGGCGTGTTTTTTTCCAAAAAAATGGCGTAAAAGCCTAGGAGCAGACAAATTTAAAATTGGTGAAATGGCGGAAGAATTGACAATTCCTTCGTCAAAAAATGAAATTTCGCAATGCGAATTCCAAAGTTTTGAATTTTTCAAAAAGTAATATTTGATCAACCATCATCAGTTGTGGGCATTAAATATAGAAGTTTTGCTGGTTGTCTTCAACTAGTAGAAATAACAATTCCAACTTCTGTGAATTACATAGAAACAGAAGCTTTTCTTAATTGCAAATCATTGCAAATTGTGAATTTCGCTGAACCTTCTTCTATGAAAACTATAGTAAAAAGAACTTTTTGCAATTGTGACTCATTAAAAAAAATAAGAATTCCTGCTTCTGTAAAAACAATAAGAACTAATGCATTTGACAACTGTCGTTTTATAAGAAAAGTGGAAATTACGTCTCATGATACGCGTGTTGAATATAATGCATTTAATTATTTCACAGATGTAGTTTATATCTAATACAGTAGCTTTTTCTTAAATAAATTAAGTTTATATTTTGAATTTTTTTTTTTTTTTTTTTTATCAATTGGAAAGCGATGTGAAATGAATCAAATTTGACACCATCATTTTCTAATCATATTTCAAAAGTTGAATTGATGGTCACTTTTTTATTAAATTAGCCTATCATATGGTGAAAAAAAAATATTTTATTTCACTTTCCAAAAATTTTTTTTTCGAATTCAATGAGTTCATTGAAAAATAATTCTGATGCATATTAACACAATTGTAATTTTTAAGGTACAAATCCAGTACGTTATTTTTTGAATAGGAGAACATTTATTATTTGAATAGTTGCATGTCTCTGAAAAAGTTTAAATTGACTAGTTTTGCTTTTGACACTTATTTTACAATTTAAATAAACATTATGACATGTTATATGAAATGAATGAAAATAATCGTTTTTTATTTAACATGTCATCTTTTTCTTTGAGAATGTCAAAAAAAAATTGTGGTTACTAAACGTACTGGATTTGTACCTTAAGGTAAAAATGCCATACGTTAAAAATTGAGAAAGAGTACGTTAAAAATTTAAGAAAAGCACCATCCCAGAAAAAGTTTTAATTTCAATATATGTCAGATTTGAATTTCTGAACTTTATAAAATATTTTTATATTCAATTTGAAACGAAAATTTTAATAATTAAATTTTTCAATTATAAATTTAGTTTATCAACTTTTTCAATTAATATTTGAACAAAAAAGAGTTTTAGATTTATATTCGAATTATTATAAAGAAGAGAAAGATTATGTAATTTATATTAAATTTTAAAATATAATATCAATAATTATCACAAAAATTTTACTAAATTATAAAAAAAGTAGTAATAGAAAAAATAAATATACAATGAATTTAATAAGATTCGTTTCTTCTTATAAAATATTGATTTGATGTCTATGAAAAATGGGATATTGCCATTAAAATTAATTTTTTTATCGTTTTCGTAATATTTTAATAATATTATTTGTAAAAAACTGTAAACAAAGAGAAATTATGTCGCATGTGTGATGAAAACTCCTTACCAATTTGTTTCCATCAATAATATAACAATTTTTTTTTTTGATGAGATATAATTGGAAAGCATAAAATATTAAATTGATTTACTTCCATGTAGTCAGCAAATTCAATGTAATCAAAACAAATTGGGCCTTTTTGGGTGTGGAATTAAAAGGATTTGTTAATAAAAAATGTATTCTTTAATGAAAACAAAAAATAGAAAAGATAATAATTTTACTTAACATGTCACATTATATAGTGTCAGAAAATAAAAGCGGTTGCTTAACGTATGGCATTTTTACCTTAAGCGCCAATATTTGGATAAATTTAATATTAAAAAAAAATACTATAGTATTATTTAATAGGTATTAAAAAAAAAAAGTTAAATATAATTGTTTTTATCTTATTAATAAAAAAAATGATATAACTTGAAAAAGCAAATATTTGTATTATTTTTTAATTTTTTGGCAAATATTAGTATAATTGATCTTAAATTGGTACTGATTAACCAAAAGAGAATTTTTGTAAGGACATTCAATTAATTGAATGAGAATACTTTTACCTTTCAATTTTTTTATCTGAGAAAATTTAAAAAAATAAAAAGATTTTTAAATCTTTTTATGGTACATAATTTTTACCGATTCTTACCGCCAGCCGCGGGGTCTCGGCTTCGCTCGACGCCTGCTAGGCGGTATGTAGCCTCGGTAAAAATTATGTAAAAATATAAAAAGATTAAAAATAATTTGATTTTTTAATTCTCTCAAAAATAAAAATAATTGAGAGAAAAAAATATTTTCTTTCAATTTTTGAATGTTCTTACAAAAAGTCTCTTTTGGTTAATCAGTACCCTTAAATTTAGCATGAAAAAGCATATTCCCTAAAAAAAGTAGTATATCATTGAATATAAGATATTTGCATTTTTATCATTATTTATATCATCTTTTTATTTCATTGGACTTTTAAAGTGACATTAATATATTTAAAAAAAATTATACCATTTTCTAATGCATATTTAAATATAAAACCATTTTTTACTTTTCAATAACAAAAAAATACAAGTCACTTTTTGAATAGTCATTCAAAAAGCGCCAATATAAAAATGATTATAATTATCTTGAACAATTATTATTTAAAATGTAATTTTTCCCTAATGATAAAAAGAAAATATAAAATAATATATATTTTTAACTTAAATATATTTTAAAAAGTTAACACTATCGTTTTTGAAAAAAACTGAACACAGTGTTGATACAGTAAGGTTTCAAAATTGGAAAACGTTTCAAAATAGGAAAATCGACTTTTTGAGAAAAAAATTTTCATTAATAAAAATGAAAGAAATAAAGAAATAGAGAGAAAATCTTGTTTAAACCTACCGTTTTAAGAAATAATATTTCCATGATTAAGTTTATCACACAGCTGTTTGCGACATTATATTCATCAAATAGTGCTTTCCTATCTCTATATGAAAAAATGAGCATCATTCAAAAAGTGGATTTTCCATTTTTGCAACGTTATAAAGGAAAATCCAAATTTGAATTAAATTCGTTATTTTGACTTTTATTTTAAATTCATTTTAATCGTTTTCTATGAAAAAGTAGATTTTCCTCTTTTGAGACGTTTTTGAATTTTACAACCTTACTGTAATATGTTAAGAACGTTGTAGGACCAAATATAATATGAATTTTATGTGTAAATATCTCCTTAAATAATTTGTTATTGTAGTTCTAAAATATATTATTATATTATATATTTGGTATTTATTAAAATAAATCAATAATAAATGAGATCTCCTACGTATATGAAAGAAAAGCATCCAAATTAAAAATGACATTAAAATGAATAGAACATCAGAACAACTTTATTAATCAAAAAATAAATGGTTTTTATTAAATATATTCATGTTTGCTCACTTTTCCTATTGACCAAAATTACGTAATTTGAAAAAAAATTATAATGATCATCAATATTCTGAAAAAATTTTGTTACAATTTTTTCTTAAATAGAGTTTAATTTTGGGATATTTGTAAGTTTACTATAATATTATTTATTGCATACCTTAAAATTCAATTTTAATGAGGTGATAAAAAACGTGGTTTTAGCCAAATTCATAACTTTCAAATGAATAGAAGTATGCGAATTCACAAATGTAGCACTTGAACTATTAATATATCAAAATTAATCATTTGTTGGATATTTCCTATTGAGTATTTTTTTAATTCATTTATTTTTTTATTCAAAAATTTATACTTCAACAGGTCCGATATCATAAAAATTGAATGACAGCAAATTGTCTTCTGGGATAATTTTTGAAATTATTGGTAAAATAGTATTATATATTTAAATGTTAATGCAATTTATTTGATAAAGTTTTGTGATAATAAATATTAAATGAGATATTTTACATACAAAAATGAGATTATATTTGGTCCTACCACGTCCTTAAAATATGTTAAAATAAGGATTAAACTCAGAAAATATAATGTGTAAACTATTTAATATTATTATCTTTATTTTTTATTTATCACAACATTTAAATCATCTATACGATTTTAAATTATTAAATATAATATTTATGATAGTTATTAACTTATTATTAATATTTATTTATGAATAATTTTGAATTTTTCCAGATTATTGATTAGATATATTAATTCAAAAACTTTCAAACCAAATATTATGTATTGCTTAAATTATCAAGCACGATAATAAACATATTTGAATTGGTATTTTCTAATAAAAATCTATGATTTTTTAAAATCAAAAAATTATCTAAAATTTCCATAATTAGTGTTAATTGATGAATATTTGAATAAAACAAAAATCAAAAAAATCCTTTTCTTTTACTATTTTAATGAGCTGGATTATCTGGTAAAAGATATCTAAAATAATACGTAGAAAACTAAAAAATTCATGCTTGACACCCAAGAACATTTATAAATTCATAATTTCGATATTATTGCCATATTTCAAACCAAAAACAAAAGTTTAAAAAAATATTTTAAATGTTAAAAATAATCTAAATAATCATCCTAGAACTCAAAAAGAATCATAAACTAATAATGTTTGATGATATATAATATAATGGCGGGTAGAGATTTTAATGATTTTATTTATTGATTGTGATCTAGAAATAGACATGTCTAACTTTTCAGAAAAAGTCGAACTTTTCCAATTGAAAAGTGAATTTTGAACATATCTATCTCGAAATCGGTACTTTTATCAGAAAAAATTGAATGCGATTTTCAAAGGGGATTCAAAATTAAGTGTAACAGCAATTTTATATAAAACTGTTATCAAAAAAAAAAAAAAAAAAAAAAAAGAATTTATTGAATTTATAAATTGAATGAAATTCAGAGGATGGTTCACAAAAATAATTGCTATAGTCCACTGGAAAACCACCCTACCATTTTTATTCACATGTTTTTGGCCTTGAATGGTGGCAAAAAGTACGTTGGTGGAAAACCCACATACCATTTTCTATTCAATTTTTTTATCGAAATTGAATAGATTGCATTTTTAAATTCAAATATCTAAATATAAAATAAACATTTTTTAAATAATAATAATTATTTTATCAAATGAACATTTTATCTATATGTATATATAATATTATGATTCTAACTCTTTTATATAGAGATTTGGTAGGGAGTTTTACTCTAGACCATATTTTTTTTTTTTTTTTTTTTTTTTTTTTTTGATATTTTTTCAAATCACTTGATCCTTTACAAAATCATGTATTACTCTTTAGGAAAGATAGAGATAATAAAATCAAAATATCTTTTTACTTTTCTAATAAAAATAAACGAAATGAACTATTTTGTTCATTAAAACAACCAAAAATTGAATATATTGAAACAAAACAATATAATATTTAATAAAAACTCCAATAATTTTAAATAAATGTATGAAATTTTTTATATATCTTTTTTTTTTTTTTTTTTTTTTTTTTTTTTTTTTGAAGAGTGCTTTTGCTCTTTTCTGTGATTTTCGCAGTGTGAAAATAAAAAAAATAATTAGTCATTTGCATTTCATCATAAAAAAAAAAATGATCTATATTGATAATTTCAATTGTTAAAAATATTCACATTTTAAATGAAAGATCAAAAGGAATAGAGAATTTATTGTTGTATGATATTTTATGAAAACATTTTAAAAAGTCAAGTGAATAACGATGTAGCTTTAGTTTTAATTTGTATTTGAATTGAGAGTGTTAATAATTAGCAATTCAATTTCAAATAAAAACTAATTCTTCATTTCAGAATAACATCAAAAATAAATGAAATAAAAAAGCAATTAACATGTGATTTGTACTATTGAATTTTTTTTTATCAAAAAAAAAAGACATTTTCAAATAAATTCTTGATAAAAATCTTGAATAGACTTTTTATCTACTTTTTCATTAGTTTTTGCATCTAAATAATATGGTTTCACTTGAATATTTTGAAAAATATAGAAAAATATTTTTTATTTTGGGCATCATTTTTCATCATATCATATAAATTAAATAATTTTTATATAAAATGTCATGAAATATCTATTAAATTAAATTGGGTTCTTATATTAAAAAATAATACTTTGAAAAAAAAATAGATAAATAAATAAGAATTAATAAGATCATAAATAAAAACAATATGTATTTAAAAAAACTAATAGTTGATAAGCTTGATTTCAATAAAATCTTAAATATTCGGTTTGATTATTATGAAAATAAAATAAAAAAAAGTATAGAAAAAGGGAAGGTTAAATATAAATGTATTCAAATATTTTATTTCAAATTTGAATGATATCAACTTTTATCCAGATTACATTTTTTTTCTGATGTGGATTTAATTTTTTATAAAAATTATAATTAAAGAGAGTATATTTATTCATGTTTTTTTTCAGAAGATTTGAATTCCAATTGAAAAGCAAAATCTTAAATTCAATTTTTTTGAATTATAAAATCTTTTCCTTTCAAATATTCTTTTAATTTATTTTTTGATTCTGGATTTCAATAATAGAAATTTTCGAAATCCAGAATTAAAAAAATTATTCAGATAATCATATCATATATTGGCATTACATCAAAAAATAATGATAAAACTCAAAAAAAAAAAATCATAAAAAATATTTTTTTATTATATGTATATATTTTCTGGATAAAATACAAAAAAAATCTTTAAAAACAATTGTCTCATGATGAGAAATGCGTATCATGTGTATTGAAATAATATTTTAAATTCATAAATAAATATTAAATATAAAAACTCTATTTCAGTAACATAATTATTAAAAATCCAAAATATAAGTCTAGAAAAGAATGGCATTGCAGATATTTTTTTTGATTATTGAATTTTTTTTTTTAGAATTTAATTGAACTTTCAAGAAATACCCAAATTTTTCTTTAAAAAAGAAAATATATTATATATTGATTTTTCAACATATTGAAAAAAAAATAATCCATTTTTTCTAACCATTTTGTTCTAGAGTACTTTGAATTGAATTGACAAAAAACTTTAAATTCATGTCAAGCTATTCATGATAACGCCAAAATTTAAAGATGATACAAACAATTACTTTCTTTTTCAATATCCATGTATATTTTTTTCACATTTCGAATTTATACGCAAAAAGTTGAATATTTCTTGATCTGAAGGCCAATTTATATTGTCATTAGGAGGGCATATTGGTGGGAATAATTTTCTCTTTTCTTTATTTGGTTTATTTGATGAATAATCAAAGAATTGATTTTGATTCAGATTTTCAAAATTTATTTCATGTTGTTTGTTTTGGCAATTAATTTCACAAAAAGATGGAAGAGACTTTAATTCATTATTTGAATAATTAATACAAGAATTCTTGAAATTATTTTGATTATTAATTTGAGTTACGTCATTAATACTTTTTTTGGCACAACTCATAGAAGCATCATCTTCTTTAGCTTTATGCTCATAATTTTGACGATTTTTATGCATATTTCTACCAGACAATGTCCTAAGTTGACCATCTTTTTGCTTACAGATGTATGTATACCATCTATTTTTAATATTATTAGTGCTTCTCCCTCGGAAAAATTTAGCAATTTTATTCCAATGTTGTCCAATCTCGCAAACCTTTTGTTGAAGCAGCCTATCTTCCTCTCTTGTCCAAGGACCGTTTGTGAGAGAAGGATTGAGATAGTTATGAAAGCGATCTCTGCATTGTCTACCTGTTCTTCCAGGTAGCGATAAGGCTATTTGGTCCCATTTGCGTGGTCCGTGAATAGCAATAATACTGCTTAATTTTATGTCTTCTTCAGGACTAAATTTACGTCTCTGATTATGTGTTGAGCCATTAGGAGGCTCAGGAAAAGATTGAGTCTCATTCAGATACTCAGCTGATGTTAAGTTTGAGTTGAGTGATTGGTTTTTATAACTATTTTCAGATCTATTAAAACTAGAATTATTAGAAACTGAGCAATTTAAGTTATCCTCGTTTAATTTGTTGATTTTAGGTAAACAAGGTGAGATTATTAAAGGCTGAGTTTCATCAGAACAACTGTTAATTATGCTAGAGGTTGTATTCATGATCGATGAAGGGTGATCAAATAAAACTAATAGCTGAGGTTGCCAGTTTAAGCTCGAGTTCATCTATCTTAATAGTACTATTGCAATGAAATTTCAATATACTCACAATTAATAAAAAAAAAAATGAGAAGGGAGAATTCAAATTCCATTAAAAGTCTATACAATTTTTGATTGAGTAGCTATTTAAAATTCAATAATATGCTTTGAATTTTTTTGGCCGAGATTTTATTATAAAAGCATATTGTATAATGCAGTATCATATTCTCTTTACGATTTTCATGTTTAATTACCTATTTAATTTTTTTTTAGATTAGCGGAATGGATATTTTAAACAAATTTTGAATTATTTATTTTTATTTTTCTCAATTTTTGTTTATATAAAAATTGAGAAGATTGAATATCATTTTCAACCAACCTCAGGAGTTTTTTGAATTTAAAAAGTTTATTTGTCATTGAAAAAATCGTCTATAATTATTGTATGTAATCAATTGCATGAACAAAATCATGTAATTAAGGATAGCTTTTATGCTCGTTCCAATTGAAATTTGTGTTGGTATTCAAATTTTCTGAGGATGAAAAATTGGTCAAACCGATGAAATCCGTTATAATAATTCGAAATTGCAAATTATAAATAATTATAAAGGATTGGTTAACATATTTAGAGATGAAATTGTGATTCAAAAATTAATAAATTATTTAAATTGGAGGAAAATCTAAACCAACCCTAAATATTATGTATATATTCTGGTAAATATTATGTTAGTTTTAATTAATGAATATATTAACTATTGTCATACTATTTTCTTGATTCTTTTTTAATATATCTTAATTTTGAAATATCATAAATTTTAATTTTTGAATTGTATTTAATTTTTGTATTGTATTTATTTTTTGAATATAATTGAAAATGAATTCTAAGTATATTCACGAAAATGTCAAAATAATTATTAGTTCATTCAGATAATATGCTTATGATACATTTGTAAATGATAAAAAATAGTAAAAATGAGATAAATATTTCGTATTTTTTCCAAATATCAAAATTAAAAATTGTAAACCCATATTGAAATTTTGAATTGGATTATATATAAAAAATCTAAACGATAGTTTTCTTTTAGATATTGACTCAAAAAATAATTTAATCTTCAATTTTTATTTAATGATATAAATATATATTAATAAAAGATATTTTGTTTAAAATAGAATATTTTTAGATATGATAAATATCTATTTTTTAACCATCAAAATTTTTATTTATTTGAATTTTGAATGGGCTTTTTCGTAAACGTTTTCACAAAAAAATGTGGATTATCATTTTCATCTTTTTTTTTCAAATAATATTGAATGAATTTATTTTATTTTTGAGAAGGATTTTTGTTTTTTTTTTATATTTGTACTGTACCAAAAATATAAAGTATTAGTTCTCATCAAGCTTCAAAATACATTTTTAAATTAACAATAAAGAAAAATAATGTTATTAAATATTTAATGGTTATGGAACTAATCAAGTTATTAATTATTAATATGAAATTTATATATGTTTTAAAAAAGGAAGTATTTTAAATCCGATATTATAATCATTTTTTTATAAAATAAATCATTGATTTTAAATTTCATGGAAAAAAAAATTTTTCCAAAATATTATTTATTTTATTATTATTTATTAATTATTTTTATATAGAGAGCATCGCATACAAAACATAAAGTATTAATTAAGGAAAACCTGCAAGAGATGCAGTTTTATTTACTTAAGATTATTAGTTTTAGATTCATTTTTTAATTTAAATAAAAAAATGTTAAAAAAAGTTAACCCATGGAATAACGTTTTTTTGTTTATAAATAACGGACGAAAATCTCATTTGAATTTATAATTTTTAAGTAATGGACGAGGGCAAAATCTCTTCCATTGAAGCAGATAAAAGCCCAATTACATTCGATAGCGAATCAACTGTTTTTGAAGAAATGAAAGTTGTTTTTAACACAGTTACTTCAGGGATCCCTGATGATTCACCGTATTTAGCATTCAAAAATCGATTCAGTGAAGCCTACAATTTTTTCGTTTCCATTTATAATAAAAATCAGAAACTCTTACAAAAAGCGCAGGAAGGTAATGCAGAAATAATAATGAACGTCAATAAGATTTCAACTATAATCAAAATCTCCCAATCTGATGCCAAAAAACTAGGAAAATATAAAAAAGAATATACGGAAGCTGTAGATTTAATCCAAACCCTTCACACTGCAGAAGAGAAATCAAAAGAACTTCTTCAAAGCTTAAGATCAACTATTACGAAGCTTAATGGGCAAGTACAACGAGGTGAAGCATTTTGCTATGGTGAGGATGATAATATTGCTCTTATTATTCAAGATGTTAAAAATCTAAAACGAGAAAAGAACGAAACTTCTAATGAAATCAGTGAAACAGTTGCTCAAATTAAAAAAGAAAAAGAAATTATACAATCTATGAATGACCAAATAACTATTTTAACTAATAATTCTATTGAGCTCGAAAAACAAATGCACGATTGCCAGGGGCAATTAAATAAAATCAATGACGAAGTTGAAAATGCTAGAAGCCAAATAAACGAAGTCAAGCCTTTTGTTGATAATCAAAAATCCAAATTGCAATCTAATAACAATTTGATCCAAGAGCATGAAACAATTCATAAGAATCTAACTAAAGAAAATCATGAAGTTGGGAAACAACTTTTAGACAATACATCAAAGTTAAAGCAATTACGATATCAAATTAGTCAACATATCAAGCAACGTAACAAACTTATTCGTCATAGTTCTACATTGGAAGATCGCCTTGAGCATGTTCAACTTCAGCATGATCAATATGTTAAAGAATACGATCTATTGAACAAAGATCTAGATACGAATCTAGTCTCGATACAAGCAAATTCGGAAATTCTCACAAACTTATCAAAAGAATTTGATTCCATTGAAGAAAAGAAACGCGAGACTCGAATTATTGCCAAAAATCTACGAGATAAATTAACAAATTTAACACACAAAGAATTTATGCAAGATGCTGAAAAGAACCGAACAATTCGACATATTGAAAGTGCCAATCATGGAATTACCACCATTGAAGTCCAATTAGATGGTGAAAAAATAATCACTGCTAATGTGAATGCATTAAATGTCGATCTCACCTCCGAGAAGCGCTCGACAAAGAAAAAGATGCAAGAACATAAAATTAAGATTCGCCAATACGAGCAAGAGATTGAATCCAAAGTCTACGAAAAGATGCAAATTGAAAGACGAAGGCAACTTGTTGAAGATGAAAAAGAGGCGAACGTTAACAAAATCAATGAGGATAACGACACCTTGGATGACCTCCAAAGCAAGCTTCATCAGCAGGATGAGCTCATGGATGTTCTTCGCAAGGAGCGGAACAACTTCAAGCGCAAGTATCTTGCCTGTGAGAAAGAAAAAGTGGCACTGAATAAGCAGATAGGAGACCTTCAAGAAGAGCTCGAAGAATTGAAGGAAAAAAACCGCGAAATTCTGTTCACAATTGCAGACGAGCACTACACGGCAAAGGCAATACGACAACAATTAATGAGCGAAACAATCGACGTGTCAGAATTGAAAGAGCACGTTAATCATGCAAATGAATCGATCACTTCACTTCAATCACAGCGTCAATTGATGAGGCATGTTTTGAACGACGCTGCGGCCGACAGGTCGCTACTTCTGAAGGAGATCGACACGGCAAGCGGATCAAAGAAGAGTATCGTCGGTACCCTTGGCGAGAGGTCCCAAACAATTGAGCGGTTGAAGGGGAATATATTGACCTTGCAGAGACAAGTTGAGCGAGGAAAAAACGAGTTCGAAAAGTTATGTGACCGGTTAGCTGGCTTGGTTTCTGAACTGAACGATACACTCGATAAGAACGAAGTCCTCGAGAAGAAGATCGAACGATTAAAATTCACTGAAAATGACGAAAGAAGACTCTTTATCGGTGTCAATAGAGAGACCCAAAAATTCGCCGCTTTGATTCGCGAAATTTCAATTCCAAGGAACGTCCATCGTTGGCAAATGTACAGCGCAACCGACCCTCAATACCAGAAGAATCTCGTGTACTTGGCGTCGATCTATTCGAAGCTCGACAAGGCCCACAGGTATCTCATCCAGCTCGAGAAGAAGAGGGACTTTTTGAAGAAGGAAGTCGAAGAGCGGAAGAAAAAAGTCATTCCAAACGGTGAAGCTGAACGATCATCTTTTCAATACCACATGAACAAGTACAAAAGAGACATCGACGAGAAAGACAGATTGATTAATGAAATGTTATCTGAAATAAAGGAAAACCGTTTGTCTATCAAAAATATGTCAAACGGAGTCGAGTCAATTCGGTCAAAATGCACTGAAAGAAGAATCTCAGTGTCCCAGCTAAAGAGCAGAAAGTTGGCTTCGAGAAACGAAAGGAGACAAGAAGCATTGATGTTCATGACTGAGCCTGACGCTTTGTTGCCTCTCGGCGGAGGATTCGTTCAAAAACTGCCTTCAAATGTGTCAACTGTAAGCAGCAATGTAAACAACACAAATGGAAACGTGTCAGCTAACAAAGTACTCTTGAATGACAACCAGACATTCAATGATGGAAAGACTCCCAGAAAGAAGCTGATTAATCACACACCGAGAACACCAAAAAGCCAGCAGCAGAGAATAATGAGGCCTCAAACTGCAATAAGGAAAAAGAGACCGTTAACAGCTTTGCAAGCAATTCCATGATATTTTTTTTATTTATATGTTTGTATATTTTGTTTTATTTTGTTTGAATAGTAGTTATTTAAATTATGTATGTATGTTTATAATATCTTTTTGATTTTAATTGTAAAAAAATAAGTAGAGCAAATTTAGAGCTTTTCATGAGAAATTCAAGATTTGTGTGACGTTGTAATTTGAATTATTTGAGCTCTAATATAGAGCCATAAAGTTCAATATTGAACATGCACATATAAAAGCAATTTTCTGAATTTTTGCCTCTCATAATTAATCTTATTGAGTTAACAAAAGAATCATTATGAATGCTGACAGTTGTTTCTGGGTGGCTTTTGGTAATCTCACTAGAATTATTTACTTCATGTAGAATGATTTCTTTGTTGTCTTTGGTGATGCCCATAAGAGTCCAGCTATTAAACCGATAACTACCAAAACTATTGCCAACCTTTAGATGGTACTTATCAATCTTCACCAAAAACTCTTTGAAATCAATTTTTATATACGAATTTTCAGCCATTTTAGAGCACCAATGAGTGCCTTCCCATTTTGAATTGATAATCTCAGGCAAAACAGTTTCATATCCTGGGTTATCTGAATTTCCTTCAATGCTAATCAATCCCTGCTTGACAGGGTTTTCATTATAGGTCTCAAAGAAGTAATGGAAGATTCCATGCTGACAGTCAATCCTATTCATTTGGATTTCAGATAACTTCTGAAGATTCTCAATCGCAGATTTCGAATTCAATTGTTCTTTGCTCAGTTCTTCGTTTCGTTTTTCAAGCTCTTTTATTTTTGAATTGTATTCAATTTGACTCTTCTCAAATGAGTCTTCCTTCTGACGGTGCATCTCACTCATTGTGTTCATTTCACTCCTCAGCTGGCTGATTTCATTCTCATACTTCTTCTTCTGTGAATCAAGCTGGTTGGCAAAATCAGACTTCATTTTTTCGAACTCTTTTTTGATGTCAAAAAAAAATTTTTCTTGTTGAATTTGATTTCTAATTATTTCACTCTGCTTGTCATAGATGGTTTTCAGGAAGGCTGAATTAATGTAATGAAAGTCAAAAATATTTGAATAGTCTGTCAATAAACGATTTAAGTGGTCTGAATAAATATTATCAAAATTAATATTGGTGAATAATACAGATGCTTCTTTTCCGTATTTATCAAGACATTTGAATAAGAAATCAAGAATTTCATTTTCATTTGTTTGATTTTTGGTTTGATATTTGGTAAAAATTCGATAGAGAATTGAAATATTGATTGATAGTAACTGGTCATTGTTGATGTAATCTGGGAAATGCTCAGAAATAACATTCTCGTATGTTTTTGTTTGAAATTTTGAATCGTTTTGATGAATTAATAGAATTTGGAGTGCAATTTCGTCATGATGCTCAGATATATATTCTTCTGTATCTTTAATTAGAGAATCAACTTCATATCTACTTGCTAAATAATTAAGGGCGACTACGTTCTCTTTGGAAAGAGGAATTGGTTCTCGTTGAACATAATTAATGAAATTTTGAATTGTATCGCTTGAGAAATTTAAAGAATCTTCAGAGTCTTTATCAACTAACTGAATAATCTGGCTCTCCTCTATCAGTTTTTGATTTTTTACAAAAAAATTTGATGAATACTTAAATAAATCAAAATTAAATGGATATTGATCTTTTTTATAAACGAAATAATTGGTTTTTGGTAGTTCTTTTTTGATTTGGATGAAAATTGGATTTTGCATCAAGGATATATCCTACAAAAAATGGTTTTATAACTAAATTTGATTTTCATATGAATATAATTTCATTTTATATTTATGCATTCTCATTAAATTTTAAAATAAAATTTAAAAAAACTGTATGCCGAAATATATAAAGGAAGTTCACTCAATCAACTAGGAAGAAACTTTTCTTTTGAAAAATTTCTGAAATTTTTTCACCTCAATGATTGTATAATGATACAACGAGATAAAGTAGCACAGCGAATTATTGAACAAGAAGGATCATTATTATGGACAACTAAATATGCGCCAACTAATAGAAAAGAAATTCCATTATATAAAGAAGCGCAAGTAACTAAATTTGAAAATTTATTAAACATGTGTTTAAACGCACTCCCAGATTTTCCAAAAGTTATAGTAGTAACAGGTCCAGTTGGTTGTGGTAAAACAACTCTTGTAAATGTGATATGTAAAGAAAGAGGTATTCAAATACTTCAATTTGCACCTGATGCTCCTATGCAAAATGATGATAATTATACTTTAGATTTACCATTTACAACAAAATTAAGTGAATTTCTTGAGCAAGGTCAATTAGTCATCAATCCAAATCAGAAAAAAATTTTGCTTATCGATGATATAAAACTCGAACAAGATGATATGAATAGTTTTTTTACAATTATAGAAAAATATACCAAGAGCCGTAGACGTTTATTTCCACTAATTTGGATCGCTGATCCCAATGATACTCAAAAAAAAATACCTGGATGTTATTATTATAATTATCCTCCAGCTTCTCGATCAGTTATTTTAAGAGTTCTTAAACGTGTATCGCAGTTACAGCATTTAAATCTTAAAAAAGAGCAATATGAAGTATTTGTTGATGAAAATCCAGGAGATGTTAGGTTAGCTGTTAATATGCTTCAATTTGCTGGAACTTTCTCTACCGGAAAATATGATTATCTCTCTTATTTTCAAGCTGTTGGAGAAATATTGTATCAGAAATATAAGCGTTCACCTGAGGATATATTGAAAAGTTCTCATTGTAGCTCAAGAATGATGATAAGAGGCCTTTTTGAAAATGCTCTTGATTTTTTTGCTGATGTATCAGAATATGCAGATTGTGCAGAAGAATTTTCAATGGCAGACGACTTTATGGCAATGAGTTTCATGTCACCTGAGCTTACAGAGCTGGCAACTACAACAGCAATGAGAGGTGTCCTGACTACACTTAAGACTCGACAAGATAACAGATTTTTTGAAATGAGGGCTGGATCCAAATCGCGCTTAGGAAATGATTACCCAAGAAGTGATCTTTATCACCAAGAATTGTTTATTGATGATTATTATAGTAACTTTTTTAATTTTGATAATTACAATTTAACGCACGAAAATATAGATAAGTTTGTTTGTTGGCCAAGCCAATGTAAATCAATTGATTCAAGACAAATGGATTCAGTACTTTTCAATGACAACTCAGGAGATATTCAGTATTCTAGATCATCGTATATTAATCAAATGGAAATAGAGAGGAAAAATAAAATAGAAAAGGCACTGATAGAACAATCACATGAAATTGTTGAAGATGATCCAATTGAACCTCCAGATGATTTTTAAGTTATTATAAAAAAAAAATGTTTTTTTGTTCATTAATAAAAAAAAATTCTTAAAATCTATTTCTATTTATTTAAAAACATAAAATTTAAAAATCATCGTTAGAAGATGAAATAATATCTGGAAACATGAGGGAGCAAACGATGGATGTCATTTTTTGTGCATATTCATCAAGAAGATTAGGATCAGGATTAATCAATTCGATAGAACCAACAACCTTTTTGAAAGAACGATATGGAAACGCAAACGATGTGTTAATTTTAACGCCAAGTTGAGTATATAAAGATAAATCAAAATTATTAACGTTTATATTTTTGTTATTACTTCGAATTGGATCAACATTGAGATTTCTTTCTTCGCGATAATTATAGGATTCGCCAGCAATGCATTGGTCAAAAGGGAATAAAACATCTGATGGGTTAAATTTCATATTCTCACCATCAAAAACGCAAATAAAGCATTTTTCACAATCAAATATTTGATGTGCAAATTCCTGGAAATCATTCCAATGATCATTTGTTGTATTCACAAATAAATTTAGTGTTTTATTTACAACTTCAATAACTTGGCATCTTCTTTTAAATGCATCAAATTGTTCATTACGATTATTAATTTGTTTTGATAATTTTATTGTCTCACACATTACTGGTGCTATTTCATCAGCAAGCTCGACATCACGTGGTATAAATGCAGGCGATTTCCACTTTGCTCGAAGTGTAATGACATAATGATTTCGATTGTCAAAATATGATTTACTTAAAATTGAACGATTTGTTAATAGGCCGTCAATTGATACATTGAATGCAGCGTGTTTTTTGGCGTGTGGAACGCTAATTGCTTCTGTGCTTAAAGCTGCTGCATATGAAATTCCACCAGATGATTCATCAAAAGTGGCTGAATCTGTTAATCTTGTAATAATTTTGTTTCTTTCATTAAATTCAAAAATTTCAGCAGCATCACAGGGTATTAAATCTTGAAAAATTTTACAAAATCGTTTAGATATTGTTTGTACATCAGTCATTTCAATTCCAGTAAATACACTCGTAATTTGAGAGGGAACCTTTCGAGATGGTTCAATATTATAAAAACGATTTTGGATTATGTTTCGAACAATTTTTAATAGTTCAATATGATAAGGTGGAAATTCAATTTGAGCTTTTGAAATAAGGTTTTGAAAGCCAATAACTTGTAGAACAGCAACTGGTTGACCAGATGTCAAAAGAGGGAGTAATATCATTGACTTACAGTTTCGTAAAAGAGGCATATCAACATCAATTACAAATCCTGGTGAATTTCCTGGATCTCCAGTAATGATATCAATATTCTTTAATAAAGAATATCCAACAATTGATCTATTAATTGGTAGTACTTCGTTCATCGTTTTTGATATAATATATTCAGAATTTTCTGTTCTTGCCCAAAGAGTTGCTCGTTCTATAGGTAATAGATTGCATAATATTTTTTCTATATCGTATGCGTCAATGCATTTTGAAATAGCATTAAAAAAGTTTACTTCTTGTGAATAATTGGAAACAAAGCGGCGTAGGTCAATAGGGAGAAGATTTACAGAAATAGAACTAATAAGTTCAGGATCCAAACTTCCGTCAGTGTACAATGTACGGAAAAAAAGAGGTGTTGTTTCCAGAAGTGACGAGATTTTTAATTGCGAAGCAGCTGTTTTCAAGAAAGAAAGAGTTAAATAAACATCAGAATTATTTTTTGGGTATTGATATTCATATGTGAACTTATCGCTGTCATCAGAGTAGCTCGTCTCGGATTCTTCTACGACTGAAGGTTCTCGGGAAATAGGATGTATTGGTATCGAACGAATTTTTACTGGCTCAGGAATTGCTATTTCACCAATTGAAGATTGTATTGTATGATAAGCCTTTTGTTGACTTTTTTTTTGTGGGTGACGAACTAGGCTTGAAGTTTTAGGTCTTTTTGTCGATGTCCGTGTATTTTGCTGCTGATCGCCAAGAATAAATTCAAGTTGGTTCATAACCATTTTTGGACGCCTTGAAGTAATGGGAGCTTTCCTGTCGAAACCTTTCTTTTTGATTGATTTCGACATATAAGCACGTTATTTAATAAAAAATAACAAAAAGATGGTTATATTTTTTTTATCTATGAATACTTTATAACTATATGAGAGAATGTATTATTATTTACTCATAAAATATTACTTCATTCCAATAATTTCATAAATTCATCATGGCCTTCTTCAAGATTTGTAAGAACAATAACAGGCTTTGGATATTCGTATTCATTCCTTCCAGTTCTGACAGCAACTGCAATGAAGTTTGCATCATGAGCAGCCTTAACATCACGATTTGTATCACCAATATGAATGCAAACGTCAAACTTTTGGCCATTGTTTAATTTTTCTCCGTCTTCTCTTGCCTTAATAAGAGCATCCTTCCTATCATCAAAATATCCAAGTTCAGCAATATTATCTTTTCTAAAATAATTGTCAATTCCTGCAAGCTGAAGCTTTCTCCAAGCGATTCTTGGCCAGTTACCACTTGCGATTCCCATTGTGACATTTTCCATGCCACTTAAAGTTTTAAGGGTATCAAGGACGCCTGGTGGTAAAATTGGTTTAACGTTACATTTCTGTTCAAAGGTTTCTTCCATTATTTTAATGCATTTATTCATTAATTCTTGAGTTGGTTCATGGCCGCATTTTTTAATCATTAGCTTTAAAATTTGCTGATCCATAAAGCCATTTATAGAAATTTGTAGAAATTTTTCAGGAATGTCAGCTGGAACGCCAAACATTTCTTCTATTGCTTGCTTGAATGCATTTTGATGAATAAATACAGCTTCATCGGCGCCAACAATCAAAGTTCCATCAATATCCCAAGTAACAAGAACTCTCTTCTGTTTCATTAATGACCAAATAAATAACTTTTTAAGAATAAAAAAAAATACCTTCCAAAGAAAAAGTTTAAGATTTTATTTCAATAAAATTTTAAATAAAAATAGACCAACAGTATTTTCTTTTATAAGCTTTTTAAATGATAATAAAAGAAAATCTTCCTTCAGTGAACTGAAATATTTTCTATTCAAAAAGTTTAAACGCATAATACAAAAAATCACATCGAATTGCTCAGAAATTTCTTTTTACTCAGCCTTTTTTTACAAGAAAAAGTTTTTCAAATTGAAAGAAATATTTTTATGTTTATTGAAAAATACATTTTTTCATTCTTAAAATTTTGCTTTTTACAATAGCATTTCATTGTATTTAAAATAAAAAATTAAATATAATGAATTATATATCTTGGAATATTTGACTATAAAAAAAAAAATGCAATTCAAAGCAAACATTATCTATATGAATTCTATATTCTTTAAAGCAGGCTTAATTTATTTCGTAAATTATTTATGAGCGCAACCAAAAGAATGAGTGAAACAACATGCTAATAAGGAATCAAAGAATTTTTTTGATTTTAGTTTTTTCCAACTTATTTCATGCATATAACTAATTAACTTTATTATTTATTTTTGTGTCTCGAATTTTTTTTTATCAATAATTAATTTTTATGAAGATAATTGAAATTTATGTAAAAAAATAAAAATTTCTCAAAACCATTTATTGAGTCAATTTATTATTATGAAATCTCGCAGAAAATCATTGATTGAATCACAGAAAAAAAGAGACTCACTTCCTATTAGCTCACGTGCATGGATTACAAATAGCCATATTCAAGATTTGGAAAGAAAGAATACGGAATATTCAACGAAGATTGTAGAATTGGAATTAAAAATTCAAAGCATGAATAAAAAGAACGCGCAGATTGAAAAGCAAAAAACTCATTCAAGTGAAGCATCAAAACTCAAAGATGAAATTAACGGTCTCACCACATCAATTGAGAAACTTAAAAAAAAAACGCAAGCAAATATTGATAAAGCATCGCAATATGATTCAAAAATAAGCTCAATGAGTCAAGAATATATCAAACTCAGTGAGAACAAGACCAAAGACTCTGAAATTAAAAAAGCAATTAATTCAACCAACCAAAAATTAAGAGAGCAAAGTCAAGAAATTGAAACTCTAAGCTCGAACCTATTAGAATTAAATAAAAAGATTACCTCGCTTGATGGTTTTGAATGGATTTCTCAAAAAAAGGAACTTGAAAATGATATTGAAAATAGTACATTAGCAATTCAAGAAAAAAAGGATGAAATTTTTCAATTGCAACAGCAAATAGATGAATTGCAACAAAAGCAAAGTTTTTTAAAGCCTATTGTTACCAAATGGAAAGGAAAAGCTCTTTCTGAATCGATTCCAATAGAAAGTATTGATGAATTGATACGTAAAATAGTAAACAAGCTCAAAAAGCCTCCTACTGAAACAAAAGATTTACAAATTCAGCTTCAAGGAATAATTAGAGAAAATGAAAGGAAAAGGGAGCAAATTTTTAAAGAAAGAAAGAAAAATGCCAAACGTGTGAGAGATATTCAGCAAGCTTTGATTCAAGTTAAAAAGCAAAACCTCGAAGAGCATGATAAAGCAAATATTGAAGAACAGAAACTAGTACAAAGAATTCTCGCACTTAAAGAAGAAAGCAGCTGACTTCTAGCTTTTTTCTTAATTTTACCAAAAAGTTGTATTTTTTATTATTATGTTATATTTGTATTTGATAAAGTGTTTAAACATCACCTAATAGGTATTTGTAATTAAAAAATTAAATGATTAAAATGATTAAAACAATAATTTATTACCATGATGAAACATATTAAATACAGAATAATCAAACAAATAGTAAGTGAGCTCATTAGGTCATGAAAAATAAATCTAGACGTAATTTAATCAAGTAGGCAAACGCAAGTGTTCCAATGCAAAAAATGGAAAGGTCAATGTTGTCTTTTATAATATTATAAATACTGAAAGATTTATCTGAATTATTATTTGAATTAAAAAAATTGATTAGCATTATTAGTCCCTTGAAAGGGCCAGCAATAAGAATTGATTGAGGGATAAGTTTTACAGCGTGTTTTAAATGGCTTAATGATGTTAATAGATCGCTACTGAAATTAATAGAGGCCTTTAAATCATCAATGCATTTTTCTTGTCTTATTTGGTCATTCAATTTTTTCATATTTTTGATTGATACTGGTAATTTCAAATTTAAAATTTTTGATATTCGCAATGAATGATCAATTGCTGAATCAATCCCAAAATGAGAAAGAATTTTGTAGATTTTCAATGAATATAATAGATTTTGCTTCTTTTCCATTTCTTCAGCTTGAGATAAAATATCTTTAATTGCAGCATGATTATGTAATGATTGTCGAATTAGTTCAATACTGAGGTCGCAATCATATTTATGAATATAATAAGCTAATATATAAGGATCATCAAACGGCTTTCTTTCTGAATACGGAATTTCATTATTACATATTTTATTACTTAATGATCTAACTAAATTCATTGCATCTTTATGATTGTGGTGCCTAAATATTTTGTATGCTTTATAACAATTAGTGTCATTTCTTGTATTTGGGATGAAATGAAGATTTGAGCGTTCAATACCGTATGCTTTAATTATATCATAGCATTTTCTTGGATTTGAGCTAGAATAATTATTTTTATGATAATCATAAAATAATTTATTAGCAATATAGAATCGTTGGTATAATTGCATCTCATTCTTATCGCCTTCTATGTTTTTTTGGTATAACTCGTAATTTTCATAGAATTGATTAAATATAACAGTTCCTTCTTCATCTTCTTGGGAAATTAACTGAAGGGTTTGTGCAAGTGAATGATTCATTGAAGCTGATTTTGAAAGATATTTAGATGATAGGGGAATATCTGGCTCAATCGAAAATAAGCCAAAGTATAAGATATTATAAAATAAAAAAAATAAACCTGGATCATTATTTTTATCAGCAATCGATTGTAACACGCTAAAATTTCCTTTTATGTCATCTTGGAGAATATCTTTCAAAGAATTTAAAATAATTTGATCTGAAAAATAGAATCTAGATGATGATTTTTCGACAAAAACATTGTCACTTTCAAAATGCATATATTTCAGCAGACCATTATTAAATAGAGTTGATTGGCTAATATTATTTGTAGTCGTGGAAAAAGATATATAGCAAAGATACCAAAATAGGATCATAAATACTTTTGACCAAAAAGATATTCAAAAAAGAATCATAAATAAGCAAGAATATCTTGAATAATAAAAGTATTTTACAGAAAATAATGATAAAAAAATGTTATTTACAAAAAATATTGAATAAAAATAACGATAAGAAACTAGCAGTATAATGAGAGTATTACGAAGATCAAAAGGGCTTTAAAAAAGCATAAATGATTCATGAGAAGAATGTAGAATTCTACCAGACAGTTATTCCAATGAGTTGCCAGTGTTAATCTTAAGTATAACATTGGTAAATTTTATGCATTAACTATGTTTGCTTTAGTTTTTCCTTTTTTTTACTTCGGTTAAATATCAAACCAAATTTCGTACAAAGATATTGCAACTAGTTCAAAGTCATAACTGATTGATAGTGAGATTGTACTTGACTAATTTCCTAATCAATAGTATGTCATTCTTAGATAGATAGTTTTATCCGTAAATAAAGCCACGTAGTTTATTAAAACAATAAACTTGCCAAATCTCTTTCAGAATGAAGTTGCCGATCTTCAAAATAATGTTGTCCAAGAAGTAAATAAACATGATGAAGACGACAAAATATAATATGATGCTGTTGAAGTAATGTCTCAAGTAATTAGAGAACTCCAAGAAAAAGAAGCAGATGAAAATGGAAAAGTACCATCAGCTAATGAAATTTTTCAAAAATTTTCAAGATACTATGTCGTTCCTGATGATGGCAAGGTTCCAAAACTAAACTTTGATATTTGGGCTCCTTGGGATTATCTTATGAGGTTATATCATGGACTTTTGACTCTTGTGAATTATCAATGTGATAATAGACTCCGTCTCTTTCAATATGGAAATGAAGAAAGACTCGATAATTTTTTAAACACTAATGATGGAAGAGGGGAGGTGTTCAAAGCCTTTTTGTTCATCAGTCACTACAATCTTGTTTTCCATAAGTATGTTCTTCAAGATGATCAGGTAATGGATCCTGCAGTTTTTGAGCCATTTATTCCTCTTGACTTAGCTTGGTTAGGTAATTCGAAAGATGAAAGTATTAAGTCAGACAACAACGTCAGGATTGGCTCAACTTTTAAAAGAACTGCTTGGAATATTAACTTCAAGCATACTATAAAGGCCAAAAGAAGATGAGAGCTATGGACAGGAAAAAATCGTCAAACCAAATTCAGGAAAGTCATCTGACGAAGAAGAAGAAGAAGAAAAAGGAAAAAAAAAAAAAGCAAAGCCAAAACAATATATTTTTATTTTAAGACCAACAAACAAGCAATCTATCAATCAAACAACACTCATGCTACATTTTATTTTATATTTATATTTACTCACTTTGTTATTCATGAGATGTTGAAGAAAATCATATTGATTCATCTTGTTATTTAAGAATGGTTTTTAAACAATTCCTGATTAAATATGTCCAAATATTTATTCATTCTTTTAACGAATCGAATGTTACTGTATCAGTACAGTTTTCTGATAGGTTTTTATTAGAAAATGAATGCACTTATTTTTAGAAACTAGCAAAAACATACGTTTGTTATCACATAAATTTTTTTATGTATATGTTTATCTTACATATTATGAAGTATAGGTTTTTAATGGATTCTTGATATCATTATTTGAAATGCCATGAGTGAAGAAGATTACCATTCTTTGTTGACACCTCAAATATTAAAATTCAAGACTAACAAAAGAACAAGAGGACTTCATTTTTGAAGCTATATCAAATAATAGAATGTCCTTATGCCCAAGTTGATGAGAACAATGCTATAGTTTATGCAGTCTTTTACACTCTGAATTCCAAAGATTGGTGTAATATACAATTAGAAGAAAGATTCCAATAATATAAAATTATAGAAGCTGAACTGGTCGGCTTTCTGGTAGTTTTCTTTTTTAATCTGAAAGAAAGCGGACAAAACCAATATGTAGATGCCAAATATATTTTTTATGGTTGTTACTGAAGATATCAATAATCAAACGTATCACGCAAGTCGTTCAATTAAAAGAATAACATTATTACTTTGTATATCAAAGGATGGTAATTCTTTTAATCCCATGATAATAGTTCCCCGACTTACTTTAGATAACAGAATATTAGAAAAAATTATAAGTTGTTAGGTGCTTTTCTGCAGTCAAGCAAAAGGTTTTTTGAACATTTTTTAGACAACTTGGTTTATAAACCTCGCTTTGAGCTCTTGCTATATTATTGTTGCATTGAGCTATTACTGTATTCTATTTAAATAAAAGATTAAACTTAACAGATAAAATTGTTTATAATTTTTTACCATACGTGGATTTTGGTACAGATAAAAAGATTTATCATTTCTTAAGTACAAGATCATTGATAATTGATTAAAGCTTGTTGATGTCAGTGAAATTCAAGATGTAGTTGGAATTCATTTGAATGAAAAACAAAATCAAGAACTTCATTAAATCATTGTTATCACGCATCATTGTTTTATGAAAAGATCAGGATTGAATGAAAAGCAATATATTGTACTTCACATACTCTTTAATCGTTCAATGAGATCATGGAATGTATTCATTTTCAATTGTGCTGTATGTAGAAATATATGTATACCTACTTTAATTTGATCTGAATCAAACCATGTTTTAGTGAAAGTTATATCATCTCTCTATTTATGTTTTTAGTTCAGACTAAATGCAATATTGATTTTTCATTATTCCACTTATTGTTATTTGCAAATTCAGGCTAGCTAGCTTTTAAAATTATATTTTTCAAGAATCATCTTCCTTTCAAAGTAATAATATCATTTGGTTTATTGCTAATTACATATTATCTGAAGGCATGGTCCTGAACTTTTGGTTTTACTACTCAATTAAATATCATTTGGTTCAACTTATATAATGAAGTAGATTGTAAAAAAAATAAACATTTTGTTTATTATCTAATTTGATTCTCCAATCACTTGATTCATGTCGAATATACAGAGACTTCTGAACTAAAAAAGTATCTTCTTTTTCTTTTTTTACACCATTTTTTATGAAAAAACAATTTATCTGCACCTTTGGATACATATATATGTTTCTAATTCATCATAGCTTTACAATCATGATGATGGTTTTCTTTCTTTTTAAAAAGTTTGGATTTTGATTAACTCTTACGGCCGTAGGCCTTTGTTGGAGAATGCCATTGTCAAACCCGTAATTTTGCCGAAACCACTCTATACAATTGCCGTATTTTATTTGGTCGATTTTGAGAAGAAATATAATTATTTTGTTTTTTCAAAATCTTTTAGATTCAATTAGTATAATGACTTACTCGTTATTTTTTATTACACATTTGATAATAAATGGATAAGACTCTTCAGTCTTCTGAAAAAGTTATGAGATTGAAATTGGATAATTGATATGAGCAGGCAAAGATGATTTGAGTAAATAATGTTATGCTGATGTTGCAAGGACAATCATATGCAAGTGAGATTAGTTTCTGTAATAAATTGGTTTAGTTTATTAAGGGGGACCTTTCCCCGTTTACTATTTTTTTTAACGATCATTGTTTCACTTTGATATAATCGTTTTCCCTCAAATTTTCATTCAATTTTAAAAAGGAAATAACTAAAGATAGAAATCAAATTGATGTTTGCTTTTTGTTTTATCAATACTGTATTCAAAAAACTTAAAACTTGACGGTGGCAAAATGTTAAAAAAAATTAATGCAATTGAAAAAAATCAAAAAAATCATAAATATTTTCATTTTTTTTAATAATTTATTAAATAATAAACTTAATGATAATTAAACCAAAAAATTGCCACCGTCAAGTTTTAAGTTATGGTACATTCTCTATATTTATTGAATTAATAATTTGACTTAGATATCCTGAAATGAGTTATTTCATTTTTAAATTTTCTTTTGTTGTTATAATTTAGAAAAAAACATATTTTTAATAAAGCAATAAGAAAAAACTGGTTATTTATCAATATTCACAATAATAATGATCAATTAAATACCTTAACAAGAGAAAAAACTTGTTTTTTTGATCAATTATAATTCTGATTTATAATTTACTTAAATTTTTATCATAAATGATCATATCAGTTAATTTAAAAAAGATAATGAATTATTACCAGTTTTTAAATATTTATTTTCAATTTTATATATAATATGTGTTGCTTTGCTTTTTTTTTTTTTAGAAAAATCAAAATGATACAAAGTTGAGACGTTTCATTACTCATAAAAGCATTATTTATCTGGAATGCTTATTGAATTCCAATTTGTTTTACAGTTGTCTATTAAAATATGAAAAAATCATTGCAAACCCTCTTTGAGAACAAAGCTGTAAAATCTTTTTTATCAATATAAAAAACCGATAAACTGTTTTTTTTTTCCAGAAAAAATAGTGGAATTGCATGATAATAAAAGAAATCATTTTTTTTCCAAAAAAAGAAGAGAAGAGAATAGTGGAATTGAAGTAAATAATATATGTAAAGATGTATAAAATTGATTTATAATATCTTAAGTATTGTATTGCTATTTTATAGCATATATGATATAATCGATCAAATTCAACAAAAAAAAATCTGGAAAAAATCATAACTATTGAATTCGTATTTTGATAAAATCCTTGTAATCTCTCTAAAAATCAAAAAAAATGATGAGCTTCGGTGAGTGTAATGAAAATAAAAAAAATGGATATTTAACCTAAACCGCAAACAATTAGCCTTGATCGTTTTCCTCAGAAAGGTCCCCCTTAAAATGGGTTTTATATAAAATGTAAAGTATTCAAAACAAATATTCAAAAAGTTTTAACGTGACCATTTGTTATTTGAAAAAGTTACCGTTTTTTTATATGTCGTAATTTCAACTCCATGCGCCGTAATACAAATTCAGAATAAACTATTTAAAAATAGATGATGTCGCCTTAGTTTACAAAACCGCCGAATTTTTAATTTTGATGAGATATTTGTCCAAATTTCAAAAAAGTATACTTTTTTAGCGAGCCTTATTAGATATTCTTTACGCTGAATACTTAAAATTCCGAATAAAATACTGTAAATCATGTATAATTATTGTATTTTAAAAAACAATTGAAAGATAGAATTACCGACATTAATAGACTTTCAAAAAATTTAAAATTTAAAATATTAATATAACTAATATATAATATCGTACTGATATGGCTATTTATTAAAACATAAAATCGCAAATTAAAAAAAAAAAAAAAAAAAACTATGTTTCACACTTTTTCTCCTCATTGATAAGCTCTACAAGCTTAAATCCAATTTCGAGATCTAAACTACTTTTTGCTAAAGATAAAACGTCAATGTCTTCTTTTGTTCTGTCATTGATTTTTCTTTGCTTTTCAAGGCGCATCTGAAGACTTGAAATTGCTTGAAAAAGCTCAAACGTACTAAGTGTTGTTGGATCTTTGAACCATGATTCGTCGTCATCTTTTTCATCATTTTTTAAATTATCAACGGGCACAATTCTGCCAATTATTTTTTCATTTTCAAGAAGTTCGTCGCATAAAGGAAATAGTTCAGAACGATACGTTGAGCATACTCCATCTTTAACAGCAAGATTTAATTGATCGTATCTACTTGAACCAAGCATATCCAAAAGGCTAAAATCTGCGTCACATGGGTAAACGGGAAATGTTTCTGGGCAATCTTCTTGATACTGATTTTGAGAATCCATTATAAATTATTCTATCAAAATATTTAAATCTAAAAAACGTATTCTATGTTGGTTAACAAATACATTTTTATATCTTTTTTCAATATTTATATTAATTCGTACTCAAAATTTATTGATATATATGTTTTTTAGAGAATCACATTTCACTCTATTTTCAAAATCCCGCTTGGCTCATTCAATAACATTTTTCAAATAATTTATTCTCTCTTATCGTCAATATTTATTTTTAAATCTCAAATTTCTTTAATAACAGCTTCAGAAAAAAGCTTAATATGATACATTTTACCCAGCTCCAATGTAAATCATCTCGATTAGTCGAGTTACTGAATTAAAAATCATGACAATTAACATTTTTTTACTACAATATAATAACTTCAGTTAGAATATACAAAATATTACAGCAGTATTAGGAAAAATGATTGTTATTTTCGGAACGTCATTGAGACTAAGTACAATCATTATTTCAGAATAGGAAAGATCAAATGCTTATTTCACATATGAATAATTTAACATTAAACAATTAACAATATCAATGATTTTGATAAGTAGAACTTGCTTTTGCAAACAATAACCAAAAAGTTAACTACTGAGTTCAAAAAACTTTACCTCCATTTCATATTTTAATTCATTTTATCTTTTTTATCAAACAATTTAATTGCATCATTCTTCATTAATAATATATTAGATAATTATCATAATATTAATTAAATTTTAAAAAATTAATTCATATTTAAAATATAAAGATATATGATTATTTTAAATTGAGAGGGAGGTAATGTTTTTTGAACAAGGTTCAGAGTTGTAATATGATTTGAGAATATCTCTCAAAATTCAATGAAAATTGAGATATAGGTCCCAAATTTTTTGAATTAATTGAAATTATTAAATAAATTTTTCAGATAAAAAACGATTAATTTTTTTTTATAGATTCTAATATTCAATAAAAATATTAATATTTTGAATATAAATGCAGATTCATGTAATTATATATATATTATTAAAATTATATTTTTATTTTAATAAGATATTTATTCAAATTTTATCAAAATAAAAATAGATTAATATAAAAAGAGAGATATGGTTATAAATTGACCTTATAATGTTATTTTTATGTATTTTAATATAATAACAAAGGATTACATTAGATTTATTTATTAATTTGTTATTTATTTTTTTATATATAATTTATTTAAAAATTATATTAAATGTATATATATAATTGATCAAGAAATATATATAATAAATAATACATACTTTCAATGATATTCAATTTTCAATAATTAGCATGAAAATAATTTATTGAAATTCTAATCGTCTAACGAGTAAATTGTGAGTTTTTCCTTCAAATAATTTGAAAGAATTGAATCTATCGTTCGAATTTTTTTGGCGAGGTTCGTTTTCTCGCCAAATACCTGATAAATAATATTTTTGATAAATAATTGTTAATATATAATACTATTTTTTTTTCCAATCTAAAATTTTGGAGTTGAAATTGAGTTCTATTTACGAATATTTCATTTTTAAAAAATACATTATTTTTTGCTGAACAAATAACTGATTTGCTATTAATAAACATCAAATGATTTATCTATTTAATTTATTTAATTACCATTAATTTTTTCAGAATGATTTAAATTTGATTTTTCATATACTGCTTTAATAGCACTTTTTATTATTATTATATATTATAAAATAATGATTATATTTATATTCAAATGTTTAATTGTTTATATATTGTTTTTTTTATGAGTTATATATAAATTATTGACTTCAAAAAAATATCTCAATTAATTTGAATAATCTCATAGAATCGGTCAGACTGAAGGTTTAAATAGTCATATTTCACAAAAAGTTAAATATATGTAACTATATTCAAAAATTTAAGTTATTCTATCAATTTTCATAATGAAATTTTAAAATCATTGAATTTTTTATGAATTTAAAATTTCATAATGAAAAAAGTTTTAAATTCAATAAAACAAAAGGCCAAAGCCATTTCGTTTGACAAAGATCCAACTCATGAAGTAGATTCTTTGTCTTCAGCTTTTATTTGGAAAACCATATTTTCACGTTTACCATCAACATTAGTTTTGGATCCATCAGAATTACCATCAGATGAAGTAATACAACTCTTGCACTGCGCTATTCTTTCAAGGGAGATCTACAAAGATCCTAGCCGTAGATTTCTTCCACCAAATCTCTCGAATATTGTATATGAATGTAGTGAATCAGATTATTACCGAATACCTTATTTTGTTATTAATAGTGATGACCTTGATATAATCTTTGTTGTATGCCGAGGATCTTACTGCTTTAAAGACTTTTTCGTTGATTTCATGGCTGCAACTGTTTCTTATAGAGGTGGCCAAGTTCATGAAGGAGTATTTTTAACTGCAAATAATTTATTTAACAGTGCAAAGACCATAATTAGGAGATTATCAGAAGTAAGCAATAACAGAAAAGTAATATTTACTGGACATTCTCTTGGAGGAGCAGTTGCTGCAATGTGTACTGAAATGTTTAATGCTGAAATGCATGATATTGATGTTAAATGCGTATGCTTTGCACCGGTTGCTTCATTTACTCAAGATATATGGGAAATATCTCGTTCTTATATACGAACTTATATACTTGATGGCGATTTTGTACCTTTTATATCTTATTATAACGCAGTGCACCTTCCTCACAATGCATTACCTTCTTTATTTAGAAATCAACTCAATAAAGCAATTCAAAAAAGAATCAATAAACATGCACACCAACCTGAATTTCAAGATATAATCAGATCACAAACTGATGTAGTCGATGAGCCTTATCAACTTTTTCCGCCAGGAAATGCATTTTTATTCAAACTAGTTAATGAAAAAGAAGGAATCATAGAAGTACAAAAAATCAATGACCACATGAGATACTTTGGTCAATTTGTTAAAGAATTGAATGAATTGAGGCACATGATGAAAGTTTACAGAAGATGGATAATTAAATACACTGTTGACTTTTTTAAAGGAGATGATGAATTAATTGATTATTATGATTTAGATCGAAAGAAAACAAAAAAGATGCATAAGCTTAAAAAACGAAAATCTTTCGATATAATCTTTATGCATGACCAATTTGATATCGAAGAACCTTATTTTTGGGATTAAGCGGCTTTTATTCCTATAATTGATAATTATTTTCTATTATTTATTATTAGCTTAATATAAATAAATATAAATCCTATCATTAAAATACATTGTGCATTAAAAAAGTGTACGTTAAGGATCAAAAAAAATTCTGTATTTAAATAAACGGCTTTATTTAATTTGATTTGAGAAAAAAAAAAGATTTAGAAATATCTTTTAACATTTAGAATGCTACCAACACCACCAACACCAGGAACTCCTCTTCCAGAAATAGAAAGCTTTACCTTATGGTGCAATAATCAACCTTATGAATTTATAGGCGATATATTCATAAAGATGTCTAAAAAAGCTGCTCGAATTGCACAAAGTGGAAAAACAGAAGGCGTTATTTCACGCCCCATTAACGAAGAAGTATTCAAATCATTCTGTGCAGCATGCGAATTAAAATCTTTTACTGTTAACTCAAAAAATGCATATGAGCTTAAGACACTCGCTGATGAATGGGAGGTTTTATCACTCGAAAAATATATAAATGACTATATTAAAGAAAAAAATATCGCCACACCTCCACCAGTTGATTATTTAGGTACACTTATTCAACATTGCGAAAATAATATTGAAAATCCAAATGATATTTTAAATGTTGCCGATTACATAAACGATGCTTTGCGAGATGAACGTTTCTCAGATTTACCTCCTGAAGTTCTTTTTAAGGTTTGCAACGCTGCTGATCCACAAAAAATTGATAATCAGCAATTACTTAACTTCATTCTCCATTTATTGGAAACAAATCCTTCAAATGCAGTTCCTCTTATTTTGTTGATTGATTTTGATCGTCTTACAAAAGATCAGCGAAGCTTGATATTTAGAACTAGTGATGTTCATGAAGAAAATATTGGCTACTTTATTGCTAATGCAATGAGCAGCGCGAGAAATAAAAATGAAGCAGAAGCAAAACAAGCAGAAGCTCAACTAGAAGAAGATTTACAAAAAATGAAAGAATCACTCACCAAACAACAAGAAAAAATGGCTGATAAAATGAAGCATGATCAAGACGAACAACTTGAACAACTTGATCAAGAAGTTGAACAAATGTCTGCTCAGATACAAGCTTTAAACGATGGAGCGTTACAACAACAGCAGAGAATAGATCAAAATGCACAAAACCACTTAAGTGCGTTTAAAGATATGAAAAACCGACTTGCAAAAATCGAAGATCTTACAACAAACCGCGGACCAGAAGAACATACAGATAAAATAGATAAAGAAGTATCAGATCAAATGAATGAACTCAAAGAAGAACTAGACACAGATATTATTAATCTTGCAAACGATGATGCCAGATATTGTCAATTGAAACAGAGAGAACTCAAAAGAGCCATAGACGCTGAACAAAAACGACTTAAACAGCTTAGAGAAGAAGCTGATAAGCACGTAGATGATTTAAACGAAACAAATGAAGATTTAACTGATCTTAAAGCTACACTTGCATCCAAAATTGTCAGAGATCGTCTACGTTTTGATAAATTTATTAGAAAAGTTGATAATAGGCTTGATCTCTTTAAAGAAGAGCCTGGCGTTTGGGGACTCACTCCAGAAAGAGTATCACAAGCAGAAAAGTTCATTAATGAAATTGAAGAAAAAATTGATGAATTCTGTCCAATTAGAGGAAAAAAGAATGAACAGACGACTGATTAAATTGAATTTTATTTTTTTAATTTTTAATACTTTTTTTTTTTTTAAACTAATTAATGTGATTAAGAAAATAATGTTTATTACTCACTAGGTTAAATGAATGGTATTGTTTATTATATCAGCGAATTTACATTGCTTCTATTTTGTTCATTATTAATATTTACTCGAAATGCTAAGCAATATATTTTAAAGTATAAAATCCTTTATTAATTAATATGCTACGCAATTTATCATTTTTTAGAGGATTTTAAGTTTACCATAAAATTCAATGAATGGGAAAACAATAAGGTTATGATTAGTTGAATGCTTACTCCAGCTAGGACCAGTTTGACGAAGTCTAACAAACCTATAAAAACCATCTGGCTTGGTAATATTAAAAGTTGCTATGATATTTTCACCATTTAAAGCTTTGTCATCATCATGACGATCAATTTCTTCCCAAGTGTTACCATTATTCGAAACTTCAATTACCCAGTTTTTCAAGTGAGACCAATTTTTTCCACAGTTATAAGATTTAATTGAATAATTTGTTAATTGAATCATTTTATCTTTGAAATCGAAACAAATAATTGCTTCTCCTGCATCTTTTGAACAGTATAAATTATCTTCTTGATAATCAACCAGATTTTTGGGATGATTTGAGATATTGTCACTGTTGATTGAATTTGATGTAATTTCAATTGTGCCATTATCATGAATATTTCCTCCTGTTTCCTTTGTTAAATAATTCATGATTCCATCAAATTCTTTTCCTTCTTGATAGCCCAAAAATTTAAAATCCTGAATTAAATTTTGGCTTTCATGCTCTTTGAGATTTTTTTGAATTAATTTTTCATCATCATTTACTTTTAAAGGCTGAAACTCTCTTTGATTAATAATATTCTCAGCATTATTCTGATGAAAATTATTTGTTTGATAAGATTTAGTATTTTGATTGCTACTATTTGGAACATTTTTACTATTTATGAATTTTACATTAATTTGTTTAATATCTTGAATGAGCCGACAACAAATTGAATTCCAAATTGGCTGATTAATATCGTTGACTTCAAACAATTTAATAAACAATTGAAGAGAGTCATTACTAACATTCGAAAATTGAACGTATTCAAATAACACTGAATAAGAATGATTATTCTCATAAAGATATAAAATAAATTGTAATAGTGAATCTTCATCAGAAAGTTTAAGATATTTGTTTTGAAGAATTTCATCGATTATATCAACACTTAATTTTTTCATCTTTTCTTTTTCAATTTCTTCAAAATGCTGTGCAACAAATGATATTAATTCATTCATTGGGCTTATCTTAATATTGAATTGTGCAGGAATTATTGACGACATTTGAGACATAGAAAGAAGGATATCAACAACGTTTTCTGAAGTATAATTATTACAATATTTGGGTTGAACACGAAAATATTCATCAAAGTTTCCAAGGAGATAAAAATATTGAGCAAATAATAGTTGATGTGAAAAGTCTAGTTTGCTATTTTGAAAAGAAGCCATATTTAAAAAATCATTAAAAAAATCTTCATTTTCTTGCTCTTCACTTGATGCATTTGAATTTAAATAAAATTCATCAATAGAAGAGTTAATAAAATGATAATTCCGAATATAAGGCGATAAGATATCAGCAATGAGTCTATTTGTTGGATATCTTTTTCCATTAAGTACAAAAGTAAAGTTTTTTTCATATTTGCTAAAAGGGATATTTTTAAAATTTTCAAGACTAAGCGAGAAATCTATGATTTCATTTCCAAACATCGCCATTTATTAACTAAAATAAATTTAATATGAATTTCAATTTCAAAAATAATAAAAAATTCTTTTTGCTTATTATCTTTTCAATATTCTTTGTAATTTTATATAAATATATTAATTAAATAAAGGATAATATAAAATAGCAAACAATTAAATTTGTTTTCCATATAAAATGGTAGAAATAGAACAATTAATTGCTCAATAGGATTTTGAAAAAGTAATCAATTGCTCCAATATATTTATATTAATATATACATGAAAATAATGATATTAGATAATATTAAACATTCTTTTATAAATTAAAACATAATAATAACAAGAAAAATGCAATTTTTAAAATATTTAACTTTAACAAGAAATAAGTTTCATCGATAATAAAAATCTTAAAAAAAAAACAAATTGAATATGACCTTACAAAATTGAATTACAATTTAAAGTATACAAAAGTATTCGATTATTTTCTCCATTAGCTTTGTTTTCTCATTTATAAAAATCATATATACCTTTTGTAAAAAAATAGCAGTGAATAAAAAAACCATTTATCATAAAAAAAGCAAATAAAAACATAATAATATTTACAATTAACAAAAAAATTAGGTCCTTATGATGACTTCTTTGCAACTTTCTTGACCTTTTTAACAATTTTTTTGGTCCGCTTGCCTTTACTCTGTGGCTTTGTTTGGCTATTTGAGTTTGCATCAGAAAAATTATTATTATTTTCTGAATTTGAATCATTTGTTGATTTTTCACCATCAACTTCTTGATCTTCATTTTGAACTAAATTATTTGCATCTATTTTTAAATCTGAATAACTTTCATTATTATTAATATTGGTATCATTATCATTATTTTTTTCTTGTTTAGATGATCCTCTTTTAATAATTTTCTTTCTGCTCAATATAGGGGTTCCCTGGCTGTTTGAATCTGTTTGGTTGGAATCAGATGGATCAGCCATTGGGGAGTTTGGAGAAACAGGAGATGCATTATTATAAGGACGATAAATATTATCTAGATGCTCTTTACGCTTAATTTCATCAACATCTTCCTCCTCAATGATAGGGATTTGAGGATTATTTTCATCATTATTTTCATTTGAAAAATTATCTTCGATACCATCAATATTTTCATTTGGGAAATTATTCCCATTCGAATTGCTATTAATGCTGATATTATTATCAGAATTATCATTCAGCGATGACGCAGGCTTTTCTTCAGTTTGTGACGATTGCAATTTAGTGATTCGTTCCTTAACAGCTTCAGCTTCACGTCTTGAAACTTCAATTAATCGATTATACTTTTTAATAGTTTTTTCTTTGATATTTCTATAATAGTCTTCACATTTTTTTGATTTTTGCTCATGAATTAATCTCTTCTTATGCTCTTTCTTATCAATTGCAGCTCTAGCACTTTGATCATAAGCTTTTCTCTCTTCTGCTTCAACTTTATCAGCATTTTTACGCAATTCAGCAGCTTCTTCATATCTGGAATTAATGACATATTTACGCTCCAAAGATCTCATATCAAGAAGATCACTACTTGGCCTAAAATTGAAACCGAGGTCAACTTCAGTAGCTTCTTCTTCAAGAAGTTTTGCATCATCTTCAATCTCTTTAAATATCTTTGTTTTTGCAGCCTCTTTTGATTCTTCTATCTTATTCAATTCTTCTTCTAATTCAGCTTTATACTTTTCAATGACATCTTCAGTGTTCTTAAGTTTCTTTTGGGCTTCAAAAATGAGATTATTATTTTTTTGAACATTTTTCGATGAGTGCAATGTTGCTGAATTTTCATAATCTTGGTTAATTCTGGTAAGATTCAATAATTGATCATCTATTTTTCGAACTAAAAGATAATTACCGTCATCTATATAAAGTTTCTTTCTCTGCTTCAGTCCATACTTAAGTTGAAGGATAGCATCTGGATCAATTGATTCAATTTCACATCCTTCAAGCAAAGAATCAATAATATTATTTATTTTTTCTAATTCCTCATCACTTAATTCAACATTTAAACAACTTGAATCGTCTACCTGAAGCGAACTTAGATTTGAAAGTGAATCACCTTTAATAGGCGTTTGTCGAGAAGATGATTTTCGTGATTTTTTACGATTAGAAAGTGATGATGAAGGTCGACTTTGATTCTTTGCTCCTTTAAAATTTAATTCTGAAATGAGAATTTCACAGCGTTTTTGTCTTTTAACATCATCTGATATCATTGCTTTGTGCCGAAGGGCTTGAAGACTCCTTGTTATCGTTGGGATTTCGAATTCATCAATGTCATTTGGATCAATTGTACCTTGAATTAAATCTTCGGCAATTGAAATCGATTGGTTTGCAGAAGCATATGCAGATTTAAGAGGCGAAGTTTTTTCTGATTTGGTCATTTACAAAATGGCGTTAACGTCTTCTTAAAACAAATTTCATAAATTCAATTGAAAAATTAAAATGATATATAAATAGGAAAAATCGAATTGATAAAATGTTTATTTCATAAAATACAAGATTTCAGGCAATGCAAAATAACATGATAATGCATGGTTGAACAGTTTTGTATTTTATTTGTTAAAAAATATAAAAAACTCTAAAAATCATGATAATATGAATTTCCTAACAGAAATTACAAATCTAAAAACTCTATATTTCCATTTGTTTTTAATATAATTGAAGGTAACGGACCTCTCCCAACAATATCAAAACTCGAAGGAATAATATCATGAAATGAATTATGATCTAAAAAATTAGTTAGTGGAAACTTTAAACTTGAATCATGTATATTGTTTTTGGAGTCATTTGATATAATTTTTTCTTTTTCAGGAACATCTGATAAAACAGGATTTGGTAAATTACTATTAATTGAAGGCAATTCTTTATTACTTTGACTTAAATTACAACTCTCATTGCTATTTTTATGTGGGTTTAAGTTATTGAAGTAATGATGTCTGATAAGAGAACGGGCTTCTAGAGGAGACATTTCCGAAAGTCTTTCTTTGAGCACATTTGAATTATTATATTGCATTGGAAGGTAAGATGTAGATCTGGAAGAAATTTGAGGTCCAGTTATTAAAGAAATTGAAGGTGGTTGATGAGTTGTACTGGCTGATGGGAGATTCCGGTTTACTTGAGGATAGGAACAAGTTGGAAATTCATTGTTAGAGTTTTTATTGAATGAAATCATGTTATTAACAGCAGGTCGTATATCATAAATTGACATATTGTTACGAAAAGGGAATGGAATTCCCATTGTACAAAAATTGAATTTTGCAACTCTTAATTTTTTCTGTGGTTTCCCATCCTTTCCTTTCACTTTCGCATTTTTCATGAATTTTACTAAAAATTGAGAAATAAAAAATTGATATTCAAACAAACTTAAATATATTCAAATTCTATAATAATTTTGAATACTTATAAGAATTTTGTCGTTGAATAATTATAGGTTTTATTAACTTTTTTTATATAAAAAGTAATTTTTTACCATAATAACATTAACTCTTCGAGTCTATCAAAATTTCCTTAAATATCGATGATATTGAATTTTCTGATCGCTCTTTTTCATTTTGAATGAAATATAATTCATTCAAAAAGTATTTTCTCAATTTTTCTGACCTATTGATAATTCTTCTAATAGAAATAAAAAGAACATATTTTAATTCAGAAATATATTTATTTAAATAATTCATTATTTTTTTTTTTATTTTTTGAAAAAAACGTTTTTTTTAGTTCAATTCCTATCTTTTATAGCTCTTGTTTATTCATTTAAAATGCATTCGTTAAATAAATAATAGATGCAGCTTCATTTTATTTTTTTATTATATAAAAAAAATTTTCTTTGAAGAGGCAATGGCAAATTATTTTTTTGTGAATTTTACAAAATTTTCAATTAATTTGAAAGAATAGCTTTCAATTTTTTTATATCCCAAAAAGAATGATATGATAAATTTCTAAAGGCCATGCTTAATGTTCATTACCATTTTAGGTTTTTATGAGGGAACAGGCAATCATTACTGTAAATTTTGAAGTGTAAAAATTTTTGTTTTTTTTAAATTTAACGATATGAAATAACAAATAATAAATTTTCGCGCTTGCAACTCAAAAATAAGAGTTTTCTGAGGTAATGTATATGATAAGATAGACAACGATTTTTTTTGATGATATGATTTGAGTCATATTGCTCAATAGCGCTGATATTGATGCTTGATTGCATCAAGATCTTCTTTTTTTATCTAAAGGAAAATACTACCATCTATTCTTATTCAATAAAAATGAATTTTAAAATTACTTTTTGCCAAAACAATGCAAAAATATTGACCATGCAATTTAAATTTTGAAAGAAAAGTGCATTCTTTACACTTTATTTACAATAAAAAACATTCCTAACATTTCATTCAAATATGAGACATGTGATTTGAATTTGTTACCGTTTTTCAATTCATATTTCATAAAAAATGATAATAAAAAATAATTTATTTGGGCTTAATATTTGAGTATACTAATATTAGAAAAAAGTAAAAAGCAATTAAATATCGTTGTATCATTTCAATTAATAGAGGAGGAGAAAATAATATTTTAGCAGTTTTCATATTTTAAAACTTTTTGATAAAATAGTTGAAAAAATCATTGAAACATATAAACAATCTCAATTTAAAAAATTGTTCGTACGATTTTTAATTTATATCAAAAAGTTCGATATACAACTTTTTGAAAAGACGATATACAATAAAATTTGACTTTTTGTTTATTTTAATATCTTATTTCATTATTTAGAAGAAACGAAAAGTTTCAACACAGTATTTTTTTTTTATTATGACTTTACATTCATCGCAATATAATCAATCATTAGCCTTGCAAATCCCACAAATAAGTAATTTTAATCCAATATCTTATAATAATCAATTTCGTTTATCTCAATTTTTTCAACCTCCATTTATAAGATATTTTCCAGTAAGACCAGATATGTTAAACAAACAAGCATCAAAAATAATTACATCTCAAATTCTACGTTCGAATAATAAAAATCATAAAGTAAAAAAACAACAAGAAAAGAATGATTTAAAGATCAAATCTTCGAGAGAAATCTTCACAATTAACGAAGATAAAAAGCTAATTGAACTTTATTCAATATATCAAGATGATTGGAAAACCATCTCAGAATTTATGCCAAATAGAACAATTAGACAATGCAAAGAAAGATATTTACATTATTTATCACCAGAGATTTCTCAGTCACTATGGACCGAAGATGAAGATGAACTTCTTATTCAAAAAGTTAATACAATTGGGAAAAGATGGAAAATTTTGGAACAATTTTTTAAAGGTAGAACTGAAATCAGCATAAGAAATAGATGGAATATGCTTGTGAGAAAAGAAAAAAGAGAAATAAAGAAACAAATCCAAAATAATAAAAACCATATAAAGAAATTCTATTCCCAAATATCTTTCCCTAGTCAACCTCATAATATTAAAAGTGTTAATGAGTATAGTATGCTGAATACTTACAATCATACAACAAAAAATAATGATAATCTATTTTCAAATAAAGAATCTGTATCACATTTTACAGCCTTACAAAATAACTGTCAAAGAGATGCTGCAGGGCTCAATCAACAATCTAATATTAATATTGATTTGGAAAAAGATTATTCAAATAATAAGATTTTTATAGATGACTTATCAATTAACAAAGTATTTGATCTTGACATTAGTTTAGAAAATGATCATACTGATTTTTTTTAAATAAAGGTAAACAATAAAATAAAATTGAATTCTATTTCTGAATATTTCATGAATAATTATTAAAAAAAAAAAGAAAGCATTAATTAATCTAGATGCAAATATTATTGAAAATTTCCCTAAATTTAAAAATTTTAAAAAAATCATGTAATTTTAATTACCTTGGGTAAAGAAAGAACATAAATACATTTAATAAGCAGAACTCTTTTTTATTAATAATAAAAACCACTAAGAAGTTTAAACTTTCATAAAGTTTGTAATAACATTAATTAAAATATCAATTTTCGCTATTTTTAGAACACTTTGAACTTTTGATGATTTTATTTTATCTAAGAACTCAGAAACTTCATCATTTTGATCTTTTTCAAGTTGAATACCAAATATTGTTAATAATTTAAATGTGGGAACGATAGAATCAATAAGCTCAGCTTCACTAAAAGCATAATCTATAGGATCATTCAAAATTTCATTATCGAAATGGATTGTCGAGATCAAATGATTAATTAAATGATAAATCAAAGAAGCATTTTCTCTTCCGTTTCTTCCATTAAAAATAATATTGCAATATTCAATTAAAGAATTATTTTCACTTATATCAATGAAATCATCCTTTGGCTTTTCAGTTTCGATATACTCAGAAATTAACGAGAATATGGTTACAATAAAATCAATCTGTTGAATCAATTTATTTGAGGTTTCATGGCTTCTCAAAAAGTCAACATTTTCAATGAATGCCTCAAAAGAAATTTTAGAAATCCGGATAAGATGAGGAATGATCACTGCTTCAAGCTGCTCTTCTTTTTCAAATTTCTTCAAAAATTTTGAGAGGTTTACAAAATCTGACGGCGTTGAAAATTGAACATTCTCATCAAATTTGTAATGATACGTGAAAAGTGCCAGATTATCGCAATTTTCAATGAGGTGCTGCCATGCATACATCTTGGCTTTCGGACTCAGCTGATTTGAATTCAGCAGAGTGATCACAATCACTAAGTCGCCGTCGCCAGCAGCACTGCCTCCCGCGCCAGCTTCTCTACTGCCAGCATCATCGTTATTTGCATCTTCTTTACTTGCATTACCACCATTATTGGCAGCATCAGCACAGCTTTCTATAATACAAGTATTTTCTTTACAATTTTCTTTATCAATAACAACGCCAGCACTGCTTTCTTTATTACAAGTATCAGCACTGCTTTCTTTATTACAAGTATCAGCACTGCTTTCTTTATTACAAGTATCAGCACTGCTTTCTTTATTACAAGTATCAGCACTGCTTTCTTTATTACAAGTATCAGCACTGCTTTCTTTATTGCTAGTATCAGTGTTGCTTTCTGCATTTGTTTCGTTTTCTTTATTTGCGCTGCTTTCTGCATTTGTTTCGTTTTCTTTATTTGCGCTGCTTTCTGCATTTATTTCGTTTTCTTTATTTGCGCTGCTTTCTGCATTTGTTTCGTTTTCTTTATTTGCGCTGCTTTCTGCATTTGTTTCGTTTTCGGCTTGATTGTATTGGAATGCAAATTCTATGACTTCGTTTAATGTGAGAGGCGCGTTGGATGCGTCGGCCCTCAGCGCGTACTTGAGGACTGGCCGCTTCTCGCTGAATGCCTGGAGGATGAACAAGACAGCCGATATGTTTTTGGTGCAGTTTCCGTCGAAGTCGGCATCCACGGCAGCCATCATCTGATCTTTCGGCACAAAGTCGCAGAAGTACGACAGAAACTTGATCGATATTTTGTGAAATATTGAAAAAGTGGTGAAGACGTAGCTCGGCATGAACTCGCTCACAACGTACTCAACCGGAATCTGGCTCGAGAAAGGCAGCAGAATGTCGAGCATGTCGCCAATCCTGTTGATCAGCCCAGAATCCTTCGGAACTGAGTTGTGCGTTGGCAGAACCTTCATCAAGAAGCTGACGCACGCCTTCTCGCCCATCAGCTTCGCAATGCCCCGAATGTGCGAGTCGCAGACATTTGAGTGATTTGCAATGAACTCAGCGAAATCCAAAATCTTTTTATCATCCTCAGAATCGAAAGAATCAAACTCAACCAACTCAATCTTATCAAGAGTATCTTTATTTTCATGGTTTTCTTTAATTTCTTTATTTTCTTGTGTTTCTTTGTTTTCTTGTGTTTCTTTGTTTTCTTGTGTTTCTTTATTTTCTTTGTTTTCTTGTGTTTCTTTGTTTTCTTGTGTTTCTTTGTTTTCTTGTGTTTCTTTGTTTTCTTGTGTTTCTTTGTTTTCTTGTGTTTCTTTGTTTTCTTGTGTTTCTTTGTTTTCGTTTGAATATTTAATTTGCTTGAGGCAGAAGAGGAGATTTAAGAGAGACACGGCTCTGTATTTTGTGATTGGCTGGAAAGTGCTGACAGAGAGGTCTGTTTGGCCAATTTCCTTTTCAATTACAGGCTTCACCTCTGTGATGCATTTTTCGAGGAGGCACTTTTTCACGATATCGACTCTTTTCTTCATATGGAGTGGTGCTGGGTTTTCTTTTCTTTGTACCTCGAAGAAAGCCTTGTCAAATTTCACCTGGTCCTTTGAAGGCACCGACCCTAGTGATTCGAATGCCTTGTGCCTTATTAAGAACGATACTGCGAATGGCGCCAATATTCTTGTTTCGTAATTCTCGTGAAGAAGGATTGAAGGCAGCCAATCGTCCACTTTTTCAATGAGAACATCGTCCTCAATTCCGTTTCTACAAAGAAGGACGAACATGAAAGCAACGTCTGACGGGACGAAGAATTGATCCTTGATCATGAACTTAGTATTCCATATCAAAGGCAGAGCCTTGTCGCGCAATAAAATGAACATTGCGCCGAACAAAACGACCATGTTGACGTGAATTGACTCTTTTTGAAGGAACTCTTCAATGAAGAATTTATCAACGTCAAATAAACCGTTCTCTCTGGCCTTCATGTAAATTGACAAGTAACGTCGTGTCTTCGTATTGGACGACATTAACATCGCCAAGAATGAAGGCTCTTTCATTTTGTTAACAATGATCTCTGGCATCTCAATCAACCTGTAAAATTTCATCAACAAACCAAGATCAACCGAACTGTAATAATAAGTCGGCTGTATTGACGAGTGCTCTTTCAAATAGGATGGAATCGTGTCAGTGAAGATGGAAGCAATTTTTGAAGCAAGTGAACTTTTCTGGTCTGAATTCAATTCATTCAGACATGATTTCAAAAGACGATAGAGCGTTTTGAAATAAACCGCCGATTCATCCAGTTTTTCAATTGCAACATCAAACAATGAAAAAAGTTCATCAAAAAACGGTTTCAAATTCGATGTAACTTTTTGAATCAACGGTTTGTAAATGAACGTGTAATAACGGTCACGTATCAAACTAGAAGGGCACCTCACAAAATCTGCCAAACGAAGATTATTCAAAATTAAATTGACAACGAAATTATCGTCTTTTTCATCTTGAATTTTTCTTCGAATTTCTTGGAAAATTGTGAGACAATCAATGCTTGTGTTCAAATGTGCCATTATCGGCATGCTGTAGTTGATTCCTATCTCGACAAGTTCCTTGTTTTTGTTGGATTCGTCGAGAACTTCTTTCATCAAGTTGGTGAAACTTTTTGTGCAAAAGAAACGATAAATCGTGCTCATTTGATTTTCTGAATCAATTTCATTTTGCATTTCAAAACTGAGTTTGGAATCGTCGATTTCGACAAGGTTCTCACGATCATAGAAGAGGAGATAAGCATTCGAATTCGAGCCGTTCGAATCACGAATGACATCTTGGATTGATATCGGAGAAACCGTTTTGTCATTGAATTTAAACCAGTCGCCAGTTGACCTGTTTCGAACGAACGAAAAGTAGTGCCCGCCCTGCGCTGATCCCATGTGTAAAACGACTCCGTTGAGTGTATATTTGGTCACTATGTCATAACCGAAATCATTCTTAACGTATTTTTTATCTAGGTAATTCAGAATGTCTATCGTTTCGGTTATTTCTATCGTCTTGTTGATTTTCTTGTGAATCCATGTTTTGTACTCAAATTCAAACCGTTTTAATTGAATTATTAAATGGTCGGGTACATTACCAATAAATTCTGTCTGCTTGGCTTCAATCTTCTTATTCAAACTTTCGGCCATATAGTCATTGAAAAAGTTTGGTGTTTTCAAAGAATTGAGACATTCAGTCAAATTCTTTGAATCTGTGATCGGAAGTGACAGAATTGAATAGGGCTCTGAATGCTCAGTGTGGAAGTCTTCATTGACACCATCAATGTGACATACAAGAGTGCCGTTAAACATGCTCTGCGGAACAATCATCGCAATCTTGTCAACTAGCATTTGCACAAATTCAGAGGCATCTTGTTGGACGTGCACGTTTAATTTAGTACCGTCCCAATTGACCCAATGATCGGCCACGTTCTTCGGTGAAACCCAGGCTGAGTAAGACTCCCTCATCCTGCAAAATAATTTTCTGAGCTCCCTCAAAAAGTCGTCGTTGCCAGCGTACTCAATCACAGTCTTCCGAAGCAAAGGAACGGCGAAAAACTGCTGAAGAATTGAGTTCAGAAAACATGTCATCCCGAGGTTGGCGAGACCTGTCGTTTGTCTTTCAATTCGGAAGTCAGAGCCATCAATCAAAAAGTCGGAATCAGGTGAAAAATTAACCTTACTACGATCAATTTTTGAGAAGCATTCTGGAACTTTTTCAAGCAATTTTCCAAGGACTTCGAATGCTTTGTTGATCGTTTCTTGCTCAAAGTCACCTCGATAGAGATCGAAGAACTTGTCCTTAATGAACTGGGCTATTTGTCCCTTCTGCTCGTCGCTGCAGAACTCGATCAAGAGGCTGAGCAACGATAGTGAAAAATTGAGGTATTTTGAATCAAGATTCAAATTATTGATTGAAAATTCAATCAATTTGATCGGCATTTTGATTGTTGAATTGTGTGACTTGGCGGTTTTTATTTGGGCCGATAAAACCTCAATGAAAATGTTGAATTTTCCAACGTCTATCATTTCAATGATGGCCTCAAAATATTCAATTGGAATCTCCAACTTTTTGAATACTTCTTGTGCGCTATTTTTAATGTTGTCGAAATCGCTGAAAAGGAAAGATGGAATAGAATCCGCCAACAAATGAGAAACTGGAATAGACTCATCAATATCTGGCACTTTTTGATCATTTTCTTGTTCATTTTCTTGCTCGTTTTCATTCTCTTGTTCGTTTTCTTGTTGGTCCTCGTTTTCAATGCTCGTTGAAGTTCCCGTCTCAATTTTCTCAGCATGTAATTCAGTGTTCTTTGCGAATTCTTCAAAGTACTCATCAACCTCGAATTGGTTTCCTTCGGTTACAATGGAAGCAGAAGGAGGCGAAGGATTATTATCGCTAACTTCGGGCAAAGGGACGCTGCTTGCCTGCGTCATTGCATCCTCCCTTTCCTTGTCTTGCCATCCGTGGTGTCCGTAGTGGGACCAACGGGGACCAAAATGGTCCCAGTGGCCCCCGCGGGGACCCCAATTTTTCCTTTTTGGCGGTTTGATCACTTTTGGCCTGTAATCAAGGTCAAATTGAGGAATTGCCGGCTTTATCTTCTTCATCAGGTTCAGAGCTCTAAGAACGACGTCTGGATGGCGCGATGACAAAATGAGACGCAAAAGTGTCTCAAAAAGTTCATTTGTCATTTGAATGGCATCGTCATCATCAGACGGAACGAAGTCATCAAGCCAGCGAATGATTTCATTGAGTACATCATTTTGTCTGAACTTTAACAAACATTTAAAGAAAAAGTTCAAACCACCCGTTTTTTTGATGTGCTCATTCAATTCCTCCTTCTTGTCACGAAGGACTTCGAAGTTGTAGAGAAAGAAGAGCGGAAACTCGGGTGGAAAAGCCTTTTCATAATTGAATGAATTGACCTTCTTGATGACATTGACCTGTTGTATTGACTCATAGCTCGTTGGCAGGATGTCCAAGATCATCTTAACAAACCAAGTGAATTTTGCAGTTTTTGCAAATTTCATGATTTTTTCCATCAAGTTTGAACGATGAATCATCAAGGTTGGCAAAACCGTTCTTAAATGAGGGACGTTATTTTTATTATAAGCAATTTGATAGGTGAACGTTATTGAAGATTCATTTCCCCTGACTAAACTTCTGAATTGTGAAGTTGCTGAAACCGTTTTTCCTCTGAAAAACAAGTTGATCAAATCAGGCGGAGTTCGAAGAATCAATGCAATTTTATGAAGAAGAACAGAGACAGTTGCTCCTCTCTTCATTGTGAATTCTTGCTGAATTCCACTTACGGTTATGGTCATTGTGTTGTCAAATTTTTTGAATTGGTGTCTTTTGAAGTCAAATGAAAGAACATCGGCACTTTTTTCTATCGTCATGATGAATTCATTAAGTAGCCTAAACAATGACTCTTTGTTGGAGATTTCAAACCGATTCGACCATTGCGTCAGAAAAGTTGTGATCATCTTTTCGTCCGTTAAAGTGACCCCGTCATTCATCGAATATTGGTAACAGAGAAACTCGTGGAATTTGTTAGAGACTCGTGACGGCTTCAATGAAAAATACCAGATCAAATCTTCCTTCATGAATGGAACCGATTTCAAAGGCTCCGAAAAATGATTGTGTGTTGAGACAAACTTGATGACATGAAAATACGTTTCCATGTTGATGTTGTTCAAACCATAGAAATATTGTTCAATGTCATTGTCGTCAAATCCAATGTCAAAGATCAATTTTTCGAGGTATTTCTCTTTGTCTTTGTTGTGGACAATCAAGTCTTTCTGTTCAGGTGTCAGTTCAACTTTTTGAGTGATGCATAAAGTTGATATCAAATTTACGGCTTCCTCTTTTGGAAGTTTTCCAATTGCTATGTCAAGAAGCTCCTTTCCATTCTCAATATGTTCTTCGGTGGATGCAGCTTTTTGAATCAATTCTAAACAAGAGTCGTCAATTTCATTAAAAGACGATAAGATTTTATTTATCAAAATTTGACAGTCAAATTTACATAAATCATTCAAAATTTTCTTAGCATTTTTTTCAATATGATTTTCATTTTGTTTTGAATTTTCAGTGCCTTCTGAATTTTCATTAACTTTTGAATTTTCAGTGCCTTCTGAATTTTCAATAACCTTTGAATTTTCAATGGGAGTTGGAAATGCAAATGACCAAATTTTGTTCCTTAATATTTCAAAGGCATCTTTATATTTGTTCTTCATGAAATTCTGAGCAACAGTTGAAATTAAATGAAGCCAAATTTGAGAAAATTCGTTTTTTGAGTTCACAATTGTGTTTGCATATTCAATTGACTCTGTTTCAGGCAGTTTATATGACAAAATTTCAAAAATTGAATAAAATGATTGTAAAACGGTTGGATGAATAAATTCTTCATTTTTCCATATATTTTTGATATGCTCGATATTTAGGAGCGAGTTTGAAGCAGCAAATCCATAAATGGAGCCGAGATGAGTTCCAAATTCAGAATGGATCGGAATTGATATAATTTCATCAAGATTGTTTTTGAGAAAATCAATCATTATGCCTTTGTTGTTCTCATTCTCAATAATTTTGACAAGTTTTTGAAGCGAAAACAATTTTTTGTCGAAAAAATCACTCTTGAGTAAAATTAAAAATAGTGAAAGCCACTTTGAATTGAATTCTATCTTACTGAATATTTTATCAATCACTGAAACTGGAAAAGAACGAATGTCTTTTCCACATACTCGGCATAATGCATCTGCAGTTTTATCTGAAATGTTCATTAAATCTGATTTTTTATCTTCTTCTTGATTGGAAGGCTCATTAGAGTCCAAATTTTCTAGAAAAGGTATACAAGTTAAACTAATATTAAATAGAATTCCAACTTTATTTGCATTCTCATTCTCATTATCAATTGCAGCAATGCATTTTTGATAACCATCAATAGATATAAAAAAATTAATTAATGTTTCTCGGACTTCGAAAGTAGAATTTGATCGATATAATTGTTTTTGATCTTGAGTTAGCATTTCTTCAATAATTTCAACATATTTGACATTTTTGTTTGCAATTTGTGATGTGCAACATTCAATGATTGCTTGAAATGTTTCTATTAGAATTAAGACGTCAACATCATCAAGAGCACTTAAATTTAAAAGAGGATTAACAATACTAGGTGATATTATGCTAACAAAATCATCAGTTTGAGAAGCTAAATCATCTGGAAGAGAACCTGATTGTTCAATTGATCTTAGTAATCTTTGTAAATCAGGAAAAAGTGAGGAAAAACTTGAAACATCATCAGTTACGGTCGTAATAATTAATTTCCATGTTTCAAAATCTTCCTCAGGTGTAATCATTTTTACGATAACAAAATAAAAATAGAATGAAAATTTTTTGTGATATATCACAAATTTTCAGATCGAAAAATTTTTATTGTTTAGAAAAATGAGTGATTTTCATTTACAGTGAAATATTTTTTGCCTTTTATCTTTATATAACTTAAATTTATTTATAAATAAATCTTTTCACTTAAAATATATTATATATTATTGCTTATTTTTAAATAATCATATAATAAAAAAGAATAGAAAATCTGTATTTTAATAAATAAATATAATTTGTAAAATATTGAAAAATATCATATAGAATTTTTCTATTTATTTGATAGGTTGTTCGGGAGATTGAATGACTTTAAATGTAAAAGTTTTTTATATTTATCTCGATAAATAATCCTGTTATATAGAATTGTTAAATTTGATTATTATTTCAAATGTATAAAACTAATTAATAGTCGCAATATTTAATAATAAAAAAAATAAATAATGTTATATATGACTATCGGTTTTACTTAAATTTTTTTGTTTTTTTTGATTCAAGAATCGTTTTTAACATGACATTAATATTAATAAATTTAATTATTTTTTAAAAAAATGATACTGTTTAAATAAAGAATTTAATAAATATTATATTTACTTATATTATTAAAAAATATAATTTAACAAACATTACAAAAACAACAAATAGATTCTTGATCTGTTGCCTGACTAAAAGGAGCTGGAGCTGTTACTTGTGGTGAAAGTAATGGTTGGTCAATAATATCCGAATCAATATTCCTACTAATATATGAATTTTCATCAATGTTTTTGATTTCATTTGCATCTAAAATATCTGTTTTTCCATCAGTTTTGTTTTTTATTTTTTCAAGATGTGAGGCGATTCGTCTCCTGTTACTACGAAGAATATCTATCCAATCATAAGGTTCATTTATATCTGTGATTCCATTTTTTTGAAGAATTTGCATTAATAAATGATATATTTCTGTATAGTTTGGTGTATCTGTAAAGCCAAGTTGAGATATATGATTATATATTTGGCCTAATTCAGGAATTGGAGGATTATTAAGAATTTCATCACCAAATTTTTGTTTTTCTTGAATAAGCTGATAACGTTCTTGCATTGCTTTCCATGGAAGTGGTCCAACAATCATTTCATAAGATACATAAAACCATGAAATAACATCATCCCTCCTAGAAAGATCTTGTGATTTATGTGCATTAATACTTGAATATGGTTTGGTACCTCGAAAACCAACTTGGACTCGAGGTTTTAAATGCTGACCTGATTCAGCATTAACATAAATCTTACTGAGGCCAAAGTCAACTAAACAAATAGGATGCTCTGTTCCTTCACGTGTAAGAATATTACCTGGCTTAATATCACGGTGAATGAATCCGAATTGATGAAATGATTCAATACACCTTAAAATGTGATATGATGCGCGAACACTTGTGGAAAGTGAAAGCTTTCTCTGACCAAATTTGCTATAAATTGTTGTCAAGCTTGGTCCAAGGCATTCCATTGAAAAATAAGAAAAATTATTTGTCTTCCTATAAATACCAACACGAGGAAAATACGGTGAATCTTGGATTTGTGACAAAATTTGATACTCAAATTGAAGAGTTTTATGCTTTGCAGAAGATGATTCAGTTTTGACTGCCCATAAAATCCCTGTATTATTGTCAATTGCTGGAAAAATATCACCAAATGCACCACGACCTAATTTTTCACCTATAATTAAGTCCAGTAATCGAGTGCCTGGAAGAATGACATCCATTAATTAATAATTGTTTAAATTGAAGGAAGATGCAGAAAAATTCAATCTTTTTCAATCCTAATGTTTAAAAAATTTTCTATTTTTTTGTATTTATAATAAAATTTTTATATCAATTTAGAAATAATATTATTTATATCAATATTAATATTAATTCTAAAGTAATAATTAAAGAGAAATATTGGTTTAAAATAAGATAAAAGCATTTTTCAAATAACTTTTATTGAAAGTGCTTGAATTTTGAAAAAAAAATTGAAAGTTTTGATTTGAAATTAATTGCTAAAATTGAAAGATTCTATTCAAAATTGTTAGTATATTGAAAATCTCTTCCAATGAAAAAACTAATTTATAAGATTAAATAGATACAAAGCAATCGATTCAAGCTTCAAAAGTATTTCAAAAATCATTATGAACGAAAAACAAGCAATTTATTATCAATCAAAAAAAACGTTATATACTTCATATGTTATGAATCATATCTCAAAATAAGAGTTTTTTTTAAGCTTAAGCAGCGCATTAGCAAATCAAATAATTTTTATTATTAGTAATTGTAAAATTTCATTTAATAAAGATGAAAAGATAATAAAATTTTATGTTGGTAGTTAGATCAATAAAATTTTTTTTTGGTAGTCATAAATGAATACTCATTAAGCTTGTTTTGGATAATTATATGGTCGAGTCCTTGAGTCATTACTTCTGAGAAAAAATCACTATTAAAAATATCAGAAGCCGAAGGACGATCTTTTGGATCAAAACTGAGCATACGAGAAATAAGTTCCTTTCCACTATGAGGGAACTTTGGCCCAAATTGTGAATCGTAGGCCAAATTCAAATTTTTCGGATCTTGAATAATATTTCCAGTAATGACGAAGTAAAATGTGGCTCCAAGAGACCATATATCTGAAGGAAACGAATGTGACTTTGATTCAAGGAGCTCTGGTGCTGAGAAATATGGGATACGATTTCGACAATTACAGTAAAAATCGTCTGGAGAGTAAATTGAAAGAAGTTTTGCGAATCGGAAACCACTTAATTGAGGAATTAAAAATTCTTCGTTTGCATTTTTTAAAATTATATTCTCTGGACAAATTCCACCGTGTAAAATTTTATTTTGGTGAAGATAATTTACGCATGCTGTTAATTCACTGATAAGTTTATAAATGTGTTGAATACCACCAAGAAAATGTTTTGAATAAGCATTGCATAGATTGTCAACACCTAAAGGCATTTCGATAACACGATATATTTGATTTCCATCTTTATAATCAAAATAAGTATTTACAGGCATAATATAACTATGTCCAATTGTCGACTGTAATTGACATTCATTATCAATTTGGCTTTTTTGAGCATGATCGTTCAGTGGAATAAATTTTAATGCAATTTGCTTACCTAATGGAGCACCATCGCGTTGCGTAACATAAATATAGGAGCTTTCTGTTTGACATAAAAGTTCCATATCTTGATATCCTTGGATCCTATTTGGGAGAGGAGAAATCATTTTATATTTTATTCATTTGAAATTTGATAAACTTAGATTAATTCACAATTTTAAAATATTAATTTCTTAATATTTCATGAATTTAACTCTTTAATCATCTAATAAATATGATTTAATACATGATTTTAATGGATTTATATATATTAAATTTTTTTTTTATATGTGATTCCAAGTAAATATATCAATTTCAAAAATATGATATCAACTATTGAAAATTGATACATTTAAAAAAATCATAAAATAAAAATATTTCGAAAAGAAATCAATAAATTTTTTTTGTTTAACTGAAATTGTGCATTATTTTCAATAATACATTTTGTAATAATTATAATCTTTTACGCTACAAGTATTTGAGAAAATCCAATCATAAAAGGGGCAATGCAATTGTAAATATTTTCATTGTTTCAATTAGTAATATTATTTAAATATTTGGGATAATTAAGCACCATTTATAAATACAATGATTTTGGGAAAATTCAAGCGATGGAGAATCTTTGAAGACTGTTATACAAATATAGACACTTTCAAAAAGCACCAAATATAAATCATGTAGCATAATGACTCTCTTTTATTATTTAAAGATATTTTGCCTTTCAAAATGATAATTCAAAATCTTTTTCTAATCTTTGTCGAAATTTTAAGAGTATAATACCACAACTGTTACAGTTGAACTATAAATTATTTCAACATTAAAATCTTTGATTTATGAATCAGATTTCGGAATTTTTCTATTTTTTCTTATTGAGAGCATTTTTGGCTATCAAAAATCATCATTATGAGTTAATGGCAAGCAATAACAATAACCCAGCGCTCAAACGTCTTTTAACAGAATATAGAAATTTAGAACGCCAGCCTGAAACAGAATTTGTTGCATCACCATGTCAAGATGATTTATTTACATGGCATTTTACTATTAAAGGGCAAAAAGGAACTGCTTTTGAAGGCGGCTTATATCACGGAAAAATTGTTTTCCCAGCTCAATATCCATTTGCGCCTCCAGATATATATTTTTTCACTCCAAATGGCCGATTTGAGACAAATACCAAAATTTGTTTCTCTATTACTTCATTTCATCCAGATACATGGAATCCAGCTTGGGATGTTCGTACTGCCCTTCTTTCAATTATAGCATTCATGCCAACTAAATCCAATGGTGCAATTGGTGGAATAGATGAAACAGATGAAGTTAGAAGAGAATTAGCTATTAAAAGTCGTGAGTGGAAATGTGAGCAATGCTCGCTAAAAATTGATCCAGACGATATTCCAATTATTCAAAATGAAATCCACAGTGAAAACAACAGTGATGACGATATCGTAGAGCCAAATGCTCAGAAGCAAAGTGCAAATGATAATAATTCAATTCATGAGGAAGAAAGCATCGGAAGCATTAATAGTAAAAATAGTACTGATTTCAATAGCATTACTCAAGGAGAAAGTGGAGAAGATAATATCAAAGAAACAACAGATTTTATTAAAACTGAAATTAATCAAGATGATTACAATGAAATAGAATTTATTAATAGCGAAAGAAGGATAGAAAATAATGAAATTAGTAATACTATAGAAAATAATGATTTTGATACATTTTGTGAAGATTTGATGAATATTAACGTTGAAGAGTTGTATAATAATATTGCTGATGATGCTCAAAATCATCAAGACAATAATAATTTTATTGAATTTCCTAATGCAGAAGCTGAACAGCAAAATCAACAAGAAGATATACAGCAACGCATACCAAAACATATTGAATATTATACTCTTGTTAAGTCTGCACGTGGAAATAAGTCATTTTTAATATACCCATATTTGGATATTCCAATTGTTATTATTTTTTGTATTTTATCATTTTATGTTTATAAATTTCATTCAATCTATTTTTTATTTTTTATTTTTTTTTTTTTTTTTTTTTTTTGAGAGAAAATATCAATGTCCAAAGATGAAGGCCTAATGTAATTTTAATATATATATAAATATTTAATATAGAGGTTGGATTATTGACAGCAATTTCTCAATATATTGAACAAAAGTTGGCTTTAAAACAGGAGTTAAATCAGATAAAGGTTGGTAATCATTTTCCTGAGTTGTTGTATTATTATTATTATTTGAGGTATCATCTTTGGCTTTTGAATCTTGTCCGTATAAAATCTTTGACCAATATTCGTTTACGGGATATTCATATGTCCAACCATCTGCTCTTAATTTGGGAATTCTTCTTTTTGAAAGATTAAATCCTTCTGTACATTTATTGCAGCCAAGTGTTGAATTCGTAACTCGTTTCCAGTCTGTAAGAAATGGATTAATCCATAATCCATGCATTCTTTCAACTAATGCGCACACTCCATATTCGTATCTGTCCCTGAAAAAGCGAACTTTAGCTAAATTGCCAAGGTCATTGTTTTTTTTCCATTCTAGGTATTTATTATATTCATCATCATGCTTATCAAGATAATTAAGATATTTGGCCAATTCTTTGGCTGAATTAAATTTGTTGGCGTCAATTACTGAATGGGGAGGAACAAAATCTTCAACATTTTTGCAGCCTCTAAAAATTGGAACAGATCCATATCGAAGTGGTTGATAAAGTTTTTCAGTTATATAGTCATCATCGTCAGAGTTCTCAAAAGCTAATGTAAATTTATAATGTGAAACAACAGCCTCTTTTGTACGATCTCTTTCATGTTTTTCCCACTCTGCTGGAACTTGAGCATTATTTAAACATCCGCCGTATGAATCTATTTTTATATATTGCATCAATTCTTCAACATATTCTGTTCTGCCATTAGCTGCACCGCAATTTGATATGAAAGCGCAAACTAAATGTCCTCTTTTTTCATTTATTTCTAAAGGCTTTTCGCTTGATTCAAAATATTCGGCATAAGGAATTGGAACATCGCTAGTTAATGAGTAAAACATTGTATAATTAAAACTATATCTATTTGTTATTATTGCATCGTAATTTGTGGCGCTTTCCATCGATTCTATGCATGTTGCTTGATCAGGGCGTAAGCTCGGATCTCTAGGGCGAGTAAGCATATAGTAGTTATCAAGAGTATTATACATAATTAATTTAGCCTTTTGTATATCATCAGTATAATCCCATGGAATAAGACATCTTTCACCTTTTGGATCAACAGGATCAATATACATTCCTCCTGAATGATAAACATAAAAAATTTCAGAACGGTTAATTGGCAATATATCGGGAACTATATCGATATTATTCTTTTCTTGAAGTTTATTTATGCGCATTTTTGAAATGAAATCAGGTTGAGAATATGCTGATAGGAAAGCTATAATACATAAAATAGCTTGAACAAGTGATATGCATAATGATGTAAAGTTGATATGATACAGAACACGATTCATTTTTATAACTTTTTTAAAAAATAATATATTAATAAATATATGAATATCTTACTAAAACCTCAAATATAATTTATAAAAACAATTTTATATATAAAATTAATTATAAATACATATTTAAATATATTTTATAAGGCTTTTTAATGTTAAACATGAAGATTTATATAAATTATTATTACAATCTCTAATTTGAAATTTATTGTATTAACTTATTTAAATTTTATTTATGGATTCAATTTTGAATATTATGACCAAATAAGCATTGAAATTTGGTATTGAAATTTTGATAAAATTTGTATCTTTTTTTATTTTTTTAATATATATAAAAATATAAAACAAAATAAAATAAAACATCTGAAATCTTATATACCAAAAAGAGAGTAGTCCTGAAACCAGAATTTAAATTTAATGTAATAATTATGAAATCATATATACATTATTTTTTGGCCAAAGATATTGGATCATTTTAAATTTAATGGCATTTATTTAGAAACATAAATCAACCTATAATTTTTATTGTTATTAAGTAATTCATAACCAATGAATCAGTTAAATAAAATTTCTAAAATAATATTAACGACTATAATTTAAATTTTAGGGATTACGCCTATTAATTGAAATTAACAATATATATCTAAGCATATTTTCATAAAACAAAATAAATTTTTCAAGATATAGCCTTTTTTAAGTATTCTGAATTCTGACCATCAACTTTGAATGAAAATTTAATTTCATGAATTAAAATTTCTAAGAAAATTTGTTATTAAAAGCTTTTATAAATCTAAATGACAGAAGAAGAAGAGCAAGATTATGATCAACCACAAAAAGTTCAAACTCTCTATGAAATAATTGGATGTGAACCTACAGCAACATTTGATGAAATAAAGCGGGCCTATCGAAAAAAAGCATTTGAGCTCCATCCAGATCGAAATCAAGATGATCCACATGCAACAGAAAAGTTTCAACAACTAAGTCAAGCATATGAAATTCTAAAAGATCCTGTTAAAAGAGAACAATATGATAGATTTGGTTTGACAGGTGATAATCCAGGGGAGATGGATGATATGGCACAATTCGAAATGATGACCCAGATTATTGGAATTGGGCGTAATCGTCCACCACCAACCGGTCCTAAAGTTTCACCAACTTTTCGAATGATCAAAGTTCCAATGAAAAACTCTTATTTAGGTACACCGATTACTCAAAAAATTGAACTTTGCGTTGTTTGTCCACTTTGTAATGGGACAGGATCAAACGATGGCCAAGAATATCCAATGTGCACCGAATGCGGTGGAACTGGAAGCCTATTTCCAGGTGGTGGCTTTACTTTCTTTTTCCCATGTAAAAGTTGCAACAAAGTTGGTTTTATCATTCCTCCTGAAAAAATTTGCAAAAAGTGTAAAGGCCATAAAGTTATACTTGTTAAAAAGAACATCGAAATTCCAATTGAAATTGGTATTGATACAATGGAACAAATAACTTTACGTGATAAAGGAGATGAATATCCTGGCAAGGAGCCTGCTGATCTCAACTTGTTAGTTATGCTTAAGAACCAAAATGGTTTTGTGCGTGATGGTGATGATTTATTCTATCAGCATGATATTTCTAATATTGAGTGCTCAAATGGAACTGCATTTACTGTTACAACTCTTGACGACAGGAAATTATTCTATCACACAAAAGAGAAAGAACCAATTCAATACAATCGTCTTTGTATGATCCCAAATGAGGGATTCCCTTGCAAAGGAAATGTTCAGCTTAAGGGCAATTTGTACATAAGATTTAGTCCTCCTTTGTTTGGTATTCCTGGAGCGGTTATTTTCCCTTTCTTGGAATTTGGAAGAGCTGCTGCATCAGCTATTAGGAAATCCAAAAATAAAGGAAATAGTGTTTTGTTGGAATATATGCCAATCGAACAGCAACAAGTATTATTTGATAAAGAAAGGGAAGAAAATGAGTATGAGGATACTGCTACCAATAATGTTCCAAATCCGAATCCATCTTTAGAATATGAATAATAAGTACTCAGTATTAGAATATATATTAGCATTAATATTTATAATTAATAAATTAATATAAAAAAAAAAAAAAATGCATTTAATGAGTTCGTTTTCATATATATTCCTTTTTTATGTTACAATGTACCATCAAAACTTTTTTCACTTTAACATAATGATTGAATATTTACTTTTTTTTTTTAATCAGCGATTACAAATCAGTTTGATTTAATAGTATTTGGCAATAATTAAATTTTTATATATTAGCACAAAAAATGTATAAAAGAAAAAGAGATATTCATAAAGCAAAGCTTTTATTTTGCCAACAATTTTTTCAAATTTAAATAATTATAATGAATAACTATGAACATGCAACTAATGAAATAATATTAGTTCCAGTTCCAGGTGTTTGGATTTCTTCACAGTCAATTCAACCTGCGCCAGCTGCAGACCTTGAAAATTCAAAAACTACTTTTGAGCTTTTCAAACCAAAAAGATATTCATCGGATAATGAAAATTTTTGTATTGTACCTGCTATGCCAGCCGTTCCACCATTTATAGATGAATCTGATTTAAAAGAAGCATTAAACAATATTGAAATTTCTGCGCCACTTAAAGGTCGTGAATCGCCATATTCAAATAAAAAATCACGAGGATATAGAAGTGGAAGAAGAAGTTGTGTTGTTCCTTGCCGAAAAATTAATTTTAATCAGGTGTTATCATCATCTGATTGGGTAATTGGAACTGATGGTTCAAATGGTTCAAAATATATAGTAGATTTTGAAAATGGAGATGAACTCATCAGAGTTAAAGGATGCGGAATGTGGCTGCCAGATGATGATCTTCCATTTCCGGCAATCACTTTGCAGGAAAGCGAATCACGTCATGCTCCTGAAGGATGTCATGTTTCAGAAATTCGTGGGGTTTGCTTTGAAAATACAGCATGCACAGAAAGTTCAGCAACCAATCAAATTAGTGAAGTTTTGGCAAAATTCGGAATATTATCTGGAAATTATCCTCTTGGATTTTGGATTTATAAAGATATTCAAAATGACATTGCGCCATTGATCACCAAAACTGTATCTATATTTAAGACGCTTGGCGATCGTCGTTTAGAATCTCATTTGCTTACTGGATTTGAAAAATTACTATCCAAAAAATATGACCAAACATTTGCAAATGGTGTTATTGAATCCATCATGCCACTTTATGAGAATATGAAAGAAAGGTTTCCAAGTAATAACTTCCGAACAACGCTTAAAATTCATTCAATTGATAAATCTGCAATTAATGCGAAAATCAAAGATGGCTCCTTTTTCTGTTTTGAAGATTTTGATTTCGAAAATTATAGAGATGACGATCTTCGAAAACGAGGCATAATTCCAACTTATGAAATTTATAAAGCCCTTGAACATATAGATAACGATTTTGTGAATCTATTAAAACTTTATGGACGAATCGGTTTTGAAGTTGGAAGAATACTCAGTCTTATACATAGAGCAGGCTACCTATGGGGATCGTTTACCGATCACAATGAATATCTTTTTCATTGCAATGCTCATTGTGATAATCTTGTTGTTTTGTCCAAAGAAAAATGCTTATCTAATAAAAATATTCTACAAATTTTGGCTCCAATAGATTTCGATATGGCCTTCAAAAAAGAAAGTGCAATAAATACATGGAGACAGACTCCATTTCCCGATTCAACTTATGTAACTGCTAATATTCCTGCTGAATTTCTATTTATGATGGAAGACGTTGGTGGTAGTTTTGCTACATTTGAAAATGCATCGAACTTTTTCAAACCAAGGCCACAGCCACCTGGTTTGTTAGTTAATCTTCTTTGGCTTCTTAGAGATTGTGGTGTATATGAATTTTGCCAAGGCTATCAAAAAATTCATATGCAAGGATGCAAAGGTAATGATATTTCAGTTGATGATATATACAAACTCATACAAGAGGGATTAAATGAAACTATTGACCTAAACTCATAAATTAAATTAATCCATTTTATAATAATTAATAAAGTTTATATACAAAATAACATTTAATCGATTTTTTCATCGTTCAATTGCTTTAATCTATCTTCTAATGACGCAAAAGATGGATCATTAGATGGATCTAAAAAAAGTAATGAATTTGTAAGTTCTGTAGAAACTTGTGCTAAATCTTTTGCAACTGCCTCTTTCACTTGAGCGAAAGATTTGAGAGAAATTGCAAGAGATTCAACAAATTTCTTTCTCAATTCGATGATAGTTTGAGATTTTTCTCTTTGAATATTTTCGGCAGTTTGATTATCACTTTCATATTGATCAGTGTTTTTTGTTACTTCTTTTTCTGCTCCTTCCAATTTACTCTGATCTATTACTTTTTGTTTTTTTATTTTATTAAGATTTTGAACGGATTTATCCATTGCTGCTTGACTTTTTATTGCAACTTCACGAGCATCAGAAATAATCGAAAGTTCATGAGCTATTTCTTTGTATATAGATAGAAGGATAGACATAGTATTTGGTATTATTGATTGAGTAGATATCATATTTTGCATTACATCTTTTTGCTTTTTAACCGCCTTTTGAATTTCTTTAATGCATATTTCAAGTTCTTTTGGTTGAGTCTCATACAAGATTTCTAAAGGCTGGTTTAAAAAAGAAGATAAGCCTTCAACAATTTTTTTTTCACTATCTAAATTCATATTTAATGCATCAATCATTTGATAATACGGAGGAAAAGATTTAGTTTCATTGATTAATGATTTCACTTGATTCATGATTGTATTCTGAAGACGATTAAGGAAAGGCCAATTTTGTTTAATTAAAAATTCTATGAGATTTATCAAATGTCTTGTGAAGAAATGCTTTGCGTTATTTAATTGAAATAAAGAATTTTTCGACGAAAAATTTTCCAAAATCAAACCTTTTTTTAGTTTATTTTTGATTTGATGAAATTACACTTTAATCTAAATACACAAGTTAAATAAAGACCTTTCTTGCACAATTTAATCAATATAAATTGAAAATGTGCTGAGATCAAAGAAATAAACAGGATAACTCAGCTTTTTAGATTACAATTCCGAATCAATGATCTACATTGGTGCTTTAGGGAGTTGAAATGGGACTGTTGCAACAGTGAAATCGTTTTACCTATCTTATTTGATACATGAAACAATTATTTCATCTCGTAGAAAGCAAATTCAAATTACTAATAATCTTCAAAAAAAGATAGTCTCCAAAACTCCTTCCAATTATTTATAACGATGAAAGTACAGTTTTGGAAAATGATGATGAGGCAATAGAGAATGATTCTATTATATAATATGATGAAGAACAGCATGAAGAAATTAAAGTATCACCTTCGATAATATGGGGCTTCGTGGGATTCAATAAATCTTGAAAATCATGATTGAAAAAATTCGAGGAATGTAAAAGAATCAAGTTATGTAGATCGTTAGGATAATGAAACCTGGATTCAAAGTGTGAATTAGGTTCTCCCATGAAGGTGATTTGCTATGAATGCAGGGCTGTATCATTTGATCAATTCTTAAATTCTCTCTTATAAAATTATTATGAATGGAATAAGTGTACATTTTTCCCGAATAAACTTTTAACCTACCTCAAAACATATTTTACGCATAAATTAAAGAATTCTTTTTTGGATACTTCTCCTAAAGCCTGCACACATTCAAACATTACAGGTTTGAGGAATATTACCATACAATCCAGAAATACCAATTTCCTCAAACCTAAAAATATTACTTGTGAGCTATTTTCAATAATTAAAGGCGGAAGTGGCGACAAACTTTTTCCATCTTCCATTGATGCTTCTTTAAGATCTTTCACAATTTCACGAAGATTAATCTAATAATCTCCCTCTTTTGGCATTCGCCCATTTTCTCTATAACAAAGTTCTTTTAAATTGTCAGTGGAATTGAGCCAGTAATTCCGTAAAAGATCATTTTTCTGAGTATTATCATTCTGTAACATTGCAATATTCTAGTGCAGCTGTCATATATAGTACATGAGTCAAAGCTGTTCTGCCACTTATACTGAATTGACGCAATAACTCCGAATAGGAGGACTTGAAGGTCAACCGAGTCTCCAGAATACTGACCTTAAGATAAATTAAATAAAGGTGAATTTTTTTAGAAATTGTGTTTTACCAAATTTGAATACTTTTTTATTGAATTTTTTTTTATATATATAATACAATTTTTTAAACAAAAAGTTTAAATTTAAATTTTTTTTTTTTAACTTTTAAATAAACTAAGTTTTTTAATTTGTCCCTTCTTATCGTCCTCTCAAATTTGAATAAAGCTAAATATTTTTTTAAGTTATATTGGCATGATTACTTTCATTCATCTCAGGTTGATGCTCCCGCTATTACCTTAACCAATTGGGCTTAGCCCTCAAAGGTTCCCAAACCTATTTAAAATGCATTTTTCCTGAATAAATAACTTTTTTATATTCTTTTTTTTTTTATTTTCATCTTCTCAAAATTGAAAGATATGGTATTTTTAAAAAAATAATTTGTCCCTACTTATCGTTCTACTTTCTGAAGACTCATAGAAAATTTGAATTAAAAACTCTCAATTTTTTTGTGAATAAGGTAATAATTAAAAAACTTCATTTAATACCGTAATATTTTTCTTTCAAATTTTTTAAGGGTCGAGTTTGAGTATTCAATTTCCTCTCAATTTTTTAAAACTTTTTAGGTAGAATGAATTTTTTATTTTTTAATTTTATTTTAACATTTGTACTATTCTTGCCTTATTTTAATATAATTGGAGTTTTTTTGGGTTAAATATTTGTTATTTATTGAAATATTAAAATATTATTTTTATGCTCTAAAGATTTGCTTTCTCTGCAATCGTACTTTTATTTTTTGATGTATCCATAGTAATATATCTTTTCCCGAATATTAAACGCTACGATCTCGGGCGGCCATTTTGTTTTATATTTTTGTCCCTCAAAATTGAATATGCATTGAATTTCTCTCAAAACTTATTCTTATCAAATTTGAATGAAAAAAATCTTCCTCAGAATTTCATTGAATTTTTTTCTAATACAGTAATTGAGAAGGAAAAAATAATGATTAGAAACTCATTCAAACTATTTCAATGAGGAAAATTTAATTATTATTTATGATTTTTTATATAAATACTATAGAATTTAAATATTTTACTTTAAATATATATCTATTATTGATTTATTTATTATATTTCATGTTTATATAATGAATATTAAATTTTATCAAATAATATAACTAGTCATTTTCAGGATTATGCTATATAAAACTGTAATTATTTTTATTATTAATTTTGATATTAATATATATTATTTTTAAATTTAATATATTGTTTTTAAATAAGATAAACATATTTTTTTCATAAAATTTTACTCGAAAAAAATTTTCCCTTATTTTTGAGTTAAAATTTTATGAAAATTTTAAATTCAATTTTTAAGATTTTTTTTCACAAAATATTTGAGAGGAAATTTTAATTTTTTTAATATCTTTATCAATTAAGAATATTAAAAGTATTTTATTTATTTTATGATTCTATAATTAATACAGGAATTAGTATTAGATTTTATCAAACATTAATAATATTTATATAAGGTGAGAAATGAATGTAAAAATTATATTTTAAAATTTTTTTTTCAAATTTTTTTTTTTAAAAAGTTATTAAATTTTGGCAAATTATATATATATTTTTACTAAAAAAATCTATCTATTTTAAATTAGAAGCATCAAAAATTTCATATGATATCCAATTTTTAATTTTTATCTTTATTTTTAAAAAAATATTCAGAAAAAAATTATATTCTATCTTTTTACTATTTTGATAGAATATATATTAATAATTATGCTTATATAGATCATAAAATATAATTATATACTTTGTAATGATGACAAAAAAGGTGTTTGTTTTTTATTTTAGTAAAGTTTGAAATTTACACACAATTTTTTTATAAATTTTATTTATTCAATATAGTATTTATATTATATCTCGATTATAATCAATAACAAAAGTATATTAATTTTAATATTATTATATTATAATATATAAAAAGTAGAAATATATTTATATAATAAAAAAACATTAAATATAATGATATAAAAATATTTTTATTTCATTTTAAATTCTGAAGATTCAATATATATAAATATCAATTATCTTGTTAAAAATCTAATAATAAGCATTAATTATATTAATAAATATAATTAAATAAGTATTTATACATTTTACATATTAAAAATATACACTATAAACATAAAATATTATTGAAAATTAAAATTTAAGGAATAAAAAAATTTGAATTATTTTTAATGATAATATCTTATTTTGAAAGAATAAAAATACTAGAGCATTTTAATTCAATTTTTGTGAAAATTCAAATTTTCTATTAAACTCGACCCTTAAATGGTCAAATAAGAATTGAAATCGGTCAAAGACTATTCAATTTACAGTATTATTTTTTGAGAAGTTCATAGAATTCCTTATCTGAAGTATTCAATTGCATAAAGTATTTCTATATGTGATATGTTACATTCAAATTAGGCCATTAATATGTTTGTTTAACGATAACACTTCAATATGCAAATAAGATATAAAGTGAAAAAATAGAACTTCATTTTACATCTCTGCTATACCAAGTTTTCATTTATCCTGCTCCCGCAGAAAAACAACAAATCCAAGATTTGTTTCGTCCTAGCATGAATAAACTCAATTCAGAAAAAGGAACATATCACCATGTAGTTATGTTTTCATATGATGGCTGGTCAATTACAATGGTCACTCGATTTTGCTTTTGCTACTCAATGAGCAGGAATCGGACCGGCTTTAAATGCTTCGATACATAACCTAATTAATTGGTCAATCGAATATAAACAGTATTTTTTGGAATACCAGTCTTCTTGGCTATTTATAATATAGATAAAAATGGTTCTCCATTAACTGTATTTTTCATTAAGTAAACAACATTGTCACACTCCATTTTTTTTTTTGGTTCATTTTTGATCAGAGATGCTTTATTACCAATTTTTAATTCTTCAATAAATCATGTATTTGTTTATCATTCTTTCATACACAACTTTAGGAATGTTATATTTAATTAAATATGAATGTATATAACTAAATATTTAAATAAATCTTTTTTAAAAGGAAAGTTCCTATATTGTTTCTTTGTTCTTTTGTTAAATGACAACTATCAATTCCTGCCACTTGATTTATCAAATTATTGACAGCATTATTAATTTCAAACATACTTGAATTCGTCCATTGCCACAATTCCAATAATGCATTTGATGATGTTTTAACATGTTTGTCAACTATGTTTAATTTATCATTTACATATTTCAAACTGTGATAAATCGATATTGCTTTCAATACATTATTGATTGCTGTTATTGCGGTTTTCTTCAATAACTCAGTGTCAATGCCTCCCGTCGATACCAAATTATTTACTTCATCCTTATTGTAAATGCAATTGAATTTAATTGTATCATTATCATCATTAGTTACATTTATTTGTTCGTTTCCTTCATCATCTTCACCAACGAAAATCTTAAATCCCTTGTCATTAAAAATTTCAGTTTCTTTAGATTTGTAAGCGTATAACGCAATTGTCATTTTATTCATTATTAAATTATGTTATATTCTGTTCATTCAAAACCGTCTGATTATAGCACTGTGTCATTAAACATTGGCATTCCATAGAAATGTAGTTATATCAAATATTATATTTCATCCATTAACACAATGTCAAAAATTTTATATTCAACGACTGATGACACTTTTGAATTCATTGATGATGAAAAACAATTAATAAAAATAACATTTGAAAATAAATATTCATATGAAATCAAAGAATTAATTAAAAAAATGAATTCAACACAAATGAAAAATGATGAATGTGCCAATATTATAACATTTAGTGTAAACGCTAACAATACTCTAACCATGCTTTCAACAAAAGATATCATCATTAAATCTATCAGTCATCGAATACAACTATTAACTGGACTATATAACACCACACTACCAATTGAAATCAAAAATAATACGCCATACATAATTCATGATTTACCATTTTTAAATTATGCGAATAAATTATATCTTGTATCACTACAGGGTCAGCCAGTTTATAGTTCAATTGGTGAAAAGGAATACACACCATCAGTTATTGCAAACATTGATTCTATGATTTTAAATCAAGCTCCACTCATTGTTAACTATGACCAGACCAAGCCAATAAAAATAAAAACTAATAGCGATTCATTAAAATATCTTGAAATGCGTCTCGTTGATTTTATGTATCAGCCAATTAAATTAATGAGTCCGTTATTCATCACAATCAAAATCAAACCATCAACTGATGCAAACGTTGGAGATTCATAAGTAAATAAATTTATTTATGTTCTTCAATTTTTTTTTTCATTTCTATCAATTCATTTTTTTTACGTTGACGATATTCTTTCTGTTGTCTCTTCCTTGCTTCCTTTCTCCCTTCATCATTAGCGTATTTGCTTTTCCTTCCTCGCTTTGTTTCAGCTTGTGATTTATGTTCTGTCAATTGTAGATTTTCAATAGACTTTGATTTTGTCATAGATTTAATGATAGGTGTTTGTTTATAATTGGTGAAATCAATTTCAGTCATTTTTGACATCAATAAAAAAATCAATTATTATTTTTGATTGGGTTATAAATCAATCTATATGTTCGACTATTACAACATTCATCTATTATATACTCATCAATATTAAACGTTTCATCAGAAAACATTTTTATTTTTTTCTCTTCTTTCAATTTCTTTATTTGTTGACTCAATGTCTTATCATCTCGTTTCAACAGAACACTCAATGGTTGAAAATAAATTAATTCGATTCGCTTGTATTCTTTTGGTATTGGTGTGTAAACGATTGGGTCAGTTAATCGTTTCATTTATGATATCAATAAATTATATTTCATTCATTGTTGTTGGTGGTGCGTTATCATTTATGATAGCAACACATTAAATCATCACCAACAGCTCTGACGTCGAGGTTATACATTAAAAATACACGCCACGAGACGTAAATCATGACATTGCTAATTGATTGTCATTTTGTCATTTTCGTTATTAAAATCAACAAAAAGTGTAAGTTTCATGTGTGTAGTGTGGTGTGAAACACCCACTACCATATCTAACTTTTCATGCTCTTTTAATTGTTGCTCAAATTAAACTTTTTTGTAGGAAGACGAATTTGATGCAGACACTGTATTTTGTAAGTTGTTTTAAGTGAATTATGAAAATAAACAGCTCTTTATACAAAATTTGACCATTTATTAACTGTTTAAAGTGCAAAAAGGACCTATTTGACTGTATTTTATCAATAATTTCAAGATATCTAATTATAGACTTGAAAACAAGTATTGCTCATCTGATTCATGTGAACTATATAAATTTATACACTCAAAATCTACTATATATTCTTTAATTACCAAACAAATAAATTTATTTGAGATTAATATAATTGTTTAAAAGTTATTGTTGTTCAGAGCTGGCCCTGAAAAAGTTCAATCCAGATGTTATCATTCGGCTCTATGTAGCAGTATTGAATATTCGTGCCTGCTTTTTGAAAGGGGGTGTGCAAATATCATCAGAAAAAAAATTGAATAAGGACGATCAAAAATGACCAAATAAATACACAAAACCTAAATTGAATTAAAAACGATATATTGATTCAAAAAGTAGAAACGATAAACATTTTTATTATTGTGGCGAGAGTGGCGGTACATTGAACTTTTTAACGTCTTTATTCAATTTTTCGACTCTTTTTTTTAGGTAAAAGAAAATGATGTTGATAGTAAGTCTTAGCATTTATTTTTATCATATGATAAAGAAAATAATTACAGAACGTTTACTCGAAAATTTATCTATATTTTTGTAATAATTCGCATGATCATATTTAGAAAGATTGACCGGTCATCAAATAGCCAAAATGAGAAAAATGAAAATATAAGAAGATTAGTTTAGATTAGTTCCATAATATTTAAATTTGGCTAGCAAAATTTCTTTTTATGGCCTCACGAAAATCGACAAAATTGAATGAAAAGTTTGCTCTAACGTGCAAAAAATTGATAAATTATTTTTTTTTTTGAAAGGTTTTTTTGGAAAATTCAATACTTTTTTTGAGTATGAAAACCATTTTTAAATGTTCTCATATAATATTTTGTGAAAGTTTTAATTGTTTGTTTCTATGAAATTAAAAATGCTTATATATTTGATGTACTTAGTTTTTATTCTATAAAAATACTAATTTTCAAAACTCTAAAATATAATTAATTTATTATTTTGATAATTATTATTTTATTTAAATAATTTAACAAAATAAAAAAATTATTGATTTTGAAATGCATTTCAAAAATTAAAATGTTTATTAGCAATTTCATAGTTATACGGGCAATCGGATTTTCCATCGATCCACTTTTTGAATGGTTTATACTCTCAAAAAGTGGAGATGTTAAGTACAAAAATTTAAAATCCTAAGAATTATTGAGAGATTTTTTTTTTCATTCAAATTTTTTTCATTGAAAAAGTTCATATTAAAATTAAAATATCTTCATAAAAAAAGATAATAGTATAAAGAAAAACAGAAATTATATAAATATAACACAAATAATAAATAAAAAACGTCAAAAAATTATATGAAAAAAGATATATATAAATCGTCATTTTACGATTTCAATCTCTAAGTAGCAAAGTCAAGAAAAAAATGAATAAAAATATAAATTCTAAGTAAAAAGAGAAAAAGTTTATAAAAAAAAAGAAAAATCAATAAATTTAGCGTTTTCTGTTGCGAGCCATATAAGATGACGAAGTTCATAAACGAACTTCAGACAAAATTTATACTTCGTCTTCATCTGAATCAGTATCTTTTATTCTTCTGAATCTGTATCTTGTATTCTTCTGAATCTGTACCTCATCTTCACCTGAATCTGTATCTTGTATTCTTCTGAATCTGTATATCGTCTTCATCTGAATCTGTATCTCATCTTCATCTTAATCTGTACCTCATCTGAATCTGAATCTCATCTTCATCTGTATTTCGTATTCTTCTGAATCTGAACCTCATCTTCATCTTAATATGTACCTCATCTTCACCTGAATCTGTATCTTGTATTCTTCTGAATCTGTATTTCGTCTTCATCTGAATCTGTATCTCATCTTCATCTTAATCTGTACCTCATCTGAATCTGAATCTCATCTTCATCTGTATTCCGTATTCTTCTGAATCTGAACCTCATCTTCATCTTAATATGTACCCCATTTGAATCTGAATCTGTACCTCATCTTCATCTGAATCTGTATTTCGTATTCTTCTGAATCTGAACCTCATCTTCACCTGAATCTGAACCTCATCTTCACCTAAATCTGTACCTCATCTTCATCTGAATCTGTATCTCATCTACATCTGAATCTGTATCTAGTCTTCTTTTGTTTCTGTGCCCCGTCTTCTTGTAATTCCGTATCTCATTTAATTCTGTTTATGAACTTCGTCATCTTCTTTATAAAAATACCGCGCAATATGATAATTAACGTATCCCGAACTTTTTGAAAAGATGACGATATCAACTTTTTGATGAAAAGTTTTTTGAATACATTCAAATATTGAATACATCTCTCAATATTTTTATTAAAATTGAGAGAAAGTTTCCTTCAAAAAGTGGATCGATGGTAAAACCGATTTTTCTAGTTATACTCATTTTTCAATACTTTACAAGTAATATAAATGAATAACTTTGTTCTTCCCTATCTAGGCCAAATTTCGCAGTTAAAAGCAACAATTGCTGAATTGAAAAAATCTATTCAATGGTACAAGCAAAACATCAAAATAATGTCAGAAATTTTACGAGAAAATAATATTACAGTATACAATGAACATGAAAACCAGATTATGTGAAAGCAAGTGAAAAAGTTGTAAAGCCAGATAACCTAACAGTTGCTAAACGTAAAAATAGTCCAATACTCAACGAGTTCTTGGATATTTGTTTTAAAGAACTTTTTTAAAACATCACCTCTATCAACAACTACTCCATCATCACTCCAATCAACAACTGCTCCATCATCACTCCAATCAATAACTGCTCCATCATCATTCCAATCAACAACTACTCATCTTTTATTATATTATCTCATATTATTTACAAAAATTAAATAAAAAATACTTTTAAATTCATTCAAACATATTTCAATCATCATATATATAAATATAATTAAAATAAAATAATATTAATAATACTATGGATATTTATATTTTTTAAAATTTATATATTTCAATTTGCTTATGAAATTTTGAATCATTTATATAATAAACCATACAAAAAAAAATATTAATTTATTTATTTTTTATCTTTGATTTATACTAATAAATTTAAATATAATTAATAAATATAAACTTAATAAATACATATAATATAAATTAAAGCGCTTTAATAAGAAAATAACCCGTAATTTCAATGTACCCCCACTCTTTGTGGCGCTTTTTTTTTTTTCCTCTTCAAAAATTGTGTAAGATTTAATTTTTTCGATCATGTTTTGTGAGAGTTGGCAAATCAAAAATTGTGTAAGATTCTTTAAACGTTAACTTTATCAAAATTTTTTTTAAAATGGGTGTTCAAAATCTTCTCCCTTTGCTTTCACCTATCTCAAAACTAGTTCATTTATCTAGTTTTACTGGCAAAAGAATGGCAATTGATGGCTTTGTTTGGCTTCATCGGGCATCATTTCGATGTGCAAAAGAACTTGTTGATGATCCTGGCACCGAACATATTCTCCCTTACGTAATGGGACTTCTTAAAAAAGTAATCTCATGTGGGATAACACCAGTTGTTGTATTTGATGGACAGCAATTACCTCAGAAATTAAATACAAATAAGAAACGCCACCAAGAAAGAATGGAAGCACGTGCTAAAGCAATAGAACTCGAAGCAAATGGATTTAAGGAGCAAGCATATTCTTATTATCAGAAAGCAGTCGAAATAACATCGGCAACTGTTTTCACATGGGTTCAAAAACTCAGAGATTCAAATATTGAATATATCGTTGCACCTTACGAAGCTGATGCTGAACTTTCGTTTTTATGCAGAAATCATTATGTTGATTGTGTATTAACAGAAGATAGTGATTTACTTCCATACCAAACACCAATTACTCTTTTTAAATTAGATTCTATAAATCTCACAGTTGTTATGATTAAGTTTGAAGATATTTTACCTCATCTTCAATTAACAATCAATCAATTCATAGGATTATGCTGTTTTTCTGGATGCGACTATCTAGATCATATAAACAAACTTGGGATTCAAACTTCCTTAAAATATCTTAGAGAATACGGCGATCCTTTTGAAATGTTGAAAAACCTTAAGAGTGCTGGTAAATATTTTATTCCAGAAGATTTTGAAGTTCAGTTAAAGAAATCGATGCTGACATACCAAGCTCAACGAGTTTATGATCCTAGAATAAAACAATTGGTTACTTTATCCCCGATTAATTCAGATCAATTGGATATTTCAACAAATGATACAGATTTTCTTGGTCCTGAAATTGCACCAGACCTCCTTCAACAGATAGTATCATGCGAAGTTGATACTAGAACATATATGAAATTAAGAACTGAAGCGCCAACTGGGCCAATTTCTCCTTATTTTAAGAAAAAAGCAATGCCAATAAACAACCAAAATAAAGAGCAATCTCATGATGACCAAAATTTAACATATCTGCCACCTAAAAGCTCTTCATCAAAATACTTTCAAAACTATAAAGACTACCAAAGCGATTTTCCTGATAGGAGAACGATGCAGGCAAAATCAGTCAAATCATACCTGCAACTATCAAATCCTGGTCATTAATTTTTCTTAGATTACAATTGTAATAATATAATTTTTATTACTAATGATGAAATCCAACAAATAAAATTAGAGTTTCAATCAAAGAAATCTAAGCCATAAGATTCAATGAAAATTCTTTTGTTTGTTTTTTGCTAATAAAATGTAATTATATTTTTCTTTTTTGTTTTTATTTTTATATTATTCCAAAAACGCTGAAATGATCACCAAGAATCACAGACTTGCCACCAATTGAACAGGCCTGGGCATACCCCCGAATCTCTACAAGTGAGAAAATTTTTGTACGTTATTTAAAAAAATTTTAACGAATTAAATTTGAATGAAATTGAGAGAGATAATTGAAACAAATAACGTACAAAAAATAAGAATGACTAATAACTAAAGAAAGAAGGAAGATTTCAATTAATGAATTTCATATTTATTAACAACATGCCAAGGTGCTTGAGTATAGATAAAATGAAGGGAAAAAAAAGAGGTGAAAATTTAATTATTTTAATATTTTATTCAAATGAAAGGATTAGGAAAATTTCGCATACGGATAAATAATTTTCGCCACTAGTGTTCTCTATTTATATATTTATCAACGTTCGGAATTTTTAATTTTTGTTTTCTCTGATAATAAATTCCAAATATTTTACTCGGCTTTAAATTTCATGCAAATTTATATGAGAAAATATAAAGTTGCTTTAAAGGTGTCTGCAACTATTAAAACAAAAATCAAAAATTTTGTACTTTTCCCTGGAATATTATATTATTTGTAATTTTTTAGAAGAATTAAAAGAGATACGAGAATGACTCTCCTCCCATGTATATTGGAGTTAGTAGTAGAATTAAATGAATAAATAAAATTGATATGGTTGCTATTAGTAAATTAAATTTGAATGAAATGTAAGAATATTTATGAAAATATGAAGTAAAAAGCGGCATAGACTGTTGTATTGAACGCATACATGTCATTTGGATAAAAAAAGATTGTTTTAAATGCAGAACCTAACTTGAATATTTGCACATAAAATTTAACCTGAGCTAAACACGTAAAAACAAAAAAGTTGAATAGCAAAAAGTAAAAAAAAGTAGAGAACAATTAAAAAAAGCACTTTATATAATCGAAATAAGTTAAAATGGTAGTCTTTTAAATATCTTTGAAAAAAAGTTAGGAAAATAGGTAATAAATGGAAGCGATGTAAAGAATATGAGGTAATAAGTTCTGAAAATAGCATTTTGAGTAAAAAAATTGAGTTTGAGCGGAATAGAACATTTGAAAATTAGGATATAAGAATTCTGAAAGAGATCATATAAAACTTCGAATAGTATATAACTGATTAATCAACAAACAAACGAGAAATTAGCTTTAATGAAAGGAATTGGGCCAATCGTTTAAGCATACACCACTTTTTGAATTGCTCACAATTCATTGAAATAAAGTCTTTAAACTTTTTCAAATAATATCTTTAAACTTTTTGATAGCATTTGAAAGAAGGTCTATAAACTTTTTGTAAAAAGGTCTTTAAACTTTTTTTCCAAAAATTAATTTATAAATTTTTCAACTTTTTGGAAAAATTTTTTAAACTTGGCGCCAAGTTAAAGATAGCGAGCGAACTACAGATAGCAAACTACAGATGGAGAACTACAGATAGCGAACTACAGATGGACGATTTACAAATGGACAATTTACAGATGGCGATTTACAGATGGCGATTTACAGATGGCGAACTACAGATAGCGAACTACAGATAGCGAACTACAGATGGACGATTTACAGATGAAGAACTACAGATGGAGAACTACAGATGGACGATTTACAGATGGCAAACTACAGATAGCGAACTACAGATGGACGATTTACAGATGGCAAACTACAGATGGAGAACTACAGATGGACGATTTACAGATGGCAAACTACAGATGGAGAACTACAGATGGACGATTTACAGATGGCAAACTACAGATGGAGAACTACAGATGGCGATTTACAGATAGCGAACTACAGATGGAGAACTACAGATGGAGAACTACAGATAGCGAACCACAGATGGACGATTTACAGATGGCAAACTACAGATGGACGATTTACAGATGGCGAACTACAGATAGCAAACTACAGATGGAGAACTACAGATGGAGAACTACAGATGGAGAACTACAGATGGCGAACTACAGATAGCAAACTACAGATGGAGAACTACAGATAGCGAACTACAGATGGACGATTTACAAATGGACAATTTACAGATGGCGATTTACAGATGGCGAACTACAGATAGCAAACTACAGATGGAGAACTACAGATGGACGATTTACAGATGGCAAACTACAGATGGACGATTTACAGATGGCGATTTACAGATGGCGAACTACAGATGGCAAACTACAGATGGAGGACTACAGATAGCGAACCAAAGATGGACGATTAACAGATGGCAAACTACAGATAGCGAACCACAGATGGACGATTTACAGATGAAGAACTACAGATGGAGAACTACAGATGGACGATTTACAGATGGCAAACTACAGATAGCGAACTACAGATGGACGATTTACAGATGGCAAACTACAGATGGAGAACTACAGATGGCGATTTACAGATAGCGAACTACAGATAGCGAACTACAGATGGAGAACTACAGATGGACGATTTACAGATGGCAAACTACAGATGGACGATTTACAGATGGCGATTTACAGATGGCGAACTACAGATGGCAAACTACAGATGGAGGACTACAGATAGCGAACCAAAGATGGACGATTTACAGATGGCAAACTACAGATAGCGAACCACAGATGGACGATTTACAGATGGCAAACTACAGATGGAGAACTACAGATGGACGATTTACAGATGGCAAACTACAGATGGAGAACTACAGATGGCGATTTACAGATAGCGAACTACAGATAGCGAACTACAGATGGAGAACTACAGATGGAGAACTACAGATGGCGATTTACAGATAGCGAACTACAGATAGCGAACTACAGATGGACGATTTACAGATGGCAAACTACAGATGGACGATTTACAGATGGCGATTTACAGATGGCGAACTACAGATGGCAAACTACAGATGGAGGACTACAGATAGCGAACCAAAGATGGACGATTTACAGATGGCAAACTACAGATAGCGAACCACAGATGGACGATTTACAGATGAAGAACTACAGATGGAGAACTACAGATGGACGATTTACAGATGGCAAACTACAGATGGAGAACTACAGATGGACGATTTACAGATGGCAAACTACAGATGGAGAACTACAGATGGACGATTTACAGATGGCAAACTACAGATGGAGAACTACAGATGGCGATTTACAGATAGCGAACTACAGATAGCGAACTACAGATGGACGATTTACAGATGGCAAACTACAGATGGACGATTTACAGATGGCGATTTACAGATGGCGAACTACAGATGGCAAACTACAGATGGAGGACTACAGATAGCGAACCAAAGATGGACGATTTACAGATGAAGAACTACAGATAGCGAACCACAGATGGACGATTTACAGATGAAGAACTACAGATGGAGAACTACAGATGGACGATTTACAGATGGCAAACTACAGATGGAGAACTACAGATGGACGATTTACAGATGGCAAACTACAGATGGAGAACTACAGATGGACGATTTACAGATGGCAAACTACAGATGGAGAACTACAGATGGCGATTTACAGATAGCGAACTACAGATAGCGAACTACAGATGGACGATTTACAGATGGCAAACTACAGATGGACGATTTACAGATGGCGATTTACAGATGGCGAACTACAGATGGCAAACTACAGATGGAGGACTACAGATAGCGAACCAAAGATGGACGATTTACAGATGAAGAACTACAGATGGAGAACTACAGATGGACGATTTACAGATGGCAAACTACAGATGGAGAACTACAGATAGCGAACTACAGATGGACGATTTACAGATGAAGAACTACAGATGGAGAACTACAGATGGACGATTTACAGATGGCAAACTACAGATAGCGAACTACAGATGGACGATTTACAGATGGCAAACTACAGATGGACGATTTACAGATGGCAAACTACAGATGGAGAACTACAGATGGCGATTTACAGATAGCGAACTACAGATAGCGAACTACAGATGGACGATTTACAGATGGCAAACTACAGATGGACGATTTACAGATGGCGATTTACAGATGGCGAACTACAGATGGCAAACTACAGATGGAGGACTACAGATAGCGAACCAAAGATGGACGATTTACAGATGGCAAACTACAGATAGCGAACCACAGATGGACGATTTACAGATGAAGAACTACAGATGGAGAACTACAGATGGACGATTTACAGATGGCAAACTACAGATGGAGAACTACAGATGGACGATTTACAGATGGCAAACTACAGATGGAGAACTACAGATGGACGATTTACAGATGGCAAACTACAGATGGAGAACTACAGATGGACGATTTACAGATGGCAAACTACAGATGGAGAACTACAGATGGCGATTTACAGATAGCGAACTACAGATAGCGAACTACAGATGGACGATTTACAGATGGCAAACTACAGATGGACGATTTACAGATGGCGATTTACAGATGGCGAACTACAGATGGCAAACTACAGATGGAGGACTACAGATAGCGAACTACAGATGGACGATTTACAGATGAAGAACTACAGATGGAGAACTACAGATGGACGATTTACAGATGGCAAACTACAGATGGAGAACTACAGATAGCGAACTACAGATGGACGATTTACAGATGAAGAACTACAGATGGAGAACTACAGATGGACGATTTACAGATGGCAAACTACAGATAGCGAACTACAGATGGACGATTTACAGATGGCAAACTACAGATGGACGATTTACAGATGGCAAACTACAGATGGAGAACTACAGATGGCGATTTACAGATAGCGAACTACAGATAGCGAACTACAGATGGACGATTTACAGATGGCAAACTACAGATGGACGATTTACAGATGGCGATTTACAGATGGCGAACTACAGATGGCAAACTACAGATGGAGGACTACAGATAGCGAACCAAAGATGGACGATTTACAGATGGCAAACTACAGATAGCGAACCACAGATGGACGATTTACAGATGAAGAACTACAGATGGAGAACTACAGATGGACGATTTACAGATGGCAAACTACAGATAGCGAACTACAGATGGACGATTTACAGATGGCAAACTACAGATGGAGAACTACAGATGGACGATTTACAGATGGCAAACTACAGATGGAGAACTACAGATGGCGATTTACAGATAGCGAACTACAGATAGCGAACTACAGATGGACGATTTACAGATGGCAAACTACAGATGGACGATTTACAGATGGCGATTTACAGATGGCGAACTACAGATGGCAAACTACAGATGGAGGACTACAGATAGCGAACCAAAGATGGACGATTTACAGATGAAGAACTACAGATAGCGAACCACAGATGGACGATTTACAGATGAAGAACTACAGATGGAGAACTACAGATGGACGATTTACAGATGGCAAACTACAGATGGAGAACTACAGATGGACGATTTACAGATGGCAAACTACAGATGGAGAACTACAGATGGACGATTTACAGATGGCAAACTACAGATGGAGAACTACAGATGGCGATTTACAGATAGCGAACTACAGATAGCGAACTACAGATGGAGAACTACAGATGGAGAACTACAGATAGCGAACCACAGATGGACGATTTACAGATGGCAAACTACAGATGGACGATTTACAGATGGCAAACTACAGATGGAGAACTACAGATGGCGATTTACAGATAGCGAACTACAGATAGCGAACTACAGATGGACGATTTACAGATGGCAAACTACAGATGGACGATTTACAGATGGCGATTTACAGATGGCGAACTACAGATGGCAAACTACAGATGGAGGACTACAGATGGACGATTTACAGATGGCGATTTACAGATGGCGAACTACAGATGGCAAACTACAGATGGAGGACTACAGATAGCGAACCAAAGATGGACGATTTACAGATGGCAAACTACAGATAGCGAACCACAGATGGACGATTTACAGATGAAGAACTACAGATGGAGAACTACAGATGGACGATTTACAGATGGCAAACTACAGATAGCGAACTACAGATGGACGATTTACAGATGGCAAACTACAGATGGAGAACTACAGATGGACGATTTACAGATGGCAAACTACAGATGGAGAACTACAGATGGCGATTTACAGATAGCGAACTACAGATAGCGAACTACAGATGGAGAACTACAGATGGAGAACTACAGATAGCGAACCACAGATGGACGATTTACAGATGGCAAACTACAGATGGACGATTTACAGATGGCAAACTACAGATGGCAAACTACAGATGGAGGACTACAGATGGCGATTTACAGATAGCGAACTACAGATAGCGAACTACAGATGGACGATTTACAGATGGCAAACTACAGATGGACGATTTACAGATGGCGATTTACAGATGGCGAACTACAGATGGCAAACTACAGATGGAGAACTACAGATGGACGATTTACAGATGGCAAACTACAGATGGAGAACTACAGATGGCGATTTACAGATAGCGAACTACAGATAGCGAACTACAGATGGACGATTTACAGATGGCAAACTACAGATGGACGATTTACAGATGGCGATTTACAGATGGCGAACTACAGATGGCAAACTACAGATGGAGGACTACAGATAGCGAACCAAAGATGGACGATTTACAGATGAAGAACTACAGATAGCGAACCACAGATGGACGATTTACAGATGAAGAACTACAGATGGAGAACTACAGATGGACGATTTACAGATGGCAAACTACAGATGGAGAACTACAGATGGACGATTTACAGATGGCAAACTACAGATGGAGAACTACAGATGGACGATTTACAGATGGCAAACTACAGATGGAGAACTACAGATGGCGATTTACAGATAGCGAACTACAGATAGCGAACTACAGATGGAGAACTACAGATGGAGAACTACAGATGGACGATTTACAGATGGCAAACTACAGATGGAGAACTACAGATAGCGAACTACAGATGGACGATTTACAGATGAAGAACTACAGATGGAGAACTACAGATGGACGATTTACAGATGGCAAACTACAGATAGCGAACTACAGATGGACGATTTACAGATGGCAAACTACAGATGGACGATTTACAGATGGCAAACTACAGATGGAGAACTACAGATGGCGATTTACAGATAGCGAACTACAGATAGCGAACTACAGATGGACGATTTACAGATGGCAAACTACAGATGGACGATTTACAGATGGCGATTTACAGATGGCGAACTACAGATGGCAAACTACAGATGGAGGACTACAGATAGCGAACCAAAGATGGACGATTTACAGATGGCAAACTACAGATAGCGAACCACAGATGGACGATTTACAGATGAAGAACTACAGATGGAGAACTACAGATGGACGATTTACAGATGGCAAACTACAGATAGCGAACTACAGATGGACGATTTACAGATGGCAAACTACAGATGGAGAACTACAGATGGACGATTTACAGATGGCAAACTACAGATGGAGAACTACAGATGGACGATTTACAGATGGCAAACTACAGATGGAGAACTACAGATGGCGATTTACAGATAGCGAACTACAGATAGCGAACTACAGATGGACGATTTACAGATGGCAAACTACAGATGGATGATTTACAGATGGCGATTTACAGATGGCGAACTACAGATGGCAAACTACAGATGGAGGACTACAGATAGCGAACTACAGATGGACGATTTACAGATGAAGAACTACAGATGGAGAACTACAGATGGACGATTTACAGATGGCAAACTACAGATGGAGAACTACAGATAGCGAACTACAGATGGACGATTTACAGATGAAGAACTACAGATGGAGAACTACAGATGGACGATTTACAGATGGCAAACTACAGATAGCGAACTACAGATGGACGATTTACAGATGGCAAACTACAGATGGACGATTTACAGATGGCAAACTACAGATGGAGAACTACAGATGGCGATTTACAGATAGCGAACTACAGATAGCGAACTACAGATGGACGATTTACAGATGGCGATTTACAGATGGCGAACTACAGATGGACGATTTACAGATGGCAAACTACAGATGGACGATTTACAGATGGCGATTTACAGATGGCGAACTACAGATGGCAAACTACAGATGGAGGACTACAGATAGCGAACCAAAGATGGACGATTTACAGATGGCAAACTACAGATAGCGAACCACAGATGGAGAACTACAGATGGACGATTTACAGATGGCAAACTACAGATGGACGATTTACAGATGGCGATTTACAGATGGCGAACTACAGATGGCAAACTACAGATGGAGGACTACAGATAGCGAACCAAAGATGGACGATTTACAGATGGCAAACTACAGATAGCGAACCACAGATGGACGATTTACAGATGAAGAACTACAGATGGAGAACTACAGATGGACGATTTACAGATGGCAAACTACAGATAGCGAACTACAGATGGACGATTTACAGATGGCAAACTACAGATGGAGAACTACAGATGGACGATTTACAGATGGCAAACTACAGATGGAGAACTACAGATGGCGATTTACAGATAGCGAACTACAGATAGCGAACTACAGATGGACGATTTACAGATGGCAAACTACAGATGGACGATTTACAGATGGCGATTTACAGATGGCGAACTACAGATGGCAAACTACAGATGGAGGACTACAGATAGCGAACCAAAGATGGACGATTTACAGATGAAGAACTACAGATAGCGAACCACAGATGGACGATTTACAGATGAAGAACTACAGATGGAGAACTACAGATGGACGATTTACAGATGGCAAACTACAGATGGAGAACTACAGATGGACGATTTACAGATGGCAAACTACAGATGGAGAACTACAGATGGACGATTTACAGATGGCAAACTACAGATGGAGAACTACAGATGGCGATTTACAGATAGCGAACTACAGATAGCGAACTACAGATGGAGAACTACAGATGGAGAACTACAGATAGCGAACCACAGATGGACGATTTACAGATGGCAAACTACAGATGGACGATTTACAGATGGCAAACTACAGATGGAGAACTACAGATGGCGATTTACAGATAGCGAACTACAGATGGAGAACTACAGATAGCGAACCACAGATGGACGATTTACAGATGGCAAACTACAGATGGAGAACTACAGATGGACGATTTACAGATGGCAAACTACAGATGGAGAACTACAGATGGACGATTTACAGATGGCAAACTACAGATGGAGAACTACAGATGGCGATTTACAGATAGCGAACTACAGATAGCGAACTACAGATGGAGAACTACAGATGGAGAACTACAGATAGCGAACCACAGATGGACGATTTACAGATGGCAAACTACAGATGGAGAACTACAGATGGCGATTTACAGATAGCGAACTACAGATGGAGAACTACAGATAGCGAACCACAGATGGACGATTTACAGATGGCAAACTACAGATGGAGAACTACAGATGGACGATTTACAGATGGCAAACTACAGATGGAGAACTACAGATGGACGATTTACAGATGGCAAACTACAGATGGAGAACTACAGATGGCGATTTACAGATAGCGAACTACAGATAGCGAACTACAGATGGAGAACTACAGATGGAGAACTACAGATAGCGAACCACAGATGGACGATTTACAGATGGCAAACTACAGATGGACGATTTACAGATGGCAAACTACAGATGGCGATTTACAGATGGCGAACTACAGATGGCAAACTACAGATGGAGGACTACAGATAGCGAACCAAAGATGGACGATTTACAGATGGCAAACTACAGATAGCGAACCACAGATGGACGATTTACAGATGAAGAACTACAGATGGAGAACTACAGATGGACGATTTACAGATGGCAAACTACAGATAGCGAACTACAGATGGACGATTTACAGATGGCAAACTACAGATGGAGAACTACAGATGGACGATTTACAGATGGCAAACTACAGATGGAGAACTACAGATGGCGATTTACAGATAGCGAACTACAGATAGCGAACTACAGATGGAGAACTACAGATGGAGAACTACAGATAGCGAACCACAGATGGACGATTTACAGATGGCAAACTACAGATGGACGATTTACAGATGGCAAACTACAGATGGAGAACTACAGATGGCGATTTACAGATAGCGAACTACAGATGGAGAACTACAGATGGAGAACTACAGATAGCGAACCACAGATGGACGATTTACAGATGGCAAACTACAGATGGACGATTTACAGATGGCGAACTACAGATAGCAAACTACAGATGGAGAACTACAGATGGAGAACTACAGATGGCGAACTACAGATGGACGATTTACAGATGGCAAACTACAGATGGAGAACTACAGATGGCGATTTACAGATAGCGAACTACAGATAGCGAACTACAGATGGACGATTTACAGATGGCAAACTACAGATGGACGATTTACAGATGGCGATTTACAGATGGCGAACTACAGATGGCAAACTACAGATGGAGGACTACAGATAGCGAACCAAAGATGGACGATTTACAGATGGCAAACTACAGATAGCGAACCACAGATGGACGATTTACAGATGAAGAACTACAGATGGAGAACTACAGATGGACGATTTACAGATGGCAAACTACAGATAGCGAACTACAGATGGACGATTTACAGATGGCAAACTACAGATGGAGAACTACAGATGGACGATTTACAGATGGCAAACTACAGATGGAGAACTACAGATGGCGATTTACAGATAGCGAACTACAGATAGCGAACTACAGATGGACGATTTACAGATGGCAAACTACAGATGGACGATTTACAGATGGCGATTTACAGATGGCGAACTACAGATGGCAAACTACAGATGGAGGACTACAGATAGCGAACCAAAGATGGACGATTTACAGATGAAGAACTACAGATAGCGAACCACAGATGGACGATTTACAGATGAAGAACTACAGATGGAGAACTACAGATGGACGATTTACAGATGGCAAACTACAGATGGAGAACTACAGATGGACGATTTACAGATGGCAAACTACAGATGGAGAACTACAGATGGACGATTTACAGATGGCAAACTACAGATGGAGAACTACAGATGGCGATTTACAGATAGCGAACTACAGATAGCGAACTACAGATGGAGAACTACAGATGGAGAACTACAGATAGCGAACCACAGATGGACGATTTACAGATGGCAAACTACAGATGGACGATTTACAGATGGCAAACTACAGATGGAGAACTACAGATGGCGATTTACAGATAGCGAACTACAGATAGCGAACTACAGATGGACGATTTACAGATGGCAAACTACAGATGGACGATTTACAGATGGCGATTTACAGATGGCGAACTACAGATGGCAAACTACAGATGGAGGACTACAGATGGACGATTTACAGATGGCGATTTACAGATGGCGAACTACAGATGGCAAACTACAGATGGAGGACTACAGATAGCGAACCAAAGATGGACGATTTACAGATGGCAAACTACAGATAGCGAACCACAGATGGACGATTTACAGATGAAGAACTACAGATGGAGAACTACAGATGGACGATTTACAGATGGCAAACTACAGATAGCGAACTACAGATGGACGATTTACAGATGGCAAACTACAGATGGAGAACTACAGATGGACGATTTACAGATGGCAAACTACAGATGGAGAACTACAGATGGCGATTTACAGATAGCGAACTACAGATAGCGAACTACAGATGGAGAACTACAGATGGAGAACTACAGATAGCGAACCACAGATGGACGATTTACAGATGGCAAACTACAGATGGACGATTTACAGATGGCAAACTACAGATGGAGAACTACAGATGGCGATTTACAGATAGCGAACTACAGATGGAGAACTACAGATGGAGAACTACAGATAGCGAACCACAGATGGACGATTTACAGATGGCAAACTACAGATGGACGATTTACAGATGGCGAACTACAGATAGCAAACTACAGATGGAGAACTACAGATGGAGAACTACAGATGGCGAACTACAGATAGCAAACTACAGATGGAGAACTACAGATAGCGAACTACAGATGGACGATTTACAAATGGACAATTTACAGATGGCGATTTACAGATGGCGAACTACAGATAGCAAACTACAGATGGAGAACTACAGATGGACGATTTACAGATGGCAAACTACAGATGGACGATTTACAGATGGCGATTTACAGATGGCGAACTACAGATGGCAAACTACAGATGGAGGACTACAGATAGCGAACCAAAGATGGACGATTTACAGATGAAGAACTACAGATAGCGAACCACAGATGGACGATTTACAGATGAAGAACTACAGATGGAGAACTACAGATGGACGATTTACAGATGGCAAACTACAGATGGAGAACTACAGATGGACGATTTACAGATGGCAAACTACAGATGGAGAACTACAGATGGACGATTTACAGATGGCAAACTACAGATGGAGAACTACAGATGGCGATTTACAGATAGCGAACTACAGATAGCGAACTACAGATGGAGAACTACAGATGGAGAACTACAGATAGCGAACCACAGATGGACGATTTACAGATGGCAAACTACAGATGGACGATTTACAGATGGCGAACTACAGATAGCAAACTACAGATGGAGAACTACAGATGGACGATTTACAGATGGCAAACTAAAGATAGCGAACTACAGATGGACGATTTACAGATGGCAAACTACAGATGGAGAACTACAGATGGACGATTTACAGATAGCAAACTACAGATGGAGAACTACAGATGGCGATTTACAGATAGCGAATTACAGATAGCGAACTACAGATGGAGAACTACAGATAGCGAACTACAGATGGAGAACTACAGATAGCGAACTACAGATGGACGATTTACAGATGGCAAACTACAGATGGACGATTTACAGATGGCAAACTACAGATGGAGAACTACAGATGGAGAACTACAGATAGCGAACTACAGATGGAGAACTACAGATAGCGAACTACAGATGGACGATTTACAGATGGCAAACTACAGATGGACGATTTACAGATGGCAAACTACAGATGGACGATTTACAGATGGCGATTTACAGATAGCAAACTACAGATGGAGAACTACAGATAGCAAACTACAGATGGAGAACTACAGATAGCGAACTACAGATGGACGATTTACAGATGGCAAACTACAGATGGACGATTTACAGATGGCGAACTACAGATAGCAAACTACAGATGGAGAACTACAGATAGCAAACTACAGATGGAGAACTACAGATAGCGAACTACAGATAGCAAACTACAGATGGAGAACTACAGATAGCGAACTACAGATGGCGATTTACAGATGGCGAACTACAGATAGCAAACTACAGATGGAGAACTACAGATAGCGAACTACAGATGGACGATTTACAGATAGCGAACCACAGATGGACGATTTACAGATAGCGAACTACAGATGGCAAACTACAGATGGCAAACTACAGATGGAGAACTACAGATAGCGAACCACAGATGGACGATTTACAGATGGCAAACTACAGATAGCGAACTACAGATGGACGATTTACAGATGAAGAACTACAGATGGAGAACTACAGATGGCGATTTACAGATGGCGAACTACAGATAGCAAACTACAGATGGAGAACTACAGATGGCGAACTACAGATGGACGATTTACAGATGGCAAACTACAGATGGCGATTTACAGATAGCGAACTACAGATGGCGAACTACAGATGGCAAACTACAGATGGAGAACTACAGATAGCGAACCACAGATGGACGATTTACAGATGAAGAACTACAGATGGAGAACTACAGATGGCGAACTACAGATAGCGAACTACAGATGGCAAACTACAGATGGAGAACTACAGATAGCGAACTACAGATGGCGATTTACAGATAGCTAACTACAGATGGAGAACTACAGATAGCGAACTACAGATGGACGATTTACAGATGGCAAACTACAGATGGACGATTTACAGATGGCGATTTATTGATAGCGAACTACAGATGGCAAACTACAGATGGAGAACTACAGATAGCGAACCACAGATGGACGATTTACAGATGAAGAACTACAGATGGAGAACTACAGATGGCGATTTACAGATGGCGAACTACAGATAACAAACTACAGATGGAGGACTACAGATGGACGATTTACAGATGGCGATTTACAGATGGCGAACTACAGATGGCAAACTACAGATGGAGGACTACAGATAGCGAACCAAAGATGGACGATTTACAGATGGCAAACTACAGATAGCGAACCACAGATGGACGATTTACAGATGGCAAACTACAGATGGAGAACTACAGATGGACGATTTACAGATGGCAAACTACAGATGGAGAACTACAGATGGACGATTTACAGATGGCAAACTACAGATGGAGAACTACAGATGGACGATTTACAGATGGCAAACTACAGATGGAGAACTACAGATGGACGATTTACAGATGGCAAACTACAGATGGAGAACTACAGATGGCGATTTACAGATAGCGAACTACAGATAGCGAACTACAGATGGAGAACTACAGATGGAGAACTACAGATGGAGAACTACAGATAGCGAACCACAGATGGACGATTTACAGATGGCAAACTACAGATGGAGAACTACAGATGGACGATTTACAGATGGCAAACTACAGATGGAGAACTACAGATGGCGATTTACAGATAGCGAACTACAGATAGCGAACTACAGATGGAGAACTACAGATGGAGAACTACAGATAGCGAACCACAGATGGACGATTTACAGATGGCAAACTACAGATGGACGATTTACAGATGGCGAACTACAGATAGCAAACTACAGATGGAGAACTACAGATGGACGATTTACAGATGGCAAACTAAAGATAGCGAACTACAGATGGACGATTTACAGATGGCAAACTACAGATGGAGAACTACAGATGGACGATTTACAGATAGCAAACTACAGATGGAGAACTACAGATGGCGATTTACAGATAGCGAATTACAGATAGCGAACTACAGATGGAGAACTACAGATAGCGAACTACAGATGGAGAACTACAGATAGCGAACTACAGATGGACGATTTACAGATGGCAAACTACAGATGGACGATTTACAGATGGCAAACTACAGATGGAGAACTACAGATGGACGATTTACAGATAGCAAACTACAGATGGAGAACTACAGATGGCGATTTACAGATAGCGAACTACAGATAGCGAACTACAGATGGAGAACTACAGATAGCGAACTACAGATGGACGATTTACAGATGGCAAACTACAGATGGACGATTTACAGATGGCAAACTACAGATGGACGATTTACAGATGGCGATTTACAGATAGCAAACTACAGATGGAGAACTACAGATAGCAAACTACAGATGGAGAACTACAGATAGCGAACTACAGATGGACGATTTACAGATGGCAAACTACAGATGGACGATTTACAGATGGCGAACTACAGATAGCAAACTACAGATGGAGAACTACAGATAGCAAACTACAGATGGAGAACTACAGATAGCGAACTACAGATAGCAAACTACAGATGGAGAACTACAGATAGCGAACTACAGATGGCGATTTACAGATGGCGAACTACAGATAGCGAACTACAGATGGCGATTTACAGATGGCGAACTACAGATAGCAAACTACAGATGGAGAACTACAGATAGCGAACTACAGATGGAGAACTACAGATAGCAAACTACAGATAGCGAACTACAGATGGCGATTTACAGATGGCGAACTACAGATAGCAAACTACAGATGGAGAACTACAGATAGCGAACTACAGATGGACGATTTACAGATAGCGAACCACAGATGGACGATTTACAGATAGCGAACTACAGATGGCAAACTACAGATGGCAAACTACAGATGGAGAACTACAGATAGCGAACCACAGATGGACGATTTACAGATGGCAAACTACAGATAGCGAACTACAGATGGACGATTTACAGATGAAGAACTACAGATGGAGAACTACAGATGGCGATTTACAGATGGCGAACTACAGATAGCAAACTACAGATGGAGAACTACAGATGGCGAACTACAGATGGACGATTTACAGATGGCAAACTACAGATGGCGATTTACAGATAGCGAACTACAGATGGCGAACTACAGATGGCAAACTACAGATGGAGAACTACAGATAGCGAACCACAGATGGACGATTTACAGATGAAGAACTACAGATGGACGATTTACAGATGGCGATTTATTGATAGCGAACTACAGATGGCGATTTACAGATGGCGAACTACAGATAGCAAACTACAGATGGAGAACTACAGATAGCGAACTACAGATGGACAGATGGCAAACTACAGATGGCAAACTACAGATGGAGAACTACAGATAGCGAACCACAGATGGACGATTTACAGATGGCAAACTACAGATAGCGAACTACAGATGGACGATTTACAGATAAGAACTACAGATGGAGAACTACAGATGGCGATTTACAGATGGCGAACTACAGATAGCAAACTACAGATGGAGAACTACAGATGGCGAACTACAGATGGACGATTTACTACAGATGGAACTACAGATGGCGAACTACAGATGGCAAACTACAGATGGAGAACTACAGATAGCGAACCACAGATGGACGATACAGATGGAGAACTACAGATAGCGAACTACAGATGGCGATTTACAGATAGCTAACTACAGATGGAGAACTACAGATAGCGAACTACAGATGGACGATTTACAGATGGAGAACTACAGATGGACGATTTACAGATGGCGATTTATTGATAGCGAACTACAGATGGCAAACTACAGATGGAGAACTACAGATAGCGAACCACAGATGGACGATTTACAGATGAAGAACTACAGATGGAGAACTACAGATGGCGATTTACAGATGGCGAACTACAGATAACAAACTACAGATGGCAAACTACAGATGGACGATTTACAGATGGCGATTTACAGATGGCGAACTACAGATGGCAAACTACAGATGGAGGACTACAGATAGCGAACCAAAGATGGACGATTTACAGATGGCAAACTACAGATAGCGAACCACAGATGGACGATTTACAGATGGCAAACTACAGATGGAGAACTACAGATGGACGATTTACAGATGGCAAACTACAGATGGAGAACTACAGATGGACGATTTACAGATGGCAAACTACAGATGGAGAACTACAGATGGACGATTTACAGATGGCAAACTACAGATGGAGAACTACAGATGGACGATTTACAGATGGCAAACTACAGATGGAGAACTACAGATGGCGATTTACAGATAGCGAACTACAGATAGCGAACTACAGATGGAGAACTACAGATGGAGAACTACAGATGGAGAACTACAGATAGCGAACCACAGATGGACGATTTACAGATGGCAAACTACAGATGGACGATTTACAGATGGCAAACTACAGATAGCGAACTACAGATAGCGAACCAAAGATGGACGATTTACAGATGAAGAACTACAGATAGCGAACCACAGATGGACGATTTACAGATGGCAAACTACAGATGGACGATTTACAGATGGCAAACTACAGATGGAGAACTACAGATGGACGATTTACAGATGGCAAACTACAGATGGAGAACTACAGATGGACGATTTACAGATGGCAAACTACAGATGGAGAACTACAGATGGCGATTTACAGATAGCGAACTACAGATAGCGAACTACAGATGGCGATTTACAGATAGCGAACTACAGATGGAGAACTACAGATAGCAAACTACAGATGGAGAACTACAGATAGCGAACTACAGATAGCAAACTACAGATGGAGAACTACAGATAGCGAACTACAGATGGCGATTTACAGATGGCGAACTACAGATAGCAAACTACAGATGGAGAACTACAGATAGCGAACTACAGATGGACGATTTACAGATAGCGAACCACAGATGGACGATTTACAGATAGCGAACTACAGATGGCAAACTACAGATGGCAAACTACAGATGGAGAACTACAGATAGCGAACCACAGATGGACGATTTACAGATAGCGAACCACAGATGGACGATTTACAGATAGCGAACTACAGATGGCAAACTACAGATGGCAAACTACAGATGGAGAACTACAGATAGCGAACTACAGATGGACGATTTACAGATGAAGAACTACAGATGGAGAACTACAGATGGCGATTTACAGATGGCGAACTACAGATAGCAAACTACAGATGGAGAACTACAGATGGCGAACTACAGATGGACGATTTACAGATGGCAAACTACAGATGGCGATTTACAGATAGCGAACTACAGATGGCGAACTACAGATGGCAAACTACAGATGGAGAACTACAGATAGCGAACCACAGATGGACGATTTACAGATGAAGAACTACAGATGGAGAACTACAGATGGCGAACTACAGATAGCGAACTACAGATGGCAAACTACAGATGGAGAACTACAGATAGCGAACTACAGATGGCGATTTACAGATAGCTAACTACAGATGGAGAACTACAGATAGCGAACTACAGATGGACGATTTACAGATGGCAAACTACAGATGGACGATTTACAGATGGCGATTTATTGATAGCGAACTACAGATGGCAAACTACAGATGGAGAACTACAGATAGCGAACTACAGATGGACGATTTACAGATGGAGAACTACAGATGGACGATTTACAGATGGCGATTTATTGATAGCGAACTACAGATGGCAAACTACAGATGGAGAACTACAGATAGCGAACCACAGATGGACGATTTACAGATGAAGAACTACAGATGGAGAACTACAGATGGCGATTTACAGATGGCGAACTACAGATAACAAACTACAGATGGCAAACTACAGATGGACGATTTACAGATGGCGATTTACAGATGGCGAACTACAGATGGCAAACTACAGATGGAGGACTACAGATAGCGAACCAAAGATGGACGATTTACAGATGGCAAACTACAGATAGCGAACCACAGATGGACGATTTACAGATGGCAAACTACAGATGGAGAACTACAGATGGACGATTTACAGATGGCAAACTACAGATGGAGAACTACAGATGGACGATTTACAGATGGCAAACTACAGATGGAGAACTACAGATGGACGATTTACAGATGGCAAACTACAGATGGAGAACTACAGATGGACGATTTACAGATGGCAAACTACAGATGGAGAACTACAGATGGCGATTTACAGATAGCGAACTACAGATAGCGAACTACAGATGGAGAACTACAGATGGAGAACTACAGATGGAGAACTACAGATAGCGAACCACAGATGGACGATTTACAGATGGCAAACTACAGATGGACGATTTACAGATGGCAAACTACAGATGGAGAACTACAGATGGCGATTTACAGATAGCGAACTACAGATAGCGAACTACAGATGGCGATTTACAGATAGCGAACTACAGATGGAGAACTACAGATAGCAAACTACAGATGGAGAACTACAGATAGCGAACTACAGATAGCAAACTACAGATGGAGAACTACAGATAGCGAACTACAGATGGCGATTTACAGATGGCGAACTACAGATAGCAAACTACAGATGGAGAACTACAGATAGCGAACTACAGATGGACGATTTACAGATAGCGAACCACAGATGGACGATTTACAGATAGCGAACTACAGATGGCAAACTACAGATGGCAAACTACAGATGGAGAACTACAGATAGCGAACCACAGATGGACGATTTACAGATGGCAAACTACAGATAGCGAACTACAGATGGACGATTTACAGATGAAGAACTACAGATGGAGAACTACAGATGGCGATTTACAGATGGCGAACTACAGATAGCAAACTACAGATGGAGAACTACAGATGGCGAACTACAGATGGACGATTTACAGATGGCAAACTACAGATGGCGATTTACAGATAGCGAACTACAGATGGCGAACTACAGATGGCAAACTACAGATGGAGAACTACAGATAGCGAACCACAGATGGACGATTTACAGATGAAGAACTACAGATGGAGAACTACAGATGGCGAACTACAGATAGCGAACTACAGATGGCAAACTACAGATGGAGAACTACAGATAGCGAACTACAGATGGCGATTTACAGATAGCTAACTACAGATGGAGAACTACAGATAGCGAACTACAGATGGACGATTTACAGATGGCAAACTACAGATGGACGATTTACAGATGGCGATTTATTGATAGCGAACTACAGATGGCAAACTACAGATGGAGAACTACAGATAGCGAACCACAGATGGACGATTTACAGATGAAGAACTACAGATGGAGAACTACAGATGGCGATTTACAGATGGCGAACTACAGATAACAAACTACAGATGGCAAACTACAGATGGACGATTTACAGATGGCGATTTACAGATGGCGAACTACAGATGGCAAACTACAGATGGAGGACTACAGATAGCGAACCAAAGATGGACGATTTACAGATGGCAAACTACAGATAGCGAACCACAGATGGACGATTTACAGATGGCAAACTACAGATGGAGAACTACAGATGGACGATTTACAGATGGCAAACTACAGATGGAGAACTACAGATGGACGATTTACAGATGGCAAACTACAGATGGAGAACTACAGATGGACGATTTACAGATGGCAAACTACAGATGGAGAACTACAGATGGACGATTTACAGATGGCAAACTACAGATGGAGAACTACAGATGGACGATTTACAGATGGCAAACTACAGATGGAGAACTACAGATGGACGATTTACAGATGGCAAACTACAGATGGAGAACTACAGATGGACGATTTACAGATGGCAAACTACAGATGGAGAACTACAGATGGCGATTTACAGATAGCGAACTACAGATAGCGAACTACAGATGGACGATTTACAGATGGCAAACTACAGATGGACGATTTACAGATGGCAAACTACAGATGGACGATTTACAGATGGCGATTTACAGATGGCGAACTACAGATGGCAAACTACAGATGGAGGACTACAGATAGCGAACCAAAGATGGACGATTTACAGATGGCAAACTACAGATAGCGAACCACAGATGGACGATTTACAGATGAAGAACTACAGATGGAGAACTACAGATGGACGATTTACAGATGGCAAACTACAGATGGAGAACTACAGATGGACGATTTACAGATGGCAAACTACAGATGGAGAACTACAGATGGACGATTTACAGATGGCAAACTACAGATGGAGAACTACAGATGGACGATTTACAGATGGCAAACTACAGATGGAGAACTACAGATGGACGATTTACAGATGGCAAACTACAGATGGAGAACTACAGATGGCGATTTACAGATAGCGAACTACAGATAGCGAACTACAGATGGACGATTTACAGATGGCAAACTACAGATGGACGATTTACAGATGGCGATTTACAGATGGCGAACTACAGATGGCAAACTACAGATGGAGAACTACAGATAGCGAACTACAGATGGACGATTTACAGATGAAGAACTACAGATGGAGAACTACAGATGGACGATTTACAGATGGCAAACTACAGATGGAGAACTACAGATAGCGAACTACAGATGGACGATTTACAGATGAAGAACTACAGATGGAGAACTACAGATGGACGATTTACAGATGGCAAACTACAGATGGACGATTTACAGATGGCAAACTACAGATGGAGAACTACAGATAGCGAACCACAGATGGACGATTTACAGATGAAGAACTACAGATGGAGAACTACAGATGGCGATTTACAGATGGCGAACTACAGATAACAAACTACAGATGGAGAACTACAGATGGACGATTTACAGATGGCGATTTACAGATGGCGAACTACAGATGGCAAACTACAGATGGAGGACTACAGATAGCGAACCAAAGATGGACGATTTACAGATGGCAAACTACAGATAGCGAACCACAGATGGACGATTTACAGATGGCAAACTACAGATGGAGAACTACAGATGGACGATTTACAGATGGCAAACTACAGATGGAGAACTACAGATGGACGATTTACAGATGGCAAACTACAGATGGAGAACTACAGATGGACGATTTACAGATGGCAAACTACAGATGGAGAACTACAGATGGACGATTTACAGATGGCAAACTACAGATGGAGAACTACAGATGGCGATTTACAGATAGCGAACTACAGATAGCGAACTACAGATGGAGAACTACAGATGGAGAACTACAGATGGAGAACTACAGATAGCGAACCACAGATGGACGATTTACAGATGGCAAACTACAGATGGACGATTTACAGATGGCAAACTACAGATGGAGAACTACAGATGGCGATTTACAGATAGCGAACTACAGATAGCGAACTACAGATGGCGATTTACAGATAGCGAACTACAGATGGAGAACTACAGATAGCAAACTACAGATGGAGAACTACAGATAGCGAACTACAGATAGCAAACTACAGATGGAGAACTACAGATAGCGAACTACAGATGGCGATTTACAGATGGCGAACTACAGATAGCAAACTACAGATGGAGAACTACAGATAGCGAACTACAGATGGACGATTTACAGATAGCGAACCACAGATGGACGATTTACAGATAGCGAACTACAGATGGCAAACTACAGATGGCAAACTACAGATGGAGAACTACAGATAGCGAACCACAGATGGACGATTTACAGATGGCAAACTACAGATAGCGAACTACAGATGGACGATTTACAGATGAAGAACTACAGATGGAGAACTACAGATGGCGATTTACAGATGGCGAACTACAGATAGCAAACTACAGATGGAGAACTACAGATGGCGAACTACAGATGGACGATTTACAGATGGCAAACTACAGATGGCGATTTACAGATAGCGAACTACAGATGGCGAACTACAGATGGCAAACTACAGATGGAGAACTACAGATAGCGAACCACAGATGGACGATTTACAGATGAAGAACTACAGATGGAGAACTACAGATGGCGAACTACAGATAGCGAACTACAGATGGCAAACTACAGATGGAGAACTACAGATAGCGAACTACAGATGGCGATTTACAGATAGCTAACTACAGATGGAGAACTACAGATAGCGAACTACAGATGGACGATTTACAGATGGCAAACTACAGATGGACGATTTACAGATGGCGATTTATTGATAGCGAACTACAGATGGCAAACTACAGATGGAGAACTACAGATAGCGAACCACAGATGGACGATTTACAGATGAAGAACTACAGATGGAGAACTACAGATGGCGATTTACAGATGGCGAACTACAGATAACAAACTACAGATGGCAAACTACAGATGGACGATTTACAGATGGCGATTTACAGATGGCGAACTACAGATGGCAAACTACAGATGGAGGACTACAGATAGCGAACCAAAGATGGACGATTTACAGATGGCAAACTACAGATAGCGAACCACAGATGGACGATTTACAGATGGCAAACTACAGATGGAGAACTACAGATGGACGATTTACAGATGGCAAACTACAGATGGAGAACTACAGATGGACGATTTACAGATGGCAAACTACAGATGGAGAACTACAGATGGACGATTTACAGATGGCAAACTACAGATGGAGAACTACAGATGGACGATTTACAGATGGCAAACTACAGATGGAGAACTACAGATGGACGATTTACAGATGGCAAACTACAGATGGAGAACTACAGATGGCGATTTACAGATAGCGAACTACAGATAGCGAACTACAGATGGACGATTTACAGATGGCAAACTACAGATGGACGATTTACAGATGGCGATTTACAGATGGCGAACTACAGATGGCAAACTACAGATGGAGGACTACAGATAGCGAACCAAAGATGGACGATTTACAGATGAAGAACTACAGATGGAGAACTACAGATGGACGATTTACAGATGGCAAACTACAGATGGAGAACTACAGATAGCGAACTACAGATGGACGATTTACAGATGAAGAACTACAGATGGAGAACTACAGATGGACGATTTACAGATGGCAAACTACAGATAGCGAACTACAGATGGACGATTTACAGATGGCAAACTACAGATGGACGATTTACAGATGGCAAACTACAGATGGAGAACTACAGATGGCGATTTACAGATAGCGAACTACAGATAGCGAACTACAGATGGACGATTTACAGATGGCAAACTACAGATGGACGATTTACAGATGGCGATTTACAGATGGCGAACTACAGATGGCAAACTACAGATGGAGGACTACAGATAGCGAACCAAAGATGGACGATTTACAGATGGCAAACTACAGATAGCGAACTACAGATGGACGATTTACAGATGAAGAACTACAGATGGAGAACTACAGATGGACGATTTACAGATGGCAAACTACAGATGGAGAACTACAGATGGACGATTTACAGATGGCAAACTACAGATGGAGAACTACAGATGGACGATTTACAGATGGCAAACTACAGATGGAGAACTACAGATGGACGATTTACAGATGGCAAACTACAGATGGAGAACTACAGATGGACGATTTACAGATGGCAAACTACAGATGGAGAACTACAGATGGCGATTTACAGATAGCGAACTACAGATAGCGAACTACAGATGGACGATTTACAGATGGCAAACTACAGATGGACGATTTACAGATGGCGATTTACAGATGGCGAACTACAGATGGCAAACTACAGATGGCAAACTACAGATAGCGAACCACAGATGGACGATTTACAGATGAAGAACTACAGATGGAGAACTACAGATGGACGATTTACAGATGGCAAACTACAGATGGAGAACTACAGATGGACGATTTACAGATGGCAAACTACAGATGGAGAACTACAGATGGACGATTTACAGATGGCAAACTACAGATGGAGAACTACAGATGGCGATTTACAGATAGCGAACTACAGATAGCGAACTACAGATGGACGATTTACAGATGGCAAACTACAGATGGACGATTTACAGATGGCGATTTACAGATGGCGAACTACAGATGGCAAACTACAGATGGAGGACTACAGATAGCGAACCAAAGATGGACGATTTACAGATGAAGAACTACAGATAGCGAACCACAGATGGACGATTTACAGATGAAGAACTACAGATGGAGAACTACAGATGGACGATTTACAGATGGCAAACTACAGATAGCGAACTACAGATGGACGATTTACAGATGGCAAACTACAGATGGAGAACTACAGATGGACGATTTACAGATGGCAAACTACAGATGGAGAACTACAGATGGCGATTTACAGATAGCGAACTACAGATAGCGAACTACAGATGGAGAACTACAGATGGAGAACTACAGATAGCGAACCACAGATGGACGATTTACAGATGGCAAACTACAGATGGACGATTTACAGATGGCAAACTACAGATGGAGAACTACAGATGGCGATTTACAGATAGCGAACTACAGATAGCGAACTACAGATGGACGATTTACAGATGGCAAACTACAGATGGACGATTTACAGATGGCGATTTACAGATGGCGAACTACAGATGGCAAACTACAGATGGAGGACTACAGATGGACGATTTACAGATGGCGATTTACAGATGGCGAACTACAGATGGCAAACTACAGATGGAGGACTACAGATAGCGAACCAAAGATGGACGATTTACAGATGGCAAACTACAGATAGCGAACCACAGATGGACGATTTACAGATGAAGAACTACAGATGGAGAACTACAGATGGACGATTTACAGATGGCAAACTACAGATAGCGAACTACAGATGGACGATTTACAGATGGCAAACTACAGATGGAGAACTACAGATGGACGATTTACAGATGGCAAACTACAGATGGAGAACTACAGATGGCGATTTACAGATAGCGAACTACAGATAGCGAACTACAGATGGAGAACTACAGATGGAGAACTACAGATAGCGAACCACAGATGGACGATTTACAGATGGCAAACTACAGATGGACGATTTACAGATGGCAAACTACAGATGGAGAACTACAGATGGCGATTTACAGATAGCGAACTACAGATGGAGAACTACAGATGGAGAACTACAGATAGCGAACCACAGATGGACGATTTACAGATGGCAAACTACAGATGGACGATTTACAGATGGCGAACTACAGATAGCAAACTACAGATGGAGAACTACAGATGGAGAACTACAGATGGCGAACTACAGATAGCAAACTACAGATGGAGAACTACAGATAGCGAACTACAGATGGACGATTTACAAATGGACAATTTACAGATGGCGATTTACAGATGGCGAACTACAGATAGCAAACTACAGATAGCGAACTACAGATGGACGATTTACAGATGGCAAACTACAGATGGACGATTTACAGATGGCGATTTACAGATGGCGAACTACAGATGGCAAACTACAGATGGAGGACTACAGATAGCGAACCAAAGATGGACGATTTACAGATGAAGAACTACAGATAGCGAACCACAGATGGACGATTTACAGATGAAGAACTACAGATGGAGAACTACAGATGGACGATTTACAGATGGCAAACTACAGATAGCGAACTACAGATGGACGATTTACAGATGGCAAACTACAGATGGAGAACTACAGATGGACGATTTACAGATGGCAAACTACAGATGGAGAACTACAGATGGCGATTTACAGATAGCGAACTACAGATAGCGAACTACAGATGGAGAACTACAGATGGAGAACTACAGATAGCGAACCACAGATGGACGATTTACAGATGGCAAACTACAGATGGACGATTTACAGATGGCGAACTACAGATAGCAAACTACAGATGGAGAACTACAGATGGACGATTTACAGATGGCAAACTAAAGATAGCGAACTACAGATGGACGATTTACAGATGGCAAACTACAGATGGAGAACTACAGATGGACGATTTACAGATAGCAAACTACAGATGGAGAACTACAGATGGCGATTTACAGATAGCGAATTACAGATAGCGAACTACAGATGGAGAACTACAGATAGCGAACTACAGATGGAGAACTACAGATAGCGAACTACAGATGGACGATTTACAGATGGCAAACTACAGATGGACGATTTACAGATGGCAAACTACAGATGGAGAACTACAGATGGAGAACTACAGATAGCGAACTACAGATGGAGAACTACAGATAGCGAACTACAGATGGACGATTTACAGATGGCAAACTACAGATGGACGATTTACAGATGGCAAACTACAGATGGACGATTTACAGATGGCGATTTACAGATAGCAAACTACAGATGGAGAACTACAGATAGCAAACTACAGATGGAGAACTACAGATAGCGAACTACAGATGGACGATTTACAGATGGCAAACTACAGATGGACGATTTACAGATGGCGAACTACAGATAGCAAACTACAGATGGAGAACTACAGATAGCAAACTACAGATGGAGAACTACAGATAGCGAACTACAGATAGCAAACTACAGATGGAGAACTACAGATAGCGAACTACAGATGGCGATTTACAGATGGCGAACTACAGATAGCAAACTACAGATGGAGAACTACAGATAGCGAACTACAGATGGACGATTTACAGATAGCGAACCACAGATGGACGATTTATAGATAGCGAACTACAGATGGCAAACTACAGATGGAGAACTACAGATAGCGAACCACAGATGGACGATTTACAGATGGCAAACTACAGATAGCGAACTACAGATGGACGATTTACAGATGAAGAACTACAGATGGAGAACTACAGATGGCGATTTACAGATGGCGAACTACAGATAGCAAACTACAGATGGAGAACTACAGATGGCGAACTACAGATGGACGATTTACAGATGGCAAACTACAGATGGCGATTTACAGATAGCGAACTACAGATGGCGAACTACAGATGGCAAACTACAGATGGAGAACTACAGATAGCGAACCACAGATGGACGATTTACAGATGAAGAACTACAGATGGAGAACTACAGATGGCGAACTACAGATAGCGAACTACAGATGGCAAACTACAGATGGAGAACTACAGATAGCGAACTACAGATGGCGATTTACAGATAGCTAACTACAGATGGAGAACTACAGATAGCGAACTACAGATGGACGATTTACAGATGGCAAACTACAGATGGACGATTTACAGATGGCGATTTATTGATAGCGAACTACAGATGGCAAACTACAGATGGAGAACTACAGATAGCGAACCACAGATGGACGATTTACAGATGGAGAACTACAGATGGACGATTTACAGATGGCGATTTATTGATAGCGAACTACAGATGGCAAACTACAGATGGAGAACTACAGATAGCGAACCACAGATGGACGATTTACAGATGGCAAACTACAGATGGACGATTTACAGATGGCGATTTATTGATAGCGAACTACAGATGGCAAACTACAGATGGAGAACTACAGATAGCGAACCACAGATGGACGATTTACAGATGAAGAACTACAGATGGAGAACTACAGATGGCGATTTACAGATGGCGAACTACAGATAACAAACTACAGATGGCAAACTACAGATGGACGATTTACAGATGGCGATTTACAGATGGCGAACTACAGATGGCAAACTACAGATGGAGGACTACAGATAGCGAACCAAAGATGGACGATTTACAGATGGCAAACTACAGATAGCGAACCACAGATGGACGATTTACAGATGGCAAACTACAGATGGAGAACTACAGATGGACGATTTACAGATGGCAAACTACAGATGGAGAACTACAGATGGACGATTTACAGATGGCAAACTACAGATGGAGAACTACAGATGGACGATTTACAGATGGCAAACTACAGATGGAGAACTACAGATGGACGATTTACAGATGGCAAACTACAGATGGAGAACTACAGATGGCGATTTACAGATAGCGAACTACAGATAGCGAACTACAGATGGAGAACTACAGATGGAGAACTACAGATAGCGAACCACAGATGGACGATTTACAGATGGCAAACTACAGATGGAGAACTACAGATGGACGATTTACAGATGGCAAACTACAGATGGAGAACTACAGATGGACGATTTACAGATGGCAAACTACAGATGGAGAACTACAGATGGCGATTTACAGATAGCGAACTACAGATAGCGAACTACAGATGGAGAACTACAGATGGAGAACTACAGATAGCGAACCACAGATGGACGATTTACAGATGGCAAACTACAGATGGACGATTTACAGATGGCGAACTACAGATAGCAAACTACAGATGGAGAACTACAGATGGACGATTTACAGATGGCAAACTAAAGATAGCGAACTACAGATGGACGATTTACAGATGGCAAACTACAGATGGAGAACTACAGATGGACGATTTACAGATAGCAAACTACAGATGGAGAACTACAGATGGCGATTTACAGATAGCGAATTACAGATAGCGAACTACAGATGGAGAACTACAGATAGCGAACTACAGATGGAGAACTACAGATAGCGAACTACAGATGGACGATTTACAGATGGCAAACTACAGATGGACGATTTACAGATGGCAAACTACAGATGGAGAACTACAGATGGACGATTTACAGATAGCAAACTACAGATGGAGAACTACAGATGGCGATTTACAGATAGCGAACTACAGATAGCGAACTACAGATGGAGAACTACAGATAGCGAACTACAGATGGACGATTTACAGATGGCAAACTACAGATGGACGATTTACAGATGGCGATTTACAGATAGCAAACTACAGATGGAGAACTACAGATAGCAAACTACAGATGGAGAACTACAGATAGCGAACTACAGATGGACGATTTACAGATGGCAAACTACAGATGGACGATTTACAGATGGCGAACTACAGATAGCAAACTACAGATGGAGAACTACAGATAGCAAACTACAGATGGAGAACTACAGATAGCGAACTACAGATAGCAAACTACAGATGGAGAACTACAGATAGCGAACTACAGATGGCGATTTACAGATGGCGAACTACAGATAGCAAACTACAGATGGAGAACTACAGATAGCGAACTACAGATAGCGAACTACAGATGGCGATTTACAGATGGCGAACTACAGATAGCAAACTACAGATGGAGAACTACAGATAGCGAACTACAGATGGACGATTTACAGATAGCGAACCACAGATGGACGATTTACAGATAGCGAACTACAGATGGCAAACTACAGATGGCAAACTACAGATGGAGAACTACAGATAGCGAACCACAGATGGACGATTTACAGATGGCAAACTACAGATAGCGAACTACAGATGGACGATTTACAGATGAAGAACTACAGATGGAGAACTACAGATGGCGATTTACAGATGGCGAACTACAGATAGCAAACTACAGATGGAGAACTACAGATGGCGAACTACAGATGGACGATTTACAGATAGCGAACTACAGATGGCGATTTACAGATAGCGAACTACAGATGGCGAACTACAGATGGCAAACTACAGATGGAGAACTACAGATAGCGAACCACAGATGGACGATTTACAGATGAAGAACTACAGATGGAGAACTACAGATGGCGAACTACAGATAGCGAACTACAGATGGCAAACTACAGATGGAGAACTACAGATAGCGAACTACAGATGGCGATTTACAGATAGCTAACTACAGATGGAGAACTACAGATAGCGAACTACAGATGGACGATTTACAGATGGAGAACTACAGATGGACGATTTACAGATGGCGATTTATTGATAGCGAACTACAGATGGCAAACTACAGATGGAGAACTACAGATAGCGAACCACAGATGGACGATTTACAGATGAAGAACTACAGATGGAGAACTACAGATGGCGATTTACAGATGGCGAACTACAGATAACAAACTACAGATGGCAAACTACAGATGGACGATTTACAGATGGCGATTTACAGATGGCGAACTACAGATGGCAAACTACAGATGGAGGACTACAGATAGCGAACCAAAGATGGACGATTTACAGATGGCAAACTACAGATAGCGAACCACAGATGGACGATTTACAGATGGCAAACTACAGATGGAGAACTACAGATGGACGATTTACAGATGGCAAACTACAGATGGAGAACTACAGATGGACGATTTACAGATGGCAAACTACAGATGGAGAACTACAGATGGACGATTTACAGATGGCAAACTACAGATGGAGAACTACAGATGGACGATTTACAGATGGCAAACTACAGATGGAGAACTACAGATGGCGATTTACAGATAGCGAACTACAGATAGCGAACTACAGATGGAGAACTACAGATGGAGAACTACAGATGGAGAACTACAGATAGCGAACCACAGATGGACGATTTACAGATGGCAAACTACAGATGGACGATTTACAGATGGCAAACTACAGATGGAGAACTACAGATGGCGATTTACAGATAGCGAACTACAGATAGCGAACTACAGATGGCGATTTACAGATAGCGAACTACAGATGGAGAACTACAGATGGAGAACTACAGATAGCGAACCACAGATGGACGATTTACAGATGGCAAACTACAGATGGACGATTTACAGATGGCGAACTACAGATAGCAAACTACAGATGGAGAACTACAGATGGAGAACTACAGATGGCGAACTACAGATAGCAAACTACAGATGGAGAACTACAGATAGCGAACTACAGATGGACGATTTACAAATGGACAATTTACAGATGGCGATTTACAGATGGCGAACTACAGATAGCAAACTACAGATGGAGAACTACAGATGGACGATTTACAGATGGCAAACTACAGATGGACGATTTACAGATGGCGATTTACAGATGGCGAACTACAGATGGCAAACTACAGATGGAGGACTACAGATAGCGAACCAAAGATGGACGATTTACAGATGAAGAACTACAGATAGCGAACCACAGATGGACGATTTACAGATGAAGAACTACAGATGGAGAACTACAGATGGACGATTTACAGATGGCAAACTACAGATGGACGATTTACAGATGGCAAACTACAGATGGAGAACTACAGATGGACGATTTACAGATGGCAAACTACAGATGGAGAACTACAGATGGCGATTTACAGATAGCGAACTACAGATAGCGAACTACAGATGGAGAACTACAGATGGAGAACTACAGATAGCGAACCACAGATGGACGATTTACAGATGGCAAACTACAGATGGACGATTTACAGATGGCGAACTACAGATAGCAAACTACAGATGGAGAACTACAGATGGACGATTTACAGATGGCAAACTAAAGATAGCGAACTACAGATGGACGATTTACAGATGGCAAACTACAGATGGAGAACTACAGATGGACGATTTACAGATAGCAAACTACAGATGGAGAACTACAGATGGCGATTTACAGATAGCGAATTACAGATAGCGAACTACAGATGGAGAACTACAGATAGCGAACTACAGATGGAGAACTACAGATAGCGAACTACAGATGGACGATTTACAGATGGCAAACTACAGATGGACGATTTACAGATGGCGAACTACAGATGGACGATTTACAGATGGCAAACTACAGATGGACGATTTACAGATGGCAAACTACAGATGGACGATTTACAGATGGACGATTTACAGATAGCAAACTACAGATGGAGAACTACAGATGGCGATTTACAGATAGCGAACTACAGATGGCAAACTACAGATGGACGATTTACAGATGGCAAACTACAGATGGACGATTTACAGATGGCGATTTACAGATAGCAAACTACAGATGGAGAACTACAGATAGCAAACTACAGATGGAGAACTACAGATAGCGAACTACAGATGGACGATTTACAGATGGCAAACTACAGATGGACGATTTACAGATGGCGAACTACAGATGGCGAACTACAGATAGCAAACTACAGATGGAGAACTACAGATAGCAAACTACAGATGGAGAACTACAGATAGCGAACTACAGATAGCAAACTACAGATGGAGAACTACAGATAGCGAACTACAGATGGCGATTTACAGATGGCGAACTACAGATAGCAAACTACAGATGGAGAACTACAGATAGCGAACTACAGATAGCGAACTACAGATGGCGATTTACAGATGGCGAACTACAGATAGCAAACTACAGATGGAGAACTACAGATAGCGAACTACAGATGGACGATTTACAGATAGCGAACCACAGATGGACGATTTACAGATAGCGAACTACAGATGGCAAACTACAGATGGCAAACTACAGATGGAGAACTACAGATAGCGAACCACAGATGGACGATTTACAGATGGCAAACTACAGATAGCGAACTACAGATGGACGATTTACAGATGAAGAACTACAGATGGAGAACTACAGATGGCGATTTACAGATGGCGAACTACAGATAGCAAACTACAGATGGAGAACTACAGATGGCGAACTACAGATGGACGATTTACAGATGGCAAACTACAGATGGCGATTTACAGATAGCGAACTACAGATGGCGAACTACAGATGGCAAACTACAGATGGAGAACTACAGATAGCGAACCACAGATGGACGATTTACAGATGAAGAACTACAGATGGAGAACTACATATGGCGAACTACAGATAGCGAACTACAGATGGCAAACTACAGATGGAGAACTACAGATAGCGAACTACAGATGGCGATTTACAGATAGCTAACTACAGATGGAGAACTACAGATAGCGAACTACAGATGGACGATTTACAGATGGAGAACTACAGATGGACGATTTACAGATGGCGATTTATTGATAGCGAACTACAGATGGCAAACTACAGATGGAGAACTACAGATAGCGAACCACAGATGGACGATTTACAGATGAAGAACTACAGATGGAGAACTACAGATGGCGATTTACAGATGGCGAACTACAGATAACAAACTACAGATGGCAAACTACAGATGGACGATTTACAGATGGCGATTTACAGATAGCGAACTACAGATGGCGATTTACAGATAGCGAACTACAGATGGAGAACTACAGATAGCGAACTACAGATGGACGATTTACAGATGGCAAACTACAGATGGAGAACTACAGATGGCGATTTACAGATAGCGAACTACAGATAGCGAACTACAGATGGCGATTTACAGATAGCGAACTACAGATGGAGAACTACAGATGGAGAACTACAGATAGCGAACCACAGATGGACGATTTACAGATGGCAAACTACAGATGGACGATTTACAGATGGCGAACTACAGATAGCAAACTACAGATGGAGAACTACAGATGGAGAACTACAGATGGCGAACTACAGATAGCAAACTACAGATGGAGAACTACAGATAGCGAACTACAGATGGACGATTTACAAATGGACAATTTACAGATGGCGATTTACAGATGGCGAACTACAGATAGCAAACTACAGATGGAGAACTACAGATGGACGATTTACAGATGGCAAACTACAGATGGACGATTTACAGATGGCGATTTACAGATGGCGAACTACAGATGGCAAACTACAGATGGACGATTTACAGATGGCAAACTACAGATGGACGATTTACAGATGAAGAACTACAGATAGCGAACCACAGATGGACGATTTACAGATGAAGAACTACAGATGGAGAACTACAGATGGACGATTTACAGATGGCAAACTACAGATGGAGAACTACAGATGGACGATTTACAGATGGCAAACTACAGATGGAGAACTACAGATGGACGATTTACAGATGGCAAACTACAGATGGAGAACTACAGATGGCGATTTACAGATAGCGAACTACAGATAGCGAACTACAGATGGAGAACTACAGATGGAGAACTACAGATAGCGAACCACAGATGGACGATTTACAGATGGCAAACTACAGATGGACGATTTACAGATGGCGAACTACAGATAGCAAACTACAGATGGAGAACTACAGATGGACGATTTACAGATGGCAAACTAAAGATAGCGAACTACAGATGGACGATTTACAGATGGCAAACTACAGATGGAGAACTACAGATGGACGATTTACAGATAGCAAACTACAGATGGAGAACTACAGATGGCGATTTACAGATAGCGAATTACAGATAGCAAACTACAGATGGAGAACTACAGATAGCGAACTACAGATGGAGAACTACAGATAGCGAACTACAGATGGACGATTTACAGATGGCAAACTACAGATGGACGATTTACAGATGGCGAACTACAGATAGCAAACTACAGATGGAGAACTACAGATAGCAAACTACAGATGGAGAACTACAGATAGCGAACTACAGATAGCAAACTACAGATGGAGAACTACAGATAGCGAACTACAGATGGCGATTTACAGATGGCGAACTACAGATGGACGATTTACAGATGGCAAACTACAGATGGACGATTTACAGATGGCAAACTACAGATGGACGATTTACAGATGGACGATTTACAGATAGCAAACTACAGATGGAGAACTACAGATGGCGATTTACAGATAGCGAACTACAGATGGCAAACTACAGATGGACGATTTACAGATGGCAAACTACAGATGGACGATTTACAGATGGCGATTTACAGATAGCAAACTACAGATGGAGAACTACAGATAGCAAACTACAGATGGAGAACTACAGATAGCGAACTACAGATGGACGATTTACAGATGGCAAACTACAGATGGACGATTTACAGATGGCGAACTACAGATGGCGAACTACAGATAGCAAACTACAGATGGAGAACTACAGATAGCAAACTACAGATGGAGAACTACAGATAGCGAACTACAGATAGCAAACTACAGATGGAGAACTACAGATAGCGAACTACAGATGGCGATTTACAGATGGCGAACTACAGATAGCAAACTACAGATGGAGAACTACAGATAGCGAACTACAGATAGCGAACTACAGATAGCGAACTACAGATGGCGATTTACAGATGGCGAACTACAGATAGCAAACTACAGATGGAGAACTACAGATAGCGAACTACAGATGGACGATTTACAGATAGCGAACCACAGATGGACGATTTACAGATAGCGAACTACAGATGGCAAACTACAGATGGCAAACTACAGATGGAGAACTACAGATAGCGAACCACAGATGGACGATTTACAGATGGCAAACTACAGATAGCGAACTACAGATGGACGATTTACAGATGAAGAACTACAGATGGAGAACTACAGATGGCGATTTACAGATGGCGAACTACAGATAGCAAACTACAGATGGAGAACTACAGATGGCGAACTACAGATGGACGATTTACAGATGGCAAACTACAGATGGCGATTTACAGATAGCGAACTACAGATGGCGAACTACAGATGGCAAACTACAGATGGAGAACTACAGATAGCGAACCACAGATGGACGATTTACAGATGAAGAACTACAGATGGAGAACTACAGATGGCGAACTACAGATAGCGAACTACAGATGGCAAACTACAGATGGAGAACTACAGATAGCGAACTACAGATGGCGATTTACAGATAGCTAACTACAGATGGAGAACTACAGATAGCGAACTACAGATGGACGATTTACAGATGGCAAACTACAGATGGACGATTTACAGATGGCGATTTATTGATAGCGAACTACAGATGGCAAACTACAGATGGAGAACTACAGATAGCGAACCACAGATGGACGATTTACAGATGGCGATTTACAGATTGCGAACTACAGATGGCGATTTACAGATGGCGAACTACAGATAGCAAACTACAGATGGAGAACTACAGATAGCGAACTACAGATGGCGATTTACAGATAGCGAACTACAGATGGCAAACTACAGATGGACGATTTACAGATGGCAAACTACAGATGGACGATTTACAGATGGCGATTTACAGATAGCAAACTACAGATGGAGAACTACAGATAGCAAACTACAGATGGAGAACTACAGATAGCGAACTACAGATGGACGATTTACAGATGGCAAACTACAGATGGACGATTTACAGATAGCAAACTACAGATGGAGAACTACAGATGGAGAACTACAGATGGCGATTTACAGATGGCGAACTACAGATAACAAACTACAGATGGCAAACTACAGATGGACGATTTACAGATGGCGATTTACAGATAGCGAACTACAGATGGCGATTTACAGATGGCGAACTACAGATAGCAAACTACAGATGGAGAACTACAGATAGCGAACTACAGATAGCGAACTACAGATGGCGATTTACAGATGGCGAACTACAGATAGCAAACTACAGATGGAGAACTACAGATAGCGAACTACAGATGGACGATTTACAGATAGCGAACCACAGATGGACGATTTACAGATAGCGAACTACAGATGGCAAACTACAGATGGCAAACTACAGATGGAGAACTACAGATAGCGAACCACAGATGGACGATTTACAGATGGCAAACTACAGATAGCGAACTACAGATGGACGATTTACAGATGAAGAACTACAGATAGCGAACTACAGATGGACGATTTACAGATGAAGAACTACAGATGGAGAACTACAGATGGCGATTTACAGATGGCGAACTACAGATAGCAAACTACAGATGGAGAACTACAGATGGCGATTTACAGATAGCGAACTACAGATGGCGAACTACAGATGGCAAACTACAGATGGAGAACTACAGATAGCGAACCACAGATGGACGATTTACAGATGAAGAACTACAGATGGAGAACTACATATGGCGAACTACAGATAGCGAACTACAGATGGCAAACTACAGATGGAGAACTACAGATAGCGAACTACAGATGGCGATTTACAGATAGCTAACTACAGATGGAGAACTACAGATAGCGAACTACAGATGGACGATTTACAGATGGAGAACTACAGATGGACGATTTACAGATGGCGATTTATTGATAGCGAACTACAGATGGCAAACTACAGATGGAGAACTACAGATAGCGAACCACAGATGGACGATTTACAGATGAAGAACTACAGATGGAGAACTACAGATGGCGATTTACAGATGGCGAACTACAGATAACAAACTACAGATGGCAAACTACAGATGGACGATTTACAGATGGCGATTTACAGATAGCGAACTACAGATGGCGATTTACAGATAGCGAACTACAGATGGACGATTTACAGATGGCAAACTACAGATGGACGATTTACAGATGGCAAACTACAGATGGAGAACTACAGATGGCGATTTACAGATAGCGAACTACAGATAGCGAACTACAGATGGCGATTTACAGATAGCGAACTACAGATGGAGAACTACAGATGGAGAACTACAGATAGCGAACCACAGATGGACGATTTACAGATGGCAAACTACAGATGGACGATTTACAGATGGCGAACTACAGATAGCAAACTACAGATGGAGAACTACAGATGGAGAACTACAGATGGCGAACTACAGATAGCAAACTACAGATGGAGAACTACAGATAGCGAACTACAGATGGACGATTTACAAATGGACAATTTACAGATGGCGATTTACAGATGGCGATTTACAGATGGCGAACTACAGATAGCGAACTACAGATAGCGAACTACAGATGGACGATTTACAGATGAAGAACTACAGATGGAGAACTACAGATGGACGATTTACAGATGGCAAACTACAGATAGCGAACTACAGATGGACGATTTACAGATGGCAAACTACAGATAGCAAACTACAGATGGAGAACTACAGATGGACGATTTACAGATGGCAAACTACAGATGGACGATTTACAGATGGCGATTTACAGATGGCGAACTACAGATGGCAAACTACAGATGGACGATTTACAGATGGCAAACTACAGATGGACGATTTACAGATGAAGAACTACAGATAGCGAACCACAGATGGACGATTTACAGATGAAGAACTACAGATGGAGAACTACAGATGGACGATTTACAGATGGCAAACTACAGATGGAGAACTACAGATGGACGATTTACAGATGGCAAACTACAGATGGAGAACTACAGATGGACGATTTACAGATGGCAAACTACAGATGGAGAACTACAGATGGCGATTTACAGATAGCGAACTACAGATAGCGAACTACAGATGGAGAACTACAGATGGAGAACTACAGATAGCGAACCACAGATGGACGATTTACAGATGGCAAACTACAGATGGACGATTTACAGATGGCGAACTACAGATAGCAAACTACAGATGGAGAACTACAGATGGACGATTTACAGATGGCAAACTAAAGATAGCGAACTACAGATGGACGATTTACAGATGGCAAACTACAGATGGAGAACTACAGATGGACGATTTACAGATAGCAAACTACAGATGGAGAACTACAGATGGCGATTTACAGATAGCGAATTACAGATAGCGAACTACAGATGGAGAACTACAGATAGCGAACTACAGATGGAGAACTACAGATAGCGAACTACAGATGGACGATTTACAGATGGCAAACTACAGATGGACGATTTACAGATGGCGAACTACAGATGGACGATTTACAGATGGCAAACTACAGATGGACGATTTACAGATGGCAAACTACAGATGGACGATTTACAGATGGACGATTTACAGATAGCAAACTACAGATGGAGAACTACAGATGGCGATTTACAGATAGCGAACTACAGATGGCAAACTACAGATGGACGATTTACAGATGGCAAACTACAGATGGACGATTTACAGATGGCGATTTACAGATAGCAAACTACAGATGGAGAACTACAGATAGCAAACTACAGATGGAGAACTACAGATAGCGAACTACAGATGGACGATTTACAGATGGCAAACTACAGATGGACGATTTACAGATGGCGAACTACAGATGGCGAACTACAGATAGCAAACTACAGATGGAGAACTACAGATAGCAAACTACAGATGGAGAACTACAGATAGCGAACTACAGATAGCAAACTACAGATGGAGAACTACAGATAGCGAACTACAGATGGCGATTTACAGATGGCGAACTACAGATAGCAAACTACAGATGGAGAACTACAGATAGCGAACTACAGATAGCGAACTACAGATGGCGATTTACAGATGGCGAACTACAGATAGCAAACTACAGATGGAGAACTACAGATAGCGAACTACAGATGGACGATTTACAGATAGCGAACCACAGATGGACGATTTACAGATAGCGAACTACAGATGGCAAACTACAGATGGCAAACTACAGATGGAGAACTACAGATAGCGAACCACAGATGGACGATTTACAGATGGCAAACTACAGATAGCGAACTACAGATGGACGATTTACAGATGAAGAACTACAGATGGAGAACTACAGATGGCGATTTACAGATGGCGAACTACAGATAGCAAACTACAGATGGAGAACTACAGATGGCGAACTACAGATGGACGATTTACAGATGGCAAACTACAGATGGCGATTTACAGATAGCGAACTACAGATGGCGAACTACAGATGGCAAACTACAGATGGAGAACTACAGATAGCGAACCACAGATGGACGATTTACAGATGAAGAACTACAGATGGAGAACTACAGATGGCGAACTACAGATAGCGAACTACAGATGGCAAACTACAGATGGAGAACTACAGATAGCGAACTACAGATGGCGATTTACAGATAGCTAACTACAGATGGAGAACTACAGATAGCGAACTACAGATGGACGATTTACAGATGGCAAACTACAGATGGACGATTTACAGATGGCGATTTATTGATAGCGAACTACAGATGGCAAACTACAGATGGAGAACTACAGATAGCGAACCACAGATGGACGATTTACAGATGAAGAACTACAGATGGAGAACTACAGATGGCGATTTACAGATGGCGAACTACAGATAACAAACTACAGATGGCAAACTACAGATGGACGATTTACAGATGGCGATTTACAGATAGCGAACTACAGATGGCGATTTACAGATAGCGAACTACAGATGGAGAACTACAGATAGCGAACCACAGATGGACGATTTACAGATGGCAAACTACAGATGGAGAACTACAGATGGCGATTTACAGATAACGAACTACAGATGGCAGACTACAGATAGCGAACTACAGATGGAGAACTACAGATAGCGAACTACAGATGGCGATTTACAGATAGCGAACTACAGATAGCAAATTGAAGATGATGGTGAGCTACAGATTGTTTATTCTCAAATTGGTTATACTCAGATAGTTATCCTCAAATTGATTATACTCAGATAGTTATCTTCAGATTGGTTATTCTCAGATTGATTAGTCACAGATTGACTATACTCAGATGTTTATAAATAAAAAACAGTAACTATCTTTATTATTGATTGTTTTGTATTTTCTAATTATTTAGCATATTATTATTATTATTATTAATTACTTTATAATTTAAATATAATTTTTAAAAAATTACCTGAAGATGCATGGTTTCGAGAGCAGATAATTAGGATATTTTGAAAATTCATTGTTTGAAAGTAATAACGTTTTTTATGAAAAAGTGATAGTGGGTAACAAATAATGTATTTGTATCGTTAACTTTTTTTTTTTTTTTTTTTTCATATAGTATATTTAATTTTTTTTTGTTTATTTTGATTTTTTTTCGGTCAAAAAGTTTCCACAATTTGATAGAGTGAAAAATAATCATGAACTTTTTCTTGGCACATAAAATAAAACATAACTTTTTCTTAAAGATAAAAAATAAAATAACTTTTTGATGCAAAATGTTTATGACAAGAGAAACCAAATTGACCCTCAATTATTTTTCTATTTATTTTAATCGTTTGTTTTTTAGAATACTTGCTTAAAAAAGAACAATGTTCTTGAAAGAAAAATATATCATTACGCCATTATTATCTAAAGCATAGACACTTTTTGAGCGAAGCTCAAAAAGTGGCGTTTCTTGCAATTTCCTCAAATCAGATATTCAAATATCAAAACCAGCTATAACCAAGTTATTACATATCCGAAATGAATCTTATGCTTGGCCACTTTTTGAGCGAAGCTCAAAAAGTGGCCTTTTATTATTTTCAAATTAGATTTCTTTTCAAAACTTAAACAAATCAACTTTCATGAAGAAAACAAAAGAAATATTGTACCTAATAGATCCCAAGAATGTCAACTTTTTGAGCAAAGCTCAAAAAGTTGACATTAAATGATATTAATTATTATTTGAATTTCAAAATACAAAAAACATTTATGTATGTTCAAAAATTATTGTTTATTAAATGATTTATGATTATATCGCGCGTTAGTTTTCTTGTTTTTTTTTTTTTTTTTTTTTTTTTTTTTTTTTTTTTTTTTTTTTGTATAAATCATCATGTCTTTATCATCAAAAAAATATTGATATTTTGCATAAAAATGTATTTAATAATATTATAAAATAATATATTGATTTTACTCCAAATACTAGTATTAAGTAGTTGTTATGATTCTCAATGTCTGAAACCCAGGACTCCTGGCAACCTCTGTGATGACATCCCCACACTGCTGTAACTCTAACCATCCCTCTTACACAGCTCCTACCTAGTGAAACACTCCAAAATACAGCAGTTACGGTGCCTCCCTCATTCATGAGTTCAAAACATCTAAATACACCATAAAACCACAGTTTCAGTCAACCTCTCATAGGCAGCTCCTCCTCAACGACACACTCACCATCAGACACTTTTTATCATGCACGAAAATGGAGACCTACTACAAGCACTACAAAGACTTCTGTGATATCCATGTCAATAAGGAGTCAATACCTTAGGATGTCAAGCGTATGCTATCTCACGGTAAGCACACTTCAGAAACAGACTCTGCTTCTTCAGTCTCAGTGAACCAATATTCTTCAGGTATTGACCCAAATGAGATGCCTAGCTCAGCATTAGACCATACAAGAAAGTCGTTTCAATCCACTTCCAATTACGAACTGATGACAAGAAGTCCGAATCTATTTGCTTCTCAGATAAGTTCTTAGAACTAACTCAATCAATGAACGCTCTTGAAATACCATCGATGAGGTTCTCGTTGATAGGTTCATGAGCAGTTCGTCCTCATAAGAATCATATACAAAGCCATTTCTATGGAGATCAGCGAGAAAAAGTAAACTTTTCAGAAACATTTTTAACCTTTAATATATTTTACTGAGAACTAATCCAATTTATTTTCATTTTAAATTCAAAATTCAATATATTTGGACTGTATTAAAATTAAAAGAGTAAAAACTTAATCTTTTTACTAACTTTAGCAAAGAAACTAATTGTTTATTATTGTTTTAAATCATTCATATGTACTCCATGATTAAAGAATAAATATCTAAAATGATATTTGGACAATTTATAATCATAATTTAATATAAAGTTGCATCATCTTGAGTTAAACTTTAATATCAACTAGAATTTAAGTTAAATATGCCTCCTACTCCATCTTTCTCATTCACTTCTAGTAATTACATCGACCACGAATAGCCTCATTTCATTTATCACTACAGTTTGTTTCTCAATAATTCTTCTTTTGGCAGTTGTATTTATCTTTTAATTGCTAGAACAGGAGCATAGGACATTATTAACTGGAAAAATACATTCTTTTCTATAATGCTGGCATGCTTTTTTATCTATTCTGTGAAGCAATATTTAAAACACCTAGGTTTCTGATATATTATTAATCAATTGATTGAAAATGTACTTCTTCATATAAATAAAAACACTCAAATAATAGAAATCTACTGTATTATCATTAATTTTAGAATTGATTTGTTGATTAAAAAGCATCCATTAATGAAAAAAACTGAAATATATTTATTACTGTGTGTTAAAAAAAGTGATATTCTATTTTTTAACAAAGAAATGCAAAATATTAATGTATTCTGTTAAAATAAAAAATAATATCAAAAATAAATATAATATTAAATACTAAATTTATTATTTATTTTATTAATTACCTATTTGATTTTCATGATATTTCTATTTTATTAAAAAAATTTTAAATTCACATTCAATTTTTTTTTTTAAATTAAAAAGTTGAAAAATTTTTATTGAAAACCTTTCAATTTTTCCTCATTCAATTCTCCTCTCAATTTTTATCACAATTATTGAATGAACTCATTGAAAAAGTTTCCCCATTCAAAAAGTGGTGTATGCATAAGCGATTACCCAAGGAATTGGGTTTGTAAAATGTCTTTTTGATATTGGCCAAAAATGACCAACTTGACACTTTTGCATATAACTCCAAAATAAAATGATGAAATTTTGTTATTTATTTGATATATTTATTGTTTATATATAATAGAGATGTATTTAACATATCTATTTATAGGCTTGTTAGGAAATTATTATTTAAAATAATGTTAAGTTATCATTTTAAAAAAGTGTTAACTTATTAAAAATTTTTGGATTTTTTGTTAACAAAAAAAACGTGCAAAAATTTTCTCACTTGTAGAGATTCGGGGGTAAACTTAGAAAATAATATTATCGTGCACGATTGCTACTCATTATTGTGAGCGAGATGCTTTCTTTGAGGTAAAGTTTATTTAACAAAATTTAGACAATTGCTCTTTTCTTTATTCTGAGATTTTCTTAGTGAGATCCAAATGTTTTTGATTCAATAATTAAATAATTGAATATTTATTATAAATTAAAAAAGAATGATAATTTTAATTTTATATTTATAATATTCCATGTGTACATTGGTATATTCACTTTATTGTATGTTTTATATAACAATTCAATAATTCAATTGCCAAAAAACGTTTTTCCAAAATAATTTATATACTAGATATCAGATAATTCAGGTTGATGCAAGAGGAAGAAATTGATGGGATCGAGAATCTCGATAAGCAAATTCTTCGCCGATACGATATAATTCGTAAAATTGGAAAAGGAGCTTATGGAATAGTTTTCCAAGCAAAAGATAAGCAAACTGACCAAGTTGTAGCCCTTAAAAAAGTTTTTGGCGCTTTTCAAAATAATACAGATGCACAAAGAACATATAGAGAAATCACTTTATTGCGTCAGCTCAGATCACATCCTTTTATTGTTGGACTTGTGGCCGTTCATCGAGCTGAAAATGATGGAGATCTCTACTTAGCTTTTGAGTGTATGGAAACAGATGTGCATGCTGTTATTCGTGCTAATATTTTACTTGATATCCATCATCGATACATATTTTGGCAACTTTTATGTGCATTGAAATATATTCATTCAGCTGGAATCATTCATCGTGATTTGAAACCATCAAATATGCTTATTAATAGTGATGCATCTATTAAAGTTTGTGATTTTGGTTTATCAAGGGCATACAATGAAGTGGGACAAAGTGAACCTCTCACAGATTATATTGCAACAAGATGGTACAGGGCTCCAGAAATTCTTTTTGGCTCTAATAATTATGGCTTTGGAATTGATATGTGGGCTGCTGGCTGTATATTAGCTGAATTAGTAAGCGGTCGCCCTCTTTTCCCAGGGGCTTCAACAATGGATCAGTTAGAAAGAATAATATCAATTACTGGCGAACCAACTCAATCAGATATTGAATCAATGAACAGCCAATTAACTGAAACAATGCTGAAAAATAGATCAAATCCAAGGCCAAAGGTTAGATTAGAACAGAAATTAAGTCAAGCTTCTCCTGATGCTATTGATCTTATAAAAAAATTAATTGCATTTAATCCAATGGACAGACCTTCTGCAGAAGAATGCCTTTGTCATCCATATGTAGCTCAATTTCACAAAGAAAAAAAAGAAATTACTGCGCCTGAAAAAGTCGTGATGGCTCTTTCTGATTCACAACATTTTTCTGCAAGAGAGTATAGAAATCAAATTTATAGAGAAGCTGTTACTGGCCTTGATGTTAGAAAAAGGAAATCACGAAGAGGTGAAAATGAAAAGAAAATTAACACTTAAGATTCTTTTTACTAGGATTTATATTGTTTGATTTATTATTTAATATTTTGCGAAATAAAAAAGCTTAATCTGCTTTGTTGCAATTAAACATTTTTTTATTTTAAATCAAGATATCATTTAAAATAAATGATCAAATAAATTTCGAAAAGAAGGGCTTCGTTTTTAGAGCATTATGATGTATCTCAAAGAACAATTCCGACATTCAAAATCAATAAAATAAAATGCAATTTCCGAATTTGAATTCATAAAATAAGCTTGCTTTTTGAAATACTATTTGGCTGTATACAAACTTTTTAAAATAATTTTGATGACAAAACTTTTTGAAATAATATGACAATTAAAAAGAAATAGGGATAAAATGAAAACAAACTTAATTCTTCAAAGAATTAATGTTTTTAAAAGTTGGGAGCCTGATAGTGAACCTATTTCAATGATATACCGACCAGAGGATAGTTTTAATGAATTGGCTAATGAAATTATCAAAAATCTAAATTTACAAGATACAAATCCACAAAATTTAGTACTTTCATCTTCAAATCCGTTAATATCAAAACTTGATATGGACAAATCTCTCAAAGATCAAGGCATAACTGGTTCTTCTCTGCTTTATGTCAAAATTAAAGAAACAAACGAAAACCCTTCAGTAAAACCACTGAAACCACAAAGACCAGCTCATTGCACTCTACTAACAAAATGCATTGAAAAAGATGGTAATGACTTGGCGCCTGCAGGATATGATTTAACTCAAAAAATTATTATTTTATATGGAATTGCTGCAAATTTATATCATTATCATACAGATGAAGATGAAGTTGATAAAGAAAAAGTCAATTTTACCCCCAATTATGTATTTGTTGATGATGAGTTCAAGCCATATATTGATTTTGACAAACTTAAAGTTGATCCACAAGGTAAAGATATCAATGATTTTCTTATATTTAATGCTAAGTATAAACCTTATCTTGCCCCAGAAGTAATTAAGAACAAAAAGCAAGAAGATGACGAAGAATCTGATGAAAAGGCCGATGTATATACTTTTGGCTCAATATGCCTTTCTATGATGTCAAAAACAATTCTTACTGATGAAGTTAAACCTGATTTTTCGAATATTCCTCCAAAATTAAAAAATTTAATAGAATCATGTCGTAATGAAAATACATCCAAACGTCCTTCTTTTTGTGATATTTTATTTATAATTACAAGTCAGCCGTTTATTAATGATTTACAACAATTTGATGCTGAACGTTTCAAAAAATACCAAAAAACCGTTGTTGGCAAAGAATTCATTACTGAAATTGATTCACATCTTGATATAACTAAAATACCTGGCGTAAAAGTATATCAACGTTCAGATTTTGATAAACAAAAAAAAATTGGAAAAGGAATGTCAGGAATGGTTTATATTGCTATTGATAAATCTAATGATCAAAGAGTTGCATTCAAAGAATTAAACAAAAATGACAGCGACGATCCTAAAGATATTTACAACGAACAAATGAGAACTTACCGAGAAATCGAAATATTAGCCAGTGCTAATCATTATGCAATTCAAAAATTATATGGTTATATCGAAGCTGATGAAGAAAATCAGACTACTCCTGTTATTATGACTCCATATGAAGAAAACGGCAGTCTTGACAAAGTTATTAAGAAAAATCCGCCAATTTTGGATTTTACTCAGAAATACATCATTATGTATGGAATTGCAGCTGGTATGTATTATCTTCATAAAAGAAATATTATTCACCGTGATATTAAGCCAGAAAACATTTTGATCAATGATAACCTTGAGCCACAAATCACGGATTTTGGCCTTTCTAAAAAATCTCAGGAAGATTCAATGTTTCAATCAATAGTAATTACTGGTACACCTGTTTATATGGCACCAGAACTTCTAGAAGCTGATCAAGAAAACTTCTTTTCTTTGTATGATGCTCGTTTAGCAGATGTTTACGCTTTTGGCCTTGTTCTTGTTTTTCTGTTCACTGGAGTTCGACCATGGAGCAATGTGAAAGCCTCAATGACATTAATTACAAAGATTCTTGCTGGTGAAAGACCACAAATTTCACCAAATGTTCCAGAAATGCTTCGTTTATTAATTCAAGCATGCTGGGATCAAACGCCATCTGAAAGGCCTTCTTTTGAAAACATTCTCCACATAATTGGAAATCAAAATTTCCTTGAAAATATGGGTGATCAACTTAATTTAGAAAAATTTAAGGAGTACCAGAAAAAAGTTGTACTTGATGATTCATTCTTATCTGATAATCCATTAAATACTCATGCTAGCAATACCAAGAGCCATCAAGATAAGATTTTGATCAACGGAGTTAAATTCCCCAAAATTCCAGAAGATAAGGTTTGCTCAATTCTTGATTTTAAGATATCTTCCGAATATGATGAAAACGAAAATCCATTCTTCATAATTCGTGAAGCTGAACTAAATAGCCAACCAGGTAGTCTTTACAATATTATTAGAATTAAAGATGAATATGTCGAAGATACTGATATTTTAACTTGTTTTGCATCACAAATTCAAATGCTATTAAGTGTTGATCATTTAGCGATAAATACTCTTTTTGCATGTACAGATATTCCTTCACATAAAAAATCTGATGCACATGGCGAATCAATCTATGATTACTTTCCAAAAGAAGTTAGAGGTCCGCCTGGATTAATTATACCATCCTCAAAAATTGGGAACTTGTCAACGTATAAGCATAGTTTGTCAATTACAGATAAGTTCATTATTTTATATGGAATTGCTGCAGGAATGTATTATATGCATAGCAAGGATATGGTTCATCTTAATTTAAAGCCAGAAAATATAATCTTAAATGATAAATGTAAACCAGCCATTAACCTCGATATAACCTCTAGATCAATAACAAGTAATCATAATTTGTATTATCTTCTTCCAATCTTTTCATATGCTTATGTTGCTCCTGAATTATTGAATTTCAATGAAGGAAAAAGTAAAGATGAAAACGCAAAAATGTCAGATGTTTATTCTTTTGCAATGGTTGCATATAATTTGATGACTGGAATACAGCCATGGAACACAAACCGTGGACTTCAATCGATATTAATGAGAACAATTCGGGGTGAACGTCCAATGACATTAGGAATAATTCCATATCCTTTCGATAAGTTAATTGCAGACTGCTGGGAAACTAATCCTCTTAAACGACCAACATTCAAACTTATTCTCGACAGAATGAGCTCATCAAACTTTGTTAGAAGCATTGATCATGTTGATGTTGAACAGTTCCAAAATTATCAAAAGACTGTAGTTGATAAAGAATTCATTGCCCCAATTCAATTATGTGCAATTAGGATGAGAGATGAATTTGAAATTGCAAAGATGATTGGAAGTGGTATGTTTGGAAATGTTCGATTAGCAATTGATAAGCTCAACGGTAATCAAGTTGCATATAAAGAAATTCCAAGTTCACAAAAAGATTTCATTGAAAGAGAAAAGCAAATTCTTTCATCAATGAACTATCCATCAATCATTAGTTTATACGGACTCATTGAGCCAGATGAAGAAAAAGAAGAAAGCGTTGTTCTTCTTCCATATGCACCAAATGGCGATCTTGATAAAATGCTTCAAAAAGAAGGAAAAAAGAAGAACGGTGCTCCAAAAGGTTGGGATTATACACAAAGATGTATTGTCTTATATGGAATTGCCATGGGTATGTTTAAACTTCATGAACACGAAATCATTCATAGAGATTTAAAGCCACAAAATATTCTTTTGGACAATGATCTAGAACCTTGGATTACCGATTTTGAACTTTCTAAATTTGTTGATCCAAATCAATCTTTATTCCAATCAATGACTGTAGGTACTCCTTATTACATGTCTCCTGAATCGTTGAATGAAAGCAATGAAGTTGATGGCGACGATGATGAAGAGGAGGATGAAGATAAGCCCAAAAAGAAAGCTCATAATTATGATGGAAAACTTTCTGATGTATATTCATTTGGTATGCTTGTTTTCTATTTAATGACTGGAATGCAACCTTGGGCCAACATTAAGAGTCAATTCGTTTTAATGCAAAAAGTTATTGATGGTGTTAGACCAACAATTCCAGACACTTTAGAAAAGCCAGTTGTTGATTTAATTACAAGTTGTTGGCAAAATGCACCAGAATCTAGGCCCAATTTCAAGCAAATTGTCGAAATTGTTAGTAATCCCGATTTTTACATGAATCCAAAACAAACTTTTGATAGAAAAAGATTTTATGAATATCAACTTAAACTTGGCGATGTTGATTTAATTAAGTTTAGCGATGAAGAAATTAAACAATTCCAAGAATCTGGTGGTTATACTTCTACTGATGATTATAAGAGAAAATCAGATGCTCTTAACATTGCCCAGCTCCTTCATGATATGGCAAACAAAGGCGTTTCAGAATCACAATATCGATATGGTTGCATGTTAAAAGAAGGAATTGAAATACCACAAGATTTGGAAGGAGCTGCTAAATACTTCAAACTTGCCTCAGATCAAGGATACCTAGATGGTGTTATTGCATATGCTACATGCCTTAAGGATGGTTCAGGCGTTGAAAAGAATGAAAAAGAAGCAATTGAACTATTGAAAACTGCCGTTGATAAAGATTATACTGATGCTTTAATTGCTCTAGCAAATTGGTATTGTGAAATTCGTCCTCGTAAATATGGTCTTGCTTATGAACTTTATAAGCGAGCAGATAAGAAAGGCCATCCTGATGCGCCTGCATATATTGGTGCATTGATAGAGAAGAGGAAGCTTGGATCAGTTTTAACCAAAAAAGATATCATCAAATATTATAAGAAATCATGTGACCTTGGATCATCAATTGGTATGTATCACATGGCAACCTTCTACCATTATGGAATTGGTGCTGACAAGAATCTTAAAGAAGCTATTAGACTTTACTCTTTAGCATCTCAAATTCCAGACCAAAATCAAGCGCCTGCTATCTTTTCGTTGACTGTTTTATACGAAGAAAAAGGTGAAAACGAAACTGCTTTTAGCACTGCTGACTTCTATCGTGAAAAAGACATGTTTGTTGGTTATGTCCGTTGTTCTGATTTTTATCTGCGAGGTATTGGTGTTAAAAAAGATGAGAAAAAGTCAAAAGAATATATGGATCTAGCATGCAAAGAAAGATTTGCTAATGATCAACTTACATTAGCTTTGTTATATTCACGTGCAAAAGGCGTCTCTCAAGATAAAGACCAAACATTCAAATGGACTGAAATTTCAGCAAAGAATGGAAATAGCGCTGCCCAAGCAAATCTTGCAAGTTATTATATTGATGGAACTGGTTGTGAACAAGATTATAATAAAGCTGAAGAATGGGCTCAAAAGAGCTCAGATGCTGGCAATGGCCATGGTTGCTGGGCTCTTGCTCGTGTCTATAGGAGAAAGAAAGAAGAAAGAAAGGCCAAACTTTATTCTAAAACCGAAGAAAAACCAGAAGAAAAAGACAAAAAGAAGAAAAAGAAGAAGAAGGAAGAAGATGAAGAAATCAAGGAATATGATAGAAAAGAACTTGAATATTTGCAAAAATCAGCACAGATTGGTTACGAAAAAGCATTTGTTGATTTAGGAAAGAAATATAAAGACATGAAGAACAAAAAAGATGCCATTGAAAACTTTAAGGAAGCAGCTGATAATAGAGTTCCATTGGGTCTTTATTACTACGGTAAAGAGTTAATGAAAGGTGGCGATTTTATTCCTGAAAAAGATATTGAAGGAGGTTTGAAGATGATGGAAGATGCTGCTGAAATGGGCTGTAAAGAAGCTACTCAGAAGTTAATTAGTATATATTCAAAAGGACCTGATGGTGTTGAAAAAGATGAAGAAAAGGTGAGAAAATACACAGAAAAATTGGGTAAATTGGATAAGACAAAATCACGTAGAAAGTCAACTTTCTAATAAAATAATTTTTTTTTGAAGTATTATGTTTGATACTTTTTTTTTTTTTATAAACATCAAAATTAATTGTGATATTTGTTCATATTCGTTTATGGAATACGACGAGATATTTTATTTTATTTTTAGTCTTAACTTAGTTCGTCATCTGAATACAATTAAATGTTCTAAAAAATTTTAATAATAAGAAAGAGAAGAAAGAAAATCATTTTAAAAAAACACGCGCATTTATTAAACAATAAATAAAATATAATTAAAAATATTAAATTATATAACTTGAGTTCCAATTGGTGTACCCCATTTAAATTCATCAACATCAAAATTCCCTATATGCAAGGCAGGATCTATTTTTCCATCTAAACCTGCTGCACCTTCTTGGCTAGGGTATCTTATGTAATCATCTATCTGCTCAAGTTTTTCTTCTTGTCTTTGAATAAGAGCTCTAGGCTGATAAAATCTTTTTGCAGCTTGACATGGTTGTGCTCTAAGTGCGTAATAGCGAGTAGGAAAAGGAGCTGGGCGTAGAGCCATATCTGATTGCGCCTGACGCTTTTCTTTTGGCGGAGGAGGAAGTCGACGTTCCGAAGGGAAAAGGCGCCTGCGAAGTGCAAGTGGCGATTCATAAGCTTTATTTATCTTCGGTTTATTGCTAAGGATAGAACGCTTGACCCCAATCTGTAAATCTTTATAATTACTGTTTAAATTTTGCTCTTTGAAACGCATTCCTGTTAAATCTTCTTTGCAAACAGACGCAAAATCATTTAAGCCTCTTAAAAACTTTTGAACTTGCGTCATTGAGCAGATAATATATTTTAAAGGAAAAAACGTTTTTTGGCTAATTATGATTTGAAAAAGTTTGTATATTAATATCTTAGCAATATGTTAACTATTCAATTTTAATCTGAAAACATTTTTTCAAGCATTGATTTAGTATGTAGGTCTTTTAATCAAGAGAAGCCTTTCATTCATAAAATTTTAAAGCAGTAAACATATTGCATAATAATAAATTAAAAAGATTACGAAATTTTAAACTTATAAAAAAATGTTTATCAATTTAACGGTTAGATTTCGCGATACGTTCAAGTTCGTCCTTCTTTTTAACTGCATAGCTGTTTTGTGGATCTAAAGCAGCATTTGAGAGTTCGTCAGCAAGGCATTCCGAGATGGTACGTGAGCTTCTGAAAGCTGCCTTACGAGCGCCTTCTGTGATGAGTGATAATGCTTGGTTGACACGACGAAGTGGTGAAACATCGCAAGCTTGACGACGAACTGTACCACCAACACCGATACGGGTGGAATCTTCGCGAGCGCCACAGTTTTGAACTGCTTTAACGAAGACAACGATTGGGTTTTGACCAGTTGAGATATTGATAAGTTCGAATGCTTGGCGGACAATGCGAATTGTCATAAGTTTTTTACCGGTGTTGCGACCGTGCATCATTAAGTAATTGCAAAGACGTTCGACAAGTGGACAGTTGACTTTATGGAATTGTTTGCTTTGATAACGGCCAGCTGTATGTGGTACTAAAACTTGTTGTTTTTCGTGAACGGATATATAATCAACAAGGGCTTTATCGAGTGAATCAAAATCGATATCAGAATAGGCCCACTTTCCGAAAAGCTTGACGTCCTCCATCAAAAAGGGCCAAACAGACCTTGTCAAAAATGTAAAATCAAAACAACAAGCAAATTTTAATTTTCATTATTTTCATGATTAACTTATAATGAATTAATAAAATTTTGTTATATAAATGAGAATACAACTTTAAATTTAAAATTTGATGAAAATTTCAAAATGAATATAATAAATAATTCATTTCAATTACAATATTTCAAGATATTGCTATAATATATTTATCATATTTTAAATTTATAATTTATTTTATAAATGTCATATACTTTTCTTGATAAAAATATATTTTACTAGATAAATAATTTTATAAAGATATTATTTAAAAAGTTTGTTTATAAAATTTTTAAAACATTCTATTTTTAATTGAAAATAAACATTTATATATTGGCAATATATTGTGTAAACCATAATAAAAAGGCAAAATAGAGTTTACATAAATTTAAATAATAGGTATATATAATGAAATAAAAAATACTAAATATATTTGCTTTTGTGAAGTTCAAAATGTGAACTAAGTTTCTATCGGCATCGTTATAAAACTTCATGATAAAGAACGCTGCAGATCGTGAACGATTGGATGGTATCATATCATCTCTTTTTTCAAATACATCCTGTAATTTGAAATTGTCAATTCCTGATGTTCTTTTCCTTGTGACATCCTCAACTCAACTTTTTCAAACAGAACCAACAGTATTAGAGCTTCACACCCCAATAAATGTATGCGGCGATATTCATGGACAGTTTCCAGATCTATTGCGCATTTTTGAGCTTGATGAAAAACCACCAAACGCACATTATTTATTTCTTGGGGATTACGTCGACCGTGGTCCAATGGGATTAGAAGTCATTTGCCTTTTATTAGCATTAAAACTTCGATATCCTAATCACGTTTTTATGATTCGTGGAAATCATGAAACAAGGGAAATGACGGAGCAATATGGATTTGAATCAGAATGTACAGCTAAAACAAATAAGCAGGTTTACAGCGAATTTTGTACAATGTTTGAATATATTCCAATTGGTGCATTGATTGGGAGGAAAATATTTTGTGTTCATGGAGGTATTACCCCTACCCTTGAATCTGTGGAACAAGTTAAAGAAATAAAAAGACCAGCAGATGCATCAAAAAAAGGCTTTCTAGCTGATCTATTATGGTCAGACCCCAACCCAGACATTACAGATTTCGGTCCAAACGACCGTGGCGATACAGTAGCTTGGGGAGTACGTCCAGCAAAAGCCTTCTTAGAAAGAAATGGATTTGATCTTTTGATTCGTGCTCATCAGATGACAAACTATGGATATGAATATCCATTTGAGCCTGATGAATGTGTACTAACAGTTTTTTCAGCTCCATGTTATGCCGGAGAATATAAGAACAGAGGAGCTTTTGTTAAAATAGACAAAAATAATAATGTTACTCCAATAGTGCTTCCTCATGATCCAACAAGTATGGATGCTGCAAATAAAAGTAAGAATTTGGCTGTGCCCAAAAATACTGGTGAAAAAGGCGGTAAAGGTAAAGGAAAGGGTGGAAAAGGCGGAAAAGGTGGAAAAGGTGAAAAAGGAGGAGGAAAGAAAGGAGGAAAAAGAAAATGATTTTAATGTTTTTATTTTTCATGAATTTATATAGAATAAAATGTTGATATTAATATTACTATCATTATTTTCTGGAAAGAATTAAAAAAAAAAAAAAAAAAAGTTTAATACAAAATATCTTTACAATACAATAACAAAATAATTACAAATAAATTACTCATAGCTCGCTAATGAATGAGCAATAAAAGGATTTCTTTTGGGTCGCTTTTTCTGCAGATTTAACAGTCTGCTGAATTTTAATGCCGCATTACTTGCTGTACCAGCGTCTCTAATTTCTGCAGTTGAAAGTCTGCGCGCAGTAGGAACAGATAATCTACAGCATGGTTTATTTAAATTTAAAATTGGTAATTGCGTATTAATCGTTCTGTCACTTAATGATTTGAGTGCTTTAAATGGTGGTTGGAGAGTATTTTTGTCATTAAGAAGTTCGGTCATTTTTGATCTTCTTAATATTTCAAATGATATTGTTTCTGAAATTCTCTTTCCTTCCTTAAGATTTCTAATAACTTCTTCTTTTGAAAATCCAAGTGATTCGAGCTTATTGAGAATTTCGATATTATCAAATTGTTGCAAAGCATTAGGGATACATGAATTTTGAGCAACCCATGGATGACATTGTATTTCTTTAATGGTGATTCTTTCTTCAGGATTCTTTTTCAGCATTTTCGAAAGCAAGTCAATCAATGATGGTGAAAATGAACTCGGATAATTTGGTTCTGTGTACATAATTTTTTGGCATAATTTTTTATTATTTTCATCTTCCCATGGAAGTTGGCAATTTGAAATTGCATATAATAAAACTCCAAGGGCCCAAACATCAGCAGACAAAGAATATTTTTGGCCTTGAATAACTTCAGGAGCTGCATATGTAAAAGACCCACAAAGTGTAGATGTATACTTGTCTTCGTTTTGTTCAAATATTTTACAAAGGCCAAAATCAACTAATCTGATGTTATCTCCACTATCTAAGAGTATATTTTCTGCTTTCAAATCGCGATGTAAAATATTTTTATTATGAAGATAACAAATAGCAGAAAGAATTTGACAAAAATATTTGCGACATTGCTTTTCAGTTAAATGACCTCTAGCATTTACCGATTCAAGTAATGTTCCATGGTTCACATACTCTTGTACAATGTAAAAGAAATGTTTATCTTCAAAAAAATCAAAGAATTTAACAATAAAAGGGTGATCACATTGCGTTAATGCTTGAACTTCACGATTTAACTGCATTATTAATTGGGGATTTTCACGAATTAAAGATTTTGGAATAATTTTAATAGCAACTGTTTCTTTTGTAGGAATATGAACTGCTGATTTAACTATTGCAAACGCTCCTTTTCCAAGTAACAGATCTGTAAATTCGTAATTGTTTATAATTCGAGGAATATACCAATTCATGCTTTTATATTTTTTGGCTTTGATATTTTTATTTTATAAATTGAATGCATTTCAATTACGTGTGTTTTTTTATTTTATTTTATTAATTTATCAAAAATCGATTATAATCATATTTTAAATGATTTAATTGATTTAAAATAAAAAAGGGACCAAATTTATTAAACTAAGGATATCATTGAAAAGTTGTTTTCAATTTTTTATACTATCAAAATTGATAAATTTATGTATTTTTTAAATTATAATAAATAATTCAATTTTCATATTTTCAAATTTGAAATAAAAAATTGAAAATTGAAATAAAATCAAATAAAATATAATAAACATTTACATTTTACAAAATAAGTTGAGGATATTACTATCACCAAAATAAATTAAAAAAAGAACGATGAGTAATGAATTTGCATCTTCCTTTTTCATCTAATGGCAGATGAAAAAATAATATTAAATTCCATATAGATAATGCAGCTCTGATATTTTGGTATTTACTATTTAGAGTGTCAACTTTCTAAATTGCTCCTTATTACCAGTAACAAATAATAGTTTTAACTCAAAATTCTGCTTTTACTTTAATGAATTTTTTTTTTGTTTAAAATAATAATGAAAAATGATTTTATATATAATTGATGCTGAAATTATTAATAAACACAATGCTTTGGATAAGTATTGATCTCTAAGGATTGATAAATTAATTATCTTTTTAATGATGCAAATCGTTTTTAATTTTGATATTTAATTGACATATATAAACCTTTGTAGTAAATAATTTGTTGAAAACAAGCTTGTTGAAGGATTATTTTTAACACAATCAAAATCAACATATAACATTTAATTATATTTTCATCATATATACATAGTATTAAAGTTTTTTAAAGTAATTTAATAATAATATTGATAAAAATAAAAATTCTTTACCATTTATAACGATATTTATTTTGGATGTCAAAAAAGGTCAATTTTATTTAAATTTTGTGATATTCTTAGATATGATAGAAGAAAATCAATCTAAGCTTCGTAAATCAGCAAATGATCTTCTTCAAGCCCTAAAGAGTTTTCCAGATAAAGCTGACCAAGTTATCCCTTATTTAGATGAACTCAATAATCAAATTCAAGATCTACTCAAAGAACCTTCACTCATTTTACAATCTGGTAACAAAAACTTTCTTAACCAAATGCAGTTACTAACTGGAAATGATATTACTGGGGAAAAAATTAGGGTTGCGCTACGTCTTTCCGGTTTTGATCCAAAAAATTCGTTTGTAGCAAATGAAATTTCACGACGATTTGGTCCAAATATCAAACAAGCAGAACTTGTCAACATAGCTCAATGCATCGCTGATTTTGCAAAAATAAACATTGATCGAGATGCGAAACGGAGAAAAAGTGTTCTTCTTAAATGGTTTGAAGAAAATTGGCAAAAAGTTTTTCCTTATCTTGATTATGTCGTTTTAGAGGATTCGCATTCGCCAAAAGAAACTCATGGATCTTCTTCCATTCGCAATAATATTAATGACAGTGTTCTTTCAACAAATACCCAACTCTTAAATAATCAACAGACTATTGGAACTCAATTTCAGAATCAAAATTATAATTTAAATCATACGCCTTCTTATGATCCTTCATTAATTCGTGACACAGCTTCGGCTTCTTTTGGGTTAAATAATAGCAATACTACTATTTAACAAACATTCGGATATCAAAATGAATTTTAATTCATTTTTTTTTTTGTTCATATTATCTTGTATATTTTTGTAAAATATTTTTTAAAGTAAACTTAATTTGTTTGCACGCATTAAAAATATAAATTTAATTATGATATGTATATCTTTTTTAAAAAATGATTCTAAAAATAAAAAAAAGAATATTAAATTGATTCTAAACCATAATCGATATCATCTTCGTTATTAAGAATAACCTGACCATATTGTTCTGCAGCTGATGGCGCAGTATTTCCGCAATGACAGCATGCACAACATCGACAGCAAACGCATAATGCGCACTTTCTGCAGCAAATTACAATTAAAATTGTAATTATAATTAAAGAAGCACCAGCAATGCATAATGTGAGAATTCCAGTACCTGATTTGGCGAATTTTAAAAATTTATGTAAACCATCTTTACCTTTATCGTCGTCATCGTCATCATCATCGTCGTCGTCATCTTTATCGTCGTGATGATTCATTTCATTTTGATATGGAATTCTACTTAAACTCTGAATATTATGGCGTTGTATTAAATTTGAATTTATTTCATTGTTTCGAAAAACAGAGGTTTTTAAGAGTGTTCGCTTTGGCTTTTTGACGTTCTGTATTTTTGTATAAACCCATGATGTCAAGCATAAAAAGAAAAACATTTTGATAAATGTTTTTTTTTGTAAAGTATTCAAATACGGAAATAAAAGAAAATTTTCAAAATCAACAATAACAACAATTCACATAAAAAATGTTCAAATGAATTGTAATACGACATTATAATGTTTAGAAATTATTAAATAATTATTAAACATTTTGCTTGCTTTGATGTGGAAATATATTATTTAAGTGATTGATACGTGTAAATACTTATTGCATAAGTTTAATAACTGACAAATGAATGTTGAGAAAAAGAAAAAACAAGAAATTATGCATGTCTAAGATTCAATAACAAAATCATTCTAAAATAAAATAGTCTATTTCAAATAGTATATTTTTTATTTGTTCTTTTTTTCTATAGATAATAAAAAATAGAGGGATATTATCAAATTCAAATTAAAAACAACAACCAGATCATCAATTTTATAAGAAAAATACAAAATTTATATATTATTGTTCTGATGCATATTGAAAAAGGCGTTAAATTGAATGCTTTGTTCTGATTCTGTACAAGAAATATAACCCAAAATAACATTCACTTCTTCTTGACTGAACTTAACGTCATTTAATAAAGATTCTTTCTTTGTGATACGTGCAACTCGATATAATTCAATAATATAATCCTGATAAAAGTTTTTAAATTCGTTTTGATCTGGTGAACAATACTGAAGAATAAAATCATGTGCTTCTTTTAATTTACCATAAGCGGTAAGGCACTGAACAATAATTTTTCCTTCCTCTGGATATTGATCATTAAGTGGAAACCTAGAATTAAATTTATCAAAAAATTTGTAAGCTGCAGTAAAATCATTGGTATATAGCAATTGCTGTAAAAAATAAAATCGAAAATATGCTGGTATCTGAAGATTGAAAAGAGTTCCAGTGAAATTTTTAGGGGGATAACCATTTTCTAGCATCCATCCTATAGAAACAAGTTGAGATTCTGAAACTGTGAGATTGAAAATTGGACAAAAATTATCAATTATCTCTATTTTTGGGTTTTTATATTGGAATACAAGATGTACAACGTCAATAACAAAATAAAGGGCAGCAAGTTTTAAATATCCATCTCTATCTTCAAAATTATTTATTTCTAATAAATTTTTTACTGTCAACTCTGCATAATTAATTTGAGTAAATTCTTGATAACCTAGTATTTTCATTAATTTTTCAATATTTATGATAAAGTCGGGCTTTTTCAATTTATTTCTAGCTTGGGTAATGAGCTTATCAAAACCATACTGAAGAGCCCATACCTTTAAAAGTTTATTGGATTGTGCGGATCTTTGTGCGCTAGTATCTTTATTCATTTTGAATAAACGTCTAATGAAATTATATGACCAAATATACTATGAATATATTTTTTTTATTTGATTTCCTCATTCATACTATGCTGGTTACTCTATGATATTTTTCCACTTTCTTTTCCATTAATTTGAATGAATTCATTTAATCTTCCCAATTTCATAATGTAAAATTGCGTCTTAAATGTGTATGTTTCAGAAAATTGTTAATTATATTCGTATTAATATCCGAACCTCGTTTAATGCTTTATGAACAATATATAGAATAAAGCTCTGATATCAAAATATATTGAAATTAATAATAAAAAAATATTTTTGAAATACTTAAAATACAATAGCACAAAAATAATAATTTATATGCCAATAGAAACCAAGACATTGATATTTTTCTATCACTGCAATATTATTATTGATGATTCTCAATGTCTTTGCTTCATTTGTTTGATTACTATCAAAATTTCAAAAAGAGATTTTTAACTCTTTATTGAAAATAATTCAATTTAAAATCATCTTTGAATTTTTTTGACTACATATTTGATCGAGTAATATATCAAAATTTGTTATGCGCTCAATTCTCCATCAAGCGCAGCCACAAAACACTATTAGTGAAGAAATTATTCCTCAGAATATTCAGAATCTCCAAAATTTTATATCAGATGTAATTTCTTCTTGCAACGATCTTCAATCAAATTCTTTTCGAGTAGCTATCGCATCTTTTCAAAAATTTGTTAAAGCAAAATACCAAAAATCATTGCTTGAAAATGAAGAATCCAATTTTTTAAATGATCTATTTTGCTCAGTATCAATGTCGAAATTGTCAAATCCTCTCCATTACCTTGTTTTTGCAAATGCTCTTATTGGAGCAGATATTGGAAATAAAATTTCAAAAGCAAATCATATAGCCCGCGATATTCCCTCTTTACCACCATCGTCAACGCCAGTTGTTTATTCTCTCTTAGAAGCCATATTAATTTGGTTATCAAATATTCTTGGATCAACAATGCACATTATTCTTCAACCATTACGAGAGAAAATCTGGAATCTTTCATCTCTCAACAAAGATGATCCAAAAGCCATAACAACTTCATTGTATCTCTTGAAAATTTTATTGTGCTGCTTTCCTTCTTCATTAAATGCGAATTTTGAAAACATCCAAATGCTTCTTTTTTCCACCATTCAATCTTCACATCGAGCGATTAGAAGATTAAGCGTTAGAGTTTTAGAATGCGCATTCAAACTCACCAAAACCCCACATTCTGCGCACATCTGGCCTCTTTTTGATAAACTTTCAGAATTAATATCAAATTCGCCAAGTACATTAAAATTAGATGTAGTTACGTCTCTATTCAAAAAATGTGAAAGGAATGAAAAATTTGCTTCAGCCTTTAAATTTTATCGCTTTTCCTCAGACAAATTAAATAAATCAGATTCGCTATTACAAGCATTACCTTTAATGTACTTATGCAGTCCCTCTATTTTTACAGACGATGATAGAAAAAAGATCATCAATGCTTATTTCAAAGCAATTAAGCGAGATCAAGTCAATAGGAACACACTTTGCCTATCAGCAGGACAAACAATGTTTATGTTTGGGCAAAGTTTACATTCCACTTTTTCAAGCGACACTAACAAACTTTTTCAATATCTATACAAATTATCAGATAAGTCAGATGAAGTTATATTTGCAATCTTATCATTGATGTCTGATGAAACTGACGAATTCTATGAAATTTTAGGGAAAACTTTTTCATCAGTTTCGTCAAAAATAATTTTGAAAGGACTGGCCAAATTAATTCAGAAATGGCCATTGAAGGCACCAATGATACGCAAGAAAGTAATCGGCGCCTTGACAACCAGCATTTTGAATGAAAAGTCAGACGAAGTAATCAGCTATGCTTTTTCGTCGCTGAAAATGTTCAACATCACAATGAAAGACATGACAAATGACATTTTGATGCATTATTCAATTTTTCTGAGCCACCAATCGTTGAAGGTTAGGAAGACGTGTTCATTTTTCTTGCTGCAAATGCAGAACATGTTTCCATCGATTCAACTTCGACTTCTTTCATTTGTCGGAACAGAAGTTCACGAAGAGTTGCGTGTTACCATTTTTGAGAGGATAAATGGTCAAAACTCTGAATTAATTATGCCACTTATGTCACTTTTTCATGATTCTAAGGCATCGATAAGAAGACTGGCACTCATTAAACTGTGCGAAATTCAAGATGCTACACCTTTTGTTGCCAATTACGTGAATGAAGTTGTGTCTCGCTTGAAACAGAATGTTTTGTTCACCAAAGACGACTTGCATTCGCTCTTCACAATCTCAGAGAAGCTTCCAAACTTAGTGCAACCTTACTCCGACTTTTTGATACAAAAAATTCTAGAAAGACCACAACAAACAAGTCGTGTAGCGCTTCGATTATTAACCTTGCTGATACCCAATTCAAACAAAGTTAGCACTGAATCACTTGTGCCACTTTTATCGTCCTCATTGAACAAGCATTCAACGCCACACAAACTTTTAGCGGCTCTCAATTTATTGATTGTGTCACTTCACTTCACATCATTAAGGGAGACGATTAGAACAACTCATTTGTCACTTTTATTAAAGTTAATTGAACTTTCTTGGACGGTTTTAAGGTCAAGTAAATTGAAGCTTAATTTGTTCAATGCCTTGATCAAAATTGGACCGGTTTCCCCTGAAAAAGTGAAACAGAAATCTTATCACGATTCAAACATGATGAATTTTGTCGCTTTTTTGGATTTGACAAAGAATCCAAAAGTGTCACAACTTTTGAATCTATCGGTTATCACTTCACTTCACACTGTTATGGAAATATTGAGTGATGAGTCACTTGTCAATTTCCAACCGTTAGCTTTTGAGGCCCTTCTTTCAATATTGAAGTATTTTCCACCTACTGATGAAACGATTGAAGAAGAAGTCCTTCAAAAAGTTATCCATATATGCCGAAATTCAATGACTTCAATGATGCATAACATATCAACATTGCTGTACATCTTTGGCGATAAGATAGGTCCTTTAATGCCATATTTAATGGACTCTATTTTTGAAAATTGGGGGAAGATTAGCACAACCTTAATTTTGAGAACAATTAATATGGTTTCATTAAGTGTTCCCAAGTTTTTTGAGCCATATTTATCGAAAATAGCTGTTTTAATAACAACTTCATTATCATTGCAGCCATCTAGTGTTGTCATTGAAATAATGGCAACTATTTTAACTTTTGGAAATCTTTTGAACACAGTTGATTACATCATTATTCCTTCGTTTATCAACTGGATCGAAACCAATGCTAAAAACACAGAAATTGCGAATACTTTTCTTTACCAATTTCGAACTATTTTAATTAATTGTGAAGTCACTAAGTTTTCGACTGAGTTAATTAAAACATGCATAATCATTGTTAAACAGAATCCATCACTCAAGATGAATGCAACGAAAATTTTATTAGTCCTATTGTATCAAATGCGGGACACTTTTTTCATTTTCTTGCCAGATTTGCTACAACTTTTTGAGTTGAAGAACGATGAAGATTTCAATAAAATGGTGAATTCAATCAATTCGAATTCTGCCTTTGACAAGAAAATCAATGATTATTATGGCACACCAATTTATGAAAAAAGTGCCAAAAAATTTTCAACGATAGGCGAAATTGAGAACTCAAAATTATCGTTCAAAATGCCAAACGGCGACTGGGATGCTTATGAGTGGTGTCATTGGTGTGATGAATTCATTCCTATCTTTCTAATGAACTCATCATCACGTGCAATTGTCTCTTGCAATTCTTTGTGTGAAAGGGATTACAATATTCGTGCACTTTTGTTTCCAATCACTTTTGCTTTGTCTGCTGTTAACGACGATGAGCTTCAGAATTCTGTAATGAAGATCGTCATGGAATCAAAGACTGTTCCTGCTTCAGTTCTCTGTCATTTTGTTCGTATTTGTGAGTTACTCGAAGTTTCTGGTCAACAAATTCCAATCAGTTGGGATGTTCTCTCTGAAAAAGCAATCAAGACTGGAATGCTTCCTTTAGCCCTTCGTTTCACTGAGCATGCATTTGAAATATCGCCTGACAGGGCAGCTGAAAGACTAGTCTTCCTGAATCAGTCACTGGGATTGAATGATGCAGCCGACGCTGTTCTTTATTATTCGCACGAATTCAACGAGACACTCAACAAGAAACTCGGAAAATGGGAAGAGTCACTCAAGTTTTACACAGCCAAACTGGCGGAAGACGAGAACAACAAAGAATACAAAAATGGAAAGTTGGAAGCACTTGAAAAACTGGGACGGTTTTTAGACCTTAAAAAGGAGGTTAAAGGTGAATTTTCAATTTATTCGGCATCGGCAGCATTACGGACGTTTTCGTTCGACGATTTTAAGATGATCATGAAGAACTTGAAGGAGAATAAAGTGAACGATACAACGAACGGTTACAACTCTTTCGTTAACGTACAAAGGTATCGTAATTCAGAGATAATTAGCAACGGCAACAAGTTCATCCCTGACAGTTATTACAACGATATCTATTCAAAAGGCGAAGCAGAAACCGATAGCGTTATACAGTCACTTTTTGAGGTCGAAAATGGCTCGCTAATAAACACCGGATTGAAGATCGATTCAGACCCAGCTGATAGCGACCAAATAGACTTTCAAAATTTTGAATATGAAGATAACAACAACGAGATTGACTCTGATACTGAAATATTCACCTTTAACGGCGTTAAGGTCAATTTCGATTTTCTCCTCTATGATTCAATTTATTCAATTTTGAATGGGAATTTCAAGTCCGCTTCTTCAAATTTGCAAAAATTACGGGAAAGAATGCCTGACGTCATTTTTCCGGCGGTTTCTGAAGATTATTCACGAAGTTTCTCGAACTTTTGCTATTCTTGTCTTATTGAAGAATTAGACGACATCATTCAAATCAATGACTTGAAAATTCAATGCCAATCGGCGGTTAAAAATGAGCGTGAAAACGCGTTTGTTGAAATGGCCAAGATTGAAAACGAGTGGAAAGTGAAATTTGACGAAGTTTATGATCATCCTTTCTTCATGTACGACATGCTGATGATTCGAAGTTTAGTTCTGAATGAAGAGCAGATGATTCCTTACTTTGTCAAGTTTTTGCTTGCCAATTCCGTGAACGGTTTCACTCAGCTCTCGCAAATTGTACTGGGCAAGCTTTCCCCAGCGACTCGCGAAAGCCCGGATGTCAAATTTGCGGAAATTTTGATGATGCGACATTCAACGGGCACTCAAAATTTGAGGGAGATGCCGTTAGTTAACGGCATTGAAAACCTGACCGAAAAATCAGTCAAAGAGGCAGCAACCGTTGAGCTGTCAAAATTGAATAACAGAAGAGATTTGCTCGCTTCGTGGCTCTTTGAAGACGGCAAGTACGCGGACTCGATTCATGCGATGGAAGGGATTGAGAAGGATTGGCTTTTGTGGTCAAAGGCGAACTTTTTATTGTTCAAGGAGAACAAAAATGTCGATTTCTTGAAAATTTGCTTTAATGGCGTTTTAAACGGTCTCCAAAAAAGCGATGAAAAATCGGGAAATTCACGAAAACTTGATTTTTCATTGAAAATTTTATCATTACTTTTTGAATATCAAGATACCCCCGAAATATGTGACATGCTCCTAAATAGTTTGCCAAAGATAGACCCATCAACGTGGCTGATCCTTCTTCCTCAGATTATCGCACGAATATCATCATCGAACAAAAAAGTTCGAGAAACAGTTCATTCCTTAGTAATGCATATTTGTACCAGCTATCCGAATCCCGTTCTATCATCTTTGATTGTTCCTCTAAAGACCGAATCAGATGAGAAGCATCAAATTGCATTGGAGCTTGTTGACAAAATCAAGGAAGTTTTTCCATTACTTGTTGAAGATGCCTTCCAAATCTTCAACGAAATCTTAAAGATCGCCCAAACTCAGTGGGAAACATGGCACAATGCACTTGATGAAGCCTCCAAAGCACTTATTCACAGAAAAGATAAAGAGCCAACATATCAGCTCTTGGACACACTTCATAAGCAGCTAAACAAGAATCCCGAGTCTCTTTATGAAGTCTGCTTTGCTAGTCAATATGGATCACTTCTTTCAGTGGCCGAAGAAAACCTCAAAAAGTCGATTTTTACATCGAATGATCTTTCATCATCATCGACATCGACATCGACGACTTTTTCTTCTTCATCTTCTTCACTTGTTGACAATAAAGGAGACGATAATTCGACCGGTTTTGGCGGTTGCAATAACGTTTATTTCAATGAGGCTTGGACCATTTATGTCGAAGTCTTTAAAGAGCTTCATTCGTTCATCCAGACATTGAATAAAGTCAGCCTCGTTGACGTCTCCCCTTCATTGGCCTCTCTTCCGCAGAGAAGGACATCAATGCACGTTCCAGGGACGACGACAACCATCCATCATTTCGACGACACTTTGACGATCATCAAGTCAAAGCAGAGGCCACGAAAGATTGCGATTTACGGCGAAGATGGCGTCAAGAAGACATTTTTGTTGAAGCCAAATGAAGACACGAGACTTGATCAGAGAGCCATGCAACTTTTCACCATTATTTCGCGGTTTTTAAGCAAAAGATTGCAAATTGAAACATACCAAGTTCTTCCAATTAGCTCGAAAGTTGGCTTGATTGGCTGGCTCGAAGACACCGAGACGATGTTTGAGCTCATTCGAACGGAGAGGAAAAAGTTGTCAATATCAATGCTCGCTGAAATGAATTGTTTGAATGAGAAAGAAAAAGAACTTATCATGAAAGATGTTGTGTCTATAAACGAAGACAAAGCGGTGAGAAAGAAGCAATTGTCAATGAGAATTTACGCGTTAAAGAGAATGATTTCTCAAACCAGATGTGACGAAATTCGTAACTTTTTGATGGAAACTTCTATTAATGCTAATAATTGGGTTGAAAGAAGAATGACTTATACTTGTAGTCTTGCTGTTACTTCAATCGCTGGTTATTTGATTGGTGTTGGTGATCGACATCTTCAAAATATTATGATGAAAAGTAAAACTGCTAAAATAGTGCATATCGATTTCGGCGATTGTTTCGAGGTTCTTAAGAAGAGAAATCGCTGGCCAGAAGTAGTCCCATTCAGATTGACAAGAGTATTATTAAACGGATTGGAAGTTACTCAAGTCGACGGTACGTTTCGTAAAAGATGTGAAGAGGTAATGGCTGTAATGAGAGAAAATGGTGAAGTTATTTCTGAATTGTTGGAAACTTTCATTTATGATCCTTTAATTAATTGCGAAAAAATTTTCGGAGATCCTAAAGAAATTATTGGAAGAATTAAGGACAAATTAAACGGTAACGATTTTAGTACCGAGAAACCATTGAATGTTGAACAGCAAATCGATTGCTTGATTAAAGATGCAACCGATATTAAGAATTTGGCAGTAATGTTCTCTGGTTGGAATCCTTGGTTTTAATGCTATTCTTGATTTATTGAATCATTTATTTGTTTTATTTGTTTTTTTTTTTTTATGTTTAATAAAATAACATATTATTAAATTGATAAAACTTCTTTTGTACAAAATATATATATATATATATAAAATATAGTATATATATATATATATATATATATATATATATATATATATATATATTTATGAATGGTAATGATTTTGGTAAATATAATGATTTATATTATATAAATTGCTTTGGAAAGTATTAAAAATATGAAAAAACAAGATAATTAACATGATATGCATCATTAAAATGTCTTTATAATTGTTCTATTTAATATATATCTATAATTAAAAGATCTATCAACATTAATATATTTTGAAAACAGAGAAGAAATCAAGATTTCTTTGATTTTACCAAAAATGGATGACTTAATGCTTTTGATGCAGTTATCCTTTTTGAAGGATCCCATTCAAGACATTTTGTTACAAAGTCAAGAAAATGCATATCGCTTGTTTTTAGAAATGAACTTAATTTAGTTTTGAATGGTGTTGGATTTCCAATTATTTTTCCATCTGATTGAATATATTGCTTTTTTCTAGTACTTGAAGCCATGACATTTGCAGGAGGACTTCCTATTGTTTCAACAAATTTTTTAAGTTGTTCAGCATCACTATTTCCCTTAAAAATCGGTATTCCTGTTGCTAATTCTGCAGCAATGCAGCCTAGGGACCAGATATCAATTGCTGTTCCATATGGAATGCCCAATATGATTTCTGGAGCACGATAAAAACGACTTTGTAAGTAATTATATATTGTATGACCAACTGTACAACTACTTCCAAAATCAATGATCTTAACATGCTTCGATGAGCTACTAGCAAATAAAATATTTTCTGGTTTGATATCTGCATGGATAATTTTACTTTTATGTATATCAGCTAAACCTGAAGTGATATCAAAAACAATTGTTCGCAGTGTCTTTAATGGAACAGGAGAGAAATTATTATTTTCAATATATTTAAAAAGCGATGTTCCTAAAATTTCCGTTACAATGCAAATATGGCTTCGAAAAGTAAATGAATCGCTGACTTTAACAATGTATGGTGAACCGGTTTTATTTACTAACAACATATTTTGAATTTCGATAGAGCCTTGACGATGCATTAATGGAGTATTAACAAGAATTTTGATAGCAACTTGTGTATTGCATTTATGATCATAACATTTTACAACTTCTCCAAAAGAACCTCGCCCAAAAATACTAAGTATTTCATATCTATATGCTATATGTTCACCAACTTGCGTTTTATAATGACATGATGGTAAAATATCAAATCCAAAGTTTTGTGAATTGCCATGATTATTGATTGATGTTGTTGAGCTTGATGGACGTCCCACAAAATATATTTGATGATATCCTGATATTTCTGTTAGCTCATATGTTGAAAGATAGTCTCTATATCGTTGCTTCGCAAACGCTGGAGTAATGGGGCCATTCTGAACAACTCCTGGACTAGAAGGTTTTGAATTTTGATTTTTTGGTGTATCATTAGTAGGCTCTAAGGATTTTTCATCTTTAAAATATTTAGATTTATTTAAATTTAATTCTGAACTTGTTGAATGAAGTGGTTGAAATTTCCTTTTCATTGAAAGCTTTGGAGGTATCGATTTAGGTGAAGAAGGCTCTTTTGAAAGAATAGGAGTTTGAGCATGAAATTGATGTTTAGAGCTCATTTTTATTCAAATAAAAATATTTTCATCAATCTTTCACCATAACGATTATATTTTCTGAAAAATATTTTTTATTTCCGATTATTTTTTTATACGATTATTATTATATTATTATTATTTTGGATAAATAAATATATAATTCATATTCTGTTTTTCCATGTCCAGTGAGGTGAATAGCCAGATTTGACTTTTTGAAGCACATCTCGTTATTTTGAATTGACAGTAGACCGTTATAATCAATTCAAAAAATTTGTAAAACTTTGAATTTTTTGTGAAAAAATGTCCAATTAAAATCTTATAGGATAGTGTGATCCATCTCAACAAATCTTTTTATGAGCATATTAGAACGTCAGATAAAGTTGTTTTACTTCTTTTCGATATTCATTCTTAACAAATCGAAAATTATTCTTTTCAAAAAAATGATATTAAATAATTTTTATATATGTTTTTTCTCTTTTTGGTTTGAAAAAAAAAAGTCATGATTATAACATGATATACTAACACAAAAGACTTTTTATGCTTAATATTCTTGGTACAAATTTAAATTTAAATTATTCGGAAGAGAATTAACATTTTTTTACAAAGATTGTGATTTGTTATTATAGGATTGGCCATTAATGCAGTTTAATCTCTAAAAGAAAAGAAAAAAAGAAAATTATTAAAATTAAAAGAGTTAATTATAAAGATGATATTTTAAACCCTAAATAAATTTAAGTTTCAAGTTAAAAAAAAAAAGATTCAAAATAGATAAAATCATATGTTAAGTAATTTAACGCTTGCGTGTTGCGCGGCATGCTCCACAAAAGACAGCCCAGGAGAAAACAAGTAAAAATAAGCATACAAAAAGAGCAAAAGAACCTATTACTGCAGAAGGACGGTAAACTGGTTCTGTATGAACGTAATTTACAACAACAGAGCATTCTGAGCTGCATGCTAACATAAAGAGTAAAGGATTAAGAGTATCAAATTTATATCGGCTTTCAACAAAGTTATTTTCTCTTTCAATAGTTTCTGGTGACATTAATGTGAAACTAGCGTCTGTTACTTCTTTTTTATAACCTGATATGCCTTCTTTTTGGTGAATAACAAGAATCGCTGACTTTAAACTAGGCTGTACCCAATATGTAACGTTTGTATGGTTATCTAATTCGACTTCATGATATGTATCATCGAGTGAAAGCGATTTAATTGTTTCGGATAAAATAAGCGCTGGTAGGAAAAAAAGCATTTGTAATTAAAGTTTTTGAAAAAGTGGGTTATTGAACAAAACAGAATTTTTTTTTTTTTTGTATCGGTTAATAAATCTTTCAAAATATCTATGTCTTATTGAATTTTCAACATACAGAAAATCTGATTGTTTTTTTTTTACCTTTTTTAAATTGTTTCTGATTTTTAAATATGTTTGGTGTCTAACTGTATTGATTATTTATATCTATAAATTTCATTTTTTTCAAGGCATACTTTTGTTTATAATAATATAGTTTTTTCAGGAGCATATTCCAAAAAATAATAGAATTGTGAAACGCATATAAAAAAAGGATTTTTTGAATAAAGATTCAAAATATGCTATTCAACGATTCAATATTAAAATGTTAACATTTTAAAGTAATTTTTTAGAAAAATACAAAGATCAATGATATTTTTTTATAAATGTGTTTAATTTCATTGACTATTGAAGAGTATTTTGAATCCTTTCTGATAAAAATCTAATTCTTTGGTCATCATTTTGCGATAAATCTAAGAAAAGCTCAAATCCATCAGTAGATTTTGAAAGTATGTCATAAAAAGTATCATAAGTATCATCTTTTCTAGTAAATTCAATCAGATTGTAAATGATCTCTAGCGCAAATACAGATAATTCGATATCATCATCTAGTCCAAATTGAATTATTTTGACTAATGAATCTAAAAGATTTATTTCCATTGGTAATTTGTTTGAAGCATTTACTATTTCTAAACTTTCTCTAACCATATCTGGTGTTAATTTACGAAAAAGTTCAATCAGGCAATGAGCTGAAGATGCTGTTACTTCAAAATTCCCTTCATGTAGTAAATAGTGGCATATAGTTTTTATTCCTTTTGAATTTTTTTGCTCAGAGTAAAAAAATTGATTTATATAAAACCCATTGATTTGATCATTTCTGATAATTGAAGAAAGTAATCTGATATAGGCGCCTCTTTCTTCTTTGAAATCGTCAATGTACTGAAGAAGATCATTAATTCCAACATCAAAAACATGTTTGTTATCCATAAAATATTTTTTTTCAAACAAAGCAAGAAATATATCGCATGAAAGAATACGGTGAGAAGGAGTAGCTGACTTCAATCTTCGTGCAATAATATCAAACATCTTCAATTCAAAAAAATCATTAAAATTCATGCATCCATTTTCAATTACATACGACAAAGTTTGAAGTGCAAAAGTATAGCAATGTTTAGCCCAATCCTTATCACTTTTTTTTTCTCTATATAATGGCTCAACCAAGCAAATATAGGATAATCTAAAAGCAGAATTACTTTCATCTCTTGTAAGAGGGTAATAGCTGATTCGTGATGCTAAATTAATAATCCCTTTCAATAACTGAAGACGATTTTTTCTCATTTTTTCTTGCATCATTCGCTTATTTATATTCTCATTTAATTGATTGTATGTATTCAAAAGCATTGTAATCGTTATATATTTTTCAAAGTCTGATCTATTCGTGTATCCAAAAGATTGGAATAAATAAATAATTGAAAAAATTGAATATATTCGTACAGTAATAATACTATCATTTTGAAAGAAATTTGTGGCAATAGGTAATAAGCCTTCCCTGAAAAAAGTAAAACGAAGCGATTTAAAATTTCCCAACATTTTCCATATTAATCTAACGAGAGAAGTCTTAAGTTCGACTTGGCTTGATGGGGTTTCGACAACTGCATGCAGTAAAAAAGGAATAAAATTAGTTTCCAAAATAATTGAGCTAACCTCATCGATACACGATTCAATAGTTATGGAAAGTGATTTGATGACATCCATAGGGGAATCAGTTTGATTCGAAAACCATTGGATTAAAAAAAGAATATCATTGTACGGGTTGTTATATTTAGATCGATCTATATTAGAATTACCTCGAGAAATTATACTTTCATCAAAATTTCTGTTCATTTCCTTATTGCAATAAAATTTATCATATCTCGTCTGAGGTGTTTGATCTATTTCTTCAAACTTATATATATCCATCTATAAATTTTAAACAACCATTATTTAATTGAAAATTTCTAAATGATATATTTTTCATTTTTTATAATAATATCTTAAGTTGAGTTTAATTTTTTTTAGATATATAATAGATTTAATAATATAAATAAAATTTTATATTATAAAATCATCAATATTTTTTTAAAGTAAAAATCATATTCAAGAAAAAAGATAAAAAAGATCTGCTTCTCAAATTCTTATCCACTTTTTCTGAACACCAAACTTTTTGAATATATTTATTCAAAATAATACTTTGAAAATATTGAACAACAATCCTTTCATCAATTTATGAACACAGATCTAAAAGAAAAAATACAGAAAGCAACAGAAGATTTAAACAATAATTTGAATGAATTTCCTTTTGATGATGCATTAAAAATATTAATTGAAGATTTGCCGAATCAAGATTTGTTTATACCAAGAATTAACCTTTACTTTTCAATAGCCAAAAAAAAACCTGATTTGCCAATTCTCCATTCTAGTTTTGAATCAATTGTAATCACCCCAATGTATACTCCACAATTCAGTTTAGATGCTCTCAAATCATTAGAAGAATTTATTGAAATAAAAAGTAGTTTCTTTACTTTTCATGCTACTCTATTGCTTAACAAATTACTTACTATATCATTAAATAAAGAAATAGGCAACATCGAAATTCGTAAACGAGCTATTTTTTGTATCAGGTCAATTGCTGTTCATTCACCTGAAATTTGTAAATCGATGAAAAACTTTTATAAAAATTATGTTTCTAAACTGGTATTAATCGTTTCAGAGATTTCTGAAAAAGACCCGTTAGATTACAAAGAAAATGATGAAAGTTTAAGTATGCAAGCTCTTTATTCTATTAAAGCAATTGATGAATCGCTCAGGAATCAAGATGGTTTTAATACTGTGTATCAAATATATAAATCAATATTAGATCCAGAAGAACCACAAGACAATTGGCAAAGTAAATATGCTTTAATTTCATCTTTAACAAATATGATTAATTCATCTAGCAAAATTCAAAACGTTTTACCACTTTGTAAATCTTTTATTCCATTTCTTGACCTCAAAACTCAGCCGCACATTCGAATGGCAATATATAAATTTATTGAAGAAGCTTGCAAACTAATAAGGGATGTTACTGTAATTCAAGATATCATTAATCGTATATTCCAGTTAGCATTTGAAGAAGAAAAACTAAAAGAAGACGCATTCCAAACGCTTATTACCTTCTTCAGTATACCAACCGCACAGATGAAAAATGAAATTATTTATAAATCTTTTTTTAATGATTATTTCTCTCGTTTGGTTGACGAATTGCGAGAAAGGCCAATCAAAGAATATATTATTCAATGCATTGGATATATTGCAAGAGATATCAAAAATTTATATGAGCCTTTCTATGTATCAACAACAGAATGTTTCTGGAGTTTACTTCAAGAAAAAAATGATTTATCATTAGATGTCGCAATCATTCATTCTTTAGCTATTTCTTTGACTAATATCGCGATTCCGAGAAAACTAAGAACTATTCGAACTGTTTGCGCCTATTTTTGGCAAAAAGCAATAAGTCTTAAAAAAAATGACATAAAAGAAGAATATATTCAAAAATTAGATGACGCAATTTCGATTCTTTCCAGAAAACTAGGAGCCGATGAATCTGAATTAAGGCAAATGAAAGGGGGAAAAAAATTAAATGTAACTAAAACATGGCTTGAAGATGATGTTTTCCCCTTATTACTTGATTTGTGCGAAGAGAACGCTTTCTGGGTTCGTAAAGAAATAACAAGTAGTGTATATTTCAATGGATTAGTTCGGGATCAAAATAACGATAAATTATTGGAGATATTAGAAAAAATATTAATAATTCGGCCATCAAAATGGGAGGTTTTAAGTTGTTTCTGTGAAGATATTAGTGACCTTCTTCCATTAGATCTGCCAGAATCAATTGAAAGTGCATTTTCGATTTCTGAAAATGATGATATTCAAGCAATCATGGTAGATGATTTAGAGTATTTTCTAAATAGGCCAAATGAGAATTTAATTGACATATCCGAGTTCCCCAACAAAGAATATTATTTCATTAAAGATTGCGATAAAATATGTGATAAAGAAAATTATGAAAAAAGTGATAAAATTCCAATTCTCCTCCTTTCTGCTCTCTTTGGATCTGAATCTATTTTCCATTATTTTCTTGAGCAAGGAGATTTAGTGAAAATCAAATCTGATATCGGTAAATATTTAGTCAGAGCATCAATAATTGGTGGTAATCACAGAATTATAATGACACTTAAAAAGCTGGATTTGCAATTTGATAAATGTCTCAATTTGTCAGTTATTTTCCATCGAAACGATATTTTTATTTGGATCTTGAATCAATATAAGTTGAAAATAGAAAAAGAACCTTTTCTAAAGTTTGCAGAAGAACATTTAAATTTTGAATTACTAGCACAACTAGATATCACAGAGAATGATAATAACAACGTGAGTAACATAAGTCCCAAGAAAATTCGAGCAAGACAACGAAAATAATGATGGTGTTAGCATATTTTATATATATATATATATTAACTATTAAAAATAATAAAATGATTACTCTTTTTTTTCCCCATGAAACAGTTTTATTATTGCATGCATGTTTAAAAATATCATTACTAAAAAAAAAAAAAAAAAAAAAAAAAAAATATTAGTAATTAAAGATATTATTCAGTAATATCATAATCAATTAAAGGATATAAGCGATCAATAGTCGGTAATTTTTTCCAGAACAATAAACTTTGTTCTCTAACCATTGGTGCTACTTTCGCTTCCATTAAGTGATCATTAATAACTTTTTTCATTTGTTCAAATCTTGGATTGGTCATTTGTTTTATAAAAAGTTCTCCAGATTGGCAAGGAATCTTCTCAACTTCAGCATTTTTAGAGGCAAGCAAATAAGCGTGCATTAAAACGTGGCCAAATTCATTACTAAAGTTAGAAATTGGTTGCCATAACCAAATTAGCATCATCATTAATGGAAGATAAAAAGAAGTCTCCATTGAATGTTGTTCCATTAAATGAGTCCAAGACTCTTGCGCAATTAAATCATATTTTTTCACTTCAACTAAATCAACTGGTGGCTTCACAAAAAGATCATAGCCATGCACCCCAAGATATCTTAAAGTAATTATTGGAGTTTGTAAAGGAACGCTAGCATTTTGACCAATCCATGATCCAGAATAAATTACATCTTCTTGGGCAACACTATAAATAGCATCTAATGAATTCAATTTTACTAATTCGCTTGTATCATATCTTTTTGGAGAATTGTTAGAATAATTATCCATTGGTTGGCTGAAAGATGTAGCTATTTTGTTTATCGCTTGTTGCATTGCATGGCCAAAACGAGGTGATCTTCTTTCCCCTTTTTGAATGTAAAAAACTGGAGCTAAACGTGGAAATGAGAAATACTGAGTTCCTTTATCTTCTTTAGGGACATATGCAGAATCAACTGGAATTTTAGAAAAGGTGATGTTTGGAATAGATGCGTTTTTGGGATCAGGTAATTTTGTAACTAAAAAAGTCCAACGAACTTGATTTTTTATATCGGCAAGTGACATAATTGCTCGAAGAAGATCAAATGCATTTTTCCATGATTTCTTTGGATGAACAAAAAAATCTTGACGCATATTCTGTGCGAGGCATAAAACACAAAAGCCAAGGCATCTAATTATTCGTTTATTATTATCTATGACTTCTGGTGCATGTGGCATACAACGGCTTCCTAAACGATCTGCATCTTCAAGCATTTGTATCTCGTCTTTAGTAGGTTGGAATTTTGAAAAATGAAAAAGAGTAGGTACTGCTTCATTAGGATAATATGTCATATATTTAACAGTAAATTTACTATCATTTTGATTATCATTGGTGTTTTTGCTAGTATTAGTATTATCAGTGTCGGTAGATACATTTGCTGTTTCTTTTGAAGCTGTTTCATTCTTCTTATCTGATGCTGGTTGTGTATCAGTTGATTTTTCCTCTTTCGATTGTTGTGAATCAGATTCATATATTTTGCTATCATAAACAAATTTTTTGGTACCGCCCGTTTGCTGACGAGCGGCTTCTAGAATACTTTTTCCACTATTGTTCATTATATGGTACATATAATGAAGATCATCTAGTGATTTTCTTAAAATTTGTGAACGACTTTTATAGAAATTCTTCATACTCCCATCGATTTCAATTGATCCAACAGTTCCATAACCAAAATCAACATCATTAGTTTGTTTCATGTAAGCAACTTCAAGCTTTTTAAGAATTTCAACAGCCTGAATTTCAGCGCCAGACTGAAAAAGAGATAGGGCATACATTCTCTGTGTGTCGGCATCATTTTCTTTTTGTTTAAGAGCAATTCGATAATAATTACATGCTTCTTGAAATTTTCCTTGTTCGTACATAAAATCAGCTGCTGTCTTAAGTAAAAAGAAAGAAGGAAGAATACTTGCTGCATGAACTATTTGTATTGAAGCTTCAGCCATATGCCCAACATCTCTTGTAACCAAATAATGGCAATAAGCTTTTCTATGATCGTCGTTTGCTTTCACTTTCATGATAACTTCGGCTGCGTGTGGGACATCACCTACTGCATAATAGCATTCAGCTAAATCAATTAGCATTTGATCGCTTAAATGAGCACTAGGTACAGATGTATAATCTTCAAGTGCAAGTGCATAACATTTACGAATCATATGTAATCTAGCACGCTCAACCCGTCCTGCCCAGTCACAATTGGAAAGTGATATCGAGAGTGAAAGATCTGTAATAGCAGCTGTATACTGCCCAAGAGCAGAATATGCTATACTACGAATTTTTGTGAGTTGTCCATTATCAGTGTAGCCTTTCTCAATGACTTTTGTAAGATCTTCAATAGCGCGTCGCCATTGTCCGGTTAAGCATTCAGCTGAACCGCGTCCTTTAAGAGCATCAATATTTTCTGGATCATTAGCTAAAATCATATTAAAATGAGATATTGCTGAGCTTAAAGAAGTATTTCTTAATTCATTATAAGCTTTTTGGACATCATTATCCATATAAACTAATTCTTTATCAAAGTCTTCGATAAAATCTAAAACTGAAAGTAAATCGAATCGTCTTGAATAAATAAAAACACGGGCATTACAATCAAAAGTTAATCGTTTCATAACTGAAAAGTATGATATAGGGCCTCCATGGCAAAGTCCATCATTCCAGGCTGTTATAGCTTCATTTTCATGACCCAACCATAATTGTGCAAGTCCTAGGAAAAAAGAAGCAATAGTATTGGTCTGATCAAGAATAAGAATAGCTTGTAGATCTTTGATAGAATTGCGCGTCATTTGTAAAGAAAGTTTGGCAAGCGCCATATTTATTAATAATGCAACTTTGTTGCTTTTGTTTTCTTCAGATTGCAAAGATTCTTCGCATTCATCTATTATTTCAGATGCTTTATTGTCCAATATATATTCTTTTAAATGCTCTATTGAATATATATTGTCAGTCATATATTATTTTGATTTATCTTTAATTATTTTTATTGGCCAAATTAATATTCAATTTTTTAAAAAAAATACATCAAATAAAGGGTGTAATTATTTTGCACAGAGAACTTTTTGTATGCATATATGGTCTAAATAAACTTTTTGATAAATTAATTTTAATAATTTTTAAACAAAATAGCATGACCCCCTATTCATGCTTTTTTTATTCTTTTAAAAATAATTTAAAAATATTTGTTTTCTTATTTAATACTGATTTTGACCATTAAATCCTAAATTATATCAATGTAGGAAGCCAATTAAGCTATCTGATTATCTAAATCAACCATTTTTAAGAATAAATATTATTCAAATAATAATCTCATTTTTGAAAATTTTCGATTATTTCGCGTTTACATATTCTCTAAATGGCATAAATTAAGAAATCAATAAAAAATGCAAGGAACTTTTAATCTTTTCTATGTAAAATAAAGCTCAAAAAATGGACGATTATTTTCTTCTGAAAAAGTTGCATGTGCTATAAAGTATTCCTCTCAAATAAAAAGAATAAAAAAAAATAAATGTAACTTTTTTTTAAAAAAAAATTAACTTGTTTCTCTCATGATAATATAAAAAAAATTTTCTACATCGATGATTCGATTTAAACATGAGTATTAAGTGCTGCAGGAGGCTGATGTTTTTTGACAGCACGTTTGTTGGGTGATGTTGTTGGGGTGAAATTCTCATTTGTATTTTCATTGTTAATTTTGGCTGGACGTTGAGAACTCTTTTCACGAAGTATAAATGAGTGGATTTCTTTTCTAATCTGAAAGAGATGCAAAATATTATACATTACTTGTGCATGAGGATCATTTTCAACATCAAAATCTGATTTGATTTCGATTTCACGTATGATTTCTTCATCTTTCTTTGCCATTTCTTCGTTGTAAAGAGCGACTATCTGCTGATCATTGTTTTCAAAAGAATTAAGCCAAGGATGCTTTCTTATTTCTGATATCTTAATTCTTTGAACAGGATCTTTTTGAAGTAGCTTTTTCATGAGATCAATTAAAACAACACTAAGAGTAGGTGGATAAAATGGTTCAATTAAAACAACTCGTTTTAATTGAATTTCTATTGTTGAACCAAGGAAAGGTAATCTGCCAACAGTCATTGCATATAAAATTACCCCCAAACTCCATACATCAACAGTAATATCATATGGAGCACCGAGTGCCAATTCAGGGGCCACATAGGCAGGTGAACCAACCATTTGATCAAATAATTTGTTTTCATCAAAAACTTCTGAAAACCCAAAATCTATAAGCCTTATCTTACGATCTCTGTCCAATAAAATGTTTTCAAGTTTGAGATCACGATGCACAATATGCTTTTTCATATGAAGATATTCAATTGTTGAAAGAATCTGTGAAAATATATATTTTGTTTCTTGTTCTGATAAAGGCCCCTTTAAATTTACATAATCGTATAAGCTTCCTCTTTCAACAAGTTCTGTAACATGGTAAAAATTGTCACTATCCTCAAACGATTCAAATGATTTCAAAATGTATGGATGATCTAGTTTTGTGAGGATCTCAACTTCTTTGTGGAAATGATCTAAAGCATCTTGCTCTGAACTTTTTGAAATACTTTTAATTGCAACTGGCTTTTCTAAAATATTATGCACAGCTGCATATACATTGGAAAAGGATCCACTTCCCTTTTCTCGTTTTAAGGTGTAATCGCCAACATGGTAAAGATCGAACATATAAATTTGTTAAATTCATCACTGTACGTTAAACCTTCAAAAAGTTCTTTGAATTTATTATGTATTTATTTTAGGTATTTCCTAGTTAATTTTATTTGCTTTATAGAATATTTTCATCTATAAAGATATAAGTTAAAAAATATATTTATTTATTAAATAAATAAAGTGAAACTCTTTGAATAAAATTATATATCGGATAATTCACTTGAAAATAATCTATTCTCAAAATTTTGGATAATCAATTGAAACATTTTGGATGAAACTCAAAAAGTTGATATAAGATAATATCCAAATGAATATACAAAAAAGTTAATAGCATATACTTTATTAACAAATAAAATTTATATTACATCATGATCCATTTTACAGAACAATGGAGTATTTGGATCTGGGAAATAAACTGCAAAGTTTGGTGGTGTTTCTTGTATAATTCTATGTACAAGATTCATTGGAACACGATGAAAATGAACTGAAGCAGCTGTGTGAGCTGGGCATGGAAGTAATTTTGGCCCTCCTTCATATAACTGATAATATGGCGGGCAATCTTTAACCTCCGCATACTTCTTTTTTAAAATAACATCTGTTTGAGTGAGTGGCCATGTCACAATGAATTTATTTGTTTGATAATCCATTACATTTAAGCCAAGACCTTGAAAGAAAGGTGTCAGAGCTACATCATCAAATGCTCCCTGACAAATCCTTCTGAATCTATCAATATTTCGATAAAATTTCCTCATAGCATAATTTGAAAATAAATATCCAGTACCTCCGTGAGGATAATACATATGTCCATATTCATGCATATTATAAGCAAAGTTGTATGTTTTCATGGGATCACCCTTATTTTCCAATTCATTAATAAACTTGAGTAATTCTGGCATATTAATGTAGGTATCATGTATTCCACGGAAATACCATTTTTTATCAAGATTATATTTATTAAAATGAATCCAAGTTTCGGGAGCTCTAATGCAGAATTGTTTATCTTCAAAGTTTCCTTTACCTTCAGGTAATACTAAAAAATCAACACCATTAACACTTAATGGTCCGTCTGAAAGATAAGTAATTGAATGATTAAATTTGTAATATTTAAGTTGTGGCTCCCAAAATGTGCCTCGTAAGTCTGGGTCTAAACCTTTTTGAGAAGCACCTGCAATAACATAAAAAGCTATAGATGTATTGCTAGTAATCACTTCTTTAGGCTGATCAGAATCAATATTAGCATCATTTGGAATATAGCTACTTACAATAGGACGCGGATATTTTTGATTAAGATTAATTAAGTAAAACGAACTTATAGCAATAGTTAAAAACACTGTAATAAAAATAAATAATATACGAAGCCTACTGGATTTGATCATAGGTCGCAATTTTGGAGGATGTAGCATTTACATCAATTTTGAATGTATCTTAAATTTTTAAAAAATTCCAAAATTTTTATATAAGATCAGCGTTAGCATTTTTTTTTTTTTTTTTTTTTTCACAAATTTCATTTCATTGGAAGTAAGAAGAACTGCTTAAAAAAGAAAATCACTTAGATAATTGCATGCTTTGAATGATATGAAATTTTATTTTTGAAGAATGGAAATTATCTTAAAAATCATTTGAGGAGTATTATATGGTGAAAATTTAATAGCTATATCTTTACATTTTGATTTTGTTTTTATTCGCATGTATATAGTCATTAATACATATCCAAAATAATAACAGATAATTCTGAAATATGTTTGGTAATAAAATACTTTTATATTTTTCATTTTATTTTCATGATCAACAATGATTTTTTGAAAATCCCAGGTTTTCATTATATCTTTTATAAACATTTTTTTGGTTAATATTCAATTATATTTTTTATTAACTTAATATAATAATTATTATTATTTTAAAAATCATAAATATCAATTATTTATCAAAATAAGTAGATAAATTTCAATTGTTGCACTAACAACTTTTTCAGGTTTGCATTTAAATTTGATATAATTAGTAAAAGTAATATTTATTGATTAATAAACTATTTTATTTATAATTATATTCAAATAAAAATTTAAAATAATATTTAATAATAAATAATTTATTTATATATTGAAATACAGAATAAAATAAAGCGATATTATCTAAATGGAATAAATGTACGATCATACATCATACATCAAAATTGAGGCTTTTTTTTTTGAACCCTTTTTATTCAAAATAAAAAAATCGAAATATATTTGATTTTTAATTAACATCAATGAAATCAATCAATTTTTGTTTATATTTCGCACAAATGTTAATATCTTATGGTTCAACTTTTTGAAAAAAATATAGAATTTATTTGAGAAAAAAGATAAAAAAAAAGTATTTGAGTGAATTGAAAAAATGTCTTCTCCATCCTCTCCCTTCAGCCTCGAAATGTTTCCTTCAAACATAGACAGATTTGATTTTGCTATCCCCAATCAAAAAATGTTTTCAATTCCGCTCAGAAACGATATTACAGGGTCCGATATAATTACTATTGTTAATAAGTTTGAAATTAAAAGCTATGTTATTTGTTGCCTTTTACCTTCAAGTGATTTTTATTCTTTATTTTATACTGACGAGCCGAATTATATAATTGACTCTAAATCTAACGTCCTTCTTTCGTCACTCATCAAATTAACAAATCCTTTTACTGAAACAAAGCTTACAGAATTATTCATAATTAATCGTTCAATCTCAACTTCCAATCAAAGGCTCGTGCTAAATTTATTTTATATTGAAGATTTTATGAAAAGATATACACTCAATCAAATTAAATTTAAAACATCAAGTTTATTCCCTAAATCGAAAGATCAGATGATTTTAGTTCAGCTTCCAACAAAATTAAATATGAAAGTTAAAGTTAGAACAGATAAAAAAATTTATAATGTTAAAACAAAATTATACCAAAAGATGACAGAATTATATGGGGAAGAAAACATGGGGAATATGAAAAATTATAAATTCGGTACAATTGATTGCATTTTCCCATCCTCAAAAGTAATATTCAATGAATCTAAGCCTCTTATGCAGGCATTAAAACAGCAAAAAAAGAATCCCAGCAGTCCTCAATTTATTTTTACTCAAGATAATAAGTTCGATTTATTTGATACAGCTGCTAAAGAATATACAGAAAAACTTGATTTATCATCTATTTCGGATACTGATCAAAACAAGGTTTTAAATGGTTCATTATCTGTTGTCCGAAGACAAGTTGAAGACTTAAGAATCAGAGTACTTCAAGAAAATCCACTTTTTGCAAGAATGAGAATCTCAAAAACAGATCCTTCTCTTGAAAAACTCAAAAATGAATCAGTAACTATATTTATGAAAGCAGAATTAAGATCTGTTTTAGGTATTTCATCGTTAACTACTGGTCTTTCGATCAGAATACAATCGAAGCAAACTGCCAAAGATGCTATTTCTGAATTTCTGAAAAAAGTTGATTCTAAAATAAATTTCGAAAAAGAACCTGGAGATTCAATTTCAAGATATAATAGTTCTGGCTTCCTAGATACCCCAGATTTATCTCCTCTTTCAAAAGAATCGTCAAAAATTCCACCTCCATCAACAAGTCCTCCGCCTCCTCCTAAGAAAAAGCTTTCATCTGCAGACCTGCCATCAACTGCACCAAGTACGTCTCCATCACACATTCAAATTACGCCCCAGCTTCCATCAACAAGAAAAGCTTCTCATCTCAAAACTTTACAACCATCTGCAGCACCGCCCAATGTATTACCAGCTGTTGATCTTGATCCAAATAACTATGTACTTGTCTTAAAGGGAACTGATGAAGTTTTAGCTGGAGATACACCATTAGAGCATTTCTACTATGTCCGTCAATTTTTGCTCTCGAATGCTCGTTTTCTTCAAGTTCTTTTAGAAAGTAAAGATAATATTATCAAATCAATCAAATCGAAAGAAATGAGTACCAGCATCAAAACTGAGGAGCCAGACTCGGATGCTCTTTTCAAGCCTATTATGCCTAAAGTTCCAGAAAATCTCAATGAAAAGGATTTCACGGATTCAAGTATAGGTTATATTCCGCATACATTAATCAAAGAGCCATTACGTGTTTATATTGGATCAGCAATTAATATACCAACCACCAAATCTCTTCATAAATATTTCCTTAATGTTTCACTTATAAACGGAACTGATATATTATGTCCATCCGCATCCTCGAAAGTTGTAGTTGGCGGCAATGTTTTGTTTTTCAATCAAGTCTTAGTACTAAATATTCCAATTTGTAACATTCCACGAACAGCAAGGCTGTCATTCACTGTTTACAACATTGACAAGAAGAAGAAAAAGAAAGGAAAGGGCGACGTTTCCACTTACAACTTCCCATTGTTCACTTACAATGGCTGGATGAATCTAGGACACTTTGTCAGAATGATGTGGCTTGACCATGATCGAGATTTCTTCCTTTCAACATGCGAATCCAATGAAGAAGACGCTGTTCAACTAGACTTCTCATTGCCACGATTTTGTTATCCCGTCGCTTTCATTCAGCCCGAGCCAGTTATCAAAAAGATCGAGCCAGGAGCAGCCCTGCCACCGAAACTTGACGCAGAAATTCAACGTCTTCAAGAATGCGATCCACTTTATGAGCTGACAGACGCCGATAGCGAACTTTTATGGAAGAATAGAGAATATTTAATATCGAGGCCATTATTGTTACCACAGATGCTTTCTTCAATCGATTATTCACAGCCAGATCAAGTTAACCAAATTCCGAACTTATTGGCCAATTGGGAAAAGCTGAATCCAACCGACGCACTCACTCTTCTTGACGCCAAATTTGCAGATCATCGCATTCGCGAATATGCAGTCTCATGCCTTGAACAATTCTCTGATTCTGACATAATGCTTTACATGCTGCAAATGGTTCAAGCGCTAAAATACGAGCTTTACGATGATTCAGCTTTAGCGCGCTTTCTAATTAAGAGAGGACTTTCTGAGCCAAAGTTTGTTGGACATCAACTCTTCTGGCAATTAATTAGCGAAGCTCATCTCTCTCATATTCGACAACGTTTTTCATCAATTCTCGTCAATTTCATGTATGGAATTGGAAGTTATCGCAACGAATTATTAACTGGTTACGAATTCACTCAAAACTTAGTTAAATTGAATCAAAAATTATGCGCTTTGAAGTATAATGAAGCTACAATTCAATTCCAGAAAGAATTAATGAACTTTGAAATCCCTAAAGAATTCCATTTGCCGATAGATCCACGTTTAATTGTTGACAAATTCATTCCTTCTAAATGTAAAGTTATGAATTCTAAGAAAAAACCGTTTTTCTTGACATTTCATAATGCAGCTCCATTTGCGAAGAACGAGAACGATAAAAACGATGATAATGATCTAATTCAAATGATGTTCAAGGTCGGTGATGACTTAAGACAAGATCAGCTTACATTGCAGATAATGAAAGTTATGGATCATCTTTGGAAATCTCAAGGTTATGACTATAGAATGAACTGTTATGGTGTCTTACCAACTGGCTTTAATCAAGGCTTCATTGAAGTCGTCAGACATGCCAAAACTGAAGCTGCTCTTCAACAAGAAAAAGGAACTTTTTCAGGCGTTTTTGATCGTGAAACATTTTCTCGCTTTTTGAAAGAGCATAATCAAAATCCAATCGATTATAATGTTGCTAAGGAAAACTTCATGTGGAGTAGTGCTGGTTATGCAGTGGCTACATGCGTTCTAGGTATAGCTGATAGACATCCTGGAAATATCATGGTTCAAGAAGATGGTCATTTCTTCCATATTGATTTCGGTCACTTTTTAGGAAACTTCAAAACAAAATTAGGTTACCAAAGAGAAAATGCTCCTTTCCACTTTTCACTAGCTGCTGCTTACGTTTGCGGATACTCTGAAAAATCTGAGAAAAATGAAAAAGGTGAAAAAATGATTGAACAATCTGAAGAATTCAAAAAATTCCAGACTGAGTCAGGTATTGCATTTAACATTCTAAGAAATAATTCAAGATTGCTTATTACTTTGTTGGTACTCATGATTGGTACTGGAATCCCAGAACTTCAAAAACTTTCTGATATGGATTATATGAAAAATATGCTGAACTTAGATCTTAGTGATGAAGAAGCTGCTAAGAAATTCATTAAGTTGATCAAGGTCTCATTGGAATCAACAAAGACCCTTTTGAATAATCTTTTCCATAATATTAAAACTGGATAATGAAAGGAAAAAGAATCATATATTGCTGGCTGCTTTCATTATTATGAAGAATTAATAAATGTTTCAAATGAAAGTCAAACATTATTTTATTATATTATATAAATATTTTTTTCTTTTTTTTTTAAACAGAAAAATAGAGTTTATTTTGAGTTTAAGTTCCAAAGAAGTTTTCGAATAATGATAAAATTCATGATTTTAACAGAATTAATCATATTCGTGAATATGATTTAATAATAAGAAAAAAAAAAAAATAATAAAAGAAAAGAAAATAATTTTTTAATTAGTTTTAAGGAAGGATCTTTGTTCCACATTTTCCTGCAAGAGCTTCGAGAGCGTGGTCAAGAGAAGTAATTATGGCTGGTTTATTTGTTCGTTTAACAAATTGCAAGCAAGCACGAACTTTAGGAAGCATTGATCCAGAAGCAAACTGGCCTTGTTTGATGTATTCTTCCATTTCAGCAACATGGACATCACGAAGTTCCTTTTGGTCAGGCTTCCTATAGTTGATCATTGCTTCTTTAACATCAGTAAGAATCATAAAAGCTTCTGAGTTTGTAACTTCTGCAAGAACTGATGCGCCAAGATCTTTGTCAATAACTGCTTCAACTCCTTTGGTATGGCCATTATCATCAATAACAGGAATTCCTCCTCCACCAGAGCAAATAACAATGAATCCGTTATTAACAAGGCATTTGATTGCATCTTGTTCAACAAAAGCGATAGGTGCTGGGGATGGAACAATGATTCTCCATCCTCGTCCAGAGTCTTCAATCATGTTGTATCCTTTTTCCTTTTGCATTTGCTTAGCAACCTCCTCGGTGTAAAATTGTCCAATTGGTTTAGTTGGATGAGTAAATGCTGGATCTTTTGGATCAACATATGATTGTGTGACAATGGAAACAACCTTCTTGTTGATTCCTTCCTTTTTAAGAGCTGCGTCAAGTTCTTGTTGAAGCATTTCTCCAAGAAATCCTTGTGACATTGCTCCACAAACATGTAATGGCATTGCTGGGATAGCTGGTTCGCTATTAACATTTTGAAGGAAAATAGCACCGCACTGTGGTCCATTTCCGTGAGTAATTACAAGCTCGTTTCCTTCTTTAATAAGGGTGACGATTTGTGCCATGGCAATACGTGCAGCTGCTTGTTGGTCTTCAAATGTGCCTTTTTGGCCACGTTGAAGAAGTGCATTTCCTCCTAATGCAATAACAATCCTCATTTGAATATATATGATTTTTCAGATCATCGTTTTCATAGATCTCACAAATTTAAGATAGTATACAAAATATTGAATACTAATAAAAGCGAGTTAGTAGATTGATGACTTTCTTTCTTTTTTTTTGATTATTTCAATAATTATATTATTTTTTAAATATAGAGAGTTTAGGTTGTTAACGATGTTAATGGCTTGTTTCTTTCATGATTAATAAAAAAAAAAGTTGTGATTTTGGAAAATTGAATAAATTCAAAACTTTGGTTAGATTTTTTGAATTACTTTTATATTTTTTAATGTATTTTCAACCATTTCCCCACAAAATGAAAAGTTTTTTTTTTTTTTTTTTTTTTTTTTTTTTTTTTTTTGTTTATTGAAGGATGTTATTTTAATTTTATACCATATTAAAACTGAAATGATATGCATTCAAATCAACTCTAAATTATGGTGCATTCTATTATTATATTTAAGTTTTGGAGTTTTGACATAGGTTGTACGGTCCAAAATTGAAAGAGCATCATAACTTTTTCAATTAAAATTTGTTTGGACAGGAAAACCTAGAGTTTAGACTTAAATTTGATGATTTATATTTATTTCATTGATATCAATGATTTAACATGGAATTTTGATAGCATTTGTGCATAAATGGTCAAAATCTTCAATGAATCTCGAACTAGGCTTTTGTATCCTTTGAAATGAAAGTCCATTTTCGACTTTTTGTAAAAAGCTGTCAATATTTGAAATAAAAAAATAAAATTCAATGTAAGTTTGGAGAGATATAATTGGTCAGACGAAATATGCATTCAAAAATATCAATGAAAATTGGAAGATGTATCCAAGATTGAATTAAAGAGTCCATTTTGGCGATTTTGGAACCTCAAATTCTCTCAAAAAAAAGTATCCAATGAGTATCCATTTTGAATGCAAACTCGTTTGGACACAAAAGCTTAGATCTCGAATAATATCAAATTATATTATCTTCATTTATGAATTGAAAAAGTTTTAAAGCCAAATTCACATTTAAAAAATTGAAACATCAATTCAATTCTATTTGAAAAAGTTTTCGAATGATTTCTCTATGCTTTATAAACTTCCAGATGATCAAAAAGAAAAAGTTATTGAATTTCTTGCAAATCATTCTATAGAACATGAACAGAAAGAATATTTTTTGAGTTATCAACAAAATAAGCCAGATCTTCCTCCAAACATTGATTCTGCTTTAGTTTCTTTATTTCGAGGAGAACAACCTGCTATAGCTATACAAAAAATATATGACAATGTAGCTTATTCATATGAAAATGACAGATTATGTGATCTTGAAATAATATTAAATTCTAACATTTTAAATTTTATTTTACCATATGCAAATTTTGAAACAGAATACTCAGTTCTAAATAGGACTCTTAGAATTTTAAATATTCTTTCGTTTCTCAAACAAAAACCAGATTCTTCTTTTCAAAATCCTTTATTTGCAGAAAATATGATAAACATCATTGAAAAATCAGAAAAAACTCCAACAATTCGAAAAATTGCCCTTAAAGTGATTAATAGATTATTGATTGATTCTGTTATCGGAGACAATATTTTTCTTAATTTCATTCATTTTAAAATTCCTTCTGTTATATTATCTTCGAATATGATAGAGCCAGCAACTTTCAATGAGCTTATGACAAAAAGCAAAGGCCAGTATGTTAAAGTTGTTTCACAAGCAGCAGGATTACTGGAAAATCTAGCTATTCATTGCAAAGAAAATCATTTAACAATTTTTGCTTCATTTTATAATATAATTATTTTTTATCTTACGAATGATTTTACTAGAAATGATTTTATTAAATATGATCAAAAATATAAATCAAACGTATATGATAAAATATATCTATCAATTTCTCAAAAATATGAATTGACTCAGATTAAATTTCTTCATTTATTATCATTAATGATGATTCTTGATAGTAACAGAAAGTTTGCATACTCTCTTCAAGTTCCAGAACTAATACTAAATAAGATAGTTTACCGGAAATCTGGTTCTTTTAGACAATATTCATATAACATTTTTTATGAAATTGCAGCAAAAGATGGTTTGCATCCGATTTTTCAGTCAATATCATTTTATAATCTCACAATGGATGCAATTCAAAATCCAGTGTCTGTAGAGGTTCTTTCTTCTATTTTTAAAGCGCTTGGGGCCATTATGCCTTTCGATTACAAAAATTTATGGGAAAATGATATAATATCACAAATTTACGATGTTTTAAGCTCAGAAAAATACATATACAAACTTGAAGCAATAATGGTATATCTGAAATTTCTCGAAGTTTCCAGTCAAGATTCTGTTTTTTGCTTGAATGTACTCCGGTCTAACGATATTTTGTCTCTAATTTGCATTTCTATTGATTTTTTTTCGCAAGATCAAATTATGTATTTTATACATGTTATCAAATGCTTAGCAAATGAAAGGTTTCCTGATTTATTTAGCGAAATGTTAAATTGCCAAGATGTATATGAGGTTTTTCAATTATTATCCTCTAACGAGGATGAGAATATAGCGCGATCTGCCGATGAAATGTTGAATATGTGGAGAAATACAGATTAAATAAATCATGCTAAATTATTTTAACAGCTATTTTCATTTTAAGATATTTTGAGTTACATTATTGCTTAACTTGTTTTTGCAAATATTATTTTTTTAATGATTATTATCTTTTCTGGCTTGATAATAAGTTGATTCAGACAAAAGGTGATCCATTCTAAAAACACATTTAAATAATCAAAAATAGTATAATAATCTTGTAATAACTGCTAGTCCTTAGTAACAAAAATCAACATTAAAAACAAAAAAAGAAAAATAAGTTTAAATTATATTTTCGTTTTTAATTATTACATACAAAATTTAATTTACAAATTATTTTTGATCAACAAGAGGAGAGTCATTTACAGGCTTTTCTGGATTATATACAGGGAAATTATGACACGACATTGATACATTTAATGGAACAGGCCTTGATCTTTCTAATATTTGCGTAAAGTCTCTTTGACCAATTCTGCACATTTCTCTGACAAAATCGATCCAAGTATCTTCAGGAACGCCAAGAAGCTCGTAAGAAGGATCCTGAAACTTTTTTAATGTTTTTTGTAAAATAGTTGAACCGAAAGATGAATTAATTTCCCATAATTCTGCAAAAAGTGGAGGTAATTCAACACCTTCGAAATTTAAAGGATCAAAATCAGGATATATCTGAGAGAAAGCCATTGAAGATGCTATTGATGCAAAAGCTTCTTCAATTGTTGAGTCGAAGCATCCTTCACGAATCATCAAAATTGCTATTAAATTAGAGAGGTCAAATAATTTAACTGATGGATTTTGAATATCTTTAATCATTGGTTCTATATCTTTTAATTCATAAACAATAGGATAACCACAAATTGGCTCGTCCTCAAGAAGTTCAATATCAAAAACAACTCTAAATGGCTTTTCTATCTGATAACTCATAAATGAAGAAATAGTTGATGTAATAGTTTTCATTGCTTTGTTCAACAACTCAAAATCTATTTGTTTCATATATCCTGAAGTTAAAGTAAATATAACATTTTCACATTCAATTTCACCAATCGGCACTTTTTTATCTTTCGTATCTTCCCAAACACTTGGATCATTATAACACCATCTTGGGTATTTCAAAAAGTGATTAAAAGTTAATTTGAGAGTAACTGAACCTTCAAGATCTTCACTTGCTGCAACATAAATTGGACCACCAAAAGGAGAACCTAATTTTGTTTTACCTTTTTTCATTTCAAAGGGTAAAATTATTGTGGGCCAGCGTTTCCATGGGGATGATTTTTGAAATAGAGACTCATGGTGCGCTCCAATCTGAAAATGAACATCTGAAATTGATCCATCATCTTCCGCTTCAACAGTACCAACAACTCCTGTTGGGAGGTAAAAACCAGTTGAAATCCATGATTCTTCAAAAATTGTTAATGTAAGAGTAATATCATCAGCTTCATAATTTGTTTCTTCACAAACACCCGGAAATATTTCTACTTCAGGAAAAGGAACAAATGTTTCTGGGGGAAATTTGGGAAGCATCTCACAGACTAGCAAAATAATGATACGCTGCTTCATATTCCAACAGCAGAGTTTATCTTTAAACATTTGAGTTCTGTACAAATAATCCCAACATATTTGAGCAAGCTTGATTAAACAATCTGTTTGAGATTCTCCGCATACAGCAATGTGATATCTGAGCTTAGTAACAATCATATCGAGCTTATCTTGCGATGTTTTTTCGTCATTTTCTTCTGAAAGCAGCTCTTTCATTTCGCTAGAATAATAAAGGAAATGATGATTTTTGACAACATTGTAATCGTTGCTGATGTCAAATGGCATGTCTCTCTCTGATATTGAACAAAATGTATAAGAAAGTCCTAATTTTGATAGTAAAGCGTTGATTGGATATGATAACGGATTTTCCGCATCAGCTGGCGAGAAAAAGACGGCTAGTCCACCCCCTTCAAGCACAAATTTTTCAAGATCATTATTATTTTCATCTGCATAAGTGGATGGGGCACATACAATTTTATGATTCGACAAATCTGAAGCACGATTAGATGATTCAACAAACATTCCAAATATTTGAAGTGTTTTTGTAGTAACGCCTGTTATTTCTTTTGGAAAATTGAGTAATAAAACTGGAGTCATTGTTGAATTTTGCCCAGAAAGCCAAAGCAATGACCTTTGAAACATCGCTCTAACATTAGGTAAACTGCTTAACTCTTCAAAAATCCCTATATGCGGGAAACAAATAACGCGCCCTTTTCCTGCAAACGCTGCTGATAATACAGGTAGTTCTATATCGTTTTGATCTCCTTCTACTAAAGAAAGTTTTGCTGTTATAAGTGGGAAAGATTTTTCACATAGACAAACAGAAGGCACCATTCCACAGGAACATGAATATCGGCGTAACTCATCAATTATAAATTTGAAAACAGCTTCTGGTGAGTGATCATCAACATATGTGTAAACTAAAGAGTTATTTTGGGATTTGCTTGAGTTTGAGGCTTCAACCTTACGGCTAGTTGAAGATTGCGCACATCCCATTTTATAAAAACGAATTTTATTTCAATTTAGTGACACTTTCAAAAAATAAATTTCAGGTAACAAAAACTCTTGACTTTAAAAGAACTTTTAAATTTAATCATGAAACTTTACAGTATATATATATATATATATGTAGAGAGAGAGATAGAGAGAAAATTTCTTCTCAATTAGCAAACTTTTTGAAATAAATTGAGAGAATTGTTTATTGTATGTGCTTGCTCTAAACTTAAAATAATATGCTTAATTGCAAATAGCCAAACGTCTATCTCATATTCAATTCATTTTAGAAAATTACTTTCCTATTAGTATAAACCAAAGCTTCCAAGCGAGAAACCAAAAAAAAAGCTGAGGCATGTCAGCCAAGAATGAACAATAAGCGAAACTCATAATTTAGGATTTAAATTATTAAAGCATCCATTAATAAAATTCTACCTAATCTGATTCGTTTTTTGTTATCTAGATAATCGAATTTTTTTCAATGATTATATAGAAATCGTGCGAGGGTCTCAATTGGGGGTATTGAAATCGTTAAAACAAATTTTATTTTTTCTCACAAATTTCAATTTATAAATGATTATCTATTCAAAATTTTTCATAAAGCAATTATTTTTTTAAAATTCTATCTAATCTTCTTAAAATATAGATTTTTTAAAAAAAATTAAGGTACAATTCTCATACGTTTAGTAACTGCAAAACTTTTTGACACTTTAAGAAAAAGAAAAGACATGTTATATAAAAAATATTTTTTAAAAAATTATATATTTGAAAAATTTAATATAAAAAATAAAGCTCAGAATTTTAAATCTGACACCCATTCAAAAATAAACTTTTTCTGAGAGGTGCACTTTCACAAAATTTTAACGTTCTCTTTCTCAATATTTAACGTATGAGAATTGTACCTTAACAAGGGAAAAACAATTGGAATGCTTTTTTTATTCAGAAATGAGAAAAAAAATATGCAGAAGCTCTTTCAACTTTTTCATAAAATATTTTTCATCCCATAGAATCATAACTATGAAACTTATAATACTGATCTAAAAAGTGATTTTAAAAATATCGAATAAATAAAAAGATTACATATGTTTGCTTTATCGAAAAAAAATTTGGAATAATATTGTATCAAGAATAATACTCAATGTGTTCAAATATAAACAATATTAATATTTATATTACAAAGCGTTATTAATAATTATATTATTATTATCATAATTGAATGAATTTACAAAAAGATATAATTATATTTTTTATAATTTCTTAATAACTTTTTGTGATAAAAATTTTGGTTGATATGCCTATAAAAAAATATAAAAAAAATAAGTATAAAAAAGCGAGAAAACTAGTTTTATTTGAATTAGAACAAAATGTTCAATTTTAGAGCTTATAAGCTAATCTATAAGCAGAATGAATTGCTCCAAGAAGATTTGAAACATGATCAGCATCTCCAATTAAATGCGGTTTCAATCCTGCTTCGTTTAATTGCTCAGAAAGTTTTTTATTGCTGATATATCCGATACTTACAATGACAGTGTCAGCAGGAGCAGATTTCTTTTCATTGTTAGCAGTCCATTCAACTGAATTTGGAGTAATCTTGGTTAATGTTGAACTAAGATGAACTGGAATTTGGTAATATTTAACAATTTGCTTGAGCATTTGTGCATTAGCCATACATAAATCAGGCATATCGAGGTAAGAATTTTTCATTTCAACAACTTGAACTTTCTTTCCTTCTTTTGAAAGTTCGTATGCCATTTCAATTCCGGTTAAACCAGCACCAATGATTACAACATTTTGGCCAATCGATTTTCTATTGTTTAGCGCGTCAACTGCATAAATGACATTTGAGTTTTCGCATCCTTCAATGCCTTTCAAATACCTTGTTGTTGCACCAGTAGCTACAATGACATGATCTGGATTTAATGCCTTTATATTTTCTACTGTTGCTTCAGTGTTCAAATGAACATTAACATTATTAATTTTCATTTGGCGTTCATACCATTTAATGAGCCTTCTTTCCTCATGCTTAAAAGTCATTGATGCAGCAGGAACGAAAACGCCTCCAAGATGATCTGATTTTTCAAACAATTCAACGTTGTGACCTCTTAATGCAGAAACTCGAGCAGCTTCCATTCCTCCAATTCCTCCTCCAACAATAACAATCTTCAAAGATTTTGGAGCCTTATCGAATTGCAATTCTTTCTCATGGCAACAAGTTGGATTTAATGCACATGTCATATCGCCTCCAGTTGTAACAAGTCTACCAAGGCAACCAACTTGACATGAAATACATGGTCTAATATCTTCAATATCATTCTTTTGAACTTTTTTAGTCCAGTCAGGATCACAGAGAAGTGGTCGTGCAAGACCAACAGCATCAATCTCGCCTTTGCTGATGCTTTCTGCTGCATATTTGGGATTTCCCATTTTACCCGCACAGATAACTGGCTTTGTAACACACTTTTTAATTAATTTAACGTCTTCAAGGTTGCACGCATCTGGCATATAAACAGGAGGATGAGGATAATACCAACTATCATATGTTCCATTATCACAATCAAATGCATCATATCCATAATCTTCAAGTAGTTTAATAACTTTCTTGGATTCGTCATAATCTCTTCCAGCTTCAACAAACTTTTCGCCAGGTAAAGCGCCATCATTAAATCCTTTGATGTAACTCTTAACACTGTAGCGGAGCATGACAGGAAAATCATTACCACATGCTTTCTTGATCGCTTCAACAACTTCACGTGCAAATCGAAGACGGTTTTCAAGACTACCGCCATATTCATCAGTTCGATTGTTAAAGTAGCTGATAGAAAATTGATCAAGTAAGTAACCTTCATGAACTGCATGAATCTCAACACCATCACATCCTGATTCTTTAACACATTTTGCACCATGTGCAAACCCTTCAATATACTTATGTATTTCTTCGACTGTTAATGCTCTGTGCTTTTGTGATGGAACCCAAACGTTTGGCATATCATTTCCAGCAGCAATTAGCTCACCCTTGATACCTATAGGTGCACCAACACGGCCAAATCCACTACTGAGTTGAACAAAAACTTTTGCGCCATATTTATGACAGCCATCAGCAAGTTTCTTCATTTGTTGAACATATTCTTTTCCAGCTTTGCTGACATTTGCTTTATTTGGGAATAACTCAAACATATCTTGAACTTGCATGACACCTGTAACTATTAGACCAGTTCCACCTTCAGCGCGCCTAACAAAATAGTCAATTGCTGTATCAGTATAACTGCCATCACTGTTGCAAAGACGTGAAGAATGAATCCCCATTGGGCATAAAACAACACGGTTTTTGATCTCACAGTTTCCAATCTTGAAGGGAGTGAATATGCTTTCCATTCGCTTGAAAAAAAAAATAATTTTCATATCATTTTTTTTCAATTGATACGAAATAATTTTCATATCATTTTCATATCATTTTATAAAATGTTATATTTCAAAATATAAAAAAAAAAAAACATTTTTATTTTATTTCAAAGAAAATTTTAACAATAAAATATTTTCTATTGAATGCTCAAAAAAATTTTTAAGAATTCAATTTTCATAGATTTTCTCATTTGTCAGTTTAATCCAATTTTTTGAATTATCAATTGTATCACATATTCAAAAATTTGTATCCATTCAATTCACTAAACAAGTGAAAAGTGATAAAAAAGATTGTTCAGCTTATCGGTTTTTTGTATTGATAAAAAAGATTTTACAGCTTTGTTCTCAAAGAAGGTTTGCAATGATTTTTTCAATAGCTACTTTTTATCGGTGTCAGACCTCTCAATTAGAGTTTTTGATTATAGGTGTATCTAAATATGTTGAATTTAGAAAGAGTATATGAAACATTAACAAAACTTGATCGTCGGGACCCATGTAATGTGATATAAAATTTTTTAAAATATTGCTGGTTTTTAGGTAATATTATGAAAAAAGAGAATAATTATCAATGATTTAAAGATGTTCTATCAACCTAATATGTAGATAATTCATTTATTTTATAGTTTCTTAAAAGAAAAACCAAAACAAGTAATAATTGAGAAATTTGAGGAATTTTATATATTACATTCATGCAAATATATTATATTTGATTTAAAAAGTAAATGCTTAAACTTAATCCCCTAGAAAAACTATTTGACAAATTATAAATATTTGAAACAATTAAATATAATGAATGTTACTTTTTTTTCTCATAAATATTCTCTTTTGGAAGAACAAAAATAGTTCATAGATTTTCATTTATAAAACTCTCTTTGGAATAATGAATACGTATTTTTTTTTTGTTAAAAAACAGTAAAAATCATTTGCCAATATTGATCTATGTTTTTTTCAGCAAAAAATTAATATTTTGAAAAATCCGAAAAAATAGTTTTTATTTATATTGTAATAAATAGTTTAAAACCATTATCAATGGTTCAACCATTCAAAAAAAATCAGGAGAAGCTTTTTACATTACCCGTCATTATTGATGCTTTTTCCATCTAGTTTACTATATATTATTATATTAATTACTATAACGAATGCTTTATTTATTATTAATAATAAAATCAAAAAAATCACAGTATTTTATGCAATAAATGCATTTTGATTTCCACTTTTTCAGAAGGGCCCCCGAAAAAATTTAGTTTCAGTAACTCTGAAAGGCCATTTTTTTTATAAAAAGAGGCCAATTTGAAAAATAAAAAAAATTATTAAAATATTTGCTTTTATTAATTCAATTTTTTTATATTGGAAATTTTTGCCTGAAAAAAAATATGTCTTATTTATATCTATTGACATGTGAAATGATATTTAATTACGACCATATATATATAAACAATTTTTGAGAAAAATATAATCGTTTATTGTTATAACCGCCATTCTACAACTTTAAACGATTATGTTTTGAAAAGAAAATTGAAAGTAAATTGAGAATTTTAATGTTACAACCGTCAATTTTTGAAGAGCTTATAGGTATGGTAATTATTTTCACCACTTTTGCCAGAAGATGGCCTTAAAATATCCTGCTTGATGAAATGATTTTTTAATCAAAGTACGATGCTTTTTATTTATTATAAAAAAAACTTAAAAATTTGAAAAAAAAACTTTTAAATTGAACTTAACGATAGAGTATATAAAAAGTTAATTAAATAATCAATTTAACATTTCATTTATTTAATGAGGAAGATTTCATTCAATCCAAGAAAATCAGTAACTCAGGTTCCATTAGGTTGGACACCAACCAAAATACGCGGCAAATCAGAATGGCGTTGTAAAGTAATTATGTTTGATTTTAAAAATTAGGAATACCGCCGATGTTCACATTCTTGAGAAAAGGTACATTAAATTTCATAAAGGTCGCCATACTTTTGAAATTTCTCAACAAGATGATCCTGATTTTCCTGAATATGTAAAACAAAAATTAGAAAACAGAACTCATTTCAATTTTAATCAACAATATATACAACAATTGGCCATTTTATGGTCAAAAATTGATATATCAAGCAGCAAAGCAGTCTCAACTCCAATGTGGGATTTTTCTATTTTTTTGTTAAAAGAAGGCTGGAACATAGGCAGAAATATTAACACAACAAATATAAACATTGAACAAATTTTGGATAAAGTATCAATTCAGCATTTAAATTACCAAATAATACAAATGTCGAAAATTCAATTTGATAATAGCATACAAAAATTTTCACATATAAAATACTGCTCACTAGTTTGTGATGTAGGAACCGTTCTTAAATCTCACAACCTTCATTTTATGATTGGATATTTTGATGAACCAGTTCAAAAAATTATATATGAATCTTACACTGGAGACACATTTGATTCTGAATTTTATTTTAAATGTTTTTCAGACGTTTTTTTGAAATTACAAGCACATTCAATACATATCTGTTCTGTGACCTCAGATAACTTGCCTTGCTAAGCAAATGCCTTTGAAACATTTGTTAAAACGTCAGATGATCCTTTTATTCAAGTGATTTATCGTTTTCTATGTTTAGCACACATGGTCAATAATGTTTTTAAGGACGTAGTTAAAAAGTCAAATGATTTATCAAATTATATCAAAGAAATTTTAGAAATCGTAAAAATTCTTAGAAAACCTCAAGCAGTTGATTTTCTTCAATCAAAATGCCCTTCTTTGTCTAGAACTCGCTGGCTTTATATTGTTGACATACTATTGTAAATGTTATGCAACCGCGAAAAAATAAACACATATTTAAATATTACAAACGACTCAGACAAAACGTATGATCTACAAATTGATGAAAACATTGAATTCACATATAAAATATTCATTAATCGTAGAAAAAGAAAAGTTCCAGCTGTTTAACGTGGTTCCGTTAGTCAGAGAATTCTTTGGAGAACTTAATAATTTATATAAAACCGCCACTAAACCAGAATGGAAAAGAATTATTAATATTATAGATGCCTCGATGAGATCAAGATTAAGTCATAATAAAATCAATGAAACAATAACAGCATACGCTTTATCGAGTTTAGGAAGAAATGAGTTGCGAAATAAATACAGAGGATACAGAACTCAAAACATATCAGCATTAACATTTACAACAATTATAGAAACTTTGAAAGAAGAACGAATAATTTTTGAAAAAAAATACAATCCTGATGTTGAAGAAGAGTCAGTAATAGAAAATACCTCCGAAATTTTCGAAGAAGAAGACTCAGATATCGAACCAAACGATTTGGAAAATCAATTAGAGACAGATGATTTACACTTAGAAATAGATGAAATAATGAATGTTCCTTTTGAAGAGCGAATACTAAAAGATATTTACAAAAATATTTATCAAATTTCTAAATCAGAACTAGTACGTGCTGGATCATTATTGGATATTGATTATAAATATATTGAAAAAAAATTTGATGAATACTTATTCGCTGATCCTTTGCAGATAGATTTTATTAAATATTCATTTGAACTTCCTTATAATTTCTGGTAAAAAGCCTATTGTTTCAATGTAGAATGGGAAGTATTTTCTGATTTAGCACTAAGATACTGCTGTACTTTTACTTCAGAGACAATTGTTGAACGATTGCTCTCAATCCAAAAGTTCATACAACACGATCGAATGACAAACATTTCCACAAGTATCATTAAAGCTAGATTACAACAACATGAAGCTAGCAAATCTATAAACAATTCTTAATTATTATATCTTGCTTCAAAAAATAGGAAATCTTCATACAATTACTCAAAACATTTATCTCATATTTATCAACATCTTTAATAAATATATTTTTCTTTTGATTTTTTTCAAAATTAATCATATATTATTACATTTACATAACACCTATTTAGCATTCAATTTTCAAAAATTTTTATTTAATTCTTTGTATAAAAATTCAAATTATAAATTTTTTTATAGAATTTTTTTTTTTCAGAGCTTTATATTTTTAATTTTGATAATAATTTCTGAGTAGTTTGGTGGATGGATTCAAAAAGTCCGAACTTATTTATTTTGTTTCAAATACTCATTTTATAAATGGAAATCATTTTACATTTACAGTATAAAATAAAATTTCAAATTTATATCAAATGAGAAAAAATTTGAAAAATTTTGATTTTGAAAATAATATGGTTAGATTTTTTTTTTTTTTTTATAATTGCAAATCACAAAAACACCTGTAAAAAACAGCTGTAATTTTTTTCATATTTTAATAGACAACTGTAAAACAAATTGGTATTCAATAGACTTCACTTTTTGTACCAACCTTGTTCTACAAAGAACGATAGAAAAAATACAAGGTTTGTACAATGTATCGTTCTTTGTAGAACAAGGTTGGTACAAAGGTGAAATGATTGACCATTTTATAAAAAGAATATAATATCTCTGTGAGCAAACCAATTCACATTACTCAAGATTTCTAGATTATTTACTATTATAATATTGTTTTATAAACTTTTAATTCCTTTTTAACATATAAAACCAATACTAAAAAGCGATTATATAAAATATAAATAGAAGGGGCGAAGCTCTTCGACCGTTAACCTTTTTCATTTTATGATAGTTATATTGCAATATTAATTATTTATTTATAATGAATACATTTTATAAAATATATTTGAACAAATGTTATAAGCATTAATGTGTAAAAAATTCAAGATAATACTATTTTAAATCAAAAAAATTGAATGAAAAACTTCTTTTTGCTCAGAAAGTAAAAAACATAATTTTCTATGTGAACTTCAATACGATGTTATAAAACGCAATAAAAATAAATAAAAATACATTTATTAATGTAAGATATAAAATTGTATGCTAATTTATATGGCCAATCTTTTGATATCAAAATTATTTCATAATATTTGGCTTTTTTAGAACAAATAACATTAAATATTTAATCAATAATCGAGATTATTTAAAATACAAAAAGAATTATCTTTAAATTTTAAGTATATATCCAAAAAACAACGAATAAAAATTAAAAGAAAAAAATTCAATGAATTCAAAAAGTTTGGAAATTTTATAAAATAATCATAAAATTTTAAAAAAAATAAACCGTTTTTAATATGGTCAATATTTACTCACACGATTAACAATTCAATGATTTTTATAAAAATAAAAATACCTATATCTTTTTTTTCACCATATAAAAATGAATACAATTTGGAAAAATAATCTTAACAGCAAATAAATATAATGATATAAAATTATAAAATGAATCATATTGAAAATCAGGAGCTTCGCCCCTTCTATATAAACTAAAGTGCCTCAAAATTTTAATTTTATCTGTTCAATGATTTTTTTAATAAAGTTTAATTTGAAAACTTGATATTTTTACCAAAAACGTGCAAATACAACAACCAAAATAAGGATTAAAGAATATAAACGTTAAAAAGTTACGTTAATGAATTTGTGATGTGAAAAAAGTAAAGGCTAGTATTCAATAAGCATTCCAGATAAATAATGCTTTTATGATTAATGAAACGTCTCAATTTTGTATCATTTTGATTTTTCTAGAAACGGGTAAACGATTATATCCTTTTTAAAATTGAATGAAAATTTGAGGGAAAACGATTATATCAAAGTGAAACAATGATCGTTTAAAAAAAATAGTAAACGGGTAAAGGCCCCCCTTAACGAATTTTGAATAACAAGAAATTATGAAAGTAAGAATAGTATGGCAAAATACAGTTTTAATACTAATATAATGACTTTTAAATACAATTAAAAAAAGCATATGCTTTTCATTTATACTATAAACAAGTAGATTATTGCAAACACACAATATTTTTAATCAAACAATAAAATGTTATATTTGAATACACTCTATTCGATAAACTATCAGCTAGGTCAAATCTCTATTCCGGTTTCTCAATGAATAAACTATAAAATCAGCTATATGGATTCATGAATCAATCAAATTTATAGTATCTTTTCCCTCTCTGATGAATAGAATTTGCAGTTCCACAAATAAAGATAAAAACAAAAACAGTGATGATAATAACAAAAAAAGAAAAAGCAATAAATCCGTTTTCCCTTGATATATCAAATATATTTCCAATGAACCCAAAAAAACCAGATCCAGGACCAGCTGCCCGAATTTTATGATTTATTACTTTTCTCACCCAATCGATAATAAATTCCTCTTCTAAAATTCCCCTGTAATACCAAATTAATCTTTTATACGGATTGTACATTAAAATTTTAGGCCCATTTCCTGTTTGTACAATTAATTTCAAGCAAAGTCTATAATTATTTGAACATAACAAAACTGCTGATATTAAATCATCAGGTAACTTCGAGCTTAAATTTCGAAATTGATATTCATAAAAAGGGTATTCATCAGAAAGAATTAATATAGTAGATTTTGTTTCTTTTGAATTATTGATTAATTGTTGAGAAATTGGACCTATTACAGGATAAAGATGTTTCTGAATAAATTTTCTAATTTTTTTCTGTGTCAGCTTTTTGTTTAAACAAATTGTTCTGTTGGTTGGATAATAAAAATTACATAATGACGGATATTTAACTTCATCAGGATTAATTTGAATATTAAAAAAATGTATGGGATAATGCTGAAAATCCTTTTGAGCTTGATATACTTCACTCATTTGATCATGATTGAGATTATTCAGTAAAAAAATAGACGATTCATTTCTCTTTTGGCATTCTAAATGAAATTTCTCATTGGAATTAATATCAACAAAAGTCGGTGAGATTTTTTTTTCGATGTATGATGATATTTCGGAAAAAGTTATTGGTCCATAATAATGCTCAGCTGAATCAATTGAACCTTTTATCCAATAAAGACTTGGAGTAACTGCATCTGGAAATTTACTACATAACTTGCTATCATAATCACATTGAATTATACCAATTGTGATAATATCATTGCTGTTATACCTACCATCCAATTTTTGTAACAATGGCTTTATCTTTTTACAATGAGGGCAATAATCAGATATTAAAGCAACAAAAGTGAACTTGGGGTTATTTTTATCAAAAAAAGATGAATGATTTTCCCATGAAATATAAACGGAACAACAAAAATTTAGTAGGAAGAAAATCATTCTATCATTAGACTTTTTGAATAATTAAGATAAACTATAAGAAGTTCAAAATTCAAATATAATTCAATTTTTAAATTAAAATTGTGATAAAGAAATAAAAAGTTTTTTTATCATAATCATATACATTACCTAACAAGATCCCTAATTTTATATTAACCAATTTATGGTCAGTTATTATTGAATTCTTAAAAAAATTGTATAAGATTGATAAAGGAATTAATTTTTGAGAATCTCATTGGACATGCAGCATTTTGATATAAATTGATGGAAATAACTAAAAGATTCTTTTTTTGCCCAAAATCATCTAAAAAAAAAAGTATTTCGGTTAATATTTATATCCATTGAATTTAATTTTTTCTGAAATTTTAACTCTAAATTGCTGATGAGCTCAGCTCTTCCTGGATTTTATAAGTTATCTAAAGAAGAACGAATAAATCAACTAAGAAAACTTTTTGATCTTACTGACGAAGACGTCGCAGCTTTTAGCCAGCTCGACGTCCAACTTCCTCTTTCAACTTCTGATACAATGATTGAAAATTGTATCGGCAGGCATGTTACTCCTGTTGGTGTTGCAACAAATTTTATTGTTGATGACAAAGAAATAATTATTCCTTATGTTACTGAAGAACCAAGCGTTATTGCTGCTGCATCTTTTGCTGCAAAGCTAGCAAGGCCATCAGGAGGCTTCAAGACTGCAGCAGGAGATAATGTTTGCTCAGGGCAGATTGCTTTTATTGCACCTTCCTCTTCCTCAGAACATTTAGCTAAATTAAAATTACAATCTCAGAGAATCCTTGAAGTTGCAAATAACACAATGCCATCAATGGTTGCTAGAAATGGAGGTGCTTATAAGTCTGATATATATCAAACAGAAACTGACTCAGGTCCTATTCTTGTTGTTGAAATTCACGTTAGAGTTGGAAATTCGATGGGTGCAAATGCTGTTACTCATGCTTGCGAAGTAATAAAAGATTTTGTCCGAGAAAAACTCAATTTCGAACCTCTTATGGGAATTATCACAAATATGGCAGATAAACGAATTGTCTATGCCACAGCAAAATGGCATATCAAAGATCTTTCTACTAAAGAATACGATGGTTATGATGTTGCTAATAGAATAATCATTGCAACAAACTTTGCAAAAGCAAACGAACATAGAGGAGCTACCCACAGGAAAGGAATTATGAATGGAATTACTGCTGTTGTTACAGCTACTGGCAATGATACAAGAGCAGTCGAATCTGCCATACACAGTTATGCTCATTTACCATCCAATAATCCTGCTCTTACATCATATAGAATATCAGATCAAGATTTAATTGGCGAAATCTGGCTTCCTGTTCCTGTTGGAATTGTTGGAGGTACAATTAACAGAAATGCTTCAGTTAGCACATGGAGAAAGCTTATGAAAGTTGAATCAGCAGATGATCTAGCGAGAATTATTGCAGCTGTAGGTCTTGCACAAAATTTCGCTGCTGTTAGAGCTCTTGTTACTCAAGGCATTTCGGCTGGCCATATGAAGCTTCATAGTAGAAACATTGCATGTGAAGCAGGAGCTAAAGGAAATGAGATTGATATTGTTGCAGAAAAATTAATTGTATCTGGAAGTATATCTGTATCAAAAGCCCAAAACTTTCTATCAGAAATAAGGTGCCAACTAACTTAATTTTCTATTATGTTATTTATATATTTATACTGTCTTTCACTAACATGTTACGATATTACCACCATCTATCTTTCTTTTATTTATTTATATAATTATCATTTATCTTTTTTTGTTTCCTAAGTAAAAAATATGCTTTTTATAATTACATATTCATTAAAAAGACTAAAATGTTGGAGCATTATTCTTATACTAGATTTTTTTTTTATCTAAATTACTTATTATTAGATATTTTCTTTATTGATCAACATTTCTCGCAAGACAGAAAATGCGCAAACATAATTTTGATTTATTATGAATCTTTTAATATGATAGAAATTCTATGCTAGAGATAATCTTAATTCAAATTTATCAGGATGAAAAACTATCAATGATAAACTCTTTGAATTTATGATGTCATGACAAAAAAAGATAATTTATACCTTTGTTTTCTGGGTATGGTAGGCAGTCAAAATAAAAATTTAATTCATTCCAAAAACAAAGATTTATTAAAAATAAAATAGGGATAAAAAATTATGTAACGCATATTAACATAAAATAAAGCCGAATATTCTAATGGATTAGTAAAAAAAAACATAATCCAACGATACCAAAAACAATTAAGACATTATAAGCATAAAGTATTTAGAACAAAATCCAATTGAAATGCTTATTTAGGCAAAGTTTGATTTAATGAATGACATTGTCCTAAATTATTATTTTTTTTTTTAATACTAGACAAATAAGGGTTATAACTAGTAATTTTTATTATTATTATTAAATTAAAGTGCAGATGGATGACTATCAGAACTTTTCTCTGAGCCTGGTGAAGCTTCATCTTCATCAACATTTGTATTATTATCAGTAACCTTGAATATACCAAATATAATACTAAATATACAAACGAAGAAGAACAAGAGCAAAGCTCCAAACATTCCCATTGATTTTCTCATTTCTGGGAACACCATCACAATAATGAATGAGAAAACCCAATTTGTAACAACGCAAACTGAATTTGCAGCTGGTCTTGCGTCTGCTTCGAAGAGCTGAGAAACAATAAACCAAGGAATTGGACCCAAACCGAGACCGAAACCAAGGTTGTAAATGAAAATACAAATTAATGGGAAAATTGCTGCCCAATGGAATTTTTCATTCAAAGCCATTAAAAGCAAACCAACTCCGCAGATTGATGAAGAAATGATCCACACGATTCTTCTTCCTAATTTATCAATCAACAATGAACCAGTGAACACTGATATGAATTGAGAAACAATTGAAATACCTGATTGATAGTTTGGATCAATATCAAGACCAGCTTGACTCATGATGTCTGAAAGGTTTGTTAAGATACCATTGATACCACAGAATTGTTGGATGAACATCAAGACAACGCCGACAATTAAGCCATTTGCATATTTGGCTTGGAAGACTTTCAAGATCGGAATTCCTTCGTTCTCTTCATTAGCATTTCCAGCATCTGGTGACTCTGGAATGAACCAAATTAAAACTGCTTGAACTGCACAGACAGCACCACCGAAATAATTGTATTCCATATATGATAAAAATGGACCAATGAATGACCAAAGACACTGACCAATAACAACACCAATCTGATTCAATGAACCATAGAAACCTGACAAACCTTCCGGTGCAATTTCGACAAGATACATGGAAATGATTGAGCTGTAGCAACCAATGACAATACCTAGCAATGCACGTGTGCAAATACCTGCATAAATGTTGATCTTTGTTAAACAATTCAAAAACCAGAAGACTGTTCCCATGATATCAATGACAAAGATTGTATTCCTTCTTTTGCCATTGAACTTGTTTAAAATGAACTTTGTGATGAATGGTGCAATCGCTGCAAACAAGAATGTGATTGAGTTATATAAACTCCATTGAATACTTGTGTCTGTCAAACCATGATCTTGACGAATATAAAAACCTGTTGGTGATGGATAAATTGATATGAAACCAAATTGAATGGCTCCAAGCATGATCACTCCGGCATAGAGAAGTTCTTTTGAACAAATGCCCATTCACAAATAAAAATTATGAATTTTGGTGATGTTAGATGATTATATTGATGCTATTTTTCATAAAAATAATGGTTTGAACTTTTTGATTAGATCAATATTTATTATCACAATTCAATACTTAACATAAAAAGTTGAAACTTTTGTGTGATATTTTTCACAAAAAAAAAAAGCTTTCATTTATTTTTACTGTTTTTCAATATAAATACAATACTATCTTCTCATTTTTATATGAATAACTATTTGAAAATTTTAATCAAAAAGTTTTTTACATATTTATAAACTCAATTATTGAATTAAATAATATATTATTTTTCTGAGCTGCCTTAGAAAGTCAAACAAATATTTGAGGCGAGCACGAACCATTTTATAGAACTTCATATTATAAAAAAATTGTTTATTATTATTATATATCATAAATTTTTTGGATAAAAAATCATGTTATGCTATTTGTACAATATAAAATTGAAAACTATTGTTTTTTGAAATGATAATATTACAAGATTTTCATTTTTATTGATTTATTGACTATTATAGATTTATCATTGCTAAAAACTATTTTGATCTTTTGGCTGAAACTCAATCTATATTTTTGAATCGTGAGTTCAATTTGAAAAGTGAAAATGTGAAATGACTTTTTTTCTATCACTAATGTCGTTTTTTCATAAGATATTCTTATTCATTTATTTCGAACCATTGTTGTTTCTAGATAACAAAATATTTTGCAACAAAGAATTTCGAATGTGATTAAAAAAAATTTTTGAGTGAAATTACAACTGATTTCGAATTACAATTCTTATTTTATAAAGTATAAAAATAAGAGCATTGGAAATTTAACAACTACTTTACCAATTTATAACAAAAAACTTTTTGTGAAAATATATATAATGATCATCAAAAAAATAACTTTAAACCCAAATGCTTTAAAAGCATTGCTTTTTTTTAAAATATAAAATAACATTTAAAAATCATTTACAAAAACAATCCACTACCGTTTTTTTTTTTTTTTTCTTTTCCATTTTTGAAAAAAATGAAAAATCATTTTATACTTGGATTTTAGTTGTAAATATGCTTTAAAATTTCATTGTTGAACAATGATGATAACACAGCTTATTTGATAAACTTAAACCGTCTCGATCGAAAATTAATTTTGAATTTATATTTGTCCATATAACCATATCCTTCTTTATGACGATCATCAATTTTTTTTTTAAATTGCATTGAAAGAATGATTTTCTATAAAGTAGAGTTCACTAATTCATTATATATAGCTAAATAACATTTTAATCTGGAACATTAGAAAAATTATTATTTTAACATTCAAATTTTGAAAATATCATGAAATTACGATAGTCATGTCAAAATATCCAAAATTGTACTACTTGAAAACAAAATTAGTCCAAAATAAGAAATATAAATGCTCAAAGTATCATTCATTAAATGACCAAATTTGTTCTCAATTTCCAAATAAAATGAAGAGAAAACAACCATTTTTAGATGACCCATTTAATATTGAAAAAGACTTTTTATCAAGCAAATCGCAAAGTTTTTTTAAGAAACAACCATCAATAAACAAATTTAATAGTTGTAATATCGATTGCAACAACTTTTTATATCTTCCTAAAATTTTATCAGTGGATATATTTCCAGAAATTATTCGAAAAATTCCCCTTTTTTTACTTGATTCAAATATATCGGTTGGCGTCTCAACTTCAAAACCAATTATGTGCAATTTGCTTCACGGATCTCCCTTAATAGCAAACAAATCGTTTGGTATGGAAATTGAACGACTTCCTCATGTATCTGCAATAGAACATTCAACTATTCGATTAAGTCATTTAGTTGAACAATGTGTTAAATCATCTTATATCATAAAAACGAAAATCAACATTGAAATCAAACAAAATAAAATATACATAAACGATAAAACTTATGAATTTGGAGACAAAAAAAATGAAGAAGGAAACCAATTTACCCCAAAAGTATCTATTGATTCCTATTACTCAGTTATTTTTGAGTTAAACAAGCCAAATTCTTCAATATATATAACATTTTATAACAATAATACAACAGACGTATCTCAAGATAAAACTAACTCAACATCAATATCAATCGAATCAGATCTCCCACTTATTTTAACTTTTTACGCAGAATATGAAGAAGAAGAAAGCGAAGATGAAAACTATTCTTATTTAAATACAGAAATGATTCGCATTATTGCTCCACGCCTTGTTTTAGATTCGCCCATAAAGAGCACTTTTTGCGACTTTTTCATTGCCTCACAAACAACAATAAACGAGAAAATTGAATGCGAAAGATCATTGATTATCCGATCCAACGAAATATCAGCGGAAGCAGACATAGTGGCTGACGAACTGCTCTTCGTATCGGCAGACACAAAATTCACAAACAAGTCGTCTCTGCAGACGTCTGGGCTGTGCGCAGTGCTCGCCGCAAACTCGTTCGACAGCTCCTCGCCGAGAATGAGGCTATCAAACACGTCATTCATCAAGTCGAGGAACATCAACCTTCACTCGCGAAAGACAAAAAATACGAACCTTGAAATACAGGCACAAATTGATCAAAAAAGTGACAAAAATAAAGGTCAAAATGATAATAAAGCTGAAAATGACCAAGACCAAAAAAGTGAAAAAACCCAAGAAAATAAAGGTGAAAAAAATAGTAAAGGTGAAAATGATAATAAAGGTGAAAATGAAGGTGAAAATGATAATAAAGGTGAAAATGATAATAAAGGTGAAAATGAAGGTGAAAATGATAATAAAGGTGAAAATAAAGGTGAAAATGATAATAAAGGTGAAAATGAAAATGAAGGTGAAAATGAAGAAGAAGAGGAGGAAGAAGATGGTGATGAAGAAGAATCAAGTTGCTGCTTCTTGCAGGCTGAAAAAGTGACAATCAGCGGCAGCTACAGCATCCACGCGTGCGACAGCTTTGCCATCGAGAGCAGCAACCTGAGCGTTTCTGGGAAAAATTCTCTCATCGACGTAGAAGGGAAGCTCCACCTTCTCTTTGTGACGAACAGCGGCATCAGCAAGATCGGCGCCATCGACGGCGTCGTCAAGTGCTACGACCTCTTCTTCGAGGCCGATGCGGAAGACGACTCAGATGCGAACATGTGCGTCTTCAAAGTGACCAACGCGACGACCGTTAAGAACTCATTTCTTCTCTCGTCAGGGACCTTCAAGAACGTCGGCAACATTGTGATCCGCGCGCTGTATGTCTCTGCGTATTCCAAGTTCAAGAGCCGCGGCGAAGGCTCCACGTTCAAAGTCGGAGATTTCATGGTAATTGAATCGGATGCCTTATTTTTGAATGAAGGTCAAATATTTCAATACCCAAGGATAATTCCGACGGTTTTGAATTCAGGGAAGATGATTTTTTCTTACATTAAAAAAGACAAGAAGAAAGAGACGAAAAAAAAAGGTAGAAAGAAAAGTGACACTTTTTTATCAAAAAGTTTTGATGAAAAGGTGAAGCTTTATTCCTTGAAAACTGAAAAGTTTGTTTCTAATGGCCAGATTGAAGGTGATTTTTTGTCAGTTTTCGCTGATGACGTCATCTCTCTGAATGGAAGCGTCAAATGCAAGGAAATGAACCTCGAAGCTGACCGAGTTTCTGTCGTTAATTGCACTTCTGTTGAGACATATAGAGGACTGATTAAGGCTCTCACTTTTGAGATAAGTAAAGGCGAAATAAGTGCAATGGGCGATGAAAGTGAAAAGGATAAAATCGAGGGAAGTTCACTTCAAATTTTCTATCAAAATGAAATTTTAGGTGAAATTTCAAATATAAAAAAATTTGACAATTTTCAAGTTGTCCAAACTAAAGATGTTAGAAAGACAATCAAACAAAACAAGAAAAAGAAATAAAAAATTTTTTTTTATTTTGTGTTTTAAATAAAAATAAAAAATAGACAATTTCTTTTTAGCTTTTCTTTTTTGCATACAATTCAATTTTCAATAATTATTTTATTTCAAAAATTGAGATGATTATTTTCATTATTCAGAAAAATTGTGTTGTATGCAAAAAATGACTCACAGTTTATTTTGGAAAGAAAATTATAAATAAATGAAAGGCTACAAAATCATCATTTGTAGTTCTTCCTTCTTGAGCCTTTTTTGCCCATTTATCAATGTTTTCTTTTGCTTGTGGATCAATTTGAATCTTTGGCACTTCAACGTTAAATTGCTTCACAACTTCATCAATGATTTTGGCAGCATTAATGAAGTCATTCACAGTTTCGTTTGTGTAATCATTTCTTACAACATTCAAGAGGTAAGTTTGAGTACTTTGAATCAGTTCAAGAGGGACATAATTCATTTTCCTCATAACAAAAATGCACAAATTAATCATCTCTTTTGACGAGAAGTAAAAAGAACCTTCAGAAATGATCATCAATGATCGAAAAGCTTCAAAAAGCTTGTGAATTGATTGCGCATTGATGTATTTAATGTTATGCAATGTTTCTTTAGATAACAAAGACAAGACTTCTTTATCACATTTCTTTTCTTTATTTCGTGTTATTTCGTCGATTCTCACTGATGATTCAAGCGATTCTCTTTGAAAAATCGATGTAATAAAGGATGAGAGTTCAGTTGAAATTCGGTTTGAAAATGGTCCGATACTCAACAAATTTGTTGCCTTTGAAGCCCATTTCAAAACAGTCAACATGAAATTAGTTGCTTCATGTTTTGCCTTCATTGGAACGTGACTAATGAAGCCGTTTTCATAACTTAAGAATGGAAGAATTGCATCGTAAATTTCTTCTTTTTTTCTCTGACTAAAATTCAAGTCAAAAAGTGACCTAAGAAAAACAAACGAACCTTTAGAATTAATTGAATAATTCTTAGAATTCCTTTCTAAAAGTGAAAATTGAATGATATGCATCGGTTCTGCCATATTTTTTTCAAAATAAGTCGAAACACTTTGATAGTTGCTTGGTGTGAAAAAATAAGAAACTTTGTTTCCAGGAACAGTTGCGAAGTTTTCAATGAAAACGCCAAGCAAATGCATCAAAGGAAAGACGGAAGTGTCAATTGGCATTCTACTTCTATTTTTCTCGTGAACGTATTGCTTAATCATTCTATTAATGAAATCCAAAGCGTTCGAATACAAGCTGTTATTGAAGAAGAAATTCGACAATTCAGGATACTTTTTCATGATGAAAACAGCAATTTTTATCGGAACAACTCGTCCCGATTCAAGATGACAACTAAGACAACCAGAAAAGAAAATATTGGCGAAGTTAGAAACATAATTCATGTTTCTTGTCGCATAATATTCCAAATAATCATTACATAAGTATTTGTAGAACCTTTTAGCATATTGATTTGACATGTATTTTTTAGATTTTAATATTTCAAACATGAAGTTTGTATTTGCAATGAAATAGAACAATTTAACAGGAATAATCATCATGAATCTAATATAAGTATCAGCATATGTTTCAAGCTCATTCATTTGATCAGAACTAAAATATGAAGAATGTTGGAAAAACGGAATCCCTTGCATAAAGTATCCTAATATTTCTCCTTGTTCACCGAAAAACTCAATTGATTTATCTTTTTTAACTGCTTCTATAATGAATTCAAGAACAAATTTACGCACAAAACATGGTTCATGAAACTTCTCAAATTGAATAGTTGTATTTATTAAAAAGTTTGCCAAATTCTCGCTTTGATGTAAAATGTTATCATTAAATTTACAAATGTTTACGATTCTTCCCAAAAGATAAAAATAATGTTCAACTTGAAGTGAATTTGCCAAGTATGAATAACTATTTCTGTCATCTTTCACAAGTCTAATAATTGTGTTTTGTAAAAAGTCTAACCTTTTAATTAATGATTTATAAATGTTGAAAAATGCACGTGCTTTAGATGAATCATTTTCATTTTTCATCATGAATTTCAAAAAGATCGAACAAGCATTCTTTCTCACATCAAAATTCAAACTAAAAATTAATTTCTCAACAAGAATATCAGAATATGCAATGAATGTTTCAAATGTGTCTTCAATGAAATAAGGAATAAAGTTCATTACATGCTTGACCATTGAATTTAATATTTCGATATTAAATTGAGGAAGAATTTTAGAAAAGAAAATTTCCATGTAATTTTTACCTTCAATTCCAATTATTTTTAGCTTTTGTTGTGGTTTTTGATTTCTAGACGATAAAATGCAAATGAATAACTTACTCAATATCATTGGATTTGAATATTCATTTGATGAAAATGAAAAAAGCAAATCCAACTTTGAATTATCATTTTTAATTCTTTTTATTGTCAATGAAAGAATTTCTTTTGTTTTATCTGTTTTGAAGTAATTTAATAACATTTCATCAGTAAAGAAACTTGAAATGTTATTAATTCCTTGTTTGTTATTTGAATCCATTTTAATTAACAAATTAACAATAGAACCAGTGTTTCTTCCTTGTTTGTTTTTGGTGAGATAATCAACAAGAACATTGACCATTTGTGAAGTATCTATTTGGTTATTCTTATAATGAACTATTTCATAAAATAACAAAATATTATTTGAATAAATTTCTAGTTTTTCATCAATTAATGAAATAATTTCTTTGGTGCTGTTTGCTTCTGATATTTCTTCAATTTCCTTGATGTTCATTACAAGACCAATTATGAAGTCTTTCAATGATGAAAATGGAACAGATGGTGACGAAAGTGCTTCTTTAACAAGGGTTATTAATGATGAATTAGTAATCATTTCTTTGGTAACTTCACTGTTAATGTTTACTATGAAATCACTTGCTTTTTTCGAGTAATAAAACAAAATTGATTCAGAGAACTGTCTTGAATCATCATTCGTTGATTTGCATCGATTAATGCATGATTTCAAGATTATTTCACAACATCTTTTAGATATTCCACTTTTTGAGGACAATAAAGACAACAAGAATTCAGGATCTTCAATGATTGAAGCAATGAACTTGAAATATTCTTCAGATGAAGAAATTTCTGTTAAAATGTCTTTCTTTATATCTTCAGCAAGTCGAGTGATCAATTGTGAAGAAACAGGAAGATTTCCTTCATTAAAATCATAATCAACTCTTCTGTAGAATAAAATATAAGCACTTCCATCATCAATCATATATGAATTCACATCAGAACCACCATAACAATCATTCGTCATTTCTTTAACTGTTTCAACTTGAACTTGAGCATCATTAAAAACACGCCAATTATCATCAGATCCTTTAATGTGTGATATATAATGGCCTGCATCGGCTGTTCCTTTATGAAGAATAACTCCTGAAAGTTCATATTTAGAACTGCTTTTATTTTCGGGAATTAAAATGGGCGAAATGTCAAGTGAAAGTGGGAATTCATATTTAGTGTTGATTTTCTCTTTGACAAGAGTTGTCATGTTGAACTGGAATCGCTTTAATGTGATGATAAGAACAGGTGATTGTTGAAGAATAAGATGAGTTTGAATAGCATCAATTGGACCAAGTTCATCTGTCACTAATTTGTTAGCGCCTTCAAATCGATCAGGCGATTTAAAGGCTTCTAATGATGATGATACATTCTTGTGTCCTTTAACTTCAAGTGAAATGCCAAAGTAATCTTCATCAGTGTACTTGTTGTAGGTGATGAATTTGCCTTCTCCTTGGATGCGGCTCTTGATCTTCCCTTTGAAAAGTGTGTCTACTATGGGCAATTTCGGCTCAAGTCGAGAAAGAAGAAGTGACAAATATTCTTCTGCATCTTGCTGCTGATGCGGATCAATTGGATTCCCATCCCATCCTTTCCATTCATTGACAAAGCTTGATGGATCAATTGAAGACGATGAAGTTGGATAAATAAGCATCTTCAAGAAAAGATATTGAAGCTCATACAACCATTTATAATCATCTTCTTTTTTATCGCTAGCAATTTCATCAGTATCAGCAACCTTATTTGTACTAGAAGCATCATTAATTACATTAGAACTAGTGTCTTCATTATTATTTGTAACATCATTAATGCCAGTAATTTGATTAACATTGCTAGCTTGATCTACATTAGTGTTACTTTCATTATTATTATTATTATTATTAGATACATTTATGTTTTCATTTTCTTTTTTGTTGGTGTCTTTTTGAATGCTCAAATCAAGATTTAAAAGAGTTGAGCGGAAAATTGGAATTGAATAGAGCTGTTGAAGAAGGGATCCCATGTAGCAGGTTGCTCCCAAGTTTCTCAATCCTTTAATGTGACTTTCAGGTCCATCATTTAAGTTATTTTCAATCAACGTGCTTTTCTTATTTCTATCATTATTATTAATTACAACGTTAGACATATCTTCTTGAATTTTCTTTATTCTTGGAATTGAATCCTTAATCAACGGAGGCTTATTATGAATGATCATTTTAAGGAGGTCAATCAATTTTGGCGTAATTCGATAATAAATGACTTGATTATACAAAATATCATCGAATAAGAAGAAGTAAAGTTCGTCAATTCTCGGAATTTCCATTTTATTTGATTCAAAAGAATTGATTAATTTTGTAAAAGAAGTCAACAAGACTTGAATGAAATCATCATGAGGATAAGGAGCATTCAAATTTAACCAAATTCCATTCAAATCTTTATTTTTCAATAATGCAAAACAATTAAAAGTTGAATCAAGAAGAGTATTCCAAATCAGTTTCAAATTATCTATATGATTTGATTCATTTACGAGTGATATAATTGAATTAATAAAATCAGAATTGTTTTTAGAAATTGCTTTTGGAAGAAGTTGAATCATAATGTTAGTTGATTGAATTTCTTTTTTATGAATGAATTCATTAGCAAAGACTCGAATCTTTTTATTTTTATGAAAACAAGAAAGCTCAAATAACTCAATATAAGGATCAATTACATCTCTTAATTTTCGTACGAGAGTCATTTTCTCAATAATAACTAAAAGATAAAAAGAAACAGAATCGAAATCGTCATTTGAAATCATTCTCAATGAATAATTCAAAAACTCAAAGAAAACACCATCATTAATATTCTCAATAATGTCATTAATTTCATTTTTTAGATCCAAAGACAAAATTTTTCTCACAATGAAAAGTAAGAGTAAAAAGTCCTTTTCATTGAATTTATCTTGACTTTCGTTTAACATGTCAAATTTAGAATCTTTTGTCTTCATTAACATGTCAATCAACTTGAAAGCGCCACCAGTATTGAAAAACCAACGTGTCCATTCAATATCGTTATGATTCAAACAATTTCCAATTGTGTTCAAATGATAAATAAGATGAACAGGTTCGTCGAAAGATAAAAATTGATTCCAATCCCATTGAAACCTTGTAAAATCATTACTTTCGTCAATTTGATTATTTTCTTCATCAATTTCAAAAGAAATCACGAAATTTGGAAGAGTTGGCATTTTATTTAATATTTTCAAAACAGTTGGACCATATTGTTCATCTTCCATTAAATTCATAAGATTGACAGTGTAAGTAGCATTAGAAAACAGAATTAATGTTGGTATTTCATTATAATAATTGTAATTAAAAACTTCATTTCTAGAATTATTTACTTTAACATCAATTGTCATAGGGCCTTCAATCACAGTATCAAAATTAGCCAACTGCTTTCCTTTAATAGATAAAATTACATAATATTTATTATTTGTTTTAACAAACAAACAAAGAAATTTTTTCAATGCAGCAAAAGTTGTTCCAATTGACAAAAATAAAGTCATTTCAACCGATCCAGTCAATTTAACAGGGAAAAGATTATCTTCATCAATATATTCATTAGCAAAAGGCATCTTTAAAATCCATCTTACATGATTATTCATGCTTGGTTCAATTTTCTTTATAATTATATTTAAACATTCAAGAGCACCAGGAACCTTAATATTTTTCATGCATTTATCAACAAATTGAACAGTATTAGTAAATGCTCTTATGTAATCAATAACGCCTTCATTTCCTGTCCGAAATGCAAGCTTCCATAATTGATTCAATTCTTTAATCTCTAAAACGTTCGTCTTTCCTCTTTCCATATTTATTTTTTCAAATAATTGAAGAGTTAAAGGAATGAAATTATCATTAAACGTTGGCAACTCACAGACAGACTTATAAAGTGTTTTTCTCATATCATGTGAATAGACACTTTTTCCAGCATTAGTTAACGATACAGTATTAATGAAAAAGTTTAAAACATCTTCATTTTCAAGTTGTGGCAAATAAATTTCAAGAATTTTCAAGAATTGACTCTCTTCTAATTGTCTTCCATTTTGTTTTAATAATTTAAAAAGTAATGAAATGACGTCCTTTGAATTTTCAGTATTCAAAGAATTGAGAAGAGAATTCAAAAAGTGGTTTGATTGTTCGTGATTCAATTTTAAATTAGTAATGAGAGTGAAAGCTAAATGAATATTGTAATTATTTTCAATCATTTCAAGAGATTCCTTCATGATTTGTTCTTTGATGTTCTCGCTGTCTTTTGGCATGTAGAACGATATCGTATTTGACAACAAATCAATGTTACAATTAAGATTAGAATTTTGAATGAGTGCATTGAAAATGTTCACTTTTTGAGGCTCACTCGCACATGATGAAATTTCATTTAAAAAGGAAAGAGAAGCTTCTTTTCCTTGCGCTTCAGGCAACGTTAATGATATTGAAATCTCATCAAACAAAGCTTGTGAATATTGTTCAAAAATTTCACTTTTTATTCTTCGATTCGAAATTAAAGTTTTCCAACCATTGAAGAATTCTGGAGCGATTGAAGAATGCTGATTAATTGAAACTTTCCAAAATGAAACAAGATAATTTTGAACGTTAATTTTGTTCTGAATAAATTGAGTTAGAATTGAAATAAACGGTTTTACTAATTGATTATGAAAATCATTCAAAATTCCATCAAGAATTTGTTGTTCGTTGACAATTTGGCATATTTTGCTTTGCGTCCTGTTTGACTCATTTTTAATAATGGTAACGATTTGGTTGATCCCGTTAAACCGCTTCTCTAAAATGTCGGATTTGGCAAATCGAATGTTGATTTGAAGCTGGATATTTAAGGCGCAATCGGAACCCAAATATTTCGATTCTATTGATGAAATAGAATCCAAAGTTGAGTTCAAAACTTTATCGTCAATTTCTCGAATATCATCGTAATTAAATGACTGTATAATTGAAATAACTTTTTGACAAATAATACAAATACATTTGTTATAATTTTCACTCTCTTCTTTTACAGCAATTAATAATGTAATAAGTATCGAAATATGCTTTAATGTTAATGTATCATGCCTTTCAAAAAAATTACTTAGTTGCTGATAAAAATCATTCGTTTTTAATCGATTAATTATTTTATTATATTGAGTCGGTGGAAGATTTTTTTGTGATAATGTTACATAAAAAACGTTGTTTGGATTTGCTATTTGCGTGGCTGCTTCAAGAAAAGCTAAATTAGGTTGCTCGAATATAAAAATTAGAATTTGAATATAATTTTCAAGAATGGTGGAAAAAGTATTGACAAGTATAAGATCATTTACAGCGGTATTGAGTATATTTTTGATTAATTTAACAGAGAAGTTATCAATAAAATCAGGCGTAAATGATTCATATGGATTCGGTAAAATTAAATTATTTATTATACTATTTTGAAATTTGATTAACTGATCAAAAGCTGGCGATTTTTTTGTTTGAAAATTAACAGCATTCGTTATATTTGAATAAATTGTATTTATATCATTATTCATGAAATTTATTTCTTGGAAAATTTTGTCATACAAATATAAATTTTAATTCAAAAATTTGAATACAAATTTAAAAATTGAAATGAATATTTAGCCAATGAAAAAGTGATATTTCCCCACTTAGTTATTTTGATTTGGAATGAAAGAAATAAAATTTATATCTAAAAATAAAAGAAAACTTAAACTCATGAGTAGGAATATATATATATTTTAGAACGACACCATTATATAGAAATAAAAAAAATTATATTTCAGCAACCGTTGGACTTAAAACTTGTTTTATCTGATCCTTGTAAGTTGCATCAGTTGTATCAACTTCTTTTCTGTTAATCATGGATGAGTCAATTGGCCAATTTAAAAAGTTGAAAAATAATATGTAAACCGCACTTGAAAACAATGAAAAAATCTGAATTGCAAAATCCGAACCTAAAAATGGTTCTAAGGTGTTCATTAATTCACTTGTTAATGTAACACAGAAAAAGAGTATGGACATTACAATAAAAGCAGGCTTTTCGTCTGGGACATCGCTATGGAAAACAATGCCACCATAAATTAGGCATATAGCATAAACACCAATAAGTGACATTCTGATTATATCTAATATTTTTGTAACAATATTCAACTTACTGATTGGATCTTTATCTACGCGTAAAACAGCATAACCACTAGAAGAAGCGAAAACCAAAAATGCAATCAAAAATGGAATAAATCGGATTAAAATCCATATGAATGTAATATCACGATGAATTAGACCAGTCATTAAAAGAACAGCAAAGGCTGTGAATGCGACAGAGATAAGTAAAAATATGCTAACTATACAATCATAAAGTTTGATGATGTATGAATCTGAAAAATAAGTTAAAATATAGAATGGGTCGCTTCCAACAACTAATAAGATATCTAAAACAAACATCAATCTCATTCCAATATGAGAATGATGAAAATCAAAATCTGAAAGAAGAAGTCGTATGAAAACGATGATACCAATAATGAAGAAAATGATTCTTAAAAACAATTGAACAAGTGAATGAGCTGGATCTGCAAAGATCCAAACAAATTCACCGCCTAAAATCACATGCTGGGGGAATTTTATCGTAACGTATCCTTTTAACTTATCAAATTTGACTATTCCGGTTGAAAAAACACGAATTCTTTGAGATTCTTCACCATCAGGAAAAGTAACTGCTACATGTTGAATTGGCTGATTTATTTCAGACACTGTTCGTGAACCAAGAGTCATTGTTGATATAAAATAAAGACTAATATTAAATCCTGCTTTATATTCCTCTGGAATCTGTGCACTTTTTTTGTTTAAAATAAGTTCGCATGTTAAAAAATCATTGAAAAAATGAAGACCATAAAAATCAAATTTATAACGTCTAGTTGATGATGCTGTTGATAATTCGGGCTGAAAACGCATTGATTGCGATACATAATAAGAAGGACCAAATATGAGAGCAAGAAGAATTAAAACACTACATACTCCATAAATAGTGACGGTTGAAAAAATTTGACGACGGGACATCGCTTCTATTCGCCGTCCAATAGGTGGATGATCCATTTCCGATGTTAAACCAAGTGGTTCAAGCTTAGGATCATGCTCTTCTGCCATTGAAGAATTAAACCCAGTTTTTAATAGAAAATTGCATTTATATGTATCTTCGTTTTGTATCATTGTACTATGATATATAAATTATTTTCATATAATTTTGTTAATATTTAATTTTAGAATTATATATATTTAAAATAAAATTAATTTTATAACAAGATATTGCTTAATGAAGCTATCTTTTATATTATAATATAAATTATTCATTCTTTTCCTTTGCTCTTTTTCTTTTCTGCTGCTATTTTTTTTTGACATTTCAAGTTTATAGAAAGCTCTCAAGTTTGCATTAGTTCCTGTGCTATGAACTTTTATGTACATGCATTTATATAGCATGTTGCTTTTGAATCAAATATCATCAGTGAACAAAATTCAAAATTAATTCACTTGATCATATTATACTTTTATAGAAAAATGCTTTTAAAGATTAAAATCTCAAAAAAAGATACCATTGAAATAATATTCTTCATTGATTTATGTAATCTAGCTTCTTGATTTTTTTCTTTAGGTTGGATTCATAAATGGGTGTACACAAGGCCAAATTTCTTTATGCTTTTTTATTTATAAATGCAGTGGAGAATTATTTCTATTCTAGTAACCATATTTTTTTTTTTGCTTTCTTCACTTTCTTCTATTAAATATAAGTATGAAAAGTTTGTTAAAAATTTTCCTGTGATATATCGATCAACTAACTTGATATATTTCTGATTTCCAAGAATTCCTATGAAAAATTACGTTCTCTATCATATCATTTATAGCCGTTTTGAATGATCATAACAATTTCTTTTTGTTTTTTGCTACAGTTTAGTTTTTTAATGATTAGCTGACATAAATTGATTTCTCGGCTTGGAGGATTCGTTATTAAACTTATTCGTTAATTTGCATTATCAAATTAATTGTTTTTAAAACATATTTTTTCAATAAATTAGAATTGTATTCATTTATATCATAAAATATTCACAGAAAAAAGGTTTCTTTATAAGATATAGAATATATATATTTTCTTTTTATTTTGTGATCAAAAATGGTCATTTAACTTATTATAAAAAATATCGTAATGTTAAACTTACATATTGAGCCTCCTTTTTGGTGGAGTGGAATGAAAAATCCACATCTTCAATTGTTTATTCGTTGTGATGAAGAAATGAATCAAATAAATCCTCAAATTAATGCAAAAGACATTAAAATTCTGGAAACTGTTATTTTCCCAAATCCTCATTACATGGCTATATATTTTGATCTTACTGACGCACACCCTCAAATTTTTGATATTGATTTCAATGGCACAGTAATTCATTACGAATTAAAACAAAGAAAACCAAATTCAGATCAAATTCAAGGTTTTGATTCATCAGATGTTGTTTATCTTGCAATGCCGGATAGATTTGCACGCCATTCAGATGAATCATCTGAGGTTGACAATCAAGTTCGACTTACAGAAGAGCAAGCAGTCAAAGACCGTATTAAAAAACAAGAAGAGAACAAGAAAAAAGAAGCCGAAAAGTTAAAATTAAATCTAAAAGAACCTCTAAAGCCAACCATTCAAAAGCCTGATGATAAAGATGACGGATTTTACCATATACCAGTCGAAAAAGCAAATTACAAAAAATTCATTGATCCTGTTACTAATACCGAACGTGTTGAATATCAAGTAAATAGACAAGATCCAAATTCAAGACACGGTGGGAATATTCGTGGAATTATTGATCATCTTGATTACTTATTTGATCTAGGAATAACTGCTCTCTGGTTAACACCAATATTCGACAATGATATGCCTTATGGTTCTTACCATGGATATGCTATCACTGATTATTATAACGTTGATCCCCGGTTTGGAACAAATTCAGATCTTATTGAATTAATCAATAAAATACATGAAAAAGGAAATAAATATGTTATGGATACCATTTTCAATCATTGTGGTTCAAATCATATTTGGTATAGAGATCCGCCATGCAGTGATTGGTTTAACTTTACAGACAAAGGAGTCATAACGACTCATGATATTACCAGCACGTTTTCTCCTTATGCATCAAAAATGGACTGGGAATCTTTTAATAATGGCTGCTTCGTTTCACAAATGCCTGACTTAAATCAAAGGAATCGTCATCTTGCAGTATATCTTACGCAAAACACAATTTGGTGGATAGAATATGCACAAATTAATGGAATAAGAGTTGACACATTTCCATATTGTGATCTAGATTTCCTTCATAGATGGATTGATGAAATAATGAATGAATATCCATTATTCAATATTGTAGGAGAAACTTGGATTGAAAATGCTCTGGGAGTATCTTATTTCCAACGTGGAAACCGTTTTAGCAACATCAACTTACCATCAATTATGGACTTTGCAATAGGAGCTATTTCAAGAAATTGTTGTTTGCAAGAAGTTTCTTTTGATACTGGATTAACTCAGATTCGAAACCATTTGAATTATGATTTTTGCTACGCAAATGTCTTTAATTTACTTCGTTTTCTTGATAATCACGATACAGATCGTTTTATGGCTGATAAACCTGAAAATATCGGAGTTTATAAACAATATTTCACAATATTACTTACTATTCCTGGAATTCCACAATTGTATTATGGAACCGAAATAATGATGTATGGCAGAAAGAAAATTTCAGACGGCCATATTCGTTTAGACTTTCCAGGTGGATGGAAGAATGATAAGCAAAACTGCTTCACAGCAGAAGGAAGAACAGAACAACAAAATGATTTCTTCAACTTTATGAGAACATTACTTAATTGGAGAAAAGGAAATGAGGTTATTTCAAAAGGAAAGATGATTCATTTCAAGCCTACAGATGGAATTTATTTGTATCAACGAAGCTATAATAATAAATCGGCTATTATTGTAACAAATGGTATGGATTCACGTAAATTGTTACGTTGTAGGCATTATAAAGAAATTTTAAATAATGAACACCTTGGGACTGATATATTCACTAAAAGAGAAATCGATTTTACCAACGATTTCACTTTAGAATCACGTGAAGTTCTTGTTTTAGATATGCATAAATAATGTTTTTTGCCATCAATAAGAAAATTATATTTAGATGCTTATTTACAAATATTATTATAAATAATAATATATAAAGAAATAAATTCAAATATCACATTTTTTATTCCTGCTTTCTTTAGAAAATCCATTTTTCAATTTGTGATAATATACAATTTTTTAATAAAACTCTAAGAAAAATTGTATATGTAACGTTTGATAAATCATCAAGATGAAAGGAAGTAATAAAAAAAAAAAAGATGAAAATGATAACCAAAAAGATGAAGATAAAAAAACTGATAATGAAACTTTTCATCTAGTTGGATTAAAAAATCAAGGTGCAACATGCTATCTTAATTGCGTTTTACAATCTCTTTTTCACATTCCTGCCTTTCGTTTTGGTGTTTACAAAAAAACAATCAGAGAAGATGAAAACAATTTAAAAAAATCAGCTATTTATCAACTACAAATTTTATTTAAGATGTTACACTCAAGTAAAGATTCAGCCGTTTCAACGAGACCATTGACTACATCTTTTGGATGGAAATCAAGTTTTCTTAGAAAGCCACAAGATCCACATTTTTTTTTGCACTGGCTACTAGCAGATGCTTTAATTAATGATATAAAAAAAGTCATCGATGATTTATTTGAAGGGAAAATTAGAACAACAATTACTGGGGGAAAAAAGAATCAAAAGAAATATATTGATGAAAGCTTTTATGATTTATCAATGATAGTTAAAGACTGTTCTTCATTAAAAGAATCATTTTCAAAATATATTGAACCAGAAGAAATCAGCCAATACAAGTTTTCTCCTTATAAAGATTTCACTAATGCTACTATCAAGACGTCATTTTTAAAAATGCCAAAGATATTATATCTTCACTTAAAACGAAGCGAATATACCTTTGCGAATCGAAAAATAATGACATACTTTTCTTTTCCTTCTATTCTTGATATTTTACCCTATCTTGACCCAAAAAACGAGCATACTGGTTCAACTCAATATGAATTATTTGGAGTTATCGTTCATCATGGCTCAACAGCAGTGGGAGGTCATTATTACTCATATCTAAGAACATCTAAAGAGAAGGATTGGTATAAATTTAATGACAGTCTTGTAATGAAGTCAACTGAAGAAAATGCCATAAGTAAAAATTTTGGAGGTATGGATGAAAGCCCTTTGACAGGAAATGGAACAATTAAGAAATACGGAGCTTACATGCTTATCTATGTTCAACAAAGCCAAATTGATTATATTTATAATAATAAGATTTTTTTATCAACACCTGAAAATATAATGAAAGTAAATACAAATACAGCAAAAGATAAAAAAGTTACTTTTTTATTATTTAATGATGACTCTTATATTGCAAATTCTGCAAGGAGTTGCATAAATTTAACAGAAAAAGGATACCATGAGACAATTTCAATTAAATCAAGAAAATCTATTTCGCAATTTTATGAAAAAGTTGCCAAAACTCATGGAATTAAAGTTAGCACATTTCGTCTTTGGATTATTAGTGAACAATATCAATTTTACTCAATATTAGATCCAAAAAGTTCCAAAGAAATTAATGAAATAGAATCTAAAATATTGTATATTGACAAAAATTCAATTAATGATAACGATAATATTCTAATTTCAAACAAGAAAATAATTTTCATTTTCTTTTATTTTCGATTAACAATCTTTCCGTTACGATTTCTTTTTTCAATGCTAATTGACGAAGATGACAAATTAGAAATAGTTTTGCCCAAACTAGCATCAGTTCTTAACACAACAGAAAATAACATTAAAAATACGAAATGTTACAGATATTACCAATTTGGAAATTCATCAAATATTCAATTGACTGAATTTGATATTTCAATTGAAAGCTCACAAGTTTTAAATGGAAGCTGTTATATATTCCAATACAAAAAAGATAAAGATCTTTCACATGCTCCTTTTTATTATCCAATTCATCAGTCAACTTCAAATGAAATTTATTTAATTGAAAAAATTCGATACAAGGCAATATTAGATGCACAAAAATATTTCCAAACATTATCAGAAACCTCTGTTTTTGATTTTACTAACAATTTTAGTTTCACATCTAATTGCAGCTTAGTTTGTCCATCAGAATTTCCAATACGCTACTTTTTAGAGCTTATTTCAAAAGTTAGCGGTACTACTAAATATCAGATTTTTACAAAAAGGATTCAAAAACCAATTGCAATTTATAATTTTGAAAAAATTGGCCAATTATTTGACTACATCCTTAAAAATAATGATAGTCACATTCCATTATTATTTGTTTCATCAATTTTAGATCCAGATATTATTCCAGTTAACGTAATCATTTCTTATGATGCCGTTCATCCTTTCTACTATGAACGAGTTTTTATTAAACCATCAGATACAACTGTTTTTAATGATTTGCTATCTTTACTCACAAAAAAAATTGATGAAAGCTATCCAAAAAATGAAATTCGTGTGTTAACAATTAAAAATAAGATGATTGAAAAAATTTGTAATCTTGGCCAGCCTTGTGATTATAAAGCTGATTGGATTCGTTTTGAAGTCATCCCAAGTGAACAAAGAATTAAGTTTGCTGCAAATGTTGAAAAATTGTGCCAATGTAGATTTGTAGGTGATATAAACAAAATCGAAGAGCTTCCATTTTTACTTATTATTAATAATAAAGACACATTAAATTCACTAAAAGAAAAAATAGTGAATCTTGAAATCATTTATAAAGAATCAGAACTTTATTTGATCAAGAACAAAAAAATCGTGAATCTAAAAGAAGAAGAAGAAGTCATTTTCTCTTATATTGACAATCAATCAATTATACTAATACGTACTTAATTACGTAATATACATCATTATATTATTATTTTGTTGTTTTATAAAAAAAAAAAAAGGAAAAACCCTATCCAAAATATTTTTTAATTATATAATGATAAAAAGTAATAAAACGAGAACATCAACTTCATTCAATTTTTTTTTTAAATATGAATATGAATTAATTAAGACTCTACAAAAAATTACATTAATAAAATATAATAAAAGTAATAAAAAAAATTACATGCATACATGATAGTTATTTATACAAAATACATATATAATAACAAATATAAAAATTATATATATGGCACGAAAAACACTCTTCCATCTTTGGATACCGCAATCACGATCATTTCTTCGACAATATATTTAACGCTTATAATCTGGGTCTGGCATCTGTAAAAAGGCCTTGACACATCCAGATAGAAAGCTTCAAACATGAAAAGTTTTCCATTATCATCGGAAAACAAGACGTAATCGAATCCTTTTTCACAACTCCACGAAGTCCAAGAAGAAACGACGAAATCAATTTCTTTAGTACGAATCAAATTTCCGTTAATATTAAAAAGTGACAAAATATGAACCACTTTTCCATTCTTCTTTTTAATCGCATCTATACAAGTTAGAATGAATCCCCAGGAAGGAGTGATCAATATTTTTTTCAATACGAAATTGTCCAAGTCAATTTCATTGAATTTTTCTTGAAGCACTTTTTTCATGTTTATGTCATAAGTGACGCTTCCCCGACTCAGAGAACAAATCATCAAGGACGCGTCCTTAGTTCCGCACACCATTGTATCAAAAGGAGTCCACACATTGCAGCACACAATTGAATTACAGAACGATAAAATTGAATGGACAGGTTTTTTTCCACTTTTAAAAATTTCACCTAAATTTTCATCATAACCGTCATCATTACTAATATTCTTAGTATTATTGTTATTAGTGCTTCTCTTAAACAATCTAATGACGGCATCTTTGCCACATATTGCTGTCCAAAAACCGTCACTTGCAACACAAACAATGTCATAAGGCAAAGAATAATTTTTAGGCAAAAAAATCTCATCAACTTCGCTGTTGTTGTTATTTGCATTGCTGCTGTTGTTGTTTGTGTTATTGCTGTTTGCTGATGTGTTTGTAATGTCGTTGTTGCTTGTGTCAAATGTGATGACAAAAACATCAGCCCTTTCTCTGCCAACGAAGAATAATTCGTCGCTTTCATTAGCGCTTGAATTTTCAGAGATGAAATTTGCATTCATTTCATCTTTCTTGTTTTCGTGCTCGCTGTTACTGATGCTCAGCTCGGATGCATCTTTATTACTAGAAGAACTGCTGAGCTGTCCAATTCCTCTCAGTGTCAGCGATGGCGAGCATGAATTCTGCGAAAGCTGAAGGAAAGAAGAAGGAGAAATGAAGCAGTGAATGAGCGGCTGATTTGACGAATGATTTTTTGTTACAAAAGAAAAATCATTGATTTGCAGCGTCCTGGAATAAATGAGGGTCACTGATTGCTCAACTGTTCTACTGTTCTCGTATTCATTGTCAGACAAAATGTTGCTTGTGCTCACACTTTTTACTCTCGACTTTTTCTGCTCATTCAAAAGTAGGCTGCTCATGTCATTCTGCGTCTTGCTTCGAAAGCGAATCTGCGGCGAAATGTCAGACAGCAAATAGAGGACAATCTGGACAATTCGAATGATCATTTTTCCTGACTCATTCAAAATTGAGAACTTTATTTTCAATGTCTTTTTGCTCTTGTTCGTGGCAGAGTCAAAACTGATGTCGCTGTCAGATTCAAGGTTGATGTTATCGTTCTCATTCCAGGCACTTTTTTGTCTGGTGTTGCTATCAGAAGAAGGCTGAGAGAAAAAATTTTTGTTATCATCACTGTTGATGCAGCTAGTCAAGCTATTGCTACATAAGGTTACATTAACCGCCAATATATGGTCAATTTCATGACCATTATTGAAATTGCTGCCAGAATTTTCAGAAAAGTTAATTTCAATACTTTTCTTTAAAGATGAAACTTTTTGATAACTTTTGACATTTCGCATAGGATGGACCTCATTGAATAATTGAGGGGGTATTTGGCCGACCTGGTCTAAAGTTGCTTCGATTGAGCTTTTCTTATCTCCTTCTATCGTTCCATATGCAGCTTTTTCAATGGTCGGATTATTTGACCATACATCAGAATACATTTCATACTTATAACGGTTATCTTCAGCTTTTTGTTTGATGCCCCAAATGAGGTCAATCCATTGATTCAAATGAGAAGAAACATATTCACTTTCCATTCCTTTTCTGAGTGTGTAAACGAAGTCAAAAGGACTGTTGTTTGCCCATTTTGGCAATTCAACATCATTTATCGGTTGGCCATTCAATTTTCCAAGGTCAAATTTATCATCGTTCACCAAAAATTCCGGAAAATAATAAAATTCGGGAATAAGTTCTCGAAAATCATTCATGTGCGAACTAGCAACACGAAATGAGTCGGGAATTGAATAGAAAATTCTTGCAGCATGGTCAAATTTTCCACCTTGAACTTTTATGTGAAGTGATGTGAACGGTTCAATTCTGATCAACCACAAGAAAAGATTCAATGGACAAACAGGACCACTACTAAATAAGTAGTAATCTTCATGTATGCATTTCAATCTATTTTGTTTTTCAACGAGTTCTTTTAAACGATGCTCGTTTATCGTTCCAATTGCCTTTGACAAGTCACGATAAACTTTTTCATCGTTAAGGTCAATTGTAGGTGAATTGTAATCGCTAATGATCCAAGGAACCAATGGATATTGTGAAGCACAATTGAACGAACGACCAGAATAAATATTCAACAAAAGAAGATATTCAAAATTCGATATTTTTCTGTTTTTCCAGTCATTTGTGAAAGACTGTTCAGAAAAATATTGTTTGAATGAAGTTGTTTGAATCATTTTATTAGGGAGAACTTTCTTTAATGCATTGATTGCATTTAGCTGAGTTTTAAAATCATTAAAATTAATGAAATATGAATGACGAACGTTTGTGAAGATTTCTATTGCTGTCTGATGATGAAGAACAGTTCTTTTCAAAACAAGAATGATTGATGATTTTTCAATCATTTTCATCACATTTGAATTTGAATGGACAATTGTAATGTAATCAGAGAATATTTTGAAGGTTGACTTGTAATATTCTTTAACTGTTACATGTGTACAATTGCATTCAAAAGTGACTTTATTAGAATTAGAAATGTGTAACAAATTGTCAGTTGAATTTTCACGTGAATGAGGAATTTCAACGTCATTTACATTCAAAAGACTATTTTGTTGATTTGATGAAATATTTTTACTTTGTAAATAATTGTTCATCTTTTCTTTGGCTTGATGAATGCTGCCTGAATCACGTGAAAAAGATGCATGTAAATGTAAATCAAATGAATAATTTCTTCGTGTTTTAAAAGGACAAAAAGAATAACAAAAAACATTGTCTCTTTTAAAATGAAGTTCTTCTAATAAATCAGAAGGTAATGATGAATGCCATGGTGCTTTCGTGATAGTCATTGAACGCCAGAAATGTGACCAAAGTTGTGCATAAAATTGCATCCTTTCGTTATAATTATTAAACATTGATAAATATGTGTTAAGCTTAAAAATTGTGTTTTTAATCTTGGTCACATATTGATTAACTTGAACTTTTTCAGGTGTGAAATTATCTTGGAAATTCTCAAAGTTTTCTAGTTTAAAACAATCATAATTTTCATGAAATCCTTCTTCAATTGAACGTTTAATTATTCCATTAAAAAGATTTATAATTTCATTTGTCAATTTTAACTTCTTTAATGATTTTTGAACAAGTTCTAAATCAAGCCATTCTCCATCTTCCGATATATGAAGACCAAAATGAAATGTTCGATATTGAGAAGGATTGAATGAATTAACAAAACTTAAGAAATCTTTTGAATTTGAAAAATTAACATTAAAACTTGTCAAATTGTTATTTGATTCGAATTCATGATTATTAAAAGGAGATTCATTAAACTTCTTTTCTAAACAATCATTCACGATTTTTATTCTTCTAAAAAGAATAAAATGAATAACAATTAATTTCAATTGATTAATATTGTTATCATTAGCATTATCAATCATTTTGTCAATCAAAAGTCGAAGAATAAAATCATTTTCTTCAGTTGAATTAATTAATAATTCTTTAAATATTTCAGCTATTAAATCAACTTGTGAAAAAAGTTTTGTGAAATTGTTCATTCGACTTTGAACAAGATAATCAATGATTTCTTTCTGAAGTTTGACTGATTTCTTCTTAATGAAAAGGAGAGAAATCGTCCAAATTTCACATTCATCAATACAAGAAGAATTATTTTTAAAATTCTTCTTATAAATTGAAATCAATTTAAATAATGTTCTGTTACTTATTGATTGTTTTGTTGCAATGTAAGAACAAAAGCAAATCAAACTTGGATTTCTAAATCTTGCCAATTTTAACAATAGTTGTTTATTGATGAAATATTGTGAATAATCAGAAATTAATTCATCAATAATTATATCAAAATTGATAAAATTCGAAAAGATTTTGAAGATTTTAAATGACAATTGTGTCTGACAAATTGTAATGATTGAAACTAAACGAATGAAAATTGGATCAAATTGAATATTCTTAGTTTTAATCAAATTAGATATAAAATCTAATAAATCCGAAACTTGCTTAATATCACCACAATTTGTTGCTGATCCAATAATTGCAATTAAATCATTTTGGGTTAGTTTTTCATTCGCTATTTTCAAAGCAATTTTAAATAAATAGCCTCGACATTTAGCAACTTTTAATTTCTCATTTCGAACTCTATTCAAACATCTACAAATGCTCTTCTCAACAGGCTCATACCAATACAGACATTGCAAAACAGTTATGAAAAATTTAACGTCAAGTGAATCAACAAAAATTTGTCGATGTTTATTGACCATTTTTGACAATTTATGAAGAATTTTTATATGATCAAAAGCAGTTGTTTTCAACCAGATTTCAAAATTAGTTAAAATACCAATAAATAATTGCGTCTTAATATCGGGATCTTGAAGAGATTCAAAAATATGATAAAAAGCAAGATAAAGTTTAAAAGTAAAATGATAATCATTTGCATTTCTTAATAAATGTGAAATTATTAAAAAGCCAGATGATGAAGCAAATGATTTTTGTGATTCTACATTTTGAGCAAGAATTTCATGAAATATAAAAACTAAATTTGACAAAAAACCGATGATTTTTGTATCGTCTTTATAAGTCATATCAACTTGTGCAAACAATGGAATTAATGACTCAATTTTACAGTAAGTCAGGAGAATGTCAACAAAACTGTGAGGAATTGAAACCCGTGTCAAATTTGTATGAAATTGAACTGAATTCAAATTTTCAATTGAAAACTTACTTCCATTTGAAATAGTCGGCACAAAACCAGCAATTACATTGTTGTTATTGTTTGGAACTTGAATTCTAGAATTTCCAAAACGATACAAACGAGCAATGTTTACTTTATCTAATGAATTCAAAATCGCAAAAGGACCGAAAAGAGGAAAAAGTTTTCTTTTATCATGAACTGTATTAGTAACGTTAATTGTTACATTTAATTGTTTTTTAAACAAAAAACGCTGAATGTTCAATGATGCAACTTTATCTGTATTTAAATAAATGGAAAAGAGTCCATCATCAGTGAAAATACATGATATTAAAGACCATTTGCCAATCGGTAATTTTGGGTCAATATCATAATTCATTTTAAAGTCATTTGAAGAAGCAGAAAAAATAAGTAAATTGCCATAAATATTAAATGATAATGCAATTTCATTCTCAGCTAATTTAAGCACATTTTTATGCTTATAAAGATTCGAAACAGGCAAAATCCAAAAGAAAAAAGAAAAATAAGAATTCGTTATTTGAACAGTTGCATTAATTCGACCATCATCAATTAATGGAAATGCAAAAGCCTTAGGAAAATGTGAATGTTTTAAAGATAGCAAAAGAAGAGAGCTGATTATTTGTGAGTTATAATAAGGAAAATATTTCCCTTCTAAAGGACATAATAATGAAATGAATTTCCTTACAATTTCATATGAACAAATATGAGAAGAAATAATTTCAATGAGTTGAAGAGAATGTCTCAAAATTGGTAACGAAATCTCATTATTAATTCTCCAATTATCAATGTATTTAAGAATTAGCAAATCAATCTCTCCGTCATGTAAAGAGAAACAATTTTCTAAATTTAAAGAACATAAATTAATAAGTTTTAAAAAGCAATCATCAAGCTTTTTTGAATGCAAAAATGATTGAAGATAAAGATAAACAAGTGACGGTTTGTTTATCTCATTTTCATTTAAGAATAAATCAATCAAAATTTCAGCAACTTCTTCATCAGGCTCATCACCACAAATGTTATTTATTCCTTTTTCAAGAGACAACAATTCATCAAAATTAAGCATTCTTGTATTCGTTGTAAAATGAAAGAATTTCAACGCAATTTTAAGTAAAGGAAGATAAGCTTTATCTTTAGGAACATGTGATATTTGTCCACAGAACAAAGAAGCAAGTGGCTCAAATGTTTGTGTGAACGATGGAACTTTTTGAATAACAATGTTTGCTATTTCAAATATAGATGTCATTAATTCAATGCTTTTCTTACTATCTTTGCTGTTTAACACATTGTCAGCATTCGATATAATGAACATCAGTGTTGCTATGATTTCATTCGTGATCTCGTTCTTAATGTTGGTTCCATTTGTTAGGAAAACCGTCAAATAATGCAAAATTCGAGATCGTAAAGGATCCTCAAAAAGAAGTGGCAAAATAAACCTTATAAAATGAGTGTTAGAAAAAAAAGTGGACAAAATTAATTGATCATGAAAAATGCTCGAAAAATAAGACAAAACAGAATTTCGAGCAATATTGATACTTTCTTTATCACCTTCGGTCCATGAACGATAAAAAAGCATCGGTTCAAGTAATGAACTAGTAATTGCATTAACAATAGAAATGCTTGAAAAATCAATCTGGAAAAGTAAAAGACGATGAACCATCTCTGCAAATAAATATGGATTCGAAACAATGTCAAAGAAAACTTTCTTAATTTGATTCTTCCCAAGATAATTGAGAAAAAAATTTAATGAAGCACTCCTCAATGTCGATATCTTGACATAATCGTCTTTATTCTCTGAATTGACTGAAAAAATTGTCATCGATGGATTAAATATAACATTGTTGATTATTATGCTGTTTTGAAATTTCTTTGCATCAATAAAATTGATTTTAATGTTACTCAATTTGTCACAAATATGAAAAAATGATGAAAAATAATCATAACAATGCTTGGATTTAGTTGCCATTATTAAAAATGGCCCAAAATCTTCTACAAATTTGCATATTAAACTACATTTTTGCTTTAAAATGTTGATAATAAAATTTAAAATGACTTTTTGCTTCTTATTAATCATATCTTCTAATGGAATCGATGGAGGAAACTCTATTTTCTCTATAATTGGCTCTTCATCAAATGTACTTTGAGTTATATGTTGATAATTTATACTTAAAAAAATGGGTTTGGGTGTAATTACCTGATTTGTATCAAAATTTGGAACTTTTGTTATAATTTCTGACTTTTCAATACTTTCTAATAAAGCAAGTGGTAAAATTGGTAAAAATTTTAGAATGGTTTCATCATCAAATAAAATTGCTGAATGATCGAAAAATGATAAAACACTTGAATCAAGTCTTCTTAATGAAAAATATGAGCGTTCAAGTATTTGAATTAAAATATCTGTTGGTATATTAATATTAAATTGAATTAAACTATCAATTATATCATAAAAGTTTGATTCTAAATTAGATTGCGGTTCAATACTTTGATTGATGATTTCATGAGCAGCTCGACTTAATAAATTGAATACTGGATCTGGTAAATTTTTGTTAAAAAGAAAAAAGTCATTTAAAGGCGATATTAGTCCTGTTAAATCATCTGATTCTTTTTTTCTATCAAAAAATAATGTATACGCATGAAAAAAAGAAGAAATTGCTAAATCACAAATTAATGTTTCACTTGGCTGTTTTTGTGCTTGCGATACGAGTATAAGCGCATTTAGTAAAGTTGCTAATCCTGAAGAATCGCCTGTAGAGTAAAAAATTGTTGACCAAGATAAATAAGATAGAAGCATTATACATGAAACATATGATGGTATATCTTTCTGATTTTTGTAAAAAATAACAAGATTATTAATTAAATTTGGTTCAAACGGGAATCCAAATGAATTATTTAAAAGAACTTCTTGAAAAATGACCGATGTTTCTAGTAATTCACTGCGAATTTTTTTGAATTGGTACTTCGAATATTTGGGAAAATTAAATTGAGAAAGATCATTTGCAAATTCTTTGATTTGAATAATTTTTATCTGTTTGCTTAAAGATAATATTTCAAAACAATTGTCAATTGGTGATAAAAGTTTCCTCTTCATTATACTTAAAATTTTTAATTCAATTTATTTGAATCAATAAATGGCTGTTTCGATAAAAATCGCAACAAAATGAAATGATGATATATGTTCTTTAACATAAACAAATTGCTTTTATTTCTTATTCGATAATTCAACAGCTTTGTTAATATTCATTATTTGAATTATTAATGAAAATGTTCAATGATGATCATCTAATTAGTTTATTAAATAAAATAAATGAAATGAAATTTGAAGATTATCATTCCCCATATTTAAAAATTTAGCCAATGATATTATTATCAAGTGAATTGTCATACAATCAAATTATAATAAAAAAATGATATAAAAAGGCTAAATCAACATCAAAAATAAACAATGAATAAGTTAATATGTATGAAGACAATCTCATTACAATCAACAAAATCAAAATGAAAACCAAATACCCATAAATCATTATAATTCAATACAATTATTTGGAATTTGTTAGCACAATTTTTACTAAAATTGAAAGCTTTATACTTTTTTATTAAAAACATAAAAATAATGAATGAAGTAGCAAAAAGAACCAAAATTTTCATTCAATATTTAGGAATCTTTGTTTTATGGTTTTTGACTCTGCTTTTGACTTCTTTAAACATCGCTGGCATCTAAATCAGCCAGCATGTAATCGTGTTCTTCAAGCTTACACAGAATATCGCTGAAGCTTGGCCGATCTTTCGAATTAAAGTTCCAGCACGAGTTGATCAATTCAGTTGCAAATTTGGTGAAGCTTGCGGGCATCTGTGCTTTTTTGCCATTCATCTTTTCACTCATCTTAACTTTATGAGAAAGCATGAAGAACGATAAACATCGACTTTCTCATCGTGGTCTTCATTGTTGTCAATTATCTCGGGCGCCATGTAAGGAAGAGTTCCAACTCCGACAGTCATTGTCTGTTGTTCTGTGGTCATCAGTTTTGAGATTCCGAAATCGCTTATTTTAATCAAGCCGTCGGTGCCGATCAAGATGTTTGTTGGCTTCAAATCCCTGTGAATCACGTGACGAAAGTGGACGTATTTCATGCCTTCAACGATTGGATAAATTGCAAAGACAAGATCAACACCTGAAACTTTCCCTTCACTTACAAATGATTCTACATTTGTCGGACAAAACTCAAGAACAATCGATGCTGGTTCATGTTCATGCAAAAAGAGTCCGAATGTTTTCACGATTTTCATGATTTCATATTCAGATAGAAAGTAACGAATTTCATTCGCGTTCACTTCTTTCTTCAGAACTTTAAGCGAGTAATTAACGCCACTGCTAATTTTGGTAACTTTTTCATAACTTTCAATCATCGAAGTGTCGAGAATTTCAATCTCATCTACTGTTGTTGTTGACTGTTCCTTTTTGAGCTCTTCTTCATAGTGTGACTTCAGACTCGACAATTCAGCTTCATATTTAGAAGCTGAGTTTTCAAGTTCTTTATCTTTATCTTTGAGTTCTTTGATTTCTGCTCTCAGTGCTGCGCTTTCTGTTGTATAAGAAGCGTTGGGATCAACTGCTTTGTTCGGGATCATTAGTGGAACGTAATGCTTAAAAAACACAGTGAAGCCAGCCCCACAAACAATGAATGAAGCATCAGTTATTGTTGTTTCTTGCGGAGTATAAATATCTTTTTCACTTGGTCCAGAGCTGAGAAAGAGCTGGCCATATCTGTTCGTTCCACATCCGAGAACTTTTCCCTCATTTGTAACAAAAAGAGAATGAGCACCTCCTGTAAAAGCGGAAACAATTTTATAATCTCGAAGCGATGAAATTAAAGTGAATTTGTAATATCTTATTTCGCCTTTTCCCTTTCCGAGTTGTCCGAATAAATTACTTCCGATACCAAAAACACAGCCGTCTTTGCACACGGAAAAACACTGCTCAGAGTAACCAGAGATCAATATAATTTCTTTTCCTTTAAGTTCAAGATCTTCTGTGAAATTTAGAGGTGTTGAACATCTTGATTTGAAAATGCGACTAGTTGTGCTAAGTGCAATGATAAATTCAAAACAAGAGGCTACACTCGATGCTTTTTCGCCGTCTGGAAGTAAATATTTGTTGGAGTTGAGCTAATATCGAAAATGGCGCCTTCTGGATCAATTGCAGCAGCTGAAGTGGAACCGCCAAAGAGAGAAACTGGATTATGGCCATTAGTGTTTAGAATAACTGGTTTCGACTCTTTCATTTGAGTATTTGTGTAAACAAGATGATTTGTATTACCATCTGAAACTAAGTAAATTACAGAGTATCTGCTGCAAACAGCCGAAATTATGGTTATTGGAAAGCCGATGATGTCACTGAGTTCGATTTTTGTAAAATGAGAAAGAATTTCTTTGGGAAGTGAAAAATCAATGCCGCCTGAACGGTTTTATTCAATGCCATATGCTAAACCTTCTTTTGTAACTAAAACAGTCTTATCATCATATGGTGAATATGACAATATTGAAGAAACTTTGAATTTTGATTTTTTAGGAGGATAAACAAACGGAATGTTATTACTTTTTTTATTAGTTGACTCTTCACTAATTTGATAATATTCATTGCGGCCACAAACTTAAATGGTTTTCATAACGTTATTATTACATTTTTTTGTTTTTAATATGTAGCTCAAATACATTTTTATTTTATTAGTATTTGGTGTATTTAATGCATCCTGCATTTTTTAGGTTGAAGAAAATACATATAAAACTCATAATCGATAAAATTCAATAATTAAATTTTTATATTAATATAAATATTTAAAAAATAAATATTACTATAAATATATGGAGATATTTTTATTTTTACAATATTCTTTTGAAATAAATAGATTAAGGTTAAAAATTATCCAAGACGGTTATCTTTTCAAAAAAAAAATTTTATATGTTTAGAAATATTTGATAGTTATTTCAAAATATAAAAGAAAAAATAAATTGTATTGTTTTGTTTTGAAAATAGTATGATTCAAAATCATCTTCCAACTACTCTAGGTCAATGGAAAAGGTATTTCGACACCACATTTCAATACATTAGAGAGATAGTTCCAGTGATTGCTTTCGGACAAAACAAAATTGACTTAATAATAACAAATCTAAATGATTTTCAAACAAGTTTTCTCCAAAATCATTCTCAATCCATTTCAGAAAAAGAAAGCCCTATTCTTTTTGATTTTTTTACAACATGTGCTGCATTTATATCTTTTTCATATAATTACACTTCAAAAAAAATGCTTAATTACTTGATAAAAAATCCGATAAATGAGCAATTTAATGAATTATCTCTTTTGTGGTCATGCTGGTCAAATCAAGCATCATCGCTTTTATGTAAAGGTTTTTCTGATTTCAATCAATTAAGCTACGCTCATTATCTTGATATAATGACTATTTATTATACTTTTACGCCAGTTGTCAATCAGCTTCCAATACCTGTTTCAAATGCATTGAAAAATAAACTTGATGATATTTTATTAATTTTAGGAAAATTGCCGCAGCAACCAGATAAACTTACCCCTGGTGTTTTACAGCAATCTCAATTTCAATATGTTCGTGATTTAGGAAAAGGATCCTTTGCTGTCGTTAAGTTAGTAAAAATGTCACCTTCAAATATTGATGTTGCTGTTAAAGAACTTAAAATGACGCGCCTTTCAGATAGAAACATTCTGTCTTTAAAGCGTGAAATTAATGCTCTTATTCAATTGAATCATCCAAACGTTCTAAAATATTATGGTGTTACTGTAATTCCTCCTTTCTGTATCGCTACTAAATATTTACCAAATGGAAGTTTATTTCATGCACTTCATGAAAACTCTTCTATTCAACTTTCTCCAACTGCGAGAATGAAGATTGCAATTGGTATGGTTAGAGGTCTTGAATATTTAGAAGCAATGAAATTTATCCACAGAGACTTTAAATCACAAAACGTTTTACTTGATGAAAATTTAAATCCAGTTATATCAGATTTCGGATTTTCTAGACAATTAGGTAATTTAATGACACATGAAATTGGATCTCTTCCTTGGATTGCTCCTGAGCTTCTTACGCCTGGAAGAACCAATTATGATGCATCTGTTGATATATATTCGTATGGAATGGTATTATACGAATTGTTAACAGGTAATATACCCATGAAAAGTTATTATCCAACACAAGCTGCTGTTCTAATTTCTGAGCGTGAGCTTCGACCAGAGTTACCAAATGATAATCCAGTTATGAGTAATGTTATTCGTTCTTGTTGGCAACAAGATCCAACAAAGCGGCCCAAAGCTGGTGATATTCGTAAATGGCTTGAATCAGGTCAAATAACATTCATTGGAACCGAATTGACAGAGCTTATGAATTGGATAAACCAAACCAAACCAGAACACGAAATGTTTATGAAGCATGCCCTTGAGCGTGCTGATCGTGAAATGATGGAAATCCTGGAAAAACTTCATACATTACGTCCTCTTGATCCAATTGCATTTGTTTCATTACAACAACTGTATCAAATGCCGTATCCGCTTTCATCAAGTCTTTTTGAGGATGTTCTTCGTCTTATGAACCAGAATCAATCTGTTCCAGTTCAAGATGCTTCGTTTGCATTAATGAAACAAATTCTTATGCGAAAAGAAATTGTTTCAATAGTCAAGCCGGAAAAAATTGTTGATGAATTTCTTAAAATGATCGACACTCAGCCACTTTCTGCAATAACAGCAATTAAATTAATAGCAAGTCAAATCACTGATGTTCATTCAATGGTCAATCGTCTTCTATCTATGCCACGAACACATTTAATATTAGATCTTCTTCAAGTTATGATATCATCCAATTTAACCAAAGTCACTCCAAACGATGTTATTGAAATTTATAATGCTTTAAGTGGAGGTTTTGCCATCGGCTTTTTCAGGTTTATGATGTCTGTTTTTGGTCCACTTCCAGAGTTTTTACCGCTTGCTTGTCAATCACTTTTTCTCTTATCTTTATATTTGAAAGAAATGGCAGCACTATGTGAAACAAATGTTGAAAAAGTGAAAGAAATAATTAACTTAGATGAGATGAATAATGAAACCAATGAATCTCTTCAGCAAATTCTCGATTCGGTTTCTCTACTTCTCGTAAATCAAAGTATTGATGTCAACGAGAAAATGGCCATTATCATATATAAATTTATTGTTAATTCTTGTTTTACTTATAATTCAACTGAAATGATATTACCTCTTTTAAATATGGTCGCTCGAGTTGAATCAATGAGTACTGTAATAGCACAAACTGATATTTGGAATTTAATAATCGGAGGACTGACGTCAACTGGTGACGAACTTGAAAATTCATTACTTTTGGTTGAAAGATTACCTATTTGCTCAGATACAACTTTAAGGCTTCTTATTTGGAAAACTTTGGTTGATAAATACATTAAAACGAAAGATATGAAGGTTACGCATGCAATGTGTTCTTTATTAAAAAGAAAAACAGATTTTGATCTTCTTAAATTAATACCAACTCTAGTATTAGGTTTGACTTCTGATGATCAAAATTATTGTATAACTTCATTAAAGCTTGCAAGAAGATTTAAGCCTGAAGTTTTTTATCAATTAAACACAGAGACATTCTGGAGAAGTTTGACTAACCAGATGCAAAAAAAGGATATGACAATTTGTAAGCTCATTGGTAAATTAGTTGCAACAATGGTTGATACAATGGATGGATTTACGTTTGATGCCCAGTTTTTTGGTTCTGTTATTTCATTGATATATGATCCAAATACTACATTAGATACTGCGCTTCCTTTCATAAGGTTTCTCGGAACTTCATGTAAAGCAAGAAAAATTGTTGTTTTCTTGTATAAAAGAAGTTACATTCAGTATTTAGAGCAACTCCCTTGGAGATATGAAAATGATTCTAGGGTTGCTGATGTTATTGAATATTTCGCATCGGTTATGAACCGATTCTATTCTGCTTCTGCTTAAATGTTTTAAATAATGTAAGTTTATTAAAATTTTAACCAATTTAAAATGAAAAAAGTGAATTATTACAGAGTTAAGTATATAACTTTTTCAATTAATAAACTATTCAAAAAAAAAAAAAAATTCTGAAAATCAAAAATGTATGCACTCAATTTTGAATAAAAACTCATAAATAAACCGTTTTTGTTTTGTTTTGTTTTCCTCAATTTTACAGGTAAATCTTTATTTTTGAACTTTTTGGATTTTTTACTCTCAATTTTTTTGAATGCTTATTTGTCATAATATCTTTATAATTTTACTATTTAAGAAGTAAGTATTCGAGGTTTTTATACCAATAAACACCATTTCACAGCATTACAGGCATTATATGTTCAATAAAGAAGAAGAAAAATAAACTTCTAATTGCAATTTCCAATTTTTATTAAAATCGTTGTCTAAATTTCCCTTATTTCCTGCTTTTAAGAGCATAATGCTGGTATTACCGATCTACTAAAAAAAATTGAGAGCAAAAGATGAAAAAGAAACCAATATTTAGCTTCAAATTTTGAAGATATATATATGATCACAATTCTCACAAAAAGAACACAAATACGTCAAATGCGCTTTCACTCTTGGCTAATAAACCTGATTATTGTATTTTATCACAAAATTGGTGCAAAACGATATATTTTTTTGCTCATTAAACACAAATAATTGCTTTTCTTATTCAATGCATATACTCATAGTTTATGCTAGATGAAATACTGCATATTTTAATGCATCTAAATTTTCTCACCCAAAGAAATGCTAATTATTATTTCATGATTTTTTTTTCTCAACAGAAAAATCTTAATAAATTCTATTTATGTATATTAAAATATTTATAGTTTCTTCTTTTAGTATTTTATTTACTTATTTTCATGCTTTTTAGCTTTTTTAAAAAAATCCAAATTGAGAGATAGGGGGATCAACCGCCAAAAAATTGTCAAATTTTTAAAGAGAGAGGAAAAATTTGAGTTTGGCTTTAAATAAATATGGGGATTTAAAGTGTAATAAAAATACATTTTATAAAAAATATTTTTATCTGATTTCAACTGTACATTCATAAATGGCGGACGAATGTATTTATCATGACATGTCATATGAAAACTATATATATATTTTAATAAATAATGTGTTTTATTTTAATCCATATATTAAAAAATAAAGATTAATATAACCTTATTTTTTAAAAATTGTTTTTATTTAATTTCATCAATTCATTCATAAATGGCGGACAATGAAAGTTATCATGACATGTTATGCGAAAAAAAAAATGAGACTTTAACTGTTATTCAAATAACAAGTCTTTTATCTTTTTTATTAGCTTAATACATTGTACATGATATATTTTCATGTTCTACGAATAATTTTTCCCAAAATATCCAATCTATTGAAGATTTTAACTTTTGACGATTAAAAAAGGTCAAATTTATATCTTCAAATTAAAAGTGTCCGCCATTTGTGAATGTGCAGATGAATTCCAAAATAAAATATTTCAATTCAAAGCTTATGAAATGAAGAACAAAACTATCTATTTATTTTTTAAAAAAATTAAAATATTATTTTTCTGACATTTTTTTGGCGGTTGATCCCCCTATATTGAGAGGAAAAAATCTAAAAAGTTCAACTATTTGTGAACAAATATACAAAGAAAAAAATTGAGGGGAAAAAATCTAAAAAGTTCAAAAAAAAATATTTACCATTTTACAATATTCATGAATCAATATAAATTTGATATTAATGACTTCGAGTTAATAAAGGAGTTAAATAGAGGATCTTTTGGAAAAGTATATCTTGTTAAAAATAAACAAACAAAAATGTTATTAGCAGCAAAAGTAATAGATGCCCAAAAAGAGATAACTCAAAGAGAAAAGTTGTCTATTAATCGTGAAATCGAAATTATGATACGTATTCAGAATCCTGCAATGATAAAGTTTTGGGGATTTTCATTATGTGATTTTGAAAATGCAAATAAAGTTACTCTTTTTATGGAATATGCAAAAAATGGATCGCTTTTCGATATGTGCTTCAAGAAGAAAAATACGCAAAATACAGATTATGATGATACTGCTCGACAAATTATTTTGGTTGGAATTGCATATGGAATGATGATTTTGCATCAGAACAGAGGGATTCATAGAGATCTTAAACCCGCAAATGTTTTGCTTGATGATCAATTACATCCTCATATTACTGACTTTGGTTGTTCTAAAATATTTGATATTGGTCATTCAGGTGAACAATCTTTAAAATGTGGTACCCCATATTACCTTGCTCCAGAAGTAATGTTAGGATATTATGATCAAAAGGTTGATATATATTCATTTGGAATTCTTATGTATGAAGTAGTTACACAATGTCATTGTTATACAAAGCAGCAAAAATTCAAGCTTGAAAAGGTTTTGACTGGTAATTTACGTCCCGAATTTACGAAACCTATAAAGCCATCATTGAAAGCTTTAATGGAGCGATGTTGGTCTGGAGATCCTGATGAAAGGCCAAGCTTTGATGTATTATTCAAAATGCTAGCGTTTAATATTGAAGATGAATTTGAAATTGACATTTTTAGTGATAAAAAAAAGAAAGAAATAGAAAGCAATGCTGATCCTAATAAATATTATCTTGAAAATGTTGATCAAGTACGTCTTCTTTCATATGTTAATTCAATAACTGAAAATAATTCTTCTGTCTCTGTACCTGAATTAACTCATAAAATAATTGAAATGCAGCAAGAAAATGAAAGATTGATAAAAAAAATGAAACAGCAAGAAAATAATGAAGGAGATACATATCTCAAAGAAGAAAATATAAAATTAAAAGATGAAAACTTAAAATTAAAAGATGAAAACTTAAAATTAAAGGATGAAAACTTAAAATTAAAGGATGAAAACTTAAAATTAAAAGATCAAAATATAAAGTTGACAGAAGAAAGTAATGTGATGGGAGAAGAAAATAAAAAGCTAAAAGAAAAAAATGCAGAATTGTATCTGAATAACCAAAATGTATTGAATGATAATCGTAGATTGAAAAACCTCTTGGCAAAAACTCATAGAAAAAAGTCAATTGAGTCAAAGTCAAGAGCAAGAACCCCTCCTAGTATAAGAGATAAAAGCCCACCAAATGTTACACCCCATCAAATATTAAGTCCACAAAATCAAGATCCTTATGATGTTAACAGAAAAACCAGAATTAAGGCGCGTAGTAATTTACGAGATCCAAAACCTTTAATAGATGAAAAGGTGAAAAATCAAGATGTTGATGGAGTAAATCCACCAATTAAAAAGAAAATTTTAAATGATGTTAAGCCAAAAACTTCAGACTTACCGAGATATCACCAAAATCAAAAAAAGAAAAGATCTAACTTCAAATTATAAAATGAAATTTTTTATATTAAATATCAAATCCTTTTAGACCAACTTGATTTTAACTAAAACATATTAATGATGTTAAATAAGGAAAATAGTATTTATAAAAAAATTTATATTCTACTTTAAATTTATATATATAATAAATATAAAAAACATAAAATACAATAAGGTTTTTTGTTAAATGCTAGAGCTTAATCGGCAAAGATTGGTGGAGGATATTTGGCAATTGGACGCAGTTCTTGGTAAATGGGTTTATGATTGAATTTTTCTGTTTTTGAATTTTGGTAAGATTTGTATTCATATTGTGAATTTGAATGAGCCTCTTCGCATGAAAGAGGTGGTATTTTCAACGGTGAATATTCTTCATTTGGTGAATAGAAGAAAGAGTCGCTTAAAGCTTGATTAATTTTAATTCTCTGAGAAGGATTCAAACTGAGCATTTGCTTCAAAAGATTTTTTGCTTCGCTATATTGAGATGGTAAATTTAAATCTAAAAACTCATCAAAGTTAGAATCAAAAGGCTTAAAATATTGAAATAAATGTGCGTTTGGTAAGCTCCTCCAGCTTGGCCACTCTTTTTCTGATGGACAGCCAAGTAATTTGAAAGTGAGAGTGAGTTGCTCTGTTTCAGTCTCACCATAGAAGAGTGGTTTTCCTGCCATCATTTCGTAAAAAGTGCATCCAAGAGACCAGATATCAACTTCTGGACCATAATGAGTTGAACCCAAAAGGAGTTCAGGGGGTTTATATCTTTGTGTCATAACTCTGGTTGTAAAAGGCCTATTGTCTGAATTAAAAGATCGAGAGAGTCCAAAATCTGCAAGCTTCAACAAATTATTTGATGAAAGTAAAATATTTGCAGGTTTCAAGTCGCGGTGTATAATTCCATGGGAATGAACGATATTTAAAGCGTTCATTAACTGAATCATGTAGCATTTAACTTGTGGTACAGTCAGTTTAGGAACTGATGAGGATGTCAAAAGACTATGTAAATCAAATTCGTAATAATCAAAAATCAAATAAACACTTTTTTTTGATGTAATAACATCAAGTAAAGAAACAATGTTTTTATTTTGCTTTTCAAGAGATTGAAGAGTACAAATTTCCCGAAGAGCTTGTCTGGGAAATCCTTCGTCTTGCAATATTGATCTGATCTTTTTTAAAGCAACGATTTCCCCTGTTGATCGATTTCGTGCTTTAAAAACCTCGCCATAACTGCCTGAACCTAGTGGAACTATTATATCGTAAAGATCTTCAATTGAATATTTCATCATAATGAAGATCCTTTTTGATGTGGAAAGGATGTAAAGGCCAAAAAAATAACCGCTTAAGTCATTTTAATACTTTTACCATTAGAGGTTAATTTAAAATCTAATAATTTTTAATGACATGGTCTTGTAAATTATAGATTTAATTTTCCATAAATTAAAAAGAAATAAAATGGGAAGAAATAAAAGATAAATATTTATCTTTACAAATTGAATAATATGCCGTTTATTAATAAATTGAATAATATTTAAATATTGTATGGAGCAAAAAGAGGTCAAACAACTTTTTAAATGAAAAGGAGGTATTACATATTATCAACAGTATCGATACTGTTAGCTTTTTAAAATATATTTAAGTTAAAAATATATATTATTTTATATTTTCTTTTTATCATTAGGGAAAAATTACATTTTAAATAATAATTGTTCAATATAATTATAATCATTTTTATATAAGCATTTTTTGAATGACTATTCAAAAAGTGACTTGTTACATTAATTCCCTAAAGATGAAAAAATGAAAATGATTCATCTAAAGCTCATTAGATGGAAACTAGACATAAATTATGAGGCAATCATTACTTTACCAAATTTGTTTAAAATTTGTTATAGTCTAAATGTTTTCAAATATAAAAAAATGTTAGATTCAATTGCAAAACTCATACTTTTAACATATGAAGTGAATGATGAATAGCAATTTGATAAATATCAGTCTGTGACTAATTATAAATAATTATTTAATTAATATCTTCATCCCCTCGAGATAAATTTTATTTTTAAATAGAGAAATTTGAAAGGATAAAATTGAGAGATAAAATTTGAATATGCACAATCAAATTGATAAAATTAAGAATATTTCATATATGGGAGTTTTCAATGAACAAATGGCTTATTTCAATTCATATCTTGCACATTTCTCTCCTATATTTGATTATGTTCATTTTAAGATATCGTGTTGCTAAAACTAATAATGTTAGTGTTATTCCTTTTACACAAAATTATTATCAATTTATGAACTCTTTTCCTCCAACAAAAATATATGTATACAATGAAACTCATCCAGATTTTCAGCCATTTTATGATACAATTTTCGATGAAAGCACTGATAAACGTTTTAATACTCATTCTTATGTACCAGATCTATTTATTTTTCAAAATATTTTTAGCCAAAATTTTATTGTTTCTGATCCATTTCAAGCTGATGTTTTTTTTCTTCGATTTCTCTGCTCACAATATAAATGGGGATTTCACATATATGATCTTTATCCTATAATCGAGAAACAAGGGCCTTTTTATCAGCGATATGGAGGAGTTGATCATTTTTTTTTGCACACTACCCATTCTATTAGTTATTCCGTTATTGTTGATGAAGATCATATGAAAATTCCAAACATGTTTACAACGCAAATGCTTCATTGGAATGAAACATTAATGTATCCTAGAATAATGATTCGAATCACATCCTCTCCAGTATATTCAAATTACCCTTTATCAAAATTAAAAAGAAAGAAAGAAATAGCAGTATTATTGCTTGCTGGTATTGATGTTCATGTCCCAGAAATTTCTATTTTTAGAAAAAAATTGTTTCAATCTTTTTCTAATATTTCAGGTTGTAGATCTGTAGTTACTTATAGATATCTAGGTGTTCAAATGGAATATAAGCCAAGATATCATCTTTTTATGGAAAAAAGTCAAATTTGTATTATTCCAGCTGGCGATTGTTATAATTCAAAACGTTTCTTTGATTCACTTAAAAAATTATGTGTTCCTTTTGTGTTTTCTGATCACTTCCGATTTCCTTTCGAAAGTTTATTTGTTAATTATGAAAGTATTATTGTTCAACAGCCAATGTTCGAATATCATAAAATTCGTCATAACATCATGCTTTTAAATTCTCAGAAAATTAAGCAAATGCGATACAGCCTTCATTCAATTGGGAAAATATATGATGGTAAAGTAAATGTGACTGCACAACCTGGTCAATATGTTTGGAGCTGGTTTTGGACTCAATTTTTCCAACTTTGTTATATTGCTGCAACAAAACGGAGAAATTTGTTGGAAATGGATACCAGTTACTAATTCTAGAATTAGTAATAATATTAATGTTCTTTGGAAAATACATCTATATATTTGATAGTCTTATGTTATGTTTAAATATATATATAAAATGTGTTATGTTATCAAAGATATTCATATATTATTTTTATTTTCACTTTTTAAAAAATTGATTCAAAATCAAATATAGAATAAGATAAAAAGTGTCAAAAACATATCAAAAAATTCAAAAAGAATTATTCAAAAAAGAATAAGATAAGATAAAAATTTAATTCAAGCAAATGAGCAAAGAAAACGAAAAATCTGAAGAAATTACACCTGAAGAACGATCCCTCTGGTTATATCGTGCAATGGAAGAAGATACTACCTCTTTGGAATTAAGAGAGCGAACTTTTCCATGGACAAAGGTTCATTCGTATGGTCTTTTAAAAAGAGCAAATTATACATCATGTAGTGCACAACTTGACCGTTATAGAGTTTTAGAAATAATTTATCAGCATCTTCATTCAATAGGAATGCATCATGTTGCATATTCATTAGCTCAAGAATCACAACTCGAATTTCAAAGAAAAGATCAAGATATGGAACGAACTGATTTGCGTCTACTTGTTTCAATGTCTTTGGGACCTCGTGATAATTTATGGGATGATACTGGAATTGAAAATACAGTGCTTGCAGAAGAGCCTTTTGATGAAGATAACGAATCAGTAAGATATGTTGAGCCAATTGAAAAAATCTCCGAGGTATTAAAAGGTGATTTCTCCTGTGTTGAATTCAAAAAAGGTGAAGAAAACACATTTTCTGGAATTAAATTTGCGCCACTTCGATATTTGATTATTGCACTCTTAAAAGGTAAGCCAATTGAATCTTCAATCGAAGATCACGAAAAATTTTTTTTGACCCTTAATTCAATTTGCAGTAGTAGTCATTTTTTCAATCATTTATCGTGTATTTATGAACAATCTGATAATGATATGAAAGAGAAAGTTTTAGATTTGTTAATTGAATGGGTACACTTTTCAGGATTATTCATTGGAAAAAAAACTTTACGAGATATACGAATTTTCGTGCAAGATATTGATGATCCTAAAGCTTTAGATTTGTACAATGATATTCCTAACCTTTCTTATGGTAGACCAATAATAAAAGATGAAAAACCCTTGCCAGAAATCAAAAATCCAGAATCTCTTCTTGTGCCAAATTTAACTCTTGATATTCCCCAAGCAGTTGAAGTTGCACGCCAGATATCACTTGTTTGCCACAGTTTATTTAATGTCATTCATCCTCGTGAATTTTATTTTGCCATTTCTAAACGTCGTCTTTGTTTAGATACCAAAAGGCTTTGTGAATTCTTTCAATTCGGAAATAAAATTAAATTGCTTGTTGCGTACAATATTTTAGCTAATTGCAATAAATCAAATCAATTTGATACTAAAGTTTTCAAAAAAATGATACGAATTGCCAATAAACTCCTTGAAATCAATAATTTTGAAGCAGTTTCATGGTTTGTTAGTGCTTTCAAAATGAAATGTATAATGAATTTAAATCAATTGTGGAACTTTTCTAACGAAGAACAAGAAACTCTTCAAAATCTTACATCTAACTACGATTGGAGGAAACAAAGCGATTCGTATGCCGAAAATATAGAAAAGTGCTATGACCAAAAAATTCCAGCAATTCCTAACATGCGTTATGAATTATCTCTCGTTGCCGTTGATGGTTATGGTGGTGAAGAATTCAAAAAAGATAAAAAAGTTGGAAGTAAAGTCAACTGGGAAAAGAGAAATGTTAGTGCAAATTCAATAAGATTTTATAACCAATTTCAAGATATTAAATATAATTTTCATAAAATATCACAGATCCAAAATTTACTTTCTGAAGGATTAGTACATACTAAAGAAGAGTTAAACTCTTTAAGCATGCAAATAAAGAAATCTGCGATTGATGCAAATGTCATTAAAGAATAAATTATTTTCTATTATATAAACAATTTAACATGTCTTGTATTTTGATTTATGTTTAATTTTGAAAGATTGTTTTGAGTTTCACTCATTAATTGAAAAAATGATCAGGCTGAATGTATGTTAATGATGTTTTATTGATTGATTGATTAATAGAATGAACAAGTAAAGCATTTTTCATCAAAAAAAAAAAAAAAAAATCAAATTACATTTTTTATTCAAAAGTATTTTCTTCACTAAATTAATAGAATTATTTGCAATCAGATATTTGTTTAAATCAAATAAATAAATAAAATTGAGTGAAAAAGATTGTTCCGAATTGAAGTAATATTTGACATTAGAACTATTTCTCACAAAATTTTGAGTAATTGAAAACTTTATATTTATTCAAATAGGAAGTGATATGTTAATTCAAAAGTGATGTAAAGAACATTTCACTTTTATTTTCACCTGATATGGAATTACATATTAAAGCAATTGAAGCTGCTGAAGTTCCAAAAATGGACACAGCTGGAAAATCTGATCCATTTCTTAGTTTTCAATTGAGCACATCATCACAAAAATGGAAAACAAAGACAAAGAATAACACAACAACGCCAGTGTGGAATGAGGAATTTCACTTGCCAATCACATCAAATTTATCAGATGAATTAACTGTCAAATTATCTGATGATGATAACGTTTCAAAAGATGACATAATATCATCCAAAACATTCAAGGTTAGAGATTTCACTGTTGGAAAAGTTATTGATCAATGGTACTCATTCACTCCTTCAGGAAAAGCTAAATCAGGAGGAAAAGTTAGGTTGCTTTTCCATCTCGATATATCGGGAAGAGAAGCTTTCAAAACCTAAAAAAAAAAAAAAAAAAAATCAATATAAAAAAAACACTTTTCGTTATTATTATTATTATTCGCACAAAGATGTTCAATGCAAACGCATATTAAATTTTCTTTTTGATATAATGAACGTAAATATTTTGAACTTTTTCTGAAGAGCGAACTTTTTGAGACAACTCATTTTATAACAGATTCTTTAGTGAGCCAATAATGAATTTCATGTTTATAAAATAAAATGACAGATATATAAGTTATATAACATAAAATAAAATCTATTGAAGAAGATCGTCAATGAGGGAAAGAACTTCCTTATAAATGGAATCTTCAGATGACATTGGATCAGCCTTCTCGTGAACCAAGCCTTCCAATATTTTCTGCTGTGAAGAAAGGAAGTTTTCTTTCTTGGACTTGGTGAGCTTCCAAACTAGTCCGTCCTCAATTTTGCATTTCGAAGCCTTTTCGGTTGCCACTTTCACGTCCTCCGGTGATCCGCAAATGAACTCGAACAGGATGCGATAGACCCAGCCGTCACCGAAGCCAGGAAACTCGCGTTCTATGTTTTCAAAGGCGGTTCTGGTCTTGTCAACCTGTCCCCGCCTCCAGAGGCAGATTGCGTTCATTAAGTAGAGCTCTGGAGCCTTCACTTCGACCAGCGCGTCTCTGCAAAGAGTGAGTCGCCCTTCCTGGTCTTGTGAGAGCTCAATCTGGCGTGACCAAACGATTCCGAGCTCTTCTTTTGCGACGTTTCTTTTGGCGTCTTCGAGCATTGTCTGCCTCATGTCTGGCTGTTCAAATTGGGCCGATAGGAGCCAGACTAGGGCTTCATTTGGACAGAGTCTTCTTGCTTTTTCAAAGAGGGCTCTGATTCGTACATATGGGTAAATATCTTTTTGGAGGATTGTGCGAATGTAAGCAATGTGTATTTCTCCTGATGAAGGACAATTTTTGAGGCCTTCTTTGAGAATATTTTCGGGTTCGTTTGAATGATCTGCAAGTAACAAATAGAATTTTGGATATCTTGGGAACTTTTGTATTGCTCCTTTCAAAAAGTCTATGTCAATATCGTATTGCTCGTTGATCATCGCGAGGTAGTAGTTTACCTGGAGTGATGATATATACGGATCTTTATTGATGATGCTCCTAGTGAAATCTCGGGCTAAATCTGGACGCTTTGCTTCAATGTAGTTCTTGATTAATGTAAGTGCAATGAGTTCTGAATGTGGAATCCTTTGGTGTGCTTCTTCAAGAAGTCGTATCGTCCGCTCTCGTGAATCATCAAGGTCATCGAAAACAGATGTTATTTGAATTACCATGTTGTCGTCTTCTGGACGATTTTCAATAGCTAATTTAACGGCTTCGCTGAGATGATCATGACGCTTTTCGTAGTTGATGTAGGAAAGGAAGTCACCATTCTCTACTGCATTCCTTAGGAAAAGTCGTTTAGCTACTTCTGGAGCTTCACAGCTCTCGCACATTGTGGCTTCTTCGATGATCTTATCTGGAGGGCCGAGAGAAGCAAGTGGAATGGAGTTGATGAGTGTGACAGCTGTATTAACAAATTTCATCTTTTCAGCTGTTGTTGCTTCATTGATCCAATTTGTTTTTTGTTCTTTTTCTGATTGATCTTCTTCTTTGTTGGCAGGTTCTGGTTCGTTGGAAGCTTCTTCTTCATTTTCTTGGTTATTCTCTTCTTGTGTAGGAGCTGTGGGCTGGGAGGATTTAATAGCCCTTTGGCAGATTTCATTTATATTGGCTGAATTATTGAATTTTTCATCAGCTTCAGCCCAAGCAACGAGAACATCTTTGCATTCACCAAGTTGTTCTAAAGCACTTTGAACAAATGAGTTTGCTTCTTCGTAAGTTGATGCTGAATTGATGCCTTCAACCCATAAAGCTTTGCTGTCTGGGAGAAATTCTAAAGCATTTTTAAGCATTGCCGTATGTCTCTCTCCATCTTCAATAGCAGCTGCTGCAAGCCATATTTTCTCATTTTTTGGAATGGCTCTAATCGCCATTTCAAGAGCTGATTTTTTGGCATTTAAGTTTGTATGGTATGAAACAAATTGTAGCCATAGCTTTTCTGAATTCTTGTGGTTAACTTGTAATGCAGAATGAATTAGCGAAATTGCATCTTGAGTAGATGAAAGTCGAGCAGCTTCCATAACAAGTAATTCTGAAAACGGGCAATTGATCATTCCATCACGTGCAATTTTCTTTGCTTTTTCGAGATTTCCTCGTTTTTCCTCAACACGAGCTCGAATGAGCCAACTGTTTGCATCTTCCTTGTTTGAGTGTGTTAATGCTCGATAAAGTGATGCTGCTCTATCAAGATCGTCAAATTGGCTAATTACGCGGGCTGCTTGATCATCAAGTTCATGAAGAAATTGGGTTACATCAATTGAATTTTGTTTAGGTATAATTTTTGAGAGTTGGACACTTAAAACTGATCTTTGAGCTCGAGCAACTGTCATGATTTTTGAATCTGTATCATCTTTAACAAGATCTGCTTCCATTAAATCATCATTTCGTGAAAGTCGTGTAAGAGCAGAATCTTCAAAATCATTACCAATCATTCTGTCTGATGCGTGTATATACAAATCCCACTTTGGACGATGATATGTAGTTGCGCCGATTTCAGGAAGATTTTCCCAATCTTCAAGAGGAACATTTTCTAATCCTAATTTCAATGCTGAAAATTTGCCTTTAATTTCATCTGCAATTTGTTTAATACTAGATACTTTTTCTTCTTTTACTTTATTTTTGTTACGGCTTTTCATTTGCTCTTCAACATCTGCATAATATGCATTTGCTTTTTCTTCTTCTTTTTTGATTTTTCTTGCTAAATTTAATGATTTTATTTCTGTTTCAAAATCGACTTTACCAACTTCAATACTGTTTACAAATCCAACAGCTCCCCTTCCAAGACCTGGAACATATCCTGGTGGTTCAGGACCCCAAGGAAAAGGATAAGAAGCCATAATTTAGAGGACAATTTGCTTTGACCTTCATTTCGCCTTCTTACAATTAATGTATGATTCAATTAAATCTCGTTATAGAATAATAAACGCACTTTGAGGAAAATTTTTCAAATTGCAAACAATGGAAAATTATCTAAAGGTTACAAATTTAAATCAAACTCGTGGACGAAAAAATAGAGCGAAAACTATCGATGTAATTGATTACGATAAAAATTTCGGACAAGATCAAGAAACTATAAACCATGTTACAGATCTTCGAAATCAAATCGAAGCTAAAGAAACCGAAGTTGTTCGCCTTCGTGAGGCTCTCGAGCGTGATAACGAGGTGGATATGCTAAAAATACCAGACGAATTAAAAAAATTGCAAAGAGCATTCGATCAAGTTCAAAAAATGTGTGCTGAGAGAATGGCACCGTATAAAACGCAATTTGATAAAAGTACTTCTTTGTATGAAGGTCGACTTTCTTATATGGATACAATGGAAGAAATTGCCAAAGAAAGGTCAGAGTTTGTTCAAAAAATGAACAATAAAGCAGACGATACTATTGCTCGTCTTGATGATCCTGAAGTAAAGCCTATTGATGAAAATCCTATTTATCCCTTATCTCATGAAGCAGGTCAATTAGAAACAGAAATTGCTTCTCTTCAAAGAAATGCAAAATTAAACTCTTTTAGTGAAAAGCAACTCAAAAAATTAAATGATGAAATTCAAAGAAATTTAAAAGATGCAGATTTTGATGAGAAAAAAGAAGAAAGGCGTGTTGAAAACGCCAAGCAGGATATAGCTGTTCGTTGTTCTCGTCCAAAGCCCAAAACAAATGTAACACAAGAATACATTGATTCACAGAAAAAATTAACTATGGATACATTATTTTTAACAGAAGTCAATAATGCAATAAAATTTTATAATGCAGAATCCCAAAAACTTTCTTCTCAAAATCGTGTCCAAAATGAAACACTTTCTAATCTCAGAGAAGAATTTTTGAATTTACAAAGATATTTGCCAGGAGAAGATGGTACTTTTGCTGATAAAAATGAAATGGCAAGAACAGGCATAACTACCAAACAAATAGAAAATGATCAACTTGCTCTTAAAATTGCTATTGAAAAAGGCAAATTAAAAGTTGAGAAAAGTCGACTTGATTCTCTTCAAGAAAGATTAAAATCATTCCCAGCTTCAATTAAAGCAAATCAAGATTCTTTGCAAAAACTTAAAAATAAGCGTAAAGAAGTTGAACTTGATCTTGAAAATTCAAATGCAGCTCTTGCTGAATTATTGTCACAACAGAAGTTTTATGAAGATCAGCGCGATATGATGAAAAATAGAATTACTGAGCAACAAGAGAAAACCAGAGCTATTCTCGAAAGAACGAAGAAACTTAAATTAATTTTGAAGAAACAGCAGATGATTATTGCTTTGAATGATGAATTATATAATTTAAAGAAGATGAATCTCGAACGTGTTGCTGGAACAGTATCAAATCTTATTAAAATTAATGAAGAAATTAATGAATTTGATGAATAGACAGATTATCCAAGAAGAATATTATTGATTTCTTTTTTTATTTGTTTATGTATTAATTTTAAATTATGTTATTAAATATTATTATTTATTTCCATAGACTTTAGTTATTTGAAATTTGATTTTTCAAATAATAAATTATAAGAATGAGTTGAATTAAAATATAATAAAAAGATTTTTTTTTTTTTATGTTTTATAAAATTATTAAATAAAATTAATTTTCATTTTGTGAATTATTGTCAATATATTTGCTTAAGTAAGGGAATTCTTGTAATAAATCTTTTTGTATTCCACCTTTTGTGATCTCCTTGTAAATTTCGTAATTAAGATCTGTATTCATTTGAACTTGTGGTAATTCAATTGAGGTGATTGGTCCATAAGTATCAGCAGCATTAACGCCAAGTCTTTCTTCTACTGCTTTAATATCAATTTGTTGATTGGCTTTTTGATCTGGAATATAATTCTTCAACAAGAAAACAACAAGAGCTGTCTCCAAATCAGGGCACAATTGTTTTCTTAAATCGTCATTATTAGCTATTTCGTAAGATTTATTCAAGCAAGTAACGATTTGTTTAGTAATTGGCAAATCAACTTCAAATGAGTCAATAAATTCAGACCAATTATTAACGGATATGTAGTCAAATCTTGAAGGATTTGAAAGGAGACCGTTTGCAGTCTTCTTATCAAGTAAAGCAAACAAAACTTTTTGCAAATAAGAGTTAATTGTTGGATTATAATTAAGTTGGAATTCTTCAATCGAAGAATCCAAAATGTTGTTGAAATCTTTCTTCAAAGGACCGATTTCAAACGAGCCTGTAGCAAATCTATTAATGAACACTTCGAATTTCTGTAGCAAAGGCAAAACGATCATTGTTGCAGCAATGTTCATAATTGGTGCGAATGTCTTATTAAATGTATCGACTCTTTCTTTATCAAACTTAGATTTAGATGAGTTCAAATTGACAAGATTCATGACCAAGTAAGTGCAAATAAACCTGGAATTAGGATTGGTCATCTTAATGTGAGGGAACTCTTTCTCTAGGATGTTCATTGCTCTGTCAAATGTGGCTGAATCAACATTTGATGGATTGAAGAATTCTTCTTCAAAAAGTGTTGAAATGATTGGTAAAACAGGCGATGGAACAATGTGATGTTTCGTCTCTTTATCAACATAAACTTCAGGTGAAACATCAACGAAATTCCATTTCAGAACACGTTTAAGTACTTCCAAAGGATCTTCTTTTTCTTCCTCTTTTTCATTTTGATCTGAGTCTGAAACTGGAACTTGAACTTGGTCTTGTTCTTCATTTCCAAAACGAACTTGTTTGGTCTTTATTTGATCTTGTTTGTTATTGTCTTTAGAATCTTCATTGTTTATGAAATGAAGTTCAATTTCATTCTCTGAATCTGAGCAACTTGCAGACTCTTCTTGAAGTTCAATTTCGATGAAGTTTCCAGCCGTCGCTAATTTGCCAGTATCTGCCATAAGAAGAAGTTTCTTCAATTCATATTTAATGCATTTAATTTCTTTAGAAATCTTTGATAGTAATCTATGATCAGCTGAATTTAATGTGTTTTCTGGATTGAAGATGTCATCTTGTTGGTTCTGATGATGCTTGTTCTTCTTCTTGCTGGGTGATGCAGACAATGATGACTGTAATGAATGAATGATCTTCTTAACTTCATGTTTAAGGCAGCCGAGAGTGTCTTTATTATTTTCTTTGAATTGGGCGAATTCTTTCTTCAATGTTTCTAGTTCAATAAGAGCATTATCACTCAGAGTATTATCATCATTACTAATAATATCGTTTTGCTCTTCAGTATCAGAACCAGAAGCTGATTGATCTTCTTCTTTGACATCAGTGGATTTGGTTGCTATTGGAGCTCCTGATGCTAGTTTATTAAGAGATCGCTTGAGATTGTTGATTGATCTTCCATAGACTTCAAATGTGAAGTTATGCTTATTAACTTGGTCAGTTAAAGTTTTAACGACATCTCTTAAGTTTTGAATGTTTTTAGCAGTTGTTCCAATGCTAATTGAATGATAATTTATTTGATCTTTAAGCTTTGGAATCTCCATGAGAAGTTCTTCGGTTTGTTTGACTTGGTCTTCATCTTCACTGCCACTTGCACTGCTGCTTTCTGTTTCAGGCAGCTTGTCTTCAATTGAGTTTACTTTAGCTTTCATTGCATCAATGAATTTGTTGAAATCATCAATGTTTTCTTGGATGTCTTTAATTGTTGGTTTGTATTTCATGTCTTTCAGAGTATTTTGCAATTCTTTCACTTGTTTCTTCAATTCATTGATTTCATCATTTAGTTTCTGTTGATCAGCAGAGAATTCAAATGAAGGTGAGGCACTCATTGTTGGTGTTGTATCGGTGAGATTTCCGCTCTTTATCTTGTTCTTAATGGCTTTGTTATCAGCATTAACTTCGTTGATCTTGTCTCTAATTTCTTGAAGATTTGCATCATCAAGACGTTTGTTCATTGTCTCTAGTTTGTTATCATATTCAGACAACACTTTAGTCTTTTCTTGAAGAGCTGCCAACTGTTGTTTGATGTCTTCAAGTTCAAGTTCATTTCCAGTTACTTTCTGCTTCAATTCGAAGAATTCTTCACTTGAAGGGCCTCCTTCTACAAATGTCGTCTTCTTTGTGCTTGGATTCATCTTCTTCAACTTGAAGTTGATTGCTTGAAGATCAGCTGAGAAGTTGCTAATTGACGAATTCAATTTAGCAAGCTCAGAATGAATTGAATCGAATTCTTTGGTTTCTTCTTCAATTCGTGCAGATCTTTCTTGCTTAAGTTTCTCGATCTCTGACTTCAATGATTCAATTTCACCATTAATTTGGTTATCGCCACCAACAATTGTTGGAATTGAACGTTCTCTAATTTCGCCCACAATTGGTTGTTCGTTCTTTTGTGCTTGTTTCAACTTCTTGATCTCATATTTCATGCATGTGATAATCTTGTTAAGCTTATCAATGGCTTCGTTTGATTGTGGCGCAAGGTTGAATTGTTCTTGACTTTGTGTTATATCTTCTTTCATGTCATTCAGCATTCGGCTGTGATCTTCAAGTCGTTTCTTAAGTTCAAATACTTCACCATCGGAGCCTAAAATTGTTGGTGATTGTTTCTGTGCTGCTGCTTTCGTTAACTTCTTGACATTGAAGTTTGTTACTTGGAAGTCTGCTTGTAATGTCTTAAGTTGTGTCGACAATGGTCCAAGCTCGGATTGGATGTTGTTGATTTCTGAATCAAGCTTGGATTGAAGTTGTTCGAAATCTTGTCTTTCTTTGGTGATCAACTTCTTGACTTCATATTTAATGCAGCATAAAATCTCTCTCATTTCGTCAATGGCTTGGTTGTTTGATTGTGGTGCAAGGTTGAATTGTTCTTGACTTTGTGTTATATCTTCTTTCATGTCATTCAGCATTCGGCTGTGATCTTCAAGTCGTTTCTTAAGTTCAAATACTTCACCATCGGAGCCTAAAATTGTTGGTGATTGTTTCTTTGATGCTTCCTTTGTTAACTTCTTGACATTGAAGTTGGTGACTTGGAAGTCTGCTTGCAATGTCTTAAGTTGTGTTGACAATGGTCCAAGCTCGGACTGGATGTTGTTGATTTCTGAATCAAGCTTGGATTGAAGCTGTTCAAGTTGCTGCTTCAAGTCGGAATTGTCATCATTGGTGGCCGTTGGTACTGGAATGGATCTTTCTTTAATTTCATCAATATTATGATTATTTTCTTTGAGCTTCCTGAGTTCATACTTGATGCAACGAAGAGCTCGATCTTGTTTATCAATTGTCGCTGTTAGTTCATTAAGCTTGTTGTTCATTCCTTCTTCTTTGGCTGTTTCTTTCTGGAGCTTCTTGACTTCGAACTTGAGGCATCTAAGTGCTCTGTCTTGGCTGTCATTAACTTGGGTCATTTCATTAAGCTTGTGGTTCATTCCTTCTTGTTTGGCTGCTTCTTTCTGGAGCTTCTTGACTTCGAACTTGAGGCATCTAAGTGCTCTGTCTTGGCTGTCATTAACTTGTGTAATTTCATTAAGCTTGTGGTTCATTCCTTCTTGTTTGGCTGCTTCTTTCTGGAGCTTCTTAACTTCGAACTTGAGGCAGCGAAGGGTTCTGTCTTGGTTATTATTAGTTACTGCGAGTTCATTAAGCTTGTCGTTCAATTCTAGTTCTTTAGTTGCTTCCTTGTTCTGGAGTTTATTAAGTTCGTCTTTGATGAGGCGAAGTGATTCTTCAAGTTCTTTGAGTTGGTCATTCGTGCTCTTATTCTCAGGTTGGTTGGTGCCATCATTCAAAGTAGATGCTGGTGTTGAGCGTTCTTTGATTTCGCGTTCGTTTTCTTTGTCACAAAGTGTTTGATGTGATTTCTTGAGATTCTTGATTTCATATTTAATGCAACGAAGAGCTTGGTCCTGTTTGTCGTTAATCGATGTTAGTTCGTTAAGTTTGTTGTTAAGTTCTGATTCTTTAGCTAATTTGTTTGCTTCTTCGCTTGTTTCTTTGTTCTTAGTTTCTTCAATGAATGATTTAGTTTCTTTCTGGAGTTTCTTCAGTTCATATTTGATGCAGCGAAGGGCGCGATCTTGGTTAGAATTGATTGATGAAAGCTCGTTAAGTTTGTTATCAAGTTCTGTTTCTTTGGTTGTTTCTCTCTTCTTAGTGTCTTCAATGAATGATTTGGTTTCCTTCTGGAGTTTCTTAACTTCGTATTTGATGCAACGAAGTGATTCTTCAAGTTCTTTTTGATGTGATAATGTATCTATGTTCTTGTTTTCAAGTGATGAAATTTGTTGTTTGAAAGTGTTGATGTCATCATCATTGAAAATGGATGCTGGTGTTGAGCGTTCTTTGATTTCGCGTTCGTTTTCTTTGTCACAAAGTGTTTGATGTGATTTCTTGAGATTCTTGATTTCATATTTAATGCAACGAAGAGCTTGGTCCTGTTTGTCGTTAATCGATGTTAGTTCGTTAAGTTTGTTGTTAAGTTCTGTTTCTTTAGCTAATTTGTTTGCTTCTTCGCTTGTTTCTTTGTTCTTAGTTTCTTCAATGAATGATTTGGTTTCCTTCTGGAGTTTCTTAACTTCATATTTGATGCAACGAAGTGATTCTTCAAGTTCGTTTTGATGTGATGTTGAATCTTTGTTATTCTTTTCAAGTTCGTTTATTTGTTGTTTGAGTGTGTTGATGTCATCATCATTGAAAATGGATGCTGGTGTTGAGCGTTCTTTGATTTCGCGTTCGTTTTCTTTGTCACAAAGTGTTTGATGTGATTTCTTGAGATTCTTGATTTCATATTTAATGCAACGAAGAGCTTGGTCCTGTTTGTCGTTAATCGATGTTAGTTCGTTAAGTTTGTTGTTAAGTTCTGATTCTTTAGCTAATTTGTTTGCTTCTTCGCTTGTTTCTTTGTTCTTAGTTTCTTCAATGAATGATTTAGTTTCTTTCTGGAGTTTCTTAATTTCATATTTGATGCAACGAAGTGATTCTTCAAGTTCGTTTTGATGTGATGTTGAATCTTTGTTATTCTTTTCAAGTTCGTTTATTTGTTGTTTGAGTGTGTTGATGTCATCATCATTGAAAATGGATGCTGGTGTTGAGCGTTCTTTGATTTCGCGTTCGTTTTCTTTGTCACAAAGTGTTTGATGTGATTTCTTGAGATTCTTGATTTCATATTTAATGCAACGAAGAGCTTGGTCCTGTTTGTCGTTAATCGATGTTAGTTCGTTAAGTTTGCTGTTAAGTTCTGTTTCTTTAGCTAATTTGTTTGCTTCTTCGCTTGTTTCTTTGTTCTTAGTTTCTTCAATGAATGATTTAGTTTCTTTCTGGAGTTTCTTCAGTTCATATTTGATGCAGCGAAGGGAGCGATCTTGGTTAGAATTGATTGATGAAAGTTCGTTAAGTTTGTCATCAACTTCTGATTCTTTAGCTAATTTGTTTTCGGCTTCTGTGGTTTCTTTGTTCTTAGTTTCTTCAATGAATGATTTGGTTTCTTTCTGGAGTTTCTTAACTTCATATTTGATGCAACGAAGTGATTCTTCAAGTTCGTTTTGATGTGATAATGTATCTATGTTCTTGTTTTCAAGTGATGAAATTTGTTGTTTGAGTGTGTTGATGTCATCATCATTGAAAATGGATGCTGGTGTTGAGCGTTCTTTGATTTCGCGTTCGTTTTCTTTGTCACAAAGTGTTTGATGTGATTTCTTGAGATTCTTGATTTCATGTTTAAGGCATCTCATTGCTTCATTTAGTTCTTTAAGTTGTGATTCTTGTGATGATTCACGTGCTGCATCTTTCTCTGATTCAAATTGTGCTTTCTTCTCTTCTTCTGACATATGTTCTTTCAGTTTCCTCAATTCGTATTTGATGCAGCGAAGGGAGCGATCTTGGTTAGAATTGATTGATGAAAGTTCGTTAAGTTTGTCATCAACTTCTGATTCTTTAGCTAATTTGTTTTCGGCTTCTGTGGTTTCTTTGTTCTTAGTTTCTTCAATGAATGATTTGGTTTCTTTCTGGAGTTTCTTAACTTCATATTTGATGCAACGAAGTGATTCTTCAAGTTCGTTTTGATGTGATGTTGAATCTTTGTTATTCTTTTCAAGTTCGTTTATTTGTTGTTTGAGTGTGTTGATGTCATCATCATTGAAAATGGATGCTGGTGTTGAGCGTTCTTTGATTTCGCGTTCGTTTTCTTTGTCACAAAGTGTTTGATGTGATTTCTTGAGATTCTTGATTTCATATTTAATGCAACGAAGAGCTTGGTCCTGTTTGTCGTTAATCGATGTTAGTTCGTTAAGTTTGTTGTTAAGTTCTGTTTCTTTAGCTAATTTGTTTGCTTCTTCGCTTGTTTCTTTGTTCTTAGTTTCTTCAATGAATGATTTGATTTCTTTTTGGAGTTTCCTCAGTTCGTATTTGATGCAGCGAAGGGAGCGATCTTGGTTAGAATTGATTGATGAAAGTTCGTTAAGTTTGTCATCAACTTCTGATTCTTTAGCTAATTTGTTTTCGGCTTCTGTGGTTTCTTTGTTCTTAGTTTCTTCAATGAATGATTTGGTTTCTTTCTGGAGTTTCTTAACTTCATATTTGATGCAACGAAGTGATTCTTCAAGTTCGTTTTGATGTGATGTTGAATCTTTGTTATTCTTTTCAAGTTCGTTTATTTGTTGTTTGAGTGTGTTGATGTCATCATCATTGAAAATGGATGCTGGTGTTGAGCGTTCTTTGATTTCGCGTTCGTTTTCTTTGTCACAAAGTGTTTGATGTGATTCCTTCAGTTTCTTGATTTCATGTTTAAGGCATCTCATTGCTTCATTTAGTTCTTTAAGTTGTGATTCTTGTGATGATTCACGTGCTGCATCTTTCTCTGATTCAAATTGTGCTTTCTTCTCTTCTTCTAATATATGTTCTTTCAGTTTCCTCAATTCGTATTTGATGCAGCGAAGGGAGCGATCTTGGTTAGAATTGATTGATGAAAGTTCGTTAAGTTTGTCATCAACTTCTGATTCTTTAGCTAATTTGTTTTCGGTTTCTGTGGTTTCTTTGTTCTTAGTTTCTTCAATGAATGATTTGGTTTCCTTCTGGAGTTTCTTAATTTCATATTTGATGCAACGAAGTGATTCTTCAAGTTCGTTTTGATGTGATAATGTATCTATGTTCTTGTTTTCAAGTGATGAAATTTGTTGTTTGAGTGTGTTGATGTCATCATCATTGAAAATGGATGCTGGTGTTGAGCGTTCTTTGATTTCGCGTTCGTTTTCTTTGTCACAAAGTGTTTGATGTGATTTCTTGAGATTCTTGATTTCATATTTAATGCAACGAAGAGCTTGGTCCTGTTTGTCGTTAATCGATGTTAGTTCGTTAAGTTTGTTGTTAAGTTCTGATTCTTTAGCTAATTTGTTTGCTTCTTCGCTTGTTTCTTTGTTCTTAGTTTCTTCAATGAATGATTTGGTTTCTTTCTGGAGTTTCTTCAGTTCATATTTGATGCAGCGAAGGGCGCGATCTTGATTGGTATTTGTTGACATAAGTTCGTTGAGTTTGTCATTTAATTCTTTTTCTCTCGTTGCTTTGTTCTTTGATTCTTCGTTTTCTCTCTTCTTTGTATTTTCAATGAATGATTTGGTTTCTTTCTGGAGTTTCTTAACTTCATATTTGATGCAACGAAGTGATTCTTCAAGTTCGTTTTGATGTGATGTTGAATCTTTGTTATTCTTTTCAAGTTCGTTTATTTGTTGTTTGAGTGTGTTGATGTCATCATCATTGAAAATGGATGCTGGTGTTGAGCGTTCTTTGATTTCGCGTTCGTTTTCTTTGTCACAAAGTGTTTGATGTGATTTCTTGAGATTCTTGATTTCATATTTAATGCAACGAAGAGCTTGGTCCTGTTTGTCGTTAATCGATGTTAGTTCGTTAAGTTTGTTGTTAAGTTCTGTTTCTTTAGCTAATTTGTTTGCTTCTTCGCTTGTTTCTTTGTTCTTAGTTTCTTCAATGAATGATTTGGTTTCCTTCTGGAGTTTCTTAACTTCGTATTTGATGCAACGAAGTGATTCTTCAAGTTCGTTTTGATGTGATAATGTATCTATGTTCTTGTTTTCAAGTGATGAAATTTGTTGTTTGAGTGTGTTGATGTCATCATCATTGAAAATGGATGCTGGTGTTGAGCGTTCTTTGATTTCGCGTTCGTTTTCTTTGTCACAAAGTGTTTGATGTGATTTCTTGAGATTCTTGATTTCATATTTAATGCAACGAAGAGCTTGGTCCTGTTTGTCGTTAATCGATGTTAGTTCGTTAAGTTTGTTGTTAAGTTCTGTTTCTTTAGCTAATTTGTTTGCTTCTTCGCTTGTTTCTTTGTTCTTAGTTTCTTCAATGAATGATTTGATTTCTTTTTGGAGTTTCCTCAGTTCGTATTTGATGCAGCGAAGGGAGCGATCTTGGTTAGAATTGATTGATGAAAGTTCGTTAAGTTTGTCATCAACTTCTGATTCTTTAGCTAATTTGTTTTCGGCTTCTGTGGTTTCTTTGTTCTTAGTTTCTTCAATGAATGATTTGGTTTCTTTCTGGAGTTTCTTAACTTCATATTTGATGCAACGAAGTGATTCTTCAAGTTCGTTTTGATGTGATGTTGAATCTTTGTTATTCTTTTCAAGTTCGTTTATTTGTTGTTTGAGTGTGTTGATGTCATCATCATTGAAAATAGATGCTGGTGTTGAGCGTTCTTTGATTTCGCGTTCGTTTTCTTTGTCACAAAGTGTTTGATGTGATTCCTTGAGATTCTTGATTTCATATTTAATGCAACGAAGAGCTTGGTCCTGTTTGTCGTTAATCGATGTTAGTTCGTTAAGTTTGCTGTTAAGTTCTGATTCTTTAGCTAATTTGTTTGCTTCTTCGCTTGTTTCTTTGTTCTTAGTTTCTTCAATGAATGATTTGGTTTCTTTCTGGAGTTTCTTAACTTCATATTTGATGCAACGAAGTGATTCTTCAAGTTCGTTTTGATGTGATGTTGAATCTTTGTTATTCTTTTCAAGTTCGTTTATTTGTTGTTTGAGTGTGTTGATGTCATCATCATTGAAAATGGATGCTGGTGTTGAGCGTTCTTTGATTTCGCGTTCGTTTTCTTTGTCACAAAGTGTTTGATGTGATTCCTTCAGTTTCTTGATTTCATGTTTAAGGCATCTCATTGCTTCATTTAGTTCTTTAAGTTGTGATTCTTGTGATGATTCACGTGCTGCATCTTTCTCTGATTCAAATTGTGCTTTCTTCTCTTCTTCTAATATATGTTCTTTCAGTTTCCTCAATTCGTATTTGATGCAGCGAAGGGAGCGATCTTGGTTAGAATTGATTGATGAAAGTTCGTTAAGTTTGTCATCAACTTCTGATTCTTTAGCTAATTTGTTTTCGGCTTCTGTGGTTTCTTTGTTCTTAGTTTCTTCAATGAATGATTTGGTTTCTTTCTGGAGTTTCTTAACTTCATATTTGATGCAACGAAGTGATTCTTCAAGTTCGTTTTGATGTGATGTTGAATCTTTGTTATTCTTTTCAAGTTCGTTTATTTGTTGTTTGAGTGTGTTGATGTCATCATCATTGAAAATGGATGCTGGTGTTGAGCGTTCTTTGATTTCGCGTTCGTTTTCTTTGTCACAAAGTGTTTGATGTGATTTCTTGAGATTCTTGATTTCATATTTAATGCAACGAAGAGCTTGGTCCTGTTTGTCGTTAATCGATGTTAGTTCGTTAAGTTTGTTGTTAAGTTCTGTTTCTTTAGCTAATTTGTTTGCTTCTTCGCTTGTTTCTTTGTTCTTAGTTTCTTCAATGAATGATTTGGTTTCTTTCTGGAGTTTCTTCAGTTCATATTTGATGCAGCGAAGGGCGCGATCTTGATTGGTATTTGTTGACATAAGTTCGTTGAGTTTGTCATTTAATTCTTTTTCTCTCGTTGCTTTGTTCTTTGATTCTTCGTTTTCTCTCTTCTTTGTATTTTCAATGAATGATTTGGTTTCTTTCTGGAGTTTCTTAACTTCATATTTGATGCAACGAAGTGATTCTTCAAGTTCGTTTTGATGTGATGTTGAATCTTTGTTATTCTTTTCAAGTTCGTTTATTTGTTGTTTGAGTGTGTTGATGTCATCATCATTGAAAATGGATGCTGGTGTTGAGCGTTCTTTGATTTCGCGTTCGTTTTCTTTGTCACAAAGTGTTTGATGTGATTCCTTCAGTTTCTTGATTTCATGTTTAAGGCATCTCATTGCTTCATTTAGTTCTTCATTCTGTGATTTGAGTTTTACAAGTTGTGATTCTTGTTCTACCTCACGTGCTGCATCTTTCTCCGATTCAGATTGTGCTTTCTTCTCTTCTTCTGACATATGCTCTTTCAATTTCCTCAGTTCATATTTGATGCAGCGAAGGGAGCGATCTTGGTTAGAATTGATTGATGAAAGCTCGTTAAGTTTGTTATCAACTTCTGTTTCTTTGGTTGTTTCTCTCTTCTTAGTGTCTTCAATGAATGATTTGGTTTCCTTCTGGAGTTTCTTAACTTCATATTTGATGCAGCGAAGTGATTCTTCAAGTTCGTTTTGATGTGATAATGTATCTATGTTCTTGTTTTCAAGTGATGAAATTTGTTGTTTGAGTGTGTTGATGTCATCATCATTGAAAATGGATGCTGGTGTTGAGCGTTCTTTGATTTCGCGTTCGTTTTCTTTGTCACAAAGTGTTTGATGTGATTCCTTGAGATTCTTGATTTCATATTTAATGCAACGAAGAGCTTGGTCCTGTTTGTCGTTAATCGATGTTAGTTCGTTAAGTTTGCTGTTAAGTTCTGATTCTTTAGCTAATTTGTTTGCTTCTTCGCTTGTTTCTTTGTTCTTAGTTTCTTCAATGAATGATTTGGTTTCTTTCTGGAGTTTCTTAACTTCATATTTGATGCAACGAAGTGATTCTTCAAGTTCGTTTTGATGTGATGTTGAATCTTTGTTATTCTTTTCAAGTTCGTTTATTTGTTGTTTGAGTGTGTTGATGTCATCATCATTGAAAATGGATGCTGGTGTTGAGCGTTCTTTGATTTCGCGTTCGTTTTCTTTGTCACAAAGTGTTTGATGTGATTCCTTCAGTTTCTTGACTTCATGTTTAAGGCATCTCATTGCTTCATTTAGTTCTTTCAGTTGTGATTCTTGTGATGATTCACGTGCTGCATCTTTCTCTGATTCGACTTGTTCCCTCTTTTCTTCTTCTGCTCTTTGTTCTTTCAGTTTCCTTATTTCATATTTCATGCAACGAAGTGATCGATCTTGATTGATATTTGTTGATATAAGTTCATTTACCTTGTTATATAATTCTTCTTCTTTGGTTGCTTCTTCTGTTTCTTTGTTCTTAGTTTCTTCAATGAATAATTTAGTTTCCTTCTGGAGTTTCTTAAGTTCATATTTGATGCAACGAAGTGATTCTTCAAATTTGTTTTGATGTGATGTTGATTCGTTATTCTTATTTTGGAGCTCGGATATTTGTTGTTTAAGTTCATTAAATTCATCTTCATTGATTGCAGGTGCTTGTGTTAGTGGTGCTGAACGTTCTTTGATTTCACGTTCGTTTTCTTTGTCACAAAGTGTTTGATGTGATTCTTTAAGTTTCTTGATTTCATGTTTAAGGCATCGTAATGCTTCATCTTGTTCTTCGGTCTGTGATTTGAGTTCTTTCAGTTGTGATTCTTGGGACGATTCACGGGCTGCATCTTGTTCTGATTCAATTTCTTCTTTCTTCTTTTCTTCTGATAATTGTTCTTTCAGTTTCCTTATTTCATATTTCAAACAACGAAGGATTCTATCAATTCCATCATTTCGTTCGGTTGTTTTGTTGTTCGATTCTTCAAGTTCGGAAACTTTTTGTTTAAGTGCGTTCAATTCGTCTTCATTGATTACTGGTTCTTGATTTGAGCGTTCGTTTTCTTTATCAACAAGGGTTTGATGTGATTCCTTCAATTTCTTGACTTCATGTTTAAGGCATCGTAATGCTTCATTATGCTCTTTCAGTTGAGCATCCTGTTCAGCTTCACGTGTTGCTTCTTGATCTGATTCTGCTTGTTCTTTCTTTTCTTCTTCGGCTCTTTGTTCTTTCAATTTCCTCAATTCATATTTAATACAACGTAGAAGTCGATCAAGGCCGTCATTTCGTTCATTTGATTTGTTGTTCGATTCTTCAAGTTCTGAAACTTTTTGTTTAAGTGCGTTCAATTCGTCTTCATTGATTGCTGGCGCTTGATTTGAGCGTTCGTTTTCTTTGTCACAAAGTGTTTGATGTGATTCTTTAAGTTTCTTGATTTCATGTTTAAGGCATCGTAATGCTTCGTTTAGTTCTTCGGTCTGTGATTTGAGTTCTTTCAGTTGTGATTCTTGGGACGATTCACGGGCTGCATCTTGTTCTGATTCAATTTCTTCTTTCTTCTTTTCTTCTGATAATTGTTCTTTCAGTTTCCTTATTTCATATTTCAAACAACGAAGGATTTTATCAATTCCATCATTTCGTTCGGTTGTTTTGTTGTTCGATTCTTCAAGTTCGGAAACTTTTTGTTTAAGTGCGTTCAATTCGTCTTCATTGATTACTGGTTCTTGATTTGAGCGTTCGTTTTCTTTATCAACAAGTGTTTGATGTGATTCCTTCAGTTTCTTGATTTCATGTTTAAGGCATCTCAATGCTTCATCTTGTTCTTTCAGTTGTGATTCTTGGGCTGATTCACGTGCTGCGTCTTTCTCTGATTCAATTTGTTCTTTCTTCTCTTCTTCAGCTCTTTGTTCTTTCAGTTTCCTCAATTCATATTTAATGCAACGAAGAGCTCGATCAAGGCCATCATTTCGTTTAGCAATTTCATTGTTTGATTCTCGAAGTTCTGAAAGTTGTTGTTTAAGTGCGTTCAATTCGTCTTCATTGATTGCTGGCGCTGGAACTGATCTCTCGATTTCAACAGGTGAGCTTTCTTTATCAACAAGGGTTTGATGTGATTCCTTCAGTTTCTTGACTTCATGTTTAAGGCATCTCAATGCTTCATTTTGTTCTTCATTTTGTGATTTGAGTTCTTTCAGTTGTGATTCTTGTGCTGATTCGCGTGCTGCATCTTGTTCCGATTCAATTTGTCCTTTCTTCTCTTCTTCTGACAAATGTTCTTTTAGTTTCCTTATTTCATATTTCATGCAACGAATAATTCTATCTAGCCCATCATTTCGCTTAGCAATTTCATTGTTCAATTCTTCAAGTTCGGAAACTTTTTGTTTAAGTGCGTTCAATTCGTCTTCATTGATTGCTGGCGCTGGAACTGATCTCTCGATTTCAACAGGCGAGTTTTCTTTATCAACAAGGGTTTGATGTGATTCTTTAAGTTTCTTGACTTCATGTTTAAGGCATCTCAATGCTTCATCTTGTTCTTCGGCCTGTGATTTGAGTTCTTTCAGTTGTGATTCTTGGGCTGATTCACGTGCTGCGTCTTTCTCTGATTCAATTTGTTCTTTCTTCTCTTCTTCAGCTCTTTGTTCTTTCAGTTTCCTTATTTCATATTTAATGCAACGAAGGATTCTATCTACCCCATCATTTCGCTTAGCAATTTCATTGTTTGATTCTCGAAGTTCTGAAAGTTGTTGTTTAAGTGCGTTCAATTCGTCTTCATTGATTGCTGGCGCTGGAACTGATCTTTCGATTTCAACTGGTGAGTTTTCTTTATCAACAAGGGTTTGATGTGATTCTTTAAGTTTCTTGACTTCATGTTTAAGGCATCGTAATGCTTCATTTTGTTCTTCATTTTGTGATTTGAGTTCTTTCAGTTGTGATTCTTGGGCCGATTCACGGGCTGCGTCTTTCTCCGATTCAATTTCTTCTTTCTTCTTTTCTTCTGACAATTGTTCTTTCTGTTTCCTTATTTCATATTTCATACAACGAAGGATTTTGTCGAGGTCATCATTCTTCTTTACAGATTCACTATTCGCCTCACGAACTTCTGAAAGTTGTTGTCTAAGATCATTAAGTTCGTCTTCATTGATTGTTGAAGGTGCAACATTTCGTTCTTCTTCATGTGATTGATGCAACTTCTTGAGATTCTTCAATTCGTATTTAATGCAACGAAGTGATTCATCAATTTGGTCATTCGATTCGCGAACTTCTGAAAGTTGTTGTTTAAGATCATTAAGTTCTTCTTCGTTAATTCCTGCTGAAGCAACGCTTGATTGATGCAACTTCTTGAGATTCTTAACTTCATACTTGAGGCAACGAAGTGATTTGTCAACTCCATCATTTCGTTCTGTTGATTTGTTGTTTGATTCTTCAAGTTCTGAAACTTTTTGTTTAAGTTCGTTCAATTCGTCTTCATTGATTGCTGGCGCTGGAACTGATCTTTCGATTTCAACAGGTAGGTTTTCTTTATCAATAAGTGTTTGATGTGATTCCTTCAGTTTCTTGATTTCATGTTTAAGGCATCTCATTGCTTCGTTTAGTTCTTTCAGTTGTGATTCTTGGGCTGATTCACGTGTTGCATTTTGTTCCGATTCAATTTGTCCTTTCTTCTCTTCTTCAGCTCTTTGTTCTTTCAGTTTCCTTATTTCATATTTAATGCAACGAAGGATTCTATCAATTCCATCATTTCGTTCGGTTGTTTTGTTGTTCGATTCTTCAAGTTCGGAAACTTTTTGTTTAAGTGCGTTCAATTCGTCTTCATTGATTGCTGGCGCTGGAACTGATCTTTCGATTTCAACTGGTGAGTCTTCTTTATCAACAAGTGTTTGATGTGATTCTTTAAGTTTCTTGATTTCATGTTTAAGGCATCGTAATGCTTCGTTTAGTTCTTCGGTCTGTGATTTGAGTTCTTTCAGTTGTGATTCTTGGGACGATTCACGGGCTGCATCTTGTTCTGATTCAATTTCTTCTTTCTTCTTTTCTTCTGATAATTGTTCTTTCAGTTTCCTTATTTCATATTTCAAACAACGAAGGATTTTATCAATTCCATCATTTCGTTCGGTTGTTTTGTTGTTCGATTCTTCAAGTTCGGAAACTTTTTGTTTAAGTGCGTTCAATTCGTCTTCGTTGATTGCTGGCGCTGGAACTGATCTTTCGATTTCAACAGGTGAGTTTTCTTTATCAACAAGTGTTTGATGTGATTCTTTAAGTTTCTTGATTTCATGTTTAAGGCATCGTAATGCTTCGTTTAGTTCTTCTGTCTGTGATTTGAGTTCTTTCAGTTGTGATTCTTGGGCCGATTCACGGGCTGCGTCTTTCTCCGATTCAATTTCTTCTTTCTTCTTTTCTTCTGACAATTGTTCTTTCTGTTTCCTTATTTCATATTTCATACAACGAAGGATTTTGTCGAGGTCATCATTCTTCTTTACAGATTCATTATTCGCCTCACGAACTTCTGAAAGTTGTTGTTTAAGATCATTAAGTTCGTCTTCATTGATTGTTGAAGGTGCAACATTTCGTTCTTCTTCATGTGATTGATGCAACTTCTTGAGATTCTTCAATTCGTATTTAATGCAACGAAGTGATTCATCAATTTGGTCATTCGATTCGCGAACTTCTGAAAGTTGTTGTTTAAGATCATTAAGTTCTTCTTCATTAATTCCTGCTGGTGCAACATTTGGTTGTTCTTCATGTGATTGATGCAACTTCTTGAGATTCTTAACTTCATACTTGAGGCAACGAAGTGATTTGTCAACTCCATCATTTCGTTCTGTTGATTTGTTGTTTGATTCTTCAAGTTCTGAAACTTTTTGTTTAAGTTCGTTCAATTCGTCTTCATTGATTGTTGCTGGGGCAACATTTGGTTGTTCCTCTTCCTGTGATCGATGTAACTTCTTAAGATTCTTCAATTCGTATTTAATGCAGCGAATTAATTTGTCAAGCTCATTGTTTCGTTCTGTTGATTTGTTGTTCGATTCTTCAAGTTCTGAAACTTTTTGTTTAAGTTCGTTAAACTCGTCTTCATTGATTGCTGGCGCTGGAACTGATCTTTCGATTTCAACAGGTAGGTTTTCTTTATCAACAAGTGTTTGATGTGATTCTTTAAGTTTCTTGATTTCATGTTTAAGGCATCTCAATGCTTCGTTTAGTTCTTTCAGTTGTGATTCTTGGGCTGATTCACGGGCTGCATCTTGTTCCGATTCAACTTGTCCTTTCTTCTCTTCTTCTGATAATTGTTCTTTCAGTTTCCTTATTTCATATTTAATGCAACGAAGAGCTCGATCAAAGCCATCATTTCGTTCTGTTGCTTTGTTGTTTGATTCACGAACTTCTGAAAGTTGTTGTTTAAGATCATTAAGCTCGTCTTCATTGATTGTTGCGGGAGCAGCATTTCGTTCTTCTTCATGTGATTGATGCAACTTCTTGAGATTCTTCAATTCGTATTTAATGCAACGAAGTGATTCATCAATTTTGTCATTCGATTCGCGAACTTCTGAAAGTTGTTGTTTAAGATCATTAAGTTCTTCTTCGTTAATTCCTGCTGAAGCAACATTTCTCTCTTCTTCATGTGATTGATGTAACTTCTTAAGATTCTTCAATTCGTATTTAATACAGCGAATTAATTTGTCAAGCTCATCATTTCGTTCTGCTGATTTGTTGTTCGATTCTTCAAGTTCTGAAACTTTTTGTTTAAGTGCGTTCAATTCGTCTTCATTGATTACTGCCTCTTGATTTGAGCGTTCGTTTTCTTTGTCACAAAGTGTTTGATGTGATTCTTTAAGTTTCTTGATTTCATGTTTAAGGCATCTCAATGCTTCATCTTGTTCTTCGGTCTGTGATTTGAGTTCTTTCAGTTGTGATTCTTGGGCTGATTCACGGGCTGCATCTTGTTCTGATTCAATTTCTTCTTTCTTCTTTTCTTCTGATAATTGTTCTTTCAGTTTCCTTATTTCATATTTCAAACAACGAAGGATTTTATCAATTCCATCATTTCGTTCGGTTGTTTTGTTGTTCGATTCTTCAAGTTCGGAAACTTTTTGTTTAAGTGCGTTCAGTTCGTCTTCGTTGATTACTGGTGCTGGAACTGATCTTTCGATTTCAACAGGTAGGTTTTCTTTATCAACAAGGGTTTGATTTGATTCTTTAAGTTTCTTGACTTCATGTTTAAGGCATCTCAATGCTTCGTTTAGTTCTTTCAGTTGTGATTCTTGGGCTGATTCAAGGGCTGTATCTTGTTCCGATTCAATTTGTTCTTTCTTCTCTTCTTCAACTCTTTGTTCTTTCAGTTTCCTTATTTCATATTTCATGCAACGAAGGATTCTATCTAGCCCATCATTTCGTTTAGCAATTTCATTGTTTGATTCTCGAAGTTCTGAAAGTTGTTTTTTAAGTTCGTTCAATTCGTCTTCATTGATTGCTGGCGCTGGAACTGATCTCTCGATTTCAACTGGTGAGTTTTCTTTATCAGCAAGTGTTTGATGTGATTCCTTCAGTTTCTTGACTTCATGTTTAAGGCATCGTAATGCTTCATCTTGTTCTTCGGTCTGTGATTTGAGTTCTTTCAGTTGTGATTCTTGGGCTGATTCACGGGCTGCATCTTGTTCCGATTCAACTTGTCCTTTCTTCTCTTCTTCTGATAATTGTTCTTTCAGTTTCCTTATTTCATATTTAATGCAACGAAGAGCTCGATCAAAGCCATCATTTCGTTCTGTTGCTTTGTTGTTTGATTCACGAACTTCTGAAAGTTGTTGTTTAAGATCATTAAGTTCTTCTTCGTTAATTCCTGCTGAAGCAACACTTGATTGATGCAACTTCTTGAGATTCTTAACTTCATACTTGAGGCAACGAAGAAGTCTATCAAGTTCATCATTTCGTTCGGTTGTTTTGTTGTTCGATTCTTCAAGTTCGGAAACTTTTTGTTTAAGTGCGTTCAATTCGTCTTCATTGATTACTGGCGCTGGAACTGATCTCTCGATTTCAACAGGTAGGTTTTCTTTATCAACAAGGGTTTGATGTGATTCCTTCAGTTTCTTGACTTCATGTTTAAGGCATCTCAATGCTTCATCTTGTTCTTCGGCCTGTGATTTGAGTTCTTTCAGTTGTGATTCTTGGGCTGATTCGCGTGCTGTATCTTGTTCCGATTCAACTTGTCCTTTCTTCTCTTCTTCTGACAAATGTTCTTTCAGTTTCCTTATTTCATATTTAATGCAGCGAATAGCTCGATCAAGTCCATCATTTCGTTCTGTTGCTTTGTTGTTTGATTCACGAACTTCTGAAAGTTGTTGTTTAAGATCATTAAGTTCTTCTTCGTTAATTCCTGCTGAAGCAACACTTGATTGATGCAACTTCTTGAGATTCTTAACTTCATACTTGAGGCAACGAAGAAGTCTATCAAGTTCATCATTTCGTTCGGTTGTTTTGTTGTTCGATTCTTCAAGTTCTGAAACTTTTTGTTTAAGTGCGTTCAGTTCGTCTTCATTGATTGCTGGCGCTGGAACTGATCTTTCGATTTCAACTGGTGAGTCTTCTTTATCAACAAGAGTTTGATGTGATTCCTTCAGTTTCTTGATTTCATGTTTAAGGCATCTCAATGCTTCGTTTAGTTCTTTCAGTTGTGATTCTTGGGCTGATTCACGTGCTGCATCTTGTTCCGATTCAATTTGTTCTTTCTTCTCTTCTTCAGCTCTTTGTTCTTTCAGTTTCCTTATTTCATATTTCATGCAACGAAGGATTCTATCTACCCCATCATTTCGCTTAGCAATTTCATTGTTTGATTCTCGAAGTTCTGAAAGTTGTTGTTTAAGTGCGTTCAATTCGTCTTCATTGATTGCTGGCGCTGGAACTGATCTTTCGATTTCAACTGGTGAGTTTTCTTTATCAACAAGGGTTTGATGTGATTCTTTAAGTTTCTTGACTTCATGTTTAAGGCATCGTAATGCTTCATTTTGTTCTTCATTTTGTGATTTGAGTTCTTTCAGTTGTGATTCTTGGGCCGATTCACGGGCTGCGTCTTTCTCCGATTCAATTTCTTCTTTCTTCTTTTCTTCTGACAATTGTTCTTTCTGTTTCCTTATTTCATATTTCATACAACGAAGGATTTTATCGAGGTCATCATTCTTCTTTACAGATTCACTATTCGCCTCACGAACTTCTGAAAGTTGTTGTTTAAGATCATTAAGCTCTTCTTCATTGATTGTTGAAGGTGCAACATTTCGTTCTTCTTCATGTGATTGATGCAACTTCTTGAGATTCTTCAATTCGTATTTAATGCAACGAAGAAGCTTATCAAGTCCATCATTTCGTTCTGTTGCTTTGTTGTTTGCTTCTTCGAGTTCTGAAACTTTTTGTTTAAGTTCGTTGAGTTCATCTTCATTGATTGCTGGTACTGGAACTGATCTTTCTACTTCAACTGGTGAGTTTTCTTTATCAAGAAGTGTTTGATGTAACTTCTTAAGATTCTTCAATTCATATTTAATGCAACGAAGTAGTTTGTCAATTACTTCATTTCGTTCTGTTGTTTTGTTGTTTGATTCACGAACTTCTGAAAGTTGTTGTTTAAGATCATTAAGCTCGTCTTCATTGATTGTTGAAGGTGCAACATTTGGTTGTTCTTTTTGTGTTTGCTGTGATTTCTTGAGATTCTTGACTTCAAACTTGAGGCAACGAAGAAGCTTATCAAGTCCATCATTTCGTTCTGTTACTTTGTTGTTTGATTCACGAACTTCTGAAAGTTGTTGTTTAAGATCGTTAAGCTCGTCTTCATTGATTGTTGAAGGTGCAACACTTGGTTGTTCTTCTTCATGTGATTGATGCAACTTCTTGAGATTCTTCAATTCGTATTTAATGCAACGAAGTAATTTGTCAAGTCTGTCATTTCGTTCTGTTGTTTTGTTGTTTGATTCACGAACTTCTGAAAGTTGTTGTTTAAGATCATTAAGCTCGTCTTCATTGATTGTTGCTGGTGCAACATTTCGTTGTTCTTTTTGTGTTTGCTGTGATTTCTTAAGATTCTTGACTTCAAACTTGAGGCAACGAAGAAGCTTATCAAGTCCATCATTTCGTTCTGTTAATTTGTTGTTTACTTCACGAACTTCTGAAAGTTGTTGTTTAAGATCATTAAGCTCGTCTTCATTGATTGTTGCTGGTGTAACATTTCGTTGTTCTTTTTGTGTTTGCTGTGATTTCTTGAGATTCTTGACTTCATACTTGAGGCAACGAAGAAGCTTATCAAGTCCATCATTTCGGTCTGTTGCTTTGTTGTTTGCTTCTTCGAGTTCTGAAACTTTTTGTTTAAGTTCGTTGAGTTCATCTTCATTGATTGCTGGTAATGGAACTGATCTTTCTACTTCTTTAGGTAGATTTTCATTATTCAAGAGACCTTTTTGATCTTCTTTAAGCTTTCTGATTTCATATTTAATGCATCGAAGTGCTGAGTCAGCCTTTTCATTTGCTGCCTGAAGGTCAGAAACGTTTTGTTTAAGGTTAGAAACGTCATCCAACAGTTGGGTTGAATTAACAATTTCTTCAACTTCATTCTGACGTTCCTTGAGTCTCTTTATTTCATATTTCAAGCAACGAACAGATCGATTCAATTCGAAGATTCTGCTCTTTAAGTTTCTAATGTTAGATTCAATGACCTCTTCTGAAGAACCATCTTTCATAATTTCGTCCAAAACTTCCTTCTTCAACTCATCTTTAGCTGATTTGATTCTATTTTCAATATCAGCCAAGTCAGCGTTATTATTCGAAGGATGTTCATAGCTTGCATTAATGTTGTTTGGAATTGCAATTGGTGGAAGAGACTTAAGCAACTTAAGTTCATATTTAATGCAACGAACTGTGTTGGCAAATGTTGAGTTTTGTTGCTTCAATTCTTCAATTTCTTTCTTAAGTTCTTCAACTTCATCATTATTGATTGGAATTGTTCTTTCAACAGGTTGAATTGTTGTTGGTTTTGATTTTTCAAGATCAGATACTTTTTGTTTAAGTTTGGAAACGTCATTCAAAAGTTCAGTTGAATTTACAATGTCTTCAACTTCATTTTGACGTTCTTTAATATGTTTAATTTCATATTTCAAGCATCGAACTGATCTGTTAAGATCAAAGATTCGGCTCTTTAAGCTTCTGATGTTTGATTCAATAACTTCTTCTGAAGTGCCATCATCCAACAATTCCTCCATAATTTCTTTCTTATTTTCAGGTTCTGTTGATTGATTTACATCATTATTTGAAGAAGCAACTGTTGTTGTTGCTATTGGCTTGCTTTCTTTGAGTTGGTTAATTTCATCTTTGAGATCATTAAGACTATCTTCGAAATCATTGTTGTTTTGATTATTAATTTCAATGAATTTCTTCATTTCATCTTTAATCAATTTAAGTGCTCGATTTTGATCTTCAATATGTGACATAATTTCATCAAGATTTGATCTATCCAAATCTTCCGAATTATCATTAAATGAATCATCATTATGTTGTCGATTTTGAAGTTGCTCCTTTAATCCCTTTAGTTCTGATTGAAGAGATTGAAGAGACTCTTCAAAGCCATTTACACGATTATCAACTTCATTTGCACGTTTTTCAACTTCATTTGTTGTTTCTTGAAGTTCAGAAATTTGTTGCTTAAGTTCATCATTATTATCAGTTGGTACTGTAACTGATCTTTCTATTGGTACAACTTGTTGTTTCTTAAGTAATTTAAGTTCATATTTAAGGCATCCAATAATTTCCTTATCTTTAATTGATTCTTCTTGTAATTTTTCAATGTCTTGTTTCATTGTGTTATTTGAAGACAATTGATTCTTGAGATCAGAAATATCATTCTTGATATCTTCTTGTCCTTCATTGTTGTTTAATTTGTCTTGTAATTCGCTGATTTCTTTCTTGAGTTCTGACATCTCTTCATCATTGTTTGTTGGAACAGAAAGTGATTTTTCATTTTGCTTCAATTTCTTGATCTCATATTTAATGCAACTTAAGATCTTATATTGTTTTTCATTATTGGATTTAAGCTCGTTAAAGTTGTTTAGTTCTTCGGTTTCTTTTTCTTTCATTTCTTTCTGAAGTTGAGAAACTAATTCTTTGAGATTTGAAATCTCATCTTCATTTGAAATTGGCATTGGAATTGATCTCTCTTTAACTTCATTTTGGCCTCCTTTGAACTTCTTCATTTCATGCTTAATGCAACGAATAGTGTTTTCAATGTCATTATTCTTACTTATTGATAACTTAATAAAGTCTTTCAATTCATCTTTGATTGTATTAAGGCTTTGATTTTGGTCTTCAATATGAGCTGTGATTTCTTCAAGATTTTCTTGGCTTTCTTTAAGGCTCTTTAATTCTTCCTTGATTGAATTAAGACTTTGATTTTGATCTTCAATATGAGCTGTGATTTCTTTAAGGTTGTCTTGATATTCGGTGGATTCTTGACTTTCTTTAAGGTTCTTTAGTTCTTCTTTGATTGAATTAAGTTCTTGATTCTGATCTTCATATTGAGTCGTAATGTTTTTAAGATTGTCTTGGTATTCGGTGTGCTTTTGCATTTCTTTAAGGTTCTTAATTTCATATTTCAAGCATCTAAGAGTCTTGTATTGTTTGTCTGCATTTGCTGAAAGTTCATTAAGTTTGGAATTGACTTTCTCTTCAATTGCAGATCGAATCTTGTCATTCAGACTCTCTTCCATTTCATTTTGACGTTGTTTGAGTTGATTGAGTTCTGATTGAATGCATTCATTAAAGGTTGATTTATCTTGTTCTTTCTCTGATTCTTTCTTTTGTCGTTCTTCGTCTTGTTGTTTGCTTTCGTTCTCATATCGTTCAAGTTCTCCTTTAAGATTCTCAATTGTTTTGTTCATTTCTTCAAGATTTGAATTAATCTTGGTTTCATATGAATTGTTGGCTTCTTCTAAACTTGCTGCTTGATTTTGTTGTTCTAATTGTAATTTACTCAATGTTTCCTTCATTTCGTCAACTGTTTGTTTAAGTGACGAAATATCATCATCATTAAACTTAGGTGCCGGAATTGATTGCTCTTTGGCATCTCGGGCATTTTCTTTCTCTTCAATCTCATTTTGACGTTGTTTGAGTTGATTGAGTTCTGATTGAATGCATTCATTAAAGGTTGATTTATCTTGTTCTTTCTCTGATTCTTTCTTTTGTCGTTCTTCGTCTTGTTGTTTGCTTTCGTTCTCATATCGTTCAAGTTCTCCTTTAAGATTCTCAATTGTTTTGTTCATTTCTTCAAGATTTGAATTAATCTTGGTTTCATATGAATTGTTGGCTTCTTCTAAACTTGCTGCTTGATTTTGTTGTTCTAATTGTAATTTACTCAATGTTTCCTTCATTTCGTCAACTGTTTGTTTAAGTGACGAAATATCATCATCATTAAACTTAGGTGCCGGAATTGATTGCTCCTTGGCATCGCGGGCATTTTCTTTCTCTTCTATTTCATTTTGGCGTTGTATTATTGTCTTAATTTCATCATTTGTTGCATTTAATTTGGAAGCCAAATCATCATTCTTTACGTTTTCTTTGAGTTTCAAAAATTCATCTTTAAGAGTATAGATTTCTTGCTTCATAGAATCGCAGAGTTCGTTAAGATTACTCTCATCCTTATTTGCTGAAAGTAGATTAGATCTTTCTTGTACATCCAAAGTTGGTTCACTTTCATTCTTCTGGTCTTTTAATCGTTTAACTTCATATTTCAAGCATTTGAGTGAATCAATGAGCTTCTTATTTTGTAAATTCAATCTTTCTTCTTCTAATGGCTCAGTTTTACTTGCTTCTTGTTGAGCCAAAATTGAAGATTTTATTTTTTCATTTTCTTGTTTAATTTCATCCAATTCTTTGCTGATATCAGAAAGGGATGAATTGATTTGGCTGAAATCAGGAAGTTGAATTTGCTCTTTGTTATAAATTGGAAGAGCTTTAATCGTGTCAATTTCACGGTTAGCATTATTGATTGATTCCTCTTGTTTCTTTGAAAGTGACAATAATTTATCGATCTGATCTTGTATTAATTTGTATTCATCTTTAATGTTATCATCAATCTTTTGATTATTTGAATCAAAACCATCTTGAATTGATCGATCTTGGATTATGGGTACGAGTTCTTGAGAGCTAGCCTTTAATTTAAGTAATTCGTGCTTAATGCAACGTAATTCTGAATGGAAATTATCAAGGATTTTCGTTGCCGAATCAAACATATCTTTAACTTCTTTAACCATTTGTGTCATCTCATCAGGAGGAGGATTCATGATGTCAATCGAGACAAATCCTCCAAATTTTTCAAGTTTATCAACTCTAGTTTGAAGAAGTTTTAATGTATCAGGTGATGCTAAAGTAGGTTCTTTCTCCAACTTTTTAATTTTAAGAATGAGCTTCTTTTGTACCTTTTCAATTAATGCAATTTTATCAATGATTTCTTTCTTATTATTGTTATCATCATTGTGGCCATTAGTAGTTGGAGTATTTTCTTCTTTTTGTTGTATCTCATTGTGGTTATTTTGTTGGCTAAGTAGTATATCCTTCAAATTTTTAATCTCAACTTTAATAGATTCGATCTCTTCTACTGGATATGGTGAAACTTCTGATTCAGGTTTTATTTTATTTGAGTTTGATTCTTCTTTTTGTCTATTGAAAAGAGAGTTGATTTGCTCTTTCATTTGAGATAAATCATTCTTAATTTCATCAAGAGAACCATTAGTTGAATCATCTTTGTTTTGGAGATTTTGTTTCAAAGATTTTAATTCATATTTTACACATTTCATTTGGATTTTAATTGAATTGATATCTTCTTCCAATTGTTTATCATTATCTTCTTCATTTTCTTCAATTTCAACAGATCTTTCAACTGCAACTTGCTGTTGGTCTTTTAATGATTTAATTTCATTTTGAAGTTCGCTTATTTGATAATTAACATTAGATGAAAGGTTATCAATGTTTGTTTGAACAGCTTGGGAAAGATTATTAATTTCACCAAGCATTTCTTTCTTCAAAGATGAAATGTTTTGATTTAATTCGTCATGACTGGCAGCGTAATTACTAATCCCACTTTTAGCTTTATTAATGACTTTTTGGCATTCGAATTTAGAATTTTCAGTAGCTTGGTTAACTGATTGTTGAAGTATTTTGATCTTGGATTCAGTTAATTTCTGCATTTGATCTGTCTTCTTGTTTATATTTGATTGTAATGTTTGTATTTGATTATTAATATCATCAATAGCTTTCTTTTCATTCTTTAGTTGCTCAATTTCGGATTTCAAATTGCGATTCGAATCATTCAAAGCTTGAATTACGTTGTTGTAATTATCTTGGATATTTTGAGTTTGTTTTCCAAAATCTTCTTTGATTTCTTGCAATTTCTGGTCAATTTCGAGCTGCGATCGTTGTACAGGTGCATCTCTATCTTGTACGTTGTCGTTTTTACGTTTTACAACTGATTCTAAAGACTGCAATTGAGATTTAAGATCGTTTATTGTAGAAGTTGTTTCGCTACAATAAGAATTATTTGAGGCTCTAAAAGCATTATAATCCTTAATTAGAGCTGATATAGTTTTCTTTAATTGGGGATATTCATTAGATTTAGAAGAAATAATGTTAACTTTTAATTCATTTAGTTTATTTTCATTTTCTTTCTGAATTTCAGCTTTAAATTTGTTCAACTCTTCTTTTACGTTCTCGAGGTTAGCAGAAGTAGAAACAGAAGCAGGATTTTGCTTTGTAATTTTGTCATACAAAATATTAATAGATTTCTTAATCTTTATAATTTGAGCATTTTGGCCTTGGATTCGAGATTCAAATGAATTTTGTTCGCTGATAGCTTGCTTCAAAGATTCAATTGTTTCTTCGTTGAGTATCTCTGTCTTTTGTTTGATAGATTCAATGTCTTGTGTAATTTTTTCAATATCACTCTGAATATTTGGTAATTCAAGAAGTTTCTTTTGAATAAAAACCACTTTCTTTGCGATATCATCTAAATTATATTTGGAATATGAATCTTGACTTAAATTGTCAATCATCTCTTTCATTGATGAAATATCTTTTTGCATCAATTGTGTGGTAGTATCTGCACTGGAATCAAATGAGAATTGGCCACTTGTATTTGGACTTTGAATTTTTGAGCCTAAAATTCGCAAAGATCTCTTCAACCTCGAAATCTCTTCACTTTGTTTATTGCAAATATCTGAAAGTGTTTTGATATCAGAATTTATTTTGGATTTTCTCGACTTATCATTTTCTTCATATAACTTCAATTTGGTATTCATTTTTTGAATGTCTTGTCGCATAGCAAGAATGTCGCTTAGTGGTTTTTTGGATTCAGAAGAGAGAGATGAATTGATTGAATCAATTTTCACTTTAAGTTCGGATATATCTGAACGGATTTGGCGAATTAAAGGGCTGTGCGTAGATTCGTTGCAATTTATACGTAAACGAGATCGATCCTCTAAAGAGTCAATATCAAGATTTTGAAGCGGAGAAAAAATATCTTTCATCGCTTTTTCATATCCATCGGATAGTTGATTTATTTCTTTTGAGTTTTGTTCGTTTTCTGACGTAATTGTTTTTAACGTTTTCAATAAAGATAAAATAAAGTTTTGATGAGCATAAATTAGAAGATCTGGATGATCAATATGCTGGTCGTTACCTCGTTCTTGACTTTTTGGTCTGTTCAAGGACATGACAAGCACAAAATTTAAAAGTTAAATTTTATTTTCAGTTATTTAAAAAAAAGTATTGAATTTGAAAATTTTTTGAAGAAGTATTTAATTCGATAATTTAATATAACTTTCATTAATATTATGTTATGAAAAAAATATTATAATTGTTGATTTTTAATTATCTAATTAATTAATATAGAAGGATTAATAATAATAAATTTCATCATGCGGAGAGGATAATATAATATACGTTGAAAAAATAAAATTCACCTTTTATTTCAATTTTTCTTTATGTTTTAAAAAATAAATGGCCAATATTATTATCGAAAAATATTATTCTTTTATTTTTAAAAAGAACGTATTAATTAACTTTATTGATTTTATAATTAAAAATGGAAACAAATATAAACAGAAATAATATTTTTGAAACAAAAATGAATTCAATCCATACAAATAAATGAATTTGATTCATTCAATTTTTAGAAAAAGTTGTAAAAACATTTTATATAGAGTTGGTGTTAAAAGTATTTAAATATGATATTTATTTTAAATCAAGAATATGATATAGTAAAACTAACGGTTAATATAAACGTTTTTTTAACGAATTTTAACGTCTTTTTTTATTTTTGATTTGTTTTAACGTTCCTTTTTATCAATTAACTTTTTTTATAAATATTGCAATTCAAAAAAAAAACATATAATGATGAATATGCTTAATAATAAATATTTAAATTCAATATATCATAACTATTAATAACACCCATTATTATTAAAATTTATTCCACCATCCCAGTTATATTTATAAATTAAAATGAACAATTTGGTTTCTTGCATTTCCATTTTTTAAATAGTTTATTTATTCAAAAAATGGTATATAACACAAAAAGTTAAAATTTATCAATATTTCAATTAAAATTATCAAAAAAACAAGAAAAAAATCCACTAATATCTCAATAAATAGATTTGAAAAAATACTGAAAAAACATTTTATGTTTTTGTTTCACAATAAAAAATCCAAAAAAATATATTAAACAAATTATTATTTTTATTACGTTCAATAATATTTGTTAAAAATGTTTCATCATAACAAGTAAAATGAGTAAAAAAAACTATCAAAGCATAATAAAAGAGGGGGAAAATGTAAAAGATTTTTAAAAAAATGGTTATTTATTACAGATTTAATTTGGGATAATAATTTATTTTAAGTTACAACATCCATTTAAAAATAAAATTGGTCATTAATGTGTGAAGTTAGACAAATTAATAAAATGATATCTGTCATTAATTATACTTCCTGCAGCCTATCATTATTGATCAGTTTTATTAATAATAATATAAAATTGATCCCTCAGTTCAATTGATATAAAGTAAATATTAAATTTTTCATTGTGATCATTGTTATAATGTTTTTTTCTAAAAAAATAGATAAAAATAGATAAAAATAGACAAAAAATACATTTATTTATATAAAATTTCTTTCTTTTCAATTTATTGCACTCTTCCGAATTCTGGATCATTTTCGAAAGGATCATATGGAAATTTCTTATCTGATGCTTGCTTTGCTTCCATGGTATTACGAACATAAATATCATCCATATCTTCAGTAGTTGGTTTTGGTATATCGAATGATGCTTTTGAATCATTAAAATGTTCAAATCTGTTCATTATATCTCTAAAGTTTTCATCATCAAAATCATCTGATGAACTTGACATATCGTTATAAAAATTATGTTGAAAATTTTTAAGAGAATCGAGTCTGGAAGCTAATGAAGCTTGATTTTCATTCATTACTTTTTCTTGTAAAGGCTTTGGTTTCTTAATCTGATGTGAATGCGATGAATGCTGCTGATTTTCCAATACTTGAAGAGCTCGTCTGTGCTTGTGATTAGGATCTGTCGTTTTAGCGTTTGAATCAGAGTTCTCTTGGAGTGCGATTTTTGAGTTCATTATGAAAAAATAAAAACTAAACGGACAATAAATGGCGAAATTGATTTTTTTAATAGGTGGGTCACCAATGAATTTTTATAACTTTTGCACCTTTAGATAGATTACATATAATAATAAAATAAAATATTAATTATAGTTCATAAATATTAAAGATAAAGTTTTTATGAATAATTTAAATTTTCATATTTTTTTTGTAAACTATTCAAATAGTATAGATAAAATCTTTCAAAAATATTTGAAATAATTTTCTCAAAATTAAAAGAATTTAAAAAGATCATTCAATTTATATAAGAAAATTTCATTTATTAAGAATAAAAATATCTATTTTAATTTTAAATTAATTGTTTAATTTAATTTTGTTTAAAGTTATATCTTGTTGATTATAATCAAAGACAAAATATAAAAAGAAATAAATGATTTTTTCTATACATAAAATTTTGAATATAACAATTGAAGCATGCTATAAAAATTCGTTTTGAAAAAGTTAGAAATAATCAATTATTCGATTATAATGATGTTGAAAATTTATTAGTATATGATTTATTATAAATATTTTAAAATATTATTTACTATTATATTTATGTTTATAATATTATAATAAAATTATATTATGCTTATTTCTATTTAAATTGCTATATTTATAATTTTTATTAAAACTTAGTTTTTTTTTTGAAATTATAAAAATTCAAATAAATATAAAATAATTTTAATTTTGATTATCTTTGCTTTTTAAATTTAAAATGAAATATCTCATTTATATATATTTTTAATATATAATTCAATTATGAAATTATAATATTAATATAGATTAATTTAATTTTAAATTAAGATATTGCTTTTTCTAAAAATCTCAAAATTTCAATAAGGGAAAAAATATAAAAAATATTTGAAAGCTATTTTTATAAATTGAGAGAAAATTGAATAAAAAAAAGCTGATTTTAATTTTTTATGATTTTTTAATAAAGGTCCAATATTCTTGGACATATATCTAATTTTAATTTACCTTTATTTATACCAAATTTATTGGTTGACCGTTTATAATTTCTTACCAAGTGGCTCAAAAATTGAATCATTCCGTTAACTAATTCAACTTTTTGAATATGTTTTCCCAACTAACCTTTATCTTTGAAGTTATGTTATAACTAACTATATCAATAAAAAGCCTGGGCGATGAAGAAACTAAATATCAAAAAAGAAAACATTCAATTTTTTTATATACTTCTGAAAATTAAAAATACAGAAGTGTTTGAAAAAAAAATGGCCCAAGATTTAGGAAATTCCTTTATACCATGTAATATTTATATGTTTAACAAGTTGTTGGTCAAATATTGAGCATATTCCTCTGTTCAATTTCGAGAAACAATAAAATCAAATCTGATCAATTATTGAAGTTTTTTAAAGATTGATTAAATTAATAAATGTTTTCATTTATAATATTGTTTATTAACTATGATTATATATTTTTATTAAAATAAAATTCAAGTAGAAACTAGATATTTTTGTTTTTTTAAAAAATTTCAAAAGGCAAACTTTTTTAAAAAGATTGAGATTGCCCAGGTTTGAAAGACCCTATTTTTAATCTTCATCATATTGTATTCTATTATATTTAATTAATTGTTTTTTTGAAATTTGCTTCTGATAAAGAAAAAAAAAGAATTATTAAAAATTTTAAAATAAAAAATTAACGTCTTGCCTCAATTATTTCAAAGTATCACTGAATTTTTTCAAGCATCTTTAAGAAAATAAAAAAATATAAATAACAAAGAAATATCTCGCAAGGATTTTTAAAAAAATAGGTTAAGTGTTCTTTTTTATGTTTTTATGATAAGTATACAAGAAGATATTTACTTTCAAATAGCACAAAATTACTATGAAGATAATTCTTTAAAACATTAATTGTGAATATTTATTTTTAACATTTAAAAATTAAGACTCACTAATTATATCTCATTAATATGATATTTATGTGAATTAACTTATTATTTTTTTATTTGGATCAATACTTGTGAATGTCTATTGACAATGAAAATGACATTTTTCCAACCATTATTTTGGTTTATTGTGCTTTTAGAATTATCATATTAGTTAATATTAAAATTCTTATTTGGAAGCTAATTCAAAGAAAATAATATTGTAAAAAAAAATCAAATAATGGTATCGAGCCCCTAATGAAGCTTGTTCAAAGGCATGATAACCTTGTTGATTTGTTTTGAAATGTAAGAATCATTATTTCACCTTAGGAATAAGAGATTTATGCTTATCAAATGTATATAAAAATTTTTTCAAATATTAATAATGAATATTTTTCTCAGAATTAAACAGAGATTTTTATTAAATAATTTGTAAATAAAACATTTTAGAATTTATTTTAATAAATAATTTGGCTGTGTATGAAAATCTTGGGCCAATTTTTCTAAAAATGAAAATAAATTTGTTCATATATAACCCTTACTTTTTTTACAACTTAATTTTTTTAACGTAACTTTTTAACGAAACTATTTTTTTTTAACGTATAATTGACTTGTATATCACCTTTTTTCTCTAACACAAAATAAAAAATTTATATTACAAATATAATATAATTTGTTTTGACATAGCTTAAAAAATTAATAAAAAAAATTGGAGATTTCTTTATTTTTAATAGATATATACGTTTTTTTAAATATCATGTGATTTTTCAGATAGTAAACGTTTTTTTTTAAATTAAAAACACGTTTTTTAATTGAATTTTGCACAAATTAAATGATATACGTTACATTTATAAGATTTATTGCTGTTGCAATTTTGCACTTCACTTCTTTACTTGAACAAATGTTCCAAAATATCGAAAACGAGCCAGATTCAATCTTGGTGAATGTTTATGAAAGAACTACAAAGAAAGAGCTAGTTGACACAGGTAAAAAACTTGTTATTAGAAAAGAAAAGCTTCCATTGATTATTGGTACCAATAATATATGTTTATTAACGTATAAAGGAAATTCACCTTTCATTTTCTGGTTAATGGTTGATGGTGAAAAATTTAATAATAAATTTTATTGTTCAATTTGCAATGAATTTCATTCTGGTTCTGGTTCTAATGTTCATTCACATTTATGTACTATGAAGCATAAGACATGTGAAAACCCACAAATGATTTCACCTTTAGATGGTTTTATCCTATGGCTTTTGAGGCATTCAATTCCTTTGAATAGCATCAAGGATGAACTTTTTAAATCATTTTTCCCACCATCGATCTCATATGGACAAATAATTGAAAGAATTGAAACTTTGTACAATCTTCTCATAACAGAAATACGTGCAACACTAAGTGTGCAACAGAAAATAGTTCTTATTGCTGATGGATGGTCAGATAAACGTGGCCGCCGATACATTGGTATATCGGCACGTTTTATAGATTCAAAGCAAATAAAAAACATATTCCTTGGATTGCACGACATTCCAGAAGTACAACATTCTGCAAATTCAATTGCACAATGCATAAAAAATCAAATGGAATTTTATAATATTGATCCATCTTCTATCATATCTTTATGCACAGATTCTGCACCAGTAATGAGTGCCACAGCTCAGCTTCTTGGATTAAAGTGGGATCCTTGCTTCATACATATTTTAAATAACTGTATCAAAAAATTCATTGAAGAAAACGAACTAATATATTCAATTCTTAAAAAAGCAAATATTTCTCGTAAAAAAGAAGTGTTTGTGTCTTTTCTAGAAATAAATGGTGCACCTGTTTCAAATATTAGGAAATATTCGAAAACAAGATGGTTATCTTGCTTTGATACGATGCTCTCAATTGTACAATTGAAAGATTACATATTACAGTATGCAGCACAATATAATGACATTTTATTTGATCTTGAAGAAATAAACACAATAGAATTAATTCTACCATTCATATCACAAATAAATCAAGCATATGAATTGTTAGTTGATCAAGAAGATAACGCTTTTTCATCCATAATTTTTAATGTTATTCAAACAATTATAGGAATTATTAATCAATATAAAGACACTTTCTTTGGATTCTCTTTTCAGAGTCTGAAACAAGAAATCATCGAACATTTTTTAGATCCAAATAAAAAGTCGTGCTGTAGAATAATTTATTCTATGATTCTTGACAAATCAAATTCAATAATGCCATGGTTCAAAGAATCTGATGATTTTCAGAATGCAATAACCTATCTTTATAATGAACTTGAAATTATTCAGCAAAATGAAGAAGTTGAAAAAATACAAAAAGTTTCAAATTATTCAACAAACAATAATTCTTTTCAATTTGATATAAATAAAAGTTTTCAAGAAAATCTTTGGAAAGAAAAATCTAAAAATGAAGAACAAGAGATTTCAAAAGATGAAATTTTCACTTTTTTAGAAATGGATGTAATAGATGAGCCATTTATTGATTTTTGGACTTCAGATGAAGCCAAAAAACAATTTCCTTACCTTTCAGTTTTTGCGACCGAGTTGATGTCACACTCGTTCACTTCGCTTTTCATTGAACGGTGCTTTTCTCACTGCAAAAGAATATTAAATTATGATAGATTGTCATTGACAAAAGAACATGCGTCAATGATGTCAATGTTCAAAATCAATATTGAGATCGTCTTGTCACTATGTGCAAGACATAATGATTAAAAAAGAAAAGAAAACAAAACAAAAAAACAAATTTAAATAAAGATTTAATAATAATTATTTTTATTTTATTTATGAAAACACTATAATGAATGGCTTTATTTTTATTTCTAAATAAAAAAATCATATATTTTTTTGATCTACATGCAATTACATTTGAATAATTCTGACATCTTTGATCTTCATTTAAAAAGTTGTGTAAAACAAGCAAACAAATAAATATAGAACAGAGATAAATTTGGATATGGCATAAATTTTCTATATTTTTCATGTTTCAGCAATTTGAATTTGATCGAGATACGAAAAAATAAATTTTTTCTGAAATGTAATACCGTATTACAATGATTATGTAAATGAATATTGTCATAAAAAGTAAGTTAATCATCTAATTTCATGGAATAATGTAATTTCATAATGATATGTTGGCTATTTCGAAAATTTTTCTCTCCTGATTAGAAACTCCTTACATAAACCACTGCTAACATAAAATTCTCTTCATATAATGATTAGAAATGTAATGGTTCCATTATTTGATCTATAAATTATCGAAAAAAAAAAAATAAAAATTTAGCCTTTATAGGCCATTTGTTTTAAAATAATGATAATGATTAAAAAACCAAATAAACTCAATTTAAATTATATTAATTTTATTTTACAATAAAAGTAAATATAAAAAAATATTTTTTTGAAGCGCAAAAATTATACTCATCACAATAAATAAATATTTAGTGTTTTTAATTTTGAATGAAAACTACAATTGTACATACATTGTATATTTTTGTAACGTATTTTTTTATACAATGTATGTACAAAAAGCAAGGGTTATTCATATAAAACAAGTTTTTAAATTTTCTTAAAGATGCTTGAAAAAATTCAGTGATACTTTGAAATAATTGAGGCAAGACGTTAATTTTTTATTTTAAAATTTTTAATAATTCTTTTTTTTTCTTTATCAGAAGCAAATTTCAAAAAAACAATTAATTAAATATAATAGAATACAATATGATGAAGATTAAAAATAGGGTCTTTCAAACCTGGGCAATCTCAATCTTTTTAAAAAAGTTTGCCTTTTGAAATTTTTTAAAAAAACAAAAATATCTAGTTTCTACTTGAATTTTATTTTAATAAAAATATATAATCATAGTTAATAAACAATATTATAAATGAAAACATTTATTAATTTAATCAATCTTTAAAAAACTTCAATAATTGATCAGATTTGATTTTATTGTTTCTCGAAATTGAACAGAGGAATATGCTCAATATTTGACCAACAACTTGTTAAACATATAAATATTGTCTGGTATCAATTATATCCTGAAAACTAGAACAGAAAAAATTTCGAACACTTCTAAAAATACCTTTTATTTTAACTTTTTAGAGAAATCTATTAATTATTTTATATTGTTTCCAGGTCATTCTTGATGTATGACATAGATAATATCATAAAATAATAGAAATATGTATTTTAATTCATTTGAACTTGTGATATTGCATATCATGTAATAAAAAAAAAGTTGATGAATATTAGTTCAAAACTTAATTTAACAACTGCATCCTATCATATATGTGTTATATAAATATATATTATGAAATTGCTGAATAATTCTTAAAATTCGAAGAAAAAAAGAACTTTTTTAAAGTCAAAAAAAAAGTGGCCCACCTTACCCTTCGGACGTAATTGTAATTTTAAAAAATTCAATGAAAAGACGGATTAAAATGGAAAAATTGCCGAATTGAAACGTAATTTACAGAAAAATAAAAAAAAGCAAAGAGCTTTATTTTCGAACTCAATACTTTGTAATCAAATTAATTTAACCTCTAAGCTAGAGTTCTCAAATTTGAAAGGATAAAATGTTTATATTTAAAGATAAATATACATATTTTTCAAATTCATCTTTTTATTAACTTTTTCTAAAAAAGTCGTATTCTAATTATTTTCACGTAGACGTAATCGTAAAACGTAATTGATTTTTTTTCTTGGTCTATTTTATTGAAAAAGTTTCAACAGAACGTAATTTTTAAAACCTCCGAAAGGCAAGGCCCACCTATTTTTTTTAAAAAACTTTTTTTTTTATTTTTCCTTATTGTTAGTTAGAATAAATAAATCAATTTTCGGAAATCAGAATACCAACTGCTTTAAGGTAAAAATGCCATACGTTAAAAATTGAGAAAGAATACGTTAAAAATTTAAGAAAAGCACCCTCCCAGAAAAAGTTTTAATTTCAATATATGTCAGATTTGAATTTCTGAACTTTATAAAATATTTTTATATTCAATTTGAAACGAAAATTTTAATAATTAAATTTTTCAATTATAAATTTATAGTGGTCCTAAAAAATATTGATAAGAAAATTGAGAGAAATTTTCATGTTTCATTGAAAAAATTGAGAAAATTTATTTAAAAATAATTTGAGAGATTTTTAAAATTTCTTTCAAATTCATTCAAATTTAATGACCTATTCATTAATTTAAGAATCAATTGTTGGTCAATCTTTTGACCTTTTATTTATTTGTTTTCTTTACCAAAAAATACAAACGAACGCTATAATTTAATCGCAAGTGGTTCTGCAATCGCACAATTTTAATAAAAGCAAAACAGCTGATGCATTAAGTATTTCGTTAAATTGCGTCAAAGCAGTAGCTAAATAGATTGATGAAGGGAGACCAGAAAAAACACAACCTTGCCGACCACAAATATTAACAAATGAAATCAAGTATTTCATATGCGTTAAAGCAATAATGTTTCCTGAAATCCCTGGAGCTGAAATGGCAAATGTTTCCTGAACACAAATTTTATTCTTTATATGGAATAATCTAAGTTTAGCAACAAACAATTCTTTGATTGATTCTTTTCCAAAGAAATTGAAACAATGCCTCGAAGTGCAAGGCAATCAAGTAAGATTTTAATTTTAATTTTTAATAAAAAATCAACTTTTTCAATTGCCGAAAAAATATTGATAAGAAATTTAACTTTTTAAATTAAAAATTTTAAAAATAAAATAACTTTTGTTAACGACGATTAACTATTGAATTCATTTCTTATCAATATTTTTTAGGAACACTATAGTTTATCAACTTTTTCAATTAACATTTGAACAAAAAAGAGTTTTAGATTTATATTCGAATTATTATAAAGAAGAGAAAGATTATGTAATTTATGTTAAATTTCAAAATATAATATCAATAATTATCACAAAAATTTTACTAAATTATAAAAAAAGTAGTAATAGAAAAAATAAATATACAATGAATTTAATAAGATTCGTTTCTTCTTATAAAATATTGATTTGATTTCTATGGAAAATGGGATATAACCATTAAGATTAATTTTTTTATCGTTTTCGTAATATTTTAATAATATTATTTGTAAAAAACTGTAAACAAAGAGAAATTCTGTCGCATGCGTGATGAAAACTCCTTACCAATTTGTCTCCATCAATAATATAACCAATTTTTTTTTGATGAGATATAATTGGAAAGCATAAAATATTAAATTGATTTACGTCCATGTAGTCAGCAAATTCAATGTAACCAAAACAAATTGGGCCTTTTTGGGAGTGGAATTAAAAGGATTTGTTAATAAAAAATGTATTCTTTAATAAAAACAAAAAATAGAAAAGAAAATAATTTTACTTAACATGTCACAATAAATAGTGTCAGAAAATAAAAGCGGTTGCTTAACGTATGGCATTTTTACCTTAATTTAAAAAACTAGGAAGAATATAGAATTTGGCAGAAGGAAAAACCTATTCAAAAAGCAGTCCACTTTTTCAGTGGATACGTACAAATAAATTCATAAAAAAAATTGAAAAAAAAAATTTTATCATTGAATGATAAACTAAGTTTTTTAATTATTACCTTATTCACAAAAAAATTGAGAGTTTTTAATTCAAATTTTCTATGAGTCTTCAGAAAGTAGGACGATAAGTAGGGACAAATTATTTGTTTTAAAATACCATATCTTTCAATTTTGAGAAGATGAAAATAAAAAAAAAGAATATAAAAAAGTTTTTTATTCAGGAAAAATACCTTTTAAATAGCTTTGGGAGCCTTTGAGGGCTAAGCCCAATTTGTTAAGGTAATAGCGGGAGCCTAGACCTGAAATGAATGAAGGTATTCATGCCTTAATAACTTAAAAAAAAATATTTAGCTTTATTCAAATTTGAGAGGACGATAAGAAGGGACAAATTAAAAAACTTAGTTTAATTACAAAAATATTGAGAGTTTTTTCAAAAAAAGGGGAAAAATTGAGTTTGAAGGTCAAAAACTTACTTAAAAATTACCCTCTCACAACTATTAAAATGGCGCACTATTTTTATATTATTTGCAAGTAATAGTAACTTTTTCTCTGTCCCTCTTTGCGAGGGACTATATACTGACTCAAATCAGACTTCTACATATGAAGTAAGAATAAGGCTATTATTTGTAAATCTCACGACCAGCTAATACTATCGCCAGATAAATCTCACATTCAGCTAATCTTATCTCAAGACGAACATTGTTGATAAATACAGACAAAATTTGCTTCTAATAGCTGATACACGTTTTTGTTAATAAAAAACTTTTTTAATTTTTTGCTGAAAGCATTAATTTTAGAATAGAATTTTAACAGAGCTGTTTGAAAAATAATATAGATGTGTTTTATCTATATCCTTTAAATATAATATAGTTCTGTATGTATACAATGCATACCTATGTTTTTGAGCTATTTCAACTTACAGTTTTTTAGAAATCGATTCTTCAAATTTGATCAATTATTAGCTTTTTTTTAAAATATTCGAATTTAACCAAACTAAAAAATATTAATATTAGGAGTATATTATAAATATATAATTTATTGGAAAAATTCCAAATATTTTTTGAGATATTTTTGTTTTTTTGAAAATACTTGAAAAGATTGTCATTTTTATCAGTGATACGAATTGCCCCTATCTCTAAATTTTATTCGATTTAATATATTGAAGTGTGAGATATCTGATTTATTTAACGTTTATACTTTTTTTGCTATACGTTTATTAAATCCCAGGATACCAGTTTTAATGGTCAATTTTATTTTTTATGGCTAAATTTGATGAGAATCATTAAAGCAAATAATCAATTTGAAATTTATTCATAATAATTCAAATGATAATAAATAATTAAATCAAATAAAAGAATAGTGTTTTTTTCAATATTAGGGGTTTTTCGAAAAAAATACTTTTTGCTTAAAAAATAAAGTTTTTCCGAAAAAAGTAGATTTTTCGGAAAACGTTTTGAATGATTTTTGATCGTACGGCCAAATAAATTCACAAAAAAGTTTCCAAAAAATCAACTTTTTTCTGAAAAATTGTATTTTTTTCGAAAAAACTTTTTTTTTCGAAAAACTCCTATTATTTGTTTATTGAAATAATGATAAAAGTATAAGATTAAGGAAAATTGATCATAGGAGATGAATATAATAAAGATTTTTTAAACAAATATTGTTCATAAATAGATTTCGAATTTGAAAATAATGCTTTAAAAATATAACTTAATCAAAATTCGTGTAATTGATTTTCATGGTCAATAAAGCATGGAATAGTACTTAAAAAGTGGCAATTATTAATTGATCTTTTACAAATTTTTTGCAATGTTTCATCATTATATTCTGAATAATTATCAAGTGAAAGATGCTTGTGAAATCTGCTTTCCAATATCATTTCATTTATTAAATATAAAGTCTCATCGTTGATTAATTTACAGTTGATATTAACTTTTCTTTTCTTCTTCTTTTTTCTTTTTCTGTTGCAATTTTCTGTAATTGAGGAGATAACTCTGAAACAAAATGGCTGCGAAGTAGTTGTTCACAATCCAGTTTTGTAATGAGCTGAAGTACTTTGTATCGAGATATTGCATTTTTATGAATAGCCAATGCATTCAATTTTTTCAGAATGGCTTATTCTTTAATTTATTTCAAATTAATCCAGGATATCGGTTTTGTAAAGTATTTAAAATTATATAAACTTTAACATATTTTTAATTAACGATTATTTAAGGATAAATATTTGATCTTAATATTCGGTTATACTGGGATTTAATAAACATACTGAGATTTAAAATATAAACGTTATTATTATTTAGAAAAATGTCACTTAAATATTCGTAATTATCAAAATTTATTAATAAATTTTGCTTTTTGTTCACGCTTTTTCTTTAAAGCATCTCGAGCTTTGTCCAATCAATCATCGAACATTTTGATATATATCAATAAAATGATCATATTATTTATGAATATCTTGAAATCTGTAAATCAAATCATTAAAAATTTATATAAATATAAATTTATATTATTTCTTAAAACATTTAATTTGAAAAACAACAGGGTCAATTTTTTGATATAATAATATAAATAATATAGTCACAAAAAAACGAATTATTATTTCAATGAGTTAATTGATAATTATTTAGAAAATTTGAATTAAAGAGGTTAAAGTTATATCATTTTTTATTCAATAAATTGCTTTTAACTTTATGTAGTTGACATTTTTATAAATAATAATAAATAAATCAGATATCTCACACTTCAATATATTAAATCGAATAAAATTTAGAGATAGGGGCAATTCGTATCACTGATAAAAATGACAATCTTTTCAAGTATTTTCAGAGCACTGTAAGCGAAAATATAAACCATTCAAAATTGTGAGAAGCGTGAAAAATACTTTATCATATTTTATTAATAATAAAAATAATTTTTAAATTGAAGCATAAATCTACAGTTTTAATATCTGTTTGATCTTTCTGTTTAATATTGAGATATATATATTTTAAAATTTATGTAAATTTTTTTTCTGAAAAAGTTGATATTTTTATTCAAAAAATATCAGTTTTATTAAAATGATTTATAATTCGATAATTATGAATACGATTATTATGAAATTATAATAAAGTAATTATATCAAGTTTATGAATAAGTGTACAAAATATTATAAGAAAATTGGCGCTACGTTTTAAATAAAGGTCATCTTAATTTAAAATGATTTTATAATATTCGTTCAAACCAATTTCAATGATTATTTTAATTAGCCACAAAATGATGGCACTTGAATGTATATATATGCATGAGATTTGAAACAATTTAGATAAAATTTTTTTATATATTCGTATCAATAATGATTATTTTTTTAGATACATTTAAATCGCGTTGAAATATAAAATAAATATGATAATAACTAATATGGCCCTTTTAACATCACTTTTTTTTTAAAATTGGCTAATGAATTATAAAAAAAACAATTTTATTCAATTATTAATCGTTAAACAGAATAATTTGTCCTCAACCATTAAAACTCTATCAATTTATAATGTTATTTTTCTAAAAACGTAGCGCCAATTTTCTTATAATATTTTGTACACTTATTCATAAACTTGATATAATTACTTTATTATAATTTCATAATAATCGTATTCATAATTATCGAATTATAAATCATTTTAATAAAACTGATATTTTTTGAATAAAAATATCAACTTTTTCAGAAAAAAAATTTACATAAATTTTAAAATATATATATCTCAATATTAAACAGAAAGATCAAACAGATATTAAAACTGTAGATTTATTATTGCAGCAAAAATATATTAATATCAATTTAATTTCAAATAAAAGAAATTTATTTGGCTTGCAGTGGTCTGTATTTTCAAAAAAACAAAAATATCTCAAAAAATATTTGGAATTTTTCCAATAAATTATATATTTATAATATACTCCTAATATTAATATTTTTTAGTTTGGTTAAATTCGAATATTTTAAAAAAAAGCTAATAATTGATCAAATTTGAAGAATCGATTTCTAAAAAACTGTAAGTTGAAATAGCTCAAAAACATAGGTATGCATTGTATACATACAGAACTATATTATATTTAAAGGATATAGATAAAACACATCTATATTATTTTTCAAACAGCTCTGTTAAAATTCTATTCTAAAATTAATGCTTTCAGCAAAAAATTAAAAAAGTTTTTTATTAACAAAAACGTGTATCAGCTATTAGAAGCAAATTTTGTCTGTATTTATCAACAATGTTCGTCTTGAGATAAGATTAGCTGAATGTGAGATTTATCTGGCGATAGTATTAGCTGGTCGTGAGATTTACAAATAATAGCCTTATTCTTACTTCATATGTAGAAGTCTGATTTGAGTCAGTATATAGTCCCTCGCAAAGAGGGACAGAGAAAAAGTTACTATTACTTGCAAATAATATAAAAATAGTGCGCCATTTTAATAGTTGTGAGAGGGTAATTTTTAAGTAAGTTTTTGACCTTCAAACTCAATTTTTCCCCTTTTTTTGAAAAAACTCTCAATATTTTTGTAATTATCATTCAATGATAAAATTTTTTTTTTCAATTTTTTTTATGAATTTATTTGTACGTATCCACTGAAAAAGTGGACTGCTTTTTGAATAGGTTTTTCCTTCTGCCATAGAATTAACTAGGAACTAGAAAATAAACTTCTGAAAACCTTTGAAAAAGTTAAAATCAAATTGGGAATAAAAGAAAAGAAAAATTGTAATCAGAAAAAGTTCTAAACCTTTTCAAGATAAAAATAAGAAAAATATTGATAACAATCAAAACAACATAATAGAAGCAATTAAAAATGAATTAAAAATAAAAAAAGGTTTCAAAGGTAACTGTTGTTCACAAGAATTGAAAAAATTTACTTCTTTGATATACTTTTCACTTAAATATTCGTATTGCCTGACTAGAGAATTGGTTAATTTCCCTTGTGAAAAAAAGATTCAAACATTTACAAAACCATATTTGGATTCAATTAAAGAGTTCATTTTTTAGAAAAATAATATTGAGCAATTACTACAAATTCAAAGCATCAAATTTGACAGTCCTACTGACTTTAATCTTGGAGTTGATGCGGCAAGTTTTTCCCCAATTTATGGTGAATAAATAATAAAAAGAGGCCTTTTCTTTCAAATAAGATTACCGATATATCCAATATTCAAGTATCTTTTTTTTTTTTTTTTTTTTTTTTTTTATTTATTTATTTTATTTGGAACCAGTTTTAGCCGATTATCAATCTTTTCATATACACATTGTCATTAAAAATTATGGATTTGCAAATAACTTCACATATGAAACTAGGAATGACTTGATTGAGAGATTAAAACAATTTCACATTCAATGTTTTTTTACTTCAACGGATGAAGACAAGTTTTTCAAAGATGAACATGAATCGGCGTTTAATGAATATAAACAACTATTAGAATCAGGTAGTTCGTTTGAAAATATTATATCAATCTTAAAAAAGCATATTTCTAGATGTCTTTGGCCAATTTCTGATCCTCTTCATAGTTTGACTCGAATAAGAGACAAAACTCTCTTTCGCAAAATTAGTTTATCTTTACTAGAAAAATTTACCAAAGAAGAATTAGACGCCTTTATATCTTTTAAAAACTGCCTGAATGATAAAAGCAGCTTAGGATCAATGAAAGATTCATATCCTCTCTCTATTCGGATTTGAATCTTTCATAAACTCGACTCTATATCCTCAGTCCCATTTTTTAATAACTCCTTTCTTTTTATTAATTGAAGCAATAAGAAACTCAAAGCTAAATTTTAAAACCAGAAAACAGTATTTAAAAACAAGTTTTTTATTTATAAATTATTTCCTCCATCAGTTGGAACAAGAATCGGCCTTATTGGCAAACTTAATTCAATTTTAGCAATATACATATCCCTTGAATACCAAACAGTAAATTTGGCAAATTTGGGCACACACACAATTGAATGTTTTTACTGGCGAATTCGTATACATTGCAATTTTCAACACACTTGTTTTAATGTTTTAAGACAAATTGCAAAAACTGTTTTATCAAATTATTTCATGAATGAACTGTCTATCAAAAAAAATTTATGGGCAGAAAACAATTGGAGGTGCAGTCATCAAAAAAAGAAATGAGCAATATGGATATTTTCCATTAACTTCGGATCAATTTTTTATAATATTTCTTCAAAAAATATATAATTTGAAGATTGATGAAGAAAATATCAGTTTACTTATCTCTTGGTATAATTATTTAGATGAGAATCATCTCAAAACAGACGATTGCGAATTTTACACTCAATCATCAATTGCAGGATGCAATATCTCATCCAGGAATATTCTTTTTTCACCAAAGAAAAAAAATCATTTCAAAGAAACTGAAAAAAATAAGCAACAAATAGCGACAGCTAGAAAATCATTTATTAAACATAGTTACTTAAAAAGTATAAAACAGAAATTAATTCAATAAATCTGCGAAAATATTTCTAAAGCAATTCATTAAACTTTCACCAATATATGTTCTAAATCCTTTTGCACTTCAAAATTCTATTTTCAACAAAGCACAATGCAAATGCATAATCTGTTTAGGTTTTATCAGATAGATAATAGAAATAATAACTTTTGCATTAATGCCTTGGCCTGCCAAAAGCCCAGATTTGTCTCCTATTGAGCAAATCTGCTTATAATAATAATAATAAACGTTTAGAAGGTAAAAAAATTCACTGATCGCAAACAATTATGGAAATCAATTTTATTTGAATGGAATTCCTTTCCTGATCAAATAATTCATAACATTTATCAATCTTTTTGGGCTCGTTGCTTGGTCTGTGTTCAGCAGAAAAGCGAATGCTTGAATGGTCACGGGACTGATGTCAAACATGCTCATGATATGTATAGGACCAATCTTTATTACTATTCAGATCCACAAGCAAACATTCAATACGTTTATGATCTCTAAAATTGATTTTTTCTGAATAAAAAAAATAATTCTCAGAAAAATCGAATACTATGATTAAAAATATTGAAAAAAAATGGTTCACACTATATCGTTCTAGTTTTGATAAAACTCAATGAATTTTTGAATATTTCCCTATTCAATTTTTTTGTGAATGTGTTGAACATTATTCTACAAAGTTTAATATGTGATAGCGCATGGAATTGTATGAGTAAAACAGGCTAGGATTACACATTATATAAATTTGGTCGTGTATGATTCGGTAAATCTGTTGTTGTTGAATTCATTAATGATGAACAAGTTGATGAACATGTTGTTGATGAACCTATCACAGATGAGCCCTTTAATGATGATATCTTTAATGATAAACCTATTATAGATATAGATTTTACTAACAAAGAGATCATTGCATGAATGAATTAGCGCCAGGAACATTCATAAGAAGCGTAGTATTTGGAGCACTCCTTAACATTACTCCTCCATCATTTCGCACTATTTTTTGATACTGTAAAAAGATTCATGATTCGAGGAATTGACTATGAACTGTTGATTAATAATGCACTTATAAACTGTCTTATTATACTTAGTAGTCTATTCGGGTAAATCTATAAAAAAGGATTATTATTTATGGCATCTATATTATCTGGTCATATACTGCAAGCAAAGACCGAATTATTGATCTTCAAATGAATTCTAAATTTTAAAACTTTAACAGGCGTTTTTATGTTGGTTTGAAAGAGTAAAAGAACTTCATGGTTTGGCATTTTATTATCGCTTTTGATGAAGCAGAAATCACATTCCTAGACGTAAATTTGACTTGATTTCACATTTTCTTCTCATTAGGACCAGAAATAACAGTAGTGCAGCCGCTATTTGTTGTATCTATACTAATGAGAGAACAAGTTTGACTTATAAGTCAAAAAAAAAAAAAAAAAAAAAAATAAAAAAAATAGAAATGATAAATAGCACACTGTTATGGTGAAGTGACCATCACAGTATTCAAAAAATAAAACTTTTTGATAAATGTAATAAGAACTTTTTAATAAATGTAATAAGAACTTTTTAATAAAAGTAATAAGAACTTTTTGATAAAAGATTTATAATTTTGGCGCCTTTTATATCCAAAATTGGAAAGGATTTACTAAATACTCATTATCGATTATCTTAGATCTTTAAAAAAAATATCCGAAATACTCAATAGTGATTATCTTAGATCTCTAAAGACGATTTACGAAATACTCAATGGCGATTATCCTAGATAATTAAATTCGAATTCCGAAATACTCAGTGGTGATCATCTTAGAACTGCAAAAGCGATTTCCTAGATACTCAATAACTATTGTTTTAAATCTTTAAAAAAGATTTACGAAATACTCAATCGTGATTATCCTAAATCTTTGAAGACTATTTAGGAAATACTCAATATTGATTATCTCAGATCATTAAAAACGATTTCTGAAATACTCAATAGCGATTATCCTAGATCTTTGAAGACGATTTCCAAAATACTCAATTACAATCATCTTAGAACTGTAAAAGCGATTTTCGAAATACTCAATATCGATTATCTTAGATCATTAAAAGCGATTCCCGAAATACTCAATAGCGATTATCCTAGATCTTTGAAGATGATTTCCGAAATACACTGTAGCGATCATCTTCTAACTGCAAAAGCGATTTCTAAAATACTCAATAGCAATCATCTTAGATCTTTAAAAGCAATTTCTGAAATACTCAAAGGCGTTTATCTTTAAATGGTAAATTTTTACTATATCAATGAGATTAAAAGACCAAACATAATTTAAATGAATAAATTATTTATTAGATATTATTTTTATAAACATATGATGTTTTAATAGATTAAAAATAAAAATATTCAATTTTTTAATATTTACTTAAATTGTGAGAGATCTAACAATTTTTGATAATGTTATCAAAATAGGGCTCTATAAATATTATAAGATATCTTACAATATTGCAAGATATTTTAAAAAATATTTGTCAAATCTTAAAAATTAAATAAATGCGAATAATTTATTATATTTTTTAATATACAGTAACTTATTTTCAGAATTATTTAAATGAAATATTTTAAAACATCAATTAATTATTCCATTTATCTTGTTTTGTACAAAATTAAATCCTTTTACTAAAATTTATTGGACTATATCTTAATAATTTAATATATTAAAAAAATAATTCATTTTAAAAGGACATGGGAACCGCTTAAAAAATTAATATTTTGCTTTAAAGAGCTTAATTTTTAGTAGAAGTAACTTTTATCCTGCTTTTTTGGAAATACATTACATATTAAAATTTAATCTAGTTTTAATCTGATCATAATGGCGCTTGTTGAAGATAATTTCTATTTTTTGCAGAATTAATTTGTAAATAATAAATCTTTTTGCTGAATTCGATATCAATTATTTCCAATTTTGGAAATGGAAATCAGCAAAGATAAATCGTACTAATTGGAAATCGTACTAATAACTTCAAAGATACCATAATAATCTTGCCGCTGTGTTCAATAATAGTTTCATTATGATTTGATAAAATTTTCGAATAATTTTAGATCTAAAATTTACATTTTTCAAAATGTTCTATTACATGTATTAAAAAGTTCTTATTACATTTATCAAAAAGTTCTTATTACATTTATTAAAAAGTTCTTATTACATTTATCAAAAAGTTCTTATTACATTTATCAAAAAGTTTTATTTTTTGAATACTGTGATGGTCACTTCACCTTAACAGTGTTATATCTATTCTACCCCTAAAAAAAAACATATTTCCATAATAACTTTTTAACTACCTTTCTTTCTTTCTTTATTTAATAAAATCATTCTAGTACAGTGAACTCTATGTTTGTGTTTAAAGACATTTGAACTTCACCAAAATCTTTAACATCATTATTATTATTATAAACATCCAAATGGTTTTCAGGATACATTAATAGTGAAGGCTTTTCAAGTTTAACGTTATAGACCTCATCTGTGTTTTCCTTTAAATTTCTGCAAACAATTTCGCCGGAACCGATAGGAATATGATCATCACTACCATCAACTTTAGAGTAAAGAATAATTTGAATCTTATCACCTTTCTTTACACGATCAAAATTAATCTTCATATTAAAAACAAGGTCACTTGGATCAACTTCTTTTGTAGTGAATTTGAAGTGCTTCAAACCTCCAAGTCCAAGAAGTTGTAATGTTGCGAATACTTTACCAGACTTGATTGGAAGATTTGCCGCAGAAAGGAATTGTCCATATACTTTTTGATGCCATTCTGGTTTGATCTTATAATTTGGATCATTATCTTCATGTTTCATAGAATGCAATTTTTCGGCTGAATCCGAAATATTAGAGCCAAGTGAGTGGCTGCATTCTGAATATCCAGTGAAACTTGATGAGAAAATAGAATCATTGCTTCCCCAATCGAAGTTACAAACACCATCTTGAATATTGATATCATCCAATACAAAATCACGTGTGGTAACAGATTGTGAGCTTTCACTTTTAGTAGTTTCAGTATTTTCAGATTTTTGTATTATTGTTTGTGAGCTAGTTAAGACAACAGAAGAAGTTGTAGTTGAAGTTTCGAGATTGATATGTTCTGATGATGTTTTAGCTGAGTTAGTTACATGAGTTTCTTCAGTTATAAATTCTTTATTGTTGATCAGATCGGGTGATGATTGAATTATCTCATTGGATTGCTTTTCACTTGACGATACAATTTTATTGTTGATCAGATCGGGTGATGATTGAATTATCTCATTGGATTGCTTTTCACTTGACGATACAATTTTATTGTTGATTTGGCTTGCAAGTTGCTTGACAGAATTGGTTTTGGTTTCATCTGTTTGACTTGCTCTTCGTTTTTCGACGTTATTAAATATTGGAACTGAGCTGATAGATTTGGATGCATCAGTTGCACGTCTAACTTTGGGAGATTGCTTTTCTATTTGAGCTTGTTGTGCTTGGGCGCTTGTGACGCTATTAATTTGACTTGCGAGTTGTTTCACACGATTAATTTGCGGTGATTGCGAAGGTGATTGCGAAGGTGATTGAGTAGTAGCACTTGCAGCAGTCGCATCAGATGTAGCAGATGTAGTAGTTGACTGTGAAACAGTTGATTTCTTTTCAACATTAGATGATTGTTTACTATTAATTTGATTTAAGAATTTTTGAGCAAGATTGGCTCGATTGTCTGCACGTGGCGATTGTGGTTCTTTTTGTTCTTGTTGATTTTGAGGGGGTTGCGAAATTTGTTGATCTTGCATAGCTTTTTCTTGAGTATCATTTGGCTTTGCAGTTTGATCATTTTGTGCGAGATTTACTGGAGCGTTTGAAGATTCTGATAAGCTTGAACGTCTTGGTGTGATATTTTCGGGAGTTGGAGGCGTTGAAGCTTTTGGATTAACAGTAGATCGTCTCTTAATTGATGATTTTGCATCATTTCCAGCTTGACTATTGACAGCATTATTATACTGACTAGCAAGCTGCTTTACACGATTACTTACAGAAGAACTTGATTGTGTTGTCTCGTTTTTAATTTGAATTTGTTTGGCTTGCTGATTACTATTAACTTGATTTAGATATTTTTGGGCAATTGTGGCTCTATGTGTAGTAGCAGGTTGAGAAGGAGGAGGAGCATTTGTATTGTCTGCAGCTTGTTCAAGAAGATCAACTTTACTTAAACGGATTGAACTATAACGTTTCCTTATTGGCTTTTCAGTAAGAGGAATCGAAGAACTTGAATCTGTATCTGATTGCTCTGCATTAGCATGATCAGAATCTACTGCCTCATCTTCTATTGAAGCAGCTAAATTATGATTATTATTAATAATCCGACTTAATCTTCTGCTTTGGTGCTTGTATATTGGTTCTGATCTAGGCTTTGGTTGGAGGAGAGATTTTTCTTCTTCTTGGCCATCTGATACTTGACCATCTGATATTTGTGCATCCGAAGAGCCGGGTTGACTTTCATCATCAGGAATGCTTTGTTGCGCATTATTGATTTTTACTTCTGCGACAGACTGTTTAATTTGATCAATTTGCTTTGCGTCTTCAAGACTTTCCTCTTCATAATCATCTTTGATTTGCCCGAGCATTTCCTTAATTTGCTTTAATTCTTTTGGACTTGTTTGATTGTTGTCAGTACCATTTTCAGAACCTTGCACCTGGAGGATAGCTTGTTTAATTTGATCTATTTTATTAGAATCTGTTTGCGACTGTTCTGCTTTTTCTGTGGTTTGACTACTTGATGATGAAGATTGTTGAACACTTTTGCTAGTAACTTGCGTTGTAGAAATCTTTGTAACTTTCTGTTGAGATGAACTCTCTTCTTTTTGACTATTAATTGAATTTAAAAATTTTGCAGCAAGATTAGCTCGATTATCTGATTGTGATTGCGTTTGGGCATGAGATACAGTAGTTTCAGTAGTCTCAGCCTTAGATTGGTTAATTTGGCTTGCAAGTTGTTGCACTCGATTTATTTTAGTTCCTTTTTCTTGTGTTTGGCTATCTATTTTATCTTCAGGCACATAAGAACCATTAATTGCAGTATTCTCCACAGCTTTAGCCATTTCACCAGCTTTTGCCTGCTGAAGAAGAGCTTTAATTCTCTCGCTCCCTGCTGCTTCTGGCGCTTTAACAGGTGAAACAGCTGCAGAAGAACTAGCAGAAGAATTGGCTGATGAAGATGCTGTTTTATAATTGTTTTTATAAGTGTTAATATTTTTTGGAACTGTAATTTCAACACCTTCATCTAATTGATCCGAAATTTCATCTTTTTCTTCAAATTCAGGTTCTTCTGGAGTCAATATTAAATCATATTTAACCGCAGCAGAAGCCTTATTAAAGAGAGTATATGATTCTGTTTTAGTTTTGGTTTTGAGCAAGTAGTTGTTTAGATGAATTGGAACTTGCCCATATACATGGTTATCAATTATAACATTTATAAGCACTAATTGCGATTGAGTAATATCATGTATTACTATATCTTGGTTGATCTCAGTTGGATTGGCAATTTGAACTTCTCTTGACTTTTTATAAATATTTCCACAACTAACAACACAATAAGTCATTTTTGATTGATCAGATTCAGGCAAATTTTCCAAATTATACAATGAAATTTTCAATGCTAATTTTTGGTGTTTCATTGAAACCATACCATCAAAAGGTAAATTACCAGGCAATGCTTCAAGTAATTGCATTTTGAATATAAAAATGCATCCTTTTGTCATGTGACCAGGCAAATGAAATAACATTTGAGATGTAAAAGGCTTCCCGTCTGTTCTTGCTAAATTAATTGGAATCTTAAGTGAAGATATTTTTTTTGGTGTGGACCCTTCTTCATAGTTCATTAAAGTAACATTAACAGTTTGCTTTTCGAAACTATCAATATGAAAACATTGGAGAATATTCCAAATAGGATTCGGAGTGTTAAAACAGACAGGTGTCGTTTGCTTTTGCTGATTGAGACATGGGGATATTTTAGAGATAATGAAGGGATTCACAGGAACTCCTTTTTGAGTAGGAACATTTTTACATTTATCAACATGCAACCATAGAGTATAAAATATTCGCGGAGGCCATGGCTTGGGTTGGAATTGCATTGTTCCTAATTTTGCAACTTGCATTTCAATATGCAAAAGACCAGCTGCACCAATTCTAGCACTATAATCTTTCTTTGTAGTCCCATCAATTGTTTTATAGAGTTTGAGGTCATAATCTTTGACTAAACCAAGCTCAAGAGATGATATTACCAGCTTTTGAATACCCAAACATTCATCATTACCTGGATTTTGCTCACCGTTTTGATTATACACCAATAGCATAAGAACATCACTTCCAACACTTTGGCCATCTAATTGTAAAATTTCATCGTATTGCGCGTCTTGTGTATTAGATTGCGATTTTGTCATAGAATATTTTTGGCCGCCTTTTAATCGAATTGTAACATATGGATTAGTTGTTTCTTGGTGCGATTGAGAAATTTGACTGATTGAAATATTACGTACAAAGATTCGATAAGAGGTCATGTAAGATGGAAGATCTTTTTTATCTTCTTCTTCATCCATAATTACTGTTTTCATTGTTTGATTAGACATGCTAGAATCGATTGTATGCCAATATAAAAATTCACGAAACTTTTTCAAGTTAACATATCACTCTTATTTTATGGAAATATAAATTTTCATTCTCATTTTATATTATATGTAGGACAATAAAAATCGATAATAAAAAAAAACTTTATTTTTCTTTAGAATGAAATAAAATGTTTTGGCTTTGAAAATCATGAAAATTTTTCAATGGGACCATCGTACATAAATCATTGAAATTTGAAGAGTTCAAATTTTTTTCAAATGCAAATTCGTTTGTTCATAGAATTCTTGAATATTTGATAAATTATTTGTATTTAGTGTTGTTAACTTCAATTTTCTTTTGTTCTCAATCAATTTCAAGGGATACAAACACATTTTTATATATATTAATTAGTATCTGCTAATATTTCGCCAATACTAGATTTATAAAATCAACAAATACAATATCCAATATATTTCTATATTAAAAAAATATAATAATGGAGAAATTAAAAAATAAAGAACTTTTTAAAACATTTTAAAATTAACATAACCTACAATTAGGTTTTCATTAGCTAACCTTGACATTAAAACTATATCAATGAATATTAGACTGGTCTACTTTGCTTAACCAAAAATGTTACTTTAATATAAGTGGAAAATAAGAGAAAACAAAATCTTTTATTTCGATAAAAGCTTTGAATTATCCTTTTTATGAATATATAAATTTAATATATTCTTTGAGTCTCGATTACTCGAATATATTGAACAGATTCCAATAAATAACCACACAAGTAGAAGCTGGAAGCTGCTTATTGAAAGATTAAGTGCTTTTTTACATCATTAACACGTTAATTTTTCAAATATGATTTTCTGTTCACATGTCTGATAGCTCTTTCAATGTGTCTCCAACTCTTCGAAGTTTCATTTTAAAATCATCTGATTTCAAAAAGGGGAAGTTGATTGGGCAAGGAAATTCAGGAAAAGTTTATTTAGCAATTCATATTCCAACTGGAAAAATATGTTCATTTAAAGAACTTTTTATGGAGCAACTTTCTGGCAAAAATATGATTTTTTTTTCCCGAGAAATCGAAATTCTAGTTAAATGCGATAATATGTTTGTTTTACCATTTTATGGATGGACATTAGAATATCCATATTCAATAATCACAGAATATATTCCAAATGGTTCTCTTTTTCATTCATTACAGCATCGACCTACATCTCCAAATTTAACATCAACTAATAAAACTCTAATTGCTATCGGAATTGCAAATGGAATGATGTCACTTCACAGTGTTGGAATTATTCATCGTGATTTAAAGCCTTTGAACATCCTTCTTGATGAAAAGCTTCTCCCAAAAATTTGTGACTTTGGCCTTTCTCGTTTTACTAATGAGGAACTTAACCTAATGTCTTTAGAAATTGGTACTCCTCGCTGGATGGCACCAGAAACATTTGATTCAAAAAATTATACAAATAAAGTTGATGTATACTCATATGGTATTTTGCTGTGGGAAATGTTAACTGAAGATATTCCTTTTCAAGGTCTAACTCCAATTCAAATCGCTTATAAAGTGACAAAAGACAATGAAAGACCAGAATTTCCTTCCAATACTCCTAGACCACTCAAATCTCTAATTAGAAAATGCTGGGATCGTAATCCTGATAATCGACCAACATTTTCTCAAATTTATCATTTTTTATTGAGAAAAGGTGCTTTTTTCCCTGGGACAGATTTAAATGCTATAGATAATTTAGTTATTGAAATTAAAAATCAAGAATTACAGAGGTCAAAACAATCAAATTCTCGAATATCACCTCTATTACCTTCAAAAGATACTGGTTTCACAATTAGCTCAAACTCAATTAAATCCCCAAGATCAGAGCGTTATAAAGAAAATGATAATTCTGATGGAAAGTCGAAATTTAACACCATTCCTCATCCAAATTCAACAGAGTTCAGAGCTGCATTTACAGATTGTTTAAATTATTTAACAAAAGATAATTATGCACAATTTAATAAAGTATTATCAAATCTATTTATGATTAAAAACATTAATGAAGGATCATTAATTTTGATCCTTTTAGAGTTACTAAAGCTTGTTTCAAATCAACGTTATTTAATAAGATTTATTAATGACGAGCTTTATAAAAAGCTTCCATTAGACGATCGAAAAATAACTTGCCTTTCACTTCAAATTCTTCTTCAAGTTACAACACAACATCCAGAAATTATCGACATGAATTTTTTGAAACTTTTAAATCCAATTCTATCAGTTTATCCCAGTCGAATTCTTAGAATTATTTCTCCAATATTTTTACAATTTGGTAAAGACTCAAAAGCTTTCGAAATTTCAGATTTTTTGTTAAAAAACCCTAAACCGTTTTTACTTTATTCTGGAAAGGAATATTTAACCACTTTATTTTTCTTGTGTAGAAATTCCCCGACATTCTTTAGAGCTCGTTTTGAGTATGTAATTAATATTCTTTGTATCGCTATTCTTTCTCATGATGTCCAAACAATTGTCGCAGACTACTCAATGATATGCTTCTTCTTTGATGAACGCATAGCATTACCGATTGCTGCTGTTACAAACCATCTCAATTATGATGATACTAGAGATTTTGCACTGTCCTATCTTATCAGGAAATCTCATATCGAGCTAACAACAAATCTGGTCTCGACTTTATTGAAAGTTTCACCATCATCAAAATTGGCTTCTCAATTGTTATGCAAATATCTTACAGGATCAATGCAAACACGCCAATATCTGGTCATAGATTATCCTAATTGGATGGAAGACGATAGATTACCGATTAACATTTCGATACCTTATACTCTCATCATTGAATCTGATTTTAAATTACGGAAGTATTTAGCTGAGGCTACGCAATTCTTATCACTCTTAAAAAGAATATTAAAATCTTCAAATCCTGAATTCAACTCAATTGCATGCGGCATGATTACAAAGTTAATGCCAAACGCAAAGCTAATCGAAAAATTAATAAATATGCGATACTTTTCAAAGTTTATTGAAATGCTCAGGAAGTTTGATGAACAACAGGAATCATTGATCATTCACAATGTAATCGGATTAATTGATGATTGCTCACGATCAGCTTTTGTTTCCGATTTTTTATCTCTAATTCCAAAATTGATCAAATTAATTTTAGAGCCAAAATATTCAATTTCCTCCTTGTCTGCTCTTTGCTCGTTGAGCAACTATAGCAAAGCTATTAGTAGTATGAAAAAATATAATATTGAAGATACATTAAATAAAATACAACAAAACAAGGACAATCAAAATCACATTGATCTACTACGCCAGAACCTCACAAAATAGTTTGTTTTATATTACTCACCCAATTTGTTTGTTTAAATAAAATATTCATAGAATTAATTAATTTTTTTTTTTAATTTGAAAATACTCTTGATTTGAATAATTTTAAATATAAAGAAAAGGATATAATATACTACTATTTTAAAACATTTAATATATTAAATAAATTACAATTAATCACAGAAAAGAGGATAGAAAAAAGGATGCTCTAGAGCATTTCTTGCTGTTATTCGTTCTCCATGATCAACCTCTAGCAACTTTTTTATTAAGTCTATAGCATCTTCATCTTTCATATGCTTTCGCAAAGAAGAAATTCTTTTTGGCCATTCAGGAATTTCATATTTATCTATTATTGGAAAAAAAGTTTCAGGAACTTCCATACCATATTTATCTATGTAATTCAAAAATACCTTTTTTCCCCATAATTTAATGATGCTTTCAAAAACTTCTTCATATGTTGAACCTTCAATGAAGTTAAATCCAAAAAGCATCTCTGCCATTATACATCCCACACCCCAAATATCTATTCCGTAATCATAAAAATGATAGTTTAATAACAATTCTGGAGCTTTATATCTCATTGTCGATACCCGAACTGAATATTGCTTATAAGGATAATAGAGATCAGCTAGACCCCAGTCAATGATACAGATCGTTTGCTCACGGTGATTGATTAGAACATTACCAGGCTTGATATCTCTATGCATCACTCCTTTGCTATGACAATAATCTATGTTTTGAAGTATCAAAAGCAGATAATATCTAATATCATCAATTGAAAGCCTTGGGTATAGGGTTTTGTGAGATTCTGAATGAAAATAATTAGTAACAATAGAAATTGTATCAGTTAATTGATCTTTAATAACATCATACAATTGAACAACAGAAGAAGAACCAGCAATTCTATTAATTATATAGATTTCTTTTTGGATTTTTTGAAAATTGACATTTTTCAGAACTTTAATTGCGCAAAAACCTCTAACACAATGACCTACAAAAACCAATGAATATTTTCCGCTGCCAATAATAGAAATTAATCGATATTTATCTATGTTTCCATATTTTAATTCTAATTTGTTGTACTCTTCTTCACTTTTTGGAGTGAAAAATTGATTATAATACGTATAAATAGGAGAAATTGAATTAATTTTATAATGTGTTATTGGGATACCTGCCTTTGACATTGTAGAAAAATAAAAATTTTTGTAATGATTTTAATCAATTCCATTTTTTCAATTAAATATGATCGTCAATTTTTCAATTAAAATACGTTTAGTATTAACAAAGATGAGCAGCTCATCTCTCGAATATTCTTTAAATGTTTCTGATCCTTCAACCAGTATAAGCTTATCAGATGATGATATCTCTAATAACGATCCAAATTTAATCGAAATTCAAATGCTAACAAGAAGACATTCAATTGAATCTAAAAGATATCAAAAAGAATTATTTCAAACTGAAAAAAGATCTAAAAAGTGGGCTAAAGCACAAGTCGATACTGTTGCAGCCATCAAAGATGCTGAACTCATTGCCAAACAATACGAATTTGAAAGACTTCAAGAGGAATTTAATCAAGAACTCGCAAATAAAGAAGTTGAAATCGATACAGAAATGCGTGAAATTGATGCCGAATGTGGCGATCTTAGAATTCAAGTTCAACAATTAGAAATTCAATTAGGCGAAATTAAGGAAAGAAGAAAACGAAATTTATTAGCAGTTAGACAAAAGATACAGGCAGATTTGAAAGAAATGGAACAGAAAGAAATTGCACATTCTAAACAGATACAACAACTTCAAGAAGCACTTTTTGCTGTTGAAGAAAAACACAAAAGAGATATTTTAGTTATTCAAGATGAAGCAGGCACTTCAGATAATTTGATTGAAATCGAGATTCAACGCTCAAGCCAAGAAATTGAAAGATATCGTTACAATTTATCTAAAACAGATCAAATTCAGGGACGGCGAATGACAGAAGCTAATCAGACAATAGAAATGCTTAAAAATGAAATTTCATCTTCATACGAAAGAACAAAAGCTCTTCGCGATGAATTTGATAATACACAAGCAAAACTTGTTAAACTCCAACAGACACTTGTTAAAGCAGAAGAACAATCACAGATATTTCATGAGCAATTACAGAATGCAGAAGAGCGGAAAACAATGATGAGTGCCGAACTTGCAAAACTTGATCGTGATATATGGAATAACAGAAAAACACAATTGTTAAGAATAGACTAATTTACTAATATTTTATTGGAATTAATAAATATATGAATTACTCAAAATAATATATTTATTTAATACATTATATCTAACTCTATTTTTGTTGTTTCCCTAAATACAAACACTTTTTTCATGGCTATATTGTATTAGTTGATTACAGACTGATTTCCTGAAATAAATTGGATCCATACATCAAATTAATGTTTTCTGATCATCAACTATATTATTTTTTATTTTCAAGATCTGAAATGTCAGCAATCATCAATTCATGTTGGTGAACCATTGAAGAAAGCGGAATCTTTCTTCTTGATGTTAACCTTGTTTTAAGATGAATATATTCTCTTTTAATTGATATTTTTTCATTATTTTTGGAACGAGGAGCTCTACTTGTAACAAAAATTTTGCGAACCTCAGGTTCAGGCTTCTGAAAACTATAAATAACTTTATTCATTTTAATTTTTGGCTTTTTTTGATCTTTTTTTCGTTTGTAAAGAGTTTCTATTTCAAAATCAGCTGATGAGCTAGAAGAATCGTCGGAAAAATCAATATCGTCGCCATCAATTGCTCGAGGAGATTTTGTTACCGACATTTGTGAAGGAAAATTTCTATATTTCTTACTTTTTTCATTTTTTAAAATTGTTTCTTCTTGGCTTTCGTTATTATCTAAAATTATTTGGGGAAGGTTGAGAATAGATTCTGGAGTAGACGATCCAATAGGAACAGATTCTTTTTCATCAGCAGCCATATCATAGGTGAAATCTGTAAATGCACCAAAATGAGTTATCCAATCATTCATAAAATTAAATTTTTAATTCCACTTTTTCAATACGTTTATTTTAAATTACATATATCTTAAATATATAATGACAAAAAACTAAATTTTAAAATGTTTTAATTATTATTATTATTATTCTTTTTAACAGAATATTATTCGAAAAATAATAATTTGAGATATACCTATTAAAGCAAAATTTTTTTTTCAATCTGTTTCGCCATTCAAATCAAAATTCTTGTAAAGATATGATATTTTTATTCTTATTGGCATTTTTCAGCCTCTCATTCTGGGGAGAGGACTATATTGACCGATTTAAAAATGTTGATCCATATCAAGTTCTTGGACTTTCCAAGAAATTTTCTAAAAAAGAATTAGATGATGCCTATTCTCGTTATTTAAATCAGAGGACCAAATTCTCAGCAACATCCCAAAATGAAGAATCAGTTAGTAAACAGACAAAACAGGCTTGGGATGAATTTGAATTTTCATATAACATTTTGAGCAATCCTTCTACTCGCGAAATATATGATACATACGGGCTCGAATATTTGAATGAAACACAATCTACCATACTCGATTTCAAAGGCGACGAAGAGCTAATGATGATGAAACAAATAGGAGCTGAAGTCCCAGAAAAATATGAAACATTCGGTGGTACTTTAGTATATCCCATTGAATTTTCCACACTTGAATTTTTCAAAGGTGCTACTCGCGTGGTTACTATTAATACTATTAAAAAATGCCAGTGCATTCATGAAGATGCAATTGATTGTGAAGAATGCGATGGTGTTGAAGATGAAGTTCAATCTAATGAAATTGAAGTAACAATTCCACCAGGCGCACCCAATTATTATCGAGTATTTTCAAAGGATGTTTATGATGTAGAGTTGAATCGTGCACCACATGACATAATTTTTGTTGCAATACAAAGGGATCGCTCATCAAACCAAAAAGAAAACCAATATCACAGATCTGGAAACGATATTGTCACAAACATTTCACTTTCATTATCTGACAGAATTAGAGGTGGGACTATTAGTATAAAAAACATTGATGGGGAAAATTTATCTCCTGTTATTGATCCAAGCGGTACTTTTGCAATAGCCAAAGGAAAAGGTTTCCCATATGTTGGCAATCCTAAGATTCGAGGCGATTTTATTGTTAACATAATTACAATATATCCATCTAAGCCATTATCAGAAGAACAGCGGAAAATTGTTGAATCTATCCTTCCCGATGATCCATCAGAATACCAATAAATATATAAATACATAATTTCATAAAATAAATAGTATTATACAACTAATTATCATTATAAATTTTACATAAAAAATACCATAGCTCTAAATACTAATTGAGTAAAAAGAATATAATACATTTATGAAAATTCTTTCTTAACATTCAATTTTTTTATAAATATATAACTACAAATATAATAGAGATTATATGTAATACCATTTTTCAATACTAATGACACATTTCATCAATTTTTTTTAAACATGCTACAAAGAGAAACTTTTTGAACCAAATCTCATCAAAAATTAAAACAAATAAATTTTTTTTTATTTAATACATAACAACAAATCATTCATTATACAACCATTCTTTTTCTTCAGGGAATTTAGATGCCCATTGACCGCCATTGCTCTCAAGAATTTTTTTTATTTTATTTTTCTTTTGATTGTAGTCGGGATTCTTACTTTTAGCATCGCCAAGAGTAATATTCTTGATTCCATTATATTTGTAGTATCTCTGAAGCATAACTGCATCACAAATATCAGAAAACATTCGAGGATCTTCTTGTTTCTTCTCTGTAACTCCAAGCTTCCTTCCAAACTTAGCAGCAATTAATTCACCATCTTTTTGACATCCATCCCACCATACAAAAGCAGAAGCACTTGGTGATAAATTTTTCTGTTCCCAACTAGGCTTTTTGACAAATATTCTTAAAAGACTATTTTCATCATCTTTTATATCAAAATTTTTATCATCAACTTTTTCTGAAGATTTTTGATTTGATGACTCATTTTGATCTTCACTTTTATATTGTGAAATGCGATCTATCAGAGCTCTATGCAATGTTTCTACACAACCATTACCAATACTGATGGTACTTATTTTAATAGAAGGAACAATACTAGAAAGAAGAGATCCTTGCAATCCACAATTAATCCATAAACAAATTTTATCAGAGCAAGAAACACTTTGAGATCTTGAACCACGACCTGGTTTTCCACGTACAATATTTGGCGGTGATGTAAAAAGTTGATTCTGGTCCCATCCAAATGGCTTAGCTCCAGTTTGAACAGAAATAAGTGGCTGCGTATCATTCTTATCCACTTGCTTATTTTCTTCATTTCCTTGTTGAACTTGATCGTTTGATTCATTTTGTACCGATTTATGACTTTGCTTTGCTATGTGAACACAACAGTCTCCACAGGGAGGATCACTTGAGTAAAAATGAATGGATAAATGCGGAAGTAAATAATATTTATCATTTTTACATTCAAAAACATTAGAATCATTAATGCTATTCCAAATCCATGCTTGCAAACCTCGATGTGATAAAATCTCTGCATGACAATCATGAATTAATGCCGGACCTATTTTTGCAGTTTTCTGACGTTGATCACCAGACATGAGTTTTGTACCAGTGGCTAATGAAATAACATTTAAAGAATTTTTATTTGAATTAAAAAGGACAAATCCCGCCAAAACAGAATTATCAATATCTCCTTTAAGTTTTAAAAAATCATATTGCTTGATGATAGTTGATTCTATGTTATCAAACCAATTTTCAGGAAAATCTTTAAAATTTTCATTCATTTTTTAAACAAACTTAGTGAACTGTAAAAAAAACGATTTAAACTTTAATCAATGTATTTCAATTAAATAAATGAATAAACTATAGATCACATTTCTAATTAATGACCTTATGATCACTGATTACCTAATTAAATAATACTCAATAATATTATATTAAGTTCAGTATGATTTCTTTCTTTTCTATTTATAAAATACATTTCTTTTTAATTATATTTTAATTCATTAAAATTATATAGATAGAAATAATTAATGGATATTTACAAATTTCAGTAAAAAAAGTCTTCTCAAATATTGACCATAACCTTCAAAACTTTATTGAATCAATCTTTATATGAAATGATGCCATATAAAGACGATTCCTCATCAGATAATTTTCAAAATCGAATTAAAACATTATCAAATGATATAGATTTAATTCACACGACTGATATATCTAATGAAATATCATTTATTATATCTAATTTTGATCAGATAAATGAGAAAGAAAATCAAAAAGAAATTCTTATTTTTTTAAAAATAGTATCGAATGTTGATTATCCTTCAACCATCAGTACCCTTTCTAGTTTCCCACTAATTGATTTTTTATTAGTTCATTATCAAATCCCTCTCTTTGAAGATGAAAAAGAAATTTTTATTGAAATCATTGGATTACTTTTAAAAAATTCTGATCAAAATAAATCAGAAGACTTATTAAACTTTTTTCTATCACAGCTTCTCAACTATAATCCTAAAATTGATCAAAATACGAATTTTCTTTATCATCTTTTATATGGCACTTATCAATTTTTTTCAGAAAATTTTTCAGAGAAATTCTGTCAAATTTCATTTTTTGAAAAACTTATTCAATTTTACAATCTCGCCCCTGAAATCGACATCTTACTTATCCAATTCGCTTTGGAATCATCCAAATCATTTAAATTAAATCCTGAAATCATCCAATTCATTCTTTTTTCATTACAATTTTATAATGAAGAAACAGCTGATTTAATATCATACCTTATTTATTGCACATATAAACGAGACCCCGGAATATTACGAAACGATTTAGCCAAAGAGACGCTTGTTCGATGCATTTCAAACACAGATAATTTTGATTCACAAAAATATTCATTGAAACTTTTATCGCGTCTTGATGAAAACGACATTCAATTTTTGAATTACAATACGATCATTATCGATTCAATTTTTAAAATTTTTGAAAAATCAAAAAATAACAATAATCAGCTTTTATTATTTGCAATTCCTGTTGTTTACAGAGCTCTTCAACTTTCGCTATCTTTAGCCGAATTACTTTTTTTTGATACAGAGAAAAATAGAGATTTAACATTATTTATTTCCGAAACAATTTTGACAAATAATTATAAATTAAGAAATTGGGGAATTTTAGTCTTTTCCCAAATCATGAGAAATTTACCAAGGAAAATCTACCCTTTCTTAGTGAAACCTGAATTACAAAAATTATTTTACAATATTTTGACGACAGTCATTGAAGTTGATGAAAATGAAGATTCATTAATCATTTTCATGACATCTATTGATGGACTTATCAAAGTTCTATCAACTGACGAAAATCTCCTTTTTAATTTGATATCAATTCTTCAAAGAGACGAAATTTTACAAAAAATTTCTGAACTTTCAAATTCTGAAAATGAAGAATTATCTGCAACTTTTCAAATGATTTCTGAAAACCTTTCACTTATTTTAGAAAATTTGTCATCTTAATTCAAAAATTCAAAAAATAATACAACTTTTTCAGAACATGTCAAAAACGTTATAATATGCCAATTTAATGTTTTTTTTTTTTTTTTTTTTTTTTTTTGACATCACTGTTTCATTACAATCAACTAGAATCCGATCTATTTTTATGCATTTGTATGTATATATATATAAAAAAAAAAAATTATTTTTCGAATTCCAATATTGGCATCTATTTTTTTTTTTTCCCTTCTTCTTTTTCTATTTATAATAAATTGCTTTTTATAAACACTGGTGCTTCATTTACTATTTTTTCCCGTTTTATTCTTATCAAAGAAATTTTTGTGAATAATTTCCATGGAAAATTCCCAAACAATTTCCACTAAATATTATATTTCTTAATATAAAAAATTTATCAATGTTTCAGATTATAAAAATGATTAACTTTTAAAAATTTTGAAACTATATAAAAGTTCACAAAATAGCCAAACATCAAATATTTGAATTAAAATTTTAGGTAAGTAAAAATCATAATTTTTTATTAAATTTCACTAATGTATCCATCCAACTCTAACTTTATGATACCAGATGGTATCAGAGAGAATGTACAAGCATTTTTTCAAAACTTTCTTCTTTCATTCTCTTCTCAAGATTCAATTAATAATGCCAAAAAATTGCAAGAAATAGAAAGTGATACTAATACTCTTTTTTACCTTTTAGAAATGATTAGAGCAGTATTGGTTGATGAAAATGAAGTTTATCAAAGATATTTAATAACTGCAACAGGATACTTTGACCATCTTATTTCAAAAATTCCAGCAATAAGACGATATTGCAAAGAAGATCCTGAATATAAAAATTGTTTAATATCATCAGTTTTATACCTACTTCCATATGCTGCTTCTCTTTTTCAAAACAAAGATATGATCGATTGCTTTTATCATTTATTATCAGTCTTCGGCAATTTATGCTGCAATGATTCAACTATATCAGAAATATTAAATCCATATGTTACTATATTATTAAAAAACCAATATCAAACTCCATATCATCAAATTATTGCAATGATTTTCACGAGTAAAATCAAATTAACACCTGAAAATCATGAAATGATGATACAACTTGTAATGCATTTTTTATCAAAATCAAGAGAATGCGACTTTACATTTTATGTTGCTAGAATGGTTTATCAAACTATATTTAAAGATTTGCAACGATATTTATTTCTGTCGATATTAGACGAATCAGTTCCAATTGACATGCTTATTCTTTATTTTTCACAAATTAATCAAAATTTTATTAGCAAATATAGTCAGATTTCAAATGCTGCTTGTAATCCAGAATTTATGTTTGAAGTTGATTTTATTAATTATATTTTGGAATTTATCAAAGAATTTACTTCAACCTATAAAAGTCATAAGCACCATAAAGAACCTTCAATAAAAGTATTTATAAAAAAATCTTACGATTTAATATATGACCAGGCATTAAGCTTAATCAGTTCTTCACAATACCATTGCTCAAAAAAGATAATAAAATTATTATTCTACAATTTTGATCTTTACCATATTAAAAACACAAAAGAAGAAGCAGAATATTTTGTGAACCTCATTTTCCACATAATTAATTTAACAAAAGATGATATTGATGAGGTTTTGGAATCCGAAGAGCACTTTTTTTACGATACGTATGACATTAATTTCGAATCAAAACTATATTCAAATAGACAAATTACGGCGCAATTTCTTTTGGAATTAATTAGACCTAACAAAGATAATAATAATAACGACAATAGTAATGGCACTTCACTGATCGCGATGTTTTTGCCCTTTTTACTCTCAGTTGATAATACTAAATTACAAGAACAGCATTTTTATCTTTTGTCAATAATTAATATAATTACAATACAAGCTCAATTAAAAGGTGAGGAATTTCTACTTTGTTTACATGCTTTAACACTCAAATTTTTGAATGCGGGATCAAATATATTATCAAACTTATTTACAAGTGCTTGCTTTAGTAACTTGCAGTCTGTTGTTTTTATTTTGACTTATTATTTTTTAATTGCCTCAAGTTTTTATATTTTGAAAGAAAATGAAATCCCTTTAATTAATGATGAAGCTGCTCGTTTAGTGGGCATAATACAAAATTTAAATTTAAACAATAGTTTTAAATCGATTTTCTTTACAATTTTATGCATTTTAATTGATGGACTGATGGATTTAAAACTAGTGACTATCCCAATAGATCAATTGTTTCAATTTATTAGCGATAACATTAACCTTTGTTTCACAAATCATGCAATAACATTAATGAACAAATTTGCATTAGAAACCCAAAATGTTGACAATTTAATTAAGACGTTTGATATTTACATGACTCGTTGTGAAGAATTACTGAAGGAGTTCGTAACAGATATTAAAAATAATGATGATTCCTCATATATTGGAATTCCATGGGAAACTTCTGGCACAAAGGAGTTCAATTATTCGATGAGATATTTTCATGACAATTTGGAAAAAATGGCGAGAATTATTGAAATCACAGATCTAAAACAATTTAATCTTGAGAGAATTCGAAATTTAGCAAACTTGCTAATCATTATCGGCGATGAATGGTCTTTTGTGGCCGAATGTACAGAATTTTTGTCAGCTATTATTTCAAAAGCACAAGATGCCAAAGATTGGACCTACTTTTATATCAGCCAAATACAAAAATATAGTAGAATTGAAATTTATGGAGAATGGGTTGTCCCCATTATTCATTTCGTTTCTGATCACCCACTTATGGTTGATCAAGACTTTATTAATTATATGATGGATATGCTTAAAAAACATGTTTCTAAATTGTATAACTCAACCAGTTCTCGTGATCCACGACCTATGCTAGCAACATTTGATGCATTGATGCTGTTTACTTTAATTACTCGTATCTTTGAATTAGGATTTTTTGATCAGATAAGTATTTCACCAGATGATGTGATGTTCTTTTGCAAATTTGTAGATGATGGCAAGCCAACTGATGAAGATAACAAAATTTTAGACGATTATTTACCAAAAGATCATGAACTTGGCGGCAATATTCTAAAACTTGCTGGATTTTTAGCAGCACCTCAAATTAATACAGATATGATAATTCCATTTATAAAATATCTAGTAGAAACTGGTCAAATTGTAAGTGAGGAAATGAGATATATGATTATAATTTTAATTGATAGAGTTATTAATCCTGAAGTTAGGGGACAATTTCTAGAACTGAGACAATATTTATTGACAAATAAAATACCGAAAGATAAAACTTTTGCCGAAATTTATTCTTCTGAAAGCTCTTATTTTGTTTCGTACGACAAACATCCAATCATGAAAATATATCAAATAGAAGAGTTTAAACCTGATAATGAAGAGGAAGAAGAAGAAAACGAAAGAAATGAGTAATATATATATATTTTTATTATTAAAAACTTTTTCATAGAAAATTGTTCGTTTTTAAAATTTTAAATGATTCTATTTTTTATTTTTCTCATTAGATATTATTTAATTACTGATGCCGGTAGCACTGCAACACGAATGAATGCTTATTCTTATAATGAATCAGATTCATTAACACAATTCAAATTAATAGGTAGAGAATCTGTGAGAATTCCCTTATCTAATGCAGTACATGATGTTAATGCAATAAAAAATATTTTTGATCCTTTGCTTGCATGGGCAAAAACAGTTATTCCCCTAAGTGATCAAAAAACTGCTTCAATCGAAGTTTATGGCACCTCATCAATGCGCCAATTAGATAGGTCAGAACAAATATCTATAACCAAATCAACTCGTGAGTATTTAGTTAAAGATGGTACTTTCACAGTTGATAAATACGCATGCCAAGTTCTTACTCAGACATCTGAGGCTTCTTTTTTATGGATTGCATTAAATACACTTGTTGGAAATATACCAAATTGCCAAACACTCATTGGATCTATTGAGATTGCTTCACAGAATGCCAATTTTGCTGCTAACATTAGATCAACAAAGAATCTTAAAGAATGGGCAACTTCAGTTTTACTTCCTACTCGTTCTTTTGATATATTTGCTCCAGTATTCATTGGCTTAGGCATAGATGAAGTTATCATTAATCATACAGTTTCACTAGCTGCAAAAGCAGGAACATCAGAAGTTACATCTCCTTGCTTTTTGAAAGGATATAAAGCAAATCATCAACACTTCATTGTAAATGGCGCAGGTAATTTTGATCAATGTTACGACATTATTTCTCAAAACATACTTAAGACAAAAAATTGTAAAAAAGGTCTTAACTGCATTTTTGAAAACATACCTTTAGTTGAATATCAACAGCTATATGGCCTGTCTACTGTGTATTACACTCGTCAATTTTTCAATTTAGCAGAGAAAGCCAAAATTTCCGAATACGTAGCAAAAGGAAAAGAATTTTGCAGTAGAGAATATTCAGAAGTTGTTACAGAAAACCCAGACAACGAGTATATTGGTCGCTATTGCATATATGCTGCATACATTACCAATTTTTTACAAAGAGGCCTTGGTGTTAATGATGCTACTAATCTCATTGCTACAAACGAAATAAATGGCTTAGAGCTCTCATACACATTAGGAGTTGCTATAGCAAATCAACAAAAAGTTGATTATAAAAACAATCCTCTCCATTGGTATGAAATTTTACTTGTTGTCTTATTTTTTGTTATCTTTTTCGGAATTATTATTGGAATAATTGTGTGCTGCTGCCTTAAAAATAAAAAGAAAAAACTTACTGATAACGAAATTTCTTTACTTCAATATCAATGGGCTGAAAGCGACTCTTCTTACCAACGTGCAAATGGAATTGAAGATGAGGATGAAGAAGAATTAAAGAAACCAGCAAGTGCCAGAGTTGCAGATAATATTAATACTGTTACAAGCCAAATTGGCCATTCTAATCTTCAAGTCCAAGATGTAGATATCGATCCAATGATGAAAGATATGGTTGATGGAATGGCTCCTGATGACCTTTTACAAGGTGGTGAAATTAGACAAGCAAGAACTGATGCAGATATTGTGAAAGAAAATGCATCAATGGCAGCATCAAAGATCGGTGACATAGAACTTAAAAAACCTGAAATGGGAAGTGAAAAAGTAGAAAAAGGAATGAAAGATATGTCAAATAAATTTGGTGACGTTCAATTGCAAAATTTGGATGATAAATCAACTCTAAATTATACAATGAAAGAAGCAGCAAACTCATTTCAGCCTAATTTACAGTTAAAAGATGAAAACAAAGAGCAAAATCAACAAGATGATACAAATGCTCAAGACGATACAAATGCTCAAGATGATACAAATGCTCAAGAAGATACAAATACTCAAGAAGATACAAATTCTCAAGAAGATACCAATATTAAAGATAATCAAGCGCATCCAAATGATTAAGATAATTGATTAAAATAGATTTTTGAGACCAATCGTGCGTCGATCGAATATCTTTAATAATATACCATGCTATTTTGCACCCATACCATTTTTTAATATATTAATTTCAAATCTTGTTTTTATTAAACATCTTGTTTATTGTTTTTTTTTTTTTTTTGAGATCACATCAAATATTTTTTTTCTATTAGTTCTCTAAAAAAGCTGGAGAACAATTTCTTATTCAATAGCAATTCATCAATGATGAATATTGCTATTCAAAATATTATAATCAATAATTAAAAACATATAAAATAAATAAAAATTAATTTTATCAAAAAATTTACCATCCATATGTTAATGGAGAGTTCAAAGAGTCTTTATTCTTGTTAATAGGCTCTGTAGTTGAAAGATCTTGGGTCTCTTTAACACAACATAGGTATCTAAATGATAATACAATACCAATAACAAGAATAACAAAAATACCAACTAAGCATCCACCAATAGGAGGGAGTTTTGCTTTGTAGAAGGAATTGACTTTATCTTCGCATTCAGAACCATAGAAATAATAAACAGTACCATTTGTTGTAATGTTTGAATCCATCTTACAATCAAAACCTTCTTGAATTGAATGGATTAAATCAGAATTATTTTTCTCAACACCATCTGAAATCAGACCCATTAATTTTCCTTTAAATGCAAAGAGGAAAATAGCTGCTGCACCAACAATAAGTGCGTAAATTATGTAGATAAATACTAAAATAGTTCGAACACATTTATTTCCTTTGCATGATGCATAAAATGCGAATAATAAAACGAGGACAGAAACACAAAGAGCAATAACAACAATAATAAGTAAACTATTTGAAATATCCTTGAACTTTGTAGCTATAAAAAATAGGGCAATTGCAAATAAAGCTGTTGAAGCACCAATTGTTATGAGAGATAAAATTGTGAAGCCAAAGCCTCTGAGGCACTGATCACAACCCATTTGAAAATGAAAATTATAGCCAATTGAAAAAGTTTCAAATTTGCAATAGATGATGAACAGTTTTTTTTCAATCTCTATTTTTGAATATCAAAACATCACCGAAGTTCATATTGTATTTAGTTAAATACATCAATTTACTAACTATAAAAACATTTTTATAATTGTATGATTGAAATTAAAATTTTCTTTGAAATTTCTTTAAATTGATTTTCAAAGAAAATAATGGCATTTCTGGCTTCGAAAAAGATAATATATATTTATATTGTACAATATAATCATGATTGTGAGTGATAATTTTTAATATCATGATGGTATTTTAGATTCATCCAATGCCTTTTTCAATCAGAATATAAATAACATTTGAAATTAAGCGTTTAAGTGTGCAGTGCAAAAATATTACATTTTCTGATATATATAAGCAACTTTCATTCGTTTTTTACAGTCATATCTGAATTTAATTATAAAAAAAAGATTTGATCTTTTTTACCTAATTATTTGGTTGAAAAGCACTAAACTTCAACCAAATCATTATATCATCGTTATATTAGCAGAAAATTAAATGATCTGGCTGAAGTTTTTTTTTTGAAATTTTAATTATTTGAATAAATGCATTTTATAAAGAAGAAAAATTAATTTTTTGAATAACTTTCAAGTTTTTATTAAATCGATGAACTCTAGAGTTCAATTTTTTGAATATCAATTTTTATCATAAATAACAAAAAATACATTTATGATATATTTATATGATTATTTTAATCATTATAGAATATTTAATTTAAATAATAATAATATTTTAAATTAAACTTAATAAGTTTTATGATAAAAATTATTTTTATCTCATCTTTTTTCTGAATCTGATACCAAATAATCTCATGAAATTTTGAATTAGAAATTTCTTCCTTTTAATAAGAAAATTTTATTATTTTACTTCCTCTTTCAATGGACTATAAATGTTTCAATCTAGATTGTCCGCCAGAAGATGCACCCCTATTAGTTATCAAAGGTATATATGATCCGTTTCAAATTACGATTGCTGGAAATGAAAAAACCGAAAAATTGGATTTAAATAGTGAAAATTTTAAAAAAATTTGCAGTGATTTTGAGACAGTAATGTCATTTTTATATGAAAAAGTACTAAAAAGAAATATTTATCTTACTAAGATGAAAATAACAAATAGAAGATCTCTTTTTGCAAAAATGAGGGATTTATTGTTGGAACTAAATCGTTTTATGCCTAAATTTAATAAGATTATCGAAGCTGAATTGAGAAGGAATGCTGTTATTCAACATTTAAGTGACTACATAGTTATCAAGAAAGATGAAGATGAAGATGCTTTTGATTTTGAAGAAGAGGAAGAAGAGGCAAATGAAGAAAACGAAAAAGAAAAAGAGGAAATAGTAATCAATCAAGCAAATGAAAATGAAGAAGAAGAAATTGATGATTATGAAATGATTGAATCTCAAAGCGACCAAATAATGCTCCAATATGGACTATTTATTTTAAAAGCCTGCGCTGAAAATTCAGTGCTTTTATGCTCTGATATTATTAATTATGGTGTTTTAATAAGATTTCAGACGTGCTTCAAATATTATAATGAATGCAGCCGCTATATTATATATTCAACCTTGGCAGAAATTTTCAAGAAAAAGCCTCATATAGGTGAGCTAGGATTTCTTCAATTTGTATTCGGATTAGCAGAAAAATATATAAATTTAAAAGAATATAACAAAGATAGCCGCCAAACAGGATTAGTTGCTCAGATTTTATTTAGTTTAAATGAATATAGTAGATTTTCGGATGATGATAATGTCGAAATGAAATTCCGCCGATTTATTTCTGAAAAAGCCTTTATAATATTTAACGATGAATTAGTGAATTGTTATAATTCAGCAATAAAAGGATTAAGTGATCTGGTTAAATTGGATTGGTTTTATCTTGAAAACAAAGATTTGATTAATCTAGCGTTCAAATTTTATAATGAAACACATGATGCATACAGAATGTCATTTATCGTTCAACTTTTGAATAATCTATACTTGCATATGCCACCAAAATTTCATAATTACTTTAAAACAATAACAGATAAACAAATTCCAAATATTATTGACTCACTTCAATTTCAAAATGTAAATAATCTTTTTACTCATTCACTTAACCTTTGCTTAAGCATTTTGAATCAATATCCCGATTTTATTCATTACTTCGCGAATGAAATATTTTTTGGAAATCTTTTTGATTCAGTTGATAAGAAAAGTTATTCTCAGAAAGTCATTGGTTTCGTTTTTATATCTTATTTATTACAAATTCCAAATCAAAACTTTGTTTACGCTTTTTGTAATAGTGTACTTTGCACTGCTTATTTAACAGCTTTAGTTACAATTGAAAGCCAAAGTGACGATTTCAATAAATTGCTGAAGGGAATAGTTTGCGCAATGAATCAAAATGAAGGATTAGTAAGATACGTATTAGAAAAGAATAATGTAATTGAAGATTTATTTGATTCAACTTCAGATGAAGAAGGACAAGCCTTATTAGATGATTTACGGAACAGATTTAGCTCACCAGACAATGAATAATTAAAAAAAATTCGGTTTGTATATTTATAATTAAAAAAAAAATTCGGTTTTCAATGCATATAGATATAAATAAAAATTTTTATAAAGATCTAAGTATATATTATAAAAATAAAGATTACTTTTCAAAATAATAAAAAATTTTTAGAAAATAATAAAATACATTTTATTCATATTTGGAAATTTATTATCTTCATAATAGCAATAACACAGCATATTTGAAAAAAAAAAAATAAATCTAAGATTTTATTGTCAAATAAGCTATTACTCACTCGACTTTTTCACTAACTTATCCCTTATTCCCCGAAGAGAAGTAATAAATTTAAGTTCACTTTGATCATGCTGCGAATTAAGTTTTTCTAATTCCATTTTTTTCAGTTCAATTTTTTTTTTCAGATATTTCACTCTTGTTTCCATAACTTCTTTTTTACGAGTTAAATCAATAATCAAATCAGTTCCCAAATCAGTTTCAGATTTATCTTCTATTTGCTTTTCTTCTTGTTTTTGTTCTAAATTCATTTGCGGTTCTTCGAATTTCTCATGTAATAAATCGTAAATCATATTTTTAATATCTTTGATATCGCTATCGTCAGTATTATCATCAATATCTATATTTATTGCATTAAGGATATTCATTTGTTCATCATACGAACGGTAACAATTAATATTTTCATTTGACATTTTATACAAAATCTGTCAAATTATATCGGACAAATAAGATTTGAAAAAATTGAAGATAAAATTGAATAAAAAAATTCTTAAACGTACTTACTTATGAAAATCAATTTTAAAACAATTGCAGGAAAGAAATATGAAATAGAAATAGATCCATCACAAACCATATCTGAAGTAAAGTCTTTTTTACAGAACAATCATAATATCACAGGAAATATTTCACTTTTATACAAATCTAAATATCTTGACGACTCGCAAACAATTGAATCAATTGATTTTACAGAAAATACATTTATTGCTATATTCAAAGGAAAAACGCAAATAAAAAAAAATTCTGTTAATTCAGATAAAGATCATAAATCAAAAAATGAAATCAATGAAAATCAAAATACTTTTGCTAAAACAGAAACGAAAACCAATGAAACACAACCATTTAATACAGAACCTTCAAAACATATTCATAGTTCCCCAATTAAAAACTTACTTACAACCTCTAATGCTCGAGATCCTCCTGATTTTAAGGAGAAAGTAGAGCAACTCAAAGTTTTAGGATTTAATGAATATGATTGCGAAAACGCGTTAAGAGCAACAGTAAGTTATGATGTTGAATTAGCATATGAATATTTGGCATCTGGATATATTCCTGATATACCAAAGCAAGTAAGCATTGAAGACACATTGAATATTTTGAAAGCAAATTGCGATGATCACGATGAGGAGGAAGATGAAAATATACAACTTTTGAATGACTTAGTGTACCTAAAGAAACTTTTACAAGAAAAACCTGAGAATTTTGCTCTTTATGTTTCTCAAATAGAGGCATGCTTTCCAGATTTAGCAAAAACAATTAGGCGAGATCCAGCTCTGTTTTTAACAGCTCAACTAGGTCTTGATCCATCAAAATTTGACATTGGCTCGGTCAAAACTCCTACTTCAGAATATGAACGATTAATGAACCAGTTTAATTCCGAAGAAAAAAATGCAATTCATAGAATTGAATCAAATGGGTTTGATACCATGACTGTAATTCAAGTATATATTGCATGCGATAAAAACGAAGAGTTGACAAATTCATGCTTAATATCAATGAGATCATAATAAATTAAATATAGAGACTCATTCCATATTTTATTTTTGTATCTAAAGAAATATACATTTTTTTTTTAAATAAACTAAAAATACAAACTTTACTAATAATAAAAAAAAAAAAAAATTATATAATATTATTTTGATGAACATATTTTTTCATATTCATCTGCTATAACATTAAAATTATTTGATTCAACAGCAGCAACGATATATCCCAAATTAACTGTTTTTGGATCATTTGACCAAATCATCATTAATGCGAAAAATCTTGATTGAATTGAGAATGAATCTGCCGCCATTTGAACGACTTCTTGAATTTCCAATTTATTTTCAGCTTTATTTTTCATATAATATCTTCTTAAACAACAATATAGGACCAAAAAACGATCAATTTTCATTGGAATTCCAATGAAAAGAATTTTCAACAAATTTTCAGGTTTGGCTCTTGCAGCTTTTTCAACCAATTGCCAAGTCTCTATTCTTGGGAACTTTAAGAAATAATTAGAAGCCTTTTGAAAATTGGCCAAACTTTTCTTTTTCAAAATTTCAGATATAGCAGAAATGATTTCAGCTGAACAAAAATCAGCGTTGAAAATTTTATCAACAACGTTGCTTGATTTCAAAGCTATTCCTACACATTTACCAAAACAAGCATCAGCAGAATCATTCAAGAAAATTTCTTCAAATTTTGGAATTGCGAAATCATATTTAGAAGCAAACATGTACATATAATGAACAACCTTAAAATTATATTTAAACTTTAATGAATCAAATTTAATTTGAATGCTTAAATAAAAATCATTAGTTGGATGAATTTTTTGTAAAACATTCAAAATACAACAAGTATAAGAAGGAAGTTCATAATCAAAAATGGCTAAAAATGAATCAGAATTAACTAATAATAAAAGATCGTTAGTATTATTATTAGTATTACTGTTTTTAGATGTATTTAATGTTATTGCATCATCATCAGAAATTATTTGTTCAAACGCTGAAGTTATAAATAAAGGTGGTGCTGATAAAATAGGTAAAACAAATTTCAAAAAATTATTGAAAAATTCTTCTTCAAAGGAACTTTTTGCGATCTGTGAAAATAAATATGAAAATTCATTAAGAATGCCGCCATCAAAGCTAAGCGCAACTGTAGATATATGAAAAGAAAGAAAATTAATAAATGATTTATATTCAGATAGATGATATCGTCTAGTTATACAAAATAAAGAAGCCGTTAAAAAACGAAGGAAAATTTCTTTTTTCCTTTCAGTTTCAAATTTCTCAAATTGGGATAAATACTTGACAATCAAATCAGATAATTTTTCAATTGAAAATTTAACACTCATTAATAATTTAATCATTATTAAAAAATGCTTCTTTTTGAATTTCTCATAATCAATTAAATATTGTATGTAAAAATCTGGATCCTTGCTTACAATGGCCAATCTAAATTTGTCATCAATCTCTTCATCAACTATTAAAGATGATTTCTTTTCAAGTTTATAAAATTTTAAAACAAGATCAGGATTGATTAATGAAGTTAAATGAATAACATATGGATGATAATAAAGATCATCATCAATTACAATCAAACCTTCTTGCTTGCTTAGTAATGAATAACGAATAAATTCTTTGATCGAATGAACATCTTTTGCTTCAATTAAATAATGTAGAATTGATAAGAAAACATCATTCGAAATAGGCTTCTGCCGAAACTTACAGAAACTTTTAATTAATGAAGAGTTTCTTATAAAAGTGCCTTGTGAAATGAAAGGAGAATTTGAGGGAAATTTTGGAAGATTCGATTTTGTGATAAAGTCCTTTCCAATCGAAAACTTTCTATAGTAAATCTTCCGTAAAGATTCAGCATCAATTCGTGCGAAAATCGATTGATGATCATTAATATAATCTGACAAATTTGATAAATCAAATATAAAGACATGATTAAAGACAAATTTCCAATGATCCATGTCTAAATTGTCCGGATTTTTAATACAAATTCTTTTTTCATCTTCCATGAAAAGGATGAGATTTTCATTCATTGTTGGCTCTGTTATTGGAAATTCAGAATAATCGGTTATTTGAATATATTTCCTAACAGTTTCTGAATATTCACCTCCAAATTCATTCGCATATTGAAGGAGAGCTAAACCATATTCATCATGTATTAAAGGGATGACATCACGACCAACAATTTGAATTAATTTAAACAGTAAAATTGTTCCATTTTTAATCGATAGCCAACTTAAAACGGTAGGAATTGACTTGACGACTTTTTCATGATTATATTGATCGACATTTAAAAAACAAAGAAATAAAAGTTCTGGATTTAAAGTACATCTATCACCAATAAACTGTTCAAACATTTTGTTAACGTTATCAGGTAAATCAAATTGATCATTAACAAATATGTGACAACATGAAGCAGCAACTTCATCATCATTTGTTGTTGTAAAAGTATCAATACTTAACCTCCAGACAAATTCTTCGTTCTTTTTATTACCAACAGCAAGTTTTGCAGCCATTTCGAGTGCGAATTTGTCAAAAATAGTAACAAATGAAATTGAATAACGATAAAGCTTGTCTTTATCATTCAATAAATTAGATGGCAGCGAGCATAAAAAGGCATAACAATGCTTCAGATGACTCAAAGCATTTTTATGATTAATTAATGGATTTGTAACAATATCTGTGTCATAATCAAGTAAATCATCAAATTCATTCTCAGTCAATGATTGTCCAAATTCACTCTTTTCATCAATTAAACAATGAGAGTATTTATAGTAATGTTTTTCAATAAATTCAAAAGAAAACTTTTTAACTTCATCCGGAACATAAGTTATCTTTACAAGTGACAAAAATTTGAAGATTTGCGAGCATGTGGACAAATTGGAACAAAATAAGAGATATTCATATGCAATACCAACAAAGAAAGAAAAATATTCCACATGAAATTGTTTTGATAAATCTGCAAGTAAGTAAAACCGCTTATACGCAATATTTTCATCTAACCAATCAGAATTTCTGATACCTTCTAAAATTATATTGATTGTGTCATAGGTAGCTATATTTCTTAATACTTTTACTGAATATTCAAATAGTACAACAGTTGGCGAAATAGAAAATTCTATTAATATATCAATAATGATTTTCTGATAGTCTGGGATATGGCGAATACAAAAATCAATATTGATTTTATCTATTAATTGAACTAATTTCATTTTTTGTACCCATGTTAAATTTTTTCTACTCAAGAGACTTGTGAGAAGATTAATGTGAAAATCTTTTTTACACATCAAAAACATGTCATTGACGCATTTAGAGAAATTGTCAAGTAAAGATGAATAAAGATCATTTTCAGAATTTCTTAAATTATATAACATTTCTGAAATTTGATCAGAATCGACAGTTTTAATGTGATCATAAAAAAAGTTGATTAGTAGATTTAATTTTTTGCTTCGAATTGAATCTGGCTCTTCTGTATTATCTGTTATAAGTTCAATTCTTTCGTTTGGTATTGTTAAAAGGGAAATATTGAATATCGGCTTATACGAAGGCAGTAGATGCTCCTTAACTCGATCAATAATATTTGCTTTTTTAGATTCATCATTAGTATAACGCGCTATATATGCAATAATTTGACACGAACAATCAAAATAAGATAAATTTAGCGGTGTTGAATTTAGTTGCTCAAGAGATTTAGATAAAAAGAATTCTATTCCTTCACTAGACGTTAAATTAAAGTTTTCACGATTTGCAAATAAAGTAGGACCAATCCATATTGCAGCTATCCCAAGATCATCTTTAATTAATTGTTTAACAAGATATTGTATTAAAAGCTCTTGATTATGACCAATTAGCAATGATATTGATACAGAAAAATTATTATTTGGCTCTTTTTGACATCCAAGAACTAAAGAATGCAAAATACGTTTCTGGAACTCAAAAGGTAGTTTTTTCATCATTGGCATCGTTTTGGGCAAGTATTGTATAAAATCGGTTATATCTGCACTAAAATGATGTAAAATTGGCATATCTTCAACAAAAGTTTGAATTCTAACAGGCGAAACAAAACGCATTAATGACATAAATGTATTAATAATTGCAATAGAAATCTTAGGAGAAACATTGAGCGATGTAATAGCATATCCAAATGCAGAAATAAATGTTGATGGTGAATACGGCGCGACTGCTAGAACAAGAGTCCCCATCGTTGAGTAAGCAGCTAATCTGACACTTGTATTTTTGTTTTCTGTTAATTGAAGAATTGTAATCATGACTTGCTGCAAGTATTCTTGAGTATTTCCCTTAATTGACTTAATCCAATTGAAAGATAAAGATTTTTTGAATTTAGAGATAAGAGAAACAGTATCATGCGCTGACATTTGAGTTGTCCCTACTTGAAGATTATAAAGCTCAAGAAACACGTCATTACTCATTGATCGATATTCAAAACTTTTTGAATACTTTATTACAATATAAAATCTTCTGTTTTCTTCTTTATATCCAATGATATTTGAATCTTTTTATTTTAAAATTGCTTAATTCTCTCTTTTAATCTGATAAACAATATTTTAAAAGGTAAAATAATCTTTGATACTGAAAATCATGATTTCATAACAAAATAAAGTATTTTCAAATTTGAAGGATAAAGAAAATGTTAAATATTTTCGTTCAATATATAATTTAGTTAAAAAAAAAAAAAAATTAAACAATGAAAACATATGATAAAAGTTAAAGATTGGGATAGACCTATAAACATGATGTTTTTTTTTCCTTATTTCTTTTCTTGTCGATGAAAAATGTATTACATCTAACAACTTTTTATTTTAAGTTTGTTCTGGAGCTGCTGGCTTGACATGATTAACGATAGTAATTAAAACATTTTCAAATTCTTTAGAAACACTATTTTCAGCATGTTCTTCGAAGTTTTCTGATGTTGCTGACTTTAAATCGTCGTTTGCTGCTGACATAACTGTACGGATTGCCTGATTTATAACGTCTGGAGTTAATAACCTTGAAAGAGGAGAATCACGTTGAACAACTTTGAATGGCTCAGCATCGACAGATGAAGTAAGCATTGCAAAGTTACAAATTGATTGGCACTCCTCTTGATTTAAAGTTTCTTCAGCCGTAAAAGCCATTGGATCACGACTCAAAATCTGCTCAATAGCTTCAAGTCTTTCTTCTGCATGTTCTTCATTATTTTTACACTTTTTGCAATTGCAAGTATGATCACAATATCGACCTCTTCGAAAACATGGGCAATCCAACGTTAAACAATTTGATTCGCAACTGCATACGCGCTCTTCTTCTTTGGGTGGCTGCTGTTGAGGCTGTGCTTGAGCTTGAGGTTGCGCCATTGGAGCTGCTTGAGGCGGCTGAGCTGAAGGTGGTTGTTGTATTGGTGGTATTACTGTTGGTTGTTGTATTGCTGATGTTTGAGGTTGCTGGACAGCTGGATGATTTATTTGAATTTGTGGCGGCGGTTGTTGCTGTGCTGCTGGAATTGCTTGCACTACTGGCGCTGCTGGCGGTTGTTGCGTCGGTATAACTGTTGGCTGCTGCTGTATTGGTGGAATAACAGTTGGCTGCTGTATCGTTGACGGGTGAGGTTGTTGCACGGCTGGCTGATTTGGTTGTATCTGTGCTTGTGGTTGTTGTTGATTTTTATCTGTTTCTGGCGGCGCTTGCGTCATAAACTAAGAAAAGTTTAATATTTTTTATTTTCAATGCATTAACCGACGGAACTTTTTTTTTTTTTTTCTATATTAGTGAAACCTTACTGTTTTTAACTTATGTAAATATAAATTCAATATGATTGAAATATATGTTTTATGAATCAATCATAAACATTTATTTCCATTATATTAATTTTTATTGATAACTTCATGATTATTCGAAAAATTATTCATAAATTTAGGTATTTTCTTAGATAAATTATTTATAACCGCCTTAGTAATAGTAATGTAAAGTTTTTATCAATGATTAGGGCATTATCAAACAAATTTGAATTGATTTCTTTTATAGAGAAAACCTCTAGCAAATGATAATTTTATTAATCATTACATGTTTAAACATATATCCGAATTCATATTAATATATATTATTTCAAAATCAAGAATAAAATGACAAAGCCATTTATGAATTGAAATTGAAAATAACGAAATATTTCTATTCAAAAAAAGGACGTTTAAAAATAAACAATAAATTTTATTCAAACAATATAATTAAAAAAATCTATAATAAAATACATATATTATAAAATCAATGCATTTGAACTTTGAGAGTTTTTCTATACTCCTCAAGAACATCATCAACAACAGGTTCAGGAATTACATAAGGTGTGACCATCATCATATCGCCAATATTGTAATCCTTCAATACATCATCCCACTTTCTATCTGGCAACAACTCAGTTTTTGGTCTTCTTTTGGACTTTTTCCTTGAAGGATTAGTTGATGCGATAATTGCATCCAAGTCTTGCTGACTGTCATTCAACTTATCCTCTCTGTACTGAACAGCCACTGCATTATAGTCATAATCCATAGGAATATCGACCATCCAGCTTGTATTCAAGTAGTTTGGATTGAAACTATTATCATCATTATTATTCAATTTGAGGTTTGGCACTTTTTGTTTATTTTTCACCAAAGATGACAGTCTCTTAGCTTTTTCAATAGCATCGATAAGAACCGGCGGATAAACGTCATATTTTGCCGCAAGCGCAAGCAAGTTATTGGCAGTAAATAGCAAGTTTCTCTTTTTGTTATAATCGTAATTAATTTCAACGAGAGATTCATAAATCTGATGATTTACAGCGACCAAATTAGAACTCAAAGCTGATGACGGTTTTTTCTTTACGGTTAATTTGGCACGTTGATAGAAAACCTCGAAAGTTTCCGCATCTTCTTGATTTGAAGCGAGAGCCAGAACGATTTTATATGTTAATTCACTGACATGTGAACTGATAACACGATTATCACTTTTTGAATCAGGAATCAAGTTTGAATTAGAATTAGAAGTTGATTGTTGTTGATCATTTAATGATGCCAAACTACTTGACGAAAAAGTGTTCGATATAATGCCAAGTGACGAAAGAGGCTTATTAACTCCTCTTCTTTGTTTGCCTTGTTGAATTCGAACATTCATGAAATTAGGCGAATAAGTTCCTTGTTGTCTTTTGCCTCCCTGGAAAGAGACGACTTGATTTTCTATGAAAGCCTTTGTTTTATTAATGTTATCGAATTCAACCGAAGGAGATTCGGTGAGAACAACCTTGTTATAATGAGGCAAGTAATAGTTACTCTCCTTCTTTTTGGATGCAATGTATTGCGACTTTCCATTGACATACAACAACTTGTCAAAATTGTCACTCTCTAGCAATGTCAGTTTCATGTTTGGCGTCATTTCAGCTTTATTTGGAATGACAATAGGAACTGTTCTTTTATGCAATTTGTTTGTCACTTTAATCTTCCTTCTTTGCCTGTAACTTGGCCCAGTAATCAATGAATCATCGTTGTTTGTCATTTTGTAGCTTTCATTTCGCTTCAGAAATAAAGGCGGCATCTGTTCAGGATCAATGTCAACCAATAAACCATAGCCACTTTCGTCTGGAATTTGCTCATTCAGCAGACGAATTGCTATTTTGTCAACTTTGGCAAGAGCTGATAAATCAGTTTTATTTCTAGATGTATAAGGCGTTGTAGTTGTCATTCTTCTTGTTGAACGACGACGTCTTCTTTCTCTTTGTGTAGATATTTTCTTTTCTTTGTTTTTATTATTATTAACATTATCAATTTCATTGTTTTCGTTATTAGTAATATTGCCTTCATTATTATTATTATTATTACTAGCATTGCTATTGTTGTTGTTGTTGTTTTCATTTCCATTTCCATCTTTTTTATTTGGTTCTTCTTCTTCTTCAAAAATTTCTTCTTCTTCTTCTTCTAAATTTTCTTTGTGATTTGCTGCAGGATCGAATTCATTGTCATTAATATTTTCATCATCTTTTCCTGTATCAATTTCATCATCGTTTTCATCGTCGTTAAATGGCTTCTTTTGGTCTCGTTTATCATTATCATCATCATTCAAATCTTCCCTGAATTCACTATCAGATGAATTAAAATTCTTCTGTTTGTCATCTTCATTTTCTGATCCAGACAATTTTTGCTTATTTTCTTCTCCTTCTCTTTTAGAGTCAATTTCAGAATCATTTCTATTTGTATCTTTCAATTTAGATTGTTCATCATCATCATCATTTTCTGTCTTCTTTTTAAACTTGTATCTTCGACTATTGTAAGTTTGCATATATTCATTCTTTTCTTCATCAGGATTATTATTATTATTATTATTATTGTTGTTGTTGTTGTCATCATTGTTGTTTTTATCTTTGTTGTCTTTGTTTTTATCTTTTTTATTACGACCTGATGAAATATCAAGTTCATCATTTTTACGTCGGTATTCATTAAGAATGCCCGAAACAGGTCTAGAAATATTTTTCGTATTAATTCCACAAGCAGCGAAAGAAGCTTTTTTATTTTTGAATTCAGAAAGAATCCTTTGTCGAAGCTTGTTAACTTGTACATTATTGACTTCTTTTCCAGCTCGACCAAAAAGGATTTCAAGGAACAATTTATACTTCTTTGCTGTTCTTGGTGATTGAACATCTTTCACTTGTTTTAAAGACAACATTGTAGACTTGTCAAAACCGTCGATCAAAGTTTGATCGATTTCAAATTTGACGTCAGAATCGTCATTTCCATTTTGATTCTTTAATTTAATTAATTTTTGCATCAATTCATTATCTTCTTCTTCGCTATGATTGCCTTTATCTAGCTTGATTTTTATGAGCCTCTCTTGACTACGACTTACGAGCGAGTTCAAAAGCAAATTTTCATTTTTTGAGAACACGCTGGCAATTGATTTGCTTTTATCAAACTGATTCATATTATCTGTGTAAATGTCGTTCATTAAATTATCATCAGCTTCTTCCTCTTCCTCTTCATTTTTGTTATCAGAATTAAAATTAACAGGCGGAAGGTCAGACATTGTGAATTTTTCAGTTACTTTTCCAATGATTCTTGCTTTTCGATTTCGTTGAGGAAACTTAGAACTCAACTTGTCATTAATTCCGGTCTTCGGACGACTTCGTGGAAGAGGATTATCGCCTTTATAACGAGAATAAGGATCAACTCTTGAGTTAGAATGAGCACCGTTCTTAGCAGCAGCAGAAACGTCATGGCCAGCGAGTAACTTGTCGAATCGAGAAGCAACGTCATGGCCAATTTCAGATCGAACAAGTTCTCTATGAATAATGTTATGACATTCAATAATTGTTGGCTTGAATGACTTAAAGTTACTTCGACAACCATCAACAAAAACAAATTGATCTTCATTTGGTTGTTCCAAAATTGCGCCAAGTTTATCAATTGGAACCAAAGGTTGAAAAGACTTAGCAAGTTTTTCAGAAGCTTCAATTATTTTTTTAGTTTTAACGAATTCGTCGCTATTTTTAAATTCATTGTTGGCATCATGAAGATCAATTGCATCACTATGTGAATCATGTGCAAGAATGATTAAGTTGTCACGATGTAAACAACTCATTCTATTTTGAAGATTTTTCTTGTTGTTTTCAGAAACGGTTTGAAGAGCAACTTTGAATTTCGAATCAGAGGCAATATTCATTCCAGCCAGATAAGAAATGACTTTCTTATATTGTTTATATACTGATTCTGGCATTGCTTCGGTCTCATGCAATGTTATTGACGCTTTCTTGGCACAATGAACAATTGTTGATCGCATAAAGAGTGAAAAATCATTCTTTTTTTGTGAAAGCCAAATTTTAAAGAAAATTTCACGTTGTTGATTTTGCGTTTTGCTTTTAGATGCAGCTTTCTTAACTTCATCAGGAGTGTCACCATTGACAATCAAATAAATCGACGAAGGATCAACTTTTTCATTCATGACTTTTTGATACATAAACATTGACTCTTTTTTAAATCTTCCGCTATACAAACAAATCGGAGTCAATGTGGGCGATGCATAATGACGAAGTGCTGCTAGAAATACCCGCTTCTTTGGCGTATATTCAGATGTAACTTCATTCATGAAGACAAAATGAAGCCATCTTCGACGACGACGAACAAGTCCAATCCAAGCTGTGAAAGTATGAGAAATTGCTTCACTATAAATATCTTTTCGTAAAATGGAAACAAAATACAATGCAAGTGACGGTTTTTGCATAATTCGAAGATATTGATACATATTTAAACATTGCGATACTTTTCGATTTTTGGATAGAATATCAACAATTAATCGTTTTTGATAGTATTCATGACGCTTTGTTAAGGCTTTTGACAGCATTATCAAGTGTTTTCGTCTTTGAACTGATTGAAGCCATCGGCGAAAAACAAAACGCATCGTTACTGATTTGTTTTGTTCAAGGATTAAATATTTAATCCACGCTGATAGTGCATATTTCATAGTTTTTTTATTGTCAAATTGAATACTTTGATCATAAAATTTTTTGTAATGTCGATGAGATAAAACAACATTTCGTAATGCTTGTACAGCATTCTCACCAATAGTTTTCCTTCTGAAATCAGATGCTTTCTGTATTTGGCGTTGCTTACGAAGTCTTCCTTTCATAAAAATATTCCATTGTGGAATATCTATTGTTGAAAGTTTGCGATTACGTTGTACTCGAGTAAAATTGAGCCATATAGCAAAAGTTCTATAATAAATACCAAACCTTAGCATACTCATTTTGTCAAGTTTAAAATTCTTACTGTACTTGGAAATTAGACGAGATTTGCATGCAGCAGCATGCCATTCTTCAAGTAAGGAACGAAGACGTGACCCATACGCTAAATATACAAATTTAATAAGAGTATCACCTTTAATAAATGGAGGAACTGCCATCATACCTGTTACCGCATATACTTCGTTAGTAGCTGGTTTGTAACCACGATAAAATTTCCTTAAATAAGCAGCATGTGTTATAACTTCTTGGAATATTTTTCTTCGATCAATTCTTGGATTGGTAGAATTCAGCATCATTAAATTAAAAAATAAATGAATTTTTTTATTTCTGGCTTTTTTATGTGAATTAATTATATTAATCATTTTGTTTTTGATTACATACATTCGAAACGTATTTTGTATTTTTAATGCCGCAGTGTCTTCTTTATTTTTATACATTGAATGAAAAATTTCTTGGCGTAATGTTTCATATTCTTGATTTTCTCTTTTTGGAATAAGTAGATTTGTGGTGCGTATTCGAATTGGAGTAGAAGCCCTCATATCAAAATCGTCTAATAAATTATTTATTCGGGAAGAACTTTTAGCTGTTGAAACATTTGTTGCTCTTGATAAATTTGACATTCTAGAAGAAGATCTTGTTTGGGCTCGATTCATTTTTTAAAAATTAAATAAAAAATCTTGATTAATATAGAAAATTTTTGAAACGCCACTTTTCATACGTTATTTAATTCTTTTTTCTAATGAAATTTGTTCACTATCATTTAAAAAGTTGTTATAACGAGCAAATATATTTTTAAAAAGTTTATTGAATAACGAGAATTCTTCATTTAAAAAAGTTTATAGAGTATTTATTCTCTTTTATTTTAATTTTTTAAATGACGAGTTCAAGAATAAAGTTTTCAACAGCATCTGAATTACTTCGAGAAGATACTTTTGAAGCAGAACGATTGATGGAACTTTATACTTTAGCCGATTATAAGGAAAGGCAAATTGCTCGTCTTCGACAAGAAGAACGTGAGTTAACACAAATAATTAATGAGCAAAAAGAAATTATTTCTTTTTATGGTGCTTCTTTTGATCAAAGTACAGAATCTTTAACCGAGACGCTACCACAAATTGTTTTGAAAGATACTGAAATTGATGTATCAAGACCAAATTCGGCTAGATTACCACACGAAAACGAAGAACGACCTAAAATTGCTCCTTCTGGCTCTGCTTCAGAATTATTAGATGAATTACAGCAAGCTCTTTCAAATCAACCAATGAGAGAAGGGCATGGAATGAATATATCTCGTCTCAGTCATACTTTTGCTCAATCAAGACAAAATTTTTTTCCAGTTCCTCCTATTTCAAATGTTTTAGATAACCTTGAAGAAACAACTGATTTCAATCAGTTTTTCGCTCAATTTCCAATGTCACTTATTTTGATTTCTGGATTTTATGAAAATAATTTTCCAACAGAATCAATAATAAGCTCAATTGAAAATTGGTCACCTCAGAGAAGACAGAATTTTTTTATTGCTCTTTTTCATGATATGCAACGTTCTTCTAGCTTTATGACCACAGTATTTGATATATCTAATGTTTTAACAACTTTTGATTTAATTAATATTGTTGAATGCAAACTACCGAAACTTTTCAATTGCAAAAGAGTTAGTTTCCTTTTTTATGACTCACCAAATGAAGAACTTGTCCTTAACAAAGAAAAAATTAAAATAAGATTTCCTGTTAAGCAAGGTATTTTTCAAAGATCTCTTATTACACAATCACCAGTTCAATCAAATGTTGATGATTCAGATGTTTCTCCATCAGACAAAGCCATTATATATCAAAACAAACAAGTCTTAATTATCCCAGTTCTCTCAATTCGATCGCAATTTCATGTCGAAGGACTTCTTTTATTTTACGACAAATTTGGAGGAATACAGAGCTCGGATTATTTCAAGACATCTGTCATTGCTCGATGTTTAGCCCAGATCATTCCATTTTTAAAAAAAATGGAAGAAACAAAGCAAAGAACTAATGCTTTCCAAAAATCAGTAGATACTTTTGTCTCTTTATGCACCTCGTCTGATCTAAAAACTTTAATTGAAAACATTATAGAATCATTTACAAATTTTTTCAATTGCGAAGCCGTTAAAATCTTCAAAGTAAGCAATAAAGAGAAAACATATAAAGAAATATCATCGAATAATAACCGAGATAATTCGGATGGATATCCATTTTCTTTAGGGATTGTAGGAAATTGTATTTCAAATTGCCGGTCAATTAATCTGTCCAAGCCACAATTTTCAGAGAATTACGATACGACAGTTGATTGCTATGATGAAAACAGTTTTTCATCTTCACTTCTTATTGGAACTATATCAAAAGGAAATTCAATTTGTAAGTGGGCTATAGCCTTATACAATAAGAAAGATCAACTTTCGTTCACTCCACTTGACGAAGAATCATTATCAACCATATGTAGTCACTTACTTCCACTACTAGAAAACTCATGGAAAGAAAAGAAGATGAAGCAAGCCATTAATCAATCAAAAAGGCAACTTACTCAAGCAGAAGCGCTCATTGACACAATAGCGTCCTTGAAAAATCCAACTGATATTGAATCGATGCTTGTTCAAATGCAGAAATATTTCAAGTCAAACACGAAATTTTCAAATATTTCATTATATAGTCTTGATGTATTTCGAAAGGAACTAGTTAGTCATCAAATTCATCCAATGGAAGTGGTTCTTCTAGATTCAGATAATCCTATTGCCGAATGTGCCAGAACAGGAAAAATGATTGAAAGAGAAAATTATGTTGATAATTCTGTTATGATATTTTATCCTATTGTAAATTCAACTAATTCAATTATTGGTGTCTTCTTATTAAGAAGTGGCACATCATCTTTATTTAACACAACTTGTGCATCATTCAATAACAGCAGTGATTTTTTAGGTACAAACAGCAATCTAAACCTAAACATTGGATTAACTAATGCAAGTAGCTCAAATAGTAATAACTCACAAATTCCTCCAAACGCTAGTGTCAACAGTCTTGTTGTTAACTTTGATAGTGAAGATCTGTCGAGTAGTATTCTTGCTGCAAATGCAAATGGAAACTTTGATGCTACAAATAATACCACAAGTGCACTTAGCTTTCTCTCCAACAATAGCAACACTACAAACCTCTCAAATGGTAGTGCAGCCATCAATAACAATCCGAATAGCATCCTCATCCATACACCATCAAACAATTCCTCGATAATCAATGATAGCAATAACAATAATAACAACAATAACAAAAGCAACAGTATTTTAATCTCTAACAACAATAATAATGGCATTGGTATTGGTGGCTTTAATTCGCAAAATATTACTAATAATAGCACAATTGGTTTTAATATTCTTAACAATAGCAGCTTGAATGGTTTTAATCTAAATAACAACAATAGTTTGTTGATTTCAAATAGTGTAAATAACTTCGGTAAGAACAATCCTTTAAATAGCATGAGAAATAATCTCGCATTAAACAAAGGCACAAGTAAAAGCATGAATAATAAAAACAATTTGGTTAATTTGAGCACGACATGCCTAGATGTCAACAATAACGATGACAATGATTACAGTACCACTTTTAATATAAAAGGTGAGACGCCAAATCGACAAATTGTAAACAAAAGTAGCCAATTATCATGCCTCACTTTGAATACTTTTCGATCGTCTGGCCACATCATTCCTGATGAAAACCTCGAATCCACAGAAAACAATTTTATTGATGAAGATGACAACAGCGAAAATAGTGAGACTGTTCTTCGCATGATGAAGTTATGGCAAAAAGTCTCAGGAAGCGTATTAGAGGCCATGCAGAAGCATCTTTTTTATTCAAAAAGAAAGCAACTGATTGATCATATGAACACCGCTTTCTTTGATAATCTTTTTGAGAATTCTTTCCGTGTTTGGCAAGAAGTTCAATGTTTAATTGATGATTTTGAAGACCTTGAAATAACTGATGCTAATATTGAATCACCTGTAATAACAGATCTGGTCTTCGCTAACACACCTGAATTGAGTGAAAAGACAATTCAATTAATTAAAACGCTTCAATCTTTGAATGCAATTGACCAGTCAATTTTCACTTCACAAAAAACTGAAAATCCTTCGACGAAAAATGACTTAACAGTTCTCGAAGAATATAATCGTGGCCATTCTTTCTTATCAACTTCAGCAGTTGACATTTTATCAATGGACGATGGATTGATTATTGAAAATATCATATCAGCATTAAATGAGCTTGCTGCACTTCAATTCTTGGGAATAAATGAAAGGGAAGCTCGTGACTTCATCATTGAATTGAGGTCGCTTCACCCACCCCATAAGTTCACAAATTGGAAATTAGCAGTTGACAATTTTCAATTTGCTGCTTTTATGATGCTTAATACAACTTTTGGTAAATCAATGAGTGATGTTGAAATGATATCGACATTATTGTTTCTTCTCTCCCTTTATTGTGATCCTCCATCATTAATTAATAATGCGAAAAAGGATTTGATTCCAATGAAAAGGACAAGATTCACGTTGGAAACAAGTGGAATGTTTTCCACTTTATCATCGTTCTTTACTGCATATTCATGGTGTAAAGTGCAAATTTTTAAAACATTGCCTGTTGAAGATCAAATGAATATTTGGAACACAATTGATGAATTGGAATTTTCTGGAACAATAGATTCATTCTTAGGAGCACCTCCGGCACTTCTTCTCTGTTGTGTTGCGAGAATGAGTTATATGATGAGAGAAACAGGAGTTACTATTAAATGGTTCAATAAAAAGATTGAAGAGGAAATGCCGCCTGAAATTCTTGATGAGATTGACGAAATTAAAAGATTTCAACTTGACTATGAATCAGAGGCTATGATTAATCCAATGATGGAAGAGGCAATTAAATTGGATCCTAATATTAGTTCCCTCTTAGAAAGATACCAATCCAATTGCAAATCTATTATTGGAAAGAAAACTTTGTAATTAAAAATGTTTGTTTGTTTGTTTGTTTTTTTATTGTAATAAATGAAATATATGTGATTTATAACGTTTTTATTCTATATATTGGTGGAAAAGGTTATTGGTAGCAATTAATCTGATAACTGATTTCATTTACTGAATGAGCTCCTTTTTTTAATTTCAAATTGCATCAAGTATATACAAAAAAATAATATATCTTTAGATTTCAATCTATAAAAAGTTTTGTTGTTGTTGTTTTCAAAAATACAATAATATATTTTTATTAATATCTATAAAAAAATTTATAATACAGTTTGATTATTATCAGTAATGTTTACATCAGAGCTTGAGTCAAACCAAAAGCGAGACCACTTGCGAACTTCTAAGCATCCTTCACAATATGTTCCATAAATAGTTGGATACCAAAACACAAAACTTGAAATCCCACAAAAAATCATTGTCAATAATAAAAAGCATTTCACAGTTTGATTTTCTTTAAACAAAGTTTCGATAATCGAAGCTTGACACATCACTGAAAAAATTAAAGGAATTAAGTAATGATACAAATACATTGAGCGAGGAATTAAATAAAAAGGGAAATATGAAAAAGCCCATCCTGACAATAAAAGAAAATGTCTACAATCAGCTTTACGGAAAATTATTGAAAAAAAGACGATTATCAATGAAAAAGTGGCGGGATAATAAATAAGCGGAGATCCATTTAGCATAACTGTTCTGCTTGGAAAACTTGAGTAAATCATGCATTTATCGAGTAATAAAGGCCAATATTGAGGTCGAGATTCATATGGATGTGGTTTGAGTGGTATCATGTGGCCAGCAAATGTTATATAAACTAAGTATACAATTCTGCCTAACAAAGAAGGTTCATAAAGATTCAATCCACAATAAGAACCGTTTTTTAATAACGTCTTGCTAATCTCAGGAGATAAAAAACTTTCTTTTGGACCATGGTAAATCAAAATAATGAAGTGAATAACATATGAGAAATAGAAGAAACATATTGCTGGCCCTAAAAATAGAAGAGCTCGCTTAATAACCTCTTTGAAAGTAGGACGAAACTTGTATATCCAAATTAATTGAGAAATACCATCAAATGCAATTAAACCGAATGCTGTGTGTTTGCATGAAATGGCAGCGCCAAGACTTAAGGAAGCAAACCAAAGATATTCTGGCTCATAATCTATAATAAAAATAGATAATGCAAACATATTTAAGCACGAATAAAAGTGGAGAATCCCGTCACTTAAAATAAATCTACCTTCTGTGAGAAATGACGGTTCAAAGATAATTGCTATTGATGCTGCAAAGGAAGTAAATGAACAAAACCCCAAGCATCGCAATGTAGAATAAACAAGAGGAAAGCAAAACGATTGAAAGATTGCTGGCGTGAGTCTGAGCGAAATATAATTAATTTCATTTTCTAAATATCTGTTTTTAGGATCGTTGGCAAAATTAATATGTCCTTTATAGCCAGTAAGATATGCGATAAATGCCATTGTAAGTTTTGCAAATGGTGGATGAATATCGTGAAAATATGTTCTATGTAGATAATAATTCGTAAAATTTCCAAAATAAACTTCGTCAAAAGTAATGGAATCCGGAATTGATATTAACCACAAACGAGTTGTCAATGAAATAAAAGTAATACAAATGAGTAAAAAGCAATCAAGAGTGTTGAAAATTGCTACATTTGTCATTTAAAGGTCAAATTTTAAAAAAAAAAATAGAGAAAAATTCAAAAGAAAAAGTGCTCGTTTAAAAATTTAGATTTCTATGATTTTCAAACAAAATTTGAGATTTATAGCATATGCATTTTCTTACTGTGGCTGGGGTGCTAATCTTTGCTGGCAGCGGCTTTGAGATAATGGATCATCTGTGAATGATTGCTCAAATATTGCTGCAGCATTTGGTATTTGGTTCATTAAATTATTCAATAAATTGGTCATTCCTTGTGCTGTTTTTGGTGATAATTTGAATGAATTAAGAACTTTGTCTTTTAATCCAAGAGTCTGAGCTAATATTCTAATTAACTCAGATCCAAACTGGTTTACAATTTCTGGTCCTACTGGAGTTTCAGTAATAAGCCAAATCAATGTTCCGTATATATTTTCTGCTTCCATTTCATCTCCTTTGACAGGTAAGATTGGTAATATTTTTGAAATCAGATTAAGATCAAAAGATTCTAGATTCAATTTCATTAAAGAGCAAAGAAAAGAAGCTGCATTTGTCATAGTTGACCAATAGTGCATTTGACTTTCATATGGGATATTAAAAAGATTATTGATAAAATCAAGAATTAACTGGATGTGAGGCAATATTTTGTCACTTTCTCTTTCAAGTACATTTCTTACTGCAATTAATGGTTCTGGTAATACTGAAAAGTCGCATATCTTAAGATCACGAATAAATGCTTTGATTATGAACTTTCTTTGAAGCGAAGTTAAATTAAAATGTGAAGGATCGCTTCCATTTCCAGAATTAATATATAATTGTCTTAAAACGCCAACGCATTGAGAAATTCCAAACTCATCTGATTCTTCAGAATTTTTCAAAGTACTTGAAATATGCTCTTCATATTTAATATAATCATTTGTTGGGAAAATATTTGGAAATTTTGTTGCAAGTACAGCAAAGAAATAATTAACTTGCATCGACAAAGTTAAAATGGAAGTATCAGTATCAACTTCATCTTCATCTTGGCAAGGCAAATCTCCTGCTAATGCTAATTTTCCTTGATTAAGAGTATAATTAATGACTTCTTCAGGTAATGGATAATCATTTTCCATAAACCTTCTTATCGCTTTAAAGCAACAGGAAACAACGGAAGGTCCACATGCAGATCCTCCTTCAAAATTAATCTTCAATTTCTCAAAGAATTCAGCCGAATCTGGTAAATTTTTAACGTTAAGAAGCATGTAAAGTGATGCCAATGTTGCTGCAATACTTAAATCTTCATTTATCGTTATCATAGAACTAACACTAAATTTAAACCATAGAGAAGGATCTTGTAGAGCAAGTTGAGGACACAATTTATATATATTTTTAATCAGTAAGAAAGTGTTTGTACGACTATTAAGTTGATTTTGATTCGAAGCAAATATTGATTCAATTTCATCGAAATCACTATCTTCATCGTCAAAGCCATCATCATTAAATCCAGAACTTTGATACTGATCTAACTCTTTTTCACTTGTTATTGCTTCTGAAATATAAACGTATATTAATTTTTGTATTGGATCTGCAAAATTGAGTATTTGCGGTAATTTATGGGCTAGAATATTTGATAAGGAGATCATTACTGAACTACGAATATCAAAATCGTTAGTTTGACCAGAAGCGACAATTAACGATAAAGCTTGATTGACCAATTCATCAGTTAAGTTAGAAAATCTTAAAATATGCGATAAAGCTTCAATCGAATTTGCCTTTAGGTTTGGATCTTTTTCTTCCGGAATTGATGCTGTTTGAACAATTAAAGGGAATAATGCATCAACAAAAGGGGCAACATCTTCTCCAGCTGAGAATACAAGAGCAGAAATAACATCAAATACTTTCTCTGCTGGAACATGACTATCTGGAGTAAGAAGACCTGATAAAGCTTGAAGTGTAGGACCAATTAATTTAACATCAATGTCTGTACACTCGAGCAATTTTCTTAATGTTGAAAGTGTGTGCTTAATCAATTCTGGTTGATTTAAATTAAGTAATTGAACTAATGGTTCCATAAACTGACGCGAAATATCACTTTTTCCCTCTTCGAAAAGTATAGCTATATCTTTGATAATATCGAGAGCTACTTCTTTTGCACAAATATGATCGAGCTGAAGTACATTTAATATAAATTTCGAAAGTTGTGAAATATTTTTAGTAACAGCTTCTTGTGAATTAGAAATAACATATGATATTGCCATTGCAGATATTATTGTCTCTGGTAGTGAATTTGTAGAAAGCATCCCTAGGAATTTGGGGAAAAAGATTCTTGGTTTTATTTTTTGTGAGATATTTCCAATAGCATTTAACACATACATTGAATTGTCATTTTCTTCAAGTGGGGCATCTACAAATAATGCTGTGGCAAATGCTAATGTTTGCTGTATTATTGTTGGGAATAAGTTTGAAAGTTTTTTTCCACATGTCTCAATAAATTGGTTTATTGGAGTAAATGCTATAATTGGATTTTGTGGAGCAACTTCAAATAATCTTGATAATATGGCATCATTTGGAAGTGGAAGATCTTTTCTTTTTTTGAATGCAAATGATAATTTATTAGAAATTCGGTATGCGTATGAATCATCACTAGACAATGAAATCGAGTAAATGTCAAGCATTTTTGTAAAAGCAGGGACCATCATTGGCAACTCTTCATCATCAATTATTCCGATTAAAACAGCTACAAGGCCGCAAGCTGTATCAATTAGCTGTTGGTTTCCTGTTTCGAAAGAAAAATTACACAAATCGAGGAAAAAAGGAAGATTAGCTTCTAATAAAGCTTCTGATAAATAGCAAGTAAAATAAGTTATTAGATATAAAGAAAATTCAATTGCGTCTAATCTTGTTTTATCATTTGTTAGCGACGTGACAAGTTCAAATAATTGAGTCCATTTGCAAATATCCGTTTTAAAAATTGGCTTTATTCCTTGGACGATTGCATGCAGGATTAATTGCTCTGTCTCGTTTTGGAAAATGGCTATGATTGTTTCTTTCACTGGTTCATGAAAATCACTTTTACATATGGATGATTTCCAATTATTTTGCAATGATTTCTTAAGGCCTATTGATGCAGCATGCCTAATCAAAACATTTTGTTCATTTAATAAAAATTGTAAAATGTCTAAAGTAGATTGCGGAGACTGATACAGGGCAAGTAATTCATTTGTAACTTGTTGACGTTCTTCTTGGGATATTTCATTTGATAAAGATTTAACAAGTAAGGTATGAAATGCTTCAGACATTTCTTAAAATCAAGAATTGGTGTTTCAATTAATATTTGGCCGAACATGCCAAAATCTTTATAAATCATTCAAATAAAAAATTATTTATTATATATATATTTTTATTGAATATAAATGAAACAATATAACTGGACGAGACTAAAATATTACAAAATTTGGAATAAAGAAAATCCACTATTATCCTAAATCCCATATCGAATAATCAAATTCATTATTATCAGAAATACTGATATTATTTTTTAAATATACACTATTTGAAATTTCTTCTGAATAATTAGTATTTCGAATTGATAAAGCAAAATTCTGAACTTTTTTATTTCGTGTGCAAATGATTAAGTTTAAAGATTTTGGCACTTTGGATAAAGATTGATCATCTCTAATAGGAACATTTGAGATATTTAAGAATGATAAATGAGGTAGATTAAATAATAAGCTTAATTGTAAATCTTTCAAATTTGTGCAACCTGATAATGATAAGAATCTGAGTTCAATACACTTGGATAGCCAATTAGGAATGAATCCAAATGGGTTGTAATCCAGCATTAATGACTGAAGTTTAGTAAAAGATGTCACTAATGGTGGAAATGATTCAATTGAATTAATTGAGCAATTAATGGATATTAGATTTGGCAGTTTATCAGGATCAATTGCGCTAGGCCATTTACTGAATGAATTTTCACTTAAATTCAAATATTCGAGTTGTTTCCAGTGTATGTCAGCTGATATTTGTGAAATAAAATTACTACTTAAATCTAGTGAGCGTATGGTTTTAGGTAAGTTCACGATATCATTTGGCAAATCAACAATTCCACAGTCACTTAAACATAAATATTGAAGACTACTTAATTTATGTAATCCTTTAAGAGAATCTAAAGAAGATATATAGCACGATGTAAGATCTAAAAAAATGAGATCCTTTTTCTTTTTAATTTTTATCGATGATAAAGGAGGATCTTTTGAAGGCGTTACAGCAAGATAAAAATCTGGATTTGCGTTTGATAAAAAAGTTTTGATATCTGATGAAGAACAAGAAGATTCCATTTGTGATTTCGGATTTTCGATTTTTTTGTTAGATAGTAATATTGGAACTGTTTTCTTAAAATCCCACGAATAAAAAAAGGATGATGATAAAATTTGAGAATTTTCTTGTTCCTTCAGAGCATTTTGTTGTTTAACGCAATTAATAAAGTTATCTCGATTTTTACGGAAATTTTGAAGCATATTTAGGATTTGAAATTCAAATTTTAAAATTGACTATCTATTTGAAAATTCAATGATTTTGTAATCGTAATAAAATGTAAAGTATTCAAAAAAAAAAAAAAAAAAAAAAAAGATGCAATTGCATCATATGAGTTTCCTGTATAAATTTTCGATTAATAAGAAAAAATAAAAAAGCATAAAAAAAATTGATCGAGTTTAATTAATCCAATTTCTTCTATGATTTGGTGCATCATTTATATTCAACATGAAAAGATTATTCTTTGACTGATGAAGGATGAATGGTTTCACATACAGCTCACTTATATCGTTTTTTTTTTCAGTTTCTATTTTTATTTTGGTCATTGGTCATCAAATTATTCATCTTTTTGGTTGATTTGCTTGATCTTCTTTTCATAATGAATAGGCATAATTTATGCTGCTTAAAATACAATTACTCGTTGAAGAAATAATATCCAAACTCAAAATTAATGATAATATAGAGATGCATTAATATAGATTCCAATAATCAATTGGTTTCTCAGTTTATTAATCATATTAAATTTAATATGAGCAACTGTATTGATTGATTTAAAATAGGCATTTTAATAAAATGAATAAAAAATGCATATTTACTAGCGATGTGTAAGTTTTTATTTTTTAAGAATTTTCTGTGTACGTTTATTAATACATTTTTCAATATTCGTTTAATAAAAAATTCAATTTATATTCAATTTTCAAATAAGCGTTAATATTTATATAATTTTAAATCTTTTAGTTTTTAAAAAGAAAATCGCGCAATTTCATTATGTCAAACGATGAATATGATGTAGAAGATGCTCCATATCCAATTATTAGAAGTGTTTTTTCTGATGTTAAAGAAAGTAATTCAATTCGATTTGATGATTTAAGAGATTTTGTATCGACAATAGCTCTTCAAGCAATAGCTGATGGAAGAGTTACAGTTTATCTTAATAAGCAAGTAGTTTATTGCACTCTATCAGACTTATCCAACGAGTTTTTGTCACATATTCTGTCTTTAAAGTTACCTGTTTTAATGACCAAAGATAACGAAACAGTGTTGGTAGAACAAAATAAAGTTTCATTACCTAAATCTCTTCCATATGTCTCTTTTCAGATAATTGGCGCAATAACATCTTATGTCCGCTTTGAATATATTACATCTGGAAATCGCTTACCGAAAAATTTAACATATCCAATTGTTTGTATTGGTTTCCCAGAACCGCCAATAGACCAATCACTCGTTGAAGAATTTGGAAACTTTATTAATAATCGAACTTTTCCTCTTACAGTATATACACCACTAGTAAAAAAGAGAGGAAAATTAGAGAGAAGGAACCGTGACTTTTTAATACAGACTTCAAAAACTAGAGCTAATTTAATTCAAAGATATAATGATTCCTCTTCACAACTCCAAAAAAAGCAAAAGCAGCTTGAAATACTTCATGAGAAAATAGCTCAAGCAACAAACACAAATCGTTTGAAAGCCCCTAATCTTGATAACATTACTGATACAATTGAACAAATTGACACAGCTATTAGTGCACTTGTTGAAACAACAGAACGTCTTTCAGTTGAACTTGATAACAAGGCTAAAGGAGTACAAATGACTAGGCATGAAGAATTAGAACTCCTACAGGTTTTGCAGCAGCAAGTGCGTGATTCAAAGTCTCAACTTGAAATCTTAAAAGAACAAACAAATCATTAAGCCAATTGTTATTTTATTAAACTTATATTTGAAAAAAAACCTTAAATTTCTGTTTTTGTGACGAGTCGAAAATAATATGGTGTATTAATTATTAGCTATTAATACTGATTAAAATATTATATAATCTCAAAAGGGAATAATGATCCTGTCTGGATATATAACTACATCGAAAATCATATTTTTTTATATTTATGATCTGAATAATAATTGCTGGATATCAAATGTATTAAAAAGAATAGAGGTATTTTGTAGGACTCATTTTTTAGAGCCTTAAAAGGTATTCATGAAGAGATCTAGAAATTCGATAGATAATTAAATATTATTTTAAATATTTTATATTTATGCTATAATAGAAAGTATATAATGTTTTATACGTTTGATTTCGAGATATTAATATAAATTATATTTCTATGACTAAATGGCTATGGAGAACTTTTGTTAGAGATATTAAATTCTCAATTTTGAATATCATTAAAAAGTTGTTTCTTTTGAAAGAAAATATTTCAATGAAAATGGAGTAATATTTCAAAGGATTATAATAGTCACCCCAATAAGTTTTGATAGGAAACAAATTCAAAAAGGGTTTATTACACTTTTATTCCAAGAAAAAGTTGTTTTTCTTTTTTAAAAAAGTTACGGTTTCTATCAAAACTTTATGGCAGCTAAAAGGAGATATCTTAATAAAATTTGACCTTAAATTGGCCTTAAATTGACCTTTTAAAATAAGCCAAATTTTATTAAAATGCTTCTTAATAGTTGCCATAAAGTATGATTTACTGTTTGTAGCCTTTCTAGAATTATAAATACTTATTAGAATAACAACATATAAGATAAAATCCTTGAAAATTTATGTTATGGGCTATATTTCATACGTTCTTAATGCTATCTGCCTTATATATTTTTGATTTTTTTTCTGAGTAATTTTTTTTTATTCAAAATTTTTTATTTTCTGAATTTTTTTAAATTTGTTTATCTTTTTTTTTTCTTGTGATCATGAGTTTAAAAAATATATTTATAATATATACTGCAAAATATTTCATAATTATTTGGAATTATAAATTGTTACTTCATTATTCCTGATATAAATTGTTCAAAATTGAGAATATTATTTATAAGAGGAGGGTCAACTTATTTTTAACACAAAAACTCATAGTATAATTGGTTTTGATTTTTCATAAGTACATATAATATTTAATATAATATATAATAGTTTTTCTATCTAAAATATCTCTATAATTTATTTATATTATTGAGATAAAAATGTTTTATTCATAATTAATCTAATTTGAATGCCTATTCAAATATTTTTTTCTCTCAATTTTTTCTTTTAAAATTTTTGTATTATAGTTTTACAAATTTTTCTTGATAGGATATTAATATTTTTTAAATATTCTTGCATATTTAATCATTGATATAGATATAAAAAATAATTACTCATACGGTATTTTAAATCAATTTATATATTTGCTTGGGAGAATGTACAAAACTAATGATCGAGTGTAATTTATCATGACTCTAAAAAAATATTGGTAGTTGGGATTTGAGATTTAGTCGAATAAATAGATTTATCATACGCATATATATCTGATATATTGTTTTCGAATGATTTGGTGTGTTGAATTTGGGGAAATGTTTGATTTAATAGCATCAGTAATTATTTCAAAAAACTGATTATATCTCAGCCATTTTGTAAAAATATTGAATCTCACATGGTTTATTCTAATTATATTAGCGGATACTTTTAAATCATCATTTGATCTATCTTGAATTATTTGAATTTGAGAATCTCCAATTTTCATCGATTGCCCTTAATCAAATCATAAAAGTAATATTTATATATAATTATTTTTATATTATTTATAAGTAAAATAAAAATCTGAATTTATTAATTACATAACGCAAAAAAAGGAAAACAATGAGAAAAAATTACCCATTCAATTAGTTGACCCTCCTCTTATTTATATTATTTTTTCAAAGTTTAAACAGCCAAGTTCATTTAATCAATTAAAATATCTTGATTAATCATTTTATTTTTACAATAAAAAATAAAATAAAATAATATTCAAAATACAATAAATATGTTTAGTGATATATATACTTGAATACTTTCTTATTTCTTGAAATACATATTTTTAAACTCTTTTTATGACATTTTACACCATTAAAATGAGCCATTAAAATCAAAACCATTTTTTCTCAAAATTAAGCGTATAAATATCTTAAGCACCAACATATACATTAATACATATAATAAAATATCATATGGAAAAGTATTATATAAAATTCTAGGCTGAAAAAAAAGATATGATAAGTTTATATATGAAAAAAATTTTAATTTCTTTTTATTTCTGTTTATAAATCTAATTTAATTTGAAAAATCTAATAATTTAATTAATCTTATGTGTATTAATATAAATATATTTGGAATTTTCAAAAACCATAAAGATTGAATGAAATATTAAAGATATACCAGATTAAAAAATTTATAAAATAAACAGTGTAAGACATTCTTAAAATGATTATATCGAGCAACCAATTAAAAATTATTGATTTGAATGCATATAACTTAATATTGATGGAAATAATGAGATTAGAAAAATTCAAAAAGACGTTAAGTCACATAACATGAATACCTCTGCCTTAAAAAATTGTAAACGGTTTTTTAGGGGGTTTATTTGAATACCAATTAAAATTTCATAAATCTTATAGAGATATAGGGGATTCAGCCGTTTGTAAAGTGTCAAAAAATTGAATAAAAAATAAAAATAAATTATTTTGTTTATTTTATTATTAAAATAATATCTCCATTATTTATTAATTCTAAGATATATCTTATAATAAAAAAATATCTATAGGGTCAAGAAAGGGAATAAAAGAAAGTTGGGATGAAATGTTATATGAAAAATGCTTAATTTATGAACCAAAAAAAGACAATTCATTTTAAATGCAATAGAATAGTTATTTTATTCATAAACAAAAACATATAATTCAATGAAAAAAAACTTGAATTTAATGAATTTAGAAAAAGATTCAAATCATATCAAACATCAATTATAAAAATCTATAAGGAAATATCGCACATCTTTTCATGATTCATAACTAATATTTTATGGTGATAATAATATCGTTTTTAATGTAAAAATTTTTTAATTCTAATCTTTAAATTTTTAACTAAAAATTTTAAATTAAAAAGTTGGCTTTACAATATTAATGTATTAATAAAAGCATTGGCATTGATATTTTTTAGAAGTGAATCTTGATATCGGATGATAAAAAAAAATAACTGTCAATTAGCAGAAATAAATAAAAAAAAAATACTAGAACAAGAACAATAAATGTATTTGCCTTTTTTTATCTGGTTTAAAATAACTGGAAATGATATAAACCCTATTATTTATATGTAAATTGAGTTTGAAATGTGAAATAAAAAATATAAGAAAGGCATTCAATTAAAAAATCCATTCCCTTTCATGACATGATAGACAATTTTTTCCCAAAAATTAATGTTCGATTATTTAGCAAATTATCTACAAAATGATAATATTTTTATTAAAAAATATTAAAGTTTTAAAAATGTGTCACTTTTTTTACGGTTGAATCCCCTATATAGAGATTAAAATTTTACAATATCTAAAATACTACCAGTATTGGATATAGATATAGCATCTCAAATTAATAACCAAAATCATACATATTTAAAAAAGTAAACGAAAAAATAATAATATATATATGGTTTATCTAATAATAATATATAATATAAAAAATATGTTTTTAAAAACATTCTAATTTTTCCTTAATCTTTCGCTTTTCTCTTCTTTTCCAATTCGGCTATTTTATTTTCTGTATACATATCGAATATCGAGGTTTGCAAAAATAACTCATAAAAATCTTTTGAAGTATTATCTATATACTTCAAGAAAAGATTTTTATTAAATACAGTTATTGGATTATTAGAATCAGTTGAATCGGATACGAAACAAGGTGTAACTATATCTGTTAATTTGTCATAAAATTCGGTCACAAAACATTTGATTATTTTTCGAACAATTAAAGGATGAATAACAAATTTTGTTTGGTACATTAAAAGAGAGTGAATTGGCCTTGAATAAACGTGAACATTATTCAAAAATTCATCATATTTTTCAAACTCAGAACTATCAGGAACAGTTATTTTATCTTCATGTTTTTCAAAAATTTTATTCAGCTTTCGAATAATATTATGTGCTTGTGGATTTCTCACATGTATTTTTTCTCGTTCAATTTTGTTAGTGTCAAGGTTGACAAAGCAATTCTCTTCGAGTAATTCATCATCAGGGCGAAAGCAAGCACCAATCAAATAAGGAAAGGGAGATTGAAGAATTATTGCATGCGATTTTGGTAAAATCGCATAAATATTACAAAGAAGATCAAATTTGTGGAAAATAGCAGTGAGCGCGAGTACCGAAAGTGTTACTTTTTCGACATTTTCAGAATATAATATTGTTCTTTCTTCGAGTAAAACATTAGTGAATATTTGAACTATGTTAGAAATTGATAATGAAGAAAAAAGGGCATCGAAACAGCAGTTGCCAATTAGCTCGTCATAATCCAGATATGATGGTATAAAAACTTTTAGATCATCTGACAATTCGATACTTGCGCATTTGTTTTCTGAAGTATGCTTATGAATTCTGTAAAGAAAAAATAATTCTTTTTTGATAACAAATGGAATCTTAAAGCCCTTCCAAGTTGAAAAGTTGTGGGTTGAGATTAAATCAGGAATTGAATCACCTTGTGATCCACTATCTCGTTCTTTCTTAAATAAACGATCACCGGCTGGATCAACAAGCCGATCAATTAGAAGAGTGAAGTAGTAAAGAATAGTAAAATGGACTGAAAATATTGGATACTTTGTAATAAAACAATAACAAAAAGGATAGTTCACCGTCTCATTTGATGCAAAAAAAGGAATTCGAGAAGGGTTAACAAAGCAGCGACTACATACACCATAAAGGCCGCTCGGATGTAAACGAAAAACAAATTCTGCTTCAATAACATGATCAGAATCGAATGCTAATGATGAAGATTGGGAAAACCCTTTTGAAAAACAAAAGTCTGGTATAATATTTATATCTTCGGTGGTTAATTGTAAATTGTTCGATGGGTAAACAAACAAAATACGAGGTTTTACGTTCTTGCTTTTGCTTTCAATGTCTGGAGGAGCGCCAACAATAAGAAAATGCTCAAAGATTTGGTGATTTGATTTATCATTATATGAATTATTAAAAGTATCGGTGCTACGCCGTTTCAGATCAATCATTCTTTGAATTTTTGGGTCATTAAGAGGGGTTCTAAATTCAGATTGACCTATCTTGCTTTTCATTCAGAAAAATTTGTTCGTTATGTATTTTTTATATGACTTTATAAAATAATTCACAAATATAGAAAAAGTTTTGTCCGAAAAATAGAGTTTTTGTACCTTTTATTTATATTTATATATATTTAAAAATATCAAAATTTTATCTAATAATTTCCAGTATAAAAAGAAATTTAATTTTGTCAAATTTTGATTAGTTTACAAAATTTCAAAATTGAAAAAGTTTTAAATAATTGTTTTATAAAATTGAATAAATAATCTTTTTGATTAAGGTACAAATCCAGTACGTTATTTTTTGAGTAGGAGAACGTTTATTATTTGAATAGTTGCATGTCTCTGAAAAAGTTTAAATTGACTAGGTTTGTTTTTGACACTTATTTTACAATTTAAATAAACATTATGACATGTTATATGAAATGGATGAAAATAATCGTTTTTTATTTAACATGTCATTTTATTCTTTGAGAATGTCAAAAAAAATTGCGGTTACTAAACGTACTGAATTTGTACCTTAACATTTTTTAAAAAAATATATTCATATAAATGTTTATATATCAGGGATGCTTATCGATAAACCGTTTTATTGGTCATCGGATGTTTATCGATAATCCGATAATATCGATAAAAAACCGTCCGATGAATGATGAGTATCGATAAATACGTTTTTCTAACCGTCCGATAAATGGTCTTATCGAAAGGTAACCGTCCGATAAATGGTCTCACGATCCGATGAATTGTAAATTTTTTAGCGATAAATATCGATAAATTGGGGAATGGTTTGCTAATACACCACTTTTTCTGAGAAAACTTTTTGAGAGGAATTGTGAAGAAATTTTTCAACTTTTTGTGAGATTTTTTTGGCGCTTTATTTTCCAAAAACTTTAATTTATATTTATTATTTTGAGTAATGAATGAATGATTCCGATATTCAAATGACGACGATGTTCGAAGAATTGCGGGACTCGAATGACGACGATTCTCAAAGAAATACGGGACTCGAATGACGACGAAAAAGATGTTCAAATGAAGAAGACGTTCAAACCAAGAAGAAGAAGTTCAAACAAAGAAGAAGAAGTTCAAACAAAGAAGAAGAAGTTCGAACAAAGAAGAAGATGTTCAGACCAAGAAGAAGAAGTTCGAACAAAGAAGAAGAAGTTCGAACAAAGAAGAAGAATAATCATGCGTTTTTTACCCAAATTCTATTGGGTTATTGTTTTTTTAACCCTACCCATTGGGTAAGCATATTTGGGTAAAAATATTTCAATACATTCAGAAATAATTAAAAAAATAACTTTTTTTATATTTTATTAATAGTAAATATCATATTTTTCTAATAATTTTATTAATTAATTCAAAATTGAACGATATATTTATATTAAAAAAGAGTATTTATTTATTTATATACGGTAAATAATTTTAAATAGCTTTGTTTGGGTAAATTACCCAAAACCCAAAAGGTTAATTATTTAACCATATTCTTCTGAAAATTTGGCCTTTTTAGGTCATTGGGTTAGCTGGTAATTTAACCCAATAAATTCAATAGATTTAACCAGTGGCAAGAAAGGTCAAATCAAGGTCAAATTCTAATCAGTGTTTTATTTCATTTTTTATAGTTCATTGTTCAGATGGCTGACCAAAGCACACAACCTGTTAGCAGGATTGTTACATATCCAGATCTAGAAAGAGGAGAAATTCACAGATATGAAAAGCTCAAGATTGACAAAACTCATTATTCAGTTCGATGCATTGAAACATTGTTAAATGCTGATGGCGTTCGCTGTTGGTGCTCAATGAAACCCGTTCGTGAAGATCACTATAAGAATTGGCTCCAGACCCATGAACACGTTTGCTCTCCTGGAATTCCATGTTTAAGCCCATCATTTGACCAATTCTTTTCAAGTAGCAGCCCGAAAGGTCATTTATTTAACTTAACAGAAGATTCGCTTTATGAAGATATGGCGATGTTCACAGGAAAACATAACCTTGCTTTAGATGTATTAAGTTCAGATTATTTTTATCAGTTAGCGATCAAATTTATAGCATACGGAATATCTCTTTATGATCTTAACAATCCTTATCAAAAAGCTAAAAGAGCATTCAAACATTTACGAAGAGATAAACTCAGACAAATATTTATCAATGTAGCATTTCAAAAACACAGAAAAATATTACAGAAATTCGAAGAATTACCATACGTTTCTTTAGCTCTAGATGAAGGAAAAACAGCTAATTATCAAAAATTGCATTTCGTTTTGGAATCACCATTTACAGATCTTCCCTCCTATCCATTCGATACAATTCGAATGGAAGGAGGGAAAGCAGTTCATTATGTTGCTAGTATTATGAAAGGTTTTCAATCACTCAATCTCACTAAAATCGATATAGGAACAGTAGTCTGCGACGGAAACACAGCACAGAAAAAAGCTTTCAGTCCGAAATGGAGATTCTCATTATACCATAAACAAATTCCTAATATTAAAAAGATCATTTATGTTCCTTGTTTATGTCATCGAGTACACAGAGCATATACAACTTGCACAGAAAGAAATCCAGAACTCAATAATATTGTTAAACGGTTACATGAAATCTCAAAAGTAGTATAGTATAGGCAGTGGTCGATACTCTCCCCCAGCCTATACGCTCCGCAGCCAAGCTCAGGCACGCCTTCGCTTGGAGCTTCGCATACGGCCGCGGTCGCTATGTTCCCTCTGCCTATACCTTGTGTCAATTCTGTCACGCTATGACACAATTTCCACAAGCTTCTATACTAGGCGTCAGATTTTGTGTCAGTAACGTGACCAAATATTTACCTTCATAAGTATAATACCATTAAGAACCTAGTAAACATACAAGCATCTACTTATCATAGAAAACACAACACCCTCATAAGCACAAATACACATCCAATTAAATACACATCATTTGTTTTCTTTTTTTTGTTTTTATTCTTGTCCAAATGACAAACAAGCAGTATGTTGACTGGAATGTGTTTGAGAGCCTTCCCGTTAAATCATATGAGATAACTTATACTAAAAGCGCCTCGCAGCGAGAGCTCGGCTTGAGCGTAGAAGAAGAAGAGATAACCATAGAGAAAGCCATAAAGAAGTTCATCTGCCAAGCACCAATTGGTTCAGGCAAATCAACAGCAATAAGGAAATGGATCTATAACACAGTACCTGATAACAAGTTCATACTCATCGTGCCTACCATTAACATCGCTGCGGAGTTCTACTCTAAGTTGTATGTAGCATTAAACAACAATCACCCCGAGAACATAGATGAAATGATAAAGTTATGTGTAAAGGAAGGGGCGTTTAAAGAGTTTAAGGAAGCCATCAAGCACTTTATATCTGTTGTTATAACTACATTCTCTACCGCATCTAAGTGTCTTGGAGGAATCATAGAGCATTTCTATCACCACCAAATAGATTTCAACAGTGAATACACACTCCTTATTGATGAAGCACACCTACTACTAGAACACATATCGTTAATAGAGATCTGTAGAGAGTTTAATAAAGTAGGCTTGATTACTGCTACAGCATCTGACATTTCTTGCCTATCAGTCTTTGAAGAATACGAAAAGATAAACCCATTAGCTGAAATCAAATACCACAGAACGATATATCTATACAAGCTGAGAAGCAATATGCAAGAGCAAAGAGAGACTATAGCTAAGCAAGTACTCGAAGAGATAAAGAGGTATGATAAGATATTAATTAAGATAGAAGACAAGAATGAATGTGAACGATTAAAGGAGTGTATCGACAATGAACTTAATAAAGCATTGTACAACTCTGATAAGAAGGAAGTAGAGATAAGTGATGAAGGCAAGTTTGTTAGCACGGAGGACGTTGATATAGTTATTGCTACTTCATGTATCCAATCAGGTCAGTCACTGAAGGAAAATCTATTGTCTATATTCATTCAGACCCCATTAGATACCGTATCATCAGTTGAACAGTTTGTAGGACGAAACAGGAACGAGAATTCAACAGCTTATCTATACATGAGGCAAGTAAAGGTACCAGAAGAGAAGTTTACATACAAGGTAGCCAAGAACAGATATAAGACAAGATTAAATCAATTGAGAGCTAATGCATGGCAATCAATGGACAAAGATTCATGGATAAGATACATGAGCAAGATTGGAGAAGTTATTGTTGAAGAGACAGAACAGGAGGAAGAAACAAATAAGGATACAATAATGATAAACGAAAATGATTTGAACAGAGAGTTTAATGGCAAAAAACAGTTATATCAGCACTTTGGGTTTAAAAACGAGAAGGAAGTGCCTGAGGGATATGAAATAAGAAGTAGATATAACAGAGAGAAAGGTAAAATGCAAAGAGTATACAATTTAGTTAAGATAGAGTAAACCATTCAATTATATATTTTTATTTTATGAAGCAATTCAACAATCATTTGAATAATAACCTGCAGAATAACCGTCTGAACAATAACTATTTGAATATCATCTTCTAAATAATAACTGTCTGAGTAATAATCATTTGAATAATAATCAACAGAATAACCGTCTGAATAATAACTATTTGGAATAATCATCAACAGAATAATCATTTGAATAATATCTTTGGAATAATCATCAACAGAATAACCGTCTGAGTAATAACTATTTGAATATCATCTTCTGAATAATCATCAACAGAATAATCATCAACAGAATAATCATCAACAGAATAACTATTTGAATAATCTTATGAATAATAATCATCAACAGAATAACCGTCTGAATAATTTCTTTGGAATAATAACCAACAGAATAACTATTTAAATATCATCTTCTGAATAATCATTTGAATAGCTATTAACAGAATAACCGTCTGAGTAATAACCAACAGAATAACTATTTGGAATAATCATCAACAGAATAACTATTTGAATAATAACTATTTGAACATCATCAACAGAATAATCATTTGAACAACCGTCTGAATAATCATCAACAGAATAATCATTTGAACAACCATCTGAATAATCATTTGGAATAATCATCAACAGAATAACTATTTGGAATAATCATCAACAGAATAATCATTTGAATAACTATTTGAATAACAATCATCAATAGAATAAACATTTGAATAATAACCAACAGAATAACCGTCTGAATAATCATCAACAGAATAACCGTCTGAATAATAATCATTTGAATAATATCTTTTGAATAATAATCATTTGAATAACTATTTTAATAATAATCATCAATAGAATAATCATTTGAATAATAACTAGCAGAATAAACGTCTGAATAATCATCAACATAATAACTATTTGAATAACTATCTGAGTAACATCTTCTAAATAACTATTTGAATATCATCTTCTGAATAATCATTTGAATAACTATTAACAGAATAACCGTCTGAGTAATAACCAACAGAATAATTTCTTTAGAATAATAACCGTCTGAGTAATTAATTATATATTTAATAACTACAACAAGAAAAATGTAATAATCAATCAAAAATAATCATTAGGTGAATAGGTGAATTGCCACTACATTTTTATCACCTTATTTATTCAATTCATTCTATTCGTTCATTCAATTCATTCTATTCGTTCACTCAATTCATTCTATTCGTTCATTCAATTCATTCTATTCGTTCATTCAATTTCTAAATAAGAGGCCAATTTATGTCAATTGCATTAAGGTTTACAGGTTAGATCTAACCTTATTCCAGTCAATTCGTTCTATTCATTCAATACCAATAATTAGATTCAATTCACAACAAGAAAGAGTGGGACAATTCATTCATTAAATTCGTCCAATAATATTAAACCCAGCAATCATGTTCATTCAATAACATCATTCAATTTATTTATTCGTTCAATACTATCATTCAATTTATTTATTCGTTCAATACTATCATTCAATTCATTTATTCATTTAATTCGTTCACTCGTTTCATTTAATTCATTCAATCCGTTCACTCATTTCATTTCGTTCATTCTATTCGTTCACTCAATTTATATCAATTGCATTAAGGTTAACAGGTTAGATCTAACCTTATTTTTCTAACCCTTATTGCTTCCGGTCAATTCATTTATATATTCTCAATAAGGTCAGTTCAGTTCGTTTAATTTGCTTAATACTATCATTCATTCAATTCATTAAATACTATCATTCAATTCGTTCAATTCCATTCAATTCGTTTAATAGTGTAGTTAATTTGTTCATTCATTCAAATAAGAGGTCAAATGCATTCGTTCGTTCGTTCAATTCAGTTCATTCATTCACAACATGAAACAGAAAATGGAGTGAACAGATTCATTTCGTTCGTTTGTTCAATTCAATTCGTTTACTCAATTCAACAAGAAAGAGAGGTCAAATGCATTCGTTCGTTCACTCAATTTATTCAATTAGATTCGTTCAATTTGCTCAATAATATTAAACCCAGCAATCATGTTCATTCTATTAATTCAAAGCAAGGCTAATATTATGGTCAATTCGTTCTACACTATCATTCAATTCGTTCTATTCATTCAATTCATTTCAAACAACATTCCATTCAATTCGTTCAATTCATTCAATAACATCATTCAATTCATTCCATTCATTCAATACTATCATTCAATTCATTTATTCATTTCAAACAACATTTCATTCGTTCATTTAATTCGTTCAATACTATCATTCAATTCGTTTAATAACATTCACAACAAGGCCATTCAATTCAAATAATCAAATACAGGTGACGAATTCACCTCTTCACCCATGACTGTATTTTTCAAATAAGAGGCCAATTTATGTAAAATGCATTAATGAGAAATAACATTATTCATTCCAGTCAATAACATCATTTAATAGTGTAGTTAATTTGTTTAATACTATCATTCATTTCAAACATCATTTCATTCGTTCGTTTAATTCATTCAATACATTCGTTCAATAACACTTACAATAATATCATAAACAAGGCCGTTTCAATACTATCGTTTCATTTATTCATTCTCAATAAGGTCATTTCAGTTCGTTTAATTTGCTTAATACTATCATTCGTTCGTTCAAAACAAGCACTCAATTTATGTAAAATGCATTAACGAGAAATAACATTATTCATTCATTCGATTCTATTCATTTCAAACATCATTCTATTCATTCATTCAATTCCATTCGTTCAATTCCATTCAATTCATTCTATTTGTTCGTTCAAAACAAGCACTCAATTTATGTAAAATGCATTAAAGGTTAGCAGGCCTCGCAGTGAGATTTAACCCTATTTTTCTAACCTTATTGCTTCCAGCCAATTCAGTTCGTTTAATAGTGTAGTTAATTTGTTCAATAACACTTACAATAATATCACAACAAGAAAGAGTAGGACAATACTTTCATTCAATTCCATTTCTAAATATTAAGGTGAATTGTATTAAAGGTGAACAGGTGAATTGTCACTATATTTTTGTCACCTCTACTTTCATTTAACAGCAACAACATGAAACAGAGAAATATGGACCAATCAAATGCATTCAATCTATTCAACATCATTCATTCAATTCCATTTGTTCAATAAGGTCATTTCAGTTCATTAATTTGTTTAATACTATCATTCATTCATTCAATTCAATTTCATTCATTCCATTCAATTTCATTCAATTTCATTCATTCAATTCATTCAATCTATTCATTCAATTCAAATAAGAGGTCAAATGCATTGATGAGAAATAACATTTACAATAATATTCACAACAAGGCCGTTTAATTCATTTGTTCATTCCATTCAATTTGTTCAATAAGGTCATTTCAGTTCATTAATTTGCTTAATACTATCATTCAATTCATTCAATTTGTTTATTCGTTTCATTCGTTCAATTCATTCAATTTGTTCAATTCATTCAATTTGTTCAATAACACTTATAATAATTCATGTCAAATACAGGTGAAGAAAATCGGGTGAGAATTCACCTCTTCACCCTGACTATATTTTTCAAATAAGAGGCCATTTCATTCGTTCGTTCATTCCTTTCATTCATTCGTTCGTTCGTTCATTCAATTCATTCATTCATTCGTTCAAGTACTAAGGTTAATTCACATTATCAATCAATAATGCTTCTTAGATAATGTAATGGACAGATTCAAATATAGGTCAAATACTAAGGCCAATTCATGTAAAATGCATTTAACAAATACCGCTTCGTGTCACTGAATAGAACAAGTAAGATAAAGATGACAGGTCAAATACAAGGGTTAAATCTAACCCTCGTGCTCTTCACCTTATTAGTAATCAGTTCATGAAAATGAAGTGGACAGTTGACAGATGACAGGTCAATTACATTCAACAAACATTCAATCTGATCAAATCAAACAGCACTCAATTCGTTCAATCAATCAATAATTCTATTCAATACTATCATTCGTTCAATCAATCAATCATCAAATCAAACAAAATAGGTTAGAAAAATAGGGTTAGATTTCCCTGCGAGGCCTGTTAACCTTAATGATCATTCTGTTCCTTGTTCTTAGATAATGTAATGGACAGGTTAAATGAGAGACCAATTAACTACAACAAGAAAGATGTAATAATGTCACTGTGTCACTAGATGTCACTGGATAAATCGTTTCCTAAAAAATGGAGCGGACAGATGACAGATGACAGAACATAAACATCTTTGTTTAATATTATTCCAGCGAAGACAAAAATAATGTAATCAGGTTATATCATTCATAACTTCATTTAATACACCAAGGCACTTATCATTAACTGAATCCTTCTTGTCTACGATTAATATTAAATTACCATTCCTTTTAGTAAACTTGTATCCAGTTATCTTAATCTGATTATTAAGTTCCTTAGGTTTAAATTGATTACAGTAAGGATTATTCTTTATAAGCTTCCTTAATGGTTTAATCTCATCTCTCTTAGCTAGCTCACTTATGAAGTTAAACAAAATTTCTTTTTCACTAATATCATAAATATTCATTTAAATATAAACAAAAATAATAACAAAGATTGCTTACTTATTAATCATATCAGCAAAGACTTTATTTCTCCTCATCATCTTAGGCATCGGTTCGTAATAAACTATATCAACATCATCGCTCGAGTCTTCTTCTTTATTCTGTTTAATTACCTCGTTTATTATTTCTTTAGTAAGTTTCTTGTGCTCCTTTCGTTCTCTTTCTTTCTTTAGGTACTCGTTTATATTTTGCAATTCTTGTAGTATCTGTAAACTGATATAAATTGGATCTAGATTAAGGTGGTGATTAAACTTAGGGCTGTATAAAGGAGGTTGTTCATCATCATCTTCTTTATTATTTGTATTATCATCATCTTTGTTATTAGTATTATCATCTTCGTCATCATCATCGCTAGAGGCTTCTATATATATGAAGAAATAGGTACGAGATTCTCGGGGCAGGTACCTGTGCCGTTTCATAGATGGGCGGTAGTAGTGGGGACCCGAGGTAGTTGTTTAGGTCCCTAGTAGTAGTGGGGACCCGAGGTAGTTGTTTAGGTCCCTAGTAGTACTTCAAGAAAAAACAAGTAGTGGGGACCCGAGGTAGTTGTTTAGGTCCCTAGTAGTACTTCAAGAAAAAAACAAGTTGAAGAAAAATTTTTTTTTATTTTTTTATTTTTATTTTTATCATTTTTATTTTTTATTTTTATCACGAGTTCGTGTTGACGTGTGGGCTACTACTTAAGTGATGACGAATTCTTCCGGAAGATATTTTGGCCTTGAGTTTCGGGTCCGATTTTCAATACGAAGGTAGACCTGTCTTCTAGCATTCATTTTCAGAGTCATGTTTCAATACTAGGAGCTCAAACTTGGGAACAGCGTATTTTAAGAAAAAGTGCCCAAAAATGGATGTTTTGAAGGTGTTTGAGGCCAAAAATAATGTCCGAATTTGCGTCGTTTTTGATACAAAAAGAGAATGTAAAAGAGCAGATTTTCATGAAAAATGGTGTACAGGAAGATATCAATCTTTTTGTAAGGGATAATTTAATAAATTAGTTTTAGAAAAACCTTGAAATTATCTGGTTTAATTTCGTTTCCAAGGGGATCTGTAAACCAAATTTTGAAATCCCTTTTCGTGCCAACATACTCATATTTTCTGTTATCATCTGGCGGCATTACGTTAGCATACCATACAAGACTATCTTCATATTTGTCACGTTGAATGAAATCGCTGTGGCATTCGGTTTCTCCATCTAGATATCCATTGCAAGTTGCTCTACAGTATTGGAAAACGATATATTTAGGATTCTTTGAGTAGACAAAATCGATGGGAAATTGATTCTCATAAGTGCTTGTAATGTAATATGTTTTAATATCTTTCATTTGATTTCATGCAAAAATAAAGCTATCTACATATTCTTTCATTTAGTAGTATCCATCTGGAACACCATTAGCATAATATTTAACGGAACCTCTTGCCCATGTGAAGTATGTATCAGTGCAAACCCACATTTCGGGCGCTGGAGGGTGTACGTTTGGATTGTTAACATCAAAGTTATAATATGTATCGTTAGCACCTTTATACAAAGGTTGACCTTTGAATTTGATTGTAACCGTGTTTCCACCAGTATCAACACCATCGAATACATAACCGGAATTAGTACGTTCAAGTTGGAAGTTGATACAAAAGCTGGTGGCATCGGAGATAGTATTCTTATAACGTGTTCCGTCAGGTGCATTCAAAGACATTGTCCAAGAATCTTCAAGTTCATGGGATGGTCTGAGAGAGCCATCTAATTCATTACTTATTAATTGATATTGATAGAAACGTGGACCAATAGTTGAATCAAATTCTGTATCTGGATACTTAACATTGTTGATGGTGAGCTGTACATTCTGGTACATAATATTATCGAAACATGTTATTTCATTAGTTCTTTTTGGGAACATGACTGTGATGTTGGTAGCATTTGAAAGAGCAATTGATTTAGAAACATCTAGACCTGCATCTGTTGCAAGACCTTGGAAACCTTCACGTACAAGTTGCTGAGATGGTATGAGAAGAGGTGTGTTGAGTTCACGAATGAGTCCATTGAGGCAGTCAGGTTTGATTCCAAAGCCAGCAAGATCTGATTTCATGGTTACAATGGTTCCACCACGACAGTTAAGAATTACTTCTTCAGTCTTGTATGCAATGACTTTAGTGGAATCACCAAGGACTGGAAGCGTTTGGAAACCATCATTTTGCAAATCATTTGAACCATCTTGAGGAGCATCTGCAAGCTTGTATTCAGTTACAATTGTTGCTGGAGAACCAATTTGAGAGAACTTGTTTGAGATTGTCATGTTGGCTGGAACGTCTTGCTCTATGGTAGAACAGTTAAGGAGTTCTTCAATTTCTTTAACAACAGATGGTTGGACTTGATGCCAAACTAATGCTTCTGTTGATGATTTAATTTCTTCTTCAATCTCTCCACAAATGGAGTTTGGATAGAGTTGCCAAGCTTGGAATGCAAGCTGATCTGTAAAGTAAATGGATGCTTCAAATGTGACTTTATGAGGTTTACCGTCTGCAAGTAATGTAAGTGGAACGTAAACACCACATACTGAAGGGCTCATGCGAGATGTATTCTCCCACAACGAATACCTGTGTTTGGCAGGCTCTTTGGCATCAATTGGTTTGATAGAATTGTATGCAAATGATTCACGAATGAGTTCATCTTGCTGATATTCTTTAAGCATAACGTTATCAATCCATAAGCGAGCATCTGAAAAGAGTTCTACAGCATGTTTGAAACCAATGAATATACGATTTAAGTTTGCTGTATCATCATCTAAATGCAATTCTTTATTAAGTTGGACTACAAGATCAAGCTTTGCTGTAACGAAATTCTTTTCCATTTGTGAGATGGTATGACCTTGATGTGTCCATTTGATTTTCGTTTTGGTTCCAATTGGCATGGGAGCATCTTTATCATCAACATCTTCTGTAAACCATCCAAATGTATGATCACCACCATTGTATGCAATGAGATTTCGAAGTTTTGATTGGAAGAATTTTAGGACATCACCTTCGTCATTACCGGTGTTCTTGAGTTGGGCGTTCTGATATGTCATTCTTTGAGCTTGCATTAAAAAAGATTCGTGTGAAGTTACATTTTTGAGATTTTAATACAAACCCAAAGAAAATGGCATTCGGAACCTGGTTTAAGAACTTGCTGGTGAAAGGAAAGAATTTCATAAAGAAAGCATCTCCATACATTCGTAAGGGAATTGAAATAGCACGAAAAGTTGGACCTATGTTTGGTGATACAGTTGGCGGCATCGTTAATAGTATTGCTAATGGAGCTGATTACTTACTGAATAAAGTTGCTCCAATTCCACCTAAAACAAACCCAATCAAACCAAAACCTTTACCAATAGATTTCACAAATTTCGATTCAATAATTAAAGACGATTCAAACAATAAGGTGGAAATGATTCAAAGACCAATTCTTGGTGGAAATAAAGGTAGACTAACTCCAATCTTGAAGTGATTTAAATGAGTCCATTGATGATTTAATGTGATTGTTTATTTTTATGTGACATCAAATGGAAGTAAAAGTGATTGGACCCATTAAAGAATATTTGAAAACATTTAATACTCCAGATGAATTCAATCTGTGGTATGCTAAAAATAAAGACGAGATTGATAAGATTACGACTCATAAACTTAATAAGATGTATTACATTGAGGGATATCGTATTACAAAAATCAAAGGTGTACTTTGTTTAAAGAAATCTGTCAAGAAACAGGTAGATGATTCACAAAATGATCCACAAATTGATCGTGAAAATGAGTCTGCAATCTTGGATATACAGAATGAAATAGAGCAACTCAAAAGTGATATTCTTGCAATCAAGACAGCCATCAACGACATTGTTAAAGCAATTAATGGTGAATGATATTCTTAAAACCTTTTTCCAAATATTTTTGAATCCATTTTCATTAGGATTTTAGGTCCGCCCTATTTTGGGCACACCCATTTTTGAGACTTTTGCAAGCCTATGTTTGCATCCATTTTAATTAACTGTAAATGTATAATCAAAGCTTTACGACTTCGTTTGGGAATCAAGACTCATTCAGCTACGTTCATGATATGGTCAGAGATTGCTTGAGAAGAAATAAAGGGCAAGTCACGAATGCATTGATCAGAAAGATTCACAAAGACATCAATATTTACTATAATTCTGTGAATATATTCGTTGGCAAACAAGGTTCCGGAAAGACGTTATCAGCAATTGAAGAAATCATTAAAATAGCTTCAATTCCAAATGCAGCACATCGTCTCATATATGTATCCAAAACAGGTGAACAGAAAGATGTTACATTTGAGTCATTAAGGGAACTCATTGAAATACCAATAGCATATGTTTCTCAAGAGAATGCTGAAGAATATGTTAATGCATTATTGAATTATACGCAACTATATTACACAATAAGGAAGGAACATTTAGAGAATCAAATCATTGATGAGCAACGAATCGAGATATTCAAAGCATTGAAAGTTAATGATTTTCGTGCACCAATGTTGCATACCTTGATACTATTTGATGATATTGCTAATAACAAATTACTTGCAAATGAGAAATCATATTTCAATAATCTGATGACTACATGTCGACATAACCATATATCATTCTTCTTGAATATCCAGTTCTGGAAATCGCTATCAACAACCATTAAATCTAATGTCTCTACGGTATTCGTATTTGGGACATATTCAAAAGAGCAGTTGAGATACATTACTCATCAGATTACTATGAGTATATCATTTGATGAATTGTATGAACGATACAAAAATATGAATAAACACCAGAAGATCATAATCGATTGCAATAATGGAAATGTAATATAGAATATGTTCTGAAACGATTCACAAAGTATTATTTTTATTCATAGATTGCTTGCATTTGTCGTTGTTTCATGGCCCATGAATCTGTTAATGAATTTCTGAAATTGTCATTTCTATTTAATGATGCAACAATCTTGTTCTTGACATCAGTAATGAACTGTTCTCTTTGTGTAGATAACATGTCATGAACATATGCTTTGATACGTTCTTTAACAGCTGCTTTATTGAATAACCATTGTTCGAATTGTTTAGAACATAAGCTTCCATTAGTCCAATTGACTTCATAATCTGGAGTTGATCTACGCTTCATTGAAACGAAATCTTGACGCAATGCTGGCAACTGTTCACGAATTGAATTAAGGAATGGAATCTTAACGTTAGTATCATAGAATTTAGAAGCCATTGTTGCTTCATAAGCTTTCTTTCCACTGAGATCTATTGCAATACTACGTGCTAATTTAGCTTTCTCAACGTTATTACCTGCTACCTGACGGAATGCTGCTTTACAAGCTGGAGCGACAATCAATTGTGCAAATGCCCTATATGGAGAGAATTTAGTAGGTGCATGAGTTGTATGTTTCTTATATTTACGTCTGAATTCTTCAGTAGTTGGATCTTCTCCACCCCATGCAGTGATTGCAGACATATCATCGTTATATTCAGGTGCATAATATTCATCATTTAAGAATTTGCGATATGACGTTTCTTTACGTTGTTGTGGTGTTGGATGTGTTTGATAATATGCACCTTTGAATGGAAAATCTGATGCTTTGGTTGTGTATCCATTAACTGCTACAATTTTGCCATCACGTCTGACAACGAATTCATCAATTCCATCTTCATCAAGGTCTTCAAAATCACCTTGAAACCTATTATTTCCACCAGTTGGTTTGGCATTCCATAAACCGAATTGACCTGACATGAAGTTTGCGGATCTGACAATATCACGTGCTTGTCTACTGCTAACGAGATTCTTTAATGTATGCTGCTTGATGTCTTCAGCATCTTCTGGATTATAATTGAACCCAATTGGAATTCTTGCTGTATGTCTACGTTCATGAACCTCTGCAGGTAATTCTTCTGCTGGGAAATGTTGATCATATTCGAGTTGTCTACTTCTATTTGGTTGACGAATTTGAATGACTTCTTCATGTGCAGGTTCAGGTAATGGTTGTGGTTGTGGATTCTCTTGAGGCGGGAGTGCTGGTATATCTGACATTTGCCTTGACGCAAAAATATTATCAAGCATCTTTTGATATGATTAATTTACCAGAATGGCCAGCATGGGCAGCCACGACAGCGAGGACAGTTATCTTCTGTTATTTTCAAAGATCCAGTATTTCTAATTGAATCATTTAGCATGAATCTAACAAGAACTATATCTCTTGGTCTCAAAGATCTCACTACTTCATAGGACCATCCGTTACCCATTTTTATTAATGTTGATTTACGTTTTCGGTTATGGTAATCTATAAGAAGATAAGACTTATCTTGGGCATGGCATGCTTCAACTCCATAGAATAAAATTGAATTCACATAGTTTGGTTTAGCAATTTGCTCTACGAATTCACGTGTGAAACCTACATCATTTATATTTATATTTTGAGTATCAATGTCAAAATAATGACACACATGTTGAATGTAATTACTAATTGTTGTATCTCGAGGTGTTTCTGGAACAGTATTTGGAATCAAATTGTTATCAAATTGATTATTTTTTCGTTTGTCTCGATGATTACGACTATTTTCACGATCTTCGTTTTCTAATTCTCGAAGTCTAATGTCTGCCTCAATTGACCTCATGGCTATAGCTGTATTATTATCATCAGTATGAGTAATGACATTCAATGCATTTTGATTAGGCTCTGATACTGAACCATGTGAACCATTTAAATCCATTGTTCGTTTATTATTTAAATTAATGTGGCTCAAATCAAAGAGTCGACTTATGAAGCCACCCCGTTGTTGTTGTATTCGATTTGGAGTTGGTGATCGTGATGGACTTGATGACGATGCAGCTCGTGGTTGATAAGGATTTCTATGGACAGCTTCTTGTCTATATGGTTGACGTTGGTGATGTTGCTGATGTTGTTGCTGATGTGGTTGCTCATATTGCTGTTGATATTGCTGTTGATATTGTTGTTGATATGGTTGTTGATATGGTTGTTGATATTGCTGCTGATGTGGTTGTTGATATGGTTGTTGATATGGTTGTTGATATTGCTGCTGATATGGTTGTTGATATGGTTGTTGATATGGTTGTTGATATGGTTGTTGATATGGTTGTTGATATTGCTGTTGATATGGTTGTTGATATTGCTGTTGATATTGTTGTTGATATTGCTGCTGTCGTGGTTGCAGTTGATATTGTTGCTGTCTTGGTTGCAGTTGATATTGTTGTTGTTGTTGTTGTTGCTGTCGTGGTGGTGGTGGTGGTGGTGGTTGCTGCCTTTGATATTGTCGCTGATTTGGTGGTTGTTGTTGCCTTTGATATTGATGATATGCTAGATCAGGATTAGCATGTTGAGCATTAGGAAGAACTGGACTTTGAGCTCGAGAATTACTAGATGAATCAAATATGTCAACCATTTTATACTTTGATTGGCACCAAAAATTGTTTAACTTTGAGATAAATGACTGCAATATTAACCAAACAAAATGCATTAGATGGAGCCTTGGTAGGAGGTTCTGGCAAAGGTGGTGATGGAATATTTGATTCAATTCATGTTAAAGGTGATGCCACAATAGATGGTAGTTGTAAAATCTTCTTTGGTGAAGAATATGGTGAACCTCAAAGTGTCAAAGAATGTTTCGAAACATTTGGGAAAGCATTAACGGATATAACTAGCGACATTCAATCACATCGAACCGTTATCGATACACATGGAACCGAACTTGCTGACCATGAAGATAGAATATCAACTTTAGAGAATGCTCCTCCATCTGCAATCGAGAAGGTAATGACTTATGAAGAAGGTTGTGATGAATTCATAATTGATGCAAATAATATCCATAAATTAAGTGATTTGGATCTAAGAGATTCTCAGGGAGAAGTCCGTTCGGATCCTCAGGGCCATTCAACATACAACATTCTTGAGATTGATTACTCTGGATCTGTAAGTGGACAAGTCTTTGAGATCATCTTTCCCAAGAATCTTGAAATTGAAAATGCTTATATTTCATTTGAGAATGAATCATTCACGAATCCCATTATTGAATACATTGATGAGAAATATCAATTAAAGTACGTCAGCAATGAATCAAAACCTCGAATATACATGTCGAAATCTGCAATCTATGACCCATTTGAACTATATACTGATGGATTCATGAAGATCAAATTCATTGGGAAAATGCATCAAATCTCAGTTATTAAAGATTGTGCTGAAGGTACATTAATGAATCTCAAGTGTAATCTCATTGATGCTGACAATTGCTTCAAACTCTATAGGTCTCCTTTACCTGACTTCTATACAATCAAGTCAATCGGGGATTACAATTTGGATACTGCAAATGGTTTATATTATGCTGACTGGGGATATAATCCTGATTCCGATTCATTCAATTCACTCATTGAAGGACAGACATTCGAGCTTCATGATAACGTATTTGGGACTCATTACAAGCTTACTAAATCTGGAGGTAAATGGATTGGTACCAATTATTGCGTTAACATTCCACTGAAGATGCGTAAAGAGAATTCATATGGATCTTTGAATAGAGACATTCCATACATTTCAATCAAGAAGAATGCTGCAAACATATTTGCTTTGAAAGGTCTAATCAATTTTGAATCCGGGAACGGTCATTCAGACCTAAGGAACGAAGTTCCGAACCCATTAAAGATGATGCTTGACAAAGGTATGATAACATATAGTTCCAATACTAGAATGGGTGATCCAGATGAAACCAATGATGTCTGGCGTGTATGGTTTGGATGCAATGAAGATAAGAGTGGAGACTATTCTGCTACATTAACCCTTGATGGACATACTTATGAATTCGTCATTGGATTCAAATATTCATGGAAGCATGAGCATACATATGAGATCAAAACCGACAACTATTTTGAATATATCCCTTACCGTTATGAATCATTTATTGAAACAGATTCTGATAATTTGAGAGTTTACATGAAGGCTGATCCAGAATTCAACATCCCAATTGATGAAAATATTGAATACCCAGGTGGCAATACATTCGAATTTCTAGCTTCAACGGGTTACTATTCTGTATCACCTAGACCGGAATCTTGCACAACATTGATGACAAACTTCAATATCCAAACATCTGGAATAGTCATTGGAGAGAATATTGAATCACATATCTTTGAATTGAATTCGTTAGGGAATGTTGTTGATATAGCTGTTAACGACATATCATCTTTAGAGAAATATTGTAATCGTTTGCAGAAAGAATTTGATGACATGCAACCTAAATTCAGCTGGTTTGATTACATTGCCGGTAAGTTCGTTAACATTGGATCATCTGTATTTACATTTGGGAAAGTCGGAGCTGGAGATCTATTGCAAATCTCTATTGATGGAATTAAAGGTCTTTCTAAACTATCATTTGCCAAAGATGCTGATAAAGATGATGGAATAGAATTAGAAGATATTGATGAAGTCGTTAGAGACAAATCTGTGAATCAATCAAGAGAAATCATTAAAGAATTGACATATGTCGATACCATTATTGAAATCCCAAATGAGAAATATTGTCACAGATATTATACTGATACATTGAAAGGTACATTAGAAGTTGAAACCAAAGTGGACAATGAAGGTGAAGTAATCAAGTTAAATACATATTCCATCAATGAAGATAAGAGTTTCACATTGCAAAGCAAGTACGACACCTCAGGTGATGCGAAGCAAGTATCAAATGAGTCATCAAATGGGTCACTTTATGAAATTACTTTCGAAGATCCATATCTAATGATTCTTACCATGGGAAGTCATGAACCATTATCTGTTAGAATCAAGTATACAACCAAAGTTGAGAATTCTGAATTAGGTTTAGGTGAAACGTTAACAAATAAGCAATTGATGTCTGCAGCTGCTATCAAGAAACTCATTGAAAACCATAAAACAAATTGGTTGAATGAGATCCCAAAAATGCCAGAGAATTTGGTTACAAATGAATCGTTAACGACTACATTAAATGATTATGCAAAGCTTACAAATTTAGAAGAGTATTCGAAGAAACAGGACTTACAGTCTTATCGTAAAATGAATGATTTAAGTATAACAAAGCTAAATCAATTCGAAATTGATAGAAGTATAGAAGAAAACGGTATTTGTCATCATGTTTATGAAAAATGTTTCATCAAATTTAGATATAATGGTATTGAATATGATTATGTATTCACAACCGGTAATTTTAGTTCACTAGGATATTGGTGCGATAACTTCATTGATGTTGAAGGTACTGAATACAGTTTGTTTTGGAAGTATGATGGTACATTACTGCTAGAAAATTCAACAACAAATTGTGAAGGACCGATGGTTTATATTATATCAATTTTGGCTGAAGACGGAACAGATGAAATAGCAATGAAGAGTGAAATCCCAGAAATTATTGAGGATCAAACAACAATTCAATTCGAAATCATCAATAATACAATTCCTGATTTGGATTACGCCACACATCATGAACTGATTGAGCAATATGGGTTGGATATTGTTTCATCAGACAATTTCTATACGGCCCATTATGTTTACGTTGATTATTCGTACAATGACGATGATGATGATCAACCCTCTCAGATACTGCATATCGACGGAAGTAGTTCTGGTCTTTGGATTCTGTATCACTCCCATAAATTAATCAATCCAGGAACTGGTGATACACCGGAAATACTATCATGTTCAATAACCAAAACTATCGAACCAACAGACAAAAACGCTTATTCGGCTAGATATGTGTCGAAGACTTATGCATTAAAATCTGATATTCCTACTGTTGATCTAGAACCATATGCACTCAAGACTGATATTCCTACTGTTGATCTAGAACCATATGCCACTAAAACTAATAATATCCCATATGAAGTTGACAGAAAGGATGGTGGAAATTCTTTTGTATTTAATTTAGCTAAGAAACCTACGAATTTTGGTGTAAAAATAGTACTGAGGTGGACAAATTCTGCGAACGAGCCAGATTGGGTGGGTATCACAGCAGATGTTATAAATGGTACTCTTCAAAATATAGAAGTCCAAAATGCTACTAGCGGTACCAAGAAAAGGTTTACATTCCCGGGGCAACAAGGATATACTCAAATTAGGTTAGACACCAGCATTTATTACTGGAAAGATGGTAAAGTCAGATTTTTGAACGTTAATTCCAATTTTTCTGATGAGACTCTCCTAAATTATGATCCTAACGAAACATACTTTACAGAATATGTGACTTATGGTGGAGATCTAGAACCTTATGCACTCAAAACTGACATTCCTACTATTGATCTAGAACCTTATGCATTGAAGAGTGATATCCCAGAACCAGTTGACTTGACACCATATTACACTAGTGCCCAGGCGGATGAGAAGTTTGTTGATGAAGATGAATTGGCTTATGAATTAGATAAGTATGAGACCAAGGATGTGGCTGATGGAAAGTATGCTTTGAAAACGGATATCCCTGAGGTACCAACAGATTTGGTTAATGAATCTACACTGAGTACAGCATTATATGGCACTGAATTGAGTATTGAATATCCAGATCCAGTTCGTGATTATATATTTGTAAAACCATACTTACCAGAAACCGATATACATATGATTTTTGATATTCATTGGGGTTCTTCCAATGATTACACTAACAATATACAACATTATGATTTGATGTTCAAGCCTTATGAAAAATATATGAGAGGATATAGAATGATGTTAGATAATGGATCATATATTGTATGGTATGATCGTGGTGAATTTATGGTGTATAATTCAAGTGGCAATACTCAATGGTTAATCAACGTCATTAAAGCTCAAATCGAATCACCATTTGTAAAAACTGAGAGTATTACTAATGAAGGTTCCCAACAATTCACAATTCAATGTACACAGAATGATCGTGGTTGTGTAGTTCCTGATGATGATGTAAGGAAAGTATTCACTACCAAAAATATTATCGTCAAATTCAAACGAAATGCTGATGATGCATCATATGAAGAAGCCGAATACGAATACAGTTTATTTAAAAGTTTGAATATGATTTACAAATCAACCAGTGGTGAATTAATAAATATTAATTATAATACCCATATTGTTTCATTGAGAGCTGAGGATGATACATTGACTAATATATATGATGCATCTATCACATTAATCAGCAACCAACCTGTGAATGATAATATGATTACTTCGGTGAAATATGTGAATGATAACTTTGCATTGAAGAGTGAATGTGATAATAAATATGTTCCCAAAGAAGGTAATTCAACTATTAATGGAGCGTTGACAGCTAATTGTACAACTTCAAGTAATACTTTATCTGTTTTCTCATCATATGATAATAAATGTGTTATTAGGTTTGGTGTATTAAATAATGATAATTATGGATTATTACGATATAGTAGAACTGATAATGGTGATAAATTTGTTACATTAGCAATAGGTGGTTATAATTATATAACTTGTAAACATTTAAATAATGATCTTAATAATGTTGATAGAAATATTACTTTAATTTATAAAACAATTATTGAAAAAGATTTAGTTGTGAAAGGTAAGATAACATCCAATGGTTCAAATACAATCACTCACTACTGTCCAATCGAAGCAGGTCAAAACATATCTGATTTCGTTGCAGGAAAGCCTGTATTCATGAGTGGACATGTATATAAATATGTTAACGGATCCTTCATTAGTTCCACTGCTAACGATTCAACTGATTGCATTTGTAGTGTAGTAATCAATGGATCCTATAAAGAGTTCGTTGGAGTGATTACAGAAGTGGATGCTGAAAATGGATGTATCAAATTTGCTTCTCATGGAGACATGTTATTCACAGTTGATGATGCAAATCTCTATCAAATTGGTGACGTAATTCTCTATAATGGAAAGATCTTGGATGAAGATTATGCAATGACTTTACGCATTCAGCAATCAATTGTTGGAAAGGTGACTGCAAAAATAAATGAAACGACATTAGCAATATTCAAATCTTAGACTTTAATAGATCTTTTTGCAATTTTTTCACGAATCATTTCAGGGCATCCAACAAAGAATCCATCAGCAAATGCTTTACATGGATAGTATTCAATTTCTTTACCATCTTTGTTGACAAAAGAAGCTGGTTTCAGGTCAATGGATAGTATTGAACGATTGCTATTTGGTCCGTAATCTTTTATTATTTTTGATTCTCCAACCTTGATGAAAACATTTTTAGCTTTGAATATTTTTCTTATATCATTTCTATCAAATATGCAATGCTTATTAAAACTCACATACATTGGACTGATGACATATATGTTTTCATTGAATTGATCATTTTTGACAAAATTACTATCATATGATATCCATAATGATTCATTGAGATCAATGAGAGGTTCATTTTCTTCTGCCAGAATAATATCTTCAATATCTGCTATACCAAGGAATTTTTCAACGAATGATGTTGGTGTAAGATACAAATATGGCTTGTAATCGTCACCTTTTGCTTCAGCAAATTCCCTTTTGGGATCGGTGTTGTGTAGCATGGTGTTTTGCATTTTATCTTTTGTCTGCAGTAAAAAATTATGTTTAATAAATATATTTGCATCGATTCTCAAAATCAATCCACCATGTGAAATTTGGGAAGCAAAAATGCAAAAACCGTTCCCAGGTGGACATGTAGTGCAATCAAAATCCTGAAATAAACAAGCCTGAAAATCCTATTTTTATACATCCACCTGGGAATAGAAGAAGAAGAAAGAATTCCGTATATGACCTTTCTTTCACCCTAGCACGACCGGAACGCATTAGCGAACATCGTCTAGATGTGGAACCATTATAACTCTTCTTTCAACCTAGCACGACCGGAACGCATTAGCGAACATCATCTAGATGTGGAATTATAATGGCTCTTCTTTCAACCTAGCACGACCGGAACGCATTAGCGAACATCATCTAGGGACGAGATCATATACGGAACCTCTCAGAAGAATATGAAGAATTTTACAAATAAAAACGGTCCATAGCAGAATCGAACCAGGTACTCCGGATTACCATGGAAACGACTTACCACTGAGCCGTGTCTGGCCAGACATAAATTTGGATCCATATAGAGATTTATTTATAAGAGGGTGTCACTTTTTGGCTTGGAAACGCTATCCGCTTTGCGGAGTACGAAGTAACTCAGTGTAGGAAGCAGATAGAGCGGTTTTGACGATAGATTTGGGATATCGTTTTCGACGGTTATAAGGTCAATTTAATTCACCTTAACCGCCAAGGTCAAATTATTTCACCTTTCCCATATATGGAAAAATATAAGATTTTGCTTCCAATTTTCTGAAGACCATATCTCAATGAATACTCAACCGATTTTGACGAATCACATATCAAAAGAAAGCGTAGATAAAGTAGAATCTAAATATCATTTTAGAAGTAAATTTGATGAACCAGAAGTATATGTATTTGAGCATTTATATTTACATTTTTGATTAACAATGTAATTTAGCATACCATTCGCAAAGCGAAGTGACCTAACAGGTCATTTTCAATGATATTCCATACTTGATGAATTGACTGTAAATGTTATTATAAGCATATTTTAGGTCTTCGGTTTTACCTTCTTTGGTTACCAATATTTTTGAAACATAGATGATCTTATCTGATTTTCCACGGCATCCGCTGCATCCAATATCTTCATTCAAGACTAATTCAACTTTCTCACATCCAGTTAATAATTTGATCATTTCCATCAACAACTTGCTTTCACAGACAACATATGAATTCACTTTTAATGGATTGTTCTCATACATTTCAACTAGCATTTCAAGAAATCTGTTTTTCTTGTCAAGCTCATCTAATTCATTTCCCAAATCTGCGATACCCCTGTCTTGTGCTAAATGGAAAGGATTGTTTGTTGGTTGTGGAGATACTGATTGATATTCCGGATTCGTCATCTGAGTATTTGTAATTGGACCATTCCCTTGAGCAACTTCCGGTTGGGGAGCTTGAATAAAATTTACATTTGGATTCAGAGGTTGAACATTTGGATAAAGGGGAATGGAATTTGCTCTTGGATGACCTGGTTTGATATTAATGTTTACATTAGTCTGTTGCTCTTGCTTTATCGTATTATCTGTCTCACTGGATAGTATACGTGCTTGTCTAAGTGTTCCTGTCATTTTCATTAATGCAAAAATAGATTTAGCATCTAATTTTTTTAAATTGTCTTTCAATCAAATCATTTTTGAGATACATCTTACCATTCAATTCAACAGCAACGATTCCATCTCTGTTATAATATTCTCCAACAATTCCCTTGAATGATTTGGCACCTTTTCGCTTAATGATATTTGGACTTTCAATCATAATTTCGTAATCATTCTCGAAACCAACCAATGGAACGAACCTCTCATTCATATTCATTTGTGTCTTCGTTAAAAAGTTATTAGAGATAGTCCTTTGGACATATTATCTTTCAGATATACCTATTAGCAGCAGCTCTATTGAGTAGTTTGCGGACTTTCATGCAATGATCATATTTCTTTTGGATTCGTTCACGTTGTTTCATTTTCTTAGGATTGTCAGATTCTGGTTCACTTAAGATCTTTCGATAATACTGCAATCTTGATGCAATCATCTTCAATGTCTGCGTTGCAAATGATTTACGTTCATGTCTTTTCTTTAATGGTGGTAATGCTAATGTTTCATTTTCATTTGTATTTGATTCCATTCTTTGGCTCTCATTAAAATATCAACAGCAAACATATAAACATCTCTTTAACAAAAACCAAATGAATCAAACTTACGAACTCAACAATAACGTGGATCACATCATTCAATACATCAAGAATTCAATACTTTGGGGGCCAAGTAGTGTAGACCATTCAGATAATTTTGATAGATTGCATGATCATAATTATGCTGGCTGGTTTGATGATAATTTTGATGACGATGATGATGATCCATTTACAGATTATTATAAGCAACCAAGAACATTGGAATTAATAAATAATCTTCTCAACAGCCATTCAACATTTTCAAGATTTATTCGTGACAGAATCATTAAATGGTATCAACGTAAACATCTTTATGACAAGCCTAGATTTAATTTAGATGAGAATGTATTGAGCAATTTCATTAAAGTAAATGTCACAACAATTAACAAAGAAGTCATTGAATATATGGAATATACAAAGAAACAGATCATTGAATATCAAGAACGCAAGAAACGTCAAGCTATTGAGAAACAAGAACGTAGAAAACGTGAGAGGATTGAAAGGCGTGAACAAGGATTGCAAGCAGCTCATGAGGAATTAAATAGGCTCCTTAATCTCAAAATACAAAAGGGTAAGACTAAATTCTATGCAAATAATGTATTCAGAGATTGGAATATTCATCCAGAAGATATGACTAAATTATGGAGAGAATATAATGAAAGATGGATACCACCAACCCAAAGAGGCAAACCACAACCTCAAAGACCTAGACCAACGATAGCTTACGATGACACATTTGAAGACAAGCTTATCAAATACCTTAAAACACATTCAGATGAGAGACATCCAATGTCATTCGCTGACTTTCAAAAGCTAACTAAAGGTTGGCCTGATTCGTTTACATCAATTGAAGATTGGTATCAAACCTACATTGAAAAGCATCCATCCAACATTGCTCCAGAGAAGATTCAAGTGAATTCTATTGGATTCAAATCACCAAAGAAAGTTAAAGCATTGAAATCTAAATATCCAAATATTAAGTCTCCTGATTCATTTACAACATCATACTTTCCATTAAAGCAGAATAAGAAGCTATATCAACTTCACAAGGTTTGTCCAAAAAAGACTTACATCATTGACATAATGTTTTGTGATAAGTATGCATATCTCATTGCAATCAATGTCAACACTAGATTCTTATATGCAGCCCCAATGAATAAACCTGTATTCACCACAACTAATCACGACAATCAAGAACAGCATTACATGAGATATTCTAAAAATGCAGACACATACATCAATGCTTTGGACTCATTAATCAAATCAGGAATGGATGTTCGATACCTTCAAGGTGATGGAGAGAAAGCTTTCGATGCACATGACACATGGGCTTACTATGATTCTCATAACATTGAATTCAAACCAGTCCCAAGAATGAAAATGGGTGTATATCCAGACTTCATGAAAAAGGAACAAAAGCAATCGAAAACAGATCCAATGCATGGTTCTTTAGGGATTCTTGATAGAGTGATTCGCACACTTCGAGACATGGCATACCACATTGAAGTTGGAATCATTACACCAAATATCATGAAAGAGCTTGTCAATCAATATAACAATGTACCTCATGCAACGTTATCCAAATATGTTGGCTTTGATGTTACACCACAAATGGTCCAAGATGATGAAGAAATAGAGAACTATATCATTAGACAAATCATGAAAGAGAATGAAAAGGTTACAAGTAGAGCTGGATTTAAACTAGAGAATGGCACACCAGTGAAGCTTTATAATGAAAAGGATTCAATGGCTAAAAGAAGATCAATCATTCAACCAGGAAAGTATCACATTGTTGACTACCATGGAGGATATTATGAAGTCGAAGATGAGAACAAAAATAGACAATTCATTCCAAGATTTAAGCTTGCAATTGACATTTAATGTAATACTTTCTTGTAATATTCTGGATTATACATTCTGATGATCTTATACAATACATTGATATTTGAATGTTTTGCATCTTTCTTGACTGTTTCGAAATTCATTGAAGCTTTGCATGTCAAATTACATTTGAACTCAACATTATAAAATGCTTTATCTCTATTATCTGGAGATAGACACTTAATTGCTCCAAACAATGGTAACAAAGTAAGTCTATCATCTATTTTTGAAGCATAATTGTGAACTTCCATACCAAATAATCCATCAACCAACTTCATCTCTTCATCTACAGGAAGGTATGTTAACGGTTCATCATCATCATCATCATATTCTTTACTATTTTTACCTGAAAGATCCAACTCAACACCTAAAGATTTGATTACATCTGTTGCCGTTCTCTTGATAACTGAATCCCAATTACCTTGATAGAATTCATATCTTCCATTCTCATTTTCAGAATCAGGAAGCATTAGGCCATGATATGAATTGCAATCAACAGAAGCAAAGTAATCTATATCAAACTCATCACATTCGAAACATTTGACATATGCATTCTTATATAAACCTGGAATATTATGATTTGCATAAATATGAAGACTACCACTTCCAGTCTCAATAATGATATCATCTTCAGAGAGTTTACTAATTATTGATTGCTTGATTTCAAATCTTTTCTTTTGAGGTAACTTCTTATTAATATCAATGTCAATCACTGCAAAACCAGGAGTTTCATTTACACTCAAAACCATTCCAGTCTGATTTCTACATTTAAGATCACCAATATGTTTACCATCATAGGATCCATGTTTGGACTTATTGAATGTAATCTTGAAGTTCTCATCAAATCTAGTTCTCAATGGTAGATCCCAATGACCTTCATCAAAATCATTTATATAAGTTGGGATATCATTTGAATCTCCATTTGCAGAGACCTCACTTTCATTTTCAGAAATATTCTTTCCAAGTTCAAGTAATTCAGCATCTAAATCTTTATTGTTCATTATATTTTTGAATTCATTTTCACATTCTTTAGCATACTCTTCACATGATTTGATAATAACATCATTAGCAGTCAAACCTTTAATGAATGGAATGCAAGTTTGATCTTCCAATACTATCATTTTGTTATGAAATCCAGTCAACGCATTCTTCTGAATAGTCACCTTAGACATTTGATTACGATTCATTTGGAGATTAATATTCTTACCTGGAAAGACACAATTATTAACAATGATTGCATAATAATCAGTTGGATTAATGCTATTCTTTTTCAATGATACACCTTTGACTTTCAATGATTTAGTTTCCATGGAACCATTTTCTTTATTATTCCAAATTGTATAACATTTAGGACATAATGCAACTTGATTATCACCATATTTTTCAACAGCAGCACCCAATATTTTCTTCTCATCAGCAACGGTTCCAATAGCTGGATTTGGCATGAATTGATAAACATATTTATCATAGAATTCTTTATCTTTAACGATTGCATCGAAGACTTGCTCACCATGTCTATTCATATCTCCAGCAATTGCAAAGTAAACACTATCTGTATCACATGATGTGAAATGCATTCTTTCAACATCTAAACATTTGAAAAGGAAGTCATAAATGAAAACCAAATACCAATACTTTGCATTATCAAGAGTGAAGAATGACTCTTGAACACATGTCTTACATCGGAAATTCTTGGGCTTACGTTGAATCATATATGAATCATTTCCAATTGGATATCCATTTACATAAGTCTCACTTGCAATGTCAATGAAGGCTCTATCACGATCTACAATCTTGACTTTATCATAATGTTCTGTATTGAGACCATCATATCCATAAGATCCATTCATACTAATTTTATAGAACTTCTCATTTCCAGGTTTCTCTCCACTTAATATCTTCTGACGTTCTCCCATAAACTCATTAACGAATGCATTGAAACCTCTATGGCAATCATATATTGTAACATTCTGGATATCAACAACTTTCAAACCATGGTCAATCAGAAACCATAAATAATAGCAACCAAATGTCTTGAATTCACCTCTTGTATCAAGAGTCATCGTTAGCTTGGTATCAGATTTGTCAACTGAATGGATATTATTGTCTTTACCATATTTGTACATGTATGAACCGATTATATCTTCATCATTTTTGATCTCAAAATTGCGAAATACAGGTGGGAAATTAATGAAATCATTAATCAAATCTTTGGGACATTCTAACTTAACAGTTGCATGAAAGATGAATTTGGGATTCTTATCAAACCTATGTTTGGAATTGATTATACTCATACAAGTATGATATACATTTGGTTTCCGCTTACCATTCTCATCATAGCAATCATATGAATTTAACATTGAACCTGGCATGTACATGATACCTCCATGATATTTGTTGAATGAATGCCAATTACCAGAACATGCTGAAGGATACAATGAATTGAAATCAACTCCAACTACATGTGAAACAACATTATCAGTATATCTGACAACAACTTTATTAGCTTCTTCATCAAAATATAAACGTGTAATGCAAGTCTCACCTCTAAGATTGACTCGATGCATAACATTTGAAAGACCACCAGTTATACCAGCACGTAAACGATAATATTCAGCTTCATTGGTAATAGTCATTGGCAAATGATTCACTTTACAGAACTTCTTGAGCTGGATTCTTAAACGAGTAACCTTATCATCATCATCTGCACGAAGGCTATTACATACTTCACAAGCAAGTTTGCAATTGGATAATTCATGACCTATTTCATTATTGATTCGATCTAATGTTGGCTTATTAGTCCATGAGAAGTGTTCGCCACAAAGATGGCATTTACCTAATTCTTGATCTTCATATATCTTCATGAATGCATCGAAATCAGCTTCAGAAACACATTTAGAAAGGTCTCTTAAAGGTTTGGGCTGCTTACTTTTCTCTTGCTTCAAATTCCATTTCTCATCTTGACTGTAATATGAATTGACCTTATATGTCCACCATTCTTTGGTTGGCTTGAATGTATTCTTTGAATTCAAAACACCATAATCATAGTCAATATCAAAGTTCTTATAAGCCATTGCATACTTGATTTCAGATGCATTACGTGATAAAGAAAGATTAGAGAGCATGTCGACACCATATTTAGCATTCATTTCAATGAGGTTATCAATAGGTTTGATCATCATTTCAACATCATTATCATTATATGCTAACAGATATTCCCATCTGTCAATGAATCTTTTGGAATCTTCAAGATATTCTTCATATTCTTTATTTGATAATGCATTCTTTTGATTGAGATAGCTATGGAAATCTTTATGTTTGAATGGCTCTGACATACTTAGGACATCATCAAAGTTCTCACTATTTACAGCTTCATATGGGAATGTACCTTTAACAGAATTCTCTGCACCACCAAAGTCAACACCAAATTGTTTAAGAGTACCTCCACTGATGAATGCTTGAGCATCAATGAAACGTAATCCAATTACACCTTTATCAGTAGATGTTTTGAGAATGAATTGCTTCAAAGATGATGTAGTACCAATTAAAGAACTGTTATCAACCTTCCATTGCATATCATGATGAGTATAATTGAAATATTCTTTAAAGAGATTGCTATCAAATTTTGCAGAATTAAATCCCAAAACTGGTATATCAAGGAGCCCTTTATCAAGCTTTTTAATGACTTCGACATCAGAGATTTTGAGCATATCTTTCATTAATTGGACTTTGTCATCAACTATTTCATAAGCTCTCTCGAACATAAATGTAAGCCATTCAGGAATGAAATCTTTGGATCTAGCATCGAAATGTCTCGTTAACAAACATTTTGAAGACTTGATGCAACAGCTCACTGACAATGGAATTAGACGACTATTGATTACAGTTGATTTACCAGATTTTTCATCGACAGATTGCTCCATGGTTTCAAAATCATATGTCATGTAATATCTCTGAGGTTGCCATTTAAGATCATGTGCTACACAATATTCGTAAACTGGATGATTCAAAATATGTGGACAATATGGCATACTAACTCTTTCAGGAATGTAATTCTTATGAAACTTTCCATCACAATGTGCTTTATGAATATCCATACGTCTCTTACCATGACCATTATCATTACGGACAACATATGATTTACATTGAGGACAGACAAGAAGCTTTGTCAACCTTTCAGCATCAGAGATATACATAATATGGATGACATTCTCTTGACTGAAAAGTAAAGCACTGAATGTATTCTCAAATTTATCATCATGCCATTGCTCTTGGATATCAAAATAACTGGAATCTTTACCATTCTCGTCTTCACTTTGCAAATAGCAATAGATGTTAACATTGATTTCATGCTTTTTAGCAGATTCTTTCATTTCATCTAACGTCATACCTTCGAATGATTTCAACAATTCTTGAGCAGCTTTGGTAGGTCTAGTAGTATATTCAATTCCATGATCTTTACAGAAGAGTTTACGAGCGGCACTGGTACGATCTTTAAGATAGTACTTCTTAGTCTTTGATAACTTTGGATCCAAACATATTGCTAAGAATCTATACCAACATAATCCATCATCTTCATTGTCTGTGATTATAAATTGAGATTTCAAGAAAGCAGGTGGAAGATTCTTAATCTTACCAGAAACCTTAGGTAGTCTATGAGATATGAATGCTATATTTGAAACATAAATGAGTTTGACATTGGATGCTGTAGTTGAATGATTATGAATATTGGTTTCAATGTAATACTTAATTTTTTCTAAATCTGTTGAAAATTGAACTATAATTGGAATGGTATCAGCAAATTTGATTTTAGTAGGAATGATTTCACGTGCTTCGTAATTGTATACTTCTTCAAAATCTTGAAGATAATTCTTCTCAGGAACCTCAAAGACACCTCCCATTTCAAATGTTAACCTGAATGGTTTACGTTCACGTTTATATACAACATTATCAAGAAATTCGAAAATGTCATCAAGCTTATGAATCTTGTTTAGGTAATACACCATCATTGGATCTTTCTTTTGATTCTTCTCAACAACTTCATAGTCTTTTGGATACTTACGTCTAGCATTTTCTAAACATTCTAATGCTTTCTCTTCATCATATGGCTCGTTAACTTTAAGATTCTCTTCATCAATGCTCTTGAATTCATGACCATAATTCTCAAAATATTCTAACAATTCTTGGTTTTGGTTCTCAAACATTTTCTGTGCATATGGTTTAAGTTCAAGCATTTCTTTAGGTGCTAACGGTCTAAGTAGAACTGTTTGCTTACATAAATCATCAAGCATTCTCTTATAATTAGTTTTGGATACATGGATTTGAGTATTTTCTTTTTCAATTTTCTCGTTAAAACGTTTACGAAGAATATCCCTAATCTTATCATTAACCTTATCTTTAACATTGAAATGCTTACGTTTAATGTAATTGAGATATGCTGAATCATTGCTATCAATATATCTTTTTGGTGCTTTTGGATGCTTTGGAGCATGTGGGATTCCCAAATATTTGATTTCTGGTTGGAATGGAAGATTCATTAATTCATTAATAGTTTCGGCTTCAATAGCTTCAGCTTCTTTCTTAGCATTATAACCCTTTGCAAACCAATATACACTACCATAAGTAGCATCACCATCATAACCCATTTCATCAAGTTTGGGTATAATAAAGTCAAGGATTCTATCAATTACATTATCTTCAAATTCAGAATTATATGGAAATTCATCAATAATTGCTTCAAGTGTTTCTTCAGAAATGCCAAGCATTAATGCTAAATTCCATACATCATCAACTGGTTGCTCATCTATTTCTTGGCGGTTGTCGATCGTTGGTTGACTCATCTTTTCTTTGCCTCCGCATTAAAAAAATTATCCCTTACAAAAAGATTGATATCTTCCTGTACACCATTTTTCATGAAAATCTGCTCTTTTACATTCTCTTTTTGTATCAAAAACGACGCAAATTCGGACATTATTTTTGGCCTCAAACACCTTCAAAACATCCATTTTTGGGCACTTTTTCTTAAAATACGCTGTTCCCAAGTTTGAGCTCCTAGTATTGAAACATGACTCTGAAAATGAATGCTAGAAGACAGGTCTACCTTCGTATTGAAAATCGGACCCGAAACTCAAGGCCAAAATATCTTCCGGAAGAATTCGTCATCACTTAAGTAGTGGGCTTAAGCGTAGCGTGGCCCCAACGGAAACCGACTCGTATATACTACTCTAACAAACGTTTTTGTCATCTCTTTACATGCCATTTTTTCACTTTTTTTATAATTAAAAGTAAAATTCATCAATTGTATGCTGCCTTCTTGTCAGTTAACTTATCGTCTGATCATTGATTGTTGGATCATATCGATGATTTAATTAATCAGTTGTAAGCAAATCATCTGTTTAAAACGACTGATAAATCGCTTTCAATTGAACATCTTAAAATCTCTGAAATTAAATCTCAATTTGAATTGATACAAGTTTTTAAGAGAGAATTAAAACTCGAACAAAGCTGACCAATCTCGTTTTTGGGAAATTCATTCCAAATTTTGGATTGAGATTGATTGATTGATTCTAGTGTTTGCGAAAATTGAGAAGTGCCTGGTTCGATTTTTCGAATTATGCTTTTTTTTTTATACTCCGCTCGCTCAATTTTTTTTATGAAACTCTCTGCCCAAAACCGTTTGCCCAAAAAAAAATCAAATTGCACAAATCGACATCCTTATTCCCACTTACCCAAATATAAAAAGGCAATGGGTTGGGCTGCCCAAAGCCAAATTGCCCAAAACCGACATCCTTAATTTATATAAATAAATATTAATATAGTATAATAATATTACACCCCGAGCTTATTACATTTTCAAAAATAAAAATGTAATAAGAATTTTTTTTTAAAAAAAAGGCGAGCTGCCAAACGAACTTATGACCCTAATTAAAAAAATTATAAATAAGAGTATCTTGTTTAATTACAAATATATATATAAATAAAAAAATTATTTAAATTTATAATCTTATACTTATCATATATTTATAATTTTTGTTCGAAAAATCAAAAATTTTTTCCTTATTACAGTATTTCTCAAATCTTATTACATAAATTGAAAAAGCCCAAAATGTAAGAACATTAATTTTTTGGTTTTTAAACGATTAAAAATAATATATTTATTATTTAGAATATTCAAACATTTATATATATCAAAATAAATATAAAATATTATATTAAACCATTTTATGATAGGAATAAATGGACTTTTTTATTACTTTAAAAATTGAAAGAAATTTATTATTATAAATATATAAATATTTTGGTTATTTATAGATATATAAGATTTTTTTTATGAAATTAATAATAATATTGTATTATAATTATAGATATTATGATTATCTAAAGCAAAATGTTCGGTTGAATTAAAACGAAATTTGTCTTATTTTGTATCTTGATATTAATAATAAATGTTTTTATATATAATCTTAAATATATAAGTATATTGTGCAATTTAATTGTCGTGAGGACAAAAAGATAATGCAATATATCCAATATTTTTGTAAAAAATACTATATAAAATACTCTGAAAATATATTTAAAGTATTGAATCCTTAAAGCAAAGTACTCAAACCTTAAAGCAAAAAGTATTCAATTATTTGACAAATAAAATAATTTCAATACTCCTTAAAGCAGGAGTATTGAATTCTTATTACAAGAGACTATTGAAATTTCAGCCATATAAAACAAATTGAAAGGTCCTTATTACAGCTCGTTATTTTTGGAAAACGTTAAGTTTTTTTTATTAATTTTGTTAACCAAATTTTAATATATATATATAAAGATAAAGATAAATTTGTTAACCAAAAAACTAAAAAAAAAAACGTTTTTATTTTCATGAAATATGCTCTTTTTTGGCTTTTTGAATAAATGATATTTTGATGTAATAAGAGCCGTTTAAAATAGACTTTAGCTCGGGGTGTAAATAATATCTTATTTATTTAATGAAATCTATCTTTTTTTAATCTTAAGGTAAAAATGACACTATATAATTTGACATGTTAAGTAAAATTATTTTCTTTTCTATTTTTTGTTTTCATTAAAGAATACATTTTTTATTAACAAATCCTTTTAATTCCACACCCAAAAAGGCCCAATTTGTTTTGATTACATTGAATTTGCTGACTACATGGAGGTAAATCAATTTAATATTTTATGCTTTCCAATTATATCTCATCAAAAAAAAATTTGTTATATTATTGATGGAAACAAATTGGTAAGGAGTTTTCATCACAAATGCGACATAATTTCTCTTTGTTTACAGTTTTTTACAAATAACATTATTAAAATATTACGAAAACGATAAAAAAATTAATTTTAATGGCAATATCCCATTTTTCATAGACATCAAATCAATATTTTATAAGAAGAAACGAATCTTATTAAATTCATTGTATATTTATTTTTTCTATTACTACTTTTTTTATAATTTAGTAAAATTTTTGTGATAATTATTGATATTATATTTTAAAATTTAATATAAATTACATAATCTTTCTCTTCTTTATAATAATTCGAATATAAATTTAAAACTCTTTTTTGTTCAAATATTAATTGAAAAAGTTGATAAACTATAGTGGTCCTAAAAAATATTGATAAGAAATTTGAGAGAAATTTTCATGTTTCATTGAAAAAATTGAGAAAATTTATTTAAAAATAATTTGAGAGAATTTTAAAATTTCTTTCAAATTCATTCAAATTTAATGAGATATACCTGGACTAAGTTATTTCGGTTTACAAAAGAGTTTCATGAATTATATTTTTTATTTATTTATAATATAATATTTATTTAAATATAAATGGATACATTTATAATAATTGCTTTTTTATAAATATATAATCATATTTTAATAATTGAGAAAATAATCAATTTAATATTTGTATTGATTATTTTATTACATTGAAAATATAATTTCCATGTATTCAAAAAGTTACTGATAAAAAAAAAATAATATCTCTGAAATTTTTTTTTTTTTGTGATTACTTATTGAAAATTTGAATACATTTTCCATTTCGAAAGATGCTAAGCCAAGCTCTTAAAATAAACTTGATATTCACATAATATACATATTTTTATAGAATATGGCTAAGCTTGTAAATTTGGTGAAATAAACGTTTTTTGGGTTTTAAAAATCACCAAATGTAACCATATTATTGTCAAATAAATTTTTATTAATATTTATTATTGTCATAAACCATTGAATTATTTGAAAGAGGAATTAAATGAGTTTTATCAAAAGTCATATTAATAATCGATAAGATTTTCTCAGTAAAAAATTGTTATTTTTTGAATATTACAAAATAATTGTATGATTTGTATAATATATCATATAAAATAATAATAAAAAGCTCATTTATATTGACGATGAAAAGCCAAATAACCGATTTCACCAAAAGCCCAGGTCTTGGGTTTTTGGCGACAGCATTCAATTTTGAATAGTTTACATATATTTTGGAGATCACCAAAACGGTTTTTTTGGCGATGGTGATTTGTAAAGCTTTCAAAATATCATTTATAAAATAAATAAAAAAAAAAGATATAAATATATAATGAAATCAATAAAAGCATTTTTTCAATTGAAAATAAATTTTTTTTCATTCATATTTTAAATATATACCGATATAAAATGTATTTAAAATATTAATAGTATTTATATTTTTATGAATATATATAGCCGAATAATAAATAATGCATTGAAATATTAATAGTATTTATACTTTTATGAATATATATAGCCGAGTAATTAAATAAATTCATTGAATTTATTGAATGTTGATTCGTAAATTGAATTATTATTTAATCAAATATCATTTAATCATTTTATTTAATAATTCATAAGAAATAACTTTTTAAAAGATTTATTAAAATCGCCAAAAGACCAGAAAGAATCACCAAGACCAGGTCTTTTTTTTACATTTGGGTATATTTTACAAGCTTAATATGGCTAAATCAAATTTCCAAATGGTAGGGCCAATTTTTCAGTAGCAATTTTCATTCAATTTTTCACTTTTTAAATTGATTATTCATAAAAAATTAAAAAAAATTCAATGGTACTGGTACATCTATTTAATGACCTATTCATGAATTTATGAATCAATTGTTGGTCAATCTTTTGACCTTTTATTTATATGTTTTCTTTACCAAAAAATACAAACGAACGCAATAATTTAATCGCAAGTGGTTCTGCAATCTCACAATTTTAATAAAAGCAAAACAGCTGATGCATTAAGTATTTCGTTAAATTGCGTCAAAGCAGTAGCTAAATAGATTGATGAAGGGAGACCAGAAAAAACACAACCCGGCCGACCACAAATATTAACAAATGAAATCAAGTATTTCATATGCGTTAAAGCAATAATGTTTCCTGAAATCCCTGGAGCTGAAATGGCAAATGTTTCCTGAACACAAATTTATTCTTTATATGGAATAATCTAAGTTTAGCAACAAACAATTCTTTGATTGATTCTTTTCCAAAGAAATTGAAACAATGCCTCGAAGTGCAAGGCAATCAAGTAAGATTTTAATTTTAATTTTTAATAAAAAATCAACTTTTTCAATTGCCGAAAAAATATTGATAAGAAATTTAACTTTTTAAATTAAAAATTTTAAAAATAAAATAACTTTTGTTAACGACGATTAACTATTGAATTCATTTCTTATCAATATTTTTTAGGAACACTATAAATTTATAATTGAAAAATTTAATTATTAAAATTTTCGTTTCAAATTGAATATAAAAATATTTTATAAAGTTCAGAAATTCAAATCTGACATATATTGAAATTAAAACTTTTTCTGGGAGGGTGCTTTTCTTCAATTTTTAACGTACTCTTTCTCAATTTTTAACGTATTGCATTTTTACCTTAATGAAAATTTTTGACACTTTACGAACGGTTAAACCCCCTATTGTAAACGGTTTGTTAAACAAATTTATTCATCATCATCACTATCATCTTTCATCCTATTTACTCTACGCATACCTCTGTTATTACCACCTCCACCTCTGTAATTATTTCTATTTTGGTTGTTTCCACCACGATTATTGTAACCACCTCGGCTTCTGTTGTAATTATTTCTACCCCTGTTTCTGTTTCCTTGATTTGAATCGTCATCAGAATCCTCGTCCTGACCAAAAGAATCTTCTCGATTGCGAAGATTATTTTGTGCGGCGTATCCTCCACGATTGTTGCTGTAATTACCTCTTCCTCTGTTATTGTAACCACCTCGGCTTCTGTTGTAATTATTTCTACCTCTGTTTCTGTTTCCTTGATTTGAATCGTCATCAGAATCCTCGTCCTGACCAAAAGAATCTTCTCGATTGCGACGATTATTTTGTGCGGCGTATCCTCCACGATTGTTGCTGTAATTACCTCTTCCTCTGTTATTGTAACCACCTCTGCTTCCGGTGGCGCTATTTCTGCCTCCGTTTCTATTTCCTTGATTTGTTTCTTTCTCAGAGTCCTCGTCTTGATCACTAGAGTCATCTCGATTTTGATGATAATATTTTGTTTGGTATCCACCTCGGCTGTTGCTGTAACCACCTCTGCCTCTGTTATTGTAATTACATCTGCTTCTGTTGCTGTTGTTTCTGCCTCTGTTTCTATTTCCTTGATTTGATTCGTCATCAGAGTCTTCGTCTTGATCATTATAATCACTTCGATTTTGACGATTACCTTGCGATTGATATCTGCCTCTGTTATTGCGTCCACCTCTATTTCTAAAGTTGCGCCTATTTGAACGGACGTATCTACCTGGACCATTGTTATTAGAATTTCTTTCCCTCCTTGAATATGAAATATTTGGAGATGCCTTGATATTATCTTCTTCATCTTCATTACTGTCAGATTGAAGCGGTTTATCTGAATCACTATCATCGTCAAAATCACTATCAAAATCAATAGCTTCTCTTGTTGAATTACGGCTTATATTGCTGTTCAAGCTCGAAACAGATGTTGTACTATCATCACTGTCCATTCCTTTATCATGCTGTTCTTTTTGAACACTATCTTCATATTGTTGTAAGTTTTGCTCGAATTGTTCGTCACAATTAACTTCAAATTCAGTTGGTTCATAATCTTCTTTACTATTGGCAAAATTAACAGCAATATCAACAGCATTCAAAGCTAATTCTTTCATGGTATTATTAAGATCATCAACATCGATATCATCTTCATTTTTAGAGCTAAAGCTACAATTAAACTGATTAAGAATAACATATTTTAATCCTCCTTTCTTAAGGTAAACTTGTTTTGTTAAATAAAAACACTGCATTGCTCTATCACTCCCGTTCATGCAAAAGAACATGATTTTTTTCACTGCTAATTGGCAAACCATTGCGTGGCACCAATTATTAAGTCTGTTTTGAATTTTTTGATTATATATCTTTTTATTTATTTCAAGTGAATTATGATTATTGAATTTAGGTATATTAACTGTACGACGATAAAATCCTTTCTTTGCTGTAAAACTTTTTCCATGTCCAGGAGCATCAGCAATATGAATAACAATTCGTATAGAGTCTTTTCGCCAGCTGATTCTATTCAATAAGTATGAGAAACCAGATGCCCAATCATTAGGCCCATCGCCTCCTCCACCGTAGGTTTTTACATTAGAGAAAAAGTCTACAATTTCTTCTGGGTTATCAGTTAAATCGTAACAATCGATTTTATCGGTCCTTTTGTCTTTAATTAATTTTGTGACAGCACTATCTCGGTAAACCACGGCACCATACCTGAAATTATAATCAGAAAAATTGATATTATATTGATTTGCAACGTCTATTAGAGTAAATTGAATAGATTTTATAAAATGTTTCATTGAAAAAGTACCATCTACTAAGAAAACAACATCAACAAAATTATTATTATCTTCTTCTTCGTCTTCTTCTTCTCTTTCTTTCTTGTTAAGATAAGCTTGGGATTTATTGCAACCCCTTGTTTTGGCTTCCTCGAAATAAAGCAAAGCTTTCTCTCGATCAGGTTCAATTCCTTTTCCTTCATAAAGCAATTTACCATATTGATAGTATCCTTCACCAACAATTTTAATTTGTTCATTATTAAGTTTTGAATTATCTAATTTAATAAGCAAATCCAATACCTTAATAGCAATTGAAAAATTTGGTTTCTTAATCATAGCCTTGCCATATAGCAAAAAAATCATTGGTTTCTCTTCATTGTTACAATTGAGACATGGCTTCAGATAATTTCTAGCAAGCTGAATATCTTGATCAATGATATCGCCTTTAATTAGCATTTCGCAATAATATTCTAATCCTTTCAAGTATTTATTGTCAGCAGAACGAGTGAGATATGCAGTACCAACGTTTATATTCTTTGGAAAACCGTCTATTTTTTCAATTAAACATTTTCCAACATAAAATTGATATTCTGGATCGGTCTCTGCTTTCAAAACAGCTTTTTTACACTTTTCACTAAGTAAGTTGTATTCTTTAGCTGGATAAAGAATTGAAGAACTTTGTATAAAATCAATATATTTGTTGAATTTGGTAGAATCTACGTTTTTTGTAATAAATTCTTTATCTGTCTTAAGTTTATCAACAATTTGGTCAAATGTTGGTCTTTTAGCTGGATCTTGCGACCAACATTCCTGTATTAAATTTGAATAAGCTTCTGGAATATCTTTTTCGTTAATAGTAGGCCTTTTTCCTTTCAAAATACTATCAAAAACAGAATAAGGTGACATTTTATTGAAAGGCGGCTTGCTTGAAAAAAGCTGGTAGACAATAAATGCGAAAGAATAAACATCACATTCTTTTGAATAAATAATTTTTTCATCATTTGCATCCATTTCCAGTATTTCTGGAGCAATATAACATGGTGTACCCTTAACCTGATTTATTGATTGCTGAGTTTGATTTTTCAGATCGTCATCGTTATTTATGATTTTAGCGAGACCAAAGTCAGCTATAATGGGATATAATGAATTGTCCATTAATATGTTAGCTGGTTTTAAATCACGATGCAAAATGTTATGTGAGTGTAGATAAGACATTGCAGATGCTATTCCGTATATAATTATCAGTTTTCTCGTATCGTTTATTTTATCTTCAGATTCAGGATCTCTTGAATTTTCAATTAGATCTGCCAGTGAGCCTTGAGATAAAAACTCAGTGATAATAACAGGTTTTTTTTCACCATCAAAATTTTTTTGGCTATATCCAATAAATTTTAATACCGATGGGTGATTTAATTGTGAAAGTGTGTTAACTTCACGCTTAAGATTTAATTTTTCATCTCTCGATTTTTCTTTGATTGTATTTTTGGAAATTTTTGCAGCGTAAATTTCTCCAGATTCCTTTTCCTCAATCTTGTAAACATCACCAAATGCTCCACTTCCAACCTTTTCAATAACTTTAAATCTTGAAAGATCAATAGTATTTTTCATTTGATAAATGTAGCTGGCCAAAACTTTGAAAATTTTGACTAAAATTAACTCATTTAATTTAAAAATTGTGATAAAGGTCAAATCTTTATTAACAAAAAATATTATAGGATAATTAGTTTGAATTTCACTGATGCCTATTTATGTTTTAATATCCGTTATAAAAGTGATTAAATATAAAATATCCTTAAAATATATTTATTTGGAGTAGATAAAAATATTTTTTTCAAAATTTTTAAATTTGAGTGTATATTCATATATTCTTTTCAAATTTGATTATTTTCTTTAAGGGGGTACTTTCTTTGTCATTTTTTCATCCAATAATGATGTTTACAATTTTATATGCATATATAAAATCCTAATAATTTTTTGCTATTTATATCCATATTTAATATTTGAATAATTTAATATTATGAAAAGATAAAAGAAAATATAATTTTATTCAATTTTAACTTTTTGAAAACTTATCATTAAATATGTTTTATATATTTCTTGATAGAATATATATAAAAATGCAATAAAAAAAAACATTTTTATTATTATGATTCATTCATAAAATAATATACAGATATATTTTATTGGTTCTATTTTCAAACAATTATTTTTTGATTTTTGTACAAAAAATAGGTTTGAATCATATCAAACATCAAATATTCATGTATTTACAAAATAATATGTTAAATACCAAGCAATTTTCAATATTTTTGTAATAAAATTCAATATCAATTATATAATTATATACTCTTTAAAAAAAAAAAAGCTAAGAATCATATCTTCTCATTGTTGCAATAAATAAAAATGAAGTGGATAAAAAACACTAAATTATGTAATTTATATATGATTTTTTTATCGATTTTAATCCATTTTTATTTTTTATTTTTTAACTATTCAAAATATTATTTTATATTAAGAAAAAGTTGAATTTAATTTTCACTTTTGTGATAAATAATTTATTTTTTTATGAAATAAAGCTCACAAATTTGGGAGTCAATTCTCGAAAATGACATAGGTCATCGATTTGATTTCTATGATTCTTATATTTAAATTATAAATCTTTGGTAGCTCCATAATCATAAAAAAATTGTTTGAATTAATTCCATTATTAATGCGTTGTATAGGTAAAGATCTAATTTTGCATCTTATAGATAGAATTGTTTTTTTTTCAAAAAAACTCTTTAAGGAGAATTTTTATTTTTTATAAATAATAAGATTTTAATGATTTTGTTGATCAAATTCAAGCACCAGCACACAGAATAAATTTGAAATTTGGCTTTTTTTTTGTGAGAAGAACTTCAGAAAAAGTTTCAAAAAACAAAAATTTATTCTGAGCGATACAAGAAATTTCTGCTTATTTTATTAGATCCATTCGCATTAATTCTGCAAATAAATAAGCTCCAAAGAGAGATTTCTTAAAAAAAATTAAAAATATTTTAATTTAATATTATTTGGCTTACCTTTTTTGAATCTATTATTAATTATAATTTATTTATTTATTTCAATCTATTTTAATTCTTATATTATAATTTATTTATGATTTTATTTTAAAGAAAGCAAGATGCTTTTGCATAAAAATTTGCAAAATATATTATATTTTTTTTATTTTTGAATACATTAGGTTAATAAATACTTTTAAAAAGTTCTTCAAGGTCATATTCATATTTATTTTTATCTTTATATTCTCAAATTATTATGCTGTATATAATTAAATATATCAATAAAAAAATTCATTTATTATTTATAGGATTTCATAAATTTAAATATAAATTATATATTGAGATAAATGCAAAGACAGTACCCCCTTAACGGATTTTTCTTGATTGATTAAAAATATTTATTAAATTATAATTTATAAATTATAAAATGCTTAAGCATCCTCTATTTACCCTAACCTTAAAATTTAATGTTTCAAAAAATAAAATTATGTTATTATTTTCATTTATTCTTTATAATATTAATATACATCATATATTATAATATGAAGAAAATCTTCTTCATTCATCTTCTCCATTAAAATACTGTTCAATCAATGATTGTGAATCTCGAGCAATATTTGATTCTTCATTTGCTGCTAATGATGATAAGCAATCAATTAACGATTCTTTATCAACGTTGGCAAGTAATTTTGGAAAGCTTGACATAATTCTATCAATAACACATAAAAACATCTGAATAAAGTAATTGACTGTTGTTGAATCAACTGATTCCACAACAAGATCAATGAAATCATTGAAATTTTCTGAAAGTTCGTTATAAAACTCTTTAGGATAAAATGAAAAAATGGTCAAAAGAGTAATTAACGCATTTTCTTTCTTAGAGTATGTCAACTTGTTCATCAGGCCATAGAAATTATTTTTCGTAATCAATTTATTTAATAATATATAATACGATGCCTCCCTAAACTTGACCAAATTTGAGAGGAGGAAAAGAAGATCTAACCTTAACATATCATATTTTGATATATATTCAAAGAGAATATCAATGTAAGGAATCATAAGGTGATGCTCATTTTTTTGGTTTTCTAGATTATTAAAGTAATCAACAGTAACAATTGCTGATTGGCTAGGAAGAAAATAGTTTGGTTGAATATTTAAAATTTGATTATAAATTGCTAAAACTTGACAGAAAATCTTGCCTGATTGATCAAAATAAAGAGGCATCCTGAAAAGTGAATCGATAGCATTTTTAACGTATCGCATAATGCCATAAAAATTGTCTTTATTTGCAAAGCATTTCAAATATTTTTCTAGGATTTTTAAAATGGGGTATAAATTGCGAGGATTTACATCTATACTTTTCTTTATTTCTATACCATCCAATGTATTAATTAAGCTCTGGAGACTTAAAAAAATTTTAGTCACAGTATTTTGAGTTTTTTCACTAAACTCAAATCTCCCTTTTAGTCCATCACAAGTAATGTTAATATAATCAAATTTAATTAAAATGTTCTTATTATTTGGGTCTTCTGTCGGATTCCTATGTTTATAATTTAATTTATTTCCATAATTATCTTCGTCATATTGCTGGCATGAATTATATACTTCTATATTATCAAATGAAATGTAGTCAAATAATATTGAGATCAAGGTAAAAATAGGTCCTGCAAACGGCAAATCCTTAATTTCAAAGTACTTAATTGTTAAACGAGAAATAAGATCTTTATCAAGAATTAAATTTTCAATAATCTGGGGTGCACCATCAATTGAATAAAGAAAAATAGTAATAACCCTTGGAAGTAAATCAGGCGAATTTAAAAGTGATGTTAAAAGATTTACATATTTGTCAATGAAGCAATAACTGTATGGGGAATTTCTAGTAATCAATGCTAGAATATTTAAAATATAAATGCTGTTTTGAGTCCCAATAGAAATTTTCCATCCATTTTTATAATCTAGGAGATGAAATAGTAGTTGTATAATTTCAGATTTTTCTAAGAAATCGTCAATATTTCCGTAAATTTCATTTTCAAATATATTCAATAGTTCTTTCAAGCATTTTGCTAAATTTTCAATATTAAAATAGATATGAGAAACTTCTTCATTTTCTTCATTATCTTCATTTTCTTTTATTTCGCTTATAATGGAAGAAAGATGATATATAATATCTTGAATTCTTGAAAAACAATTATCTTCTGTAATTGGAGAATTTATAGGAGGAAAGTTTTCAAATTCTTCCAAATAGGTTAATTGGTCTGGATCATGAGGTACTTCAAATGTCGATTCATCCTTATAGTTAGCGCACATTTATAAATATGTTTTAAAAGGATTATTTACATTCAAAAAAAATTGAATTATTTGAGAAAAGATAAAATTTTACTTATCAATTAATCTCTCAAATTTATGAAATTTATTTGGCCGATAAATTGAAATAAATTGGTTTGATATAAATTCTTTTCAAATTATTTTTTTATCAATTTTTTTGAAACACATCAAGATTCATAAAATATATGATCAATCATTAGTTGATATAGTTAAATTGGTATTTAATGAATAATCAAATTGTGTAAAATTATCAAATGAAGTTTAAGATTCTCCTTCCCTAAAAAAAATGTAAATTATTCAATATTGAATTAACTCATAGAATATATGATTCAATAGAGCATTTTTCGGAAAAAGTTTTAGTTAAAATAGACTTTACAGTATACAAAATAACCTTATACTCATTTGAATGACCTTATACTGTTTTTCAATGATCTCTCAAATTGCTTTTAAAAAGTGCTAATGCCTTTATTTTTTGTAATTAATATATTGAATTTTCCTATGCACTCAATTTTGAAGCCAAACGATATAAGCTAATTTGTATAGAATCTTGATCGTTTTCCTCTCAATTTGTATTTATTTTGAGAATACTGCGAGAAATAAGCATTCAAAAAATTGAATGACTAATTACTTCAAAGATTTAAAGTTCATTTTCATGGATTTAATCAACGAAATACAACAAGAAAACGCAGATGGTAATTTATCAAATGAGCAAGTAAGAATTTTTTATGAATACATCAATGGAGCTACATACAATCAGATAAAAAAAGAATATTCTTTAAGCTGCAATAATGTTATAGTCAGAATTGTTACAAGAACAATTCAATTACAGTTCTGGTGTTATGGTTTCGAGGGAGGAAATGATCCATATTTACCAATTCGTGATTTAAAAAAATTTGGAAAAAGAATAATTGAATTTGCCAATGATATCAATTTCATCACATCAACAACAGCAATTCAACTAGCTTTAGATATTCATAATTCAAGATATACAAAATCTATAAAATTTTTATACAAAATAGGAAAACTTATTTTAATTTCACATATAAGAAAAAGAGAATATATTTATCAAATTGTTAACGAATTAAATTTACATATTGTTTCATCTCAATCTCTTGAATTTGGGAGACGTTTTTTTTGCGATTTTGATTCAATTGTTAAATATTTTACAATTTATGGTAGACTTTTTGGAAGAGATAGAAGACTAATTATAAATATGGATGAGACTTCTTTATCTTCAAAAAAACGTTTAAAAGTTATATCTCAAAAATTCAAATTGCCACTTTTAATTGAAAAGCCAAAAATTCCTCATATAACAGGAGTAATAACCGTTACAGCTAGTTGTCAATTTTTCACACCAATGATCGTTGTTCCTAACAAAAAAAAAAAAAAATAAGTTCTTTGAAACATTTTCGTGATGAATAGTAGTATAGTATAGGCGGTGTCTCATACTTCACCACCGCCTACACGCTTCGCCACCAAGCTCAGGTACACCTTCGCTTGGGCCTCGCTACCCGGCCAAATACCTACTGAAAAACCTATCGTAAGTACACACTCTCAACATTAGCTAATTTCCCACCCCCGTCCCTCAAGTTCAAGTACATTGTCGTTTTTCAATATTTTTATACAACACTATACAAATGACCACACCATCAGATTTAAAGGTATGGAGTAGTTTTTGAATTCCACACCCAAAAAAATATTGAGATATAGGTATTTTATTATGATTAAAATGATATGTGTGGGTACTAGATCCTGTTCCATAAAAATCTAAAATATTATGATATATTTTTTATTACTATATGCTAAGAAATAAATATAAATATTATGAGGAAATAATGAACATTAGGTTAGATAGTATCATTTTATGTTTTTGAATTTAAAATAATCGTTAAATATTTTAATTGTAAAGTCTTATAGAAATAATTGTGGGGCTTGAAAGATGTTAGCTTTCCTAAAAATATAAGCAAATATCTATGTAAATAATGTAATTTTAAAATAAACTCATCAAATAAGTCTACTTGAATGATTTTACAGGCTAAAGTATCATTTTCTCCATTTTTACTTTTTTCCAAAAAATATCTTTTTCTTGATAAATAGCATCTTCAATATCTATTTTATTTTTTAACATTGCGTTTATTTCAGGATAAAAATAAAGAATATTATTATTATTCATAAACTTAGGATCAAAGAAAATTTATATAATTTGAAGATCAAGAATCACAATTTTATTCATTGAATAAAAATAAATGGCTTATTCTTCTTAAATATGTGAAATCTTTAGATATTTGACCAAAATTGAATCAAATTTTGATAGCTTTCTTCCATATCATTCTGATTTTCAATGAAACATATAAGAGAAGGTTCAATTAGCTGGTGACATTATATATATTATAAGTCTGTAAGCTTTGTCTCCATTTATTTTTTTTTTATAGTTTAGTAAATAGATTGGAAAACAATGACAAACTTGAATGAGCTTTAATAAAAAATTGGCTGGATGAAAAGACATTCCAACATTAAATAAATATTTAAGTTATTTTTAAAATATTTAATATTTATTTGTTTACTATAAAAAAGGAAAAAAATAATAAGATATAATCGATTATAAAAGCATCTTTTTTTCAATTTTCTTCAGAAATATTGAATTATTTATAATCATAATACTTAAATGAGCTCTAATAAAAAAATGGCTGGATGAAAAGACATTCCAACATTATATAAATATTTATGTTATTTTTAAAATATTTAATATTTATTTGTTTACTATAAAAAAGGAAAAAAATAATAAGATATAATCGATTATATGACTATCGTTTTTTCCATCTTCTTCAGAAATATTGAATTATTAAAAAACAAAATACTTAAATGATCTTTAATATAAAAATTACCGGATAAAAAGACATTCCAACATTAAATAAATATTTAAGTTATTTTTAAAATATTTAATATTTATTTGTTTATTATAAAAAATGGGAAAAATAATAAGATAAGTAAATAGTATTACCTTTTCTCAATTTTTTCAAATTCAATGAAAATAATTAAAAAGAGAAATAGACTAAAATTTTAATTACTTATCATTTTATATTGTATTATATGACCATTTAAATAGAAAATAACTAATCTCCTAAAAAAATTTTTTATCCATAAATAACGTGTTTTGATCGTCTACCCACACATATTTAAAATGTATCAAACACTTAATCCGGCTGAAGAACCAACACCTATACCAATTGAATATGTATATTTTTTAGAAGATGGGGAACGAGATATAAGTAAACCAAATCGATATTACTTTAATTTTCCTCAAGAATGGTGTACTTCAAATAGAGGGGAATCAATTGTAGGTGTGAGAAATAAAGGCAAACAGATTTTCTATGAGACCAACTGGAAAAATATTTGACCCCAAGAGTGATAAGAAATGGTATTTTATTCATGGCCTATTAGATTCATGTGAACAGGTAGAATATTGTTATGTTTCATCAACCCCTAATGACTCACGAAATATTAAAATCTATTTGTTTGATGAATATGTTGACCCGATAGATGAAGTTAATTGGGACCCTACTACTAACCCCTTCGAATATATTATTAGACAACAATTTTATGAAGTGTATCCCAATCCTAATGCAGCAACTACCTTGTATACAGATTACAACATCACTAGTTCCAAAATCATTACTGCAGATAACATTACAACAATGAGAAGTGATTTAAATATGGTAACTAACAATGTAGATGTGATTAGCTATGATGTCCAAGAAATGAACACAACAATAGAAAGCCTAAAAGGAAGAGTATCAAGAACAGAAACAGTAACTCAGCATCTAGAAGAAGATGTTGATAATTTAAGAATTGTTTCATGGACTTCTTTAGCATTTGGTGTCGCAGGTACAGTCGGTTCAATAGGTTCTATAGGTATGCAATTAGCTCCAGAAGGTATTAGTTTTGCAACTGGGAATGGGGGAGGATTCCTTAAAAGATTGTTCTCACGTAAATCAACAAAAGGATTGAGCGATATAGTTAGAAATGCTATTAATTTCATGTCTGGGACCGTCGCTAGGTCTATCACAAAAGATATTACTCCAATAATAACCTGGTGTGAGGAAGAATATAAACAACTAGATGAATTACCTTATACAGATGAGAATGATAACCCAGATACAGGAACCTTAACATTAAGTGGTGCCATGGATATTAGCAATATGTTCAGGGAATCCCTCAAGCCTGCATTTAAATTACTCGCCGAGAAGGTTAATGAGCTAGAGGCGGAGTTTGGTTATTACCCTACATTGGATGAAGTAGTTCAAAAGACAGATTTGGTTAGAGATGACATAATAGATGTTGTTGGTAAATATGTCAATGGCGAGGTCCATTTGGAAGCAGAAGATGTTATCACAGATGGAACAATCAAAGCACGATTTTTGGTGCAAAAAGTTAGTGAATACAATGATGTTAATTATGAAGAGAATATAGTTACTATTAATATTACTGGTGGAACAATTAATTACCAAGGAACAACTGATTTTCCTAGCTGCACTATGAATGACAAAACATTTGTTATATCAAACCCAAATAAACATAGGGTTGGTGGAATACAGATTAAAGAAAATACAGCAAAAAGAAGAATGGAATTTACCACAAATGATTTAGCATATACTTGTGATATAGATGCTTTACATAAGAAGATAGATACATTACATGAGCAGATAGAAAAGAATGATACAGCTCTAGCTACGACTTTAAATGAATTCCCAACTGTTGATGAAGTAAATGAAGCATTAGATGAATTAAAAAATAATATGGTTAATATGGATAACCTGTATACAAAAGAGGAAGCGGATGCAAAATATCGAAGCAAAACTGATTTGATATACAAAGAATCTATTGAAGTGCCATTTGAAAATGTACAAGATAGTTCAGGAACGTGGGAAGTCAAAATAAAATTGAATAGTGGAACTCGTCTTGTTGGAACAATTTCAAATAACGATGGCTTTGTAAAAGAGTTTGATTATTTGTTTGATTATAATGGTGTTATCACTGAAGATGGAGATGTTAATATAGATTTTGATATTGATGGAACAACTTATTACTTAACTTATTATAAAAGTGATAGTAATGGTCTGTGCTTTTTTATCGATAACGGGACAGATTATTTTGATACCAAATTAATATTAGTGGAAAAAATATTGAAGCAAGATAAAATAGCATTGAAAAGTGAGATTCCTGAACCTGTTGATTTGACCAATTATGCATTGAAAAGTGAAAATGATGAACTGAAGACAAAATTAAATAATTATATTAAATCTCATCAAGATCTAGCCAAGTTAGTAGGTGATAATGTTACTAAAATCGTAACAATGAACAGTCAGATATCAAATCTACAACATGAGAACGAATCATTAAAAGCTAGGTTAGATGTGTTAGTGAATAAATTAACAATAATTAAGTACACATTCAGCGTACTGAATAGTAATAGCATTCGTTATCAATTCGAAAAACAACTTGATGCATATGAGGGAACACTCTATTTGAATTATAATGAAACCAAAGATAATGTTACCAGTGAAGAAGAAATCAAAATCAATATATCATTCAATGTTAATAATACGCCTACGAGTGAATATCAATGTGAACCAATTAAGATATGGATAAACAATATTGAATTTCCATTAAGTAGTAGCAATTTAATGGTCAATCCAACAGCTAATTTCATATTGATTAATACGACATTCTTTACATCAAATAGTATCTTAGCTGAAGATAACACTAAGAATGAAATACATTCATTACTGTGAAATACAAAAAGTTGATAGATATTTTTCGGGTGTGGAATTCAAAAACTACTCCATACCTTTAAATCTGATGGTGTGGTCATTTGTATAGTGTTGTATAAAAATATTGAAAAACGACAATGTACTTGAACTTGAGGGACGGGGGTGGGAAATTAGCTAATGTTGAGAGTGTGTACTTACGATAGGTTTTTCAGTAGGTATTTGGCCGGGTAGCGAGGCCCAAGCGAAGGTGTACCTGAGCTTGGTGGCGAAGCGTGTAGGCGGTGGTGAAGTATGAGACACCGCCTATACTATACTACTTGAATGTTATCTTTTTTCTACAGAATCAGGCTGGATGACTACGAAAGCATTTTTATATTATACGTTACTTTTGATTTCTCAAATTCAGACCTATCGTTTTAATTTAGAAGAAAAAATTCGTAATGATCCTATTCTTTTAATACTTGATGGCTACCCTTCACACATTAATTTTTTATCTGCTTATTTATTATACGTTTTTAATATCGATTTACTTTTAATTCCGGCGCATACTTCTCATATTCTTAGTCCATTTGATATCTCACTTGCCTCACCTATTAAGACTTTTTTCTCTCAAGAACTCACAAAATTTGAATACACAGAAGAAATTTTTAAGAATCGACAGTTTTCAGCTCATCTCAGATCTTTTGTTATACAATCTTTTCTCAACTCAGCACACAAAGCTTGTACACCTTTAAACATCAAATCAGGATTTCACAGAGCAGGAATTATACCATACAATCCTCAGAGTCCGCTTTTTTCAGAATATTCAATGGAAAATGAACATCACCTTTTTCAAAATAAAGCAAATAATGATTTACCTACATTTTATTTAAATTCAGAAAAAGGACTTTCTTATTTATTTTTTAGAGAACACAACCGCTTATTTACGCATGAAGATTTAAATAATACATTTAATGATATTATTAAACTTTTAACAGAAAATCTGGATATTGACACTGGAATGCCTCTTTCTCAATTACCAGACATTTTGATTGAAAGAGAAAATAAATTAGAAAGACTTAAAGTTAAAAATCCTAAATAAAATATCAATTTCTCTATTTTTACTGTTTTTTATTTTTTTATTTCTTTCAATTTATTGATTTTTGATTCAAATTTGCTTTTTTTGAGTGGTTCAACTAAAATAACAAAATTTCAAAATATTATCATCTGGCAAAAGCCTTTTTTTCATTAGTATCCCGCATTGAATACAAGACCCTGAAAATATTTTTATCGTCCACCCTTGCTCAAGCTAAGAAAAAATAAGATAATAATTTATCTTTTTATTCATTTTACATTTTTTTTTTAATTATAAAATAAAATTTTACAGAAAGTGAAAAAATTATTTTATAAAATCATTTTTGTAAAAGTATAATGCAATTTTTAAAAATCTTTTTTTGTAAAGGTGAAATGATTGACCATTTTATAAAAAGCATATAATCACTCTGTGAGCAAACCAATTCACATTACTCAAGATTTCTACTATTTTAATATTGTTTTATAAACTTTTAATTTCTTTTTGACATATAAAACCAATACTAAAAAGCGATTATATAAAATATAAACTTAAGTGCCTCAAAATTTTAATTTTTTCTGTTCATTGATTTTTTTAATAAAATTTAATTTGAAAACTTGATATTTTTGCCAAAAACATGCAAATGCAACAACAAAAATAGGGATTAAAGAATATAAACGTTAAAAAGTTACGTTAATGAATTTGTGATGTGAAAAAAGTAAAGGCTAGACCTTAGTTTTTTTCTTCCACCCGTTTAGGTGAAAACGATAGCTATAGAATAGCTTATCAAAAAGTGAAAAAATTATAATCTAATACAAATATATTACAAAAAACTCATAGTATAATTTTGTTTTAATTTTATAAAAGTAATTAAAATAGTTTATATTATATATAATAGTTATTAAATCCAAAATATCTCTAATTTTAATTTATGTTATGGAGATAAAAGTGTTTTATTTGAAATTATTCTCTCTCAATTTTTTCTTTTCAAATTTAAGGTATAATTTTTTAAATATTTATTGATAGGATATTAATATTTTTTAAATATTCTTGCACATTTAATCATTAATATAGATTTAAAAAATATTTATATATAAAACTAATGATAAAGTGTAAAAAGTGTAAATTATCATAACTCTAATATTAAATTGGTCTGTGAGATTTGAAAGTTATGCTAATAAATAGATTCATTATACGTGTATAGATCTAACATATCTTTTTCGAATGATTTGATGTGTTGAATTTGGTACAATATTTAATTTACTAGCATCAGTAATTATATCAAAAAATTGATTATAATATCTCAGCCATTTTGCAAATATATTGAAAATCGACAAGATTATTCTAATTATATTTACAGAAACTTTTAAATCATCATTTGATCTATATTGAATTACTTGAAATTAAGAATCTCCATTTATCATCGATTGTCCTTATTCAAATAATAAAAGTAATATTAGTATATAATTATTATTATATTATTTATAAATAAATAAAATTTTGAATCTATTAATTACACAACGCAAAAAAAACCAACAATGTGCCAAAACTGACCATTCAATATTTTATACTGGTGTTTTAATCTTTTTCACTGATATAAACTGGTTTTCATTTTTGCATACAACTCAATTTTCAATTTATCATTGAAAACCCATAATTATTTATTTCAAAATTGAGTTGATTATTTTCATTTTTCAATACTTTTCAGAAAAATTGAGTTGTATGCAAAAAAGACTCGCAGTTTACATTGCTTAAAAAAACTTTTTTTTTTTTTTTTTTTTTAAAAAAAAAAAAAAAGGATTATATATATATATATATATGAAATCTAATTGAATTTATAGTTTTTTAAATTTTAATGCCTTAAATTAGATATTAAATAAGAAAAAATATGAGGATAAAGAGGTACTGGCGCATAAAAAAAAATTATTTCTTTTTGATATTTAGTATTTTAATTTTACATATATATACAATTAATTTTGTATTATACATTGTTGAATTTTGTTCCACGGATTCAGCTATAAAATCATTTTTATTTTTCATAAAAATTTGAATGGTTTATATATATTTCTCACAAATTTATTTTGTAACTTAATGCTGAATTCAAGGAAGTTCAATAATTAATATAGTGATTAATTTCGTTATATAAACGTATAAAATATGAATATGTCTATATTTACCTCAAATCACAATTTTTACGAGATTTATCCTCATCTTATTATTGGATTAATACAAAAATTATTTTAAATGATATATTTAAAAATTTTCAATATAATTATCTGCTTTTATGACAATATGATAAATGATATTAGTTTTCTTCATCATTTTTGATAAGATTTATTATTGAATGGTTTATTTTTTAACGTACGAAAAACAATTCAAATATAAAGAGTGAATCCTAGCTGAATTGGTGGAGCACTTTTTTGATTTTTTTTGATATATCATCAAGCATCAAATGATACAATAAATGAACATGTTTTTGAAAATCAAGCATTAATATATATTAAATTATTGGTGATATAGATTTTTTTCTGTTATTTTTCATTAATCATTTGAGTTAAGGCTTATGAAATGCAATTAAATATAAACAACTAATAATAATAAATATGAATTGATGCTTCATTCCTACATAATACAAATAGGATAAGAATTATGATCATTTTAAAATATACTATCATCACCTTCATATCAGTTGAAAATTCCAATTGGTTGGCATAAATATAATGATATACACTGCTATAACAATAATCAGTAATATGAAATGAAAAAATCAAGTTTGAGTATTCAAAAAGTTTGATGTGAAGTGAGCACCCGTACCTCTGAGGATAAAAATATTTAAACTCAATGAATTTTATTTTATTTTAGCTGATGTTTATTTGATTAAGATCATTTTTTTGTTTTATTAAGGATGTCGGTTTTGGGCAGTTTGGCTTTGGGATGACCAGCCCATTGCCTTTTTTTATTGGGTAAGTGGGATATTAGAAAAAAAAAAAAAAAAAAAAAAAAAAAAAATAATTGAATAAACTCATGCAAAATATTCATTTACTCAATTTCTTAGAAACCCAAAAAAAAGTCAGATTTTTGTGGGTTTGGGCCGAAGAAATTAGGTAATCCCAAAAGAAACGAAACCCAAACAAACCAAGTCAAATCCAAATCTTTAAAAAATGATTTAGACTTAATATTTTATCTCTTTGACCTCCGACTACTTGCATATATAGAATATTTATTTATTATTAATGATATATTTATTTAATACATTTATTAAAATATTAAATTTTCTAACGGTACGTTTTGAGATATTATCAAACAATTTTAAGCCCAAAAAACAAAAATTCAATGGTTTATGACAATTTTAATGAGAAAGTAATGAAAATATTTTTCATCAAAAACAAAGGAAATTCGATAAATTATGCATGAAAATGCAAATTATTATCAAGTGGCGGTATTATTAAGAAAGATTACACTGCTAAGAATCGCCACAAATGAGTACAATCCCAGTTATTTCATAACTCTAAAAAGATTCAAAATTTGAAAAAGCAAGCAGCAATATGATGTAATCTACAAGCTTTCACCTTTGTATAATTGGTTATTTTATAAGCATTGCTCTACAAAAGATGGAACAAATTTTCAGTTTTGAAAAGCTATTCAATCATCTTTTACTACTTGTTTTTAACGTATTTATCGTGTTAAAAGACTATTTTGCGTACCAAATTTTACTTATTTGCAAATGATATGAGTTGAAAATCATATATTCATTTTTTACAAAGATAAAAAAGTAATACCTAAAAACTTTGGTAAAATAATACGTATTATATTTATATGGTTTATTAAAATAGAGCTTTTTTAAATACTTATCGAAATAAACATAATATATTAAAGATTTTGATATTATCAATTTTACAATGCTTCTCTCAATTTAATCGTTTTTTTGTTCATACCATTTTGGCCCACCAAATATTGTGATGAAAAAATTGAATTACTCTCTCAAAAGCACAACTATTCTAAAATTAATCCCTAATATGTTTTATATCTATAAAAATAAATACAAAAAAAAGCTCAGTTAAAATTTTTATCTGAAAATAATTTTGTGATAACTCATTGATTTCCCTGAAATATTTTAATTTTGATAGTGGTCTCATAAAATATAAATTTTATATTTGCAAAATATCTATAAAATCAAATCAAAAAATGAAAGAATATAAATATGGTCTTGCTAGTAATTAAAATTTACATTTGAAAAAATATAAAACTCATTATGCAAATAAATAGTTATATCGGACAATCGTTTTTTTCTACGCCACTTTTTGAATGTTTTTTCTATCCATGAATAGCTATTCATGGAAAGTTAAAAACCGCCATCTTAAGGTGAAATTTAACTTACTCTGTTAAGAAAATTAACCAAAAAAATCGTAAATTTAAATTTTCTCTTAAAATTATAACTATTTGCTTTTTTTGATATAATTTTTTTTTATTTTTACATAATTTTTCAGGAATATACGTACCAGTGATCACCACAGGGTTGCGCGAAGCCGAATCAGGCTCCTTGAATTGCTGGATGAATCGTGAAGCCATTTGAACTAAATATTTATGAATTATTTAGCAAAAATTGAATAAAAAATGTATAAAAAAGTATTCAAAAAGTTTAAAAGTTTTCAAAAAGTGGCGTAGAAAAATACGATTCCCCAGTTATATCAAAACCCAAGATTTTTAATGAAAATAACAAAAACAAAGATATCTTAATTATTTTACCGTGAGCGCGTGATATTTTTTAAAATTATATATAAATATTTAATGCTGCAAAATATAAAATGTTAAAAATGTATTGTTAAAATATGAAATAATTTCGATATAATTTTTTTTACAATTTTAGTTTTTGTTGGGTTTATATGATATATAGAGGCCAACCGACTTACATATAATATCTAAAATAAAAACCCACCACAAAAACAAAAATTGCGGTTTTTGGGTTTTTGAACCCAAGGAAATTGAGTGATTATAATAAATCATTTTTTTTTTTTTGATATGAATTATTAACTTTTTGAATATTTTTTATTATATTCTAATTTAATCATTTGATTTACAAAAATATTCTAAGGCTTATGTACCCAAAAAAAGCTCGTACGACTGAATTTTTGATATATTAAAAAGTTCACACTTTTCGGACATTTTCTTCACAATTTTTTACTCTTAAAAAGTTACAATTTTTAGGATAAAATTAACACAAAAAGTTAATATATTTAATAATATTTATTTTGTTAACTATTATTAAATATAACGTGTTTTATATTAATTATAACTTTTCGATTTTTTCTCATCACCAAAATGTTTTTGATTCTCGTAATAACTTTCATACCTATTTAAAATGCCATAGCTTCAAGAATTATGGGACATTTACTCGGCTTCCAAATAAACATTTTTATATTTATATTGATTCCTTTTCAATTCATCCTAAATGTTAAATTGATATAACCGCATGCCATTAAAATCATTAAATGGGGAAATATTTATTTGTTTTCTTTTTAATCAACATAACTAAGGTAAATATTCTTTCAAATTCAGAGAATATGCATAATTTCATTGTTTTGTTTGACTATACGAATAGTTCCAAACCTACTTTTATTATCTGTTTTTAGACTTCAGAATAAATCAACTCAATTGTTTAAAAAAAATTCCAATTTTCCGAATTTTCAATAATTACTATATTCATTGGTTTTAATTCATATTATATAGCGCATTTCCTCCATTTTTCAAGTATCAAAAAAATTTTTACATTATATATCATCTTTAAGATTTTTAAATGATCTTTTAAAAAATGATAATTTTTCTCGTCTAATTCAATTTTTAAGACAGTTTTTAATTGTTTTTCAATTTTCAAGCATTTTTTAAAAAGAAAAATTTTAAATCATTAATGATTTATTAAATTAATTTTTATTAATCTTCATTCTTATTCGATTTCTGTTTTTGCTCATTGAAATGTTCAATGCCATCATTAATTAAAGATAAAACTGAGCAAGGTTTAGATAAAATAAAATCTTCATCTTCTGCTATAACGTAGTTATCTTCGACGTATTTGTTTATTGTTTCTCTTTTTTTAACTTTACTGTAACGATGTATCATTTCAGTTGCATATTTTTTATCAGCGTATTGAATAGAATTCTGAGGAATTGTTGGATCATCTTCAAGCACATTGAATTCAATGATTAATTCGTTCCACTGCATTTCCTTATTAAGTATAGCATCTGGGCATGGTGGGAATTGACATCCTAAGTAGTAACGATGGCAACATGGTATGTCAATTCCCATTATTGATGACAAAAGTTTGTTCTCACTACACATACATGATGATTTAGTTGTATTATATGATACAATTTCTTGATCTATTCTTACCAAAAGGATTTTTCTTAAATGATCAATTGTTTTTTTTTATAGCAAATTGATAGTTGTGCTGAATACTCTTTTCAATTGATGTGCATTTTTGGATCAAATGTTGAGCAATTTTAAAAATAGATTGAAAAAAGTTCTTTCTTCTTTTCGTTTTTTCATTCAGGTGCCCGTGGCATGACTCAAGAGCGTTGGTTGTTGATGGCATTTTAAATTTCTGTCTTTCATTCAAAGAAACCTGTTCCCAACGCTCTTGATTACAAATCATAATTTGATTATCATGAAACATCAAGCCAACTTTTTCTAATAAACCGTCTCTTTTCTTTTGCATTTGAGGCTCTTTAATTTCAGAAAACATTTTTGAATAAAATTCAAAAGCTCTGTCCAATTCATCAATTGATGTACAAAATAAAATATTTCTAATTGCGAAAGAAATTTGGTTAAATTTCAAATTTACCAATAAATGCCGCAAGCATATAAAGTATTTAATTTTTTTATCTTTAAAAACTGCCTTTAATGCAGTTCCTTGGTCACTCTCGAAGACAAAAGAATTGAGTTTGACTGTTGTAAACCTTTCAAAACCATCAAAATGAAGCTCGTAAATTTCTTTGTCTTCTGAATGACCAAAGGAAAAAGAAATCGGAATACCTGTATTTTTTGACGAGGCCATCATAATGGAAGTGACATAATTCGGTAGTATCCTCCAAGTGGTATCAGTTATTATTCCATCTATTGAATTTTCATTCTTTGTTAATATTGACTGCGAAAAAGGCAAAATGTATAATCCTTTAATTATATAATACTGTTCACCATTGAATTCAACTTTTGCTAAATGGTGTCTTATCTGGGATTTTTGAATTGTGAGATATAAAAGTCCTTTCAAATTCTCTTTTAATAAATCCAATGTGTTAATACAATTTTCTTTTCTTTTTGAGAACAATGAAATATATTCTTGAATTGAAAAAGTGTCATGTGTTTCTGGCAGTCCCACTTTTTGAATATTTTTAGCAAAGAACCTGAAAATTGGAGTAAAATTATCTTTTAAGCAAAATATTAAAGGTTTATGGAATAACAAACATTCTGTTTCATTACTTATTCCAGTAATCGAATAATTATAATAAATATGTTCCTGAAAAACAGGATGAGACCTAAATTTATACCATTTGCATTATTAATATATGAAGTAAATAACAATTTATGGTGAAAATGAAAATGGTTATAGGTCAATAATAATTTATCTATCAAAATTTATAAATTTCACTTAAGAATTCAATTTTGAGAAGCTAAATGTACATTCTTTGAAAATTTGAAGTATTGCACTTGAGAATTCAATTTTGAATAAGAGGAAAACATATATTTAAAACCTTTTTCCAGATGAAAAAAATAATATTTTCGAATAAAAATCAAAAAGTTATAATTATATGAACTTTATTTATTTATAAACAGAATATTAATGAGAAATTGGTATTTAATCTCTAAAATCCGAAAGATCTGCTTAAAAATGATATTGATTGATATAGTTCATACTGATCAACCTCTTAATTAAGTCTAAAAAATATAATTATGAAGAAATTAAAAATGAAGATAAGATTATTATGAGATAAAGAACGGTAGACACTAAACCGTTTATAATTTTTTCAAAATTTTGATTTCGAAAAACGATTGATTTTGAATATTTTAAATTTATAGTTTGAATTTTTATTAAGCACAAATATAATAAAAATTTTAATCTATTAGATTTATTATAATTATTATTTTAAATGAGAAATTTATGTTTTTTAATATCAGAATTGAGAACTTTACAAAATTTCATCTCAATTTCAAATCCTTCTTTTCTCTCCAATTTCATAACAAATTTTTGAAATATTGATAAAATCATCGTTATCATATATGTATTTTCTAATGGCTAAATTTCATTGAATTTGGTGCGCTACATTTTTCGTAACAGAAATATGGTTTACTTATTTAAGTTTATTTTTTTAGAAATATAAATTCCTAATGATAATTATCAATAATCAACAGGTTATTTTATGTTTTGGAGCTTCATTTCATCAAATCATCAAAAAAATTACATATCTAATTTAATATACATTAGCCAAGTCCAACATTATTAGGCAACAAATTCCAATTTATACCAACCAAAAAGCAAATATATGATACTTTTATGATATAAATGATTAATAAAATTATTCAAAGTTAAAAATTTGCCTATTACGATCAGCATTTGAATTCAAAAATAATTATTTTTCTATAGTAATATCTTGTTTTCTATCGCATTAAATATATCATAATTAATGATTTAACTTTATTATATGTCATTAAATAAAATATATTAATTATAATCATATTTGTTATAAATTCGATAGTTTCGACACTTCTTGAGATAAATGAAGAATTAAAAAAAAACCTTTTATTATTTCATTTATCTTAATATAATAAAACAAAACCCCAAAAAAATAAGACCTGAACTTATCCAGCCATCATATTGTTTTAAAATATTTTGGATAATAATTAATTTAAGTATATTATTATTTGCATTTGTAATTATAATTGTAAACTATTTTATTTCTTTTTGATTAAGATATTTTAATAAAAAAAAATTTCAGTTATTTTTTTTTTCATAAAGCTCATAGAATTTAATTTTTTTTATTTTTATTTTTTTTAAGAGGGTGGGCATCCTTTCTTTATAGATAAAACTCCATAATTATTAAGCATAAAATAATTATGTTTTAATATTATATTTTGTTATCATAATTAAGTATGTTTGCAACTAAAAATTTAATAATTTACTATAATAACAATAATATATTTGTATTTTTTTCTAATTGAATAACCAAAATTTTAATATGCATTCAAAATTAAAATCATTTTATCTATATTGATATTTATGTTATTATCTTACAATGATTACATTATAGGTTATTATTAGGTTTTATTTCTATATATATATAATAGAATAAGATATAATTTTATTTTATCTATAATTATAAATCACAAATTTTAATTATTCAAATTAGATTTTATTTTTAATTTAAAAAGTTGTATTTTCAGTTTAATTGAGAAATAAAAAATTTACAATTGATACATATTAAATTATAAATATAACAAAATTGGTAGTTGTAAATTAAAAAATAAATAATAATATATATTTATCCTTATTTATATTATAAATGATAGGTATAGCTTTTGAAATCTATCTGCCAATTTCTCAAGATTTTGCAAACAATTTATATGATAAATAATGATTTGGACCAATCATAAATAAAAACTTGAAAAAAATCAAACAATCTATTATGGATATTTATCATTAGGACATTACAAATGACTTATCGATCAATAAAAAAATTTAAAATATGCATTTTTTAAAAATCGGCAAATTTTTCGAATCTTTTAAAATATAAATATTTATTAATTTTGTTTTTATTAATTAAATGTTATTTTTAATTATTTAAAAAATTCGTGATCTTATTCAATATAGACATAGATAAATGAATAATGTGTTAAAATTTTATAAGATTTTATGAGTATTCAATTGGTTGACCACCCTCTTTTTTTTAATTAATTTATCAAAAAGGGACAATCGTTTTTTTCTACGCCACTTTTTGAATGGTTTTTCTATCCATGAATAGCTATTCATGGAAAGTAAAAAACCTCCATCTTAAGGTGAAATTTAACTTACTCTGTTAAGAAAATTAACCAAAAAAATCGTAAATTTTAATTTTCTCTTACAATTATAACTATTTGCTTTTTTTGATATAATTTTTTTTTATTTTTACATAATTTTTCAGGAATATACACACCAGTGATCACCACAGGGCTGCGCGAAGCCGAATCAGGCTCCTTGAATTGCTGGATGAATTGGGAAGCCATTTAAACTAAATATTTATTCATTATTTAGCAAAAATTGAATAAAAAATGTATAAAAAGTATTCAAAAAGTTTTAAAGTTTTCAAAAAGTGGCGTAGAAAAATACTATTCCCCATCAAAAAGAAATAGAAATGTTTAATCTCATAGCCAGATAAATTCCACAGCCAGATAAATCCCACAGTCAGATAATCCTACCGCCAGATAATATTATCTTAAATATTGACAAACATTGATGCTAGCAACAGATAAACATCGATGCTTACAATAGATAAACATTGATGCTTACAACAGACAAACATCGATGCTAACAACAGACAAACATCGATGCTAACAACAGACAAACATCGATGCTAACAACAGACAAACATCGATGCTAACAACAAACAAACATCGATGCTAACAACAGACAAACATCGATGCTAACAACAAACAAACATCTATGCTAACAACAGACAAGCATTGATGCTAACAACAGAAAAACATCTATGCTAACAACAGAAAAACATCGATGCTAACAACAGACAAACATTGATGCTTACAACATACAAACATCTATGCTAACAACAGAAAAACATCGATGCTAACGACAGACAAACATTGATGCTTACAACAGAAAAACGTCGATGCTAACAACAGATAAATATCTATGCTTACAACAGATAAACATTGATGCTAACAACAGATAAACATTGATGCTAACAACAGACAAACATTGATGTTAATAACTGATTCGCGTTTTTGCTAATTACAAACTTTTGTTAGTTTTTTTACTGAAAGCATTAATAAAGTTTTTTATTCTCTGTTAATTTTAGAATAAAATTTTGACTAAATTATTGTTTATTTGAATGCCTTTTATATAGATATATTCTTTTTTCTAAAAGAAAAAAACTGTGTACTAGACACTTTTTGAACGCAGTTCAAAAAGTGGCGTTCCTTGTTTAGTAAATTAACTAATATTTCAGAATTAACATACAATTATTTTTTAATTTGATTTATTTATATTATCTGTTTGCTAAATATATTTTTGGATATTTTGATTCTTATATTCGATTTTTTTCAATATAATGAATTTGTAAACTTCACAAATATAATAAATATAAATATCTTGGAAATTTCTAATTAAAATCCTAAAATATATTTTAAATATATATTAATATTGTATATAAAAATTAATAATTGAGGAAAATATAAATTATCATAACAATGGAAGTTGAGTTACCTTTTGCCCAAAACCGTTTTCAAAAAAAAAGTGGAAATTGCCCAAATCGACATCCTTAGTTTTATACTGCAAAATATTATTATTTTTTTTTTTAAAAAAAGATTATATTGATAAAAATATTATTTATACAAAATTTAATATGATAAAATTTCGTATAATGTATTTTTATTGTTTATCATTTTTGAGAGAAATAAATTTCTGAATATAACAAAACAAATTGATCATATATTTATAATATGATTAATTTTCAATTCATATTTTTCATAATATATTTTAAATATATTATTTATTTTCGTATTGTAATTAAATTATATTGAATTAAAGCCTTTTTGTGTAAATATTTATAAATATTTTTTTTTTAGCTTTGTATTTTATTCAAATTTTGAGAGAAAAGAACGTTTACCAATGAATTATAGTTCACAAAAGATATTTGTTGGCTGTATAAAACAATACATGATTTCATCCCTTTCTCCTTTGATTGCTGATAAAAATGATTTCGAAAATTTTGAACAAATGGAAAAAGGTATGTATGGAAACACTTTTTTAGTTACTCAATCAGATACGAAATCGAAATTTGTTATGAAAGAATTATTAAGAGATTCTAAATCGCCAAAAGAAAATATTCTAACTCATTTTAATGATAAGATAGCGTCGCTTCAATATCCGTTCTTTTGGGCACCATCTTATATTTCATTTAATAATACAAAACCAAATAATTTGGCAATATTTACAAAATATTTTCCTTACTCATCACTTCATCAAATAATTGAACGCCAAATGAACGAAGAACTGATTCCTGGCTATGATGATCTACAAGAGTTTCTAATTTTATACCGAATCAGTTGCTTTCTCGAAAAATTCCACTTGGATCAAAATACACATGGAGGTCTTAAGTTAACTAATATTTTATTAGATGACAAATTTTCTCCAATTGTTATTGATCCATATTTATATACCATATCTCAATGGCGAAATCTAAATAAAACAATTAATTATATTATTTCACTTTCACCAGAAGCATTACAAAGTCAATCTTCAATAACACAGTCATCTGATATTTACTCATTTGGTATTATTATTCTACAAGTTTTAACCCATAAAATTAATGTTTTTTCAGATTTAACTCATGAAAATAATGTTTCTTCAGATTTAACAAACAACTTAAATGAAATTGAACAATATATTTTAAAAGGTACCAAGCCAACAATTCCAAATGAAGTTTCAATACTAAGAAATGACGAAGATCATTCAAGCTCACTGTCAAAAATTTTATCTCTTTGCTTTTCTTCTAAGCAAGAAGAAAGACCTTCTGCATCTGAGATCAGAACTGTATTTGAGCAGATTTTAATTGATAAAATAGGGAAAAAAGAATTTCAACAATATAAAAATCCAATGATTACTGAAAATGTTCCACTTAGTCCATACATATCTGATCTAAAAAAGAAAGCAGATAAAGGAAACGTAGAATCCATTTATATATACGGATATTCCCTTTTTAAAGGTGAAAATTGTGTTAAAAATGTTCAAAAAGGAATTGATTACATCCGAGTAGCAGCAAAAAATAATTTTTTACCGGCTCAAATGTTTTATATGGATTATATCAAGAAAGAAAAGCAAATAATTATTAACAAACCACTTACATTAATAAAAGATCACGTTTCTGAGCAAAAAGTTTCCTCCTTAGTGCATTTGAAAGATGATTCATTCTTCACAGAAGATGATTTTAAAATTGAAACAATAATAACAGGTGTAAATGAAAACTACAAAAAATTGATTTTAATCAAATTTGAATCAAATAAATTTCAAAATAAGAATTTCATTCTTACCAAAGATGCATCCAAACGCCTGACTCAGTTAAAAAATTACATTGATGCTGGGGTCCCTGTTATTCTTGAAGGACCAACTGGAACATCGAAAACTTTTTCAACTGAAATTGTTTGCCAATATTATGGTTATAACTTAATTCGATTCAATTTAAGCTCAGAAACAAAACCAAATGATTTATTAGGGAAATATGACGGTGATCCTGATTCATGGTCAGGAATTGTAATGCATATTGGTCAATTTATAGAAGCTTATAAAGAAGGCCATCCTTTTCTACTTGATGAAATTAATTTAGCTAGTCCAAGTTGCCTCCAATTTATTGAAGATGCTCTTGACAGTAAAGTTATTAGTATTGAGATACCTGGTATGCCTCTTGAAGAGATCAAAATGAACCCAAATTTCAAACTAATCGCAACACAAAATCCAAATAAAGGCTTTTTTGCCCATAAACGTCAAGACTTAGGAAATAAATTTCTTTCGAGATTCCAAATCATCAAATTTCCTGATTTTTCTGAGGAAGAACTTCTTAAAATTGCCGAAGGTTTGGCTGATAGATTTAATTATAAAGGCGATAATAAAGAAAGTATAATTAAATCTATCGTTAAATTTCATATCGAATGGTCAAAGTCAAAAGATGCTGTAGATGATATTCAATGTTTCACTATTCGTGAAATTGCAGCAGCAATCAAAGCACTAGCAAATGGCGAGAGTATTTATGATACCATAATTACTATTTATGGATCTAGATATCAAAGCGAGAAAAAGAAAAAACTAGAGAAAGTCTTTGATAGTTATACAAGTATTAAAGACAGTCCAAATTACGAGCCAACAATTCCAATTTTCCCTTCTAATTTCCATGAATGCTATCAAAACAAGAGTCTTTTAAATGCTCTCAAATCAATCAAATTTTCATTTGCTAATCACCGGCACGTTATATTAGTTGCTCGTGAAGGAACAGGTGTCACTCAAGTAGCACGTTGGGTTGCACAATGGTACAATAATAATTCTGAAAAAGAATATTTTTGTATTTGCACTGAAGAAACAAAATGTTCCGATTTAATTGGAAAGCAAAAACCTTCAAATAATGAGCTAATTAAATGGATACCAGGCTTTTTAACAGAAGCAGTTGAGAAAGGTTTCTGTTGCGTTCTTGATAATTTTGATCAAGCACCATCAACTGTTGCAGAAAAACTGAATGGTCTTCTTGATCAAAAATTTGATAATGATGATAATAAAACTCCAACATTTAAAATTCCAGAAAATCCTAAAAATCCTGAAGTTAATATAAATGACAAATTCCGTCTACTTTGTACATGTAAAGTTGATACATTTAATCAGATGTCGCCTGCACTTATTAATAGATTTGATGTGATTGTTCTTGAAAATCAAATTGAGAATAATAATGAAGATCTCAAGGAATTAATTCAAGTATTGATGAAGCAGGCTTATTTAATAATAAATCCACCAGAAAAGCAAGAACAAAAAGATACTAACATTTCAAATACAGATAACGATTCATCCTCTAATTCTGATGAATCAGATGATGATTCATCTTCTACTTCTGATGATTCAGATGATAAACCTTTCAAATTTGTAAAGCCAAAAAATAAAAATGATAAAAAAGACAGTGACAAACAATCAGAAAAAGACAATGACAAAACAGCTATTAAGAAACAGCCTGAATACGAACCAAATGAAAAAGTTATTGATTTAATTATCAATCATGTAATAAATAAGAAAAACATTACAATGTTTCAATTATCTCAACTTTGCAGAGCTGTAACCAAATTTTTAGATTATTTTGATTCTGAAATTACTCCTGAAGAAATCGTTGATTTCTCGATTAAGTTGCTTAATAAGAATCAAGACTTCGAAATCAATCCAAAAATAGAAAAATTCTTAAGTTCAAAGTTAAATGAATCCAATGAACAAAACGATAGCAAATTCTTCTTCAAAGAGGATGAATTAGCAAAGCTTCGTTGTTTTTTAGCTAAATTATTTGCTTCATCACTGATCAATTTGCCATGCTGCGTTTCTGGACCAACAGGAGTTGGAAAAACTGCATCAGCACGAGAATTTGCTCGAATTCGACCAATTCACGCATCAAATGAAGCTCCAATCAAAACAAGCGAACCTTTTCAAATGCACTCTTTTCATTTTGGCACCAAACCAGTGAACTTTTACGGAACAACTACGATTAAAGATAAAAAGATTGACTTTATAAACGGAACATTAACAACAGCAATGATAAATGGACAAACTTTTATTGCTGATGAAATGAATTTAGCTTCAATATCAACTATGAAATCACTTGCGCCTGCTCTTGAATTGTATGATCATCAATCTATTTATATATCAGGAGTTGAAAATCCGATTTGTATAAATCAAAACTTCTTCTTCATTGCATGCCAAAATGATCTTGGAACAATTGGAAGAAACACAATTCCATCAACGATAGCTTCTAGGTTTCGTTATTTTAAGTATCCTGAACAGGAAGCTAAAGAAATATCATCAATATGCATAGAAATTGCTAAGAACTTGTATGGCAATCATGATAGAAGCTTTACTGATGAAGATGCTGGAAAAGTTGGACAATACATGGTAGAATTAAATAAACTGAATTTAAAAGTCATTCCTCAATGGTCACTTAGAGACATTACTAAATTGTTCCAAAGAATTCATTATCAAGATGCAAAGAAAGATAGCTTTATTAATATAAAACTTCATCATAACTTGCTGTTTTATACATTATCTCCAGTTAGCACTGAATATATTGATGAAGTGTTTGATCCTGTTTTTAAGAAAATTGTTGACATTTTTGAATTGGATGAAGAAACTAGTGAACAATTGAAAAATTGTTATAAAGCCGAGCCACAAATACAAGGTAAGTTTTTAAAGAAAGGAAATAGTAAAATTTTCTTTGGCTCATTTGAAAATATTGATCCAAAACTTACTTCATTATTGAATGGAATGTTCCAAATATTGTTATCAAACCCAACTGAACCAATTCTATTAATGGGTCCATCAGGATTTAAGACATATCTAGCACAATTGTTTCTAAATGATGCTAAAATTATTACATTGAATCAAGAATCAGTGCTGTCACAACTTTTAGGTGCATCAGCTTTCCTTTCTAAAGAAGAAGCCAAACTCTTCTATATTGATGTTATATGCAAAATTTGTCATATATATAACAGAGAGTTCATATCTAAAATAAAAGAAGGGATGATTAAAAAAGAACAAAATGATGAAATCAATATAAGCGAATTGAAAGAAGAACTCAACAATGAAGTTGAAAAGCATTCTAAAAATTTGCCAGGTTCATTTAAGAGAGTAATTGAACACTTGAAAATGAAATTATTTGATGAAGATGTAAACAAGTCAGATAATCGTATCTTATCAAATCTAGAACTTGAATTTCGACCAGGCTTGTTTCTTGCTGCTATTTTAGAAGGGAAATCTTTGATTTTGAAGAATTTATCAAATCTTCCTACAATTATTTTGGAAAGATTTAATGAACTTTTCTCAGGAAAGCAAAATTTGACACTGAATGAAGATATTCATAACACTTTTACAGATAAATCCAATAAAGAACTTATAGATATAAGTTCAAACTTCAGAGTTTTAGCAACTTGTCCACCAAACTCAGTTACAAAATTGTCAGAAGCTGTCCTTTCTAGATTCTCTGTTATTTGGATTGATTCATATAAACCAAATGAGCAAGAAATAGTTCTAAAAAGCTACATTAAAACAAACAAGCTAAACTTTGATGAATCTTCAATTTCTATCCTCACAAAATTTGCAGAAGATATGAATCATTACTTCCACAAATACTTTTCTTTTCCACAAATCATCAACTCAATTGAAATGTGTTCAAGATTGAATGAAATAATTGATGACCATTTCAAATGGAAAGAAAATCTTGGAATTATTCTCTATCGTCTAGGTTTTGGCCTTCTTGAAAATAGATCGCAATTAAGCACTGAAATTTCAAGTATTTTTGATATTAAAGGAGAAAGTCAAACATCTAATAACAAAGCATTGATTGAAAATAAAATTATTTCATCAATGAATATTGATCCGTTGAAAATCGAATCATTTAAAGGCTATACTGTTGTCAAATCTGAGATAACAGGTGCTTATGTTAAATTAGCTGAACCAAAGGCAATCAGTACCAATCTAGCTTTTACAGCCATGTTTTCTGAGATGCTTGATGTTTTACTTCTAGGATTATCAATAAATATTCCTGTCATCTTTGAAGGAATGCCAGGACAAGGAAAGCAAACAGCAATAAATTACGTAGCTCAAATTTTAGGATATAATGTTATTAATATAATCATTTCTCAATCGACAAAAGTTGATGATCTTCTTGGAAAAATTACAATCGAGCGAGATAAATCAAATAATCTTCGTGTCTTTTTCATTAAAACAAAACTTGTTAATGCACTGGAATCAGATAAAGAATCAGATAAATCAATTGTTGTTTTCCATAATATTAATAATGCATCTTCAGCTGTTGCAGAAGTATTATCTACTATTTTTGACCAGCACCAAAAATATTTACTTCTTCCAGATGGATCAACGATTTCAAAGATACAACTAAATATTGTTGGAATTTTTAATCCTCAGAATGGAATTTACAACAGAGACAAGCTTCCGTCATCTTTGATATATTCATCTATTTATCATGTTGTTAAAAATCCATCAAATGATGATATTAAGTCTGTGATCAAAATGGCATTTAAAGATACTAAGTTCAGTCAAGATCATATTGTATTTTATGAAAGGTTCATTTCAGCAAAAGATTATGCAATAGAAGTAAATGCATTACCATTAACATTGAATGATATATTTAAATATAAAACTTTCCGAGAAGTTACATTTGGTAAATTTGATAATTGTATTGATACAATTTCATTAATGATATTTGCTTATAGATTTCTTCATCAAGATTATATTGCAGAAGTCACTAAAAAATTTGGTCTGACAGATATGAAGTTTATCCCTGCTTTCATTTTTAACAAAAATAAGCAAAGCCTCTTTATTAAAGTAACACAAAAGTCAAAGAATGGATTAAAACTTAAACGGAGTCAAGAAGTCGATATTAATATTGACTCTATTCGTAAAAAAATTTCTGGTTTAATACTTCCGCAAAAGCATTGTTTATTGTTCTTAGCTTGTTCTGTTCTTTCGAAACAATCCTGCATCATTCAAGGAGGAACAGCTGCTGGAAAATCGTATATAGTTCGTCTTTTTGCACAAATGATGGGGAAGAAATTAAATGTTTATCAAATGAACAGTGAGACAAATGCTTCGATTTTAACTGGACAATCTACTTTAACAAATGAACTTGATAAAGAAGACGTTGAATTAATTAAAAAAGCACTTAAAAACTTGGATGATATTGAAATGGCTAAAGATTATATTACAGAAAACATAAGTGATGATGAAAAAGAATGGAAACGTAATAAATTCACTGAATTAATCAATTTTCTCTCAATAGTCATTAATGATTTAAAGGCAAGCGAGAAATTTGAATTAGCTGAAAAAGTAAATTTATCAATTCAAATGATCAATGATGCAATTCAACAAGCCAAAAGATTTAAAATTGCTGATTCATCATTTATTAATGCAATGATTAAAGGAGAATGGGTTTTAATTGATGGAATTGAATCTGCTCCTTCTGAAATTGCAGAAAAGATTTCTCATTTATGCGGCGATAATCCTGAACTTGATCTTCTTGAATGTGGCAAAGATCACTTTTATACTAGAAGAAATGTTCCAGGCTCCAAACACATTCATGATGATTTTCATCTATTTATTACTTATAATCCAATGTCACTATTTGAAAACAAAACGCTTGATCCATCTTTCTTAAATAACTGTGCTTTATTCACTCTTCCGCCAATAGATTCAACACCTGACTATTCTGCACAAATGCTCTTAGGTGAGTTAATTAATTTATATCCAAAAGAATTTGCCATTCAAGTTAGTAAAAGAATGGCAAATGTACATTCATATGCTAAAAATGAAAGTAATAATGATAAAGACTCTTTTGCAGGAGATCTTCAATTTACTGGAAGAACTCTTACTTTTGTTATAAAAGATTTTATGCGTTATGCAAATAATAAAGAATCAAATAAATTCTTGGATTTGTATCAGCCAATTTGCAATTCAATGCGTTATTATTATTGGAACTCATATATTAATCAAGCCAAAGAAGCTGAATTCCAACAAAAAATGGTTGAAGTATTTTCAGATCCGCCAAGGCCAGATCAATTTTTAAATTTGTCTTATGAAGGTCAAAAAATGAAAGAAAAAAACATAAATCTTCTGGTTGATTTACGAAATATTCAATTATTTGCATGCAAAGAGTTAGAATCATCTAATTTCTCATTTGTTCAATTCGTCATGAAATGTCTCCTTATTGAAATCGCTGATGTTCAATTTATTCATGAACATATTCTCGATACAATCAAGATAATATCATGTTCTGATCAACAATTAGATTCGGATTTTTTCCAACTGAAAATAATTGAGCGCGTTTTCAATGATATTATCAAAGGAATGGATAAATTGAAAGAAGAAGATAGCAATTTGCCTCTTAAAGAAGATCATCTTCTTAAAAATAAAGACTTGAATAAGCCAATATCAAAACTAAGATTATTAAATGAATTGATTTCAAATAATCCAATATTTATATCTACAATTCCAAGAGTTCTTTATGACGAGAAATTTATTACTTTAATGGAGTTTGTTCTAAGTTTCATTCAAGAAGAAAATGTAACTAATTTCACTAGTTTTATTTCTATTCTTTATTCAAATCCAAGTTTGATACCAGAAATTGAATCACGAATCCCTTATGTACTGTTTAATAATACCCCATTTAAGATGATTTGTTATTTAATGCCAACAATTAAAAAATTGCATAAAAAAAATATAACTTTTCGAATGATTGCATTTGGTAATACATTTGATTTTGATTTTAATGACGAGCAATCATTAATCAAGCCAATTTTAGTTTTAAGAGATGAGAAAACATTGACTCTTTCATCTGATAGTTACATAATATTTAATAATAATGAAAGAAATAATGTCTATTTTAATAACTTGAATGGCAACGACATCAATATTGTATTTTATGCAATAATTCGTCATTTAATTAAAAATCCAAGTGAGAAAATCACCGATATAAATTCATTTGGCAATAATGTATCAAATAAAAAAGTTAATAGAACTCGGAACTTTTCTTTACTCTTAAATGATGCAAAAGACTCTAAGTCGGATCTTATTTCTAAAGCTTGGACACTTATATATGCATTTCCAATTGATTTGGTACAAACCTTTTCAAAATATCTTCAACCACTTGAAGCTGAAACGGTTTCATCCTTGTATAATGTTTATAATGTTGTTGATAAGAATAGTATTAATTCAATTTATAATTTTTCACATTCTTTTCGTGAAAAAAACTTTGGAAGTGAAGGAAGTTATTTATATAAACTTAAATACAATATATTTGTGGTTGATAAAAAGATTGGCATTAAACAAGCCAGCCAAAATATCAGCGATATACAATCTGAAATTGACTATTTAGAAGTTGTTCCTGATTTTATTTCTAAACTTTGGGATATAAAGTCATATATAGATCTTTTGGATGGTGCTAAAATTAAAATGACCAAATTAAAACAAAGTATAATCCAAGAAAATGTGGATTTAAGGTTAAGGAATGAATTGGAAATAATTATTAATGATCTTAAGGCAAAGGATGTTAGAAAAGAATATGAACATTTTAAGAATAAAATAGCTAGTGTCATACTTGATTCAGAACAAAAATTAACAGATCTAAAAGTAAATGTTTACAAAATTTTAATCTCTGATTTCTTGAATTGTGCAACAAAAAGTGATGTTGATAATAGGAATAATTTATTGTGGCCAGCATACAAGCATCCAAAAGGACTTGGAACTTATATTCCACCAATGATTAGATTATATAATCATATTATTTGGTTTTCTCAAATCAACCAAATTCTAGATAATTTGGCTAATTTAGAGAATGCTAATATTTTTAATGATCTTTTGCATTTAAGTTCTTATAATGAAATGCAAACTGGTGTCAATAAAATTTTTGGTCATCTTTTCCGAATCGATAAAATAACTGAGAAAGGAAATGATGCAGAAAAAGTAATCAAAAATATATATCAATCATGCACTAGCTATGTAGATATAATGAAATCAGTTCTCAATGCTCATTTCATTGCCAATTTAATTAAAGATAATTTGGTTGATGAAATTGGTGACTTTTATTCAATTTTCAATGACTTGGAAAAAAGAAAGCCTATTACTGATGAGAAAGTATTGGCTTGGATACATGACAATGCAAATAATCATTCACTTCAATTCAAACTTACTTTACCAAAGTTTAATTCAAATGATTTTATATTGTTATTTATTGATTCATATGATATAGAAAAAGCTAATCATGGAATTCTACTTAATACTCTAACTGGCTATTATAAAACTCATAAAAATACAACTGATTTGTTAGAGAAGCTTAAAGATGGATTGAAAGATAAAAAAAATGATATTACAATTCAGAATGCAGTATTACTTATTAGTGTTAACGTATATAATATTTTTACATATCAAGAAAATAAGACTGAAAACACTCTTGAACAAATTAGAAATAAATTAATAGATTATAATAGAGGAAAAAGAATGAATCAAATTGTTAAATATACCATAGATGTCTTGAAATTTGTTGATAAAATTTCAAACAATCAAATTAAATTTACTTTTAATGACGTAGAATTCCTCAAAAAAGAATGGATTGAAAATGAAGAATTTGTTAATTTATATCCATCACTTGTTTATTGGCTTTGTAAGCATCATCGATGCGCATCTCAGCTCCAAAGTTATTTTGGTAATATGGATTTTTCACAAAAAAGTTGTGATAAAATTCCATTCTGGCTTTTTACATTAAGATTAATTTCATCAGAAAGTTGTATAGGTTTTGAATGCTCTTTAAACACAAATACAGCAAAGCAAATCAAAGAAAATATTGATAACATTATTAAAGAGAAAATTTCTAGCAAAAAATTAAATGGAACAAAATGGATTAATGTTCTTCTCTCGAATGTTCCTCCTGAAATTTCTATTTCAAATTGTAGAATGCTTTATCAATTTTTATTAAATATTGCTGAAGATGATACGTACTTGGTAAAAGAATTAAAAGAGTATAAAGAACAAACAATAAAAGTATTTATCAATAAAGTTTTCAATTTGATATTTGAAGATAAACTTGACTCAACATTTGATGCAAAGTTCGACTCAGAAGAACAAATTCTATTGTTTTTAAAGGATCCAAACAAATTCATTTATGATAAATTTTTTTCAGATTTCACTAAGTTGGTAAAAGACTTTCCTAATAGGAAAGCATTCAGTGAACTACTTAAATCTGTTGACACATTAAAAGACGATGCTGAAAGATATGCTAATCAGCTTTCAGAAACAATTAAAAAAGAAATTGAAAATAAAGAAAAGAAAACAAAAGAGAACATTATGAAACAAAGAAATGATAATGTAATAAAAATGAAGAAAGAGCTTCCTCTGAAGATAGATGAGTATAAAAAAAAATATGAAATGGTATCAAAAAGTGAAATTAATATTTACTGGATGCAAAGTGTAGTAGCAAGGCTAATAAACCTTTCTTATGAATTACCAAGTTGCTTTGATGATAATTCTGAAAAGGTACAAATTCTTAAAATTGAATTTAATTCAAAATATTCTCATGATTACGTTATCTATCTAAGGAATAAATTTAGCCCTCCATACCAACCATATACACTATATACAGGCAATACTTATTACTTTTACCCATACCAAGTTGATGAAGATACAATAGATCATATCAAAAAATGGAGATCTAATAACAACATCAAATTTTCAATAATTGAATTAAAATCTTTCCCAGATACTTTTGACTTTGATCAATATTATCAAGACTTTTTAGATTCTCCGTTAAATTATAATATAACTTTAATCATTGGCCAAAAGTTTACTCCAGAAGATTTTATTAAAAATATTGGAGAAGCAGTAACTGAAACAACAGATTTTGTAAAAAGTATTCGTACAGAACTAGAAGAGAATAAGATTAATTCAGGAACATTTGAAAAACCACATAAGATAAAGAATAATATTGCCAATTCTTTATTAAATTATTTCTGTTCCATGTTTTCTGATGGTGATCGACCATATGAAATTAATAAGATGTTACAAAATGGAAAGAAAATGTTTGATCAATTATTAGTTCACATATCTACAGTTGAAAGCTCTTTGAAATCACATATTGAAGCAAAATGGAAACTTCTGCATAATTCGAATCCTTTGCCATGCATTTTTGATCCAAAATACGAATTACCTATTCCAAGAAAAGTTTCCAAAAATATTCCAAAGGACCTATTTAACAAAATGGCAAATACTAGTTACTTTTCGACTCCTTTTTTATATGTTGAAAATGATTCTATTGTTTATTATGGATCGTTGAATTTCTCAATAGGTCCAATAATTCCTTCACTTTACTCAAAACGAATTGCAATGAACTTTATTTCATTCATAGAAAAACCATTTTCTATGAATATTCAAACCGATGAAAAGTATTCGTCTTTATTTACTCATAAACCAACTTTTTTGCCCAATGATTTGGTTCAAATTTTCATTTCATTGCAAAACCTTTCAACTTCTAAAGAAGAAATTCATAATGTTCATACAAAGATCACTTTTAAATCGGAAAAATTGAAAGAAAAAACAGTTACATGCGTTTTTTCAATTAAAGTTTTACCACTCTCATTTCTTATATCATGTGATGAGTATTTATTATCATTCAAAGATAATGCATTCTATGTTTGCGTTGACCAATTAAATTCATTATCAAAACTCACATTTTCTATTCAAAATTATTATCTAGAAGATCAAAATTTTGTTTATCAAATAGCTCGTCTTGTTGATAATACTCATCCTAAACCAGAAGTTAAATTGAATGAAAAAAGAGATAAGTTAGAATTGCAACTTGAAAGAATCAATGAAGTGAAAAGGCTTCATTGTGAGCTAAAATTGAAATTTTCTGATCAATTGTCTACGTCAATTATTATTGATTGTATTGTGATACCATTTGATTTCGAGTTTAGTGTTTACAGCCATGAAACTAGAACTTATTCTTCATATGCAAAGATTTGTTATCCGCCAAAACTCTTTCCATTTAGTATTAATTTGCATTGTAGAATTGATAGTTGTTTGTCCAATGTGAATTACAAAGGAATTATTGAAGATACTTTTCCTAATGCCGTAAAGGTTTCAAAATATAAACAAATTGATAAACAATTTATTTTCAATGGAAGCTGTAAATTTGATATCGTTCTCAATGTTACTGGAGATGTGCCACAGAAAACGTATTATTCGCATGGAAAGAAATATTCTTATGATCAAACATTTGATTTAAATGTTACAATTTTTGGCATAAAGAAAACAGTACAAGTGACATTTGTTAAAAACGAACAAAAAGTTGAATTGAAAAACAATAAAATAAATCAAAGCCATGGATTTATATTTTATGGTTACAGCAAAGAAAAAGCTACAATGCTTTCAGTCGCTCCAAATTCTGATCTAAGTCAATATTACTATTTAATCAGTCCATTTTCATGCATGATTATTAACCAAATTTTTATTTCTTATGACAAATCTGACAAATTTGAAATTAAAAATTCTAAAAATAATCTGTTTATGTATATTTCACCTAATGGAGGCATGCATAAAATTCAGGGATCAATAGATTCAAGGCCTATATCATCAGATGGATTTTTTGGAAAAATAAAAAGTTTTTTCAATTTTAAAACTAATGATACTAATTTCTATCCTATTTATGGAATAGCAGATGGCTGTTGGTACCCTGTATTTAATCATTATCCAGACTTGAAATGGAATGAATTAGAATTCAAAAAAGAAAATATTAAAACTGCCACTACAAATATTAATCAATACAATAATTCAAGATGTCATGGAGAATTAGATTTCATTTTATTTATTCAACTTTTCATTAATGCAAAAATAATCAACAAAATTAATAAAATCATAAATTTGCTTCCTTTAGATATTCGAAACTCATTTACACCAATTATAAATAATGTACAAAAAATAGGTTTATATGATAAAAGTATGATTATTTTGGAGCATAACGCAATACTTTTGTTTTATAAGCATTTTAAACAAAGATTTGAACAAATTAAAGAAAACAGCTTTTATATAACAGAAAACATACTTCCAAAATCAAAAATAAACTATTGTATACAAGTTGCATATGATAAATATAATAAAGTGGATGAAAACGCAGAAACTCAATATCTTACATCGCCACAATATAAAAGTGTCAAAGCGATTAAAGAAAATATCAAAGCAATTCATTTGACAACAAAACCAGAAAAGGAATTGAATCATGCTGCATATTTATATTCTGGTAATTCTGATTCAATTCCAAAAACAAAGGATGATAAGCCACAATATGCAACTTCATCTGAATCAGAAAACAAAGCTGAGCCTGAAAAGGCCAGTATTCCAATTAAAATGCCGCCTATTTATATTCCTAATGAAAGTGAAAATTCTTCTTTATCCATTAAGAAATTAGATGATCTTTATCTTTCTTGTATCAAAGTAGCTCGTTTATTCCCTATTTTTGTTACTAATTTGTTAATTGATAAATCTCCTGATATTGAATCTAAAGCAATTGATTATTTCAGACAATTGCTGCAATTATATGAAAGACTTCCTGAGACAGATTATTCATTAATATCATCGACAACATATTTATTTAGTCAATCGTTTGTCTCAATGATTGGAAAGCTCAAAAAAGCAAATGTCAATTTCGGGGATTTATTGCCATCAAAATGTGTGACTTCTGATGAAACAATTCAAGATTGTCTACAGTATCCAGAAAAGGATAAATTATTCCTTCCTTCTGAAGAATGGATTACAAAAGAAGTAATAAATAAAAAAGAAGAAGAAGAAGATAAAGATGATGACTGCCACGACGAAGAGGAAGAAGAAAATCCTAAAACTCGCATTATTGTTGATGATGGTCAATCAAGTGATAATAACAAAACTGATAACAAAAAAGAGGAGGAAAAAGAAGAAGAGGAGGAAGAAAAAGAAGAAGATGATCAAGGAACTATTGTAGTATCATCTCAGAATATTGTAGATACACAAGTTTCACAAGAGCAATTTAATAAAAAACTTTCTGAAATTAATGAAACAAATGGTATTAAAAGAGGAATAAGTAGAATGGAAAACACAAGTCCTGATTCAATTCTAGAATTTTGTAATGGTGATTATCAAGAGGTTGATCAATCTTTCTTAGACACTGACAAAAAAGATTTTCCAATTGATAAATTAATCAAACTTGGATCTTATTTAGTAAGTCAATTCATTCAAGCTGCCTTTGAAATAAATATACCAAGAACAAAATCAGCAGTTAACATTCTTGTTGACTGTAGTTCTTTTATAAGTGATGAAAATAAAATATTTAATATGTTCATCATTTGTGCTTTGACAACAACACTGCATTCATTAGAGATTCCTTATTCTGTAGCTGTTGTTGCTGATAAAAACTTTAAACGTGTAATCAAGTCATTCAAAGAGCCTCATTCATCAAAGTGTCTTCAAAGAATATGTGAATGCATGTTGATTAAAAGATATAGAACAAAATTAGCAAGCTCAATTAAATTCGCTATTGACTATATGAAATTCGATGATAATCTTAGTAAAGAACAAAAAGAGGATAGACCTTATCGTTCTATTTTTGTTTTTTCAGATGGTATTGATGAACAGCTTATATTAGCGAAAGAATGGTCTGAAAAAGTATTAATTCAGAATGATATGACTTATGGTCTCATCTTTATTAAATCACAAAAACTGACTGAACAAAATATTGCTTATATTGAAAAAAAATGGGCACTATTTGAGACAGAAGTGAATAAGAATAAAGTTGAACCGATTTTGAAAATTGCTTCAATTAAAAACAGCATTAATGATGATCTTGTAAAGAAATTAGTTGATCTGTTCAAGATAGTCATGAAGCGAAATGTAGGACATGAAATTGAAAATAAGATTAAAAGTGAAAACAAGTATGAAAGTGCAAAATTCACAATTGATGAGCCATTAACAAATATATCGAAGTTTATGAGTTTCATAAATGATGATTTCAAAGATAAGAAAGAAGTCTTCATTAAATCAACGCCAGCATTTAAAGATCTCAATTTACAAATGAGTAAAACTAATCTCGCATTTTATAGAAATAAGTTGAGAAAGATCGTAAGTTGTAATTTCGATGATAAAGTAAAGAATGATTATGATGAATTAATGAAGTATCTAATTATAAACCGAAGAGAAATTAATCAAGCTTCATCAGAAACGATATTTAAGCCAAATAAAGATACTCGAACATCTTTATCAACAACAGGAACTGAAATTGATATAATTGCACTTGTTCTTAATTTGTTAAATCCTGTTCCAAATCCAATGATTTATCTTGAATTAAAAGGTGGATTGGTTCGTAATTATGGTGTTTCTGTTGTCATTGATCCATCAATTACATGCTTCGATAATATTTCAGGTCCTCATTCATTTCAAACAATTCGAGTTATTCTTTCAACATTGGCATCTCTTGACCTTCCATGTTTTGATCTCATTGTTGCTGGAAATCCAAGGCCAACAGTCATTTGTTCTGAAGTTAGCACACTTCATTCTCTTTCTACCAAATCAACTTTATTTAGTTCATTGCTTGCATGTCTTCAGAATCCAGTTCAAAATGTAAATCTTAGTTCAGCTATTCATACAGCTTTTGAACTTCAAAGAATGAGATCTACTGAATACACAAGCATCTTCTTTGTGCTTACAAATGGTTTGTATCAAAAAGAAGAAAGAGAAAGAATTACAAGCAGTGTCAATATTTGCGTTCAAAGTGGAATAACCGTTTTTGGAATTGGTATTGGCATTTATCCTAAAGAAATAGAAGATCTGTTTCCTCAAATTGTTTTTTCACCTAATCCATTAAATGTCATGAAGGCGTCTGCTTCATTTTATGGTGATACAATGGCATCTATTCTTGATAAAATGAAACCACTTTCCTTTGCACAGCCCGATCACAAAGAAATTCAAAGCATAACTAAAATTTTAATTGACAATGAGAAAAATCCAATATTCAATGCATTAAAAGAGCAACTTGAATACATTCCAGCAACTCTTGATGCAGTCAGTGATATGGTTAATTCAGAAAAGAGTGTTAGAGATCAAAATAATGAATTCGTAAATCCAGAAGGAGGAAATGATGAGCTTGGCATTTATACTCGTGGTATTTTGAATTCACAAAAAATACTCATTGTAATGCTTTGGGATTGTTCACTGAATGATAAAGAATCTAAATTTATTAATACTAAATTCATAAAAGAATCACCAAATGGAGAAAAAGATGCTTGTATATTATCTGCTGTTAGTTATTATGGAATTGATTTAGATATAGTTCAAAACTATGAAGATGCAATAAAAAATCTCACAAAAAATGTTAATGGTTATTGTGATTATTATGCAGTTTGGGTGTTTTGTGGTCCTCCTTATCCAAAGCTCCCTGGTAATGGAAATGTAAATCTCGTTGGTCAATTTATTGATGTTTTAATCTTGTTTTGGCAAAATGGTGGCTCTATTGTCTTCTGGGCAGAAGGTCATCCTCTCTATTACCAAGTTAACCTTTTCCTTGAAAAAGTTCGCTTTAAAAGAGAAAAAGATTGTCCTGATGGAAAAACTAAACTTCGACTTGAAGGCGAACATCAAGGTGAACAAATTCTAATAGGTGATGAAACAGGACTTCTTGATAAAAATAAAACATTTAATAGATCCAATCTTATCTTTGAAAGATGTGAAAGAACAAAGTTGTCACACAATATTGGAAAGATCTTTGAAGGAATTACAATTTCATATGTTCCATTTGATTTGGAAAAAATTAAGCCTTTTAAGCCATTTTCTAGAGATTCGGAAGGCGGATTAAGTTCATTCTTTTATTGTGCAAACTTGGAAACTGGAACAGGTGACATTGTAATTGATTGTGGCTATACAAAATGTTTCACTGAAATGGGAAAAGATGTAACTTTCAGATATGTTCAAAACATCGCTGGATGGACTGGCAGGCCTGAAATCCACATATTTCATGATAAAGTAGAGCCATCAATTTGGAGACCAAAAGCATTTGAATATACTATTAATTATGATGAAGTTTGGGAAGGATATGAAGCGCTGGCAACAGATCCTAAAGAACTCAGAACTTTATGGGCAATCGATTGTTCAGGCTCAGTTGGTGGATGTGTTCCATATCATGAAGAACTTAAAAAAATTGTAGAAGAATATTATAAAGAAAATGATGACATTTGGCTGTGGGATAGTGGTGGTAGGCATGATCATATTAATAAAGAAGAACTTGTTGATTTTTATACTAAAATGTGGGGACGTGATTGTACAGATTCATCTCTTATTGCTGAAATTGCAAATAAATCAGATTGCAAAGAGCATCTTCTTATCGTAACAGATGGAAGTGTTGATTCTGGTTCTGTTGATGAAGCAGATAGACTTATGAAAAAATATAATATTAAGTTTAAATATGTTACAACATTCCTTATTGGTAATAAAAACCTTTCAGTTGGCGCGCCTTATTGCAGAGACTGTGAAAACGTGACATATTATATTGATAAAATGACAAGAAACAAAGAAGAATGTGCATCACTTAGCAAGGAAGATCTTAAAACTCTTCAAGAAATTGGTAATATCAATACTTATGAAGCTTTTACTGAAGTTTATCAAAAACTTCATAATGCTATTAGAGCTTTTTCTCTTGGAAAGCAAAGCAATTCAGATTTAATGAGTAAACTTGATTCTCTCAAACAGCGAGTGAAAGGTAAATGCAAAAATCAACAGCAGTCATCAGATTTTGAAAAAAAGTGCAAGCCTTTATTTGATATGGCAAATGGTTCTTTGCGTAATGATTTTTCATTTGGTGCAGCATTAGTTTCATAATCTTTCAAAAATGTATTAACATAGATTTATAAAGATATAATATTTTATTTTAGCATTAGTTTCATAATCTTTCAAAAATGTATTAACATAGATTTATAAAGATATAATATTTTATTTTAGCATTAGTTTCATAATCTTTCAAACAGCGAGTGTAATATAGATAATTTTCTATAATTATTAAAATATTTTCAAAGAAAAAATGAAATTATTAAAATATTTATATCTTCTGAAATATAAGAATAAATATATAATATACATGTTGTATATTATTTTATAACATTTATATATTTATATAAATCTATCATTAAGTCAAAATACTAGATATTGATGTCTAAAAATCCAATTTAAATCATCTGTTGAAAAATAGCTATCTCCGATTCTCGAGATCGATTTAAGAGATTGAGAATTTTTAGACATCAATATCTAGTATTTTGACTTAATGATATTTATTCTTATATTTCAGAGATTGAGAATTTTTAGATTTGTTATTCTCTGATTCTCGAGATCGATAATTGATTGACTTTTTGATATCGATACATAAATATGCACAGATTCTCGAGATCGATTTCAGAGATTGAGAATTTTTTTACACAGCTTTTGATAAGAGGAGGGTCAACTTATTTTTAACACAAAAACTCATAGTATAATTGGTTTGGATTTTTCATAAGTGCATATAATATTTAATATAATATATAATAGTTTTTCAATCTAAAATATCTCTATAATTTATTTATATTATTGAGATAAAAATGTTTTATTCCAAAATAATCTAATTTGAATGCCTATTCAAATATTTTTATCTCTCAATTTTTTCTTTTCAAATTTTAGTATTATAGTTTTACAAATTTTTCTTGATGGGATATTAATATTTTTTAAATATTCTTGCATATTTAATCATGTATATAGATTTAAAAAATAATTACTCATACGATATTTTAAATCAATTTATATATTTGCTTGGGAGAATGTATAAAACTAATGATCGAGTGTAACTTATCATGACTCTAATAAAAAATTGGTAGTTGGGATTTTAGATTTAGTCGAATAAATAGATTTATTATACGCATATATATCTAATATATTGTTTTCGAATGATTTGGTGTGTTGAATTTGGGGCAATGTTTGATTTAATAGCATCAGTAATTATTTCAAAAAACTGATTATATCTCAGCCATTTTGTAAAAATATTGAATCTCGACTGGTTTATTCTAATTATATTAGTGGACTCTTTTAAATCATCATTTGATCTATCTTGAATTATTTGAAATTGAGAATCTCCAATTTTTATCGATTGCCCTTAATCAAATCTTAAAAGTAATATTTATATATAATTATTTTTATATTATTTATAAATAAAATAAAATTTTGAATTTATTATTTACATAACGCAAAAAAAGGCAAACAATAAAAAAAATTGCCCATTCAATTAGTTGACCCTCCTCTTTTTGATATCAGAATTATCAATTAAACTTTATGTTAAATATATGATCGTATTTTAATCTTAAAATAAGCATCAATGAATTCTATTATTTATTTTTAAGTATTTTAAAATCACAAATACCAATTATAAAAAAAGATAAATCTGTTTGAGATCTCGAGATCTCGGTAATTTATATCAAGTTTACAATTATTTTTATATCACATTTCATATCTGATATCTTGATAATCGATAATCTCGATATCAGATTTTTAAACTGATAATCGAGTATCAGATGCAAAAAAGTGACGCTTTTGATATCGATTCTCAAAATAACAAGTCTAGTCCCACCCATATCTATATTTAAAAAAAAAAAACTTTTGTTGAAAATAAAAATTTGATAGTATAATTGATTTATTAAAACAGGATCTTGTACATATACATAGATAAAATAAAAGCATTTAATGATTTTAATAATATTTTTTTTTTTTTCATTTTCTTAAAAATAAGATTGCTTCAAAGTCCACCTTTTTTTGCCATCAAATTTTCAATTTGAGCTTTTAATTTATTCATCTCTTGTTCTTGCTCATTGATTCTCGTTTGAAAAAGTTCACTTTCTTTTTTCTCTATAGGATTTCGTGTTTTTGACGTTTTATCCATTGGTTTAATTCTTTGCCTTTTCCTTTTTTCAACTATTTGAGCACTAATTTGGTCTATTTCTGCCTGTGATTTTGGTGGTGGTATTTTGGGTATCCATCCAGCTCTAACAAGTTTAGCACATTCAGGTGGGTACTGTGAAGCTAACTGTTTTTCAGATCCTGTAATTAAGGATCCATTTATTTTCTGTAAAACTGGTGTTTGAGAAAGTATGATTGCTAGCCTGCTAGTTTGTTGAGAATTGAAAGGAGTTCCTTCTACTGAAATTGTTTTTAAATTAGGTAAGCATGGTAATCCATTTAAATTTTGAATATTAGTGTTATTTAAATCAAGGTTTGTCAATTTAGTTAGTAATGGAAATCCAAAAAGATCAGAAATTGGATTATCGCTTAAAATTATTGAAGTAACTGTATCGGGTATTTGAAGATTCGAAACTGAGCTTATCCTATTTTTTCTTAAAATTAATTTTCCTGAAAAAATTTTCTCAGATAAATGAATTTGTTGTGCTGGATCTTGATTCTGTAACTTTTTCATTCCTTTTGGTCTGACTGCTGTCTTTAAAGAGGAGGGCGAACGAGTAAATTGCATTTAGTTTATTGATTTGATTTAACGTACAAAATTTGTATTCAATTTTGAAAATGAAAAAAGAAATTCATTCTCAGAAATTATATTGAAAGATAAGTATCCCGCAAAATAATATATCTTTTTCCCTTGCTTGCCTTTGGTTAATTTGGTTAAAAAGCATTTTCACCCCTGTTCCACCAATTACAGAAAAACAGATTTCTGACAAATGATTTGTGTATGTTAAAGTTAGCTGTATTAGAGTTAAAAAGTCTATCCTTAGAGGTTTGGGTTTTCTTAACGCACAAATTATAGAATTTTATTAGATAAATTTAACGAATATTTCAATTTTTTTTCATATTGGAGTGGCAAAGCAAGATTCAATGATGATGAAATAGAGCACTTATTAAGCCTGAGTTAGCAAAATTGGAGAAATTTCAACCACGTATATAGATATGTATAAATATACAAAAAATAAGTCATACGAAAAGTTTATTATATACAAGTAGCTTGGCTATAAAAAAACTTTTAAGCGAATTTTCAAGTAATTATGAATGGATGTTTAGCAAATCATTATTTTGTAAGTGATTATTATTCCACTTATGCTAAAATCTCTTGTACTGGTAATTAGTTCCTGTTCTGAAGTTATTAAAAAATTATCACATTAAAATCATTGGCGCCTATATGAGTCAATTTGAGAAATATGTTAAAACTCCAAATAGAAATCAGAAAAGATGATAATGGCGATTTTGAAAATGCAAATCTTTTCTATGAGACTCTGTTTGCCTTCGCTAAATCAATCATGAAACATTTTCCAAAATTGAAAAATAATAAAAAATTGCTTTTGGTTTACATTAATACACCTGAATCCAACTTCTCTGATGTAAGCTTGATTCAATATTTCTAATTCTTAGAGCAATTCAAGAATACTTCTGATTATTGTAATGGCATATTTTTCACATAGATAAATTGATTCTTCATGAAATGCGTTTTGAAAACAAAAATTTTGAAGAAAAAGCTAATTCCACTTAAGAGAGCTTAATATTTGATACAATTTAGCATGTGCATAAATAAAATCCCAAATTATTAATTAAATGTAACTCATTGCGTTTATGATTGATGGGAAGTTTTTACACTTTTTAATTTAAAGAAACTTTTTCATGAATCTTAATCGATATTGCATTTGCGCAGAAACGATATGAATTATAGTAAATGAATACACTATTGTTTGGTATTGTGATTAATTGTAAATTTCGGCAGCTTAGGAATGCAATTTTGATTTTCTCAATTGACAATCGTTTGCTATCGAAATAACTTTTTCAGGTATAGTAGTTGTTGTTAAATTCGGTAATTCTTCAAAAGTACAATGTTTCATTACTAAAGTGTTTGAATTAATTGTGATCGATTCCAAACTTTCTCAATTAACAAAGACACAATATCCAACTTCAGGGATATCGCCAAAAATTTCAATTGTCGATGTTTTTCTACATTCACTGAATGAAGCGTTCATCTTTTTCAAAAAAAAAAAATATGTGGCTTGAAAATTTTTATTAAATATACTTTACAATTGATTAAAAATATTACAAATATTTATTTAATTTATTGGCACGAAAAACAATCAGTAAAGACAGGGTGTGGTTGATGGCACTGAGGACATTCAACATATAATTTTTGATTTTTATCAAGCATAATATGATTGATGCAAAAATTTGAACCTTTAAGTGCTACATGAGGGCAATTTTCAACTACGCATATTGGCATATCATCGGATCGAAATTTGTGAATTGATGTTCTCCATTCGTGTCTATTCTTAAAAAGTAAACGAATTGTGTCTATATTTCCTGATTCTAATTTTTCTTGAATGCTTTTTTTTTCTCTATCTAAAAATTCTTTTCGTGATTGACCTCGAGCTTGATTTACAAAATAGCGGCGAATATTTGAATAAGTATCAGAATTCATTTTCCCGTCTGCTGGAGGTTGGCAACCTAAAGTTTCGCATAGTTTTTGTGTTTGAAATGATAAAGAACTTTCTGTTGATTCTAAATGTTTCTCTGTTGTTTCGAATTTTGAGGGAACTTCTGAAAGTGCTGAATCGAGTCCATTTGATTCTAAATATAACTGAACAGAATCTTTTTGCATTATAAATAATTTTGAATATGGTTACTTTTAAATTAATAAACGTCTTGATTTTCAATTTGCAGGTCTCTGAATTCTCTCAATGTATAATTCAATTCTTTTTTTAAAAAAAAGTTGATATTTTCTGTTACATAAAAAGTTAATAAATTTATTCAATTTTTTGAGTGAAAAATAACGAGAGTCTCACAATTTTCTAGAAAACGCTCTAATTGGCCAGTTATAAATCACTATTTTTATGTCATCCCATCCATTCATTGACATCCAATTCCCAGTCCCTTGGGTAGAATTAACACCAGAACAAGCTAAAATTGATGTTGAATTTGCAATGAAATTAGCACAAGATAAAATTGATGCAATATCGAATTTGGCTGACGATCAAATTAGCTATGATAGTGTATTTACTGCCTTGGACAACTGTGATATTGAATTAGATCAAGGAAGCAATTACATGGATCATCTTAATTCTGTTCATGATAATGAACCACTCAGAGCTGTATATAAAGAACTTAACCCACGAATAACAGATTTTTATACAAAAATTAATTTAAATCCTAAATTATGGGCAGTTATCAAAAAAGCTGCTCAGAAACTTGAAAACGCACAACTTACGCCAGTCCAAAAAAGATATGTTGAATTAACCCTTTTGTCGTTTAAATTAAATGGTGCTGATCTTGAAGATGAGAAAAAAGAAGAATTTGCAAAAATTCAAGTTGAAATTACCAAATTAACAGATCAGTACAAATCAAATGTTCTTGATTCAACAAATGCCTTTGAACTTTTTGTTGAAGATAAAGCAGAGCTTGAAGGATTGCCTGAATCATCATTTGTTCAAGCTGCTGAAGCTGCTGAAAAGAAAGGTAAAAAAGGGCAATATCTATTTACACTTCATTTTCCATCAATGTTTCCAGTTATGAAGTATGCAAAAAGTGAATCACTCAGAAAGAAAATTTGGGAAGGTGCTTGTGGAATCGGTCATAGTGGCAAATATGATAACTCTGAAATCCTTCTTAAAATTGCTAGTTTACGTGATCGAAATGCTCACCTCCTTGGCTTTAATTCTTTTGCTGACCTTAATCTTCTAAGAAGAATGGCACTTAATGGAGGAAATGCGTTACATTTTGTTGATGAAATGCATGATAAATGTAAGCGCCAATTTCTTGAAGAATCAGAACGATTAAGGCAATACAAGGCTAAACTAGTTGGTGATGACAAAGCCGAAATTTTGCCTTGGGAACGAAACTATTATCAAGAATTGCTTCGTAAAGAAAAATACGATTTTGATGATGAATCCCTTCGTCCTTATTTCCCTGTTGATAAAGTGATGAAAGGTGTCTTCTCAATTACTTCAACTCTTTATGGAATTGACGTTCGTGAAAAAGAGACGTATTATCGTGAATCAGCTTCTGATCCCATCCAAGAAGGTAAAGTCGAAGTTTGGAACAAAGATGTCAAGTATTTCGAGGTTTTCGATAAGGAAACAGGAGAGCAACTTGGTGGATTTTATGCAGATTGGCATCCTCGTGATGATAAGAAAAGTGGAGCCTGGTTCCATCCATTTTATTCATTATACAAATCAAATCCAAAGAATTTGGGCGCAATATGTGGTAATATACAGAAGCCTACTGGAGGCAAGCCAGCTCTCCTCGACCACAGTGAAGTGGAAACAATTTTCCATGAATTTGGTCATCTTTGCCATGGCATTGTTTCAAAAGCCACTATTCGTTCTTTTGCTGGAACAAATGTCGCTTGGGATTTTGTCGAACTTCCTTCTCAGTTCCTTGAAAACTGGACCTGGGAGCGTGATGCATTGAATCTATTTGCATCCCATTACGAAACTGGACAACAAATTCCAAGTGAAATTTTTGATAAAATGATTGCAGCTAGGAATTATAATTCAGCAATATTCATGATGAGGCAACTTTCATTCGGCAAGATCGATCTCGAAATTCATCATCATTTCCATAAATATGACGGAATGACAGTCGATCAAATTGATGAATTAGTTCTCAAAGACTATAGAGTTCCATGCTCAGTAAAGGCTCCTTCCTGCCTCTACAACTTTGGTCACTTGTTTAATTCACCTGTTGCCTATGCTGCAGGCTATTACAGTTACATGTGGGCTGAAGAGCTAGAAGCTGATGCCTTCACAAGATTTAAGAAAGAAGGAATTTTGAACGAAAAAACTGGAAAAGAATTTCGTGATAAGATTTTGATCTGGGGCAACTCAAAACCTGCAGCTGATCTATTCAGAGACTTCATGGGAAGAAATCCTGACCCATCAGCTCTTCTCACAAGAAATGGAATTAAGCCTTAAATATTTTCTCAACGAGTGATATTGAATAAAAGTGAAGCGCTACTGTTTAATTGTTTTATATCTATATTTACTTATTGACTATCGAAGTGGAATATCTAAAAAGTTATTACTTGGTTATTTATTTTTAATGTAAGTAGAAAAACATTAACAATATTGAGATTTTAATGTAAATATAAAATTATTAACAATTTTGAAATGTCTGTGTCTGAAATATCATCATTTGAATTCAATTGATTTTGTATCATTTTAATCTGTAATCATTTTAATTTAAACTGGGTTCTAAAAGAACTTATTGTTGTTGCAAAAATATAAAGATGTAATAAAAAATGAATTAAGCCATTTTAATAGATTATAAAATAAAATGAGCAAAAAATAAAAAAAAAAATAAATAAGCGCATCTAATCAATTTGAGTTAAGCGTCTTCATTTTGATCTTGATCATCTTCTGCCATAATGGACTTGATTTTATCTGATATTGGCTTATGTTGGAGAACACCTTTCTTCCAGCTTTGGTTTTCATTTGTAACAGGAATGATTCCTTTGCTCTCTGCGAAGGCAAATAATTGATGTAGCTTATCTTCCATATTTATCAAAGTCATTATATTAACATTTCCGTTGGCTTCTTCGGCAATAGAATAAATTACAGCCAAAAGTTGATTTAAATATTTTCCAACAATAAGCTTGATTTGGTCATCATCGTTTTCATCTTCTGTTGGTACGACTGCAGTTGATTGATCAAGTTTGGTCAAAAGTTTAAGTGATGATGGCTCAGTCTCAGTCGAAGTACTATCTACTGAGCCAAGAAGAGTTGCAGATGAAAGGCAAAGCTGCTGAAGACGATTTAAAATTTCTTGACGTGATGAGAGTTTTTCCTTTAATCTGTTGGTTTCTTCGGTAAGGATTTCAATTTGCTTTCTAGACTTCATTGCCTCTTCAAGAATTGCGAGTTGTTGCTGTTGCTGGCGTGACATATTAAAGTTTATTTGAAAAGTACAATTTTAAATTAAACGAGTGTGTCCAGTGCCGTTTAAAAATAGTTTAAAATTTTAAAAAAAGGGTACGATCAAATATAGGTCAATTATTAGAGCAAATCATTTTTCAAAAAAGACTTTGTTCTTTAAATTTATGTTTCAAATATCCATTTGTACATTAATAAATTTTTAATTGCATGAAGATAATAATAACGCAAAATATAAAATTACCGCTTTACTTACAATATACATTAATTAAAATGGCAATTAACTCAAAAGCAAATTCTACATCACAATTCGAGCTTGATGCCATAAAAAAATATTTAAAACAATTTAAACAAAAAATAAAAAATAAAAATAAAAATTAACAGGATCATCAGCATTTTAGTCATGCTTACCCTGTGCACGAAGCTTTGCAATTGTTTCTTCGCTAAGTTCACCACCTCCCCATTGGTGCATTTCTTCCTTGTAATGCATCAAGAAGTTGGAATTGACGGTATCAACAAGTTGTTGGAGTTGACGACGATCTTCTTGGCGAACAGCAGTGAGGGCAGCGCAAGTTGTTGTGTTAAGACCGACAACGTGACCAAGTCTTGCCTTGGATTTAACAATGCAGTATGGGATGTCAAGCTTCCTGCAAAGAGCTGGTAACCAAACAACAATTTCGATTGGGTCAACATCGTGGGCAATGATGACAAGTGTTGCTTTCTTGGATTCAATTGCTGTTGTAACATCTTTGATACCATAAACAAGGCACTTTGATGAAGCAACTTCAGCTGGTGCAAGGGATTGTTCGGACTTTTGGGCTGAGTTCTTTAAACGTTCTTGCTTTTCAGCTTTTGTTTCTGGGCGATAACGCTCAAGGAATTTAAAGATTTGGGCAGCAGAAGCCTTATCGAGGGTATGGTTGAAGTGGTTTACAGGAGGTGGAACCTTAAGACGCTTCATGAGAATTCGGCGTTGGCGTTGAAGACGAACATATTTTGGCCATTGGACGCGTGGAGTAGCATCAACTTGTTGTTGAGCTTGTTCATGAGCAAAGAGGAAATCTTGTCTCTTGATATCTTGATCAGTAATGACTTTTTCTGGAGCTGCGCGGCGAACTGGCATTATGAAAAAAGGCCAGACTTGATGACCGTTTAATGATGGTCAGTCATTGAATTTTTTTAATAACCGCTTTTTAATTCAAATTGTGATCGTTTGAAATGTGATATAAAAAAGGTATACAAAAATGTCTGTGATGAATGAAGTGGAATTTGAATATTGTAGACAATTTTTAGATAAAATCAAAAAGCACCCTCTTTCAGTTTGCTATTTAAAACCTGTTGATCCTATTAAAGATCAAGCTACAGATTATCGCAAAGTTATATCTGATCCTATGGATTTAGGAACAATTAGTACTAAACTTGACTCACATCAGTATAAAAATACAGAAGAGTTTAAATATGATGTTAACCTAGTTTGGTCAAACTCTATGAAATATCTCAAAAAAAAGACAATTCTTCTATATCAAGTTGCGCAACACATGAAAGATAAGTGTGATAAATTGTTGCAAAATATTCCAAAGACAAAAGCTGAAGAATGGTCTATTAGAATGCAGAAAGCAAATAAAAAACTTCATAATCATCTCTCACTTGCCATCCCGCAAGAAAGTCTCGTACCCAGAAAACCCGAATATGCAATTACATAAGGTATACTTTACTTATTTTTTTACTAGCAAAATACAGAGGAGTTATTTGATCGTCATTTACTTATGTTAATAGAATCAGAGCACTCCATAGATTATAATTTTAAGAATTTTTTTTTTTCAAAGTGAAATAAAAATTAATGTTTGCTTTATAAGATTTTACCTAATAAAATATATTCGACAAAAAAAACTAATAAGAAATTTTTAAACATTTTTTTGAAGAATGCTGAGTTCTTCATTCAATTGTTCAATATCACATGAATATATATTATATTTTCCCAAAAAAAGCAATTGAGTTGCTGCATCGGTGATTTTTTGTGCTTTTTGTTCATCAAGAATAGAATTACTCAAAGCTTCAGCTGCATTTTTAAATGGTGGTATAAGCGAAACAATTGTACTAAAAAGTGTTCTAAGTTCTTCAATATTGTTTGAATCCTTTTTTTGATCTGATTTCATTTTCTCTTTTAAACTTTCAATATCAGAATATTCTGTATCATACTCAGAGTTTTGATTTGAGCCTTTTTTAATATTTTTTTCAAAATCAGAATCATCAGAATATGACTCTGAAGCAAGTTTTGATTGAATTTTTTCTGAAATCTCGTTCTTTTGTATAACATTTTCAACTGCTTCGGTTTGTTTATTTTCGTTTTGAATTGTATTGTCACTGTTAGTACTAACTTCTTTAATGGTTGATTCTGTTTTCAAATTAACATTATAATCTTCACTTTCTGAATCTGATTCATCGCTTAAATCGTATATGCTTTTTTCTGATTTTGCTAACAATTCGTTATTCTCTGAGATTATTTCGGAATGTTGGTTGTTTTTTATTGACTCAATTTCGGTTGATTCTTGATCATTCAAAAAATCATAATCGTCTTCTTCATCTGAATCATTTCCTTTGAAATCTTCATCTTCAGAGGAAGAATAAGAATTTGCTTTCATTCAAAATATATTTTTAAATTGATAACGATGAATAATGGTTAAAAAAAAATAGGTGAAATTAATGAATAAAAACCTCAAAATTTTATCAAACTAATTGGCTTTGATAGCAATTGATAAAGAGAAAATGGTATGTGATAAAAAAGAGGAATAAATTAGGTTGTTAAAATATTAATAACATTATTTATTTATGAGAAAATGAACTGGATTATCTTTTGCAAGTGTCAACATTTATAAAATAAACGTAACTCTTATTTGATATGGATGATTTAAAGCAAATTCGATCTAACTTATTAAAAATACAAGAACTTGATGAAGAAATGGCTAGAATGAAGAAAGAAGAGCAGAAGCAGCTTTATAATCAAGCAAACCAAGTTGTTGATTATGAAAATATTGAACTTCAATTACTTCTTGAAGAAATGGAACAGCAGCAAGAAATATCGAGAAAGCTTCATGAAGAGAATCAAGAATTGCAAAGAAGACTTCAGGCTCAAAAGCTTCAATATGAGCGTACAAAAGATGAAATAGAAAATTATGCAAAATCACAGCAAGAAATTATTCAACAAAAAAAGCAAGAAATGGAAGTTCAACAAGGGCGTGAAGACTCCAATAGTCTTAAAGAAGAAAAAAGACTTCAGCAATCAATGGCACTTCTTGTTGAAAAAAATAAGAAACTGACTGAAGAAAAAGCTATCCTTGAAACTCGTTTGGCCCGTATTAAATCTGGGATTATGAAAGGAGATGCTAAGAAAAAAAAATCAAAATGATTGTTTTTTTTTTTATTTTATTTTGTTTTTTGTGATTAAAAATATTTTTTTAAAGTTACTTAATTTCTTATGAGCATATTTACTAATAATATATGATGTATAGAAACAAAACAAAAGATCAAAATGTTACATGAAATTAAATCACACTATCTTCAGAACCTTGGGATACTATGTCAAATATATCATCATAAAGAGCAACTGTTATATTATTCGATTTTAGAAGTGGAGAAATGTCTTGTTGAGATAGAAGATCAAAAATTGCAATTGAAAAAGCTTTTTGTAAAACCTCATCTGCTTCAGTAATTGCTTTTACATTTCCGATGTTCATGTTTCCAAAGTAAAAAAGTGTATCAGTATTTTTGTTAAACGTGACGCCAAAAGGTCGTAGAGTTTTATTTACTAATTCAAAAACTGCTTCTTGATCAGGAGTCAAGCCATTTAATGTTGCAACTGGAAAGCCGCCAAACCATTTTTCGATTTCATTTAGATTATCTCTATAAGGGCCAATGCGAACACGATGTCCTTCTATATCATCTGGTTTACACGATTTCAAAGGCACTGGAGGACGTTGTTCGGAAAATTTTTCAACGATGGGTCCAACAACAGAAATTTTTGGTGATGGTTTGCTCAAACTAGCTAAAAATTGCTGACTATAAAATTGGCAATCAGTTGAGCAAAATACAGGGCCTTTAGTATCATCATTATATTTTATGTGATGAGGGCATTTACACCACGCGCATAACCCTTCTGAAGAATTTCGTTCCTCAATTAAATCTTTATACATTTGAGGAGTGATCAAGGGATTCATAAGAGTTTCATCTGAAACAATTGGTTCGCAAAAACTTGCATAAAGTTGAAGATCCTCCATCTTGTTTAAAGAAATGTGATATAAAAAAAAGTCAAGAAAAAAGAAAAAAAGGGAAAAAATAACATATAAATTTCATAAAGTAGAAACATTTAGTTTCTTTTTTCCATCTTTATAGATATCATATGCGTGAGTGTTTTGATTTTTACACTTCAACCTAATTCAATGTATAATATGAAAAAAGAAAGCCATCAATTGTATTCATAAAAATTTATTTTTTGGAGAAATTATCGCTTGCGTTCTTTGCTGCCAATGCATCTGGACCAGCAAAATTCCTCAATTCTTCTGCAAAATCTTCTCTTTGATATGACAAAGCAAGTTCTATTGGCGTTTCGTGCTGTGCATTAGTAGCATTTAAGTCTGCTCCATGTTTCATAAGAGGTTCAAATAAATCGTTTCTTGAATTCATAACAGCAATATGAAGTGGAGTTCTACCATCCCACATTTTAATTTGTTTCGCTTTGTTATCTAAAAGCAAAGTCACAACTTCTTGTCCTTTTCCTTCGACGGAAGCGTGAATTGGAGACCATCCTGGATCAGGAATTCTAATTAAAGGCTCATATTTATCATCTTCGTTTATATTAACATATGCTCCATTGGCGAGAAGAAGTTTCATTGTGTCCGGATTCTTTCGAATAGCTGACCAATGGAGTGGTGAACAACCTAAGTTATCGGTACAATTGATTCTTGCTCCACGTTCGATAAGAATTCGAAGGCATTCTGTACGTCCATGGCGGGCTGCAACATGAACAGGGAGTGTGCCATTAATTTCGCATTCAATTAAATCTGGTTTATGATCAAGAAGATAAGTAAGTGGATTTGGTTTATTATGCATAATAGCATAATGAATGTCAAATGGAATAATGGGTAATCCCCATTTAACTAATTCTTCCATTGATTCAATAGAGTTCCAGAAAATGCAAGTTTGCATAGCGGTATCGTCAGCCTGGACACCAGCATCAAGAAGTATTTTAACTATTTTATCGAAGTTAAATGAGCATGCAACAAGTAATGTCATTAAACTTGGTTTTGCTCCATGCTCTAACAAGCATTTTACATTTTCAACTCTTCCTGTTGTTGTTGCTTCAGTCAGTGCAACATCTTTATCGCCAATTTCCATGAAAGGAAGTAATATATCTGTTGTTCTGGCATAACGAGCAGCGTATTCTATAGGTACTAAATCTGCTTTTGCTTGTAGAAGAATATCAACATGTTCAAAGGTTGAGTTTCGAATTGCCATCATTAAAGGAGTCTCACCATTATAAACGGAATTAATATGAGCGCCAGCTTCGATCAGAAGAATGGCTGTTTCAACACTTCCAGAAAGTGAAGAACAGTTCAATGGTGCCATAGCATCACCTTCGAGATTAACTGGTTGACCCATTAAAATACTTAAAGCCATACATCCTGGAGCGTCATTTAAAGCGCAAATTTGAGTTAAATATTGACCATCGACTTGAAATGTACCATCTTTCCCGTAAGTAAGAGCCCTAAACTTTTGCGTATCGTCAAGGTTAATGGCATTTAGTAGAACAGCTTCCATTTTGATCGAATTGAAATTCAAAAATTTAGCACATCACTGTTGAAAAAGTAATTTCAATGAAATAAAATAAAAATTTTTGTGTTATTTTTTATCAACCTTATAAAAAAATGATTTTTACCTCCTGATTATTCAAAATTTAATTATATATGTAAAGTCATATTTTTGGTATATTGTTTATGCAAAAAGATTTCGTAAAGTCAAAAATCGTCAAACAATCATAAATTCCCTGGATTTATTAAAAGTGTATTCATCAAGATCTTATATTAAGCAAAGATTATAGAAGAAAAGCTACTTATCCCTGATTAATATATAATATTTCCTCAAAATATCGATATTTTGATTGTCTGGAGATTTAATTTGTAAATTGTATTAGTTTATGACTTCAAATAAAATGAATATTTTTGATAAAAAATACTTTACATTAAATAATAAATTATTTGAAGTCATTTATTCAGGCATTTCTCACTTCTAACAATAAGAAAATGTGTATGTGTTTTGTATTCTATTTGAATTAACTCATTGAATAATAACATTTTTTCCACTTTTTGACAAAATTTATTAATTTTAAAATATCTTAATATTCACCAGAATTAAAAAATTAAAAAGCATGATATAGTATTAAATTTACATATTTAAAATTTTTAAAAAATAAATTTATGTCGAAAATGTTACCAGGAAGAAGTACTCTTAACTTTTTTGTTTACAATCAGGCACGAGAAAAGTTAGTATACTAAAAACTTTTTGAAAGGAAGTATTTCTCGTACCTTTCAAGGAAGTATTTAAAAATGGATTTAATTATTTATTCAATTCTGCTGGATTGGGAAATTGCACCCATTTTTTTTGAAGGCTGGAATTTCAAGGAAGAGGTACACCACATGTTCATTCATTAATATGGCTTGAAAACATGCTGAATATTGAACAAATAGATAAGAATATTTTTGCTGAATTGCCTCAAGAATTTTGTACAGAATTACATTCAAAAATAAAAGGATATATGATACATAACTGCGTTGGTTGTTTCAAAAAAGGGAGAGTTTGTAGATTCAATTTCCCAAAAAAGCTAGTACTTTTCACACATTATAATGATGAAGGATTTATTGAATTGAAAAGATATGAAAAAAACGATAGAACAGTTGATTTTTGTCCTTTATTAATTGCACAAACAAATTCTCATACTCATGTAAATGTTCTGAGATCAGAAGAGTTGCCATTTGGCTCTACCAATGGAATTAATTACGACTTAAAATACAATTTCAAACCTGAGCCAAATATGATAATTGATGGAAAAAAATTGACGATAAACTAAGATTTAGAGCAAGAGTTGTTTCAGTTGAAGAAGCAGTTGCAAGAATATTTTCATTTACTTTTTCAGAAAAAGATATTGGTTCTATCTTTATAGGCACAGTTCCGCCATCATTACGAACAACAAAAGCTAACAAAAATGGAAAACAAAAACAGATCGACATAATTGAAAAATACTTCAATAGACCAAGTTATTTAGATAGATTAACAATTTTAGAGTATTTTTCATTATATGACATTAATTCAGCAGGAAATTTAAGAATAATTGAACCACCAGCTAAAAACACATTAGCTCGCCCCAAAAATTCTTTGGCCCCAGGATCAAAGTGGGAATTAGAGAATCTAAATTTGGATATGTCAATTGAATTAGGTTTTCTTTATAAAAGCGAAGGCTTGCCCAATGCAACTCGCTTAAAAATAAAGAAGTTGGCAAATCCAAGAATAGTTACTTTTAAGAACTTTGATTTCTTCCAGCAAGAGGTAAATTTTTATTATCATTATTTATTAATATCAGGTTGCTGGAGAAGTGAAGAGGATATGATGCTAAGCTTCTCCGATCCATTGGATGCAATTAAGTATCATGGATTATGTAAACCTTTCTTCCCAGAAATAAATCCTGGAATAGGCTTATATTTAATATATCATATTCAATTGCTCAGATATACAGAAACGCATTTAAAGAAGATGATTTCAAATTTTATGAACCAAGGAGTAGATACATCTGATTTATTGAAAGTTTTAAACAATTATCGACCTCCAATTCAAAGAATAAAAGATAGAGTTGAACTTTGCATGCAATATATTAATGACATTAAATCAGTTTTAATGGAAGAGAAACCTGTTTCAAGAAATTCTTTTGATGTTTCAAATGACATTTTAAAAAAATATATATGCATTGATTTCACAGAAAAGGAAAAAGAAGAGTCAAAGAATCTTTTTGAATCAAATTATCCACTTTTAAACGAACAACAAAAAGCAATTGTCGATAAAATCATTACAGAAATTCATTTAATTACAAATTTCTGCATTCTTGGAAAAGCAGGAACAGGAAAATCATTCTTGATTAAAACTTTAATGGCGTATTTTAGATTCAATAATATTCCTTATGGCGTTACTGCATCTACAGGAATTGCGGCAGCGTTAATCCATGGACATACTCTTCATTCTTTATTCTCTTTATTTTCAAAAGACGATGATTTGTGCTGTGGATTAATACTTTCAGATGTTCAGGGAAAAGCATTGACCAATATGAAATTACAATGTTAAGCAAAAAGGTTTTCGATGTTATTGATAAAAAACTTCGTTATCTAATGATTGAAAAAATATTGGAGGCTTAAAATTAATTTTAACAGGTGATTTAGCTCAGGTACCAGCAGTAAATAAGAAATCTGCTAGATATTTATAATGATCTTTTATTGAACAAATATCATTGCGATTCAATAAAAGTTTTTGACGGTTTGTTCATAAAGAAACCACAGATTTCTTATTTACACGGAAATAATAGGAGCAATTTAACCAAATTTATTCATCCAAGTGATAAAGACATTTCTTATATGAAATATTATTTAAGGAAAAATTCTAATTTAGTTCCTGTTCACTTAAAAATTGCAATTGGATGTAAAGTCATGCTTTTGAAGAATATAGATAGTTCAGCAGGTTTAGTTAATGGCAGAATTGGGTTTGTTGAAAACATTATGGAACATGGCAAGAATGGCTCAGATTCACCAATATTATTAATTAAATTTAAAAATTTAACTGATGATGGCAATGAAGATTCTGTGGAAATAATTAGACATTTGATCTGCGAAACCGATTTACCATATTGTGCAAAAATTTCATTTTATCAATATCCAATTAAACTGTGTTATGGTGTTACTGCTCATAAGGTACAAGGACAAACTCTGAAAAAAGTAGCCATTAATATATCTAAAGATGCTTTTGCTCATGGATCTTTTTATGTTGCTCTAAGTAGAGTTAAAAATTTAGCAGATGTCAGATTATTTAGCCCAGAAAAATTTCCAGAAGAGGGGCCATTATTCCATAACAATGGTGTTATTCAAGCTATTGGAAAAGAAATTCTAAATAATGAAGAGGATAACACGAATGATTAACTAATATACTAAAAATTTATTTATCATTATGCTATTATATGTTAACAATATATTGGAATACAGTCAACACATTTCAAATCGGCCCTTTTTAACACTTTTAAAGGTCATTATATGGCCAAATATCAGTTAAAATGGCCGATTTAAAATGTACAGACTGTATTTATAAAGGATAATTTTTTCGAATTTTTTTTAGAACTCATTTGATATAATGAATAAGACACTTTTCGAGGGAAGCTCAAAGGTGGATGATCAAGAAGATCAAGAAGATTCATTACCGAAGAAAATTAAAATTCCTAACAGAAGAAGATCAAAAAATTCATTACATAAAAAGATTAAAATTCCTAATTGAAGAAGATCGAGAAGATTCATTACAAAAGACGATAAAGTAGATTTTCAGCAAGATACGATCATGAAGATTCCCAACAGAAGACAATCAAGAAGATTCATTACATAAAAAGATTAAAATTCCTAACAGATGAGGATCAAATAGATTCCCAATAGAAGAGGATCATGAAGATTCTCTAAAGAAGAAGAAGATCAAGAAGATTCATTACAGAAGACGATTAAGATGATTCATTACTAAAGAATATTCTCAACTAAAAATGAGTTCATTAAAAAAATTGGATATTAAAATAAATTTATTTTTTTATTTAAGGGTCTGTCGAGTGGATAGAAGTTTCCATACCTTTTTTTTTAAGGGTGTTGTTTATTTTCAATATCTCAACATCTACTTTTTGCCAAAAAGTTTTGTTCATAAATTTAATATTATATAAATATGAATATATGAATATATAAATTTATAAAATAAAATTATATTATTTTTAAGACAATAACATAAAATAAAAACCTATATAAATAATAATATAATAATATAAATATTAACAATATTGTATATATTAGCTACAATTTGAAATTTGAATCTTCTCATTTCTATGAATTCAATTTTAAAAAATATTCAAATATTAATATATAGCAAATATAATTGAAATAAATAATTAAATTATCATTATATAAATTATATAAAATATAAAAAATACATAATATAATAATTATATTATAAATATTACAATATATCGCAGTTACATTTTGAAATTTGAAAATCTTTTAATTTTCACTTTTTGAAATAAAATTCCAAAAAACATTAATATCTCGCGAAAAAACAAATTATAAAAAAATTCAATCTGTGAAAACCTGCAAAAATATATTATAATTATATATTTAATATATAAAGAATCAAAAGCAATCCTAAAGTTCGATTTACCCCAGCATACAGAGTTTCGGTACCTTTCTGAACTTTTAGTTTCAAATATTAATATCTTCTTTTAGATATATATATATATTCATCCATAATTTGCTATATTTATTATATTATAATGTATATAATACATATGATTATAATTAGTTTACAATAAAATAAAACAAAAAAATATTTATGATTTTATCTTATTGATTGATGTGATATGAAACATCTCACTTTATTCAGAATTTATAAAATCGGATTAATTTCATATAATAATATATCAAATACTTAATACTAATCATTATATATAAATAAAAGAATACCAAAGATTATTAGATGGTAATATTATATAATTAATTATAATCATGCTGGATATATATATAAATATTTTTTTAATTTTCTATATTTTACATTTTTTATTTATTTCAAAAAAGTATCACTTAACTCTTTCAAATTCAATTGAGCATAGAAAAAATAAAATAATTGACTAGTTTATTATAAAAATAATACATAAACAATTGAATATTTTTTTATTTATAATAAATTAAATAAAACTCACAATGATATGATATATCATCCGATAAATTGGCAAGAAATAACTGGAATATATCATATACACAATATATATATATAATTTATAAATTTAATAAATGTTTTAATTTTTAACATTTTAGATAAATATTGAGATAATAATGATTTTTTATAATTTTTAATATTATATTTTTTCTCGATAAATCACAATAATATTCTAATAATAATGGAAAATATAATAATGGATATCAAATTAAAAAATAAATAAATTTATATATAACAAAAAAATGTATAATTGAGAAATATTTGATGAAATATATCCAAAAAATTAATATGCAATTGGCCCAAAAAAAGTATCCACAATGATATAATATAATTAATAATCCTAGAATATATAACTTATATCTGCAAATATAATCAAGATAAGCTTAAAACTAAAAAAATATATATTTAAAAATAACGTATTTTTTAGTTTCCTCACACATCGATTGAATATCTTTTCATTCAAATTTAAAATGGAATAGATCATCGGACCTGATATAGAATGAACAGGAAAAATAAGAGTAATTATAAAATCATGATCTAAATATTTTATTTTTTTACTCATATTCGAATTTTAAAAAAGTGGTAATTAGATATTGTGATATTAATATTTTCAAAAAAACTAATTTTTGCAAAACAAAAAAATAATATACAAGTGATACTAATCATAAATATATGAAATAACCTTTACTTTTTGTACAAACCATGGTATACAACCTAACGATCAAAAAGTACCATTGTATGTACCATGGTACTTTCAATTCAATTTTTGAACATACCTATTTTTTCGTATCTTGGCTTTTAAATAATAAATAACAATAACTTTAATAAATTAATAAATAATAATATATTGTATAAACAAAAATACATTTTTATTTAATGAATCATGCTTCTTGTATTTTTTTTGGAAATAACGATCAAAAAAATTTTTTTTCAGTTAAAAATTTTAAAGATTAAAATTATAATTTCAACTCGAAAACAAATGATCAAACAATAATGAATTATCAGAAATACACAACATGCGAATACCAATCAATTGCATTGAGAATTTTTGAGGAATTAAGTAAAGAAAACTCAATATTCATCATAAATATCTTTTTTTGTCCTATCACTCAAAATATCATTATAAATGTTACTGATTTTATAAATTATAAAATTATTTTTTGGTTTTTTTTGTCTAAAAAATATAAATACACCCTTTTTTTTACGATTTTTAAAAAAGTTACGTTAAAAATCCGTTAATAAAAAATGTGATGTAAAAAAAGTAAAAGTTAATATAAAGGGGATCCGAAATCGGCGGTTATGGAAAATCGAATTCTTCAATATAACTTATATTAATAAGAATACTATTTAATATTTAATAAAATTTATTTGGTAAAAACATAATCGAATGTAGGGGTTTTGAGATATAAAAATCTTAAGAAAAAGTTTCTCATTTGAAAGCTTATTCGGTTGTATCAATTCAAATCATCTTCGCAAATTGAGAGGCTCTCTGCGAAAATACATTTATCTTTTTTAATTTTTTAAAAAACTGATTTTGGAACATTTTTATAAATATAATTATATATATATATTAAGTTATATCTTAAAAATAAAAAATAAATATGAAAATTAATTAAAATATACATAATTAAAATTAAAAAAAATTGAATAATACTGTACAAACAATATTTCATATTTAAAATATATATTTATCTTCAGATATATAGCACATAATAAAATATTTTTATATATAATAGATATATATTTAAGTATTCTATTTAATTATTAATATGACTTAATGACTCTTTTCTTTTAAATAGATTCATATCCTTTTCTTCTTTTCTTTTGAAAAGTTTTTTTTCTCAAAAATATTTGTATGATCCAATGGTTTATGTAGGAACTTTTTGAATAAAATAAATAAACTACTCAAAAATGACAGTTTATTTGTTAGAAGTTCATAATTATATTTTCTAATTGACGCAGTGATTCTTACTAATACACTAGATTACTACCAGCGCAGAAGATTACGACCAGTGCAGTGATTTTTACTAATACACTAGATTACTACCAACGCAGCGATTCTTACTAACACAGAAGATTACGACCAGTGCAGTGAATCTTACTAATACAGAAGATTACGACCAGTGCAGTGATTATTACTAATACAGAAGATTACGACCAGTGCAGTGAATCTTACTAATACAGAAGATTACGACCAGTGCAGTGAATCTTACTAATACAGAAGATTACGACCAGTGCAGTGATTTTTACTAATACACTAGATTACTACCAACGCAGCGATTCTTACTAACACAGAAGATTACGACCAGTGCAGTGAATCTTACTAATACAGAAGATTACGACCAGTGCAGTGAATCTTACTAATACACTAGATTACTATCAACGCAGTGATTCTTACTAATACAGAAGATTACGACCAGTGCAGTGAATCTTACTAATACAGAAGATTACGACCAGTGCAGTGAATCTTACTAATACAGAAGATTACGACCAGTGCAGCGATTCTTACTAATACAGAAGATTACGACCAGTGCAGTGATTTTTACTAATACACTAGATTACTATCAACGCAGTGATTCTTACTAATACAGAAGATTACGACCAGTGCAGTGATTATTACTAATACAGAAGATTACGACCAGTGCAGTGAATCTTACTAATACAGAAGATTACGACCAGTGCAGTGAATCTTACTAATACAGAAGATTACGACCAGTGCAGTGATTTTTACTAATACACTAGATTACTACCAACGCAGCGATTCTTACTAACACAGAAGATTACGACCAGTGCAGTGATTATTACTAATACAGAAGATTACGACCAGTGCAGTGAATCTTACTAATACAGAAGATTACGACCAGTGCAGTGAATCTTACTAATACAGAAGATTACGACCAGTGCAGTGATTTTTACTAATACACTAGATTACTACCAACGCAGCGATTCTTACTAACACAGAAGATTACGACCAGTGCAGTGATTCTTACTAATACAGAAGATTACGACCAGTGCAGTGAATCTTACTAATACAGAAGATTACTATCAACGCAGTGATTCTTACTAATACAGAAGATTACGACCAGTGCAGTGAATCTTACTAATACACTAGATTACTATCAACGCAGTGATTCTTACTAATACAGAAGATTACGACCAGTGCAGTGATTATTACTAATACAGAAGATTACGACCAGTGCAGTGAATCTTACTAATACAGAAGATTACGACCAGTGCAGCGATTCTTACTAATACAGAAGATTACGACCAGTGCAGTGATTTTTACTAATACACTAGATTACTATCAACGCAGTGATTCTTACTAATACAGAAGATTACGACCAGTGCAGTGATTATTACTAATACAGAAGATTACGACCAGTGCAGTGAATCTTACTAATACAGAAGATTACGACCAGTGCAGTGAATCTTACTAATACAGAAGATTACGACCAGTGCAGTGATTTTTACTAATACACTAGATTACTACCAACGCAGCGATTCTTACTAATACAGAAGATTACGACCAGTGCAGTGAATCTTACTAATACAGAAGATTACGACCAGTGCAGTGAATCTTACTAATACAGAAGATTACGACCAGTGCAGTGAATCTTACTAATACACTAGATTACTATCAACGCAGTGATTCTTACTAATACAGAAGATTACGACCAGTTCAGCGATTCTTACTAATACAGAAGATTACGACCAGTGCAGTGAATCTTACTAATACAGAAGATTACGACCAGTGCAGTGATTTTTACTAATACACTAGATTACTATCAACGCAGTGATTCTTACTAAATCAGAAGATTACGACCAGTGCAGTGAATCTTACTAATACAGAAGATTACGACC